>OY284417.1:93925164-95420718 GCA_958301585.1 Merodon equestris | reverse complement strand
AAGAAAAAGACATTTTCTGGAGTTAACTACTATATACAATTTTAAATGTCAATATCGTTGGAGTCCTTACACCTATCGATTCAGCGATACCACCGTCTTTTAGAGCATCTTATAGGCTATTAAATGCAATACAGAATTTCTTTAAGAGTCTTAAAGATTGGGCAAAAATAGGTCAAAATCTGGGAAAAAGACTCTTTCTTACACCTAACTTACTCCTATCGATGCAGCGATACCACCGTCTAATAGAGCATCTCATAAGCTATTAAATGCAATACAGAATTAATTTGATATTCTCAAAAATTGGGCAAAAATAGCTCAAAATCCAAGAAAAAGACATTTTCTGGAGTTAACTACTATATACAATTTTAAATGTCAATATCGTTGGAGTCCTTACACCTATCGATTCAGCGATACCACCGTCTTTTAGAGCATCTTATAGGCTATTAAATGCAATACAGAATTTCTTTAAGAGTCTTAAAGATTGGCCAAAAATAGGTCAAAATCTCTAAAAAAGACTCTTTCTTACACCTAACTTACTCCTATCGATGCAGCGATACCACCGTCTAATAGAGCATCTCATAAGCTATTAAATGCAATACAGAATTAATTTGATATTCTCAAAAATTGGGCAAAAATAGCCCAAAATCCAAGAAAAAGACATTTTCTGGAGTTAACTACTATATACAATTTTAAATGTCAATATCGTTGGAGTCCTTACACCTATCGATTCAGCGATACCACCGTCTTTTAGAGCATCTTATAGGCTATTAAATGCAATACAGAATTTCTTTAAGAGTCTTAAAGATTGGGCAAAAATAGGTCAAAATCTGTAAAAAAGACTCTTTCTTACACCTAACTTACTCCTATCGATGCAGCGATACCACCGTCTAATAGAGCATCTCATAAGCTATTAAATGCAATACAGAATTAATTTGATATTCTCAAAAATTGGGCAAAAATAGCTCAAAATCCAAGAAAAATACATTTTCTTGGAGTTAACTACTATATACAATTTTAAATGTCAATATCGTTGGAGTCCTTACACCTATCGATTCAGCGATACCACCGTCTTTTAGAGCATCTTATAGGCTATTAAATGCAATACAGAATTTCTTGAAGAGTCTTAAAGATTGGCCAAAAATAGGTCAAAATCTGTAAAAAAGACTCTTTCTTACACCTAACTTACTCCTATCGATGCAGCGATACCACCGTCTAATAGAGCATCTCATAAGCTATTAAATGCAATACAGAATTAATTTGATATTCTCAAAAATTGGGCAAAAATAGCTCAAAATCCAAGAAAAAGACATTTTCTGGAGTTAACTACTATATACAATTTTAAATGTCAATATCGTTGGAGTCCTTACACCTATCGATTCAGCGATACCACCGTCTTTTAGAGCATCTTATAGGCTATTAAATGCAATACAGAATTTCTTTAAGAGTCTTAAAGATTGGCCAAAAATAGGTCAAAATCTGGGAAAAAGACTCTTTCTTACACCTAACTTACTCCTATCGATGCAGCGATACCACCGTCTAATAGAGCATCTCATAAGCTATTAAATGCAATACAGAATTAATTTGATATTCTCAAAAATTGGGCAAAAATAGCTCAAAATCCAAGAAAAAGACATTTTCTGGAGTTAACTACTATATACAATTTTAAATGTCAATATCGTTGGAGTCCTTACACCTATCGATTCAGCGATACCACCGTCTTTTAGAGCATCTTATAGGCTATTAAATGCAATACAGAATTTCTTTAAGAGTCTTAAAGATTGGGCAAAAATAGGTCAAAATCTGTAAAAAAGACTCTTTCTTACACCTAACTTACTCCTATCGATGCAGCGATACCACCGTCTAATAGAGCATCTCATAAGCTATTAAATGCAATACAGAATTAATTTGATATTCTCAAAAATTGGGCAAAAATAGCCCAAAATCCAAGAAAAAGACATTTTCTGGAGTTAACTACTATATACAATTTTAAATGTCAATATCGTTGGAGTCCTTACACCTATCGATTCAGCGATACCACCGTCTTTTAGAGCATCTTATAGGCTATTAAATGCAATACAGAATTTCTTTAAGAGTCTTAAAGATTGGGCAAAAATAGGTCAAAATCTGGGAAAAAGACTCTTTCTTACACCTAACTTACTCCTATCGATGCAGCGATACCACCGTCTAATAGAGCATCTCATAAGCTATTAAATGCAATACAGAATTAATTTGATATTCTCAAAAATTGGGCAAAAATAGCCCAAAATCCAAGAAAAAGACATTTTCTGGAGTTAACTACTATATACAATTTTAAATGTCAATATCGTTGGAGTCCTTACACCTATCGATTCAGCGATACCACCGTCTTTTAGAGCATCTTATAGGCTATTAAATGCAATACAGAATTTCTTTAAGAGTCTTAAAGATTGGGCAAAAATAGGTCAAAATCTGGGAAAAAGACTCTTTCTTACACCTAACTTACTCCTATCGATGCAGCGATACCACCGTCTAATAGAGCATCTCATAAGCTATTAAATGCAATACAGAATTAATTTGATATTCTCAAAAATTGGGCAAAAATAGCTCAAAATCCAAGAAAAAGACATTTTCTGGAGTTAACTACTATATACAATTTTAAATGTCAATATCGTTGGAGTCCTTACACCTATCGATTCAGCGATACCACCGTCTTTTAGAGCATCTTATAGGCTATTAAATGCAATACAGAATTTCTTTAAGAGTCTTAAAGATTGGGCAAAAATAGGTCAAAATCTGGGAAAAAGACTCTTTCTTACACCTAACTTACTCCTATCGATGCAGCGATACCACCGTCTAATAGAGCATCTCATAAGCTATTAAATGCAATACAGAATTAATTTGATATTCTCAAAAATTGGGCAAAAATAGCTCAAAATCCAAGAAAAAGACATTTTCTGGAGTTAACTACTATATACAATTTTAAATGTCAATATCGTTGGAGTCCTTACACCTATCGATTCAGCGATACCACCGTCTTTTAGAGCATCTTATAGGCTATTAAATGCAATACAGAATTTCTTTAAGAGTCTTAAAGATTGGGCAAAAATAGGTCAAAATCTGGGAAAAAGACTCTTTCTTACACCTAACTTACTCCTATCGATGCAGCGATACCACCGTCTAATAGAGCATCTCATAAGCTATTAAATGCAATACAGAATTAATTTGATATTCTCAAAAATTGGGCAAAAATAGCTCAAAATCCAAGAAAAAGACATTTTCTGGAGTTAACTACTATATACAATTTTAAATGTCAATATCGTTGGAGTCCTTACACCTATCGATTCAGCGATACCACCGTCTTTTAGAGCATCTTATAGGCTATTAAATGCAATACAGAATTTCTTTAAGAGTCTTAAAGATTGGCCAAAAATAGGTCAAAATCTCTAAAAAAGACTCTTTCTTACACCTAACTTACTCCTATCGATGCAGCGATACCACCGTCTAATAGAGCATCTCATAAGCTATTAAATGCAATACAGAATTAATTTGATATTCTCAAAAATTGGGCAAAAATAGCCCAAAATCCAAGAAAAAGACATTTTCTGGAGTTAACTACTATATACAATTTTAAATGTCAATATCGTTTGAGTCCTTACACCTATCGATTCAGCGATACCACCGTCTTTTAGAGCATCTTATAGGCTATTAAATGCAATACAGAATTTCTTTAAGAGTCTTAAAGATTGGCCAAAAATAGGTCAAAATCTGTAAAAAAGACTCTTTCTTACACCTAACTTACTCCTATCGATGCAGCGATACCACCGTCTAATAGAGCATCTCATAAGCTATTAAATGCAATACAGAATTAATTTGATATTCTCAAAAATTGGGCAAAAATAGCTCGAAATCCAAGAAAAAGACATTTTCTGGAGTTAACTACTATATACAATTTTAAATGTCAATATCGTTGGAGTCCTTACACCTATCGATTCAGCGATACCACCGTCTTTTAGAGCATCTTATAGGCTATTAAATGCAATACAGAATTTCTTTAAGAGTCTTAAAGATTGGCCAAAAATAGGTCAAAATCTCTAAAAAAGACTCTTTCTTACACCTAACTTACTCCTATCGATGCAGCGATACCACCGTCTAATAGAGCATCTCATAAGCTATTAAATGCAATACAGAATTAATTTGATATTCTCAAAAATTGGGCAAAAATAGCCCAAAATCCAAGAAAAAGACATTTTCTGGAGTTAACTACTATATACAATTTTAAATGTCAATATCGTTGGAGTCCTTACACCTATCGATTCAGCGATACCACCGTCTTTTAGAGCATCTTATAGGCTATTAAATGCAATACAGAATTTCTTTAAGAGTCTTAAAGATTGGGCAAAAATAGGTCAAAATCTGTAAAAAAGACTCTTTCTTACACCTAACTTACTCCTATCGATGCAGCGATACCACCGTCTAATAGAGCATCTCATAAGCTATTAAATGCAATACAGAATTAATTTGATATTCTCAAAAATTGGGCAAAAATAGCCCAAAATCCAAGAAAAAGACATTTTCTGGAGTTAACTACTATATACAATTTTAAATGTCAATATCGTTGGAGTCCTTACACCTATCGATTCAGCGATACCACCGTCTTTTAGAGCATCTTATAGGCTATTAAATGCAATACAGAATTTCTTTAAGAGTCTTAAAGATTGGGCAAAAATAGGTCAAAATCTGGGAAAAAGACTCTTTCTTACACCTAACTTACTCCTATCGATGCAGCGATACCACCGTCTAATAGAGCATCTCATAAGCTATTAAATGCAATACAGAATTAATTTGATATTCTCAAAAATTGGGCAAAAATAGCTCAAAATCCAAGAAAAAGACATTTTCTGGAGTTAACTACTATATACAATTTTAAATGTCAATATCGTTGGAGTCCTTACACCTATCGATTCAGCGATACCACCGTCTTTTAGAGCATCTTATAGGCTATTAAATGCAATACAGAATTTCTTTAAGAGTCTTAAAGATTGGGCAAAAATAGGTCAAAATCTGGGAAAAAGACTCTTTCTTACACCTAACTTACTCCTATCGATGCAGCGATACCACCGTCTAATAGAGCATCTCATAAGCTATTAAATGCAATACAGAATTAATTTGATATTCTCAAAAATTGGGCAAAAATAGCTCAAAATCCAAGAAAAAGACATTTTCTGGAGTTAACTACTATATACAATTTTAAATGTCAATATCGTTGGAGTCCTTACACCTATCGATTCAGCGATACCACCGTCTTTTAGAGCATCTTATAGGCTATTAAATGCAATACAGAATTTCTTTAAGAGTCTTAAAGATTGGCCAAAAATAGGTCAAAATCTCTAAAAAAGACTCTTTCTTACACCTAACTTACTCCTATCGATGCAGCGATACCACCGTCTAATAGAGCATCTCATAAGCTATTAAATGCAATACAGAATTAATTTGATATTCTCAAAAATTGGGCAAAAATAGCTCAAAATCCAAGAAAAAGACATTTTCTAGAGTTAACTACTATATACAATTTTAAATGTCAATATCGTTGGAGTCCTTACAACTATCGATTCAGCGATACCACCGTCTTTTAGAGCATCTTATAGGCTATTAAATGCAATACAGAATTTCTTTAAGAGTCTTAAAGATTGGGCAAAAATAGGTCAAAATCTGGGAAAAAGACTCTTTCTTACACCTAACTTACTCCGATCGATGCAGCGACACCACCGTCTAATAGAGCATCTTATAAGCTATTAAATGCAATACAGAATTAATTTGATATTCTCAAAAATTGGGCAAAAATAGCTCAAAACCCAGGAAAAATACATTTTCTGGAGTTAACTACTATATAAAATTTTAAATGTCAATATCGTTGGAGTCCTTACACCTATCGATTCAGCGATACCACCGTCTAATAGAGCATCTTATAAGCTATTAAATGCAATACAGAGTTAATTTGATATTCTCAAAAATTGGGCAAAAATAGCTCAAAATCCAAGAAAAAGTCATTTTCTGGAGTTAACTACTATATAAAATTTTAAATGTCAATATCGTTTTAATAGTGGTTTCCGAGCCAATAATAGTGATATTTTAATATCCAAGGCAATAAATAGTTATTGACATTCTTAAACAAAAAAGACAAAAAGAAAAACAGAAAAACATTACATAAAACATATTGTTTTTTGTGTTATAAAAGTTTCATTTATCCTGCGTGAGTTCCCTTCCATTGTCTTTATTTTTAACCCATATTACATAACCGAATTTAACCACAATCCACAAATATGTTTGTATGCGGGCATTGCGGTGATAATCTCCCACACAATGGCGATTTCGCTACGTGTATGATGTGCAACCGTAAGTTGCACTTCGAGTGCACGACGGTCACTGAGAGGTCATGGAGAACAATGGGGGCGAGAAGAGATGCGTGGAAGTGCCAGATGTGCCGCAACGCCGGGGACGATCAAAGCGCTTCTACGATGTCGCAGGCTTCCGAAACACAAGCAGCAAAGAGGTTACGACAAGCTAAAAGCCCTGATAACCCAACAGGAAGTGCAGCTAATACTACGCTAGCCACAAGTAACTCTGCTGTTCTAGTGGAGATTAGGCTATTGAGAGCCCAAATGGGAGAAATCGCGGCTAGCTGTGAGTTCCTCGGCTCAAAGTACGACGAATTAAGCACAATAATGACAAAAAACAATAATCTTTTGGAATCAATTACAAAAGAATTATATGAAATTAGAGAAAGGAATAAAGAAAGAGACTCAGTAATAGAAAACATGCAATCGCAAATAAACACAATGGAGCAACAAATAATAAAAAACAATATTGACATAAAAAACATTCCACCCACAGCAAATGAAAACCTTTGCCATATAGTTAAGAGCTTGGGCACAATTGTTAATCACGAAATCAAGGACACTGATATCACCGACATTTACAGAACTAAAACAAAAAATCCGGATAAATCATCCATTGTCGTGTCCTTTTCATCAAATATTTCCAAGACTGCCTTTGTAAAGAAAGAACGCGCAACTCGTCCCGTCAAAACAAATGCAGTGATGCAAAAAGCCGGCATAGTCAGTGCAGGGGTCACTGACTCTGTTGTTTATATCAACAATCAGCTGACGAGACAAAATAAGCGTTTGCTCTGGATGGCAAAGGAGAAAGCAAAAGAAAATAACTGGAAATTTGTTTGGGAGAGTGCGGGAAAAATATTTGCACGAAGAAATGAGAGCACGCAACCAATTATGATAACAACTGCAAATGACATTGACAAAATAAAACATATAATATAATAATACTCTCAAAGTGCAATCAAGAGAGACACAAAGCCATTTAACTAAAATGGATAGAACAAACAGAAACAATGAACTATTAGTTAATGTAGATTGTAGGGTAACACATGGTTTTAACGGCATAGACATTAATGAATTAAAAATAAGTAAATGCTGTTGCCTTTGTTTTAATATAAGGTCATTAAGGAAAAACTGGAATAATTTTTGTGTAAATATAAATCAATTAATCAAACATTTAAAAATAATAGTTCTCGTAGAGACAAATATAGAAGATGAGGAGAAAGATTTCTACAGAATTGATGGTTTTGAGACGGAGTGTTTAAATCGAAATAAGCGTAGAGGAGGGGGAATCCTGATGTTCATTCGCAATACAATAAACTATACTCGTCTACCTTCTGAAAGCGCATCGTACGAACATATAAAAATTCGATTCACAGAGGGAAATACTACTACGTTCGTTGTTGGAGTATACAGGCCACCAGGATTTTGTAAAAAAACTTTCATTGAAGAAATTGGAAAGAATTTGGATCATTTTGGTAAAAATGAAGAAATAGTTGTGATGGGTGACATGAATATTAATGTTTATGATTCCAATTCAAATTTTGTGAAAGATTACTTGGAGATGTTAGCTTCGTTGGGACTAATGAATGTCATAACAGAGTATACGAGAGTAGATCCAGGTAATGGAACAAAATCTGTAATTGATCACATTCTTTTAAGCAGAACGGATGTGCAAATAAATTCCATGGTAATAGAAAGCGATATCAGTGATCACTACCCAACCCTCTACTTTACAGGGTCCCAAATAACAGCCGAGGACCAAATAAACAATGTTACTCATTTAAGTATATCTACCGCGAAAGTATCGAGACTCATTTGCGAAACCGACTGGGAGGAAATAACTAGTGCTGATGATGCAGACATACTTTACCACAAACTGGCGAATCAATTAGAAAGTATATGTAAAGAGGCAACTGTCACCAAAATAAAGAAGAATAAAAGAAAGACAAAACCTTGGATGACCAACAATCTTCTCGCTGAATGTAAAAAGAGAGATGTACTTTATAGAAGGTGGAAGAACAACACGTCAAATAGAAGTTACGAAGTCGAATACAAAACATTCAGAAACAAACTCAACAAAAGCATATCAGAAGAGAAAACGCGTTTCTACAAGAACCAATTCGTTCAATGCAAAACTGACTCTCGTAAAACATGGGGGTTAATAAACGAAATACTTGGGAGGAGAAAAGTTAATATTGATGAAATGTTAACCAAAAACTTTCCAATCGAAGCAGAAAGATTAACGAATGAGTTTTCGCAAACATTCATTACACAAGTAACAAATATAATGCATTTATGTTGCTCCAAGACTTCTGTTCACATAAACGCATCATTAGAAAGTTCTATGTATGCCGAAGCTACAAATATTTCTGAAATAGAAAGCATTATAAAAGCGATGGCAGAAACCAAATCACCAGGAATTGACGGCATACGAGCAATTGACATCAAAAGACATCCCGAAATCTTTGCTCCAATACTATGCAAATTTGTAAATCTTAGTTTGACACAAACAAAGATACCTACAACCCTAAAAACAGCTATTGTGAGACCAATTTATAAAGGAAGTGATAAAAGTAACATATGTAACTATCGACCAATATCGATTCTACCAACAATTGAAAAGTGCTTGGAAGAAGTTATTTTGAAACGTTTGCGCAGCTTTATTGAAAAACACTCTCTAATTCATAAAAGTCAGTACGGATTCCAAAAAAACAAAAGCACTGGAAAACTTCTAGGAGAATTCACCAATTGTATTAATGAAAGCCTGGATAAAAGTATTGGTATTGTTCATGGACTTTAGTAAAGCCTTTGATACATTAATCCACTCGAAACTCTTAGAAGCGTTACAGCGGATAGGAATACGAGGAGTAATGGAGAATTGGCTAAGAGATTACTTACATAATCGACAATTCCGCGTCCAGATAAACGGTGTATTAAGTAATGAGAACAACATACAATATGGAGTCCATCAAGGTTCTAAGCTTGGACCACTCTTATTTATACTGTACACAAATGAATTGCTACGCACCTTCAAAGTATCCATTCCTTTTGCTTTTGCTGACGACATTGCAATTGTAGTACGCCACAGGTCGCTGGAAACTGCGATTACAACAATGCAGAACGAGTTTGATGTTGCAGTCAAATGGTGTCATGATAATGGATTAGTGATCAATGCATCTAAAACTAAATTGATGCACATTCGAAGCCCTAAGTTCCCACCAGCACAAAGATCAATATACATTAGCAATGATGCATGCCGCAATTCACAAAAACACTTAATAGAGATGGTTGACAGCTATAAGTATCTAGGTGTTATCATTGATTGCCATTTTCTATGGGATAAGCACATAAATAAGTTGCGAAAGGACCTGAAGAAGACATTATACGCCTTAGCTCATTTGCGATTTTATGCCACATTGCCTATCCTGAAACAAGTATACTATTCACTAGTGGAGTCTAAGCTGCGATACGGTATACTTGCTTGGGGAAGTGCAGCCAAAACTCATATACAAAAATTACAAGGGTTGCAAAACAAAGTGTTAAAGCAAATTAACAGCACTACTCCACGATACCATGAAAAGTGGATCGACATCGACATTTTAATTTTTTTTTTCGACATCGTGATCGACATCGACATCGTGATCGACATCGTGACCGACATCGAGATCGAGATCGACATCGACATCGACATCGAGATCGAGATCGACATCGAGATCGAGATCGAGATCGACATCGACATCGAGATCGACATCGAGATCGACATCGAGATAGAGATCGAGATCGAGATCGAGATCGAGATCGAGATCGAGATCGAGATCGAGATCGACATCGACATCGACATCGAGATCGACATCGACATCGACATCGACATCGTGATCGACATCGTGACTGACATCGAGATCGGGATCGACATCGAGATCGAGATCGGCATCGACATCGAGAGCGACATCGAGATCGAGATCGACATCGACATCGACATCGAGATCGAGATCGAGATCGACATCGAGATCGACATCGAGATCGAGATCGACATCGAGATCGAGATCGACATCGAGATCGAGATCGACATCGAGATCGACATCGGATCGACATCGACATTTTAATTTTTTTTTTTTTTTTTCATTTTCAGTAATATTTATTTCAGTAATATCATATGTAACAATGGTTATATATTTCTGCGTAGCCACATAGGCTTTTCTGCAGAAGGTTGTGCTTCACATGTTAACAAATAAATTGAAGTGAGCTTAGATTAAGACATATTCATAATTTAGTACAAATTTAAGATAATTTCATATGTAAAACAAAAAATTAATCAATTTACATTTTGTATGAGTACTTCAATATATCTCATTCGATTAGGTTAACGTTAGGATTTAATATTTTAACATTAGTGTTAAATTAGATTCAATAGTTAGTTGCTTGGGTTTGTATTTAGCAGATAGTTTTTAATACATTTTTTTCTGGTTTCAGGATTTATAATGTTGCGCAGTTCATGAGGAATTGTGTTTAGGATCTCAGGCACGCTGCATTTTAATTGTCTTCTGCCGTAATTATTGCAGAATCTAGGTTCGTGGAGCATACCTTGGGCACGTCTTCTTGTATTAATCCCATGGTTAATTGGGGTGATGAGTCGTCTGTTGTCGTAATACTCTAACAAAAGGGTCATCTTAAAGATGTCATCAATCTGAAGAACTCTAAAGCTTTCCTGTTCATCATTTCGACGTGTAGATGCATTTATCTTTTTGATTGCTGCGGTTTGTAGTTTCTGCAGTTTTTTTATATGCGTAGCTGAAGCGTTTCCCCAAGCGAGTATTCCATATCTTAGTTTAGATTCGACCAGGGCAAAGTACACTTCTTTCAACACATGTTTTGTCGTATGGTCAGTAATGGGTCAGCGCGTAAAGCGTTTTTTTTAAGTTCATACGTAGCTCATCAATATGCATAATCCATAGAAAGTTACTGTCGATGATGACTCCTAGATACCTGTAGCTTTCTACTATATCTATAGGGCAGCTAGCGGAGGTACTACAGGATTCATTCCTGAAGTATATTTGCTGTTGAGTTGCTTTAAACTGCGGATTTCTAATATGCATCATTTTAGTTTTTAGATGCATTGATCGTTAGACCCTGATCATGACACCATTTTGCTGCTTTGTCGAATTCATCCTGAATTATTGTTGTTGCCGTCTCCAAAGATCTATGGCACACCACTATTGCTGTATCATCAGCATACGCAAATGGTTTGGCTCTCTTGAAAATACGAAGAAGTTCATTGGCGTACAATATGAAAAGAATTGGGCCCAGTTTCGATCCTTGTGGATGTATAGAGCGTGTTCTTTATGGCTATATGTTTCGCTGATCTTAATACAGTAACGCCGGTCGTGTAGGTACTCCTTTAGCCAATCTGAAATTAACCCTCGTATCCCAATACGTTCCAGGGCTTCAATTAGCTTTGTATGATTAAGTGTGTCAAAAGCTTTACTGAAATCCATAAATATGACTAGAACATGGTAACTCTTGTCAAGGTTTTCGTTGACATGATTAGCAAATTCGCTTAGTAATTTACCTGTGCTCTTCGCTTTCTGAAAGCCATACTGACTTTCGTGTATTAAGGAATGTTTTCCAATAAAAATTTTCAACCTGTTAACTATTACCTCTTCAAGGCATTTTTCGATAACTGGCAGTATTGAGATAGGCCTGTAGTTGTTAAGTTGACTTTTCTTACCTCCTTTATATATCGGTCTGACAACAGAAGTTTTTAAAGTTTCTGGAATTTTTACTTGTGTTATGCTTAGGTTGACAAATTTGCACAAAATTGGAGCAAAAATTGCCGCATGTTTTCTTATGTCCACTGCTCTAATTCCATCGATACCAGGCGACTTATTTTCGCCAAGCAGACTGATTACTTTTAAAATTTCAGATATATTACTTTCTTGAACATAAATTGATCTGTCTATTAATCTATTTGTGTGTATCGATGTAACCGAGTTGCAGTGGTGCATGATGTTTACGATTTGTTCTTCGTTCATCGAGATCGAGATTGAGATCGACATCGAGATCGACATCGACATCGACATCGACTGTTTGTCGACCTTTGAGACGTCGGAGTTGGTTCCTGTGGTGTCTGTGTTTCATGTAATGGGAAATTTTAGGGTTGATGTGAGCAACATTCGTGGCTTTAGAACAAATCTCTTCGCTGTGTACGTTCACCTGTCTCTATATAAACCTGCTGTCTTACCGATTTATCGGATTTGAACTTGCCTTTATATAACTTGGTGCCTCTTTTCTTTCTCCACCGCGGTTTCGCTCTTTATATTCGTAGTGATGTAGTTTACCAACTTCATCCACAATACGGGCACTGTTCCAATCCGGGTTTTAATTTTCTGTGGCTAAAAATCCATGTCCATGTCAAGCATTTAATCCAAACCTGGATAGCAATTGAACTCTCAATGAGTTTGATATGCTATACGACTCCATCACAAGAATTGAGATCCTCCATTCCTCACAGAGTGCAGAGTATCAAAGTCAAGGCAAATGCGTGGTATGACTCGAGCTTTAAGGAGGCCATCTGGTTGAAAGAGTTGAGTTTTCGGATTTACAAAGTCAAGAAATTTAGATAAATAAATAGACCGAACCAACGAATCGGCACAGCGGCTCAGAGGCCGAGAGGGGTTACTCCAGGGCCCCCGTCAAGAACGCAGAAATTTGATTAGACAAATAATTTTAAGCCTACGCACTGTGGATCAAAATAAAAATCAGCATTATTTACTCTCATTTCCTTGACTCTAATTCCCTCTAAGTCGATGTATCAACACGACACGACAAGGTGAATTATTTCCAAATGCCTCTTCGCTGATTTTCACATCTCTAATTACCTTCTGTAGAATTGTGGAATAAATCAGATAGGCCTCCCACCACCTATTCGAATTAGAAATTCAACAACAAAATTAATTTCCTGGAATCACTGGCAATAAACACGTGATTCGCGAAAAGACACAAACGAATGGGTCGACAGTCGGTCTTTAAGTCTACTTTTAAAAAACTGGTAAATCCCTTATTATTCCACCCTAACAGCATCCCCTTCGACCCAATTAAATTGATTACGAGTTCCCCGGGTTGAAAGAGAAAAAAGAAAATCCTCTTCTGAACTTTAATTCTCTGATTATATTTACTGTTAGTTTTCCATTATGCTACACATACTTACCTTCCACCGCCCACTAACTGGCACATTCGGAACAAACAACAACAGTGGCTGAGAAACGATGCAAAAGTTTTGTCTTTTTATTACAGGCACCAACCAGATTCGCAGTGATTTCAACGCGACCCTTCTACACCGTCTTCGTCCTTGTAAAGGAACGAGAAAATTTACCCCGAGTAGGTAAACCTAGCTGGCGACGTGGAATACTTAACTTTTCAGCAATTAGTCGTCGTAAGTTGTCAGGCTTTACAGATTCCTAATTGTGTAGCTATAATATGGTAGTTCATACGAAACGGCGGCATACGAGTATGTGCCTGGGCGGCTCACGTCGGGGTGTTGTAGGCATCTTCGACAACATACTCGTATAGCTGTGTTCATAACTGAAACAAAGAAACTAACTTTTGCCGTAAATAAGTGGAGAGGTTTGGAGGCAAACTTCACCGGAAGTGAAAACTTTCATAAATTCTCATACACAGGAAGGATACTAAAATGTGCAGCTTGGCTTTAATGCCAGAATTTCTTGTTGTTTGCTTTTCCAGCGAGGACGTTGCTTGTCGAGAGCAGGACTTGGATTATTGAGAAAAACTTGGTAGTGGATGGCGACGTCGTCGACGGAAGGCGCGAGCTCGCCCAAAATGGGATTTTACAAGCGTTAAAGTTAAGTTATTTACTAAGAAAGTGAAACTTTAAAAAGCATGTTAAGTGCTTTCCAGACTGGTCTTAAATGTTTATTCATAATGGATGCAGTGGAATGGTGTTATATCGGCGAGACTTGAGAGATAGCAGCAGTTTTTCTTTCTATTTTTCTAGCTGCACAAGTGAAAAACACATATCAGTGACCAAAGGTCGTGTTAAAAATAGTGATTGCCTTATTTACAAAAAATCACAAGCACTCGAAAGGGGTTTTCAAAAGGTTTTTGGACCTGCTAATATTTCAATATTAGATAGAATTTACTCAGTTAGAGTATTGGTAACTGTAAGACAAGAAAGCCTCAGCTTTCTGACAGCAAGTGGGCTATAATAAGGGACTTTTAGTAACTTTTGCGACCTCGTCTTAATCTACCTTCAAAAAGACTTTTGGAGCAACTAGTATGGACTCAGATGCGGCAAGATATTGGCGAATGTCATGACACCATGGCAGTCCACTCTGAATCATGGATTCAGATATTGAAGTATCATGCCAGCAAGCTGTGCTACGAAGGAGTCGAGTTGACAATAAGAGTCATTTATGAATAAGCTAATGTACCGTTAAAGACTTAACGTTAATACAGCCTTATTGGTTGACAACATTTTCCCAAAGAATTGGGATAGAAGGAAGTAGTAAAGCAGTAAAGGAAGATTGGATTCCAATCGAGGAGGAAAACTTATACCCAAGGCTTTGAAATAAGATCGTTCGATATGCATAGAATTCACTATAGCCCAGTGCCATAAAGGTTTCTTTACCTGGACGATTCTGGTAAGGCGATGTCAACGTGACATTAAGTATCCATTTAACTAGGTACAAATATCGCTAACAAAATTATTGACACCATTACCAGAAACTGATTGACTTAAAAGGCTGGCTAACTGACGATGAGTAGACCTCTTTAGGTATTTTTAAATATAAGCAGCATCAGCCTAAATTTGTTTCGGATTTGTCATATTAACGACACAAGTTTCGAATTCTACTGTAGAAGAGAACAAAATAGCGGGTAAAACAGACGATCCACTGCTAGCTTATTTTGGGCCTATTCTCCAAAGTTTCGATGCAAATGATGGTAATTCGGCTTCCACTCTTGCACGAGCTAGCCTTTAAGCCAAGATTTTAGTGTAAAATTTTCGATAAAGTGGATGACAAAGCCCAAGCTGTTCTTGATGACGTCGAAGCGACAAATTTGCATCTTCTTCTTCACCCTTCTGAACCGATGCAATATTCACTGTGTGTCTTGGTGCCACTGGTGCAAAGAGGAAGAAGACTCGTTCTTCTTGTTAAGTCGGAATCATCCGAGTGGATCATTCGATTTTGCCAGTCCATCGGCCGTGCCAATGATGGACGTCATTAAAAGAAATATAAGGGCGAACATAAGGCCAACCTGACTAAGCGCCCCTTTCTCTCTCTCTCTCTCCACTTCGACTGGAAAACTCCGGCTTTAAGCGAGAAAAGGGGCGCCATTACCACCAACAGCGCGACATCAACAACAACCACAGCAAGCGGTACTCCCCGTGTAAGTCGAGGTCGCCTACCTCTCGTGGGAAAGGAAGGTCGCTACAAGGACGATAACAATCCCTTCGCCACCCTTTCAAGCTCGGACCCGGAGCGTAAAGCAGCGAATTAGAGGACGGTGAGTGCATATTCCGCGCCAAGTTAAAGGCCATAGTAGATATGCTGAACGATATGATAAGCGACGGCTACCCAACCGCAGTCAAATGAACAACAGCGACAACAACAACGAAGCCTGCCGCAGCAGACACAGCTGAAACAAAAGCTGGCACAGCAGAAGCAGTCTAATCAGAAGCCGCAGCAGGCAGAAGCAGCCTGGTCCATCTCACACCCAATATCAAATGTGGCTCGTAAGCAGAAGGCTGAGGGGAAACATTCCTCAGGGCGCTTACAAACACCATCCCCGTACAAAATCACGTTGCTACTGCCAAAGCCCCAGTGCCTGTTTCCAAGGCACCGGAGAAAGAGATGGACCTACATTCGTTCTTGCTCGCCATCCAAGGGCAGATCAGCCAGCTTCAACATTCATGAGAAGGCGACGCGGGAGTCGCTTCTGCCAGCCTTAGCGTACCTATAACCGTATTGGGTCTGCCGATAGAGAGTCACTTAAGGTACCTGTTGGTGAATATTAACTCATTGATTAGGATTGAGTGAAGAGGCGTACTTTTCAACCAGTTACAGGGCAAAAACTCCGATGTACTTGGTCAACGGAACGAAGCTAAACCAAATAGTTCGAAGATACCGACCCAACGCCGCGTGAGGCCGGGGAATTGCGATTTTCATTAGGAACAACTTAAAACATAATATAATATATAGCGGTGTAGTGGGGATGCTCCAGTTGCTAGAGGCCTGCATTGTGTGCATTCCTCGCCGAAATGGAAAGAGGATGTACATTATAGCAGCATATGGACCTGAAGCACTTCAACCTAATATTTTCTTGGAATCCACTATGGGGCACCCCCACACGTAATAGTCGCGGAAAAATTATCGAACAATTTCTCAATCCCTCACGTTTAGTAATTCTGAATCGCGGTCGACCAACACATTTCTCTAGCCACAACAGCTTCACACAAGTGGATCTAACCTTTATCTCCACACAACTCTACCCAAACGCCATTTATACGGCAGCGATCACTATTCCATTCCCACCACCAAATTAAATCTAACCCAAAATTCCAATGCGACAGGGCCGACTGGTCCTCCTTTGTATCTGCAGCCACGACCTACTTAGCTCTCTGGAACCATCCTCAAACATAAATAAAGAAGCAGCCACGATACATAAATCCATTCGCTATGCAGCTAACCTAACAATCCTTCAATCCAATAACTATTGGAAGTTCCAAAGAAATTGCTGAATTGCGGAAGAGAAAGCAAGAAAATCATCCAATCAGCACCAACTTAGTCGCCTACCGCAAAGCAAATGCCATCTTTAGGAAAAACGGTAAAAGCGTACAAATCTCTGCCTTTGAAAGGTTTACTGAAAACAACAATTCCAACGCCAACCTCCAAAAGTAATAGACCGATGTAAAATCCCTAACAGTCATCAATGCTGGTAGTGAGAACCTAACCTGTCCAGGTGAAATTTCCCAATAATTCGCAGACACCTGGTCCCAATACTTCAACGAAGCAACTTTTCTCCCGAGTTTCTCCAATCTAAACATCAGGTTCTATCGAACAGCGTTTCAATACATAATACCGACCCACATGCCAAACTCATTGGGGTGGTCGTGGTGCAATGTTAATCATCACCGACTGATTAGCCGAAGGTCTGCAGTTCTAGTCTGTCCATAGTCAAGAACAGTTTCAATACGGAAAATCTGTGCAACACATCAGTTGTTAATAAGAGATGATCAAAAAAGTACTGACGAAGGCATAACACTCGCAGTATAAGATCATTTCAAGATTCATATTTTTTGTGTGCATTTCAAATATAACACCTAAATGACATGGAAGCAAAAAAGTTACTGCGAACTACAAGCAACGCGACAAATTCAGTCGAATCTTCCAAAAAAAAATCCTATCTAGGACAATCACCCCCGGAGAGTAGTGAACGAACTTCTTCGACACAAACCATCTGCACCACATCCAGGTTATGTGACAAACACCATAAGAGCGTAACTCTTGAACCTGCATGAACCCTATAAAAAAAATCATTCATTCGTCCTTCATCTTGTTAGGACAGTGACTTCGACCAATAATGCAATCCAAGCCCCAACAACTTGTACCACGAGAGGGTGCGTCTTAATGGCTTGGTACCACCAACGGCATTCCTCTATTTAGATCAATGTGGGCTGATCCAAGAAAATCATCCTAATCATCCACGTAGCCTGTCACACTCCATGCGCCTCAATTTCTCAAATTCAGTAAGTCGGTTTCACATCGAGATATAGGAAACGTTGTCTCACAGCATTAACGCTTTTGGTGGCTGCAGCGAACTTAGTCAGTGATAGCTCTGGTCCCTATAGCCTCTTCAAGGCAAACCCTGTCGAACGCCAATTGCAGGCTTACATAGAATAAGGTTAGGGTAAGTAAGGAAAAGTTAGAGCAAGTTATGGAAGGCTAGAGTAGAGGTAGGTACAATAATTAGATGTCAATTTATTTTCGAAATTGAAATGCTCATGAGTAACCTTCGACCCGGACAATCATGCTCTTATTCCAACAGCCTAATCCACAGAATGATCCGGTATCAATAACTTAACTGATGTAGTGATCACTTCACCGCTTTCACAGTCCAGATTGACATAATTTCTTTGACGACTTGTTGCTGAAGACCGGCGCGTATTCGAAGGGGCATCCTCTCGCTAAGGACTGATTTTGTTCGTTTAATGTTTTGTCCAGATTTAAGAAAACGGAGACTAACGTCGCCTACTGCGACTAGCTCCATATTAAAGTTGATGACAACGATTTTTCCCAATCTTTGTACAGCGCTTCTTGCTGGGTTAGTATGGTTTGCTAGTAGTTTCCATGCGGCTAACAAGTCTATTTCACGACCGCTTTTGGTAATCACTCAATGGGGAAGCAGCGACATCAATGAAAGGAGTGAGTCCATTTTCGATTTCATTATCTCCACCAACCTCAATATTTGCAACAAAGCTAATACACCCACCTTTCGCAATCGGGTTAGGGAAGAGATAATTGACCTCACTTTACTAAGTGAGTCTGACTCCATCCGAGTAGAGAGTGTCCACTAAGTGTTCCTTTTCGGACCACAACCGGATACTCTTCAACCTTAACGTCATTAAAGAAAAACCGAAACCTTTCAGAAACCCTCAGAAGACAGACTGGAATCTTTTCTCAAACCTAGTTGCCAACAGGTTAGAACCGCCACAAGCCACCACTAATCCTGATCTAACCTACATTGAGAATGAAGTCGAAAATCTTGTGAGAATTCTGAAAGCGGCTTTCAACAATTCCTGTCCTTTGCAGCGTGCTCGCAGGAAGACCAGTGCAGTCTGGTGGACCACAGAGCTAAAGCAACTCAGGACCAGGACCCGAACTCTATTCAACAGAGCAAAGATCTCAAACAGAACCGAAGACTGGGATAATTACAAATCCAGCTTCAACGAATACAAGAGCAAAACAAGAGCAGCAAAATCTAAATCCTGGCGGGAGTTTTGCGAATTAATAGAGGATCTCAACGAAGCCGCAAGGCTCAGGTAGATCCTATCCAAGGACCCCTGCGTCCCGGGATTCATCCTTAAATCAGATGCTTCTTGGACAAAATCCAGTCAGGAATCCCTAGAACTGCTGACTCAAACCCACTTCCCAGGCTGTAAAACCCCTGAAACCACAGTCTCCTTCGAGACGACGGTTCCTACGGTTCACACAACCGAAGAAGTAATAAACCAGATTATCACAACGGATAAAGTATCATGGGCAATAAATTCGTTCAAACCCTTTAAATCTCCGGGGCCGGACGATATCTTGCCAGCGATGCTTCAAAAAACACAGACCCACACTGTACCCCATCTCGTAAGCATTTTTTTCCAATTGCTTGAGCGCGGGGTACATCCCAACACAGTGGAAAGAAATAAAGGTGGATTTCATACGTAAGGCAGGTAAACCAATCCATACTGCCGCAAAGGACTATAGGCCAATTAGTCTCTCGTCGTTCCTATTAAAAACCTTGGAGAGACTCCTTGACATATACATCAGAGGACTCATCAACTCACGCAACTTATGCAACACTCAACTCGCCTACCTTAAAGGCAGATCAGAAAGTGCTCTGCATAGTGTTGTCCGTGAAATTGAGGGCTCGCTGAACCTAAAAGAGTTTACAATGGCAGCATTCCTCGACATAGAGGGGACCTTCAACAATGTAAACACAGAGGCCATAATAACAGCTCTTGAGGACATAAAAGTAGACAAATCCATTGTAATCTGGATTGAAAATATGTTGAAGAACAGAATTGTCAATGCAGACATTGGACA
Source organism: Merodon equestris (assembly GCA_958301585.1). Taxonomy (NCBI): domain Eukaryota; kingdom Metazoa; phylum Arthropoda; class Insecta; order Diptera; family Syrphidae; genus Merodon; species Merodon equestris. The sequence goes on along the minus strand of OY284417.1, from coordinate 95,400,515 downwards.
CAGTTCTATAAGGAAAGTGACAACTAGAGACACACCACAAGTAGGTGTTCTCTCCCCCCTACTGTGGCTTCTTACAGTCAACAAAATCCTCAAATTCTTTATGGAGAAAAACACAAAGATCATAGCGTACGCGGATGATCTGATTATCCTGATAAAAGGTAAATTTCTACCAACTATCAGTGAACTAATGGAATCTGCGCTGGAAGAACTCTCCTCGTGGGCAAGCAGAACGGTCTGAGAATAAACCCCCAGAAAACCGAGCTGGTCTTGTTCACCAGGAAAAGGAAAATTCCAATATTTGCTCCCCCAAAGTTAGAGGGCACCCCACTCAAAAGCAAAATATCTAGGGATCATTCTTGACTCTAAGCTCTCCTGGAAAAGGAACCTGGAGGAAAGGAGGAAAAAAGGATTGAACGCTTTTTATGCATGCAAAAAGACCTTCGGAAAAAGATGGGGCTTGCAACCGTACATCATTCATTGGATGTACACAGCAATCATCAGACCCATTTTAACTTATGGGGCCCTAGTCTGGTGGACTGCTAGCACCACAAAAAGCTATATGAACATGCTCAACAAAGGACGAAGATCAGCCGCTGTTTGTACAACGGGAGCCATGAGAAGCACGCCGCAAGCAGGGTTGGACATGATTATTCATCTCCTCCCCCTGGATCTATTCATAAAAGGCTGCGCTGCAAAGAGCGCTTTCAGACTAAGGGAGTCCTCTCTGTGGAAGCAAGCCAACTATGGACATGCAGCCATACTTAAGATAATAGACGACCTGGGAAGGAAACATGGTTTTAGTAGCCTCGCAGCTACGACCGACTATATTTCCCCCCGCAACTCACTGAAGTCCATCAGACACCACAAAGTTAAACTCTGCTGGGTCGAATTGGCCAGGCAAGGTTCTGAAATGGACATCAGCGAAGCGGACACGTCATTGCAACCACCGATCAGCGCATTATACCGGATCATAAACGACACAATCATCAAAGAGGCCAACTCGTCTTGGCTTACAAGAAACGACAGCTACTTGACAAGATCATCGTGGCCAGAGCTCAATGTCGGAAAAAGAAAGAAGCTCCTGGCGCTAGACCGTAACTCGATCCATATGCTCGTCGGAGTGATCACAGGACACTGTCCCATTGGAGCAATGCTCCGGAAATGGGGCTCGGGATCCAACGATCTCTGCCGGAGCTGCGGCGATGAGGAAGAAACTGAGACGATCCAACATCTGCTCTGCCACTGTCCAGCTCTCCAGAATCGATGCCTAGTATCGCTCGGACAAAGATTCTTTACAGATATTGCGGACGTGGCTAATGTATATACATATATCGGATCTTCTAAGATTCATCAAGAGCACGAGGTAGTTTCAGCCACCGCGTGATAGGACAGGTTAATTTTATGTGTACCCACACAAACGAAGGGAATCACAATGGGCCTGTTGGCCTCCACCACCACCACACCACCTGGTGGAAGTGATCTTTAACCATCACACTCCCCTTCTCTAACCTAACCTAACCTAACCTTGGTAATCTTAGATTTTTTTCATCTTGTATTTCGGATTTGGCATCATACGTCCTCCGGCTCTTCCCGAAAATGAAAATTTCGCTGAAAAAAAAACATTCTGACACCATTCCTGAAATAACGAATGCTACAACATTGACTCCTAAAAACTTTCCGCAAAAAGCCTTTAGGAAATACGTCAAATTGTGGAATAAATTTCGAGATAATGGCATCACTAACCAAGGAGAGTGCCTTGAAAAGCATTTATTCAAATTATTCCTCGTATTTTTTGATCACACATCATTGGACTCAGAGAGGCTACGCCAAAAGGAACAACAATAAGACTTGCTCGTCGACGTCCATGCTTGATGTGGTATGCAAATCGATCGCTATCTGATCAGCAGTAATTCACCTCAGATAATCATGAGTCTCTTCACAGAAAAGCTCCTTCAAAAATCTTAAATCAACATATTTTGACAAATTGGTTATCGATTTTTCTATTCCTTTGACTTTACTCATTTTTTTACCTATAACCAACGAACCGGGCGTACCTTTTGAATTAAAGTGTCTTCTCCCAAGTCATTAAGTTGGCAGCAAAGCAATTCCAATTTCAATTCCTTCACCGAAACCGTTAATATTCAACCTTATTCCCCTTCATTCACTACATTTTCGATTCCTTCCCGATTTAAAATAAAATATTTCTCAGCACACGCTCCTTTCAAATACTTTGTCAACTGCGCTAATATAACATCCTGGAAAGTGCACTAGAAACATCCATGAGACCAAAATAGTTCTCTCCGTCCCACGCGCACAGGTCGTTTGCTCTACAGGACCTGTCTCGATTAAAGTGAAACATTGACTTCAATTTGTATATTCAAACAACCGAGCCAAGTATTCCGCAGAAGGAACCTACGTATGTATGTAAGAGATGGAAGGATATAAGTATATTCCTCATCAGCATCGGAGTCAGTCGACGTTACTATGCAGACCCCTGGACATCCAACGGCCTACAGTGCCAGTAAATCCTAACTATTTACGGTACAAAATTCCAATCACGCATTCACGCTTGTCTTGCATTTCTTAAGGTTTTGTTTTTCCTTTCCCGGTTTCCTTTTTTTTATGGTGATTTTGTGTTCTCCTGACTTTTCTGTTTTTGTTCCTTTTCCGCCCAGCTTCCTCGCTTTTCCATTATCGCACTTCGTTGGCTTTGCGAACGTGCCCCTTGCACCCGGCTGAAAGGAGGGAACTAATACGAGTACGCGCTTGAGTGTGCGTAGGCAAGACCTGCTCCAAGGATCACAGAGCAAACGATCCAAGAAAACTACATGTGTGTCTTAATTTACTGGCGACCAACGACGACAGTCGGTATCCGGGTTTTATTTGCGTGGGAGACGAAACGAATGATGGGGAATCCGAGAACGATGAGAGGAAGAAGGTTGTTTTTAAAGCCACCGGCAAGGAAACTAGTTGAATATCGAGACACGAGTATTATCTGCGGCGATTAATGTTTTATGAAGTTCTAACGGTGTGATGAGCAGCTGTTTTCCACAAGAAAAATGCACAGACGTTTCTGGAATTTTACGGGCGAGAATACCGTCAGATGAAAAAAAGGCTGCACGCTGGGTGAAGGAGAATGAGATGAATGTGGGTTAGGACTCCCATGCTAAGGTCTGGGTTGCTATGGTAAACAGGTTGATGAACTTAAAAAGAAAATAAATGTTTGCCAAGGACTAGAGGAGTGGGAATACAATTTGCGACAGACGATAACAGTGAAATGGTGATAAAAATGAGAATGAACTCGAAGATAAAGGTGGAAGTGGAAGATGATGAAGGTGCAAGTGTTGAACTTCGTTCTCTTGATGTGGATCGTATTATATAAAAGACTTGGAATTTTAATTAAATATGTGTCGAGATAGGGGCGATATGATATTGTTTTAATCAAGGGAGTGAGGTGGCCTCATTTTTCTGAAGATATTTTCCATACATTTCCATTTTATAGACTTAGTGCAAGCTTTAACAGCGAACAAAAAATACCTTAAACAATCTAAACTTAGAATAAACTTAAAATCTATTAAGAAAAAGAAGATTAGACTTGTGGAAATTTTTAAAAACAGAGCTTGGTGAGGTGTAGGTTGAAAAGAGGGGTAGTCATAATCGTTTCTTGGTAGTCATATGTAGTTCGTTCGATGGGTCTGGGGGTTGGTGTTAAGAGGAATCCTTTGAAACCGTGTGGGTCAGTCAATATTACCGATAAGTAGGTCATCGATAAAGGGTATGTCTGCGACCTTGCGTCATTCTCCTAGGGGTTGTAGGTTGATTAGTTTTAAGCAATCCTTATAAGGCATAAGGCATTTTTAAGCAGTCCTTTCGATGTGAAGGCGGAAGTTAAGTTCTCGGTCATAGATAACACCTAAGTGAACCAAAAGGTTTACAGGAGGAACAATTTATGGCTAATAACGTAAGTGGAGGTAAGCGCCCCTAGGAACTTGCTAAGATTGCTTATGGCATACATTTTTTGCCACCAAATATTGAGCCTATTTAGGTCGGATTAGTGGGGACAGGAATCTGCAGAGCAAGATGGAAGATGGTTTAGAGATTTTCACATCATTAGCGCATACGGAAAGATTAAAATTCTTAGAGACACAGATGATTAATGGTTAAACAGTAGTAGGCTGAGGTGGCTCCCCCTTTGAGGACTCCGGAGGTGACGTTAATTGGATCAGAAATAGAAGATCTAAAGGTAGCATTTGATCCATAGGAATAGGGCTAACCAAGAAGTAGTGAATTTAAGAAGAATAATTTGATGCGAGATTTTGTTGAAGGCCTGCTGAAGTCAGCGGCAACAACGGGTACTCCTTTTTGATCATCATTCGCACACAAGGATTGTGAGACAAACTTAATTATGTACGTTGGTGGTCAACCTTTTTGGAACCCATATTGGTCTGGGTAGAATATATTCCTTCAATGAAAGAATATATATCGCAGATGAGTTTGGGAATGCAAGCGAGCCCCGTGTGGGTTGGAATATTGTTAGCTGAGTAAAAAGTCCCTGTGAAGGAAATTTGAAACAAGTGATCATGGGTAGAAGTATGTACATATATGCTTGGCGCATTTTTTTTTTTAACTAGCGCAGGGAGGCAGTCATGACCGAATGAGCAATGGTTCCTTAAGTTATACGAGGATGGTCCGATAAGTACTTAGCCTCACTGCGGGTGGTAGTGGTGCAATGGTAATCATCACCGACTGTTAAGCGGAAGGTCTGTAGTTCAAGTCTGACCATAGCCAAGAAAAATTCCTATACGGAAAAAAACCCATGCAACAACACCAGTTGTGAATGAGAGATGATCAAAAAAAATGCTGACGAAGGCATAACACTCACAGTATAAGATCAATTCAAAATTCATACTCTGCGTGTACATTTCCAATATAAGATCTTAATGGCATGGAATAAAAAGTTACTGTAAAACTACAAAACAACGCGACAAATTCAGTCGAATCTCTCGAATCCCAAGACAACCACCCCCGGAGAGTAGTGAACGAACATCTTCGACACAAACCATCTGCACCCCGTCCAGGTTGTGTGACAAACATCATAAAAGCGTAACTCTTGAACCTGCACGAATTATAAAAAAAAAAAAAAAAAAAAAACTGCGATACATACATACATACATTCTAGTAGACGGCTACTGTCGAAATTTCAGCCGGATCGGACTCGTAGTTTTGTTTTGACCGCGTGTGGAAGCAGGAGTGTCCGCGGATTTTAGAAAAATGGGAAAGGAGCAATATCGGTCGCTGATTCGATTCTCGTTTTTGGAAGGGAAATCGCACAGCGAAATCAAAGAGCGTTTGCATGCTGTGTACGGCGACTCTTCTCCTTCGATGGCGACCATCAAAAATTTGTTTAACGAGTTTCCACGTGGTCGCACGTCGGTTTTTGATGAGCCACGTCTAGGTGCCCCGAAAACGGGTACCACGGAGGATAACGTGACAAAAATCCACGATCTCGTATTGGCAGACCGCCGATTGAAGGTGCGCGAGATAGCTGAGACAGTAGGCATTTAAAAAGACTGCGTGGGTCATATCCTGCATGAAATTTTGGGCATGAGAAAGCTGTCGGCGTGATGGGTGCCGCGTTTGCTCACTCTTCAGACCACTTCGGAGCAGTGCTTGACGCTGTTTAAGCGCAGTTCGATGGAGTTTCTGCATCGTTTCGTGACAGTCGACGAAACATGGATCCACTGATACACACCAGAGACCAAGGAACAGTCGAAACAGTGCACTTCACCCGGCGAAGGTGCTCCGAAGAAAGAGAAGACTATTCCATCGACCAGAAAGGTGATGCCCACCGTTTTCTGGGATTCACAACGTGTGATCCACATCGACTACCTGCAAAACGGTCATAGGGCTGAACTATGCCAAATTATTGGGCTGATTCGACGCCGAATTGAAGAAAAAACGGCCCCACTTGGCGAAGAAAAAAGTGCTCTTCCACCATGATAACGCACCGGCTCACACCTCCGCCCTCGCCACGGCCAAATTGGTCGATTTGAGCTACGAACTGCTGCCCCATCCACCGTGTTCTCCAGATTTGACCCCGTGCGACTTATTTTTGTTTCCAAACTTGAAAAGTTTTGAAAAATAAATCGCCATTTCTCCAAAATTTTTGTTTTTCTTTTGTAGGCTAAGTACTTATCGGACCACCCTCGTAGTGAACGGGACACTTGTGTGGCAAACAAATCGCACACAACATAAGTGAATGAGGGAAGCTTAGCTCTGGCTCTTCGTGAACTGTCACGCCATATAAGAAGAAGAAGAATGTCGGACTAGTGGGGAATGTAAACAGCAGAGAAAGATGTATGCATAGAGATTTTCACATCATCAGCGTATACGGAAAGATCAAAGTTCTTTGTGTCATCAGGTTGATACGATTAACGGTTAAACAGTAGTGGGCCGAGGTTGCCACCTGGGGGGAGTCCGAAGGTGACGTTAATTGGATCACACATATAAGGTCAGAATTTAAGGAGTATGATTTGGTGCGAGATATGTCGAAGGCCTTACTAAAGTCTGTGGCAACAGCGTCTACTTCTTAGCAATCCTCACGTGCACACAAGAATTGTGAGACAATTGGGATTCATCGTAGTCGTCGATTGGGACAGCTACTCTGATGTCAGTATACAGACCTTCTAACCTTCACCCTAATCGATTTATCAAAGAAATCGCAATTATATAGATTTAGTAGACAAAAGAAAAACATGATAATCACACAGCTAGCAACTGCCTTTCGTTGATATCTTCAAAAGGATTTATAAATAAGATGCTGTCGGAAACGAGACTTGAAGTATCCAGAACTCCAGAAGACTAATAGACCATTTTCTCATTCAGGTGAAACGTCAACAAATCAAATCTGCTGTTGTTGAATTAAATATACATACATATCTGATCATTATGGCATACATTGTCATTTCATGACCAAAAACGACTTTTGTGCTTAATATCTCTTCTAATATTCATTTGATTTCCATTTCCTTTCTAGTCAGTGCATGAACTTAAGAATATTTTTGAAAAATAATAGCCGATTTATTACAGTTATGTCCAATATGCGATTTAAAGTATGTGTATGCACATGTTACGCTTCGGGTCATTTATGACCCAGTCACTAAAAATTTATTACAGCTGCGTTGTTAGTTCTATTTCTTTGCTGATATGACCGAATATTTTATTGTGAAGTACCTTATATATGTAAGGATTTATTTTTTTTTTTTTCTGTTGAAATCGTATTTTGTAAGTACCTATAGGGTTTTTATTTCGCATTCTTGTGTGTTGTGTTTGACGCGATAGTTCGTTTTTCAAATGCTGTAGTTGACATTATAATAAGAAAAAAACAAAGGAATTATGACTGAAGAAAGGGAAATGGGAGTAGGTTTTTTATTTTTATCGTGAGTTTTTTATATAATCCACATCATTTTCAAAGAATCGATATATTGGCGAACAAGAAATAGAAGCTCTTCTTAGTTGTCCAGGGGAGAATGATGATGATTTTCAAGATGAGGCTAGTATTGATGGCGATGAAAGTTGTGATATAGAGGTGGACGATGAAATCGCTTCCGAAGATGACATAAGTAGCGATTTAGAAGATCCGATAGTGACATCTGGCAACCCAACTGAATATTGGAATAAGGATCGGAATATAAAGTGGATAACAACACCTCCCGGAAATCAATTGGCACGGGCATCTATAGAAAATGTTGTTCATCAACGAGTAGGTGTCAATTCTTATGCGATTCATCGCATTTCTAATATTGGGGATGCTTTTGATATGTGTATGACTCCTAGTATAAAAAGAGAAGTTATCCGCTTTACAAATATGCAAGGAGTCAGAACATCAGAGCGTTTTCAGATAATAGACGAAGTTGAGTTTGACGCATATTTAGGAGTTTTGTTGCTTACTGGTACGTTATATCCACTTAGCATTTACACATACCTCTCTCATTTATTACTTTTATTGTGTAGGTGTTTATCGCTCATATGGTGAAAGCATGGAATGCTTGTGGGATGAGAATCAAGGTCGCCCAATGCTAAGAGCTGTTATGTCTCTTGAACGCTTTTTTGGAATCTCACGAATGCTTGCTTTCGATGACAGACAAAGCCGAAGGTCAGAAGTTCGTGGAGATAAGCTTGCACCTATCCGTGAATTATATGAAAAGTGGACCCAGAATCTAAAGTTACTGTACGTGCCAAAGGAAAACGTGACTGTAGATGAACAACTGATTCCCTTCCGTGGTAGATGTCCCTTCAAAGTCTACATGCCCAGTAAACCAGGTAAATACGTAATGAAGGCATGGATAGCTGCTGATTCTGCGACTTCCTTTTGTCTAAATTTTCAAATTTATCTTGGACGAGTTGGAGGTGCATCGGCAAGAAATCAGGGAGAACGAGTCGTTCTGGACTTAGTGTCAGAGTACCAAGGAAGAAACATAACAACTGACAATTTTTTTACTAGTCATTCGTTAGCCTTGGAACTGTTAAAAAAAGAATTACTCTAGCTGGGACAGTTCGAAAGAATAAGAGGTTTCTACCGGTACACGCTACAGCCAAGCAGCTCAGTAAGCTTCCGGTGTTCTCCAGCAAATTCTTCCTTCATGAGAAAGTAACACTTGTGCAATATGTACCAAAGAAGTATAAGTTGATCACTTTGCTAAGTACAATGCATCATGACGGTAAAGTGTTAGAAGAACATTCAAAAAAGATTCCCGAGATTATAGAATTTTACAATTCGACTAAGGGAAGCGTTGACACAATGGACCAGTTAGTACGTATCTATTCATGCAAGCGACAAACTAACCGGTGGCCAGTAGCTCTATTTGCAAATTTTATAGATATTTCTGCGCTAAATGCTTATATATTATGGACAGAAATTCACCCGAACTGGAATCAAAACAAATTGTTCAAGCGCAGGATTTTTTTACATGAGCTAGGAGAACACTTAGTTCGGCCGTGTATAGTTCGACGGAATCGTCTTCCCAAAGCTGAAGCTTCTGCAGCCATCGTTCGCAATACTCAAACTAATAGTATTGCGTTAGCATCAACATCATTACCACCCGCAAAAAAACTTAAGACAAGTGACCGTAAGCGCTGCAAGTTTTGTCCTCCGAGCAACGAGAAAAAAACCTTCACCTTTTGCACAGTTTGCAACAAACCAGTGTGTCCCACCCATCGGCAAACAATTACAACAACATATTGCCAAGAACACGCTCCAAATTAATAATTTGCATCCCTCTTTCCTTCTTGTTGTTTTTGTCGTAGTTATTTTATAAAAATATATTCAAAATATGTAAATTCGGGTCACGTGTGATTTTTCTTCTAAGTTGGTTCAAAATTCATCTTACAGGTAGAAATTACATAGTAAAAATAGGAGAAAACGTTAGCCAAACAGAAAACTCGTTATATGGGATTCCACAGGGATCAAAACTAAGTCCTCTTATTTTCATAATTTATGTAAATGAGCTACTATCGGTCCTAAAACAAGTTACGCATATGCTGACGACACAGCTATTGTAGTAAGCCATAAAAACGTTGAATCAGCTGGAAAAATCATGCAGAAGGAGTCTAACGCGGTTGTTGCTTGGTGTCATGATCATGGCCTCGCCATTAGCTCAAAAAAAAAAACAGAAACAAAAGTTATGCACATACGCCCTCCACATATCCCAAAATACCAAATAAATATGAATTGCCCTCTAATTTCCAGAACTTATTAAAACCTATCTTCTTCTTCTTCTTCTTTTCCTTTTTCCGGCGTTGTTATGGTCAGAAGTGTAGGACCATAACCTTCCCACTTAACTGCATTCCTACTGGTCCGCTTGTGGGGTCCGCCGGTTTGACCTCAGAAAGTAGCGGCAGGCTTCCAGGTTTGGGATTACTTCATCGCTGAGGCCAATCAAATGCTGGTGTTTTTGCATCAATTGTTTTTCGGCCTGCTGTTTTTTTTTTTTTTTTTTGTGACACGGGCATGCTCCAGATTTTTTTTGTTTGATCTTACTCTTACAACACCGGTGATCTCCAGTCGTGTCAGCCCACTGATTTGCATGTATACTTGTGGGGCAGTTTAATGGTGGTATATGCGTCCCTAGGCTCACCTTGGTGTTTTCAAAATTGCCTAGATGTGATTTTTGTTTACCTTTGTTTTAGTCGCCTTTTACGACAAGCGAGAGGTATCGCTGCAGGGATATTCTTAACCCGTCCCTGCACGGAAAACTTATTAAAACCTATATTAGTACAAAAAGCAAAGTATTTTTATTATAACAAAGATCCATTGTCAAGTTAAAGAAGATGGTCTTGCAGTGAAATAAAATATAGCGTACATGAGTTTGGGAATGCAAGAGAGTTTCGTAATGGAATGATAGTTGGACACTTCGTCCTTTTGTCCATTTTTGTGCGTTGAAATATTGTAAGCATTTCTCCAAAGCTGAGTAAAGAGTCCCTGTGAAAGGGAACTTTAAAACAAGTGATCAGGGATAGAAGTACGTATATGCTTGGCGGATTTTTTTTTTTTTAACTAGGGCGGGGAGGCAATCGAGACCACATGAGCAATGGTCCTTCAAGTTACATATTTCTTCGATGCCAAAAGTACTTTACTTTTGTTAGGGGGTACCCTTTCATATAAGAAAGTAGTCATAATCGGATTGGAGGACGTGTTCGTTCGGTGAACGACTGGCTGAGGAAATAGACAAACAAATTGACAACTATTTTTGGATTATAGGGGAAGTAGGCCCGCCACCGTTTGTTCCTTTTGTTGCGCAAGGCACGTACATAGTTGCTTGGTGTACCAGGGTGAAGATGAGGTGCATTTGTTTTTCAGTGAATATTGCACAAAAAAGCAGTATGCTTTTTAAAAATTGAGGCAATACGGAGGGGAGGATGATGTCGAGTAAAACAGTTCACAATAAGGACGAATGGAGCCGTTCCGATAGGAGATGGTTGCTTGCGGCGATAATGCAGATTTTGAAATCAAGAAGGTCAGGTCAAGTTGTCTATTCCTGTTGTCGGTGATGTTACTGAGTTGGAGGAGATCGGAGTCTGAGAGGCGATCTATGAAATGGATTTCCTTACCAGACGAGGTGTTAGTTGCGACAAATTGAGTCTCATGGTAAGATTTAGCCCATTTCAAGTATGAAAAGTTTACATTGCCACAGAAATCGAATCTCAAATATGAAATCTATGATGTGGATGACGACTGTAACAGCAGCAAGCAAATTTTACGTCAATTAATGAAGAAGCAATTGAGTTTATCCTTTAACCCGTCTAGAGAAAAGTACGGTTAGATGGGTTAAGATGGTCAACCCTGACCCACTAAGACAACATCTATTCGCTAAAGATTGGGCCAACAAAATGCTTCCGATGATTCATAAAAATCGGTTTGCAATTTGCCTATGTGTCCATTTTCCTGATACTATACTCATAATGTGGTGCTGATTCTATGTCTTCGTATATTGGAGCGTAGTCGTTACAGTTGAATTTTTAGGCTGATTCTTAATCAGCTTTAAGACTGGGGACTATCAGCTGTCGAAAGCTTTCGCGAAGTCACTAGCTAAGGCGAGGCTTACACTCGACGCATTTCCCTGTTATAATCTATGCCACCTGATCGAGGTCGAGTATTGAGTCTCAATGCTCTTTAATACCCTCCAATATTATTTCAGTCATCTAGTGAGCTTCCCAGTCATCATTAAGTCTTCCTTTCTCCCGGATTTTAATGATCACCCCCCTTATTCGCATATTCGAGTTCTCTATATGAATGGGTATAGCTGGTCGGCCGATATTTTTGGTGCTGTCTGAAGGTACTCGCCTGGGATGTTATAAATAAACACCGCCTTATGGCCTGGAATTTATGGGCCCTGAGGTATTGCTGAATGGTCAGGTTTGGAATCAGGAATTTGTTGCCTCCGGATGTTCGCTAGAATTTGAAATCGTATCGCGTGTCTAAGTGACTTTGTGAAATGTTGTCTACACCCAGAGAATGGGCCCCATTCTGACATCAGATGTAATAGTTATCATATAAATTCTGCATTGAGGGTTCTTGGGTTTTCGGCCGCCAAAGAACCACTTGCTCGCGTTATAAAAAATTCTACTGTCGCACCTGCTTGCGCGTTTCCTGCCATGAAGATAGTGCGTCTCTATTCTTGCCTTTATGACGTTTTACGGTAGGTTGCGTTTCCTCCTTCGGAGATGTCATGTACTGGTCCGCTTGGTCCCCTCTATTGCTAAGACTGTTAGAATCCGGGTATTGAAGGTCGAATGCTCGTCGATACGTGTGTCCATTCCAGCGGTTTTCCACGCTTTCTTGCAAAGTTCTTGTGATTATTTCTACGTGTAAAGTGAGGTAGTCCTTGAATAGTTGGCCCACTTGGAGACCTCTTTATATATTCAATTTTATATTTATTAGCAAGTTTGAATGGTTGCTGTTGAGAGATGCCCATTATAGGGCGATTGTGTTATTATTGTAGGTGTACCCCTAAGTGTTATAATCTTAAGGGTATGATTATTAAACCACTTTATTAAAAAAGGCATTTATCTTACCAGAAAAGTATATTTAAATAATTGCCGTGAACATTGGTACTGGAAACTGCTCTTCTTCAAGTACTGTCTGGGGTACCTGAAATGTTGATGTGTGACCACATTACAAATCCTTATATTTCACACACATGAAACACAACTCATCCACTGTAGATCAGAAGTAAAAGGTACAAAGGGGGTTTTGCAGTAGCTTATTTTACGTTACCTCCTTCATAACACTTTCAATTGTTGACTCATCTGCTTCTACCTGTCTTGTTTTGTCGTTAGTTTCCATGCCTTCTAGTAGGGCTAACCGGTTATTAATTTTGTCCTGATATTGATGCTGCATACGAGGGTCCTTTAACTTTCTAAAGTTGAATTTTTTTTGTACCTTCCTGAGATTCGCTTCGGTGGATATGGATTCGGCTTTTAATTTTGGCGATGATTAGGATGGGGTCCTAATCGCAATCCACTCTAACGTCTAGTACGTTGGTATGGTGTCTTCTATCTATCAGAAAATGATCAACCTGGTTGCGCGTTACTCCATCCGGTGTTATCCAATTGGTATGGAGAACTCTCTTGTGTCTCAGTATTCAATGTAGTTTTTGCGATCAAATTGTTTGAGCTGACGAAACATATGGTCTTATCGTTTGATGAGACGGAGATTTTCTTCTCATATTCTTGGCTTATATATCGCTATGTACCGATCGGGGAACCAGTTCACCTCCGTAATAGTTCATCCCATAAATGGGTTTTTATATTTTTTTGAGTGTGGTCTTGTTATGGTGTTCTGGTGTATTGTTGTAGTGATGTGAGATGTGAACAGAGTCATCAGCTCTATGCCTACCTCCATAATTTTTTTCATAGGGTTTTCATAAGTCACCTCTTACCACTGGCACTCGGAGCCGCGGATATATTTCAACCCCTATCCCCGAAAGGCAGCAAATTCTAAGAAAAATTAAACATTACTGGTGGTGAGTCTGTTGTGAGTAAAAGTTGAAATAGCAAATGGAGTAGGCTTTTCCAAGAAGCATCCAGCGCATGAATAAATTATGAAAATATGGAAGTAGCAATCAGAGAAGTGGCTGTAGAAGTTGACTTTTTACTTGTCTCGTTCCAGGAAACTTTTTTGAATGAAACATTTTGCAGTAGAAAGAGAGGCGAATGAAAAAGGTCGGACATCATTAACTGGAGTCAATAATGATGCAATAATATTGAAACGTATTAAAAAGGATTTCTGGGTATGAGGCCGAAACTGAGGTTACATTTACCCAGTGGAGGTAATCACAATAGAAAAAACGTTCGAAAAATGCAGTCAAATGTGAAGGTACATAACGATAATGCACCTGGTACCCTTTATGACTTGTAATGAAACTGCACATTTAAAGTTAACTTTTGAACACCCTTCATGTCATATCATGTCAGTAAAAGAGCAATTAAGTTTGAGGTTTTATTTTATATTAATTATTTTCTATTTCAGGAATTCGAAGTCCAAAGTGGAATACGTCAGGTGAGCCTACTGCTACCGCAATTGTTTTCGTTACTTATCTGTGGCGTACTCCGTGCAGCAGAAGGGAGAAAGCTAAAGCGGTGTTCGGAATGCTTTCGCTAATCTGGAAAAGTTGTGTTATCAGTCTAAGAACCAAGCTACAACTATTCCGGTCCGACGTATCAGTACAGTCTTGTTGGAATGGAAAGTTGGTCTCCACAATAACAACCAAGTTGCAAATATCCAAAAATAGGTACTTAAGAATCATTTACAGTATGTTGTGGCCCAGCCTTGTCCCTTTTTTTCTAGAAACAGGCTTACCAAAGAACAAGCCTAGATCTTATAAACATACTACGTAAAGACGGCTCCATTATGAAATGTGCCCTACAGTGGAAGCTACTTACTCAGGATGATGGAAGAACGGGACGAATTAGGCAATCGTGGCGTAAAACAATCGAGGAGTTAAGAACTTTAAGAAAGAGCTGAAGGTAGAAATCCGAAAGAAGCGGTGCGCAGTCGTTTTTAACACCCTATTCCCACCGAAAAGTTAAAGCACTTAAAAAGGCACAGAATGCAATGTCGAAGTTTCTTAATGGAATTCCTAAATATTTTGCAGCAGCTTGACACAGTGATCCGATAAGTACCATACAATCACTTCAAACACGACTTCATCGTCATCGTCTTCTAACAGAATTTTTCACAGAGCTCGTTAATTAAATTGCAAACAATGCAAACACGACAGCCATCTTTTCCCCACCCACCCTACCCAATCGTATTCAAATACATTTGGATTTTGATTCCAAAATTACAATACCTCTGAATTTTAATGCTCAAGCAATTGCAGTTTCATGCCTTCGCATAACATAAGAACGACCTTACAAATGTTTTATGCATGATGCTTAACACCAAACCTAGCCACCCTTCGTACCCACATGAGTACATGTCTGCAGTCGTTGACTTTAACGCAACCACAGTAAAAGCACCTACCCAAGACGGAGTCCCCAAAACGATTGTTGTTACTTGGAGAACTACTCCACATACGAGTGTGATCCCACAGACGTTTGCACTCACACGTCTTCAGCATTCCCAATGAATCCACAATAGCAAAGACCACATCAAAATCCATACCATTCCCCAGCACTCCCATGCAATTATGTCGATTTGTGGAAATGTGACCCTTCTCCGTGGGTTAGTATAAGATTGCATCAAAGCACGTCTCAAGAGCCCATTTCGATAAGGTTCGATTGAAGAAGCTCTATCCTCTCCACTCCGGAACCTGCCATATCAGCACAAACTTTCTTCTTTTCCAAACATTGATGAAAATACTAATTCCCATTAATTGATAATTTGATCCAAAAGGCGAGTATCCAAACGGATCCCGAACGATGCGAAATTCCATTGAGAATTCTGGAAATGTCTGCCTGCCTATTACGTGTTCATCTCCTCGACACCACTTCGTCGACCGTTCAGGCCATTCTCGAAGCTCTTCAGGGTAATTCTTGGGCAAATTTACAATTCTATTGAATATGCATGAAAACGTTTTCCTGAAAGTCTCCTTCCATCCAAATAAAGAGTGCTTTATTATAAATCAACTGATTTTATCTCGGATTCTGTGTGCAGCGGCTGAAGTGCCAAAAATGACATTCAATCAATTTATTATGCAAATTTCAATTAATTCCACTCAAAACAAAAGGACTTTTAGCTACATGAGCGCTCTGGCGACGCGGCTGTGTGCGATTACGATGGAGGCCACGACGGCAGTTTGTTGCTTGCGACGTGCCTTCGAGCTTGATTTTATTTTTTTAGGGTCGACCCAAATTAAATTGGAGAGAAAATATCATTTCACGATAACCTACTTACTATAAATGAATAGTCTCGCTCGTCTTATAAAAATTCGATTTTCGGATGGTAATTGCGGCAATAGCGAGGTTAATTTAAACCAAAAATTTAACTATAATTTAAGAAAAAAAGGGAGGATATACATATGTATGTACCTATATCGCACACGACGTCGTTTGATACGTCATGCATTACGCATTCGTGACTAAACTTATTAGGACTCCATCAATCTTTTGAATAAGCAACACTGTCTTTCCCTCTTACAAACCACAACAAGCCCAGTAGTGTGGAATCTGAATTTTCGTCGAGCGGGATTTTGGGCTTTTTTTCTTATTTTTATGGAATTTTTACGGTGTTCTCTAAAGATTTCGACTTAGAGGGTACTGTTGCTTAGAAATCTGAACTGAGACTAGTGTGTATATCCATATTGTTTTGTTTGAGTTTGAGTGCTAGTCGAGCTAATTGTCTATTATAGTTTAAACGGCCATAATAGTAAACCTTTGGTATTTACCGACTTCGACTTAGAGGGGTGAAATTTTCTTTACGGACTTGACCCGACTCGACTAGATGATAAATTGAAGGTTTCCTCCAAAACTGTATTAGAAGATCGCGTTTGTATGGAGTCTTTATCGTTAAATATGGATCGGGAGTGTATCATACGTTTCACTTACGTTTTCGTCTATATACCTAGCCAGCTTACATGCTTGCTGCTGAGTAGGTATTTCTAAACTTTAATCATACCTATGGTCACTGGATTCTGAAAAATCGGATAGGTATGGTGTGTATAACCATGTTCGTTCGATATCTCCCGGTATCTCAATCTTCTTCATAACCGTCGAATGGCGTTGATTATGACCTCAATCTCTCATAGATAGCATGCTCAAATGGCCTCAGCAACCGCACAGATCATTAAAAATCAATAACGTGACACCAGTTGGCGCAAATTACTCACTGTATTGTCTGTAATAACAATTTTGAATATTGTGATGGCCTCTGGCGCTGATGACATGAGATCGAATCGAATACCACTCTTTTTTCTACGCAGGGTCTCT
Organism: Merodon equestris; assembly: GCA_958301585.1. Lineage (NCBI taxonomy): Eukaryota > Metazoa > Arthropoda > Insecta > Diptera > Syrphidae > Merodon > Merodon equestris. The sequence continues at coordinate 95,383,586 of OY284417.1, read as the reverse complement.
TTGGGGCCTCTTCGCAGTACTGTTTGTACTATTGTACAATATCCCCTTCGCTCTTCGGGCGCCTTGTCGCGGCGGAGGGGCTTAAGAGGTCAATGACCTCGAACTAAGACCCGGAGAACCCCGAGTTAGTCATGAATGAATGGACAACCAAATGGATGGAAATACTCCAGGTGGCACCCGCAATAGCGGAAATCCACCCGCGATCTCCCTGATCGCGGCCGGGGCAAGGATTCTGGAGGCCCCACCAGTCATTCTTAACTCTCCGGCAGCCCGGAACGACACCGACTCCTGCGGCTCATTGTCCGACCACTTGGTTGGACTGAGCGTAAGCGGTGCAACCGACAGAGGCGACACCGACGATGGTGCGGCACGGGAAACCGCCAAGGTTGAACGAGCCCCAGAATTGGGACGTGCTGTAGATTGCACTGCTAAGTGCCCAAAAAGAAGGAGGAAGAGGCGTGCCCGAAAATCGTGCAAAGAGGCTGGCACAGCCGAAGGCACGAAGATTGAGGGCGAACCTCTGGGAAAGGCAGGTAAGAGGATCAGATCGGCGGAGGTATCCCCTACCGAAGCCCATCCGACCCTCTCACCTGCAGGTCCCGCATTTCTTGCCGGCGCGCAGCGCAGAAAACGTCGGCGGCTAGTAAAGGCTGCTGCTGGAGGCACAAGCATGCCAGCACTTTCGGCATGCGCCTCAAACACTCCTCCTCTTATTGGTGACGGTCAAACTCCCAATAAGAGCGTGCCAAGTTCCAAAACTGACGGAGCTGAAGAGGTTCAGGGTCCTGTCATGGTCGGTGCCACCGCCGAAAAAGGTGATGATGCTGGCAGACAGACTCTGATCGCAGAAGGCGAAGCGGTCTTGGATCATAACAACCCTCAGGCTGGCAAAGCTGTTCGAAAGCGGCGTCGGAAGGGAGCAGGAGCTCGAACCGAAAAAGGTAAGAGCACTTGCAAACGGAAGATGGCCGCCGGGGACAATCTTGCTGGGGAGAGAGAACGTGATGTCTCCTCCTCTGATATGGCGGCGGGAAATCGGAGTCCAAAGGCAGATGCGGCGATCAATAAAGATCAAAGCAAAAACCTGAAGACGGAGAGGACCAAAGGCTGCTCATCGGAGGCGGGCACTTCACACAAAAAAACCCCTTCCTCTGGAAAGGCAACACAAATGACCGTAAAGAGTCGAGACAAGCACCTCTCCTACAAAGAGGCAGCCATCTCCTCCGAAAAGGTCAGGATAGGGAAGGCTGGCAGTGACAGCAGAATGACCAGCGCAGATTGCCAACACTGCGAGGATCATCTACTGGAGCTAGCTTCAGCAACAGGCTTCTGTATTCAAGCGGAGAGGTCTGCTTTGATGAATGGTACCTTCGTGGTGAGCTGTTCCTCTCAGCAGACATCTGCCTGGATCAGGAGCATGGTGCCGAAAATCCCTCCCCTGGGAACTAGCACTTATCAAGTAGTTAGTCTCCCGAAACTAACGCGCGCCATCTGCTGGATTCCGGGAAAACCCGGAAACAAGCTGAAAGTGCTGACGCGACTACGTGCGCAGAACCCGGGACTCGACACGAGGGCCTGGACTGTCTATTCCTACAAGGAGAAAAAGAACTCTCTGAAAAAAGAGGGCTTCACTCTGGTAGTGGGAATGGACAATGGCTCTGTTGAGGCCCTGAAAACCGCGTACGACTCACGTCCCTACTTCGGCCTTGGTAGGATTGTATTCCATTTTGATGTCAAGTAGTCGAAGGATGGAACGTGTTCCCCAGTATGAATCCATGATTTTTACTCAGATCAACCTACAGCATTGCAAGGCTGCTACCGCTCTTCTAAGTAGCAGAATTGCATGCAGTAGTACAAATCATCAAATTGTATCCATTCAAGAACCATGGGTGTGGAACAAACGCCTGTGTGGTCTTGGTGGCATACGTGATGCTACAATCCTTTATGATGAGCGATCCGAAAGGCCCAGGGTCTGCCTCATCATATCGAATACGCTATCGGCAACCAAACTTGGTCAATTCTGTGGTCAAGATTTGGTAGCTGCGAAAGTGAGCTACAAGGCGCACGGAGAAATTGAACACTTCGTCGTGGCGTCTGCTTACTTCCCCTACGACTCGGTACTACCCCCGCCACCTAAAGCGGTTTCCGAACTCGTAGAGTACTGTGAAGCCAGAAGGATTGGACTCATCATCTGTTGCGATGCTAACGCTCAAAACACATTTTGGGGCAGCAGCAAATGCAACCGGAGAGGAGACCATCTTTTAAACTTCATTCTTTCGTCTGACCTTTTCATCAACAATGTTGGCTCTCTACCAACCTTTGTGACGGCGAGACGACAGGAAGTGATTGACCTAACCTTATCTAACAGGCATGCGAAGGCCATCACTAACTGGAGAGTCTCACCAGATGTTACGCTGTCAGACCATAGATACATCGAATTCCAATTGAAGTGCGGGATCTCCCCCTCGCAGCCCAAGCGGAATCCGAGAAAAACAGACTGGGTGCGATTTAGGGAGGAGCTTGAGAAATCCACTCAAGCCCCGCCTAAACTCAAAACTAATCAATCGGTGGAGGATGCAGTTCATAACCTGAACAGCGCCATCACCAAATGTTTAGAACTCGCATGTCCTGTCAAAAAACCTTCCAACAGGAAGCCGGTTCCCTGGTGGAATGCTGAGCTCCAACGGCTTCGTAGGGAAGCCAGGAGTCTTCTGAACAGATCGCTTAAATCGAACTCGGAAGATGACTGGAATAAATATCGATCGAAGCAGAAGGAATATAAGAAGCTTATTCGAAAATCGAAGAATGATTCCTATAAGTCCTTCTGCGAAGAGATCAAATCCCTGAGCGCGACCAGCAAGTTGGTTAAAGTCCTCAAACGAGGAAAATCGACAAGGCTGGAGGTACTCAGAAAGTCTGATGGTACCTTTACCGAGTCTAAAGCAGAAACTCTTAGTTTACTGTTTCAGACCCATTTTCCGGGAAATCAGACTGTTATCGGCTCGTTGCACACTCCCTCATTGGATACTGCGGCTGTAGCGATGAAAACAACTCGGCGTAGCTGGAATGTTGCGTCACGCGTGGCAACTACTGAGGCCATTGAATTTGCTGTGGCATCCTTCGATGGCTTTAAGTCGCCGGGCACTGATGGGATATACCCCGTTATGCTGCAAAAAGGTATAAGACAGCTGCTTCCTACACTGAAAAGAATTTTGACTGCTAGCCTGGCACTTGCCTACATACCTATCCCTTGGCGCGCGGTGAAAGTGGTCTTTATTCCCAAAATAGGAAAAGAGGATTACTCACTAGCCAAGAGTTTCAGACCAATCAGTCTTACATCCTTCTTGTTGAAAAGCATGGAAAGACTAGTAGAGTTGCACGTGCGCAAAGTCCCCTTCGAATGCATCCTCTGTCGGACATGCAACATGCTTATCAGCGCGGAAAATCCTGCGAGACTGCGCTTCAAAACCTAGTTGGGAGAATTGAATGCGCTCTCGAAAGGAAAGAGTACGTACTAGTCATTTTCGTCGACATTGAGGGAGCTTTTGATAACGCTACCTTCGACAGCATGTGTAACGCTGCTAGACGGCATGGCGTAGATGAAGCACTGGTTTTGTGGATCAAAGCGAGGACATTGATCGCTGATGCAGGCCTCGAACAATGTGTCAAGTCTGGAGTAAACAGGGGTTCCCCGCATGGTGGCGTCCTGACTCCGCTGTTATTGTGCATGGTGGTCGACTGTCTTCTCGGTGCTCTCAATGACATTGGAATCTGTGCTCAGGCCTATGCGGATGATGTTGTCGTTCTCTCGTGGGCTGATGTTAAACGACTGTCTGTCTGGTGACTGGTGCACGAGAAATGGGCTGTCGCTTAATCCTCTTAAGATTGATGTCATTCTCTTCACGAGAAGGAGGAAAAATACTGGCATTACTCAGCTGGTGCTAAAAGGCATTCCCATCCCGATATTCAAGGAAGCTAAGTACCTGGGAGTCATCCTAGATAGCAAGCTTCTTTGGTCAAGCTTTTTGAGTTCAGAACCTTCAGAGCGCTGTCAGCTTTTTGGCAATGCAAAGGTGTCTTTGGCAAAACATGGTCTAATAAAGGTCCTCTGGATCTGCATGGCCGATAACCTCATACGCATCGGTTGTCTGGTGGAATAGAATAACACGCAAACAAGTCGTAGCCTATTTCCCCAAACCTCAAACAGCGGTCTCTCTCAGCTGTACATGGGTTTTCCCCAGTACAGCCGGCGCTGCTCTAGATGCTATGACGAATCTTTCACCCGTTGACATATTTATCAAAGGGTGTGACAGAAAGCCATATCTCGCCTCAAGAGTAATGGTTGTTGGTACAACTCGCATTTGAGTGACAGTGTACTTGCACGAGAAATATCCTACGACCTCTGTCTCATGGATATGCCTTCCGACGCAATGACACCTGCTGAATTTTTCGTCTATATGCGTCTGTTTTTAAATCAATTCCAGGAAATGCGATCTCTGATGAACCCGTTTGAAAGGGCTCAGAGGAGAGTTTCTCAGGACCTTAACCCGCTTTAGGTCTACATGCTTCCATGGTCAAATCCTGGGTTCTTGGGTCTTTAATGCATACAATTGTAGATGGAGAAAATATCCAGGATGTAGGATCACTAAGCGCGTACGCCCTGATCCGCAATATTTTTTCTTATCCTTAAGGAGAATTGATTGCAGAAGACTTGTGTACGTCATTATGGGCCCTTTTAGCTCTACATCACTGAAGTTCCACCTCATTTTTTTGGTGGATAATAAAGAAAGGTGTCTGTCTGGTAGTATAATGGACCAGTATTTGCGTCTGAGCGCTCCAACAGATAGCAGAAACGTCCAACAGAAAAAAAAAGTCTATTTAGGAGCGTACTTAATAGACTAAGTCTCTCATGGTGCCACTATTCGGTAAGTAACTTTTGTAGTGTATTGAAACTCTGGATTAAAAAAAAACTTAAGTCAATTGGGTGTCGATTTCTAATCGATTGTAATAGTGAAATCAAAGACGCCTTAGCTCTAGTTGGAATTGTTGAACCTTATGAGGGACACCGAAGATTGGAAGGATGCTCATTCGCTATCAAATATAAAGATGTAAGGCGGGAACTTCTAAGGCTTTAAAATGATTGGTCTCATGAGAATATTGGGTTTAGGGGTGCTTTAAGAGATCAAAGACAAGACCAAGTCATTGCAGTTTTTCGCAGTTGAGCCATCCTCGCTCCGACGCAAAATTGGTGATGCTTGGAAAGTATTCCCGTACAAAATTCAATGAACACTTCGATTGTTACTGATTTAAAGGCCTCGTCGCTTGAATAATTCGAATTTCGTAGTAAATATGACACAAACCGAAGATTATCAGCAAATAATTATCGTAAGCAATGAAGCAGTCTTTTCTTCGAACGAAATCGTGAATAAACAAAATTTGCAGTTCCAGGCCAATGAAAATAATTAGTTTGCGAAAAAATGATTGTTTGGGGTTGGAATGTGATACAGATTTTTTATATGCCCTTTATGCCTGATAGGAGTATGACCAACTCTTGATTAAAACAAGATGGTGCCACGGCCTACAAAACCGGAGCCAGGATCCTTTTATTGCCTACATTTTTATTTATTAAGGCCTTTTTGCATATAACAGGTCGTTATAGTGATGACCGAAAAGTGGAGATGTCAATAATATCTTTGCAAAATTCGAACTTCATATTTTCCCTTATAAGCCCAATGGCCTTCGAACGGCATATTTCAAGAACTAATATCTCCTTAACCAAGGCCTTTCTTTTGCAGATAAGACCTCCTTATTTTGATCTCTAGAGTGTGGGAATATTAAATATGCCATTAAAACAGGCAATTCAAGAGCAGGATAAAAATTATTTCCTTTCATTTGTGTTCTCAGGACAACTTTTATTTTAGGTAGGCGTGCCTTAAATTTTATCTTTAGAGTTTATAATTTAAGCTAAAATAAAAACTTATCATGAAAATGTTGTATTTGCCTATTGACTCAAAATGACACTTCTTGTTGGATATTCATATACCTACGAATCATTAAAAAAGTGTAAGCAGTATCGTGGTGAAGAGGCCATAAGCTATTTGCCTCGAACGCGTTGGTCTGTTGGTTGTACCCTTTATTGATCGTTTAACTTTCTATCTAGACCTGATGGTTCATTATGCCGTTTAAGCGGTAAAGTCCAATGAGCTTGACCATTTCACGATTTTTTTTACGACAATATGGGGCTGGTTTTTGAAATAGGCGATCCCGAATGAACTTCGATTGTTGTTATGATAAGTTTTAATAGTTCTTCATCGTTACTGATTTCATTTACTGACTCCAGAGCACCTTCCATTCACCGCTCTTTCGTGCAAATGTAAGAGTTTTGGAACAAAGCTTGCTACCACTCGTTTTATTCTGGAAAAATGCGAGTAAATTCAATGGAATAAGTTAACTGACATACCAAAAACTTTACCTAGTTGTGATACGGTGATTGCATATAATTATCGCGGCTATACAGCTTGCGGAATACTGAATTCTCGTTACTTTTTGAACACACATTGATTTTGTTTTAAATACAAATATTTGATTTCGGTTAATAATACGATATCAAACGTATGTCGCAAATATACTCATCAAAAGTATCGAAGTTATTAGTCATATACCTATTTACGTTTGTTATTTCAAAATATTTTGGCTCCAATGACCGTACACGTCAAGCCTTTTGATGAATGTGACCAGCTTTCGAAAGCAATGTTTTCCATTTACTGATTGAGCAACTACCACTGAAAAAGCACTTCTGTCACTTCTGTGTTTTTCAGCACACAGAAAATATTTATTAAAAAACTACTATAAAAGAAAATCAAACAAAAAATATATCAAAACGAACTCTGAGTGGGTTTTTATATAAAGTGATGAATCCTTATTGAGGATTTTGTGTCAACGGCACTGTGTCAATATGTGAATTCCCTATTTTAGTGCTTAAAGATAATTTAACCAAAAATAAAGAGCAATTGAAATTTCTTTTTATGGTTTTATTATATACGACCATGGGATCGTGAATGATGGATCAGGGCCGGGAGTGGCATCACCAATAAACCACTGACAACAGTGGAGCTGCAACGGGGGTTCATAGGAACTCTACGTCCAATTAGGACATCTCATTAGGATGTCTAATATAATGAACCCAAAGGCCAGAGAGATTATTTTTCGAACCAGCTTAAAAATGGTTCAAAATGATTTCAAAACCTGATGTACTCAGTATACGAGGTTTGTTCAAAAAATAAGGTGACTTTGGAATGACTTTGGAGCTAAGTACTGTGGATTTTTGAATTTGTTTTATTACGTTGATGCACATGTGCCCTAACATATGTCGACGCTATCAGACATTTGGGTAGACGTGTTTTGGTGTGGTTGGTGACTTTTTACTATTGAAGAGAATTAATCAAGGAAACTGTCTTTAATTTTGTGTGAAAAATAAAACCATCGTATTTGGACTGTTGACTGTGGCATTTGGCGAGTCAACTCTAAAAAAAAAAAAAATATAATATACAATAGTATTACAAGCTCTTCACAGAAGGCAGAGAAGATGTTAATGGCTGTGTTTGCCGTGGATCTCCAACCACATAAACGTTGAAGAACATTGTTATGGAAATTCATCAAAAAAATCGTCGAAAACTCACTATCGGAGAAGTTGTTATGTTCGTTCGTGGCTTATTACCTGTGACATTAGGAAACCTCATAAGAAAATTCACATCACTTCCATCACCACCATGCGCTCAGTTCGTTCATGCAGAATGTCCATTTCGGCATCAGCCTTGCGGCACGTAATGCAGTCATGCATGAGCACATGCATGTTAGTTAATTTGGACTAAAAGAAATTGGCTAACATCAATCGGTAGCGATCTCTCTTTTGATGGTGATGACCATTGTCGTTTTTAAAGAAGTACGGACCAGTGATTCCGTCGGCCCACAATCCGCATCAAACAGTGACTTTCTGGGTGTGCATTGCCACCCAAGTCTTCTGCTTGTTGACGCACCCTATAATCAAAAATGAGTCTCGTCGCTGAAAATAATTTTTTTTTCTTGACGTCCGCTTTTCACTGCTGTGGAAACTAGCCAGCAAACACGGTGTTGCCTATGGTCGTTTTCCTTGAGCTTCTGAGTCAATTGGATATTGTACGGATGTAGGTCAAAATCCCGGGGCAAAAGTCCCCAAGTTGATGCCGCCGAAAAGTCGTGTTCGTATATGCGCGGAGTTTAATGCCTCGAATTCTCCTGCACGGCCAGCTCCGATGCTTTCGGCGAATCTTTCGTTGGTTGTTCGCTGATTGTTCACTGGTTGAACTTCAAAATGACCGTAAAGCAAGCATCACTGTCACAACTAAAATATGCCACCCATTTAGGTGGTATATTTTTATTATTTGCACGTGTAGCTCGACGCCGTAGCTTATCATGGTGATTTGTCTTTCGTGAACTGTAAAAATCTACCTGTCCCTATAGGAAAACGCTTTAGTTTGTCAACAAAGGACAGGTTCCTTCTTACGGTGCACTAGATAGAAGGAGTAAAGAGCATGTCGTAATCACTCGTATACAAATGGTTAGTCAAGAAGCTTGGGACAAAGTTTTTTGCTTCATGGAGATGCCAACATTTTTGGCTGGTTTTTCGGATTCACTATTAACTCAAACTTAAAGGCTTCTTAGCTCCAACCAAATAAAATTCTATTAAAAAATGTCTCCGAGTTTCATCTGCAGCGAACCTGACTTTCATGGGTCTTGGGTAAGCTGTTCAACCGTAGATAACCAAAGTTCTTAAGCTCTGCATGGTTTGTCATTGATGATGGCGAGCTCTATGAATCACTGTATCGTGTCCAAACGGAGCCAAATGCATCATATTCCCCATCAATATGTTCAGAAACATTAAAGAAAATATTTTAAACCAATCGTTTAAAACGTTTTCGATTAAGTTCCGGCTCGCCTGAAAAATCCATATCCTTCCATCAACCCTCGTCCTAAGAAATGCAGAATTTTTATGATTAATTGAAGCGTTCTTTATGCCATTTCCTTTCATCTGGGTAACGAATTCCTAAAACTCAATAACAGCTAGACGTTTGCTCTTAATCAACCCAGCCAGCTCATGCTACCTATTCGGCGTTCCAGCGTGGGTTCCTTCTCAAAAAAAAAAAAAAAAAAAAAATACATCGATTACGCTAAAATGAACATTGAATACAAAATAAAATGAGAAAAAAGAAATAGTGAGTTGCGAGGAAGGAAAGGAAAGGAAAAAAATTGAATACAAATATCTTTTTTCGTTCCCTTTAACGCATCATGAACTTTGAAGAAGTATTATTTATTTTTCCTGCTCTTCTCCATCGTCCCTATTTCATCGTCGTTACCGGCGACGCTTGAGACTTTATTCGATTGTATTCAATAAACCTATACCCCAAAAAACACAAAAAATAATAATAACAACAAACAATTGGAAAATCACTTAAGCGTTTCATAATCGAAGGGTAATCAAAATAAATTGACAATTTCTCGAGCATTATTCTATTTGATTTGAGATACGAAGCAGACGCGCCTCTTGCCGACAGTCGCTAGCATGCCAGATCTGACCTGAGTCACTGTCCGGTCATCTAGAAGGATTTCGCCTTCAATCGCAGCTACGAGAACATGGAACGTGTTCAAGTGGTCGAAGAATTCATTCGAATTTTTTTTTTTTTTTAATGAAAAAGGATACAATCGGCCTAGATATCTCAAATGCCTTTTACAAGGAGAATATCATTATGATGTTCGATTCAGGATTAGCCACATGTGCTTCTACAACTGTCCACCAACCATTTGAAAGGCACTCAAAGCTAAACAAGGGACGAGTACCCTTCAAAACAACTTCAGAAATTTATTAATATTATTCAAAATCCTACTCCACCAACAAAGGACGTGCCCTTTGTCATCCAGGAGCACCACCTACATGCGAGTACTATGTATTCGCTCCAGGATCAAGTGGAAATCAATAATTTTTTATGTGTATATTCGTATTCATTTGAATTGATTCCCTTATTGCTTGATACTGTATTCATCCTTTCGTCCTTTCGAGTACCTTTCCATTTCCAATTCTGATTTTTTTCTTCCCCACAAATCTCAGCCAATTTGACCGGGCCATGCGACTCAAGGACATGGCATGTAACAACGAAAGAGTTTTATTGTTTGTTCCTTCACTCACAACAGCAAGACACAAATGTCTACCTTTGTACGTTTTAAGTAGTCCTTTTGCCCTCCCCACGGTGTTTTCCTTTCAGACCTGGATGGGGGAAAAAAAAAACAAAAGCAAGTGGGGATGGAACAACAGAACACTTCTTCTCCAGTCCCACATCCGTATCACAACGGCGGCAGTGACGCAACTTGAAAAGGATTCGATTCGAAAATATTTCCAATAAAATCAAGGGAACACATCACACCTCTATGCCCCATTCCGATGGGTATTCCGATTCAAACCCAATAACTGAACTCAGTTCTCCATTAAAATTTGTTTTATATTGGATCGTGTTGCCTTTGAAGAAGCGGCCAAATGGAGTACAAGTGGGAATGCTGACTTTTTTTCGGTTTTTTAAGTTCTTCTTTTGGGGATTATTTATTCATGGAGTTGGGCATCATGTAGTGTTTATATGCCGGTGTAACTGGGTGAGGTGTAGACGATGCCAACGGTGAAATGGGGCAGGATAAGAAATCCTTTAGGGAAGTTGCATTACATGGCTAGTTAAGTGGGTATGCAACGAGGAAGGCAGGTGGAAGTCAATTTTTTTTTTTTTATGCTTTTTTTGCCATCCACTTTAGTTTTAGTTTCTTTTCGATTGGGTTGGAATCGATACTTTGACAACAGCAGTTCCCTTCTCAATGGGATGTCAGGTTATAGCTGGTGTACAAGGGATGCTGTTGTTGAACAAAACTATTAAATCTCAATCAAGGTAAATGAAATTGAGGCTTCAGAGGTCTGGTATGTAGGTGAGCTACGCATTTCATGTTGAAACTCGACGGAGGGGATGAAAATGGAAATAGCAGTCTGCCAGGTCAAAGCAAACTTATGGATACGATATTAGTCCATTCCAGGAACTAATATTGCTGGATCTTAATCGATTTTCAGCATGGATGTTGTTTTTATTCTTTTTTTTGTAAAATGTGTGACGTGTGACATATTGGGCTTCGAGAGTTCCATCGCTTTTAGAATGTGTATGTTTGTGAACGTTCTTCGTCTTGTGTATCTTGTGAACAAATTAAGACATCAACTCGGGATCAGTTTTGTTCGACGCTTAAATACAGTATGTACTGACACAATGGTAAGGTTTTCATTCATATAAATTTGGGTTTTATTATAACAAAACTTTAAAAAATAGTCACCTTATACGCCAAAGATAACATCCATTAACGAATAAAGTTTTGTGCTCCCCTCATAGTCTAAAATTTATTTTACCTAAAATACGAACACTCTAATTCCTCAACGAATAATTAGAGCATTGTAACTCTGCAACTCGGAGTTGGGGACCTTAATAACTTAAAGCATCTGTTCGAATCGTTTCTTTCAGCCTTTCCCAAAGAAGCCTGCTGGCCAGTTGGGAATGTCTTGAACTGTTGAAGGAGCAAATGTTCTAAGTAATATGTGATTTCTCAGCATTGTGTTTTAAATTGCCGAGTAGCACAAGAAAATTGCAAAGTGTAAGTTTGTTCAGAAAATAAGGTGACTTTTTATTTTCCATTTTTTCTTCATTCATCAATGTCTATTTTGTCCCCTTCCAGGTAAATCCCTTTAGATACACTTACGCTAGCGCTTTCTTTAATCCTGGAAGCATCTTTGATATGCTCTTTTTGATATAGCCTTGAACTCTTCCAGCGATTCGGTCTTTATCTCCTCAATCGTGGCAAATCTTCTCCTTTCATGGGCTTTTTCAGTTTTGGGAAGAGAAGAAAAGTAGAGGGTCAAGTTCGATTAATGTGGTGGCTGAGTACGATTATGGAATAGTATTGGCCAAAAAATTACGCACAAGAAACGATGAGTGAGCAGCTGCATCGCGATGCAACGATTAAAAATTATTTTCTCACAAATCCTGACGTTTTCTTCGTATTACTTCTCGCATTTTCGATCCATTTTTTCAATAACAAAAAAATCGCACACCGGGGACATAGGCACCAACATGCACCGCCACGAGAGATATTAGCACAGACCAGATCCCGCCAATAACTAGGGGTGAACTGCACGAAGCATGCAGGAAGATAGGCGACAAAAAAGCGCTCGAACCTGACGGCCGGAGCCCCAAACATAGCGATCAAAGCAGCCGTTAAGAGGAGACCAGACATTTTTATAGCAACGATGCAAAGATGCCTTGAGGAAGGAATTTTGCCTGAACCATGGAAACTCCAACATCTGGTGTTGTTACCCAAGGGAAACGAACCACCCGAGGCAACGTCGGCGTACCGGCCAATATGTCTGCTAGATACAACAGGAAACATCCTAGAACGTAACATATAAGGGGGAGGATAGAGGAGCTTTGTGTGACCACCAATATGGTTTAAGGAAACCATTTCGTACCTTCGATGCCATAAAAAGGTAGTAGATACAGCAGCTGAAGCGATACGGGGGAAAAGATGGCGAGGGGGACACACAGAAATACTGCACAGTATTAACGCTGGACGTTAAAATTGCCTTTAATTCCGCAAACTGATCCTGCATTGGGAGGTCTCTGACCAGAATGGACGCATTACATTACCTTATTAAGATAATTCTTAACTACTTCACTTACAGGAAGTTGAGGTACCAGACGTACGATGGCTTCAAATACCATAATGTTTCCGCGGGAATCCCCCACGGATCAGCCCTTGGACCTCTTCTTGATGGAATTTTGCGATTGACGCTGCCACAAGGAGTCAAGATTATCGGCTTAGTTGACGACATCGCCGTAGTTACTGTAGCGAAACACATCCACGAGGTAGAGTCCGCCACGGTTGTAGCGATCGCCAGGATCAAAAATTGTCTAGAGTCTGCCGGCCTTGAACCAGCGGACCACAAGACGGAGGCTGTCGTAGGACTGTGGAATACTCAAATTTCCGGGTCGGGAGTCAATTAATCAGGTCTAAAAAGGCATTAAGAAATTTGGGTGTAATGCAACAATTGACACCTGACTTAACTTTGAGACCAACATGGGTCTTATTGCAGTAGAAACTCATCACAAATACAGGCAGCGTTTTCCAGAACGCTGCCAAACATCGGTGGATCGGGAGACGTGAGGAGGATTCTGCTTTCTTGTGTGGTACTCCAGCGTACTCCTGTACGCTGCGTCGGTCTGGGCAGAAAGCTATCGTTTGCATACGATATACGGCAATAAGAACAAAATACGGTTTTCGGACAATCTCGGATGAAGCAGCCTGTGTTATGGCTGGTATGGTCCATATCGATATCCTCGCCGACGAGTTGCACAGGGTTAACCTAAGACGAATTACGGACTGTCGATACACCAGCGTTATCCGAAGGAAAAAAACAGAAGAAAGGGCAACATCTGTAGCACTGGGCAAGCCAGGTGGGATAACACGGCAAAAGGCAGTTGGGCCCATAAGCTAATTCCCACGACCGAGGTTTGGGGAGAAAAGAGCACACGGGGATTGCAATTACCACCTTAGGTAATTCCTATCTGGTCACGGCGGCTATAAAAAATATCTTCACAGATTTGGACAGGATAGCTCGTCATTCTCTCCGGAATGTCCAGAGGAAAAGCAAAACGCAGAGCGGACGCAGAACTGGACTACTGGCTGGAGGTCTGCTCCTTCATAACGGCCGTGCAGAACGAGTTAAGAAGGCTCGAAAGATTAAGAAGAGCTGAAACGGCACATACAGCGCACATAACATAAGTTCCTTACCAGCCCCGGTAGAAATACCAGTGAAATTCGGTCACTATGGCTCGAATTGCCTGCTCAGTAGGTCGATTTTAAAGACCTTAAAATGGTCAAAGTGCTTTTCACAGGGCACGAATTTTGATAGCAAAATTTAATAACTTGTAAACTTTTTCCAGATGCAAGTTTTTTTGCTATAAAATGGCAATATTAAGTAAGTACGCCAAATTTTAACAAATGTCACAAATTATATGTATGCTGTAATAAATATAATACTGAAAAACCAAGCCGCAAAAAAATCATATTTTAAAAATGGAATCACTGCTGAGTTCTTAGAGCATTTTGTTAGCAGACCGACTTTGATGCAAAAAGCTAAAGAGTTCGCTATGTCACTGGAGATTCATAGTTTCAAAATTAACAATAAATGGTTAAAAACTGTCGGGATACGACGTGGCCCAGTCTTCAAAAAATTAGCTCTTTAAGAGCAAGGGTAAGGAAAGGAGTTTACTCTTAGTGAATGGATACTATTCCAGTGAATCGTTTTTAACAGTGATGGGACTGGATTCTTTCCAATGTCTTCCCGAGAATATATTAAAATGCATTAAGGGAAATCACAACAAGGAACGACTAAGGGCACAAAAATCTTAAAAGCATCAGAGATTGGCTTATCAAAGACAACTTGTTGCGTTTGCGATTTGCCGTCCACTGCCTATATAAAATGATGAACAACTGATTTTATCAAAAAGAAAAAATCTCCTTTTCATAGACTACTGCACAGCACATGGTGGCAAACCTCCATTGAAGGTAGCTAAAGTTAATTTTTTTTATAAAACACATAAAGACCGGCATACGCAAAGGAAATAATCGGAGGCAACCAGAGTAGCTTCACGAGTAAGCGCTTGATGAGACACCAGATTTTCTATATTGTACCTATACAATAACTTAAAAAAAATAAGTGGAAATTCCACGAAACGGTCCACCAACCGTTCGCAGGTTTTGGAAGGCGTATGGCTCTACTCGTATAAACCGCGGGCAGGATACGTAGAATCGACGGACAGCGGACGAACATAAAAGAGTAATGAGTGGAAAACCCAAGGGAAATGACCGGAAAGCCACGTCGTATCTGAAAGGACAATATAAGGAAGAAGGCTTGGCGATGGGTTGTCAAGGAGGCTTTGAACTTTCGAGTTCCAAATAGCCGTCAATAATCGAAGCAGTAAAACGCGACACCACAACTTCTACCATTCGAGAGGAAAAAACTCTAAAAGAACTTGTTAAAAAGTTAATAACAGATTTGGGACAAAATACCTTTTCTTCTATCGATGCTGTATATGTAAGCAATGGGGATAGTAGACAAAGCATGGCGAAATGTCACATCACATGCGGTGAAAAACTACTTTAAAACTTTAAAGCTTTCAAGAAAGTTTTTAGAGAGAAGGGCGGAGGCCTTAAGAATGGAATAGGAGTAAGTACATGTGTCACTTGGAAATTACTTTCGATGAGTTCGTCACTTACGATGAAGGGGAAGCCACAGCGGGAGCGTTAACAATGGAAACTATTATTCACACTGTTGGAGGTGATAATAGCCCTGTTAACTATGTATTATCCTTAAACAATGCACATAAGACATCCTCACTTAGTAAAGATATGAAACATACCTTAGTATAAACCCCCAGTAGGTTAAGAACTCAATAACTCAAACTATTTAATGCTTCACTACCTTATCAAGGCAATTTGAATATAAGAGAACATTACTTGCTCTCGTATATACATATTTTACAAGAACGGGAACTTCATAATTTAGCTAGGCCAGTCGTACCAATGGCCTCTTCTATTCTTGAGATGTGAAAAAAGCTTTGCGTGGTCCTTAAGGAACCGCTAATAGCCAAATCGATAGCAGCTATCAATACAAAACAACCCAGACAACCTATTTTGAGAGTGGTTGGCAAATCCTCATGGGATAATCTGTCAAAATTATCTCTAGAATACTCTACAGTGGTGGATTAGTATATGAAATCAAGCGAGATGGGTTCATTGGCGGTTGATTGATTGGGTGGACATTGCTTGCTGGCAACTTGAAAGTTTCATTTTCATTTTGACATCGAAACGGGAGGTTATACTATTATTTTTCACGACTTGTCGAATATGGAAGGAATATCAAAACCCCGATTTAGTACAGCATCTTAAGGACTATGTACGCTTCCATACGTGGCTCGGAAGCGCCCCAAATAATTAGTGTGTGCTGATTTCAAGTTTCTGAATTTTATTCGAAATTTGCTGAGGTCAATGATGGGCATATCGATTTATGTAGCTGTGAACACGGTAATTTTTTTTACTTTGCCCTCAGTGATACGTTTTCTTATAAACTTATGAACAATATTCCTTAGACCTGATGTACATTCGTATCAATAGTATTAATCGGATCATATTCTTGTTAAACTTCAGGTTGTATATCGTCAAGTCAACTGGACGGACTTCGTTGTTGTCGTCGTTTTAGGCGAAGGTTGACGAATGCTTGACAAATTTTCATCACCGCTATATAGCTTCATTACAATATATTTTCAGCCTTAATGGCAAATTTATCACTAGTGATTCATGTTCATTGTAACAAGTTTTCGTTCTAGTCTTGTTGAATTTATATTTTGGTAATGCTGGCACCACCCCCATTCGTTGTGAGCATTATAAGAATTTAGTTTTCTAAGCTACACTGCCCTGTAGATAGGTGTATCCTTAATTAATAAGACAAGAAGGAGCGGGTGTACATATATACGCTGCCGACTGGGGTTCCTGTATTTTTTCTCAAGGGTAGGCTCCACAAAGGAGAATGGGACGCACAATAATAGCATATTATATTGAAGCTGAACCATAAGTTGAACCGCTTATGTTCTCCCGAAAGTTTTATTAGGGATATCGTAGGGATCGCGGTTTAACACTAAGTTCTTTGCTGAATTTATGTTAAGCAACACTTCCCCTATAATCGGAGGTCAGACAGAATGAAGGTGGAGAGTTTCCCGATTATGCGTCTTCGTATTAATTTTTTGTTTTTTACAAAAAAAGTGAACAATTTTGAACGTAAACTAATAAATTCCTCAAATACTTGTTCAATCCTAAATATTTTGTTTTTTAACGTCGTATTAGTCGTGAGTGCCATTGTATGTTAAGTTGTTGACTTATGGAATATGTCAAACTTTGTTCCGGATAGAGGCGCATTACAACTCAAGCGGTTACGCCAATAAGCAAAATCTTCGTTTCTTTAGCATTGAGAATCCGCGTCTGATGCCCGAAGAGCCATTACATCCAATCAACTTCCACTGTGTGGGGCGACGTTTATGCAGGAGGAGTGGTTGGGCCGTATTTTTTGAGAACGCCATCGGCAATGCGGGCACTGTTACTGGCGAACGCTACAGAGCCATGATAAATGACTTCTTACTTCCGGAATTGGATGAGAGGGGCTTGGTGAACATGTGATTTCAACAAGACGGTGCAACCGCATACAAAGAACGAGCCATTATGGATATTGTGAAGGAAGCGATTTCTTGTCGCGTGATCTTCCGTTCTGTCACTTTGGCATTGCCAGCCAGATAGCCCGATTTGACCATCCCAAACTTCTTTCGTTGGGGCTACTTGAAATCGTGAACGTATGTCAACAGGCCTTAGACATTCGCAGCGTTTAAGGAGAATATTCGACAGGAATACGAACAGCTATCCCCAGACATCTTGCGGAAAGCCACTGGCGGCAGCTACTTAACGAATATCATTTTTTCCACTTAATGCACAAAATTGTAAGGGTCCAAATAAAGATTTCCATTATTCAAAATCATTTATTTTATATTAAGTAAAGGAATAATTCAAAACTAATTTTGCGATGCGTTGTATAATAATGAGTGATCTAAGAAGAGCTTTCTAAATTTATTTTTTAATAAAATGTATAAAAATAAATTGACTGGTCAAAAATTGTAATTGAACTGTTAGCTTGACTTATGGCAATTGTAAAGGTTATTATATAAATGTGGTCCAAAGCTAAACAACAGAGGATCCATTTTGTGAGTTAAATTTTCGAGCACTCTGAAGCATGTATATTATAGGCCGGTATACTATAGATAAGGCATATTATGTTCGCTTCCAAGGCATCAACCGAATATCAAGCAAGTAAACTCTTACACCCCTGCAGAAAATAAGCCGGCGAAGTCGAATTAAATGATTTCGAAAGCCATTTTCGTGTAAATTGTCTCTCAACAACTAGATGACTTCGGCCGCTGTGTAGCAAGTTATCAAGTAAAAGTTCAACGTCTTCAACTTTTTGCAATATATATTCGCTGATAATTGTTCTGTAGGTTTCGCCATCAATAAGTACGCGCTATTCTTCCGTACTTAAAAAAAAAAGGTCCCATGATACCGCCTTCCCATGGACAGTTCCGGCGCCTTGGCATGGACACTTCTGACGTGGTTCGCTAAACTAAGAAGAGGCCTCGCCGTTGAATAGAATTTTTTTTAAAAAGAAAAGAAAAAAACCCCCCAATTTGGAGCTATTCCAAGGCCCAGTTACCAAGTTCACGACGCAAACGAAGGTCTGACGGCTTCAGTTGTTGACGAGCTGAATTTTATGTGCCTTTACACCAAGATATCTTTTCAAAATATGCCATATGCCATGTGAGAGACCCAAGGCTTGAAAATGCCGACGAAACGATTGGTCTAGCTTCAACACCAATATTCGAAACCGAACGGCGTCTATGCACTCTAGTTTGTAGATAGACAATGAGATTAGTTTGCTTCGGAATGTTAGCAAGGTGTTTGATAAGGTGGTAAATAGAGCTCTAACTAAATGGGTTGAGGAAAAGAAAAAGGAAAACTAGTTTGGTTTTAAGGTGAGCTTTCACTTCACGCTGCGTCCAAAATTGTTTCCGACATTCAGTGGAATGCAAAAAACCAACGTACGGATGCTTGTCTGATAGATGTTAGAAGGTCTATAAATTCACCAGGCAAAGTATACCAATACATGATTGAGGTAATGACAATAGGAAAAAAGTTTGTTAAATGTGAAAACATTACTTCGGACAGGATCTGCGACATTAAAAACGGTTTACAATCGGTATATTCTCCGACACTGTTTATCATCTACAATTCACAAGTTATCTTATATGTAGGTTCTCTCCGTCATTGAATAACGTATGCAGATGATTTAGTAGCATACAGATCAGGTCCAAAAATTGAGGTCATCAATGCAAACTGCAGTGTGACTTCGGTCATATAAAGAGATATTGCCACGATTGGATGTTAAAAATTAAGTTCAAAAAGTCAGAAACGATACTGGTTAGGGCTTCAAGGAATACAAAAAAAACATTCGCGATCATTGAGCAACATGGACACCCAATAGCGTTCTGTTAGAAAGGCAATCTTGGTATCCGGCTTGAATAGTATTTATCTACATATGTATATATTTTAATAAACATATAGACGCTTGTTTTGCTGGAGCTAAGAAAGTCCTCGGAATGACAAAGAACCTATTTCAGAGCAGTCAACTTGACCGCAGGGTAAAATTCATATGCTTTGTGGCCCTGATGAGGCCCATCATCGCGTATGACTGTCCGATGTGGTTCAATGTAGTGCCATCTTATAAGGAAAATATTCGTGTATTCGAGAGGCTGTGCCTTAGGGTCTGTCTAATGATCCAAAAGTACATAGCAAGGCAACGAAACTAACCTGATTTCCGAGGCTTACTACAATAATTATAGATAGGAGAGCTCAGTCCGATCGGGCTTTATTTCCCCAGAAACATTTCTCCATATCGATTCCGAAAGATAGAGATGGTAGCCCTGTTATTTACCACCGTCACCGGGGTGCCAGGGACAAACGGCTCATCCGCGGCGGGTACGTTGACAGTGACATTATTGGTGGTTGTTGAGTGAAAAAACTTGCCAGAGCGATACGTCACTCCGGTGAAATCCTCTTCACTCTTTAGTTTGTAAGTTAGATAAGGGTTAGCTGGAGGATCTTTTTGGGGCTGGACGCGTCATCATGCTTAGATGAGCCCGAGAACTGACTGTTAGCCTTGGTAAGGTCTCGGGCATGCAGATAGAGATGGCGAAGTTCAGTTGCTGAAAGGCGCAATCAGGAGGGTGATCACTTTGAAAGAAACACACGAGTGGTAGCTAACTTGATTATATTTAAGACCAGAACTATGCACCTAAGAGTAGTTTAAACTTTAGGATAAGAAAAAAAAAAAAAAAAAAGTTGTGGTAATGAAGTTTCTTAGAATTTCAAATTCTGAAATGTAGAAATATGACAATTGATAGGTTTAAGCTGAAAGCATTATTAATTAAGAAATATCGTTAGACTTAGAGTGTCCGAATAGGGCCAGTAAGATATATTAAATAGACGAATATGAGCACCATAATATGATCATCAAAATGCACGAAAAACTTTTCAACGACCACTGTCTTTGGTCAAAATGTAAACGTTGTTCAGACATATGCCCGAGCATCCATATTAAATAGAGTACCTCCAATCGGATCAACCTTTATATTGAAACAGCAGTACGTGCAAAATTACTGTGAAGGAAGTTTGGGGTTAAACTTATCTTAAAAAAGAGCTAAGAAAATCCGTTAAGACAAAAAAGACCCACGTCGCTGGATGGCTTTTTTCGATAAGACAGCGTATCAAATGCGCATTCACCGAAATGATGGTTATTGGAATGTTGTAAGCTTTCAACCCAAGGTTCGAGTGAACAATTTCCCATAAGGTGAACGAACGTAGAATAAGCTGTTGTGACAAGGGTCGAATCAAAGATTTGGTCTTCTTTAAAAGTGAAACGGACAGTTTGCAATGTGATAATTGGTGTGACACATAGAAGTGTTTGATGTTAGTTGAGCTGAAGCCCCATCAATAAAGAACTACACCTGCTTGCATGACAGATATTTATCGATTATGAAATCTGAAACAAAATGTTCATCTAACCATGCTACACTCCCTGCTCTGGAGACTTATTGGCACAGAGCTTGTCATAAGTTAGAGCATTTTCATTTAAGAAGTAATTATTTCGGAAATGACTAAGAAGAAAAGTTTATTTGCTAGAAGAATTAACAACGGAAAGATGACTCCCGACTCACGTCAGCTCAACGCAAAATAGACAAAGACAAAGCTTTAGTGTCAATTATCTTTTAAGTTGGTTTTTGGCAACAGTATCTATGCTATTTGCCCTTGTAAACATCTCATTAGCTCTAACGAGGGCGGTCGATTTTCAGTCTCCACATACGAGCATACATTTCGCCTTACCCTCCCCCTCACATCCTTTCCAAACTCACACACTCGCCTAGGGAGTAAACAAACAAAGAGGATTTCCTAAACTTATTTAAAGACTTATCTATCCTAACAAGACAGCATCCGGAAGACTGAAAGTGAAACAAAAACATAAAAACAAAGGCAAACAAAGAAGAAAGTGTTTTTCTTTACTTTTTTCTTCCCGAGAATCCGCGGAAACTGTAATTACTTACCTGTTGAGACAGAAAAACCTACACGCGTTGCAAAGTTTCACGTGAAGAAAGTTGGACTTTAGTCTATAATTACGAATACATACGAGCGACCTGCTGCTTGTGAGGAATTGTTAAATAGAAAGTCAAGTTCGAAAAGTCATTGTTGTGCGGTAATTAAAGAGATGAGGATACAATTCTCAATTTGGATGTCTCAGTTCCTATTATTCGCTTAATTCGTTCATTAACAGGCACTGAGTGAATGCAGAGTCTTCTTGTCACACACAGCTTGAAGCCCTATAATCCTAGTTTCTCAATGAGTTCTCCTTTCCTCTTTCACATTTTTGAAGCAAAAGAAAAACATTTTTCGTTTTAATTACGAAACGGAAGCTGCTCGTTTAACTGTTGCCCGTCAAAACGGAAGTGGCAGCATTTCATTTCGAGTGTAACGAAGAACAACTTTGATATGAGTGCATAGACGAGATGAAATATTATTTTGGTGATTCAATTAAAATTTCGCTGAACTTCACTGAATAGCAACGGAGTGACTGCAAATGATGATGCTGTGCAGCGTTAGGTAATTTTGCAGGATGCATTCGGATTGATGTTTTAAACAGATTTCACGGTAAATGAGGCTATTTCTCCATCATTGTATTGTTTTCGAATGTCAATGTGTACTTAACGGTAAGACGGAGCCAGCTGGTCATGCTAATAACGTAATCCAATGATTCCTCTTCTAAACGTTTCTCTTCTCTTCTAATCGTCATTCAAATACCTTTTTGAATAAAGAGTTATCCAACAAGAGGTGTCATTTTAAATTTCAAGCCATTATTGAACTGTAAGCTTCGAAAACCCAAGAAAAACAACCTCTACATCTAAAACGAGTGGCACAATTATGTAGTTTCTTGGCATTTACTCCTTTTTTTCTGAGGATGACTATTACTTTCAGCAGGACGAGGGCTTTTTGAAACACTCTACTGCGTAACGAAATTCCTGGAACGGCCACCGAGCACGTGCGATTTAGCGTCGATGCTGTACCAACGATTCATGCCCTAAAAAGAAATATTATCGCGAACAATATGACTTATGTTTACCAAAATGTTATGAAATATTTTATCATAAAATGCTAAAGCCGGGGAACATATGTAGGTATTTGGCGCACACTCTGCTTCATTACTAACTCAGAGCTGGTACCGCATTAAAAATTCCATTGTTTTCCATAAAAATATTGCTTTTTTCCATTGATTCAAAACGACACCTCTTGTTGGATAACTCTATAAAAGCACGCGAAATTTGGAAATTCCCTACCCTGGTAAACTTCTAAGTTAGCTTGTCATGATGGATAGTCGGCTGAGTTAAGCCCAACAAAGTTTAAATCCCATAAGCAGCGGTTTGGACGGATTATCGCGAATTTGAAGTTTTCTAGAAGGTTCATCAATATGGCTCTTTTTCTTTCCAATGACCCAGGAGATGACTGCGGAAAACTTAAACCCTCATAACACCGCCTTTTTACTGCATATAGAGCAAAGAACAAACACAACAGCATATCAATGACAGATGTGGACTCAGCTACTCCACACGTGTATGTAATCACTAAATCGAGATGTGATACTTTCACTAAGCTGTTGACACTTAAAAATCAGCTTTTAAGTGAACCAGTGATTAAATGAACAAGTAGAATAAATGAGATTCAGTGCGAACAACTACGTCAACTAGATTAACTGACATCGAAAGCAGACCTCGTGACAGGCTCACATACGAGGGGTGATATAAAAGTGATGATAATGAAAATAAAACACGGTGATTATAGATAGCTTTTGTTTTGGTGACATCTGTCAAATTCGTTGTTTATTATTTTGTTACTGATGGCAAATCACCAGTTACACGATAGAACAACACGAAAAATTGATACAATTTTATTATCAGAATGAGAGTCGGTAAGTTCAAACGTTGTGCGCGTTGCGTCCATTTTACGTCGACTCATCAATGGCCAAATTTGTGACGATCGGTTCGGTAATCAATCAGCCAATATTCGTACATCAAAGGCACGCAAGGCCGAGAATATCGCAGCGGTCTGTGAAAGTGTGCAGCAGAACCCGACGCAGTCGATTCCTTGCCGTACACAAGAAATCGGCCTTCTTCAACTTGGCGAATTTCGCGTCCGGACTTGGGCCTACCCCCGTACAAGATCTAATTGATCCAGGAGCTCAAAGTTCATGACCATAGACAACTCCGTTCGTTCGCTGACTGGGCTTCGGAGCGTTTGGAAGAGGACTCCAATTTTGGCCGAAAATTTTTTTTCGGGACGAGGCGCATCTTTGGATTAATAGCTGTGTTAATAAGAAAATTTGACGAATATGAGACGACACCTATCCACACGAGGGTCACCCGGTGGCATCCTCAAAAAGTTACTGTTTGGTGTTGATTTTGGGGCGACGGCGTCATTGGTCCAAACTTCGAAAACGACATTGGTAAGGTGGTCACCGTCAATGGCAAGCGTTACAGAACGATGATAACTAATTTCTTATGGCTCGTATTGATCCATATGGACCTAGGCGACATTCAGCTCCAGCAGGACGGCGCTAGATGTCACGGAGTGGACGTCACGATTGACATTTTGCATGAACGATTTATCTCTCGCAAAGCTGACGAGACCAAAGTCATGCGATTTAACTAAAGTATACTTTTTCCCGTGGGGTTTACTAAAGCCGCAGGTCTATGCGAAGAAACCACAATCGACTGATGCTCATAAGGTGAACATAACACAGGCAATCGCTAAAATTCAGGCGAATGTATGTGGAAGAGTCATTGAAAATTGGACCAAACGGATTCTTGCCACCCTAAAAAGCCCAGGGGGGCATTTGAACGACGTCAAATTCCATACATAATGGGATGTATTTTTAATTTTTTTTTTGGATGCGCCAAACGGATGTGGCATCTTCATAAATACTAGTGGCCCGTACCACTGGCATGCACGATTCACAGACCCTACAACTGGGTAGTTGGAGTCTGCACCTACCTACTAAACCATATTCTGCACTCTTCTGCCAGTCTCCCCGCGGGACTGTCGCTAGATATTACTTCGCGGGGCTGGCAAGCAATTCATGCTACTCCAGGGCTTGTAAGTTTCCTTCTGCTTCTACTGCTCTTGCTGCCTCTGCTGCTTTACTTGCTGCTTCTACTCTCTTCAGCTCTGTCTGTACATTCTTGGTTAGTGCGCAGATCATCATTCGCTGAATTATATTTTCTGGCCCTGGTAGTGTACTCTTTTATTCTGTGAAGCGTCTACATTCGATGATCACGTGCCTCAGAAGTATCGGGTCCGAATCGATATAGGTATTCACGTTAGCCAACGCGACCATAAAGGAACTGCGTGAGATGGTAGTTTCAGTTCCTTGTGTTCGATTTAACCATATATCGATTGATGGAATCAGGGTATGAGTCCATCTTCCCTTAGTGGTGTTATCGCACCGAGATTGCCATTGGGCCATTGAGCGCGACCTTTCTTCCTTCTTAATTTTCCTTACATCCTCGGCTTCGGTTGGCCTTGACGGTTTTCTCCGATAGATCCTTTTCATCTCCTCGGCGAGAATGTCAATGGGGACCATCCCAGCAATCACAAATGCGGCTTCGTCCCAAATCGTTCGGTAGTCGCTTATTGTTCTCAGGGCACAGAGCCGGTATACCGACGATATATTTCGGCAAATTTCCTTCCCCTTAAGCGCTTCTGTCCAGACTGGTGCAGCATACAGCATGACTGAGCTCACCGTTCTACTCAGCAGAATCCTCTTTGCATGTCCCAGCCCACCAACGTTTGGCAGTATTCTGGAGAGTGCCATTTGTAGTGTTGATGTCTTTTTGCTCACATAGTGTAAGGCGTGTAATTTGAACCGCAGTCTATTGCCAAGTCATCTGCAAATCCGATGATGTTGGTTTCTCGGGGAAATCTTAGTGACAGAACTCCATCATACATCAGGTTCCAAGGGAGGGGAACACCGATCCCTGAGGAACCCCGGCGGATCCGTTTCATCCCCTCTTCCGTGATAATCCTCAATTTTCTATTTTTAAGGTAGTGGGACACTATTCTTAGTAAGTAATAAGGTGTTTTCGTTCTTGCTTGTTGTTTGTTTTCCTTGGGTAGCAGTACTAGGTGCTGCAACTTCCAAGGTTTTGGAAACACTCCTTCATCTAATCATTTCTGCATAACTGCTATGAACATCCCAGATCTTGTTTGGATAGCAGCCTTCAATGATTTGTTCGGATTTCCATCGGGTCCAGGCCCCTTTTTGTCTCCTACTCTATCGAGGGCTCTTTGCTGATCGTTCGGGGTGATGGCTGGAATTTTGCCAACATCTATTTCCCGAACGATTATGGGCATGGTATCTGGCCTTTTGGAAAACAAATGCATACATGGCATATATGTGCCTTTCAATTTGGTTAATACCTCATACACAGCTTGTTTTATTCCATTTTAACACCTATCCGCTCTTATTATTTTTAACATAGTCTCCTAACAAGTCTATACGTTTGATCCATTTTTTTCTAAGCCCAAGATTCCCTTAGGAAAAACAATCTTTGTGTTAAACCTCCCAAAATGCCTCAACAGCGGTCATAACTTCGCTATCGTGTTCAAATTTCTTACCTCCGATGTGTTCCGCGGGCCGAGGAAAGAGGTATAAGTCACTCGGAGCTAGATCTGGCCAATGGGGCGGATGTTCGAGCAGTTCGAATCCCGTTTCTTAAATGGACATCGCAAATGCTTTATGAGCCGATGCGTTGCTTTGGTGAAACAGCTCCCGGTTTGCCGCGTCTTCTTATTTTAATGACCTCTCGCAATCTTCTTAATTGGTTTGCGTTTGATATTTATTACTTCAGCATCCAAAAAAACGGATGCCATAAGCTTCTCCGCCGAATTTGAAACTTTAAATTTCTTTGGCGTCGCATCGGTGGAAAGCTCGTTTCCAAGTCATTGATTGTGTTTTGGTTTGAGGGTCAAATGATGGATTTAGGTGTCGTCCATGGTCTCGTGTTTTTTGCTTGTCGGTTAACATTCGCGGTGTCCAATGTGCAGAGACCTTTTCCATAACCAATCCATTCGCAAAGATTATTTGAAAGCTGCCATATGAGATCCCACTGAATTCAGCTGCGTGCCTGATAGTCACTCTTCGATCTGTCAACAAAACAAATTCCATTTTATTACGTTATCTTCAGTGAGGAACGTCCTCCGCAAAGTTCATCTTTCGTGGGTGTTCTGCCCAGGGGTGGTCGTGGTGCAATGGTAATCATCACCGACTGTTGAGCCAAAGGTCTGTAGTTCAAGTCGATCCATAGTCAAGAACAATTCCTATACGGAAAAACTGTACAGCAACATCAGTTGTGAATGAGAGATGTTCAAAAAGTGATAACGAAGGCATAACACTCGCAGCATAAAATCACTTCAAAATTCATACTCAGTGTGTGCATTTTTAATATAACACATTAATGACATGGAAACAAAAGAGTTACTGTGAACTACAACCAACGCAAATTCAGTCGAAATTCTCAAATCATATCTAAGACAACCACCCCCGGAGAGTAGTGATCAAACGTCCTCGACACAAACCATCTGCACTCCGTCCATGTTGTGTGACAAACACCATAAGAGCGTACACTGTTGATCCTGCACGAATTGTAAGAAAAAAAAACTCCTTGACCCATCACGCTTCTTTTAGACTGTGAAAGAGTAGAGTTCCCCAAAGTTTTCACCTTGTAGACATTACCTATACTTTTCCAAACAAGTTCTTGCCTTGATGACCTACATATAATGTTTCGAATGTCACACGAATAACATCTTGATCTTGTTGTCGTCAAAGAAAAAGAAATTTTGGATGTAGCAACCCAGGCCGTGAGGAAGTTCGTTACAGAATGAATGTTACCAAAGAGTAAAAGAAAGTCAGAAATCTTTAGAAACTAAAGTAGTTACTGGTAGACAAGTCGCAGTCAATATCAAAAATGTCTAAAATTCTGTTCTCAGACACTAACAATGATACAGAAATCTGGCATTAGATTCAGCTGATGGTCCAAAACCGAAAACTGACAAAATTATTTTGCAATCCGCATCTATGTTCTAAGGACAACTTGCTCATAAATGGTAATTCGGTTCGACTTGTAGGAAACACTTCTCGAGGAATGAATTACTCTAACATATCCTGCATAGCTGTATCGCGGTACATCACGTATTTGTACACATGATATGATACCATCAGGCGGCGGTTGATATGAGCAGTAAGTTATATGAGCGTCTAAGACAACTGAGCTCTATGAGGTGGATCTAAGTTGGATCCCGAGTCATACTATCAAAACTACAGACCAAATTTTTATGAAGATATTAATGCTCGTATGAGCTATTTGAAATCATGTTTCATTTTGACATCAAAGGCGAACCTTTAAGTTTGTCTAATATTATGATGTCATGTCATTTTTTGAACATTATTTATGAGAAGATCATAGGGAGTTGAGTGGTCAACACAAGCCTTTACAATGAGGTGGACGTCAATCATAAATGAGAGGAAAATCTCTCAATATTCAAGGTGTCTTTTTATAATGTTTAGCTAGGTTGCGTAGGTCTGGAACCTTTGGCAAGGGAAAGCTTTTTAGATGGTAAGGCTTGAGGGATAGGGATTGTTTCCTTCTAGGGTTTATTGCAAGATATTCTAAGATAATTCTACAAAAATGAGTTCTGAAAACCGAACGCGTCTTGTCCTATTTCCTTTAACCAACATATGTAGGATTGGTCAAAAACTATAAGTAATTAAATGGGTATCAAATGGGTAGTTGATTGGACCCACCCCAATCAAGAACCCATTTTTATTATTATATAAATATTTTAATGCTGCACGACTTATCGTAGTCTGATAGTGGTTCTAAGCAGATGAAACTATGGTCTAGGATCTTTGCTTTCGAGCTTGGATCATGGGCCACGCCTCGTTAGGGAAGAATAGATTCAGAAGTCTCTCTCCTTTTATTCAAAATATGCATTTGGTACTTGTTAAAATATTCAATCTTTATTGCGATAGTGCTCTACACTCTCTAGGAGACAGTGAACAGAATGTCATAGAATTTCCAATACCCTTCATTTATGACAATCACTTCTTTATTGCAGCCAAATATTTTTCCCAGGAACATTCTTTTTTACGTCTGCGAACAGGTATTAACAGGTATATCTACAAGCAGGTAGGGCGAGATCCGGAAAAGATAGGGGATGGGGAAGCAATTCAAAGTGTAATTCGTGCAATTTTGTCATAGCTGCAATCGACTGACAAGGGGTACTCCTATCCTCTTCATTTGGGGTGTTCTTTCCCAATTCATTCTTTCAAACATATCAACAACACCATATAATATTGGCTATTAAGATTAAATATAAGGTTTTCTTAAGGTAATAGAGTCAATTGTATGTTTGTCGAAATATAATTAGGCAGGTGCTATATTTTGGTCGAAAATATAAGGACGAAAACGAACGTCCTTTGCTGTCCACTTAGCTGGTTGCCGAGTTGGTGTAGGGATGAGTCTTGGTTCATCCATTGTCACATACCATACGGAAAAAATATTTTTAAAAGCAAAATTTGTTAACTAAACGTCAGATTGTCATACAGTTCTACAAGCATCGTTTAAGGGTTGAAACTTCTTAGACTCATATGAGTTAGTCAATAGTCAATGCCATCCTATGCAGTTACTGAATGATGCGTTAGGACAAATAATATATGATTTTTCAAGCCTATGATTTTTAATTATCAGAAAACGTCGGAAGATTACAAAAGTGTAAATAAATTGTATTTGAGTTGATAAACCAATATTTGCAATTTAAATATTATTTTGTCTAAATGTTGGTCCAAACCGAGAATCCATTTTTAAGTCTCTATTTCAAGCATGAAATTTACTCTGCCAAGGCTGCAATCGATGCTGGTTAATCGGCATAGACGAGTTATTTAACGTGTCTCAATAAAAACTAGCCTGGTCAGCTTACAGGTTCAAAAGTTCATCGATTCGAATGGAGTGTGACATGTAGCGCCATTTTTTTGGAACCGAATGTCGACTAATTTCATTTATTGCATTACAAATCCGCTAATGTCGAGAAGCCCCCAAATCTATAATGTACATTGTGATAGTCAAGCTGGTGGATTTACTATTCCGGTAATTCTTGGCGGCGGCGTTCCTTGTCAGATGCTCGTTTATATTGGTGCGTCGGGGCGTCATATCTTCCAATGCTCAACTTCAGTTAGGAAAGCTGGTAATTTAAACTTTATGTGGAAACACCTTTCACATCTCGCAAGAGTGGCGTACGTTGATTCAAATTGGGAAGTTCAAATGTCGAAAAAATTATGGTGGTCGATTTTCTACTTCCCGTTAATAGCCAGGGTCTTCTTGGAGTGGATGTTTTGAAAGCGGTAAAGAGCATCCTAGACTTTTCTTCCAATGTTAGATCCATAGGAAGTAACAGGTTTGAGTTGGGTTTTTTCGAATAGCTGACTCATTCTTGATGCCTCCCAGAAAACAAACGTTTATTTCAACAAATACTTCCAGTGAAGGATCAATTGAAGTATCAATTAGGATGATTTACCAAAAGGAATTTTAGATGGAAAGACTATGACCTGTAACCAGAATGGAGCTTTTTTAGTACGAGCTGTCAACCTCGCCGATCATGCTGTTACCCTTCCCCGTAATACTCCAGTAACTACCTTCGAAGAAGCTGTGGGTTCAGAAGAGTTTACTCCAGGAAATTGTGCATTACTATCTCATTTTGATGATCTATTCTTTAGGCTTCACGTGCATCTTTAGCCAACGTATGTACATTGAGATGGCGCGATGCTTACGTAGTGACTTTTGCGACATTTTTTCTAGTGGTCTTAATGATCTGAGTAGAACCGGTGTGGCGCAGCCTAAAAACGATGTGGGTACAGCGAAGTCTATTAAACAACCGCCATTTAGGTTGCCGCTTGCGAAGCAGGAAGATTCACGGGAAATAATTATAGATAATTGAAAATCGGTTGAAAAGCGATATCATTGAACCTTCTGTGTGGATTACCGCAGACTGAACAATGTGACCATAAAGAATTCCTTCCCCTTTCCCCGAATTGATGACACCTTAAGCGCAGTAACTGGCTCCGTATGGTTTAGTACGGTTGACTGTCAGTCTGGCTTCTGGCAGGTAGAAATGTGTCCAGCTGACCGGAAGAAATGCACCCGAATAGGAGCAGTATTGTCCCAGCTCTCTTGAAAAGGAGAGAGTTATCGCTTACTATAGTAGAACACTCAGCAAACCCGAACAAGCATGTAGTTGATGGCAAACAGGCCGATGTGCTAAAGCAAGCTCAGAAGAACGACAGCATTTTGAAACTCGTTACTCGTATACGCTCTAACTGGAACAACGCTTCCGGAGGTAGCAATCTGTTGAAAGCATATTAGGCTCAGTTGCCACTTTATTAAACCAAATTCTCTGTGCATCAGAAAGAGGTCCGACAAGAGGTCGAAAATGAGAACTAAGAATGAGCTTCAAGTCTATCTGTCTGGTGAGCCCTTTAAACGAGTAGCAGTTGACCTCCTTGGTCCACTCTCACCAAAGGGGGAAATAAATGTGTGATGGTATTTTGCCACTCGTAGATCAGACGGCGGATACTGCTGCCAGAAGCTAGTGCATTCGGACCAAGGCCGTAATTTCGAAGCAGGAACATTTAAAACCCGTGACATAGCTTATGGGTATTTACAAAACAGGAACTACGAAGCTACATCCGCAATTTGAATGCCTTGTTGAACGAATGAATAAGAACATGTTGCACCATCTTCGTTTGCGAAGCTCGTTTGCGATGAACAAGATGACATGGATGACTTTTTACCTTGTCATGGCATGTCGCAGCAGGAATCAATAAAGCAGTCACCTTTTACCAGGCAGATTTACTGTTCGGAGCGAAGCCCAGCGAGGTTTCATTATGCGGTTATGCAAAGCATCTACGGAAAGATT
Source organism: Merodon equestris (assembly GCA_958301585.1). Taxonomy (NCBI): domain Eukaryota; kingdom Metazoa; phylum Arthropoda; class Insecta; order Diptera; family Syrphidae; genus Merodon; species Merodon equestris. The sequence continues at coordinate 95,352,254 of OY284417.1, read as the reverse complement.
ACAGGAGGTGCGCGAACGAGTCAGGCACGAAATGCATCGAGTAGCCAAATAGATGAAAACCAGACACAATATTACTTTTAATGTTCCCCGCTTTAGGCCAGGAGATTTTGTCTAGTTTGATAACCCTACAAGGAAGGTCCGTGTGTCTCCGAAGTTCCAAAGTCTGATTGGGAGGGCCCTTACAGCGTTATGGATGTAACCACCGATGTGACTTTCAAAATTCAAAAGAAGCCGAGGACCAAGCCAAGGATTGTGCAGTTTGATCGTCTGGCCGAGTACCGACGAAATAATGTTCAAGCATGGGGACCCTTAACAAAGGCGCCTGATAGGGGTGCTCTCGTCCAAGGAGGGGAGAGTGTAACACATGTGTTACGCTTGGCTGAATACGCCCAATGTTGCCAGCTATTATATGTAGTTATCAAAAATGACAACTGTCGCTTTTTTGTAGAAAATTGATAGCCCGCGCAGTCGTTTGTCTAGAATTGGCGCGCGCAGAAATGAAGAACTTTTATCAAAGAAGTTTTAACTACCTTTTATTTCGAAGTATTTTCCCGAGGCCACTTGAGGATAAAAGTGAAACTCATAACAAATGACTGTTCACTGAAATTTCATGTGTTCTGCTCTAAACTAAAATTGGTACTGGATTAAGAAAACACCTTTTATTGAACTTCTTTCAATGGCTCTACTGTCGTGCCTGGACATTTTATGAATCTCCATTGGAAAAAGTTTTCTTTTCATAGAGAAAAGTAGTTTTGACTAGGTTGGTTTCTACCCCTAAGTTCATCAACAACTAGAATGCAGAGAAGGGATGATAAACCCGCTTTTTGGACAGCTTTTGATGTTTTAATTTGTATTATCTTTGACCCTGTGTTGGTTTTAGCTATATGTTGCTCAGCAACGCTCCACTCATATTTGAATTTCATTCCAATGCCAAAGGGATTATTATTCATGAAATTTCGAAAAATATTCACAATCTACATGGCATTTTGGCATTCCATCAGATGTAAATGCCCTCTATGAAAAAGCTTCTTTACTCCAACTGATCCAATTATATTTAATCATCAATCGCACAGAGCTCCAGGAATCTTCATTAAATTCCTTTATATCGTCTTCCTGTCTACTTGTATTTCAATAGAAGCGCTTGCTACTCAGGTAACTCTTCCTGTAGCTCATGTAAGTATCGGAAAACCTTTTCTATACCATTTTAACTTTACCCTTGTTCGCCCATCAAAACTAATTTCCATTTTTACAGTCGATAGGTACATTGAAAGTGATTGATCTCTTCCACCCCCGTGGAATACACTTGTTTTAAATATATCTTCGCATGCGAAACTCCGGCAAATGGGAGAGTATGAATTTTACATAAGATGCAATTTCGAGAACCCCACCTGCATATGAAAAATCTCTGTCGGTGGTTTGCCTTCATAGCTCCTCCTCGACATCCTGCCATATTGACACAGTTTTCTTTCACTTTTTTATGATCGCTCGAAACTCGAGAACATGCATAGATATCCGTATTAAAATACATCCTTCAGGATACAGATTTGTGGTGTAACTCTTCCTGTTTCTTTGACCCATGCGCTTACATTAAGTTCATCAAGACTTTGATTAAACAAAATATTTTGGAGAAACAGAGCACCCGGAAAGCCAAATTATTTTTGATATTGGTGCTTGTGGATGAGTGGGTAGCGTCGAGAGATGCTCGACGTCGGTAATATTATTGGGCTGGAAACCTTGATAGACGTTGAAAGGACCAGTTTCTACGGAATGATGAGCTGGCAAAAGTTCAGGTATTTATCGTCCTGGTAACAATTAAATCGTTTGGCTATACTCTACTTAAGGGGCTGAGAGTTGTTGGCTGTTGAATGTTCATTACAGAGGATTTATTGTTGATACTTGTATACTTAAGTATATGACAATCTGATAGTAGAACAAAGTAAATGTCAGGAGGGCTTAACTATTTATGAATTTTCGGAGAAGCCGGAAATTTGATTGGGATTAGGAGAGGGAGGGAATAACACAAGTGGATTAGTGATGCTTTACTCGTAGATAAATAAAGCTTGATTTCAATATTAAATTTGGAAACTATTTTAACTATTTGGGGTGAATGTACATATGAAATAAGAGGATGTCTTGTTTGATACCTTAAAGTTGATCAACTTCGACTTTGTTCAAGAGTTAATATTTTATGAGTTAAGACACAGAACAAAGGATGTTAGTCTAAGGTGCAATAATGAAATAAATTGACTTGAGTCAGATGCATAATCCGGAATATCTTATTTGATGTAAATATTAAACATTGACTGGTGCCAATGATAAATTGGTAAAAATTCATATAAGGTTTGTTCAAAAAACAAAGTGACTTTTCTCGAAAAATATTTATTTATTCATCAATATTTTGCTCCCTTCAAAGTAATCACACTCAGCAACGCTTTTTCGAATACTTGAAGCATTTTCTGATTGCGCTTTTTGGTATAGCCTTCAGCTCTTCGAGAGATGCAGTCTTTATCTCCTTCATAGCAGCGAATCTTTGTTTTTTCTTTTCAGTTTTGGAGAAAAAAAGGTCACAGTGGGCCAAGTACAATAACTAAGCTACAATTGAACAGGTGCAGTCTCATGATTGCATTAATTTTTTTCCCACAAATCCAGACGTTTTCCACGTAAACGGAGAATTATTGATCGTATGACGTTCTAGTTCATGATGAACAATGCCTATTAATCAAGGAAAAAACTTTACAAAACTTTCACATTTGGCCGAACTTGCCAGGCTTTTTTCGATCTTGTAGGCTTCCATTGCTTTTAGTGGGATTGTTGCTTTTTATTTATTTTTTTTTGTTGAAGGTTTCTGCTATCTGTTGGAGGACTCAGACGCAAATGATATTCCATTGTACTACCAGACAAAAAGTGAGAAGGATCTTCAGTAATGTAGAGGGTGCGCCACCGTTCGTGAGCGAAGGCGGGACAGTCGAAGAGAAAGTGTTCTGCTGTGTCATCCTCCACGCAACATGCGGCACAGGCAGACATGTTTAGCAAAAGTGTAATGGCCTATAATGACCCCCGCACGTCTTCTGCAATCAATTCTCCTTAAGGATAAGAAGAATGTGTCGGATTTCTTGCAGACATATGGGCGTATGCCCTTAGTCATCCTGTACCCTGGATATTCCCTCTATCTACGACTGTGCGCGTCAAGAACCCAATTCTTGATATAGGATTTGTCCGTAGAGGCAGGTAGAGCTAAAGCGGGTTCAGGTCCTGAGAAACTCTCCTTTGAACCCCTCCTAGCGAGTTCATCAAAGATTTCATTTCCTGGGATCTCAGAGTGACTTGGGACCCATACAAGCCTTATTGATTTTAGTCTTCCGACTTTGTTCAAAAAGGTCTTGAGTTCATGCACTAATTTGGAGTTGGTTAAAGGGTTGGACACAAGTTGGAGTACAGCTTGGCTGTCACTCGAGATGCATATGCTTTTTCACAACACAGTGCATGATCATTAGAACTTCGTATATATCTGATTGAAAAACAGACGCATACTTTCCTAACGAAAAGTCAAAGAAAACCCGAGCTGGATCCCCGCCCAGATCTGGAGCCATCTGTAAAAATGCGAAGACAATCGTTTTCAAGTTCAGTATCTGGCCAGAGCCAGTCTTGACGCCATGGACATTTGACAATGAAATTATAGCGCACTAGGATTGCAGGTGTCATTGCGTCAGAGGGTATAGCCATGAGACAAGAGTCGTAGCAAGTACAGTCACTCCAATGCGAGTTGTACCAAAAACCATTTCTCTTGAGGTGAGACATGGCTTTCAGTGCGCACTTTTTGATAAATACAGAGTGCGCCATCTCATATGGGTCGATGTATATTTCGAATAACTTCAACGATTCTCAACCGATTTTAGAAATTCAAAAACTTTTATTCAACTTGGACCTTTACAATTTATCTTGATTAATTTTTGAAAACAATATCAATTAAATTACCGCCTTTATTGCCGATACAAAAATGGGCTCGTTTTCGCGCATCCTCCATGACATTTTCGCGCATTTCGCTCGAAATTTCTGCGATTTCCGCACGAATGTTTCTTTTGAGCTGTTCTATTGTCTTCAGGCCGTTAGCATACACCTCGCTTTTCTAGTATCCCCAAAAAAAAAAGTCTGGAGGAGTCAAATCCGGAGATCTCGGTGGCCAATCAATAGCGCTCTTTTTTGACACCAATCTTCCATGGAACTTTTTACGCAAAAGGTTCATTGTTTTGTCCGCAGTATGGCATGTCACACCGTCTTGTTAAAACCAAAAGTGAAATAAGCATTTTCTACGCATTTCCGAAACCACATAATGGGCCAACATCCACCGATATCGATCGCCATCCACTGTATCGCCAACTTTGAAGAAATACGGTCCAATGATGCTTTTAGTGCATACACCGGCCCAAACATTAACCCTTTGATCATATAGCGGCTCTTCGTGAATAATGTGAGGATTTTCGGTGCCCCAGAAGCGACAATTTTGTTTATAAACTGTAGGACATGTTCACTTGTCAGAAAAACAAATCGCACACAACAATAACAACATAAGTTAATGAGAGAAGCTAGCTCTAGCTCCTCATAAGCCATAACGCCACTTAATAATGCTTACGATTTGGGATGCCTCCCAGATGCTTAGCTTCTTTGGGTATTGGGGTGGGAATGTCTTTTAGCACCAACTGCGTCAATATTTTCCCGTGAAGAAAATGATGTCAGTCTTAAGAGGATTAACTGACAGCCCATTACTCGTGCACTAGTCATCGATCATATTTAGCGCCGCCTGTGCTTTGACACAGACACTTGCCAAGCCTGAACTAACAGAGAGTACGGCAACATAATCCATTTAGGCTTGGGAATAGATTCCAGAGGCATTGAGAGCATCGACCATCTTGCGGCAGCCCCCGTTTACGTCAGATTTGGCACATTTTTCGAGGCCTGCATCAGCGATCAATGTCCTGTGCACAAGTATTGCTTTGATCCACAAAACCAGTGCTTCATCGACGCCATGCCGTCTAGCAGCGTTACACATGCTGTCGAAAGTTGCGTTATCAAAAGCTGCCTCAATGTCGACGAAAATGTTCCGCTCATACTTTTTCCTTTTCGAGCGCGCATTCAATTCGCCCAATAAGGTTTTGAAGCACAGTCTCGCAGGATTTGAAAGAGGATGCATTCTAAGGGCAACTTTGCGCACGTTTAACTCTACTAGTCTCTCCATGCTTTTCAAGAAGGTTGCTAGACTGATGGGTCTAAAACTCTTGTCGAGTAAGTAATCATTTTTTCCGCCATAGTTTAAAAAAAATCGCTGACCATCTATTCCTACCCCTTATCTCAAAACTCCATTTCACAGGAAGTCTTTCCTCAGCTTTAGAAAAATGCTTATATCATTCCAATCCACAAAAAATTACAAAAGGGTGAAGTGTCCTGCTATCGCCCTCTTACCAAATTCTCTGGGTTTCCCAAACTCTTAGAAAATATCGTCTACTATACAATATTTTTTCACCCCAAGCCCATCTTCTTCTCGCCTAAAAGGCGAATCGACAACCATTAACTTAATTCATTCTGTCTCATCATCCTTGTGCGCATTTGAGGATGGGAAAGAAGTTGACATTGCTGCCACTAACTTCAGCAAGGCCTTGGAGAAAATCTTGCATCAAACTATACTTCTTAAAAATGCTCTGTTTTTTTCTCTGGTTTTATTCTGTCCTACCTCGCAGACCGTCAGTACAATGATATTTTCGGATGTTCTATTTTTGATCCAATTAATGCCAGCTCCAGGGTCCCTCAAGGTTGCCACCTAGGCCCACTACTGTTCATCATAACCTTTCACGATATTAAATGTCTTATTAAGACACATCTTTGTTACCTCCAATCCGACCTACATATGTATGTATGTTATCTGTCATGACGTTGATTCTCGTCAACTGTTTGTTTGACTTATATGACATCATCAAACGTGTCAATTCCGCCCTTGGCTTTTTGAAACATTGGTCCAAGGAAGTCTCGAACCCTTACGTCACGAATTCCTTATATACTACCTTCGTTAGGCCTCTTCTTGAATATGCTCTTGAATATGTATATGTACATAAGTCTGGTATCCCTTTTACGGTATTCACAATGCGTACATTGAGGCCGTCCAACGCAGGTTTATTTGTTTTGACCTTCTAGACCATCCCTGGACTGATACATATAAATTAATGCCTTATAAGAGTGGCTTAAATTTAATCTACATACCATCCCCCAAAAAAAGGGCCTCAAACTTACTCGTACTTTTCTGCATATTTCAAATGAATGCTGCTATTTGAGTGCTCCGAAAAATTATACTATGTATATAGATCATCTCTTTCTGGGACGCTTCTCGACAATAGTCGATTCGCGGTAGCAATTTAAGCTCAGTTTAGGATGACACCGCGTTCAGAATATTCGATGTCGGGAGTCCTAAAGCTGCAATTAATCACAACTTTCGAGTTAATGAGTAATAAATTCAGTATTCGTTCCCAGAAACTTTATATGTAAATCAAGCCTGAGCTGGGATTAAATATAATATTTTCAGAAATCATTTTTTGTTGAAGGTAGTCGGCTCCGAGAATTCCTCTCAAAAGGATCAGATTATAGTTTTATCCGTGCTGCTTAACTGAAGTTATACATTAGACTTAAATTCTATGAAAACGCTTTATGTTATACCAGGAACATAAATCCCTCGAAGTCTTTTATCTAAGTGGTTTTATACAGCTTCGTTTTCTAAGGAACCAGGCAGTTCCTAGAAATATTTACATGACTCCATTCAGTTTATAAAGGATGCCAACCTATCGGCCGTGTAGTAATTCCTACCCCCTCGTGACCATCCAAGAATTCTTCATCATCACAGTGAGTTGCAATTTCCCCATCCACTTCAATCCAAATCTCATTTCACGTGGCACTGCACAGAAAACTATTAGAATGTAAACACTGCATTTATCAGCAATGACTGTTCCTGGAATTCGTTAATGGTTGAAAGGTAGACCCGTAGAGGTTGTGCTTTTATACTTTTTTGTTTCAATTCTGCATCGAGATTAAATGCATTAGTCCAGTTGAGGGGGCAAGCAAAGATGTTGGCTGGACCGTATGCACGACTTTCATACCCTGTCTGTTAAGAACAAAAAGAACAACATAAACAGCAAGAATTAATGCAATAAAAGCTGTTTATGTGAGGTTTTAATTAATCTTTTTTCGAATTTTTCATCGAGCGAATGTAAAGCAGTTGGATGCCGGGCGGAGAGAATATGAATTTTTGAATAAATCGCTGTGCGGCTCAGATGTTAATTTGCGGATACGCTGATGGAAATACTTTAAAAGAAATTTAAAAAATGTAATTTAATAGGGTTACAGTATATGAGTGAAGTGCCGCATGTAAGGGTGGAAACTCGCGATGTTGCGGAAATATTTCGTGTTTTTTGTGTTTTTTTTTTTTAAAGAGCCTGTTTAACTGGAGGGCTTTTGGACTTCATGCTTTGTCTGCGCTTTAAGTTGAAAGTGGACCAAAGGGTACTAATGACGTGTTGAAGTTCCGTCGAGAGTCCTTGCCGATATAATAGAGTTGGAGGCGATATAGGATATATATGATAAGGCATTAGATTGTAATTACATATGTGTATGGACAATAACAACTTGATTTTTTTTTATACAATGGGTGAATGATACTACAACTCTCTTAAAGCCTTTGAAATATATAACAATCCCAGCTTTACAAAGTCCCTTTTTGCCCTGAGTCATTTTAAACATTTTTGTTAACAGCGAAACAAGCATGGAAGTCAGTAATGAAGCGTGGACAACTACTCTGATATTTTCTTTTGATATACATATGATAAGTAGAGCTTTTATTGTAGACTTTGCCTATAATATAGTGCCAGGGAAAAAAACGATCTGGCGGCCAATTAAAGTTCGATCACCAGAAAACACACGAGTGCGTAATTTCCCTTTTTTTTATCAGCTGTGTTGCATATGAAACCGTCCCACTAAAAATAAACGTTCACATCCATAGCAACAATTTCCAATAAGTACAAGGATAACACAATCCATTCACTGAAATTGTGGCGCAAGCAAAACTTCTGTAAAGACAAAAGACGTTAGGAAGGCTGCTCCGCAAATGGGAAAACAATATAAGGAAGGGTGGACCTAAAAGAAATGGGACGGAACAGTGAACCGTGGAAGGCACATACTCGCGACAGGGAGGCTTGGTGAAGGGTGGTCAACGAGGCTCTGAACTTCCGAGTTCCAAATGGCAGACAATAATAACAATAATAATAGTCCTACAAGTGGATAGTATCTGGACCTTATGCTGTTTAACATTTTAGGGACTGGCTAACACGAACGAATGGTATATTACTTGTAACTCTAACTGCGGTGACTATTGCGGACTTAGTACCGTGATCACAGTACCAAGCGAATTTGTGGAGATGGCAGAGTATGTCCAAACGCTCCTCAATGATTATAGTAGGGCGCGTTGACCACGTTTCATCAGTTCTCTGAGGAGAGCATTCACTTCAAGTACTTCCTTCCAACCCTCCAATAGCAACCCAAAGTACGAACGTGAGAGGTACTTTAAACAAACGGACGATGCGATACCAAGCCAGCAACATCACGATACCATAGACACATTGCACAGACAGAAAAGTCAAGACTCAAATTCTTACATAAGCGGATTTCCGATAGACAAAACTCTGAAATCTGATTAAAAATCTTTAGGTACCATCTAATTAAAGAAAATTACGGAATAGCTGTGAGTTTGCATTGGAACAAAAGAATTCGTGCTATTAATTTCAACAGCGGAAATAAATAAATTATTCCGAAGAAACAATCAAAATGATATTTAGGATCTGAAGCTTCCTAAAATGTCAGACAATGAGCATCTGTTACAAACAGTCAGTCTTCGCGATCTAGGATCCTCAGGAGAAGGTGGTGACAATGGGTTCTGTCTTTCAGGAAGCACACGTGGTATCATTCACCATTCATCCAAACCACGACCTGGAAAATAGAGCCCCGAAGTGATGAACTTCTACCTTCGAAAAGATATAGATCATTGGCGATCATATATCCTTGGTTTCACCAGGTTCAGAGTCGTGGTCATTGAAGGGGCTAATAACCTACTCACTTCGACGAAGGATCTCATTTAGGGACCTTCAAATCTCTGTTCAAAAACTCCCCCTCCGAGAATCAACAAGGTCTTGAGAAGGCGTTACATAGAGCTCTGCCTAAATAGGTGCCAAAATGTGCCTAATTCGGTGTCAGAATGTGACAGTATTCATGTCACGCCAAAAATCGTATCGGATAGCAACTGGAACAAATGTAATAGCCAATGCACGGATGCTCGTCTGAGTGACTTGTTAAAAGCTTTCGACACCGTATGGTTAGAATGTCTTTGTTACAAGCTCACCAGGATGGGTATAAGTCAGCCACTGCAATACATTATTTTTGGCATGTTGACAGGTAGAAAATTCGTCGTGAAAATTGCCAACGCTACTTCTTGTCAAGCAAATTTCAAAATGGATCGCAACACGGTGAACTCGCTGATCCTTTTTACTAATTCTTTTCTAGCGATTTTAGTGAATCCTTCAGTGATCTGATAGCGTCTCCTTATCATTTAGTAAGGTACACGGATAATTTGATCGCGTAGAGAGTAGGTCGTGTAGGTTGATATCAGAATTTCGTTTATTCAAAATGCAACGGCCCGGGCCTATCGGAAGATTAGAAAAAGTTGGCGTAGGCTCTCAATTTTTGGACTGGGGCATTTACTGGCGAAAAAAGTGTAGACAGACCCCCTGGAATGTGGTTAGAATAGTGTCCTCTCATCCAAAGCACACTAAGACTTTCCTGGTTCGTAAATAGTGCCGAGTTGGCGGTACTTCTGAGCTCAGTGGAGTGCTTGCTAAAATCACCAGTAGCCAAGGGGACCAAGCGGAATCTTTTGTTTGGTCCTACCTCCGTCAAATTTAAGATTTTCTTTCAGAATTTCTGGAAAAAAAATTGTAATGGGACGACGTTTTCATAGACGAATTGCAGGCTCAGTGAAATGAATGCGTAATAGCAGTTTTGCAATTTAAAGAAGTCACGTTGCCTAGGCACCTGGATTCCGTCCTTTTGCCGATGCCGAAAGCTTTTAGGACAGTGACATTTGCAAGATATATTCTGCCTACCAGAAATGTCAACACTTCATTGATGGCTCCAAAGAATTTACGCTTCCCAAGTTAAGGTTGCCGGCCGGGCTATCGCAGCTCGATTCCGCTAAGTAGAAAAAAGTGATTTTGCGAACTACTACTTTGGGGCGGATTCCCAAATAGCTCTGAATTCGATTCACGCCAACAAGCAGCGTCGGCAACCGTATGTCCAGAATAGGGCGGAAGAAATACGGAGGCTGACTGGTATTTCACATTGGAACCATTATCAAAGTGAAGGCAATGCAGCAGATTTACTCACTCGTGCTGTACGTGAAGAGTTGTTGAAAAATAACTCCCTTTGGGCCTGGCTGCAGGACAAGAAAAGCGATTGGAGGGATAAGAGTGAACGAAAAAGTCTCGAAAGAAGAGACCCATTGACGGGCTACTACGAATTTAGTTTTTGGAATTGTTTGCTGAAGATAATCGGCATTATCCATCACTTCGCACTTCGCTGGCATAAGAAGATTTATCCCTAATACGGAATTACGTCCAACCAGCAGCTGAGGAGGACCAAGCTTTAAAAAAAAATTACTGGATCAGGTATGCGCAACAACTTAATTTTACTCAAGAGATTGCTTTCATGCCAGGTAGACAGACTCAGATAGAGAGTCAAACCTAGCTAAGTTGTCCCCAGTTAGTCTCCCTTGGCTTGAAGGAGGTCTTCAAAACCTCGGTTAATACGAATTATCTGATACTTTTGACGTCGAAGTCTCATATCGCTAATCTAATCATAGAAAACTACCATCAGCAGACGCTCCATGCAAGTCCGGATTTGCTACTGGATACTGCTAGGTTATCGGGTGGTAAAGTAGTGGATCAAATTGTGCATCGTATGCAGAAAGCTTTGGAGTCCTCATGCAATGGAACCTTTTACCCATGTGAACGGATCGCTTTGGTGTGCCTCTTTGAGGTCGTAGAAGTGGATTTTGCGGGTCCTTCCTACCGCTACGTTTCTAACTGAGGATTTCTTCAGGCACTCTGACATCAGCGGTGGTGGTGACCCAACAATGATTTTGCCAGATAATGCGTGGACGTTCTATAGAGTCGCGTGGGAGTTAAAAACGTTTTGGACAATGACACCAAGGAACGATTCCTTGTTGAACGTGCACCATGGTGGGACGGACGAGATCGCAGGATTCGTACCTTGTTTTAAAAATCGCCATAGAAAAGCGAAGTTGAATTTTAAGGAGCTAAGGACCATTGTGACAGAGGTGGAATTGGTAGTCAGCCATTGATTGTCGATCGGCTTATGTAAGTGCTGACCCACTTGAATTGACGCCGTTGACGCCTGCAGACTTCCTAATTGCGTCAAATAATTGACTTGAGCTTCATCGCTTTTATTACCCCTGGAAGCTGGCGGCAATTTAATATGAGAGGAATAGAAACAACGTTTCAAGTATCCGAATCAGTTGAAACCGACAAATAATTTGTTGCGCTCTTTTCATTACAATGTTTCACGACCTACACGGCGGCAGAGAGCTGTCTGTCGCAGGGGTAACATTTGCCGGACAAAATCAATTTGTGCGATCGTGCTTTGCCAACGGAACCAGATTGGAGCGGTCGAATCAGTTTCTGTACACTTTAGAATATTCATCGTGGGAAAATGTTGGAATTAATAATGATTTGAAATATACATAGTTCAAAGCAACAATTAAATTGATTTAAAGGCCAAGGGCCCCTCTTGACTTCTTTCATTTTTAACTGCGCACTTTAAATAAAATTTAGATCATTTAACACCAATAGCTTGAAATATTAAATGACACCACTTACTGGATGACCCATTATAGTAATTTTTCACCATAGGAAAAAGTGTTAAGATGGCCTCAAGATAAAAGAAAAATCTACATACTAAAGGATCTTTTTCAAGAACTAACTGAACATTAGCATTTGGAAATTTCTTGGTAAATTCCTTGCCTAGGAACTTCTTCAGTTTCCTTATATCCTTGACTAACTGACAAAATAGGCAATAAACAACGCAACCACGAAACCATTTACTAACCACAATCAAGAAACCGGTTTCTTACTTAAAAGCTGCACATTCCACAAGAGACTTATTGCACAAAACTCGAAATACCGGCTATTAAGCATAGCTTCTCATTTCAAAGCCAAATAATTCTAAATACTCGTACTTTCTTTACTTTCATGCATTTTCAAAGGACCCTTATTCCTTCTTAACGCAAATTGTTCCCAAGTTGCAGTTATTCCCTTCGTTCTTCCGCATTCGTTTTTGTTTCTGACTTTCACGTCGTCCCAAACGCAGTTCGTTCTTCCTCCATCTGCCTTTGATTTATCAAAGTAGAAATAATTTCATTGAAATTCCCCTTCCTGGGGTTTCCAATTCAAAACTTTTGCTTTTGACAATACCGTGGAGACTAGCACAATAATTGTTGCTGCATCCTAGTATAATTATAAAATTTTTCTTTTTACTTTTTAAATTTCGTTTTATGTTTAACTTGACTTTTATGTTGAGAGAACTTTTTGGAATAGGATTTGCTGATTTACTTCTGAAGTGAAGGCAAAGGATGCTGCAGCGCGGCTGACGTGGTTGCGAACATTTTTTTTTGTTTCTCGCGTCTAAGGCTCCAAATTGGTGTCAACATGGATAAAGGCACCTTCGATGTTCGGTTGTCTATACTGAAAAGAATGGCCATGCCTATTTAGTTTGTCTCCTATGCCAACTAGGTGTCCACTGGTTGTACTCTTAACTCTTTTTAAGATGGTGGTCACACATTTTCTGTAGTAAAGTTGTGGTTTCCTTTTTCTTGCCATCCGACACGATCTAGAGAGATCTTCGACCTAAAAATCGCGGTAGAGATGATTCTATTGGTTCCAGTTCCTTCCTTTAAAACTTCCAGTTCAATTTCTTGTCTATTATCACTCGATACTTGATACTTGAATTCCAGTGTTGAGGAGAATATGTACATAGATTCGCCATAGTGCGCAGCAATTCGAGCTATGCCCGTCCACGTTGTGCAAGATTTTACGGAAAGATCTTGGCTTAAAAGTTTATAAGATAGCTTTTGCAAGAGTTGAAACCACGTTTATTGACTGGGTCGAAAACATGATTCAGCTTGATCCTCATTTTCAACGCAAAATTTCGTTCTCCGATGAGGCCCAGTTTTGTTCAAATAGCCTTGTAAACAAAATTGCCGAATTTGGAGTGGAGATGACCCAGAAGCCATTAAAACTCAATATTCGGTGTGCTCTATGGGCTGGTGAAGTCATCGGCCCATATTTCTTTAAGGACGATGCCGGCCAGAATTTTACCGCGCTGTAGAAACACGATTTCTGACTTCTACGTTCCTCAGTTGAATGGCATTGACTTGACAGAGCTTTGATTTCAACAAGATGGCGCAACATGCTACACGGCGCATGATGCCATCAATTTATTGCGGGAAATATTTGCTGAGCGCATAATTTCGCGCAATCAGCCTGTGAACTGGGCTCTATGGTCCTGTGATCTCACATCTTTAGATTTCTTTCTTCGGAGGTATTTGAAATTATTAGTCTATGCCGATAAACAAGAGAAGTTAGACGATTTGGAAATCAACATTCGTCCTGTTATTGCTAATATATGGCCCTAGGTGCTCGATTAAATTGGACCGCACGATTGCACTTCATTTGAGCCAGCTGTGGCACACATGCCCACCAAATAATATTTTGGCACTAATGGCATAAAATGATCTATTAAATAAAGCAAATACCATAGACATCGACGTTAATTTCAAATATTTTATTTCATATTAAATTTTTATACCTCTAAAAAAAAACACCTTTTATAAGTTGATGATAATTGAGCGTGTCACTAAGCAGCAGCAAATCTAATTAATTTGTTCTCGAATTTTAGTTAGAACCTATTTTTTTCCAAATTCCTACATCTTTTCCTTTTTATCCCGGCGTCGTTATGGTCAGAAGTGTAGGACCATAACCTTCCCACTTAACTGCATTCCTACTGGTCCGCTTGTGGGGTCCGCCGGTTTGACCTCAGAAAGTAGCGGCAGGCTTCCCGGTTTGGGATTACTTCATCGCTGAGGCCAATCAAATGCTGGTGGTTTTGCATTTGTTTGCACCAATTGTTTTTCGGCCTGCCTTTTTTGCGTGTTGAAATTGGAATGTTGATTGATAACGCCTTTTGGACGGGGTTCAAAGGATCTCTCCTTTGAACATGGCAATACCAACTGAGTCGGTCGCGCTCTATCTTTCTTGTGATGGTTTCTTTTACGTGGAGGCTTCCTCGGATCTTTGAACTTCTAATTCTGTCACGCTTTGTTACTCCCGCTGTCATGCGAAGCATCTTCATCTCAGTTGCCGTTAATTTGCTCTCATACTTTTTGTGCATTGTCCAGCATTGTGAACCGTATGTGAGCGCCGGACGTACAACTGAAGTGTAGAGCCTTCCTTTCAGCTTAGGGGGCATTTTTCGATCACAGAAGATGGCGGAGTTTTCCCGCCACTTCATCCACCCTACGCTTACGCGATGTTTGATGTCGTCATCACAAGTTGCTTCTCTATTAATCATAGATCCCAGATATTTAAACTTTTCACACTTGGGAAGCACTCTTCCATTCAAGTAAATGTCTGGAATAGGCTGATGAGGGTCAGAGAACGGGCAGCACAGATACTCTGTCTTCTTTGAACTAATACGATACCCGTGTCCCTCAAAAATGTCCACCCACACATCAAGTGCTCGTTGTAGGGACGCCTGATCATCACTTATAATGGCCCCATCGTCAGCAAAGAATAGCTGGTGCACATTGGGGTCCGTCACTTTTCCTTCAAGCAAGCAATCAAGGACTGCTATAAAAAGCAGTGGGCTGAGGACGCTCCCTTGGTGTACACCGACTTTGATTGCGAACTCTTCGGTGACTCCTGCGGTGCATCTTACTCTTGTCGTTGCTCTCTCGTACATGTCCATAATCACTCGCACGTAGGTTTCTGGAACTCCTTTTTGTCTTAGCGCTACCCATAAAAGATCTCTTGGTTGCCGGTCAAATGCCTTCTCGAAATCAACCAACACCATATGCAAGTCCTTTGAAGAATCACGATGCTTTTCCATCATGATCCTTATACTTTGGATTGCATCTGTTGTTGATTTACCCGAGACAAACCCGCACTGGTCATCAGATAGTCGTATTATTTTCCGCAGTCGGCTATCTAATACCCGTTCAACGATCTTCATGGTGTGCGACATCAGCTTGACAGAACGGTAGTTATCACAATTTCGCGTATCACCCTTTCCTTTGTGCAATGGAAGAAGATAGCTTTCCCTCCATTGATTAGGCATAGTGTCGCCTCTCATAAGTTTGGAGATAAGAACCATGAGCCATCTAGACCCGATGTCTCCCATCTTTTTCCAGAACTCAGAGGGTATCCCGTCCGGCCCAACAGCTTTTCTTTTCTTGGAGTTTTTAACCGCGTACCGAACTTCTTCGACTGTGATGTCGGGTATTTCGGCATGATTCGGGGCGGCTCTTGGAAAGTACACTCGGGGAAACTGTTCGTTCAGAAGTTCCTCGCAATACTGTCGCCATCTGTGGAGAATTTTTTCGTCTTCCACAAGGAGTTGGCCTTCAGCATTGTTAATAAACTTTGGGAAACGAATCTCCTGAGCATTTCTTCTTCTCTGGGCGGCTATCTTAAAGATATTTGCTCCTTTGTTCAAATTGTTTTGTCGAAGCTCCTGGGTAGCCTGGTTCCTGTCAGACGCGGAAGACGATATTTCTTCCAACTCCTGATAGAGGCCTTCCATGCTTTTCGCTTTGAATTCGGCGCATTTTTTCTTCGCGATACCTTTGCAACATCTATATACCTTTTCACGGCGAGCTTTTTCCTCTCTATTAGTAGAAGAGCACTTTGACCAAGCGTGGAAAGCCATTTTCTTTTCGTGTATCACTGCTTTGGCTTCGTCTGTCCACCACCAGGTTTCTTTTGCGTGTTGGCAGGGGCCTTTAGATGTTCCGAGCAGTGATTTGGCTTTCTCCAGGCCAGATTGTTGTAGGGAATCCCACATGTCTTGTGCTCTGCACTCCTCATTACCGACCTCATCGATAATGGAAGAGAGGTAGTTTTCCATGATGGTAATAAAAGCTTCGCCTTTTCCTTTATCCAGCTTATACCACTTGATTCTCTCAGACACCTTCGTTTGCTGCTTTGACTTCTTTCTCGCATCCAGAAAAAATTCAGTCAGGAGGAGACGGTGTTGAGGGGCGATCGCGTCTCCCAGGATCACTTTGCAATCTTTAGCTCGTGGCTTCATGAAACTGGATACCAAATGATATTCTATTTGAGTTTCATTTCCGCCGCTGCTATAAGTGATCAGGTGCCGGCTTTGTTTGACGAACATGGTATTTAGCACTATAAGACCGTACGACTTGCACATGTTTAGGATATCTTCACCTGAAGAGTTCCTGGTGCCGTATCCCAGCCCTCCGTGGTAGCCTTCATAGTCTTCGCTTGTCTTCCCGACATGTCCGTTTAAATCTCCCCCAACAAACAAAAGCTCTTCCTTTGGGATGATTTTGACAAGGTTGTGGAAATCTAGCCAGAATGCATCTTTTTCTTTTTGTTCGCATCCTACTTGAGGGGCATATGCGCTTACGATGTTCCACACCTCACCATGCATCACCAATTTGAGAGCCATCAAACGGTCACTGGACTTTGAAATGGTTAAGACGTTGCCAAGTAACTCTGCCGCAAGGATGATGGCGATTCCGTTTTTTCCTTGTTCCAATCCATAGTAAAACATCTTGTAGGCTTTTGTTTTAACGTCCAAGAAACGTGCCCGATTACCGGTGTTTCGCCATTTCGTCTCTTGTACGCACAGGATGTCTACTCGCCTTCTAACCATCATTTCTTCAAGCTCATAGCTGCGCCCACTCATGCTTCCAACGTTCCAACTCGCGACTCTTAAATGTGGCTTACGCCATTGCATTACTTTGCTATCCCCCGGAAATCCTATAGCTCTGACCCGAGCATTTCTGCTCGTCCCAGGATCACGACCATTAGTAGTGCCTGGCGGGGTAGTGCTTTTCCTTTTAGCGTTCTTTTCCATAATGCTACGGTTTGACCGTTTTCATTCTTCCCTTCCTTTTTGACACGGGCATGCTCCAGATTTTTTATTTTTTTTTTGATTGATCTTACTCTTACAACACCGGTGATCTCCAGTCGTGTCAACCCACTGATTTGCATGCACACTTGTGGGGCAGTTTAATGGTGGTATATGTGTCCCTAGGCTCACCTTGGTGTTTTCTAAATTGCCTAGATGTGAGTTTTGTTTACCTTTGTTTAGTCGCCTTTTACGACAAGCGATAGGTATCGCTGCAGGGATATTCTTAACCCGTCCCTGCACGAGGATCCAAATTCCTACATGTTACCTATAAATATGCTCGACTTCTATCCGGGAGGGGGAACAAAACCGCGAAATATGGAAGAAACACAATCACGAAGCCTTGAACTTTCGAGTTTCAAATAGCGGTCAATAATAATCGTAGTAATAAAACACAACATCAGAACTTCAACCGTTGGATGAATAGGAAAAATTCCGAAAAGAACTTGTTAAAAAGTCAATAACAGATTTGGGGCAAAATACCTTTTTCATCTATCGATGCCTTACAAGCAAGCAAACTTCTTTAAACTGCTTTCAAGAAAGTTTTAAAAAGGAAGGGTGATAAAATGCCTGAAGAAAGGAATTCGACTAAGTACATGTCTCACTTAGAAATTACTTTCGATGAGTTCGTCACATGCGATGGGGTACAGAAAGCGGAAACTTTAACAAAAGAAGAAAAAATGGAAACAATTATTCACAGTGTTCAAAGTAACTATGCGTAATCCATAAACATTGAACATAGTAAGGCACCGTCACTAAATAGAAATGCCATCCTTAACATATACTCTTTTGTTTGTGAGTTGTGAAGTTTGAACAGCACACACATATTTTGAACCTAGGCGACAGCAGTTTTTTTATTTTTATTTTTTAATTGGGGGCTAGTGCTACCAGATAGCATAGAACACTGTGACCAGAGATGGTCTATAATGCCTGCTAGCCAATTAGACGAGGAGTTCCTCTGGTTTCTTAATAAAGCTGAGGAGTCATGATTTCTCTAAGGAAGATACGCTTCCTAAAATGGCAGAGGGCAGCACACTCGCATAGTATGCGCTCTGCAGTTTCCTCATCCTCTAGGTTTCAGTTTCGGTTTCAGACGAGAGGTTCATTTTGTTAAGATCATATCTCAGACTACAGTGTCCCGAAAGGTAGCTACCAGTCTTCTACTATCGACTCTATTATATTTGACAATCTCTTCGATTGTCGGAGCCTTTGAACGCTGTTCCAAAAGCACAGGTGTTGCGCTTTTTCCCACTTTCCTAAGAGAAAAATAATCTTTGACTTGGGGATTCCGCAGGAAGGTAGGGCACCTATGTACAATACCTTTCGCTGGAACCTTTCCCAGCGAGTTGGCCGGCGATTGCGTTACCTTTAATGCCCTTGCGACCAGTTTGACCTTATTTCTTTTGCCTAGGTCTTGCAGGGCGTCGTGGCATTCCTCGACACATTTTGAGTTTGTACTATACGAGCCCATCGTTTTGAGCGCTGCCTGACTGTCTGAGAGTATATTGATGGTTATTCCTCTTATGCCAGTCTCTAAGTTTAGGTTGATGCACGTTAGGATGGTATATAGTCCCGCTTGGAAGGCACTAGAACTAGTTCCCAGGGCCTTCGATATCTCGAGGTATCCGATAACTTGGTTAACCTGTAGCTGCCGATACTGTCGCAGAGACCTCTCGGGTGTATGTATATGATATAATACGGCTCTCAAGCATTGCCCAAACCCAACGGTGTTCGGGACAGTGCAGTGATGATTGAGGTAGTACTATCAAATGCCCCTTCAATATCGAGGAAGGCGCAAATTGCAATCTCCTTGCGTGTGAAACTATTTTCCACATGCGCTACCAAGTGATGCAACGCATTCGCAGCAGGTCGTTCTTTGCGGTATGCATATTGACTTAGATGCAGAGGTGTTTGATTTTCTAATATAAAGCTCTCTCAGTTTTTCCAGTTTTTTTTACAATAGTAGGAAAGATTTTAGGTTGTTCACTTGGTCTTCCCGTCTTAGGGATGAAGACAAGGTTGGCTTCTCCCCAGATTTGAGGAATGTATCCCAAGTTGAAACTTGACCTAAAGGGAGCCATCAGTAGTGCTAGAATGATGTCTAGGCCTCTCTGGAGGGTAGCAGGAAAAACACCGTCTTTACCTGGAGCTTTGTAGGTTTTAAATGAGCTAATTGCTCATTTAACTCTTACAGGGCTGAAGAGTCTACAAGTGATGCTATTTGTAGAACAAATCGATGTAATTTGTGTCGCTTATTAGAGCATCGAGGGGTGTTAGCTGGGTAGTAGAACCAGGGAAATGTACTTTGATCAAGGGGCTTCCCTACGATTGACAGTGAAATTGCAGTCTGATTTGCGAAGCAACCCTGTCCTGGGATAGGACTTTATAGAGTCGGGCCGCGGTTGGTAGTGAACCTATACTTTGGCAATATTTCCTCCAAGGGCTTCCCTTGGATTTCCTCAATTCGAGGTTGTATTTTGTTAGAACAGATCGATAATTAGTCCAACATTTCGTTCTTTTAGCTCTGTTGAACAGAGATCTTACCTGTTTTCTCAAAGTTTAGAGCTGCGCCATCCACCAAGGTGCGCGCCGCTTGTGTGTATCTATCTTGGGTGCCCAGCTGTTTTTGAAGGATGAGATAAGTGATTCGTTTAATTGATAAACCGCTTCTTCAATGTCACCGGCGATGTGATGGATTTGAGAAGCGTGTCTTCCTTGGCGGCAAGTTGAGCCTGGAACCCAGTTGGTTCTTTTGGGCTTCTCCAGCCTCCCCACTGATGTTAATTCTGGCATGTTGGTGATCAGATAGTGAGGCCTCATTGGAGACCTGCCAATCACAAATTATATTTGAGACGAAAGGGCTAGAGATTGTAAGGTCAAGAACCCTTTCTCTTATAGAGTTTATGAATGTGGGTTTGTTGCTCAAATTGGCAACGGTGAGATTATTGCTAAATAAATATTTAATAAGTGACTCACCTCTTTGTTTATATTGTTGCTGCTCCATTCCACATGGTGCGCCTTGGCATCGCACCCGATGATCAAATGTCGTTTCCGCAGGGATAATAGGAGGTCTTGTACCTCAATAGATGGGATTTGGTCGCCGTCTCCTTGGAAATAAGCGGAGGCGCACATGGTCTCCCTTACTCCATCTTCAATGATGACCATGATGGCTACCAAGTCTCTTGTTATACATTCTGGAATGGGTATGCGATGGTAGACCGGGTTCTTTACGCGGTGTGGCGTGTTATTTCCACGCTGGAAGTTTACAGTCCGATGGAAGTGATCCACCGATTTGCTTTCTATCGAAGATATCCCGAGTTTGGTGGGGGAATCTTTTTTTATTTTGGTTAGACGGCCTTTGGAGGTTGCCACCTGTGGCATTGCGGTTAATTTTGGGCCGTCGACAGTAGGTGCAACCATCGTACTGACACCTTTTGGTGGCTTCATATAATGATTTTGACCTGTCACTGATTGCTAGAACCAAATGCAGGAGGTCTTTTTCTTTATCGGGCGTGCTTTGGATAACTCCCAAGTGCTATGCATACAGGCCTTCATTTTGTGAGACCAGCGTCGCCAAAACCGTAGGTATGGGTTGACCGATACTCTTTGGGAAATAGCCCCGAACGATGTGAGGTTTCGGGAAGACGTCTTCTTCCACAAATTTGACATCAAGTCCACTTTTTTCTTTCGTGAAGTTGAACCCCATCCAAGCGTTGTGGTTGCGTCGCACACACAAAGCAGGACCAACCTGACCTATATGTCGACCTTTTGAAGTATAGTTTAGCCCCTTTACCTAGCAGTTCAATTGAGGTGTCAATCACAGCCTCTTGAATTGCTGCCGAACATGTTTGCCGCATATTAAACAAAGTTGAAAGGCGATAGCAGTTATCGATACAAAACAACCGAGAAAATCTATTTTGAGAGTGGTTGGCAAATCCTCATAAGATAATCCATCAAAAGTGGATTGTGTGGCTCGATTATGCGGTAGACGTATTTTGGCGCCAAAAAATAACGATCCGAGTCGGTTTTAGCTTCACAGAATATTTAGGCATCTAGAATGTTGGATTAGTATATGAAGGCGGTTGATTGGTGGAGTGAATATTGCTTGCTGACAACTGGGAAATTTCACTTTCATTTTGACATAGAAGTGAGAGGCTATAACGTCTCATCCCTCACTATCCCTCACTTGACGATTATGGAAGAAATATCAAAACCCTGACTTAGTGTAGCTCGTTATTAAGGACTATGTACGCTGCTATATTAATTTTAAAATTGTTATAATTTAGAATTCCTGAATTTTCTCCGAAATTTTCTGTGGTCCATGGTGGACATATCTACCTTAAACCATACTGATAGCGATACCGATACCGATACCGAACACAGTAAAGAAAAAAACCTTTCAAGCAATGTTCCAGTAACTTAGCCCTAAATGGTATCTTTTCTTATGAACTGGGTAAACGATGATATCGATACACAATATTTTACAGATGAGCTGATGTACGTTCATATTAATAGCAGTAATTGGATCATAGTCCTGGTAAAATTCAGATTGTATATCGTCTAAGGTGATTGAACGGACTTCCTGGTTGGCCTCGTTTATGGCAAATGGTTTGTTCGGCTTGATAGTATAATTTTGGCTTTCATCACCGCCATACGGCTTCATGGATAATGTTTTTTCACCAATTGCACTTCTATTCATTACACCAAGCTTCAGTCTTCTAGTCTTGTTTAATTTATCCTTTGATAATGTTGACACCATCTCCATTCGTTGTGAAAAGTGGAGAATTCAGTTTTCAAAGCCGCATCTAGATGTATTCTAGAGGAATAGGTGAGGTTGATGAGACACCCGATTATGCGTCTTCATCTTTTTTTTTCTATAAAATAAGCACCGAAAATTATACAGAAAGGCTTGCTTGAGAAAACTGATCCCAAACAGTTTTTTTTTTCTTGTGTGACGGCTACTGTATACCATGACGGGAATAACAACACTTGGTTCTGGACAAACCGTTTTTGCCGGCACATCAGTTTCATTACTTTTTATTGGGAGTACAAATTAGTTGATGAAGATCCTAGTCAAATGGAGCTTGCTCAGCAAGCAGTTTCTGTAGGATTAAAAGCTATGGAAATGATTAAGGAGCAAGGCAATTGGATTCTTCCTAAATTGAAACTGAGAGATGAGAAATGCAATTACTTGCAGCTGATTCAAAGGCATAAAAAGAAGAGTTTTTATGCATCGGAGTGTGACTGGAGATGAGAAATGGATGTTTTACGGTAATCACTTTTGGTGGGACATTGTGGGTGTTGTGTATCATCGCTGCTACAACCTGGCGAATCCAGTATGGGCGGTCGGCTTAGGCAACCTACAACTGACTCGTGCATTGCGAGAAAAATTTCTAGTGATAACGAACAATTGAAAAAAAAAGAAAGATTGTCTTGTTCCCATCAAAATTGCAATTTTAAAAAGCAATTAGCCGTTTATCCATCTGTTGTAAGAGATGTGTCAAAAAATAATGGAAATTTTCGGTTGTTCAAAATAATTTTAAATTCTCGCCTATTTTCATCCACATCAATGCGACATGGTCTTTCGGCAATCTTTTTTTGCACTCATTTGCCCTTTATTTGAGTCTATTTTTACGTTTTTAATTAGGCTTGCTTTCACGGTTAAGATACCTTATCGTATGGATATAACAGATGCGGAAGTTTGAAGAGGATGAGGATGGAGGAGAAGCTAATGGACAATTATCCTGAATTTCTAAAAGTCTTTAATACTAATAAAAAAAAACCGAGATTCTATGAAAGGCCGAATCTCTTAACTTAACAGCAGACCAGAAGGCAGGACTTTACGAGCATTAAGTTCGAGACGACTGTTACCGCACACTTTTTGAAGATATTAAGAAAATATAGTTCTTGCAAAGGGTTTTTTAATTGGCACGGACAGCTTATGCGGCCCGTGGCGGCCATATTATTTTGGTGACATCTGTCAAATCTGTTGTTTATTTTTCAGCTACTTTGGCATCAGTGGCAACCAACAAATGATAAGGCTTTATTATCAAAATGAATGTTCGTTAGAGCAAACGTTTCGCGCGTGGCGCTCATTTTACGGTGGACGTGGTGGCCCTTCACAGCCGATTCTTCAACGTTTGGTGGCCAAATTTGAGACAAACGGTTCGCTAATCAATCAACCAATATTCATACGTAAAAGAAACGCAAGATCGGTCGAGAGCATCGCCACGATCCGAGTGCAGCAGAACCCGAGGCAGTCGATTCCTCGTCGTGCACAAGATCTCGGCTTTTCACTGACTTCAACTTGACGAATCTTGCATCGGGACTTGGGCTTACACTCGTACAAATTCCAACTGATCCAGGAGCTGAAAGTTTGTGACCATAGAGAACGTCGTTTATTCACTGACTGGGCTTCAGAGCTTGCGGCCCCAATCTTGGCCGAAAAATCATCTTTAACGACGAGATGCAATTTTGGATCAATAACTGTGTTAAAAAGCAAAATTTCCGCGTGTGGGATGCCCTCATAAAGTTACCGTTTGGTGCGGATAAAAGACCGGCGGCGTCGTTGGTCCGTATTTTTTCGTAGATGACGTTGGTAAGGGTGTTACCGTCAATGGCCGGCGCTAGAGAATGCTGGTAACTGATTTCTTATGGCCCAAATTGAACCATATGGACCTAAACGACATGTGGCTGAAGCGGGACAGCGCCTTGTGCCATACAGCGGAACTACATGACATTCTCTATGAACGATTTCAGGGTAAGGTTATCTCTCGCGGTGACTTGAATTCGCACACAAAGTCATGCGATTTGAGCGCACTAGACTTTTTCTAGTGTGGTTTCGACCAATGCCCTTAAGGTGAGTATAACACTGGCCGTAGCTCAAATTCAGCTGGACCTATGTGGAAGAGTCAGTCAAAATTGGACCATTCGCATCCGTGCCACTGTAAGACCGTGACGGGATCATTTGAACAATGTGATACTTTTTACGTAATAGCATGTATGGACCTTTCAAATAAAAAAATTATTTTGTTAATACCTCATTTGCAGCTTGTGTTATTCCATTTTAACATCTACCCGCCCTTATTGAAAAACCTTTCACCTAAAGGGTTTTTTGATAGCTATCCGAACTTTGACAGTTTGTTGCTCTGACGTTTATGTATCACACAACGAATCCGAATTTTTGTAATAAATTATAAAAACTCGTATTCAGTTTTATTTCTGTATTTCAATATTTCTGACCAAAATGATCGTCCAACGTTTGAGAGAAATTGAGAAATTCGGTTTGGATTTTGATCGTCAGTTCAAGCGAGAATATTGCTGCTGTTGTTAAGTATTTGTAATTGATTCCTCCTGATGGATAGCGACTTGGCAAATTTTGCAAAAAGACTCGGGCATATACCCGTATAAGATATACAAAGACTGAAACTTTAAGATCACTAAGTAAGTCATACCTTCGCTGATTGGATTCCAGAGCAGTTCCAAATATTGGCGAAAAACTCTTCAGTGATGAAGCACACTTTTGGTTGAGTGGCCTCATGAATAAGCACAAGTGCTTCATTGGGAAAGGGAATACTCCATACCAAAAAAAGTGCGCATTGGATCTAAAAAAAAAATTGGTGTATTTGGTGTGGGCAGAAAGCGTCATTGGGCCATACATCTAAGGAAACGAGAAGCGGGAATGGCCAGTCAATGGCCATGATATGACGGTATTGGGACATGATAGTTGACTTTTTGTGGACCCGATCGACTGATATAGTAGGTCCATATCACAACATAGGAAGTTACTATTGAAGTGGAACAAAAATAAACACGTCCGTTTTCTTTAAGGGTTTATTTGAGACTGAATGGTATGTACATATATCAAATATAAGAGAAAACTTCTCTTCAACACTCCCACTTTTTCATTAATATTTGACTTATTTAAATGTATTTTTTTTTTATCAAGTGAGCTTACAAAATATATTCAAAATATAATTCATTTCATTTTGCCTTTTTTGTTTTTTTTTGTTTTTTTTTTTTTTTTAGTAACAAAACATTCAAGATTAATTCAATAAACAAGAATTCAAAAGTTCCTTTTATAGAAAGGAGTACAATTCATTTTTTTTGTTTAAATAATTGGTACAACGCCAATCATATTTCTAAGCATTTGGAAACTATGTTTTGGAAGAGATTTCGTTAGGATATCAGCCTTCTGCATATTTGACGGGACATGCTTGATATCAAAAAAACTTTCGGCATATCTTTCTCTGATTAAATGATATTTCATGTCGATATGTTTCGTCCTCTTGTGAAATTCCGGATTTTTTATTAGTCTGATGGCGCTCTCGTTATCCATCAAAAGGGTAGAGGATTGACAACGTACGTGGAGATCAGCTAGCAAAAGTTTAAACCAACAAAGTTCTTTGACCGCTTCCGCTGCAGCTATGTATTCCGACTCGGTTGTGGAGAGTGCTACACAGCGCTGTTGTTGTGAACTCCAGGTGACTGGACTGTTTCCAATCAAACAAATATATCCAGTGGTTGACCGTCTTGTTTTCTTATCCCCAGCATAATCCGCATCACTGTAACAATCAAGGTTAAATTGAGATGGAGACGAGAAATGTATACCAAAATCCAGTGTCCCTTTTAAATATCGGAGAATGCGTTTCAGTGCTCTGACATGAGCACCATCTGGTCTTTCCATGTATCTACTAACAACCCCCAATGCAAAGGAGATATCTGGCCTTGTTCCGACTGCCAGGTACATAAGACTGCCAATTGCTGCCCGATATGGAAATTTACACTCAGACGAGGTTTGATCTTCTGAACCCTCTAAATCGATGGCGTGTGCCGGCGTTGAAACGGTGTTCGCATCATTCATCCCGAATTTTAAAATTATTTTCTCGGCGAAGTGTTTTTGACAGAGATGGATACCACCATCTGGCCTTCGAAGAATCTCCAAACCAAGAAAGCATTTTGCCTCAAAAACTTTAACTGCAAAGTCTCTTTCTAGATGATTAATTAGAGAAAATATCTTGTTTTCATTAATCGCTGCAACAATACCATCATCGATATAGATAGCCAAAATAACATCATCTCCGACAAACACGCATGGATCAGCTTTCGATGGAACTAGTTGAAACGATTGAAGGAAAGATGTGAATTTTTCGTTCCAACAACGTGAAGATTGCTTAAGCCCATATAAGCTCTTGCGAAGCTTGCACACTCGTCCTGTACCGTCATCGAAACCTTTGGGCTGCAACATGTAGATCTCTTCTTTGATGTGTCCATTGAGGAAAGCTGTTGTCACATCAAATTGCATTATTTGATAACTTCGTAGAGCTGCAAGACATAAAACCGTTCGAATGGATGCAAATCTCGCTACTGGACTGAATGTCTCATTGTAATCAATCCCTTTCACCTGCGAGAAACCCCTTGCAACAAGCCTAGCTTTAAACCGAGCCGGTTCAGTTGTTTCAGAACCTTTCAGCTTAAAAACCCACTTATTGTTCACGATGTTCCGGTTCTTTGGCGGTTCAACGAGCTCCCAAGTTTTATTCATTGTAAGAGCATTCATTTCTACGGACATTGCCTGCTCCCACTGCTTTGCATCTCTCGATTTTACTGCTTCCTCAAAAGAGTCGGGCTCTTGATATTAAGCTACATAAGCACAGCCAGCGAACATAACTGAGACAGGATCATTTGTGTTCCTATCAGAACTCCGCAAACGATCTTTCAGCGGTATTTCTTTAATGCTCACCTTTTTTTTTGAATGTATAGAGGATAAATCATTGCCATCAACTTCCGGATAATCGAACTCTTGTTCATTCATCAAAGAGTTCACAGTGACTTCATCTTTAGTTGTCTTTATTTCTTCGTTATCTGGAATTGGTAGACGTTCTTTGATTATTATGTCACGACTAACCTGTACTCTGTCTGTGCCAGGAATCCACACTCTATAACCTTTAACATCTTCCATATATCCGATAAATTTCCCCTTTTGAGATTTAACGTCCCATTTCTGCCTCTTTTGGGCAGGAATATGAACGTAGCAATCTGCACCAAAAACCTTCCAATATGTATGATTGAAGCTGACATCTTTACTCGTCCATAGTTCATAAGGTGATTTACCACTGTCATTCAGATGCGTTCGATTTATTATAAATGCCGCAGTATTGACAGCTTCAGCCCACAGCTTCAAGGGTAAATTTCTTGAATGGATCATAGTCCTCGCCGCTTCTACCAAGGTTCGCATCTCTCTTTCAGCCCGGCCGTTTTGCTGTCGACAATACGTGACTGATGTTTGATGGCGTATGTGGTGCTTTTCCAATAATGCCTTGAAATCTTTATTTAAAAACTCTGTTCCGTTGTCACTTCGGATTGTTTTCAGATTAAACCCTGTTTCTGTTTTTACTTTATTTATAAATTGTTGGAAAAATTGACTTACTTGATTTTTATTCTTGAGGAAAAACACTACCCGGTAATTTGAGTAATCATCCTTAAAAAGGAGAAAATATTTTGAATCAGATAGGGATGACTGTTGCATAGGATCACACAGATCCACGTGAACTAAAAGGCCAGGTTGATTTGCTCTTTTTTCACTGGCAGGGTATTTCAATTTAGATTGTTTGCCAAAAACACATGATTCGCAAAAAAAGTTATTTGTGTTTTCAAAAACAATGCCTTTGGTCAAAAGTTTAGAGATTGTAGCTTTGCTTTGATAGGCCAAGCGTTCATGCCAAATTTGAAAATCATCCACCTTATTGACTATGTTTGCTGAGAGGGGTGTATCTACTTTGGACATCATTTTAAACAAAGACTTCTCACGTATTCCTATTGCCACAACAATATTTTTACTACGCAATTCACACCTTTCGCTGTTTGACACTAAAGAGATAGAGAGTCCTTTATCCATAGCAGCATTCGACGAGAATAAATTGCCGTTAAACCTGGTACATACAGAACATCCTTTAAGTATTTTTGTAGCCACATGGAACCATTAAATGACGATATATTTATGTCTCCGCAACCAAGCGCATTGATGATGTCACCATTACCAACACATACACTTTGGGGATGATCGAATTCCCGATATGAAGAGAACAAACTGTTATCAAACGTCATATGATTTGATGCACCGGAGTCCAAAATCCAACTAAGACTTCCATGCTCTTTTTCGCTAGAGAGAAGAGTCGACACGAGAGCTTCTATTTTTGTATTTTTGCTCTGAAATCTGGCCTTTCTCTTAGGACAATCCTTCTTCCAATGGCCTGGTTTTTTACAATAAAAGTATTTGCCCTTGTCATTGGTGTAAGATGCGTACTGCGCACTTCTCTTTGCTCTAGCGGCAACGAATGCATTCGAACTTGACTCACGTGCGTCTGTGTGTAGTAATGAACGGGTTTCTTCAATGATGAGACGACTAGTTAAATTCTGTAAATTACGATGCCATCAAAAACATAACTTGTAAAAAAAACCAAGTCTCGCAACTCAGTTCTTCTACCGTAAAAAGTTGTGAGATCTATGTAATACCAAGTCGGTTAATTTATTCAGCCCCTACTTAAGAGACCTTCTGTCTTAAGTTATTACGTAATTAGCTAACCTAACAACATCTTATAGTGACCATATTAAATATTAAAAATCTTTTATGTTTTAAATAAATAGATTGACTTGTCCATCGCATGCATCTCACAAGTAATTGATATTATATTAAATTAGATTGTTTAGTGCGATTGCCAAGTCAAAACTATTTATTTAAAACATAAAAGATTTTTAATATTTAATATGGTCACTATAAGATGTTGTTAGGTTAGCTAATTACGTAATAACTTAAGACAGAAGGTCCCTTAAGAAGGGGCTGAATAAATTAACCGACTTGGTATTACATAGATCTCACAACTTTTTACGGTAGAAGAACTGAGTTGCGAGACTTGGTTTTTTTTACAAGTTATGTTTTTGATGGCATCTCATTTCTTTTTGTAGATAGTCCTACTTTTCTTCCTTTCCGGTACCTTCTACTTTTTGAATACCAACAACAGATTTTCTTAAAGCCCACTCTGTGTCTTATGAGCTTTTCTTATTTTTGTAGGTTGTCTTCCTCTTTTTCTTTTCCGGTACTACTTCTTGAGCTTCAGCTGCAGTTTTTCTCAAAGCCCACTCCCTGTCCCTATGGGTTTTTCTCGGAGGCTTTGATGTTACAATTTTTGTCAAGTCTGGACGGTAAATGCTTCTTAGTCTATTGTATTCACAAATTGAGGATTCCTGCGCTTTAATATTTCCAAAGTCGACATTAATTAGATGTAAGCCGCCCAGACTTGTAACTCTCGAAAGTGCCACGTAAGCTTGACCGGATGTGAATACTGCAGAACCGATATCCATCAGCGCATTATTTAGACTTAGGCCCTGACTTTTGTGTATAGTTATAGCATAGGCTATACATATGGGAAACTGTTCGCGATGAACATAAGCTCTATTAATAATTTCAAATTTAGTTTTGACCGGACCCAGCTCGTAAACCTGTTCTTTATCAAATGTAATGTATATTTTCTTAATTATTTTTGTATTTTCCGGATCAACCTTTACTCTTTGCACTATACCGATAGAACCATTAACTAAACCAAGACTCACGTCAATATTTCGCCTTAACATGACTTTTGCTCCTATTTTTATAATTATGTTCTCTTCTAGGCCCGCAGTCATAGAAGCATCGTCTTCATAATTTTTTATGCATTCACGAGCTCTTTTTGTTAGGTATCTGGGGCAATCTATTCTATCTACAGCTGTAAGTTTTATTTCGGGATGTGGGAGAGATCTAAGCATTGCAGTATTTAATTGTTGACACATGTTTTTTGTAGGTAATAAGCAAACGGTATCATCAGGAAGTTTCGAGAGGTGTTCAATTATTTCAATCAATCTATTTTCATTTGAATTGGTTTTTAGAGTTATTAATCTAGTTGAGAGTAAGTCGCGGTCTTTTTGTGTAGTCACACCTAATCTTATTCTATTTAGCATTTCAACAAAGTCAGAATCATTGAGCTGTCGCATGTTAATAGTAAGTTCATCGTATACGAACAGTTCAATCCACAGATTCGGCATACTGAGGGAACCTAACAACTTGTTAGTTTCAGCAGTTGAGAGTTTTTCAAAAGGTGACTTTTCTCTTACCGGCGGAAGCTGTAAAAGATCCCCGAAAACTACAAGATGTTTTTTTCCAAACCACCCATTCTGATCATCGCTTGTGTCAAATATCTCAGACAAGCGTAAATGAATATATGTTAAAGTAACATTGGATATCATCGACACTTCGTCTATGATAAACAACACTACTTCTTTCAAATCTGATCTCAGAACTTGGAGCACTTCATCGGAAAGTGGCTTGTACCTCGGTGTTCGCTTGTGTTCCACAGGCAGCTGCAATAGTCTGTGTATAGTCAATCCATTCACATTGAATGCAGCTATGCCTGTTGGAGCACTAACTGCCACTTTTTTGTTTAAATACATCTTAACCCAAACTTTCACAGTTTTTATTAAAAAGCTCTTTCCAGTGCCACCAGTTCCACTCACAAAACAGCGTAAAACGTCAGCGTTATTATCAGTTGTGTCCATTTTATGTGTGATCATATCGAAGACTCTTTTTTGATCGGCATTAAGTTTTGCGATCATACTTTGAAGATCAGTCTGCTCTTCTTCTACCAGATTGATTCTCTGAAAGTCATCCATTGCGTTTGCAGCTTCCACAGCTTCAAAGTCTAAAGGGTTTTCAGGACCATCGTCATCATCAACAATTTCCCTTTCTTCGTTTATCTCAGCAACTTTAGATTCTATCATTTCACATGCTTTTTGTATCTTATATCTTGACTCTATCATTGAATTACCATAATCGACTCCTTCTTTTAAATCTTCTTTCGCCAAATTAAAGGCCTCCGTGTAAGTATCACACCCCATTTTGAGTTCATCTAAGGAACGCCATGGCTTGAATAAAAGAAGTAAAGAGAAGAAGTATTTCTCTGGTACTTGTTTTCCGTCATAGAAATAGTGATTGATCAAATATGGGTTATCTCTTCTTTTCAGGAACTTTTTACCGTCATTTATCTCGTAGCACTCGACTTTAGAGGAGACTGGGCGTGTTTTAACAATATCGTAATTTTGAGCGAAACTGTACAAGTTAGTAGTCTCCAACTCTTTAGGCCGTTTGGGATAGTGGTCATCAATCCAAGACTCGTAATAAATATCGGTGGACTCCGGTTCCAGCATCATCATATCAGATTTAGATTTAACGCGCCGGTTACGAAAGATGTTGACGTCCAGCCATCGAATTGTTGTGGTAGGATCTGTACCGTACAAAGGAATACCAAGTAGAGTGTCACTGGCTTCACAGGCGGCTTCTTAAAGGTTTTGTAGAGTTTATGTCTTGAAAGATATCAGCAACATGATCTTTTTTGCTTTTGGTGGTATATTTTGCAAATGTAACTTTGTAATCCTATGTACTAGAAAACCCGTGGCCGGACACCGAACATACAATTTGTTTTAAAATTGATTTAATTATAACTTCCTCAAATGGTTCTTCTTCTTCTTTTCCTTTTTATCCCGGCGTCGTTATGGTCAGAAGTGTAGGACCATAACCTTCCCACTTAACTGCATTCCTACTGGTCCGCTTGTGGGGTCCGCCAGTTCCTCAAATGGTTATTAAATATATGTACATAATAAAGATATTTATTTTATATTCCGGCAAATACATGAACCACATTGACCACTAAACCCAATTCCCCAACCGCCCATTGATTGGGTTGCATTGCATATTTTTAGGGGTTAATCGCCATCTAGATAAATTGAAAAAGGATACATACAGACACTATCCTATTAGTAATAATATTTGGTGTATCTAGAAAACTGGACCGAAATTGCAAAATATTTTAGTTTTTCCTTGATTTATACACTAAACACTAATTGTATTCTAAATTTCGAGCTTCTATGTCTGCTAGAAGTGCCCTAAAGTTTTGATGATCGGTGAGTGAGTGAGTGAGTGAGTGAGTGAGTGAGTGAGTGAGTGAGTGAGTGAGTGAGTGAGTGACAGAATTAGAAACTTTGACTAGTTATAATTCTTAAACTACTGGTTCAAATTTAATGAAATTTGAAATATACCGTGTCTATGGGATGCCTGCTTGGTTACTGAAAATTCAGGCTTCTAGTTTTATCCACAACGAAGTTATAGGGGGTCGAAAATGGCCCGAACTGCTTCGAGAAAAGGATGGTACGGCCGTGCCGCTTTTTTGCTCGACTTGGCGGGGGCACTGCCGTGCCCCCAGATCTGCAGCTGCTGTCGATTTCCACGATGTATGAAAATGCTTATATTCTTTTGGAAGTGTCATAAGTATTTTAGTGATAAGCATTTTCTCTGATACCACTTCACCAAGGTCGCGCAACTGCTGAACAACAGATTCGAGTTTTGATATGTATGAAGCGATATCTTCCCTTGCATCCTTTGTAAAAGCGTAGAACTTTTGTTGAAGCATGTGGATGTTAGTCGGAGATTTTTGTTCATAAACTGCTTCAAGTTTTGTCCACATTTCCCGAGATGTCTTACAACTCATGATGTGTGTAAGCGCTTGCTGCCCTACTGACGTCACAATCAGTTTCTGCACTTTGCAGTCTGCCTTTACGAAGACTTTGTATTTGTCGTCTGACTGCTTTGGGATCTTTTCACTTCCATTTACGTAGTTGTAAAGTTCTTCAGCTTGGAGGATAATTTTAATTTGAAACTTCCAAGATGGAAATTGATCTGCCGTTTGCAACTTTTCAACTTTACACTCTACAGATTCCATGATTTTATCTGGGTATCTTTATTCTGGCAACGAGTCTCAAAAAAAACAAAAATCATTCACAACAACACAAAACCTTTAATAATGTATTTATATATTCAAGTATATTGAATTAATAATGGTATTGAATATACTTTAATTTGTAACGAAGGTTTCGACCATAAGTTGCAGACAACTACACTTATTCACTTTGAAAGTTAAGAAAAGCTTAGTGAAAAGCCTTTTATGCAAGAATCTTAAACATTTTTGGCGACACTTTTTAAGTAGTCGGTCGGATTGAGATTGTCACCGACAAAGATACCCACAATGAAAAGCTTTTAGTTTCTGGGATTCAACGACAGCAGACAGCACTTTATTTTGGTAGCACTCACTTCCGTTTTCGAGTTTTTACCCAATTTATTGGTGTTCTAAATATCGAAATTTAATGAGCTAGATATTACGCCGCTCCAATTCCTCTACTGGAGGATACATCTGAGAATAATAATAAAATTAAGTGATAAAAAGAATCAGCCAGAAGTACATTTGTTACAATGAGAAAGAGTAGATGATGAACTACAGAGCCCTGAGGAACACCAGCATTTATACAATAGATGCCACAATAGAGTCAATTCAAAACAAGAGGCTCGAGGGGAAACTCGGCGTTAGTTGCAGGAACAAAAAGGAATAAACGAAACTGGAAACGAAACTAAAAGAAAATCCTGTTACGTCCAGCATGCTGGTTTATCATATCAAGAGCTGATCATCGAACTGAAAAGACACAAAATTGATGCATGTGCCCTCTAGGAAATCAAGAAGATGAGATCAGCCCGCCGGGAGCCAGCCTACAATTTCAGGTCTTCTACCTTGAATTTTGCAAACTTGTACCTGGATCTCAAGAACCACAGTAGCTAGGGTTCTAGAACCGATCGGACAGCAATAAACGAGACGAGGTCATTTTGTGCGGAGACTTAAACTCATGAAGAGGTGACCAAGTCATAACTGCTGCCAAGAACCGCATTAAGGAGGATGTGTCCAACGAAAACGGGCCAAAACTTAAGTTCTGGCCACCGAAGCGCAAACCTTAGCTCTGCCAGGAAGTAAAAGTCTTGGCGGCAGAAAAATGTGAGTCCTTTCTGCAATCAAAGCGTAGTGCTTGGCGGAATAAGCATATGACCGTAGAAAGAAAACTACGAATATACAGAGCGAATATACACTAAGGCCATCGAACGAGGGACATCAAAAATAGAAATGAAATTACGCTAAAAGATCAGAACAAGTAAGAGAGATCTGTGTCATCCAGGACATCATAAAGTGGACAAGGAGAAGACGCAAAGGAAGACCACGTATTCAGGATGCCATAACAACATCTAGCAAGGTCGGTATCCAGACCACCAGGACGACGCCCGTAGAGATGGCACGAATGCTGGACTTCTAGCTCGAACGAAATCGAGGCGAAAAGTTGTAATCAACAGGATTTATCTTGAAAGGAAGAAGAAGAAGATTTATATTGAACGATTCGCGGGGTAGTTTGTATTCCCTAGAAAGAGGTGTTCGTCAATCTCGAATGTACACAATTTCAATTCTACCGAAAATGGTTTTGCTAGTGTGGGGGAACATCCCTTCGATGGGGCATGTCTATGCCATTGCAAGGACTCGCAGACTTGGCTAACAAATCAATGCATCAGTGAAAAATCATTTTAAAAAGGCCGCGGAATGTTGCCAAAAGTTTTGAACACACTGACCCTTCTCAAGTATTATTATGCTTTCCTATTTTAGAGTAAGTCAAACTGCGTAGTCCAGTAGAAATTGCGAGAGGCAAGACTTCAGCTTAGTTTATGGATTTACCCATCCCCGCTTTTTAACCTTTTGCTTCCAAAATTAGTCTTAATTATCACTTTCATGAAGGCGTTAAAACATTGTCAAAACCCCGTTCCACGTCGTTATCGGGACCCGAAATGGAAAACAACATAAAAAAAGAATCTTAACACTCATTTCATATAAGGGTATAAAATATCTGTCATTTCGTTTCACCACTCATTACGTGTACAATGTTTATTACTCGTCCCACCACCATGACGATCCACATATCTCAATCTACATCAAACGGAAATGCCTGCAATAAAAGGTTCATTCAACAATTGCCATCCCTTGTCATACCGTATGTACTTAAGTGAATTCCCACATTCACTGTCCCACACATATCCGCCCGAACAGGACAGACACCATTCCAACCCTCGTCTAACTCTCCCAGCCTCGCTGCTCGAGCAAACAGCTTAAAGTCGTGGTTGAATTGTGACACATACTTGTTCTCCCACCCACCATAAGACAGATGCGAGCTATAACGAAAGAACCACTACAAAGGAAGTAACACTCGTAAGATGGAATCCATTTCCGGCAATGACCACTCGTTCATTTTTCATTCTTTTTAATAAAATGTCAACCAACAAAATGAGAATTTTTACACAGCAGTCGTTAATATTAATGCAAGGACATAACCACTACGCCTCGCCTAGTGCCGGTCCCATCGCATCGCATTCACGCTATACCCAATGACAACGCCCTCGCCCTCGGTGATTTATGCACTTTTGATGGCACTTTTTAGCGCTCCGTCCGCGTATCCAGAAGAACGCAAACGTGGCAGATCGCGAACGAACACAGGCGAACAAGTGAAGATGATTTTTATGACGGATTTATTATCACTCTGCGCTACAATTGGAACAGTACGAATCCGAAGGATACGCGGGGCTCAAATGGCACCCCCCAATGGTAATTGTAATGGGCCATCATAAAAAAAATTGAATTCCGAGATGCTCGTACTTTTATTTCATTTTTTTCCCATCTTTATTCCTTGTTTGACAAAGGAAGCGCAGTCAGGGTGTATGAGCTGCTTGTTGCTCGCATTTGCAGGACGAGATAAGTATGTAACAAGTGGCGGCTTTCGATTGAATATAAATCAAATAGAATCGTAAAATAACACGGAATCGGGGAATGTGTTTGAGCTAGCTGCTTTATTGGCGGCATTGATAAATGTTTATGTCAATTGCTGTGTTTGTTGTTTGACGGTATGTAAGAAAATATTTAAGGATCCTCAAGCCTTCATTGTAGAAAGCAGTATCCTTCACTATTATGTTATTTTGAAGTAACTTACTTACTTATTTAGATCGCGCTAAAATACTGGGTTGAGTCCTGGCCAACATGCCTGGACACCCAGCATTCGTTAGTTGTGCACAACAAATTGATTGAGGTCCATTTCCACTTGATCGCGCCACTTGAGATGACTTCTTCCCCACTCTGAGCTGGACTGTTCATGTGCTGCATATATACTATTCTAGAAGTCACAGTAGCGTATGGTATATATGCTGACATAGGGTACAGCCCTATTGTTCGCTGTTTACCTTCTTCTCTGTTCATATTGTGTAAACTTGGGCGAGACGAACCTGAGCATTCTTACCCGTTTTAAATAGAGTTGCAGAAGAGGAAGTTCAAGCTCCTGCACTAAGAGTGTGAAAATGCAATTTCTATAAGGAGTTACCTGAATCATCAGGGAGAGGGCTTTGTTAATGTTGCTAATTTTCTGGACAAGCAAATGTAGAAAAGGTGGCTCAGTGAAAGTGTAATACAACTACCGCTGAAGTGCGGAGGTGTCAGGAGGTCTAGAGGATGTACCCAGATGAAAAGAGCGCAAAAAATAATTTTTATTAAAAGGCCATGACAGACCTTGATATGAACATAAGAAGCCAACAATTTCACTACTGTGTCATGGTGGTTTAGGCAAAGTTTATCTATCCCTCCAGTATCTGGCTGCATAATTTGAAATTCGCCAATGAAGCGTGCCCCGTTTAGTCATTGTTTTCCTCTAGTTCACTCTAGTTCACAATACTTGCAGGCGCATTTTTGACAACTAATGGAGTTTAAACAATCTTCTCCAAAGGGATGTTGGAAAAGCACAACATTTTGTGCCTCGTCCTCTGCCATTGAATTTAAGCTATAGGGAAATTAATTGCGGTGGGGTTTACTAATTATCAACCAAAGAAAGTTCAAGATCGACAAACGTTTTGATTAAGGCTGGAGCTACGTAAATCTTGCCTTCTTTCGATCTATTGTGCTTGTCGACCAGACGAGGAGTTCTTCTACTTCCTTAATAAAGTTGAGGATGCTTCTCGTAGGAGCGAAGATGATTCCCTCAGGAGTCATATTTTTTCTTTGCGCAGGATACGCTTCCCAAGGAGACAGTTTTCTGCAGTTTCCGCGTTCTCAAGATAGAGTCGGCACTCGGTTTCAGACGAGAGAGAGGCTAATTTTGTTGAGATGATATCACAGATTCAGTCCGGAAAGGTAGCTTTCCAGTCTTCTGATATCGACTCTATTATATTTGAGAATATTGATAGATGTTTGTTCAAGGGCCGTATGAATCTTTTCGATTGTCGAAGTCCTTGAACGCTATTCCAAAAGCGTAGGTGTAGCGATTTTTCCACTTTCCTAAGAGAAAAATAATCTTCGACTTGGGAATTCCGCAGAAAGGTTCGGCACCTACGTACCTTTCGCCAGAACCTTTTCTAACAAGTTGATGGGCGATTTCATTGCCCTTAATGCCCTTGTACTCTGGTACCCATCAGAGTTTGACTTTATTTCTTTTTGCTAGGTCCTGCGTGGCATTTCTTAACAGATTTTGAGTTCGTGCCATATGAGCTCAATGCTTTTAGTACTGCTTCAGTGTATGAAAGACCATTTATGCCAGTCTCTAAATTTAGGTTAACACATGCCGTTTAATTTGGCTTGGAAGATACTAGGACCCATTCCCAGAGCCTTTATGTTTTCCGATTTTGTTCAAAGATGTCAGCGCCAATACCGGAATCCATCTGTGTACCACGTGAGTCCTTTGACATTTAGCAAGGGATCGCCGCTTTTCCAAGCTGTGCGGTTTGGGATCAGTATCTCAAATCTCTTGTCAAAAGTGCGTCCAAAACTGTGGTAATTATATCCAAATCAGGAAGGTGGTGTCGAATGGACATATAACCCAATGGTCTACATGGTAGGTCTGTTTCTGAGTGAAGGAGTCTGATTGCACTGCGTATTATAACCTTTTTAATAAAAAGGCGCAGTGGAGCCTCTCAGGCTACCGTTGGGCAGCTTGGCATAGCATCTGAGACTTGCTAGTTTCTGAAGACGTTGAATTTTAACCTTATAATTTTAGGCAGACGCATAAGTGATGAGACCTATGATCAACTAACACGGTATATAACCAGTAAATTACCTAAGGTTTCAATCCCCAGGTTTTACCGTAAGTGCGTCGACAAACCCACAATGTCTTAATCACATTTTTATAACCAGCTTGAGGAGCGTCGACCATGCGGTTTTTAGTTTTTAGTTTTTAGTTTTTAATTCATTTTTATTCATAACTTCTTAGATCTATCTTACCCTAGACAAAAATGCTTAAAAACTAGCTTAACTATCTTAACAATCTAGATATCTTACTGGCCCTAGGCGGACACTCTAAAATAGACGTAACAACTTAAATCTATGTCTTTCGACGACTATATCAACTTACCACTAACATTACTATATCTAGCTTAAGCTAAGAAAAATGTTTTTTTTTATTAAAAACTTAGCATATGATCATTTGTATTATATATAAAACTTAAGCCTACCTTAATGTAACTAAACCTAACTTATTCTACCTTAACTAAAATATATATATATAAATTATATACATAATATATATTTAATATATATATCTTTTTTTTTTTTTTTTTTTTTTTTTTTTTTTTTAATACATACTACGCTACTACTACCTACCCTACCCTACCCTACCTTACCCTACCCTAGCCTATGTAAGCCTGCCATTGGTGTTAGGCAGGCCATGCCTTGAAGAGGCTGAAGCTCTCAAAGTGTCCACTGACGTAGCTCTCTCCAGCCACCAAAAGCGTTGATGCTGTCGGACTACGTCTCCTCGATCCCGACGTGAGACCGATCTACAGAACCTGAGGCGCTCGGGCTCACGGAGCGCGACATCGGGTTCGTAGAGGAATCGCCATTCCACGGAATTGCTACCCACGTGGAAGATTAGCGGTACCGCCATTCTATCCTGGATCAGCCCACATCTATCTAAATAGAGGAATGCTTCTGGCGGCACAAAGCCATTAAGGCGCACTCTCTCGTGATATAAATCGTTGGGGTAGTAAGCCCCGAAGATCAGGCTATTGACCGAAGTCATTGCTCTCGCAACGTGGCTTCGAATCAGTTTGATCAAAAAATTATCTATCCGTACAATCCTGGCCCTATTGTATAGGACCTCGTTCGGGTAAAATTTCGTGTACTCAGATTCGGGTGTCCTATGTAGCCCCAGACACGTCCTGAGACATTGTCTCTCAAACACCCGAATCCTTTCCATTAAGCTGGCTCTCACATTGAACCAGACGGGACATCCATAGGCAACCATGGGCCTGATTAAGGCCATGTAGCAGATTACGTTCACCCTAGAATCAAGTTGGCTGCTATGAAACAGCCACCTTGTCAGAGCGAAAGCGCCCCGGGCCCTTGCCAGAGCAGCATCTACATGTTTGTCAAAATATAGATACTGATCCAGCACGATCCCAAGATATCTGACCACACTTTGTTTCGCCAGTGGACGCCCGTCCGGTCCTAAAATTAAGAACCTGCGCCAGTTTTAACGTCGACCATGCGGTATGTGGTCTTGCGTTGTCATGCAGCAGTATGGGACCATGTCTATTTGCCAGTGACGGCCGTTTTTTGAGCAATTTGTTGTGCATTATGTCGATTTCTCTACAGTACGACTCGACCGTGATTGTTTCTCCGGGCTTGAGAAAGGAATAATGGGCATCTTTCTCATCCGACTACTATACTGTAACCATTACATACCGGGGTGATTGCCTTGCCAAGTTCACTGAGCAGGTCACCCACGACCACCTCTCCGATCATCATACAGGATCCAATTTTCGTCGCAGATAACAATGCGCCAAAGATACTGGAACTTCCAAATGTCGTAGCATATTCACTGGTGTTAGGACGTGAGGCACCCATCTCTCTTGTTTTTTTACCTTTCCGATGGCGGAAAGTTGGTGTCTTATGGTTGTAGTTGACACTTTCAACCTTGTAGCAAGGCTAAGAAGTGTTGTAGCTGGATTTTCTTCATCCGCTTGCGCCAGCGCTTTTTCCAGTCCTCTAAGCACTTTTGATATAGGCTTTTTCGCATAGCCTTGAACTCCGCCAGTGATCGAATCTCGATCGAATCTCCATTCTATCCTTTCAGTTTTGAGAAGAGAAAAAAAAATCATTGATTTCTTCTTTGGCCCTGTGAAGTTTTGACGATCATGCCCGTCCAGAAACAGACTCGTGCCGGTCAACCTACTCATTTTAAGGCAAGTTGCTACTGCCATTCGAGGTGCCATCATTGTGGCTAAATTGTCGGTTGTTTCTGTTCGTCGTGGTTACTGGGGTAACAAGATCGGTCGACCCCACACGGTCCCATTCAAAGTCACTGGCAAGTGGGGCTCCGTTTCGGTGAGACTGAATCCAGCTCCGCGCGATACTGGTATTGTATCGGCTCCAGTTCCCAAAAAAGTCTCACAGACCCAATTCCTGTAAATACGTCGCCGAGGCATTATTACGGTATTGTTTTTGACCAAAAATGACACACAAGCAATGATGAGGGAAAATGTGTATTATGTTACCTTCCGGCAAGAACTCTTGATGAACCATGCCATGGTAATCAAATAAAACAGTGAACAAGACTTTCATATTTCACCGAACTTACCGGCTTTCCTGGTGGCTTGCATTGCAATCATTGGGCTTTGCTTCCGACATCATAATCAAAATCAAATCTGGATCCTCATTAACGTCATCAGCAGCTCTTGAGCGATGTTCATCCGGTGGTACTTTTGGTCAAAATTTAGACATTTTCGAACAAACCAAAATATCTGGAAAAAAATAATGCATGAGCCAACCCATCAACCAATTCTGTGATAAAGGGTCCGCCATCTAACGTTTTTTTTTTTCAAGTAGTGCTTATTTCGTGAATGGTAACACTTAGCTCATGTCTGATTTGACAGATAATTAGTTTTATCCTTCCGCTGAACGAATATGGTTATGTATACGCTTGAACAACGCTTCGCTAAGTGGGCCTGCGATCGAC
The DNA here is from genome assembly GCA_958301585.1 of Merodon equestris. Taxonomy (NCBI): domain Eukaryota; kingdom Metazoa; phylum Arthropoda; class Insecta; order Diptera; family Syrphidae; genus Merodon; species Merodon equestris. The sequence goes on along the minus strand of OY284417.1, from coordinate 95,311,010 downwards.
TTACAGAAGATGCCGATTTTGCCAAAAAAATCATCTTTTCAGATGAAGCTCATTTTGATCTTGGCGGGTATGTAAACAAGCTAAATTGTCGCATTTGGGGCACAGAAAACCCGCACGCATACATTGAAAAGTCGGTGCACCCAAAACGAGCTACTGTTTGGTGCGGATTTTGGTCCAGAGGCATAATTGGGCCATTTTTCTTCGAAAATGAGCAAGGAGTGGCCGTTACAGTCAATGGCGATCGTTATCGGGCCATGTTGAACGAATTTTTGTTCACAAAAATTGATGAGGAGGATATTGGCAACATTTGGTTTCAACAGGACGGAGCTACGTGCAACACAGCCGAAGCTACACTCGATGTTTTGCTCCCTGTTTTTGAAGATCGCATTATCAGCCGCAGAGCTGATGTCGTTTGGCCACCTCGGAGCTGCGATTTGACACCGTTGGACTATTATTTGTGGGGTGCCGTCAAAGATAAGTGTTACGCCGACAAGCCAGAGACAATTGACGCTTTAAAGGACAATATTCGTGAAGCCATTGGTGAAATACAGCTGCACACAATCGATAATGTGCTTAAAAATTGGACCGATCGTGTAGGCTACTGCATGGCCAGCCGAGGCAGCCATTTGAATGAAATTATTTTCCATTATTAACCGGAAGGATTGTACTTTCAAATGAAAGAAGAAATTTGAGAAAATATTCAGTAGTTTTTTTTTATAGCATTTTCAAAAAAAAAAAAAGTTTTTTGGCGGACCCTATAGTATGCTTCATCGTACTCATCCGCTGTTGACGTGATGGGGCGTCGAGGGCATGAATCATCATTAACATCTTCTTGGCCTCCTGTGAAAAAGTTGTACCATATATAAACTTTTTTTTTGCCACCAGTCAACATTTCACTTAATTTTATCTTTTACACAAAATTTGATATACATAGATTCTTTGATCCATATTTTCATCGCCAAAACACCAAAACACGCATATCTGTATATCTGTAAAAAAAAAAACTGTTGACAATTTCAAAACATGTTAGGGGTACAAACAGAACAAAAAAAAAATTGAAGAAGATTGCAAAGGTGAAGAGTCACCTTATTTTTTGAACAGCCGCGTATACGAGTATAGTAGAACTAAAAATACCTTATTGTGAGAACAGTAGTATCAAATAATTATCGTCGTCTACACCACATAGCAAAAAAATCGAAATTTATTTTTAGGTGCGACTGGTATATATCGTATCCTTGGGGATTAGAGGCCCCGGTGCGCGTCTATATTTAGACTCATAAATTGAGTAAAAATGGTATTACGTAATACATAAGCCTATTACGCTTCAAATAAAATACGTGTGGATTTGATTTCTTAATTTGATTCCTAGAACTCCTAAGCAAAGCAACCTTAAAACGTTAAGATATGTGGATATTTTTAAATTAAAAATAACGCCTCTGTGACAGCCGGCAACAGATTAAACTGCCGGTTTAATTAGCAGTGTCTACTCGTCTGAAAAATACGAGGTTGTTAGATTAATATAACCAGGAAAATTGTAAAATCCGATACTTCTTGAACACACACAATATTTTTGACAGATTTTGAAATGCCACCTTACAAGTTGAAAACATCTTATTTCACCATGCTTAAATAGGGCTTACAGTTGCATGATCGAATCACATTTATAAATGGCATGTCTACCAGCTTACCCCCGTAAGTTGCTCTTTAACTCTTGATCCTTTTTAATCTCAGAGATATTCACTATAGGTATAATATAAGATTTTTAAATTTCCATTTTCATAACGTTGTCATATACGTTGGTACGTTCAGGAGGTGTTTGTCACTTCGCATATCTTGAGAGCAAATAATGATCACGAGACTGGACAGATTTGATAACAAAAAATATAGGAACCTGGCTCGAATAGAGTTAGGACGGTGTATATCATTGTCACTATAGAAATCTGTGCTAGGCGTTTGAGTCAAACGTTAAATAAATGTTGTCATACATACCACTGTGATCAATTTGAAAGCTAGCTTTGCTTACAATGTTTATTTATTTCTTCAAAGTTATTTCGTCCCCTCCGACAAAAGGCAGTCATGCTACCATTTTTTCTAATCCTTGAAACAGTTGGTAAACTGCTCATTTCTGAAATGACCATCAGTTGCCGCAGTAATTCGCTTTAAATCCCTCCTATGGACTCGAAAAGGTGTCTCAGAGTAGTCTTTTTGGTTTAGTGAATCACCAGAAGTCACACTGTGCCCAGCGAATACGGTGGTTGTGAAACTATATGGATTGCGTTGACTAGCCACAAATATGGTCTTTTTTGCGAATACATACATTCGGGCAAGTCAATATGGCATCCAATCCGCGGATAGAATTTGATACAGGTTATCAGTGGCTAAGAGCAATATCGTGCCAACACGAGATTTGAGATTCATGATTTGAGACTATGTAGCCAAACAAGCAGTTGACAAAACTACACCAATGGCAGGCGCTATGAAATCTGGAATTATAAAGAAAAAGAACTCAAACATGAGGAACATTCAAGGGATTGGAATGACCAAGGGCTTAAAAAACATACCACGAATGCAGAATGAAAGCATTTGGGCTTCTGCAGATTTTCAAACGGTGGAGATCGTGAAAATTCGGCTATTATCAAAGGAAACTCAGAAATCCACTTACTCAATTTGGATCAGACGTTCTCGATTGTTGCAACTACAGACGCATAAATGCACACGATCGCATGTGATCGACCCTAGGCACCACGGGCCGTATATTACGTAATATTTTCGAATTTTTCGTACCTACTCCATTACGACCTCGGGCAGCTAGGTTACCATGAAGGCACCATCCAAGATCTGACTTAATGGTATAGATCTGAATTCGAGTCAGCTATTTGCATCAACACCCAGTCGTGAAAGTAGCTGTGAAAGCCGGGAAACGTGATTGACCATAAGCACTACGGGGCGCATGAGTAACATTTTCAATTTTCTTGTACCTACTCTCTTATGGGCTCGGGCAGCTAGGTTCCCATGAATGAACCACCGAAAATCTGACTTGAAACTATTTGTCAATTTAAACATCTTGAAGCTCAAAGACACTAAGCGTCCTTGGGAGCGTATAATGTTTCTTTTTCCAAGTTGAGTTTTTGAGTTATTTATGTCAATCCGAACTGTCACTCAAGGCAAACTTAAGGTCTGCCATTTCACATTATGGATCGCTTAATAATCCGCTCAACTTGTTAAAATTGTGAAAACTCAGATGTCCTTCGTGGACACGTTACGCGGATTACGAGCAGATTCATCCGAGTCTTCTGCTTCCAAAACTATTCGAAGTGCCTGCCTTTGTAATAAAAATCTGAAGGCCTTTTTATCATCGAACTCTGATGAAAACATGACTGAAGTTAGTGAAAGTGTTAAAGAGGATCCAAATCTATCGATTTCACGACGAGCTTAGTATTGGAGCAAATATTAATTTGAAAATGAGTTTTTTTTACCTCAAATCAAAGATATGAATATGGAGTGCCGTAAATAAGACGGTGACATATCTCACACATCATTCCTCATTTTGGTTTTAAAATGCCTTTAATTCCGCAAACTGGTCGTGCATTAAGAGGTCTTTGACCAGAATGGCTAACTTGTTAAGATAATTCTTAAATACAATACTTTACTAACAGAAATGTAAGCTAAGGTACCAGACGGTCGATGGCTCTAAATACTGCAATGTTTTCGCGGGAGTCCCCCAGGGATCAGTTCTTGGATCTCTTCTGAGGAACGTAATATTTGCTGACGACATCGCCGTAGTTACTGTAGCGAAACACATCCACGAGGTAGAGTCCGCTATCGTTGAAGCGATCGCCAGGATCTAAAATTGACTAGAGTCTGTCGACCTTGAACTAGCTGACTACAGACTATGGAATACGTGAACTTCCGATTTAATTAATCAAAGCTAAAGAGACATTAAAAACTTGGGTGTAGTGCTCGACAATAGACTTAATTTTAAGACCCATGTCGAATATTGCAGCAGAAAGGCATCACAAATACAAGCAGTGCTTTCCAGAATGCTGCCAAACATCGGTGACCCGGATTACGCGAGGAGGATTCTGCTTTCCAGAGTGGTGAGCTCGATACTTCTACCTTCCGCCGTCCGGTCTGGGCGAAAGCACTTAGAACGTAGGAGATAGCTCTCGTCGCATACAGGCCTTACGCAATAAGAACAGTATGTGGTTTTCGGACAATCTCGAATTGTGTTATAGGGGGTATGGTCCTTATGGATATCCTCGCCGACGAGATGCAGAGGGTTTACCTTAGGCGGACCACGGACCGTAAAAGCAGAAGAAATGGCAACATCTGTAGCACTGTGGTAAGTTAGGTGAGATAACACAGCAAAAGGCAGATGGACCCACAAGTTGATCCCAAGATCGAGGCTTGGGGAAAAACTTGAAATTGTTTGGCATTCCAACGTGGCTAACAAATCCTTTCAACATTTCTCAGAATGTAAAGGCACATGCACCCACCCCGTGTTAATTAGACATAAGTAATAGTCGACATTATGTCTCATAATAGTAATAGCCCTAATTCGCAATAATCCCGAATTCCTCGAGGCAATAAAAACTTTCCTGAATCTAAAATGCCACCGCCAATCGTTGATGTATGTATGCAATCTTACCCACCAGCTGCGGCACCACTTCACCCTTGTTTGATCCTAATAAGCAGCAACTTGCGCAACTTTAAAGCCCTGACAAGCTTCGGCTACACTCTTCCGGCATTTCGGATTTTATGGAACATAAACGTCCGCTGAAAACCGCTATTTCTACTCGAATCCCCAAATAGACTCATATATCAGCGAAGACCATTCTTATGGCTGCGTGTTGCCGCCCTAAACCATGCAACCATACACTCAAGAAACGCACATTTACCAAGTTATGCAATAAAAGGCAAACGTTATCCCTCACGCTATGTCCTGCGGCCTGCGGCTTGCGCCAAACACTGGAATTTATTTTACATCATAACTTAGCAAATATGACACAATAAATCTGGTATTACTGCTAAGTCGCATCATAAACAACGTGTTGCTGTCGTAAATATTTCGTTTAGTTTGCAAGCCGTAGTCTTGGTCGTAGATAACCCCAAACATACGAGTAGTTAAGTGCCACAGAGAATTGGCAATAAAATGGACTTCGCTCCATAACATGGCGATGCTTCCTTCCTTCGACGACATCAACTGTTTCTTATGCGGAACTACTGTACAATGTTTCCTTTTTCGATCGGGGCGGAAACAGAAAAACAACAAGGACCTCATGAGGGCGAGGAAATAATTTTCGGATAAGCTTCGGTTGGGCTTCAATTTTATCGAGGGAAAATGGAAGGAGATGGAAGGCGGGGGATGTCTTTCTGTTTTTCTTTTGATTGTCTTCGAGTTGTAAGGAGACGATGACGCGAATCGTAAAAACCGGATTTAGCGAGCAGAGGACGAAAGAATGCCAAAGGCAGTTGACACTGTTGTCGGGAGACAATTTGTCAAACAAGCTTTATGCTGGAGGTTTTTTTTCCAATGAAAAATGCTTGTGTAGTGGTTCTTTAGTAGCCATGTGAGATGGAAAATTTTCAATTATTGTCGGATGAGCCGCGGGCGTTTGTAACATGTTTGTGGATTGTCAACAATTTATGTTTACAATAAGCTCTGGCAAACTGAAGCGGGCCTGTTGCCAATTTAGCTTTCACTCCTTGACTTTTTCTTAGCGAATGTTTATCGTGGTTGTGATCTGTACAAATCGTGCTTGATGTGAGGGTCAAATATTTTGAATTTGATTTCTATGGTTCTCAAAACCACTTCTGCCCGCCGCACTCTTTCTCCGATGCACCGCATTTTTTTAGAAGTCAAGATGCTAGCGATGATGGAGTGCTACATGTCTTTAGAATGCGCTAAATTCGAGTACAAGCAAATAATGATTGTCAATGATATGATGTAATGGTCGATTGAGACGGCTATTGGATCTTTGAACGCGCTTTTATGATCCAAGAGAATGGTACGATATTACTTGCCATTATTATAGCAAAAACCATCAATGATTGCAGTAAGACCAGTAGCCCGTTTAGACCATGCATGTTGACCAACACATCTAGGGTTCATCCAACAAGAGGTGTCATTTAAGTTTTGGCTTGTTCGTGGATCACAAACTTTCAATGTTCATACCTGCGATGACTTTTGATAGGTAAAAGTTAGGGACTAACTTGCATAACGTGCATAAATTGCATAATGCTTAATTAGTTGGAAAATTTACTGTAACAACGGGTTAAAATATCACAAACACTTCACCTGCTCTAGGTCGAAGTAAAGTGATTTCACGCATGGTTTTAATGATCCGAATCGATTGCAACGTCCCGGACAGGTAAGTGATATGACGATACAATTTTCGTTCGTCCACAAGGTCAGCTAAAAATATCGCTGAAGTTCTTGACCTACATGCTTATAAGGCCCAGTTGACGCAAGAATAGAAGCGAGCAAACCATGCGCTGATTGGGTGCTGGAAATAATTGAACACGATCATCATTTTTTCCACAAAATTGTTATGAGCGATGAGGTTAATCGCTTAAAACCCAAGAGCAATATTGGAACAATCCTTCCAGGAGAGAGTAATTGGACCATATCAATTCGAAAATTATGCGGGTGACCGACTTAATTTTTGCTTGAAACTGGTGTCCTAGACGTATTGAATTTAATTGAAGATCTCGGGGTGTGTAACCTGAAGACACTAATACTGCGGCCACAAAGATCTATTGTACCCCCTTCTTTGATCTATGATTTGAGTACTGCCTTCAAGAATTTGACAACTTCTCTGAATGGGATTTCTTTGAAGTCTCTATCTTTTATGGTTGTGTTACTTGTCATTTTGAATCTTTCTCGGGCAAGGTTTGGGAAGGTGGTCAGTATGCGGTTTCCTTGGCCTGCTTACATTGCCTGCAGATTTCTGTGCTGCTAGGACCCATTTTAGAAAGATGGAAGTTGCATGCCCCGTGTCCTGTTAGTGCCTCACACAGCGCTCTTAGGTCGGCTTTATCTAGAGCTTCTTTGGCACGTTTTGGATTGTGAATGTTCTTGAATCTCTAATACCCTCCTGACTTCCAGAATTGGTTCTTCTATTTTATGATCCATTTGTGTAAGTGTAGGTTTATGTCTGAGATGTCAAAACCATAAAGTAGGGGATGGCCCGTAAAAGGTATCTGAGCACCTTTCTTGGCTTGTATTGCCTTCATGGTTTTCATGACCCGGCACCTAGAACAACTTTAATTTGTTGTTTACAGCCAGTTTGCTGAGTGTGTTGTGATATCCCAAGACAGCTTTAGAGTTAAAGATATATCTCTTTAGCGCTTTAAGAACCGCTTGGTTGTCTGAGAATATAGTTATCCTTGTATTAGTGGGATTCCTTTCGCTGACGCTATGTGCTGCTTCATTGACTGCAAATAGGTTGGCCTGTCATAGACGTAACCGGCGTCTTTTCATTTTTTTTGTCCTAAACCTTGCAAATTTGTCATACACACTTTTCAATATGATATCGCGTAAGTGATCGTCGCCAGAGCGCATAACGCTGGTCTTTGGTTTTTCCCATAACTTTTAGAATAGTTTCGGATTGAATACTGGTCATTTCCTATGGGGTATTGTCTTTTAAGGTTGATTGACATAAGCTTTGAACTTCAAATAACCTCCTAGAATGAATCCTAATATCGTAAAATGAGGCGAACAAGGTACTAGTCAAATTCGGTATTTTTCGAAAGTTGGCTACTGACAAACAAGAGAAAGAGAGAGCAATAAAGCGACCGTATGAGCAGTGGCGCCGTCTTTCTGGAACCAAAAGTTGTCCACGCCGGCCGTTATCAATAAGGCTTGGTTATTAAATTTTATTATCTTGGCTCCAGTGTCGTCTTCTCCAATGATCATTTTCGCACAAATTATATCTCAACCTATCAGGCGCTGGTCATGGAGAGGTTTCTCGTTTTTTTTTTCATTGGTTCGAGGAATGAGCCTCATCGACCATAAAAATATTTTTCTTCCTTCATATTCCCCAGAGTTGCCCAGATATGTTTTACGATATATTTGTATAAAAGTAGTTTGTTGTTTGACGATAGCTTTGACCTTTTTCCCAGAAGCCAGAGCAGTTCATCACTTTCGTCGGACTTAGCTCGTCTTGGAAGACCCATAAAGTGGATTGCTGTTTTGTTTCGGGCTCATATGCATAAATCCAAGATTCGTCACCTGTGCTTCTGATGCGCCGCGATTGTATTTCTTGAGCATTTCTTTGCACCAATTAAAACGAGCATCTTTTTGAGCTTTCGTCAAATTATGCAGAATCCAACGCAAACAAATTTTTTTCACAGCTAAATGTTCATGCAATATCTTATTTATGCTTGTCATACTAATGCCCAAGGATGCCTCAATCTCACGGTATGTCACACGACGATCTTGCAGTATGAGTTCGCGCACAGCATCAATGTTTTCTGGCACCAAAATTGATTTTGGACGACCTTCGCGACTTTCAGCCCTGAACGAACTGAGACCACGATTAAATTCGTTATACAAACGTTTCAAAGTGGCCAAGGATTGGGCTTCAAGTCCTAAAAAAATCATTGAACGAAAATGATGAGACAAAATTTAGCAAATCACTGTAAACAACACAAATTGTGCTGAAATGATAAAATTTTCTGATGAAAGCTATTGTTAAAAAGGTCAAACTTTCAATTGGAAACGTCAGTTAGCGCCATTAAACACTTAGTGTTGCCAAGGCTCAAAATATAAATAGCAACCGATCTTCCACTTTTGTAAAAAAATATGTCAATGCGTTAGCGAAAGTTTTCCAAACCGCTCTTTTGGAAGATGTGTTAATAATTCTAAACTGAACAATATATCATGGGAATTTCACAAGGCGAAAAGCTCTCAAGAGAGGCTACAATGAAGCCTTCGGATCTCAACACTTTGGGTAACAAGTTGTAGTCTACATATTTTAGAGATGTTGGTCTGCTCTACTCACCGAAATTCTTTGAAGTAAACCCTTCTCTGCACTGTCGACGACTTTCTAACGAATGGAGTCTGTAAGGTCGTGGTCGTGGTTCAATAGTAATCATCACCGACTGTTGAGCCAAAGCTCTGTAGTTATAAGGAAAAACTGTGCAACATCAGTTGTGAATGAAAGATGATAAAAAAACAAATGCTGACAAAGGTATAACACTCGCAGCATAAGATCACTTCAATATTCATACTCTGCGTGTGCATTTCCAATATAACACCTTAATGACATGGAAACTGTGAATAATGTGGTACTGTGAATTACAACCAACGCAAATTCAGTCGAATGTCTCAAATCCTATCTAGTTCAACCACCCCCGGAGAAAAGTGAACGAACATCTTCGACACAAACCATCTGCACCCCGTCCAGGTTGTGTGACAAACACAAACAGAGCGTACACTCGTAAACCTGAACTAATTATAAAAAAAAAGACTTCGTAACTTATCGTCATCAGAGTCTCTGAAGGGAGTTTCACTTTATTACTTTGAAATGTAAAAAAGTGCTTCCGAAAGTCTTCTTGTTTCAGTGGAAGCTTAATCATGACCTAGCTACATAAATGTCACAAGTAGTTTGCACGTTTTAAAAGTGGCGATGGAAAAGATGAGACCGCCTGGAACGACCACCAAAGTTTGAAGTCGGAGAATTGGAGGATCAGTTCAGGAGTTTTCCGAATAGTTCGAAGTTGACTTTTCAACGGTAGGAAATGCTTCAAAGCTATAAACAGCTGCTTCAACGGCAGAATAGGAAGAGACTTTTGTATAACATTCGGACTGTCGATGAAGCGTGGATCCATTACGATAATCCCAGAAAGCCTTGGGTAAACCCGGTCAAATCTGTATTTGGTGAGATCGGAAGGGTGTGGCCTACTATAAACAGCTCAAACCGAAGCCAGTTATCACTGTTGAGCACTATCGGCTGCAACTAATGTTCTTGAGCCGTGCATTAGCGAAAGAAAAACTGAAATTCTAAATAAAGAATACTCTTTTTCTTATTCCAAAAGTACTACATTTGACTTTTTTTCAGAAGTAATTGCTCCCTCTTCAGAACTGCCAAAAATATTATTTTTGTTCAAAAAATAAGGTGACTTTTTTATTTTTCTTGAAAAAAAAAATTATTTATGTAGTGATTCGTGATTCAAAAATTCTCCATAGCAACTTTCTTCACTGCTTCAAAGTTTCATCCGTTGTTAACGTGACATCGTCATTAACATCTCCGTGGACTTCTGTCAAGAGCTAGAACCACTTATAAGCCATAACCAAAGCACGTCTAACCTTTATATTTCTTTCGCGGATTTCAAAAAGTACCTTATTTTTTGAACAGAGCTCGTAGAGCGCTGCAAGTTTTCCAGTAGTCTGGGATGTGGGTTCCAGCCTGTGAGAGACAAAGGAGAAATTTTCCATTAACCTAGGTTGCGTGTGATTTGTATTTTTCGATGGACAAAAGGGGCCTACTCTTCGGTGCCAACTTTGAGTTCTTTGTCAGTATTCCGTGAAGAAGAAACGACGCAAAATTCGATTTCAACGATTCAGCTGTTACTGAGATTTGTTTTCCACGCAATACGCGAACACACTTGCTGCCTATCATCGCCTTGTTTGATTCCCGGAAAATCCCCATATACTACGTATAACCTTTAATGTGGCACAAGAGCTTCGTCGAATGACCTCAAGGATGATGCGTCAATCTAATTCTGCTCACGCTATTCATAAATTGAACTTATGAGAACTTCGTATCCAGTAATGAAACCCATTCGTTTAAAACCGTCCGTGCCTTCAGCATGCTTCCAGAACTCAATTAGAATTTCTAATGCATTTCAATAAATAATTAAGAGTGTGCGTACATCGTTTGGACGATCCGCAGTTTGGTCGTTAAATTTTGCGTAATTATATTCGATTTATTACCGCTACAAGCTGATATCGCCATTATGTGTCTAATTGCATCTGAAATATTTTGATTGGGTTGGAGATGAATAGTTCCATAACAATGAAAAACGACAGTACACGTACATATATTATTGGACGTGCATCGAACTGGTTGATGACCAGCCGGAAACTAACAAAATCCCAGGGAGCACCATCACAATGTCATGCTGTCTGTTAGTCCAGAAAGTCATCGCTACTGCCACGAGTTAGTGTTAATTTCCCCGATGACTTATAACAAACCTGTTTTATCGTGAGTGAGCCTCAGTCGCTCAGGCACTCTCGTGCCATTGTTCTCGATGAGATTATAGCTAAGCCCCTTGTCATCTCGGTATCACTCTCTCGACAAAGCTCTCAAGAGCCATCCGCCTACGTTCTCGAAACGTCCATTTCCTACATCGGTGCAGCGCCCGCACATGAAACACACAGAGTCATCTCTCCAGCCCGGACGTGCTATGAACTTGTTGATTTATTTCATTATTTATGCAAAAGGTTCTATCAAATCACTTCGCCCGGGCGACCGACATACTGGAGTCTTGTCATCCCTCGCATTCGGCGAAACATATCTAGTTCGAAAGGAAATACAATCTATTAATAACTTTAAGAGATAAAATATCGCATCTCATTATTCTAGATACTCGAGGATTCCATGGCATTACAGAACCAATCCCCCCGTTTGAATGGATAAAAAGCGTTTCTGAATCCCTACCTCCCATGAAGCACATTAAAATAAATTGGCTGCAGACACTCCAAACACATGTCGACACACGCATGCACGTCGGATGAGCTTCGCCCTTGTCTGGATCAGAAGCTCCTGTGCTTCGGGTCACCCTAAATTTAAATGATGATAGCTAGATTAGATAAGAAAACCCACCCGACCAAAGGCAAATAAGCAATCTTCGGCTGTTGCTATTGCTCCTAAAGCTGATACTGAGTGAAAGGCAGGACCCCACTTTACTTTACTTAAATCCTCGACATACCCTAGAATATCTACAAAACATACATCTATCCGTAGTCGAGCTACAAAGTGAATGACACTCAAATAAGGGACTAGCTCAAGCTTATCTATATTACTTTCCAGTTTTCCACCTAAACAACATACAACCACTGGTCGGTGCTGAGAACAGCACCTAGTCGTAGGTACAGTACAAGACATTTCAATGGAACGCTACGTGCTTCACACAGCACGAGTGTTATGCTGCGTCTCAAGGGTGATGAGATGAGATTTCCTTCCTCATATGTTGCTTTATACACGATGAACGAAGCTCTTGCTTGGAAATTAAACATTTATCGCTTACCCCTTTGAACCTATGGTCGATTTTGAACTCATCTCTACGATGGCACGATGAAAAAGGTTACCTCATCCGATTAAATCAGTGATTCCGTGATTCTTTGGAAATATGGCTTGTAAGTGAGTCGAAATGGGGGCAGACATTAATCCTTGGCTTTGAAAATGAACGCCTGACATCGTTTCAGGGGACAAGTGGTTGGATTAAGTCATTCTCACACACCTCTCGTAGGCATTTGTACCCCCTTACTGGCTGTCATTATATGAACAATAGCTTCAAGGACAATGAGACACTGTTGCTGGAGCACCCACTCAGTTTGTGGTTTCATATCGGAACGGGATCGACGATGTAATGTTTTATTACTACAGCAATGGGCGTCATCAAATTATATTACGCGGTAAAATCGCAAAATTAATTCTGAAATTCGAAAGCGAAGCACATCGACGGGTGCCTGCGTGTTGTGCTGAGGACGATAAGGGCACGAATGCGAGGGTACTTGCACGTATTCGGTGTTGTTGGGAGATGCCTGATAAGGGCAGGTCTATTCAAATCCGTTGAAGTATCAAAATGTCCTACATGTGCGGCTGATGGGAAATTAAAAGTCATTGTACTGTGACGATAAACGCATGTCACGTTGCATAATCGTAAAATCCTTCGACAAAACGTTGTTTACAAAAAATAATGGGAATCATAAGAAGAAGGAGAAGGAGAAGGGAGGTCTGCTGTCACATTTGGCCTTTCCACGTGAGCACACAAAAGAAGTGGCTTTCTTATCAGATTTCGAAGAACGCTTTAAAGTTTGTTCTTCGATAAGCAGCATTCGTGAGCACCTTAATTTTCAAGGGTTAGTTGCTCCTTGTCATCTGCCGAAACATTTTCGTTTGCTCCGAACGGTTTGAGCTTATCATCAAAAATCATTCGGCAGTATTACGTTATCATATACGGCTTTCGGTATAGCGACTATGGTTATGAAATCTTCTACTTCGCTCTCTTATCTTCTGGACCATCTCTCAGCTCAATAACAATTTTATTTTATTTTAGCGTCGCAGCTCTTTGCCCGCATTTCATCATCACCATACATTTCGTTGCCCCTGCTATGACAGACGTTTTAATTGTCGTAAAAGGTGCTTCATCTTATCACGCTATTCAATTTGCTTCCGTCTTTCGGCCCTTCTTTCCGGAGTAAGGTCTTTCGGCCCGCTAGATGACCCACGTAATCGAATCTCTTCTTCCCGCGGTTTTTTGTAATGGTTATCAATTTATAGCGTCCCTATACCACTTACTCAAACTTGGTATGAACATCAGCTTGTTTCTTGTAGCAACAATCGCGAGACACTCTCCAGAGGAAAATTACAAAAGGATCTGCAATTTTTATTTGGATTGAAATCTCAGTGCTTGCCATTTATTTTGGATTATTTTGTCCAGACTTGCCTATCTAGACCCTATATACGGACAGTCCGATTTCTAGTCACATTTTCGAGCATATTGGTTGGAATCTCGCTAATAATATGTGGAATGTTGTTTTTCAAGGTTACAATTACCCCCGACTCATCGGCATAGATAAGCACTTTCAGCTATCCCATATAAAATAGTCTAAAGGCGCCGAATCGTACGGTGTAGGTGGCGATCGATAAATTGCTTTTTGAACTCATTTCTCAATTTGTCCATCGATTCGCGTGCTGAGTGCTATGTATTGGCTTTTTGCTGGAACCATATCTCAACTGGGTTTAACTCATGTATTTTGGGCAAAAAAAAGTTCGAAATTATTGAACGATAGCGGGTGTCATTGACGGTAACGTTGTTCTCACAGTCATTGGAGTGGAAATTTTGTTAACAAAATTCAATAATACAATATGTAAGCGTTGTTTGGATAAAGTTCTTCCTCAATGAAATGGCAATATGTACTAACTGAGCATATTTGATATAGACGCATATCAGGAATCATGCGCTGTTAATAAGAGACTGAAAAATCAAGCGAAAAAAAAATCACCTTTTACTTCATGCGTTTCGTTGGCATAGCTTCAGATGATTCTTGTCAACACCGCTCGATATTTTTTCTTTAATAGGTTTCGTGCAGGTTCAAGAGTGTAAGCTCTTATGGTGTTTGCAGATGGTTTGGGTCGAAGATGTTCGTTCACGACTCTTCGGGGATGGCTGTCCTAGATATTGGCCATGAACTAAAACAACCAATGTAAAAATATTTTTCGGATCCTTAAAAATAAGATCCTAATGAGAATCCAACATAGAAAACAGGACGAAAAAACGGACGAATGCTGAAAATTACACAGTCGAGGAACAATATCCAGCCCCGAGCGTTGTCCGAGTAATAAAATGGCTGACATTAAGATGCGTAGGACACATAGAACGAATGGACAGTGGACAAACTGTCAAAAAAAATAATGAGTGGAAAATCCAAGGGAAAAGGACCGTCAGGAAGGTCCAGCGGTTGATGGAAGCACCATACACGGATGGATCAGAACAGCGAAAAATAAAAAGAACACACTCATGACAGCAAAACTGGGCGAAGACTTGTGAACAAGGCTCTTAACTTCCGAGTTCCAAATAGCCGGTATTAATTATAATTTTATTTTTTTTTTGAAAAAAGAAACTCACTATTCAGAGTTACTTTGGAGTCCTCGAGATTGCTCTAAACTTTTGCTCACCATCTTGGGGCATAATAACACAATCTCTTTCATAATTAAAGCCTGTATGCCAGTCATAGCTTGACCAACATTGGCTACCAAGGGATCGAAGAATGATTCTTACAAGATCTTTTGTGAAAAGATCACATCTCTGAGCGCGACCAATGTTCTCAAACGAGGAAAATTGACAAAGCTGGATCTACTCAGGATATCTGATGGTACCTTTACTGAGTCTAAGGCGAAAACTCTCAGTTTATCCGTTACTCGGGCAACCAGACTATCATCGGCTCGTTGCACATTACTTCAACAGAAACGATGAAAACAACTCGACGTATCTGGTTTATTGCGTGAAGCGTGGCAACGTCTGACCCCATTGAATTTGCTCTGGCATCTTTTGATGGCTTTAACACTAGAAATACCAACAACTGTTATACACCTACTTCTACCAACCCGGTCATTTTGACCGGTTAGGTATTAGTTGACAAAATATAAATATTTAAAGAAAAGTTTATATAAAATAAAATATATTTCGTTTTTATATTGCAGGCACATGATATCTTCTTCTTCTTCTTCTTCTTCTTTTCCTTTTTCCGGCGTTGTTATAGTCAGAAGTGTAGGACCATAACCTTCCCACTTAACTGCATTCCTACTGGTCCGCTTGTGGGCTCCGCCGGTTTGACCTCAGAAAGTAGCGGCAGGCTTCCCGGTTTGGGATTACTTCATCGCTGAGGCCAATCAAATGCTGGTGTTTTTGCATTTGTTTGCACCAATTGTTTTTCGGCCTGCCTTTTTTGCGTGTTAAAATTGGAACGTTGATTGATAACGCCTTTTGGACGGGGTTCAAAGGATCTCTCCTTTGAACATGGCAATACAAACTGAGTCGGTCGCGCTCTATATTTCTTGTGATGGTTTCTTTTACATGGAGACTTCCTCGGATCTTTGAACTTCTAATTCTGTCACGCTTTGTTACTCCCGCTGTCATGCGAAGCATCTTCATCTCAGCTGCCGTTAATTTGCTCTCATACTTTTTGTGCATTGTCTAGCACTGTGAACCGTATGTGAGCGCCGGACGTACAACTGAAGTGTAGAGCCTTCCTTTCAGCTTAGGGGGCATTTTTCGATCACAGAAGATGGCGGAGTTTTCCCGCCACTTCATCCACCCTACGCTTACGCGATTGTTGATGTCGTCATCACAAGTTGCTTCTTTATTAATCATAGATCATATTTAAACTTTTCACACTTGGGAAGCACTCGTCCATTCAAGTAAATGTCTGGAATAGGCTGATGAGGGTCAGAGAACGGGCAGCACAGATACTCTGTCTTCTTTGAACTACATAATACGATATTCGTGTCCCTCAAAAATGTCCACCCACACATCAAGTGCTCGTTGTAGGGACGCCTGATCATCACTTATAATGGCTCCATCGTCAGCAAAGAATAGCTGGTGCAAATTGGGGTCCGTCACTTGTCCTTCAAGGACTGCTATAAAGAGCAGTGGGCTGAGGACGCTCCCTTGGTGTACACCGACTTTGATTGCGAACGGTGACTCCTGCGGTGCATCTTACTCATGTCGTTGCTCTCTTGTACATGTCCATGATCACTCGCACGTAGGTTTCTGGAACTCCTTTTTGTCTTAGCGCTACGCATAAAAGATCTCTTGGTTGCCGGTCAAAAGCCTTCTCGAAATCAACCAACACCATATGCAAGTCCTTTGAAGAATCACGATGCTTTTCTATCATGATCCTTATACTTTGGATTGCATCTGTTGTTGATTTACCCGAGACAAACCCGCACTGGTCACCAGATAGTCGTATTATTTTCCGCAGTCGGCTATCTAATACCCGTTCAACGATCTTCATGGTGTGCGACATCAGCTTGACAGAACGGTAGTTATCACAATTTCGCGTATCACCCTTTCCTTTGTGCAAAGGAAGAAGATAGCTTTCCCTCCATTGATTAGGCATAGTGTCGCCTCTCATAAGTTTGGAGATAAGAACCATGAGCCATCTAGACCCGATGTCTCCCATCTTTTTCCAGAATTCAGAGGGTATCCCGTCCGGCCCAACAGCTTTTCTTTTCTTGGAGTTATTAACCGCGTACCGAACTTCTTCGACTGTGATGTCGGATATTTCGGCATGATTCGGGGCGGCTCTTGGAATGTACACTCGGGGAAACTGTTTGTTCAGAAGTTCCTCGCAATACTGTCGCCATCTGTGGAGAATTTTTTCGTCTTCCACAAGGAGTTGGCCTTCGGCATTGTTAATAAACTTTGGGAAACGAATCTCCTGAGCATTTCTTCTTCTCTGGGCGGCTATCTTAAAGATATTTGCTCCTTTGTTCAAATTGCTTTGTCGAAGCCCCTGGGTAGCTTGGTTCCTGTCAGACGCGGAAGACGATATTTCCACCAACTCCTGATAGAGGCCTTCCATGCTTTTCGATTTGAATTCGGCGCACTTTTTCTTCGCGATACCTTTGCAATATTTATATACCTTTTCACAGCGAGCTTTTCCTCTATATTAGTAGAAGAGCACTGTGACCAAGCTTGGAAAGCCATTTTCTTTTCGTGTATCACTGCTATGGCTTCGTCTGTCCACCACCAGGTTTCTTTTGCGTATTGGCAGGGGCCTTTAGATGTTCCGAGCAGTGATTTGGCTTTCTCCAGGCCAGATTGTTGTAGGGAATCCCACATGTCTTGTGCTCTGCACTTCTCATTACCGACCTCATCGATAATGGAAGAGAGGTAGTTTTCGCCTTTTCCTTTATCCAGCTTATACCACTTGATTCTCTCAGACACCTTCGTTTGCTGCTTTGACTTCTTTCTCGCATCCATAAAAAATTGAGTCAGGAGGAGACGGTGTTGAGGGGCGATCGCGTCTCCCAGGATCACTTTGCAATCTTTAGCTCGTGGCTTCATGAAACTGAATACCAAATGATAGTCTATTTGAGTTTCATTTCCGGAGCTGCTATAAGTGATCAGGTGCCGGCTTTGTTTGACGAACATGGTATTTAGCACTATAAGACCGTACGACTTGCACATGTTTAGGATATTTTCACCTGAAGAGTTCCTGGTGCCGTATCCCAGTCCTCCGTGGTATTCTTCGTAGTCTTCGCTTGTCTTCCCGACATGTCCGTTTAAATCTCCCCCAACAAACAAAAGCTCTTCCTTTGGGATGATTTTGACAAGGTTGTGGAAATCTAGCCAGAATGCATCTTTTTCTTTTTGTTCGCATCCTACTTGAGGGGCATATGCGCTTACGATGTTCCACACCTCACCATGCATCACCAATTTGAGAGCCATCAAACGGTCACTGGACTTTGAAATGGTTAAGACGTTGCCAAGTAGCTCTGCCGCAAGGATGATGGCGATTCCGTTTTTTCCTTGTCCCAATCCACAGTAAAACATCTTGCAGGCTTTTGTTTTAACGTCCAAGAAACGTGCCCGATTACCGGTGTTTCGCCATTTCGTCTCTTGTACGCACAGGATGTCTACTCGCCTTCTAACCATCATTTCTTCAAGCTCATAGCTGCGACCACTCATGCTTCCAGCTCATGCTTCCAACGTTCCAACTCGCGACTCTTAAGTGTGGCTTACGGCGTTGCATTACTTTGCTATCCCCCGGAAATCCTATAGCTCTGACCCCAGCATTGCTGCTCGTCCCAGGATCACGACCATTAGTAGTGCCTGGCGGGGTAGTGCTTTTCCTTTTAGCGTTCTTTTCCATAATGCTACGGTTTGACCGTTTTTTTTCTTCCCCTCCTTTTTGACACGGGCATGCTCCAGATTTTTATTTTTTTTTGTTTGATCTTACTCTACAACACCGGTGATCTCCAGTCGTGTCAACCCACTGATTTGCATGCACACTTGTGGGGCAGTTTAATGGTGGTATATGTGTCCCTAGGCTCACCTTGGTGTTTTCTAAATTGCCTAGATGTGATTTTTGTTTACCTTTGTTTTAGTCGCCTTTTACGACAAGCGAGAGGTATCGCTGCAGGGATATTCTTACCCCGTCCCTGCACAGGGAGCACATGATATCTACATTAATAATGTTAATATTATTTGTTTTTTATTTAGGTTTAGTTATTATGTGGATCACCACAATTTTTACATGTTTTTCACAGCCAGCGCATATGGTCGTAGTTTTATTAAGTCGAGAATGTTAAAAGGAATGTTGAAGAGGCCATCTTCGAGATCCTGCTATCATACTCTATTCTTAGATGCTCTAGCCATTTTGTCTGTCATATCTACTCCCGCATTAAATCTTACTATAAAATATAGTTTCTGATTTTTTTTGTCTCTTTTTCAATATTAACTGAATTATGTTTTATGCTCAGTAGAATGTGTTTTTTTTTTTAGATGGCTTACTTTTATATACCATCAAAGTATTGGGGGTACAAATTAATTCAGTCCGTTTTCAAAAGATGGCACCACCTGCAAGTTGTGGCTGATCTTGGAAGCGATAACCTACTTCATTGGAAAGGTGTGACATCTGTCAACAATAATTAGTGTGCATCAGCGTCTGTTTCTGACAACAACTTTTTTTTTTGTCTCTTCGAAAATCTCCGGATTTGTCTTAAATAAACAGCATTTGCGGAAAGTTTTGATTTTCTTTTTAATTTGGAAGAAAAGTGCAGCTGTAGCCGAATGCTTGTAGAAGTTTATGGTGAATCTGCTCCCACCGATAAATCATGCAGAGTGGCTTCGACGCTTCAAAAGTGGTGATTTTAGCGTCGAAGACAAAGAGCGTTTTGGCCAGCCCAAAAAGTTGGAAGATGAGAAATTGGAGGCTTTACTGGATCAAGATCCGTGCCAAACGCATAGTGAACTCGCAGAATCATTAGGAGTGACTCAGCAAGCAATTTCCGTTCGGTTAAAGAAATTTGGATTTATTCAAAAGCAAGGATATTGGGTGCCGTACGAGTTGAAACCGAGAGATGTCGAAAGGCGATTTTTCACCTCGGAACTGCTTCTTGAAATCAAAGGAAGGGATTTTTGCACCGGATCGTGGCTGGAGATGAAAAGTGGATATACTACGATAACCCCAAGAAGAAAAAATACTATGCAAAGCTTGGTAAACCCGTTCCATCATCGTCTACAGCGACGCCAAAGAAAAACATCCACGGTTCAAAGGTCATGCTCTGCATATTGTGGTACCAGACGGGTGTGGTGTACTATGGGCTGCTAAAACCAGGCGAAACCATTGATGGGAAACGTTATCGACTACAACTAATGCGTTTGAGCCGTGCATTGCGTGAAAAACGGCCAGAAACGACCGAAAGGCATGACAAGGTGATTTTGCAACATGATAACGCTCGGCCCCACGTGGCTGTAGCGGTCAAAAACTACCTGGAAACGTAGTTTCCCAGACCTTGCTCCTTCCGACTACTGGCTTTTTCGACGGATGCAAAACGATTTGGGGGGTGACCGGTTCGGGTCTTTTGAAGAAATCGAAGAATGACTCAATGATTGGATCGATGCCAGAGAGGACTCATTTTTTAGAAACGGTATTCGAAAATTACCAGAGGGATGGGAAAAAGTACTCGCTTCCGACGGACAATACTTTGAGTGATGTATTTTTTATGTTTTTTCAATAAAAAAAAAAATGTTTGAACACAAAAAAACGGACCGAATTAATTTGTACTCCCAATACAATTATTGGTTTTATAAATTTCACACGCAAATCGAGGTAAATTATCATTTTTTTTTGTATAGCCAGAGTGGCAACTCACTTTTATTTCCACGAAATGTTCCAACTAAAGTAGTCAATTTTTGTAATAGTTTTGATGGCAGTGATTTGCTAGTAAAAAAGTTATCAGTCGTTACATTTCTTCCCGAACCAATAAATGGTTCAATTAATTTTAGGACAACAAACTCATTCAGAGGACTGTCTTGTTTCGTCCTTTCCCAAATACGGGAATCCATTTATAATAAATTTACTTCGTAGATCAGATGCCGACCAAAATTTTATTCCGAATTTGACGGGTTTGTTTGGCATATACTGTGTGAATCGGCATCTCGCTTTGGTTGGGAATAATTGTTCATCGATAGTGATATTTTGTCCCAGAGCGTTATTTTCAATGAATGAATTCCAAACATTTGATATCAGCGCAAATTGATCGGTTTGCAATCGTACACTCCGTTCATTCCTTTTGCGGATAGATTGTAAAATGTCTGTAAAGTTTGTTGATCCGTTTTCATCACCTTCGTCAATATCAGAAAAATCTTTTATGTCCTCTAAAAGTCTGGGTACTTTCGGATAAAAATACTGGAAATGTATTTTCCCTTATTACATTAAAACTATATACAATTTATTTACAATGTGAGTAAGAATAATTATATTCAACAGAATTGTTAAAAATAAAGACCGGTTATTTTGACGCACTCGTGCTAGGGACTTTCGTCGACATCGAGGGAGCTTTTGATAACGCAACTTTCGACATCATGTGCAACGTTGCTAGACGGCATGGCGTAGCACTGGTTTTGTGGATCAAAGCAAAGCTTGTATACAGGACATTGATCGCTGATGCAGATCTCGAACAATGGCGTCCTGTCTCCGCTGTTATGGTGCATGGTGGTTGACTCTCTGCTCGATGCTCTCAATGACTGTGGAATCTGTGCTCAGGTCTATGCGGATGATGTTGTCGTTCTCTCCGTCGGCTCATGTTTAGCCACTGTCTGTCTCAAAGCAGGCTCTGCTAAATGTGATCGATGACTAGTGCATGAGCAGTAATAGAGATATTTTCATATTTGTAATCAGGATTTTCAAACTTATAATGCATATAACATATAATGCAATTCCGGGTATAATAACCTGCATGCCACGTCTCTTGGTTAACCTGAAGTATCGTTTACATAGGTTTTATTTCCCGTTGCAGCCAAACAGTGGCTAAGTTTTGAATTCATCTGAGCATAACTATGGGAGATATCGTCGTCGTCGACATCCTGTACAGCACAATTTTGGGTAAAAATTAGAGAGTTAACTCACAAACGTTGAACTCCATGTACTCAGTCTTGGTCAAGCTATAGCTGGCATACAGACTTCAATTATGAGTGAGATTATATTATTATGTCAACAAGACGTTGGAGGCTTCTGCTATCTGTTGGAACGCTCAGTCGCAAATATTGGTTCATTGTACTACTAGACATGGATGTTCCGGACCATAAAATTGAAAAATGTTATGTGAAGAAAGTTCAATCCAAAACTTCTAATGTAAAATCGGTCATCTGCGTTAAATTCACTGAATTCAGTACTAAACGACAAATAATGATTGCCAAGAGAACGAACAAGAAGAGCCTCAACACTATGTCGATCAATGTTGATGGCATCAACAATAGCAGCAACAACAACGTCAAGAAAAATAGCAGCGACGACAACAGAAATACATCGAAGAGAGCTGGAATATACATCAATCACTCTTTGATAAAATATACACAGGCTCTCTTGTCAAAGGCGAAAGCGACAACAAAGCAGAAAGGAGCAAAAAATGTATGGTTCGACAATAATCAAATATTAGTTAGGAAAACCGAAGGCGGAAGAGTCATTTCAATTAAATCCTTAAATGATCTTTCTTTAATATAGCACTTTTGTATTTAATGAATGATATTGATTACTTATTAGATGACTCTTCCTTCCCTTTCCATTGTGAAACCATTGCTCCAAATTGTGTTCCAAGTAATGTAGACTGTAACAAGCGTAACGGATACAATTATTGGCACCCCCTTTTTTTGCACCAACTATTGGCACCCCTTCATTCATAAGCGATTTTTTTAAAAATTATTTATCTAAGCAAGCCAATTTAATTTTTTTCTTAAATTGTAACGTATTTCTCACAATTGTGCATCTTTGTTTTGACGAATGCTACCTCTTCAGTCAGTGAGTAGTAATGAAGATATCAACACGTTTTAAAAAGTGAAAAATTAGCAAAATTGAGTGTGTTACTGTTAAGGACCAAAGAATTGGTAAGCCTTATTAAGTTGTTAATATACATTTGTTTTATAAAAGATTTATGTTTTTTGATATGAGAATATAATAAATTATTCGTTTATAATCTTTTTTTTGTTAAATTAATTGATAATTTTGAAAAAAAAATGGATGCCAATAGTTGGTTCCAATAAAAGTGGGTGTCGGCACCGGGGTGCCAATAATTTGTTCTATGGAACTACAACTTTTGGCACTGCCAATAAATACACTTTTGTGACTGCCAATAATTGTAGAAATAAATCGTTACTTTTGAGAAATTGAAAAAATGCCGAAAACAAGAAAGTCTTATCAAGAAAAGCATGTTCAAGAAGCTCTACCGGCTATAAAAAATGGACTAATGTCTAAAAAGGCAGCTTCCAAAAATTACAAAATACCGCGTTCTACTCTGCAGTTCCGATTGAGTGAAAGTTTTACAAAAGCACGTCCAGGGCCCGCAACAGTTTTAACTGCAGAGGAAGAATCGACTTAAAGTTTCAAAGGATTTCCGAAAAGAAAAGAAGATGTCCTTTTTTTCTGCCCAGGAATTTCTAAAGCAAAGTAACAGGGAGCACCCATTCCGTAGCGAGGCAATACCAGGAAAAGGATGGTTTAGATCTTTTTTGAAGCGTCATGCCTCTTTGACTTTTAGAACAGTTTATCCAGTTTCATCAGCAAGCGCAAATGTAGCGGTAACAGATATATTTGGCTGGTTTGACTCGGTACAAGACTATTTGATCAAAAACAATTTCTTCTCAATCCTTGAAGATGCAAGCAGAGTGTTTAACGGGGATGAAACAAACTTTTTATTGTGCCCTAAAGCTAAATTCGTTTTAGCTGCAAAAAAAATTTAAAGTTTTTGCAGTATAATTGGACAACAGAAAATAGAAGAGCTAGAACGTTACAGTTTGGATTGCGAAAATGACGATGACTTAGCACAGATGCATAAACTATACAATTTTTTTAAGACGAATGAATTTAAGCGAGTTGGAGAAAGAATAACATTTGCACGCTGTGCTACACAAACTCAATTTGGACTCAACCGATTTGATAGACATAAGTGCAATAAACAATTTTTTGTATGTTGGAGACGAAATCGAAATTTTAAGTACTAACGACACAGACGCACAAATAATATCAACGGAAAATGTCCGTGTCCTTAACATGACCGATTTATTAGACTGGCCTGAAACACCCCTACTTAAAGGAATCAAACCCCAAAAACAAAATAAAAGCTTTGTTATCACTAACTCTACATGGATTGAAAAAGAACTAAAGAAAAAAGAAGAAAAGCAAGAAATTGAAAAACAAAAAGAAGAAAAAAAGCTGAAAGACTTAAAAAGAAAAAAGCTAAAGAACTGGAAAAAATTAATAAAATAAAAACTAAAAAGGTTCCAAAGAATCCCAGAAAAATGACAACAAAAAAACTTCCTCCTTCAAAACCTATTTTACACACAAAAACCTCCAATGCATTGGCTTCAATTGAAAACTCTCCTGAAAAACAGATCTTGCCCCAAATCTCTCCCGAAAAACAGATTTTGCTTGAATTGTACGACAAAGTCAACCAGGAAGGTGTTATTTCTCTGCCTGTACCAAAGGCTGGAAATCATATCAGAAATTTATTTTCGAATCCAGTCGAAGAAATTGGAGAAAATAAAATTTGTAGTGGTCAGATGTGCTTTTCCTGTACACATTTTATGACCAAAACAGTTGGAACTGAAAACTGTGGTATAAGATGTGCAAAGTGTATTAGAGAGTATTATACAGGGTGTCCCACGAGCAGTGTGACAAAAAGCAAGAGCGTGTAGGTCTAGTCAAGACAAGAAAAAAATCGTATCGGAGGGGGGGTCTATTTCCCCCCGTTTAGCCGGGAGGGGCAATTTTCTAAAAAATTGACTTAATTTGGAAAAAAAATTATTAAAAATCAACAGTTACATCCACAATGACACGATATACCTTTTTGTAAAGCCAGAAACCTCTTCTTTCATATTGATTTTAAATAAAGCTGTTTTAAGGAGTAGTTTTTGAGAAATTAATTTTCAAACTAAAAATTTTGAAAAAAAATTGAAAAAAAAAATTTTGAACTACTTTTTTTCAAAATTGTATGTAATTAAGTAGTATTTTTTTTTTTAAAAATTCAGTGCTCTTATTAGTTTTTAATTAAAAACAGAAAACCGGATGCAAAAATGTCTTGCAGTTTTTGAGAAATTAAAAAAAAACCCGAACCATTTTTTTCTAAGAAAAACCTTTTTTTTTGTTTTAACGCGGCTGGACTTGTAAGCAAATTAATGTATGAAACATTGACCCCGTTTTTTATTATTTTTAAAAAATTCGGAGTTTTATGAGGACACAATAAAGTGACACAGTATTGGAATAACCCTGGATTAATTTTTTTTTTTCATTGATAACGCCTGAAAACTGACCTGCGAATTTCGTCTGGGTACGCCCGCCACCGTTGGGTTCTACCCGAATTTTGGATTTGGTCCGACGCAATCCCTCCCTTAGTACAAGGAGGATGGCTATTATGCTTGGAGTGCCCAAATCTAGAGTATGGAGAGTACTTCATACCGAAAACTTACACCCGTACCATTTTAGGCCAGTTCAGGGACTCACCTCAAACGACAAGTTTTTGAGAGCAGAATTTTGTCGATCATTACTGCTTCGAGATGAAACTGAACGAGACTATTTTGCAAGGATATTTTGGACGGATGAAGCACAGTTTACCAGAGATGGGGTTACTAACTTCCACAATTTGCATCATTGGAATAGCACCA
Organism: Merodon equestris; assembly: GCA_958301585.1. Classification (NCBI taxonomy): domain Eukaryota; kingdom Metazoa; phylum Arthropoda; class Insecta; order Diptera; family Syrphidae; genus Merodon; species Merodon equestris. Next base: position 95,285,393 of record OY284417.1, on the reverse strand, counting down.
ATCCACACAACAAGAAACAAAATAAATCACAACACCGCTTTAGCTGTAATGTTTGGCTTGGTATTGTTGGACAAACTGTAATCGGGCCCCGGTTTTTGAATGCCGTTATTAATGGAGAATCATACCTGCAGTTCCTACGAGACCTTTTGCCCGATTTGATAGACAACGTCCCTTTGGTCATAGCAGATAATTTAATTTACCAGTAAGATGGAGCACCAGCACACTACAGCTTACCGGTTAGAAACTGGCTGGATGATCATTTTAGTGACCGTTGGATCGGAAGAAGGGGCCCCACGGAATGGCCACCTAGATCAGCAGACTTAACTCCTCTAGATTTTTATGTGTGGGGATTCATGAAAAAATATGTTTTGCGAAGTGGAAATAGTATCTTTGGAACAACGGATTGAAGTCGCTGGAGTCAAATTGGAGGAAAATTTGTCAAGCATAGACTTATGTGCAGCCATTAGAAGGAGATATAATCTTTGCCTTCTAAAAAATGGGGATCATATTGAAAATTTATTATAATAAAACTCCGAATTTTTTGAAAATAATAAAAAAAGAGGTCAATGTTTCATACATTAATTTGCCAACAAGTCCAGCCGCGTTAAAACCAAAAAAAAAGGTTTTTCTTAGAAAAAAATGGTTCGGGTTTTTTTTTAATTTCTCAAAAACTACAAGACATTTTTTCATCCGGTTTTCTGTTTTTAACTAAAAATTAATAAGAGCATTGAATTTTTGAAAAAAAAAAATACTACTTAATTACATACAATTTTGAAAAAAAGTAGTTGAACATTTTTTTTTTCAATTTTTTTTCAAAATTTTGAGTTTGAAAATTAATTTCTCAAATACTTATCCTTAAAACAGCTTCATTTAAAATCAGGGTGAAGGAAGAGGTTTCTGGCTTTACAAAAAGGTATATCACGGCATTGTGGATGTAACTGTTGATTTTTAATAATTTTTTTTCCAAATTAAGTCAATTTTTTAGAAAATTGCCCCTCCCGGCTAAACGGGGGGAAATAGACCCCCCCCCCCCCTCCGATACGATTTTTTTCTTGTCTTGACTAGACCTACACGCTATAGCTTTTTGGCACACTGCTCGTGGGACACCCTGTATAAAATGTTTAAAAATGCTCAAATACAACTTTCTTCCGACTTTTACCTATTCGTTGTGTATTATTAAATGAGTAGATCTTAAGTTTCTATTTAAAAATGTATATGAATTTGTATTAATTAATTTATTTTTGTTGTAGAATTTTCTTTTTTATTTATTTTTTGATAACTCTTACTTATTGTTAACTTAATATTTATTTGTTTTTGTCCTTTATAGAATAGAAGAAGTGGTATATGTATATTCCTTTTTATATTTTTTTCTTATTATAAATAAATTAGCTAGCTACCTTTTAAAAAAAGAAAATATTGTTTTCCTTAAATTCAAGGGGTCAATAATTGTACATTTTTGGGGTGCCGACAATTGTGGTCGGGTGCCAATAATTGTAGTATTTGGCAAGCTCTTTTTATTATCCTATTTTGATCTTTTTTTAATAATAAAATACAAATTAAAAAATATTTGTAATATACAAAAAAATTCAAATATTAATTTGGTAATTTACCATATTCTTAGTTCTATCAATACGAAATTTACACGCAATTCAATTCAAAATTTACTTAGGGGTGCCAACAATTGTATCCGTTACGAAATTCTTTTTTTGTTGTACACCAAAATGTCAGGAGTTTAAGAGAAAACTTTTCAGCTCTTATCGTTCATATTGATTGTTTTGTGCTCATGCCGGATATTGTCTTTGTCTCTGAAATATGGATTTACAATTTTGAAATTAATGATTACGTTATTCCCGGGTTTAGATTTTTCGCAAATACTAATGACAATTACGCTTCAGGTGGTGTAGGCTGTTTTATAAAAGATGTATTAAATACCTATTATCAATGTGTCGTTTCCTAATATTTCTAGTGCTGATCTAATTAAAGTGTCTGTTGAAATTGACCATGATATATGTATATGTCTTTGTTTGTGTGTATAGATTGCATGTTTTCAATATCTTAATGTTTGTTGAAGAATTCTCAGATTTTTTAAGGCAAGAAAAATCAAAGAACCTTATCATTTTAGGGATATTAATCTTAATATTCTGGAAACACATAACATAATCGTAAACTACTTGGCGCTATTATCATCACATGGGTTAGCTTGCTTGATAAATAAACCTACTAGACCTAAATCTGGTACATGTTTAGATCACATCTATGGTAGATTCAATAATGTTTCATTGAAGAACTGTTTAAGTTGCATTTTGGATTTAAAGTTGACTGATCATTCTATGATCGGTCTTTTAGTAAATACACTTTATGGTAAAAGCAGAAATATAATGAAACCAAATAGTAATAAAGTGAGAATTAACTTCCGTCAACTCAAAAACAATCTCCTGTTTGAACTTTGGGATGATGTCTATTCTTGCGAAAATGCCTCAGCTGCTTATACAGCTTTTATTAATTCAGTAAGAAATCATGTTTCGAAATGCAGTTATATTTTGCCTACGAAAAATGTAACCAAGGGACTTAAACCGTGAATCTCTAATTATTTACTAAATAAAATCAAATTCAAAAACGATTTCAGAATTAAGTATATAAAGAACCCTAGAAATAAGTAGATTTAAGAGTATAAGGAACAAATACAAAAAGATTTGCATTGAGCTTAAGAAGGAGATTCCTTTATGCCGCGACAATTATTATCGCTCCCAGTTTTCTGCTGCTAAAGGTAATTTAAAGAATGAATGGCGTCTAGTTAATAAAATGCTTAACACATCGTGTCTCTCTATAAAACTTTCTGCTATTCTTGTTAATCAGTGTCTAACTCTGAAGAACAGGTCCAAGATAACAGTTTTGTTTTCAAACCGATAACTCCTTTTGAAGTTTTTGAGGTTATTGGCTCTTTAAAGGAATCGAATTCTTGCGGCATTGATGGCACTTCAAGTTACATTTTAAAAACAAACGCCTGTTTTCTCCTTAATGTATTGTCAGATATTTTTAATCGTAGCATCTTTGAGGGAATATTTCCTGATGCGCTTAAATGCGCAGATATTATGCCTTTACATAAAATTGGTTCTCCTACTGAAATTTCAAATTATAGGACTATATCTCTTCTACCTGTTATAAGCAAATTTTTTTAAAAAACTTATAAAGAGCAGGATAGTGAGTTTTCTTACCTCAACAAATTTCTTCAGTCCAGCTCAATATGGATTTCGTCAAGGAAAATCAACTGAAGATGCGTTGTTGGAATTTTGCTCACATATAATATCTAATCTTGATAAGAGAAAATACACTGCTGATTTATTCGTTGTTATCATATGGTTATTCGATATGGTCAACCATAATATATTGTTAAGAAAATTTGAAAAAGCAGGTTTTCGAGGCTTCATGCTTAAATGGTTTAAGTCATATCTAGAAAATAGATCCCAGCGAATAAAAATAAATCAGGTTCGGAGTGAAAATAAGTATTTTAACATACGTGTCCCACAGGGCTCTGTGCTTGGACCAATTTTATTCTTGATGTATATTAATTCACTGTTCTCAATTGATTTTAAAGGTAAAGCTACTTTTCATGCACCAGATTGTCATAAATTTAAATTTTCTGTTTGTTTTTGTTCAAGTAATTCACCATCATTTGATAAAAGCTTAAATTGTAGTACTGGTTGTTTTACAATTGAAAACGTTAATGAATTTAAGTACCTTGGTCTCATTATTGACTGCAAAATGAGTTTTCTAAATCACGTGGATTCCGTAAGGAAATATTTCCGAAATACTCTTAGATATTTTTTCTATCTGAGCAAAATTTGTTCAAAACAGCTTCTTAATACGATATATTACGGAATTTTTCAATCTAAGCTACAATATGGGATTGTGTGTTGGGGCGGCGTATACTCTAATAAAATCCAACCATTACTAAGATTGCAAAAGAATGTATTAAGAAAAATATGTCGCAAGCCCAGTAGATTTTCCAGTTTTTCTTTATTCTGTGACCTAAAAATTCTACCTGTTCGTCATCTTTATTGTTTTAAAGTATTAAAAATGTTTTTAATGAGATCTGGGTGTCGTAATTTCCTACTGATCTCTACTCACAATCTACGTGGTAACTCTTCTGAATTGTTATCTGTACCATATTTTAGCACCACCTTATATCGTAACTTCTATTCTATTTTTTCTGCTCGTTTATTTAATAAGTTACCTGTGACTATCAGAACAATTACAGTATCTGGCGTAAAACGGATAAAAGACTGGCTTTTCAGTTACAATTATGCTGACTTAGAATCACTAATTTTTAGATGCTAATTTTTTTATTCTCTACTACTGACATACTGGTCTTTTTTTATTTCTCATGCTTACTTGTATATATTTTGTATTATTTTTCTCTCTTATTTATTTATATTTATTTATTTGTAAGATTAGTTAGTTGTGCAATTCATTTCCTATATGTCACCCCTCATGAACTTAATTATTAAACTATTGTAGTATATTTGTATTTTGCAGTGACATTCGACACTATTTTTATTCCTTGTAATTCAAATACAGAATGTCACTTTATTTTCTTATTTATGTATAATGTTTTGTTCACAATGTGCCTCCTTAATTTAATACATTTACTTTGTCTAAATAAGAAATGAACTAATAAATACAATACAATACATATGTATACCTTTCTTTATTGTATCATATTTTCCCCGTTGTCCGGAAAAAAGTAAAGAGAAGCGTCAATAATGTAGAGCTCACAGATTCGGCACATACTACATAGGCCCCAATAGTGCGTCACCGTGTGCGAACGAAGGTTTGACAGTCGCAGAGAACGTGCTCTGCACAGCACGGGTAGGCCGAACCCGCGCCCAGACCTGGAGCCATCTGTAAAAAATGCGAAGGCAGCCCTTTCCGTTCAGTTCAGTTTCTGACCAGAGCCAGTCCTGACGCCATGGAAATTTGACTGTAAAATTACAGCGCAATAGGATGGCAAGTGTCATTGCGTCGGAAGGCATATCCATGAGACAGGGTTCGTAGGATATTTCTCGCGCAGGCACACAGTCACTCCAATACGAGTTGCACCAAAGCCCATTACTCTTGAAGCGGGACCTCGCTTTTAATGCGCATCCTCTGATAAATATGTTAAGGAATGGAAGGTTCATCACAGCACCCAGAGCGTGCTGGGGAAAGCCAGCTGAGACAGGCCGCTTTTTGGAGTTTGGTGAAAGAGGCTACGACTTGTATGCGTGTTACCCTGTTCCATTAGATAACCGGTGCATATGAGGTTATCGGCCGTGTAGATTCAGTGGAACTTTATCACATCTCGAGTTGCAGTCTCCGATAAATAGAATTAAACCTATGTAAATGATGCTTCAGGTTAACCTAGAGATGTGACGTAGGTTATTAGAGCCGTAATTATCTTTAGGGATGAAAAATATCTTTAAAGTTTGAGAATCCTGATTACAAAAATGAAAATACATATCTCTACTACGGAAATGGAAAGGACCACTTTTCCGACGTAAAAGCAGATTTCGAACTACATACTTAGATTGAAAAGCTTGAAATAAAGACGAAACTTTACAAAAACGTGAGCACGTGAAAAGGTTGAAATAAAGACGAAACTTTACAGAAACAGTGAGCACAAGCCACTTTCTTACTATTATTAAGCTGTACCGTAGCATCTCCCTCCACTCACTTCATATATTATCACTGTTTGTTGTAATGCCTTGCAACGACGTCTGTACATGGTTCATGGGCATTTGGAATGCCGCAGGACGCTATATGCCCCTCGCCAGTTATCTGTGCTGTGTGCTCTTTTATGTTTTTTTTTAGCATTTTCATTTTCAGAGCATTTGCGTGGCTCTGGTCGTTTCTTGTTTCTTGGATTCCTTTTGACGGGAGCTCTTTTTTGGATTTCGTTTTCCATAATTCCGAACATATTCACCACTTTTATTTTGTTTTATAGAAATTTTCAGTTAATTACCGAAATTTATTCCTTTGAATATTTTTATTATTCCACTTCGGTTCCAAGTAGTGCCTTGCTAGTTCTTTACAGCGACCTCAATCCTGGCTAAACGAGTTTTCACGCTTTAACAATTTTTTTACATTTGACAACGCAAATTTGAAACAATCGTGAAGATGCACTTACTCCTACATGCTCTATCCCTACTCACTGTAGACTCAACATCGAAACATCGAATCTGACGGTATTTCGCAACACAAGAAATCGCCTTACTTAACGAGCAAATATACGTTTTCACGTCAGAAATGCAATGAACTAAAGCCAGAAAAGGGCTACTTAAAAAAAAAAATCCAATTTTCACGCCAATTACTTGCCACAAAGGTAGGAAGAAAGATTTTATAAGTAATACCTACCGACCCGGCTAGTATAATACATTGACGCTTCCATAAATTTGATTTAATTTTTAGATATTTTTTAGTTTCAGATCCTCCGCGGGTGTTATGGTTAATTTATCAATTGCACATTCAACTTGATCAGGAACTTAATGACAATGATTTACATACTTTCGTTCGTTCGCTGAGTGGCCTACTGCAATATGTGCTTTTAGGTCTATTCAATTATATTGTAATAATAATTAATTAACGATCGGTGTTCTTTTTTTTGCATTTATGTCGAGTATCTCTCCTACTGTTCTTCATCACATGTGACGAACGAATTCTTGGAATCGAGTTCGTTATATTCCGGTGGGATCATTGGAAAAGTTTGCAAGCTGGTTATGTGTATATTTTTGGATTAATTGTCTTAATCGATGAACATTTGTTTACTCAAGATGAGTAGATACTTCCAAATTGAGTTTCGTATACCAAACATACATTTGCAAAAGTCGTAGAGCCTGAATTGCTAAGCAATCCAGTGAACTGTGATATATTTATTGTTTATCTCTTATTTATGCAGCAAGTACAAAATGTCTATTGTTGACTTTCAAAATTTGATTCTGAGAATTTCGGAAGACGTATGAGTATGTACATATATATGTACGTTTGTATATTTATAATTCATTACAAAATCTTCAAGCTTTATGAAACTCCAATTGTGTAGAAGGCTATTCGTCAAAACAAATAGAGTGAGGCGGTAAAAACTCGGACTCGGAGGTTAAACCACTAGTCGAACCAGTATCAGCCAGCAGATTTGAAATCGTTGCGTGCATTATCGTTGAAGCTGACGGGTTCATAATGAAAGCATCTTTTCGGTAGAAATAAGTTCGGCTATGAGCCACTATATTTTCTGGAAATTATATGATTAGAGTCCAAAACCCAGGCCAATTATCCAAATGATGAAAGGGAGGGGGGGTCAAATTATCACATTCGACATCAAATTGGAAAGACGCTCTTGGGTACCGGCTACCCTTTTTTAGATACTCAAGATTCCTCGCCAATTCATCCGACCACGTAGAGCAATATCATAATTATGAGCAGCTCTTATATCTATTGGGTAAATAACTTAATTCGTGCGGGTTTTTTTCAAAATTTGAACGTTTATTTAAGAAAAAAATGTACAATAGTATTATTCAAAGTATTGCCCATCTAAAGCTATGACTTTTTCCCATTTTTCTGGCAATTTGTGGATCCCATCCCAAAAGAACTGCGCCGGCTTGGCAGCCAAGAATGAATCAAGCCAATTTTTGATATTCTGCTTTGCCGTGAACCGTATTTCAGTGAGGGCGTTCTGCATAGACCGGAACAAATGGTAGTCCCATGGTAGTCTGTTTTCCAAATAGTTCTTAACCGGAATAGCAACGTGAGGCCGAGCGTTGTCATGATGGAAAATTATTGCCTCGTGTCTGGTCGCATATTCCGGGCGTTTTTCGGCTACTGCTCTCTTCAAACGGATTAATTGTGTTCGGTAGCGTTGTCCATTGATGGTTTCACCCGGTTTTAGCAGCTCATAATACAGCACACCCTTCTGATCCCACTAAATACAGAGCATTACCTTCGCGTCATGGATATTCGGCTTTGCCGTTGATTTGGCTGGTTGGCCGGGTTTCACATATGATGTTTTGCGCTTGGGGTTGTCGTAATGAATCCATTTTTCATCACCAGTAACAATCCGATGCAAAAATGACTTCCTTTTGTGGCGTTCCAGCAGCATTTCGGACATGCAAAACCGCCTTTCGACGTCTCTCGGCTTGAGTTCATGTGGAACCCAATTTCCTTGCTTTTGAATATATCCAGCTGCTTTTAAACGTTTTGAAATGGCTGCTTGAGCGACACCCAAAAATTCTGCAAGCTCTTCTTGTGTTTGTCAACAATCATAGAGTAATGCTTCCAGTTCTTCATCTTCAAACTTATTTGGCTGCTCGGGACGTTCATCGCCTTCCAAGCCAAGATCACCACTTTTAAATCGTGCAAACCACTTTTGGCACGTTCGCTCAGCTAGCGCATGTTCACCGTAATTTTCCACCAAAATACAATGACTTTCGGCAGCAGTTTTCTTCATATTAAAGTAATGAAGAAGAACTCCCCGCAAAAACACTTTTTCAGACATAAAGTTCGACATATTTGAGTGAAAAAAAATGATTGTTGTTTACGCTTCAAATGAATGACATATACTGAAATGACGTACAATGACAGTAGCATGTTCCAATGGAATAATACAAGTTACGCCATCTCTTAGCAAACCGCACGAATTAAGTTATAGACCCAATATACTTATGACTGGCGAGTTTAGTTGGCGAAGCATATCTTGCATCATCTTTTTTGTCTATAATCCGAATAGCATCTTTAAATTCCTTGACGATTGGTAAGTTCTTCACTAAAAATGTTGACTGCAGCAAAGTGTAATCTACCGTGGACCGAGCTAGTAGCCATTCGTCCAAGAGTTTCTCGGAATGCCCGCTGTGCATTTCCTAATTGTCTCATGATCTCTGTCATCTCAAATACTCATTAGCAGGAGTGACCGATCAATTGATTAAAATCTCCAATAAGGTACAGAATGACACCACCGAAAACTTCGGTTCGACGATTAGGGTAGGTTTGCCTTAGTCGTTTATTGATTTGAGACAGCAAGCGGGATCCGCACATCGATGTTTCATCAAGAACACCCATTTTAACAGCATTCATTGACTAGTGAAAACTGCGGTCCGACTCTCCAGCAAGATCAGATAAGTTTGTACTGTTTGGCCGTTGATATTGTTCGCTGCAATACCGGTTGTTACCACTAGCAAAACACTGCCTCCACCACAGGCTGTTCAACTGTTTTAACCATACGAGAAATTAGGAGAGACTTTCCAGTTCCTGCAGCACCAAGAACGATTGATAACTTTTCATTTGTTTGTTAAAGATGCGTAATGACTTTTTGCTACTGTTGTTGAAAATGTTGTATTCGATACATCTACCATACCTTCGTAAGAGTCTTTCATATGTTTGGTGAATGTCAATTCAGACTCTATGTTTGGATATTTTTTAAAAAGTTGCTTCGGTGATTATTGCTCCGTGGTGCAACTTTCCCAAAATTTTCTCAGCCTACAAAAATCATCATTTTAGACTCTAGCTATTTGCTTCATTTCATCTTCATCGTTCAAACAGGGACGGAGGAATTCGATTTTAAACAAGACCCGGTATGAACCAGATCGGTTCAAAAAGTATAGTGACTTTTTGAATTTTGCGAGCTAAGTATGTACATACATCCGATTTTCGTTCTGTTGCTACAATATATTCACAGTACCATTCATTTAGTTCGTTTTTTACAGATGTAAAAGTAAGAAGTGACTTAGTGTGCTTTCCGCTTTTTTCCACGAACCCGCCGCCTAACCCTCGCCGGTGCGAAGTGCCTAAAAAAAAACAATAATAAGTGTCGTGAAGGGATTCGAATCGAGTGCAAGCGGCCCGCTCCCTCCCGTCCCTTCGTCCACAAGCCACGGCTGCGCATTCTCGGTCGCAACACCCGTTTGATTTCATCAGACGGGTCAGTGCAATGACTGAGAGTGCGTAGCATCTGCCGTAGCGGAATCAAAAGTGCAAATTGTTGGTGGAATCGGTGTATGGGCATAAAGCCTTCATCGATTTGATTTTGGGAAGCTACTTGAGATTTGCACTTCTCAATCCTGCTTTTCCACCTATCAGACGTCGGAGTTGGTTCCTTTGGAAAGTTGTAGGGTTGATGTGAGCAATATTCGTGGTCTTAGAACGAATCTCTTCGCTGTATACGTTCACCTGTCCCTATATAAACCACATGTCTTGGCACTGAGTGAAACACAGGTAGGAGAGAATACCAATTTATCGGATTTGAACCTGCCTGGATATAACTTGGTGCCCCTTTTCTTTCTCCACCGCGGTCTCGCCCTTTATATTCGTAGTGACGTAGCTTACCAAATTCAGCTACAATTCGACCACTGTTCCAATTCGGAATGTAATTTTCTGTGGATAAAAATCCATCTCCGTAGGCATTTAATCCACTACTGTTTTATTTATAGAAGTCGAAACCTGGATAGCAATTCAATGAGTTCGAAATGCTATCCGACTCCATCACAAGAATGGTATCCCTACATCCTCACACTGAGATTGACATTGCGGGCGATTTCAATGTACACAATTCTAATTGGCTTCGACATTCAAGCCAAACAACGCCCGAAGGACGGTATGTAGAGATTTTTGTAAATAATCTGACCCAGCTAGTAAACGAGTACCTGACAATGTAGATCATTCCGCCAACACCTTGGACCTGCTTCTCATGTCTCATCCTGAGAAATATTCGTCTGACCACTGTGTCGTATCATCGAATTTCTCGTCTTCACCCCACACAGTTAGAGAACAAATTCCTAAAAAACAGTATGGCTATACGAGAAAGCCACTTGGAGCGCCCTTAACGACTTCTTTAGGAATTATAACTGGTCATTATGTTTCCTCGATAGTGACGTGGATGCCGCTGCTGATATAATCACGAACATTCTTTAGCTGGGTATGAGATCCTTTATTCCTAGCAGAGTGAAGAGTATCAAAATGCGTGGTATGACTCGAGCTGTAAAGAGGCCATGAGGTTGAAAGAGTTGAGTTTTCGGATTTACAAAATCAACCCTACTGAGGAAATGCCTTAATTAGATGCGTAAAATTCCCCCACGAACAAAAGTTGAGGCAGAAAGAGCTACAATGTCCCAAGGGTAGCAGAAACTTTTGGTCATTTGTGAAAAACGTAAAGAATTAAGCCCCGTCTTCAATTTCCACGCTCCTTTACAATGACATGCTGTCAGATCTTAGGACAAGGCCAATCTGCTTGCTGAGCATTTCGCGTCTAGCTTAATGCTGCCAGATTCCACATTGTCTCCGCCTGTACTTGAGAGCGTTAATTTTACGATGGGCCAAATCCATATTCGCACTCGTACAGTTGCGAGAGTACTTAAAGATCTGAACGGACATAAATCCGCTGGCTCGGATGGTATACCCCCCAATACTTTTGAGGAGGTGTTCTTCTCCTCTGGCAAAACCACTGCGTAAGTTTTTCCATCTGTCCTGCTCTTCAGGTCACTTTCCGAGTAGATGGAAAACAGCATTTGTCCAGCCCGTCCCTAAAAAGGACGAATCTTCGTTCCCCTCCTACTACCGACCCATAGCACTAACATCCCTTCTTTCCGAGGTCATGAAAACGCTGATAAACCCTCAGCTTATGAAATATCTTCCATCGCGGAAGCTTCTTAATGACCGGCAATACAGTTTTCGCAGCAACAGGTTCACTGGTGATTTGATGGCATATCTCACCGAAAAGTGGAACCAATCTTTGCACAATTTAGGTGAAAGCAAGATCGTTGCGCTTGATATAAAGCATTTGACAGAGTTTGGCATCAGGCTCTTTTGTCGAAAATGCGTGCTTATGGCATACATAAATCTCTGCTTCTATGGATTAGAAATTATCTGTCGAACCGTTCAATTCAAGCTGTTTTTTATGGGTTCAAGTCTGATATTCACCAAATAAATACTGGTGTCCCACAAGGCTCTGTTTTGTCTCCGACTCTCTTTCTCATTTTTATAAATGATCTCTTGTCTACTACCTCTAATCCAATCCACTCCTTCGCTGTTGACAGTACTCTTCGCTTTTCATATTGGTTCCAGGTCACGTCCCTGCTCTTCGGCCATAGAACTGGAACGGCAGCGTATGTTAGGCACATTGAATTCCGATCTTGACAGCATAATCGATTGGGGTAAAAAAAATAGTGTGGAATTCAATGCTTCTAAAACTCATTGCTGTTTACTGCCACTAAAGCAAACCCGTAATAATCAGCCATTATCCTTGAATAGCGCACGTGTCGAAGAAACCGAAAAACTTTCCATCCATCACATATTTGAAGTCGCCAAAAACACGGCAAAATGCCTAGGTTTCCTCAAACGATGCAAGAAATATTTCACTTCCTCCGATAAGGCCGATATCTGCCCCAAGATTCAGTATAACCCTCATATCGGGTCTGGTTCCCCTAAGACCTCACTGCACCTACTAGATAGAATACAACTTGTAGGAGACAGTAATATCGCTAAGTCAATTGACTCGCTCGAACACCGACGTATTGCGTCTTCCTTGTCACTGTTTTATCGCCATTTTAACAACCGTTGCTGAAATGAGTTAGCCAATTGCATTCCTCACCTCCATGAATTCACCCGCAATATTCGTCTTGCCAGGAATGTTCATCAGTCCACCCTCAAGCTTGCCTTCGGACGTACAATTAAATTCAGAGATTCGTTTTTCAGCCGCACAACACGACTATGGAATGCTCTGCCCAGCCCAATACACTCACTACAATCCACAGACATTTAAAGCCTATGTGCACAGGTACCTCCTCTCCCTTTTTCCCTATATACCTTCGGCCCGTGTTGTGTCTTGATTCCGGACAATTAAGGATAATCATAACCCCTTTTGCGCGCAAATTAAAAAAAATGGATCTGAATTGAGTTTCGTATGAAAAATAAAATTAAGTGCTTCAACATACCTACTCAAAATATTTACTAAGGCATTTGGCGAGTCTACTCTGAGCAACAATAAAAAGTTTATGAGCGACACAAGCTCTTTACAGAAATGGAAAAGATGTTAACGACGCGACCATGCCCTGGAAGCCCCGCCACGTCAATAATAGATGACAACATTGAAGCAGCAAAGAAAATTGTTGTGGAGAATCGCCAAAGAACTTGTTGAGAATACAGGCACAACGGTAGGCTTATGCGATGATGAAAGGTGTGTCAGCGAAGTTTGTTCCGAAATTCTTTCATTCATTCATTCATATTGAATGGTGTGAATGACGATCCAAATTTTTGAAAAGGGACATTACAGGTAACGAAACATGGGTATATGGTGATGACATGAAGCCAAAGCTTAACTATCCCAATAGGAGCAATCAGAAGAGCCAAGGTCGATAAAAAGCACGCCAAGTTCGGACAATTGCGAATGTTTTTCAACGATCCTCTAGGAATTCTAGATAACTGAAAAGATCTATGAGTAGATGGAGATTTGCCACAATTAAGAAAATAAAGACTGCATCGCTGAAAGAGTTCATGGCTATTTAAAAAACCGCAAATCGGAAGTACTTTTAAAATTGGAAAAAAAGGCTGACGCAATCGTATTATATCAAAGGGAGATTAGTTTAAAGTGGACAAGATAAATGTAAAATGTCACCTTATTTTTTGAACATACCTGTGTGTGATATTCAGTCTCAAGTCAAAAGGGTCAGATTTAATTTAGAGCTCTTCAACTGCACAAAATATGTCTATAACAGAGTCCAACCAATCGTCGAGGTCTGGCAGTCAGAAAACATAACGATGCTGACCATATTACATGAAGGTACACCAAAGCATTCGGCAAGCCTTTCCAGTGGCTAAAACTTTTGTCGTGCAGGAAAAGTAATTACATTAGGGAGTCTGAAGTCGAGGGTTAGTTTAATTTGTCCGGAGATTAAGTTTGCCCACAATGCGTAGTATTTTGCTGAAACTATTATTAACCAGGTAGATGGCTGAAATGAATTACGAATTATGGCTTCCCAACGATGATTGTGTTTTTTTGCTAAATGAATCGACATACGCGATGTCATGGTTTCTCTGGATATTTTTCATTGCACTTTCTTAATTGCGTTTACTTGGAAATCGAGATTCTTTACTAAAACCTGAGTGAGTGCTTGACTCTGAATCCGTTTGATTGATGTTTCCTTTGCCATATGTCGAACGAGGTTCCCCAAAGTTTTCTTCTTGTTGTAAAATGTACAGTTTAATTGGATATCACTGTATTGCCATTATATAAACTTAACGATTGCTTCTATGGCACAAAGAAGACGAAGAAGACCATCTCAAGTCAAAATATATTTACAAGAGCAGCTCTCACAAAACTCACATCCTTGAGACAAGTTACCAATAGACACAACACTTTGATATACTCCTAAGTTTGACACATGTTTGAGGTGCTCCAATCACCGTTCCATCACTTGAAACCTAATTAGTATGCTCTCAAGAAACTTCTGTTGTCAAAGTCAGTTCTAATGTTACAATAACGCAAACATCAACAGCACACTTGACTTCACCATCAGCTTTTCAGTTTGAATTTAATTTTCAAATTCAATTATCAGTCAATGTCATGTTATTGCTTTGCACACAAAACGTACAACATTTCCAGCTGTACCTGAAAGACCTTCCTAATTGCCTACGTGCCAAGCACTTGATTGGCAGCCGTCCATAGTTTAATAGCCATCGATTAAATAAATCATGTGCACAAGTGCATTTAAGCATACGTTTCTCGTCGAGTTCGACATACTTTGGTCGATTTAAAGAGCTCAAAACACCAAAACCAAATAGGGCTAGGAACGCATTACAGCATTTAGCCCGGTTACCGATATCCTACCGATCAATTCCATAATTCATCATTTTTCCCCTATACCAGTCCATCAACCCATCAAATAACCGCATTTACGCTGATAACATGCCAATAATCGATGTTCCAATCGATGTTCGATTTCCGGATTTCTGCCTCCAGCTCCAGCCACCGGGATACGTATAAATCACAAAACTGAAAATTACCATACCCCCTCAGAATCGATTCAGTTTTTCATTTCTCCCTTTAAGTAAGGATCCTTCGAAAGGGATGAGACAGAAAGAAAAATTGAGATGAATTGGAATCATTCAGGAAAGGATAACAAGACAATTGCGGAGTCCGAATCCTGACAAATTTCGAAAATTTAATTGACATTTATATCCTTCCTTCGCCCGTTCGCCCTTACGTACCTTGGCGTGGTTTCACTGAACCTTGTGATATCAGTCCGAATACACTCATGACCATGACGGAAGTAAGAACAACAAAAGAGTAGGAACGAAAAAAGGGATGTTATCAAAGCGTGCTATCGGTAATCAGGTCAATTTCCTAATATCTCAGGATATTTGCTCTTCAAATTGTTTCATTCTTCCAAGCATCAGAGTTAGATGTTGGGGGATGAAGATAGAAATCGCCTGCAACAGCGTAAAACTTTTACCACAAAATGGATCCAGCGCAGAGTCGAGGGCATGCGACACAGATGGGGTGGATAGATGGACAAGAAACAATCGAAGGAAAATAAGATTAAGTAAGATATCTAGGAAGATAGCGAGTAAAATAGTGCCATGGAGTTGGGTAAAAAGTTTATCCTCGCCATTGTGACGTTTTCTGTTTGGCAATAATTACCTCCAGCAAATGAAAACTTTATTCCGGAATGTCCTAATTTGCATTCTCATTGACTGTGTTCGCTCCGACACTTGTTGGACCTAAGAGTTTAATTTTTGTGATTTCAAGACCGAAATATGACACTTCTACCTGTTGGATTAGTTTTGACAAGTACACGCCTTAAATAAAAAAAATTCACTTTAAGGCTGTTCCGAACCTTTATTGATCCGAGTTCTTAAACGAACTCACATCCGAGTTGTGAAGATATCAGAATGAAGTTAAACAAATTCCAAGAAATATAGTTTTCGACATCCGAAAGTACCTGTTACGAGAGTTTCCTAGATTTCCGGCTGTATTCATATTTACCACGAAAGCCCACTACTGGGAATAGAGATGTTTATCAGCCACTACGAGAGTGGTTCTATTTAACTTTCGAAACAGGAGGTAAAATCCGAAATCAATAAATCCCGGACGGGTTCGAAAACGTACCTGAAGCTCCATTATTCAACTTTGATTCCGAGGCGCTTAATTAAGACAATCTTATCGGTGGTTGGTTAAAGCCTGTTTTCAACTTGGCTTTCGCAGTCGCTTACAATGATGATGATTTTCCTTCATACAGCTTCCATTTTCATCCATTTTCCACGAATGGCGATGATTTTTTTGTGTGTCTAATCCTTGTGGCGATAGTTGGTATTGTGCTGTACTGGGATGGTCTTCTGTGATTTAGTCATGGGGGGAATTTGCATTCACTGCTATGAATTTTCGCTCTCTTACGGGCTATTGCCGGGATAATAGTGCACATGTTTCGAATGTCTCGAATGTCTCGAATTTTCATTTTGTTTTTTATATTAAACATGCACTCGTTTATATTCAGTTTGTGATCCATTAAAAGCTGGCGTTGTCGGAGTTATGCGCTCTTTTTTGGACATTTGCATTTGTTTTATGGTTTTGCAGTCTGTAACAGAAAGTTTTGCTTCTAGCGTAGTACCCAAAATAGCAGTAACTATATTAGTCTAATGGCAATGATGTGGTGAACAGGGGTTCTATGGTATCCTATGCCATCACAATTCACCGCGGGAGTTTGAGTCCTGTATAAGTACATATTGTTGCCCTCTGATGAAGCGTATTTAGTGTGGATTAAAAAAAATTTATGTTTCATGGCATCATATTTTTGACGAAGCATATGATCTACTTTTAGAAGCTTATCATCAAACCCCAATGCGTTGGAATCATCCCCACCCACTTGTGTGCGCCACCTAAATTTCGGTCGGCCTCCGCTGCGTCGTTCGTTAGGGTTAGATTCGAAGGCTCTTCGAGCCGGAGCTGTGTTGACTATTCGTTCTACATGTGGGATGGGAACCGAACACGCAGACAACACCCTAGCCAAACGGACGATCTGACGACAACCAGTCACGTACGCCACAATATAGCAGGACAATCATCCGACGAACACGCCATACGCGTAACACACACAGCGCACGATACCGACAAGTGGAATGAAACGAAGCGGACGATCTGACGACAACCAGTCACGTACGCCACAACATAGCAGGACGATCATCCGACGAACACGCAATACGCGTAACACACACATAATACACACAGCGCACAGCATGCACAAACGGAACGAAACGAAACAGACGAAGACGAAGACAAAACACAACACAGGGCATTCGTTGAACGGCCGTCAACCGGGGCAGATCGTTTCAGTGCGTTTAAGCATTTGATTTCAATTGTGAGTCGTGAAACAGCCGTCAAGCAGTCCAGACTAGTTAAGTCGTAAAATTTTGTTAACTTAAAATAATTCTTTGTGCGAAATAAATGAAATCCTACATACATACATGGCCTAGCCATCTTAGACGTTGAATCAGGAGACGTCGTACTAGGCCGATGTCGCTTTACAGTTCGTTGTTATATCTTCTCCTTCACTCTCCATTAATATAAATGAGACCATAGATTGGACGCAGAATTTTCTTCTCGAAGCGACCATGGGCTTCCTGATCCGTTTTCGATAAGGTCTAGGCCTCTTCGCCCCAAACAAGGACCGGGATGATCAGTGATTTATATAGTGCTACCTTGGTTTTTCCAGAGAGGGCTCTACTTCTCAATTGCCTCTTGAGCCCAAAGCGGCGGTTGGTAAGAGTAATCCTGCGTTTGCTTTCAGCGCTGGTGTTGTGGTCGCTGGTCACTAGTGAGCCAAGGTAGGCGAAGTCTTTGACCACTTCAAATTTGTAGCCGTCAATTGTGATGTTCTGGCCAAGACATCGGTGTTGTGTGTCGTTGTTGAAAAACTTACATGAGAGTACGTCACCTTGCCTAAATCTTTTTTTAACACCGAAGGTCTCGGTTGATTCGCTACCGACCTTAATGGAGCAGCGAGAATTCTCCATTGTCGTCCTACACAATCCGACGAGTTTGGCTGGGATGTTAAAACTAGACAAGGCTCGGTATAGCTCGTCCCTATGCACACTCTCATATGCGGCTTTAAAATCGACAAAAGATGGTGTGTGTCGATTTGGAATTCTTGAGTCTTTTCCAAGATCTGGAGTGTGAAAATTTGATCTGCTGTGTATTTATCTAACCTGGAACCCCGTTGATAGGAACCTATCAGATTATCCACAAAGGCTTTCAGGGATTCACACAATATGGCAGAGAATTTCTTGTATGCTATGTTAAGAAGAGTTATTCCTCTATAGTTGGCGCAGTTATAGGGGTCTCATTTCTTATGGACTGGGCAAACCATGAAATGCCATTCGACGGGCATGCTTTCCTCCGACCATTTTTTACAGATGAGCTGGTGCATGCGCTCCACCAACTAATTTTCAGTCGCTTAAAATAGCTCATAAAACAGGCCGTCTGCGTCCGCGGCTTTGTTAGTTTCAAGCTTCCAAATAAGCCTAATTTCATCTAGGTCAGGTGGACGAAATTCTCTTGTATCATAGTTCGTTGCGAATGGATTATTATGCCTTACAGCGGTATCAGATCTATCATCGCCGTTATACAGTCTACAGAAGTGGTTTTTCCATATTCTCAGAATCGACTGTGACTCTACTACTTGTTGATCGTCTTCATCTCTACAAGCATCAGCTCTGGCTTTATAGCCCTGGCATGTTCGTTTTACTTTTTCATAAGACTTGCGAGCATCATTCCTGTGATAGCATCTCTCCATCTCTACGATTTCACGTTTTTGGTGCTCTCCTTTTTTCTTCCTTAAAAGCTTGTGTTCCTCTCTCTTTTTCTGTTTGTAGAGCTCACGAGAGACTCTCGTCCATCTATATGTATAGCGTAGTTTTGTAGGTGGTTTGCATTGCTGCTTGGGCTTTTTTGCATTGGTCATCAAACCAGAGGTTTCTAGCTGACGGCTGTTTTTAACCCAGCATTTTGGAGGCAGCGTTGTTCTCAGGATTTTTTTTTTTTTTTTTTTTCGTCGATCGCAACGTGATCAATCTGGTTGATCAATCTTTATGGATTTCGAGACGTGTGAGTAATGTGCTTGCTACAAGTAGGTTACGCTCTCCTAGGAAGTCAATTAGCCTGAGTCCGTAGTCGGATGTGGTGTTATGACCGACTCAAATATGTCCTCTTTGCCAGTTTTGCGATACGATCCCCTAGTAAAATTTTGGTGTCATAATGGGGGACTGGACGTACGTTCGGTCCAGGAGATCATAGAAGTCATCCTTTTCTTCCATAGGGGCATGAACGCATATAAGGCTTATATTGATGTTTTTGATGCGGATTGTTTAGAGGCGTTCGCTTTCATACCGGGAGTATCACTGGCTGAATAAAGTCCAAGTTTAGAACTTATTAAGTGATGTATTACAACAGCAATAAAAGCGCCTTTTCATTTTCAGTTTAATTTTTTAGAGTTAAGACAAGTACACTTTCGCACTCGTTCAGCTGCATGAGTATTTAAACATCTCAACGTTCACAAATCCGCTGGCCCTGATAGTATTTCCTACATACTTTTGAAGAGCTGTTCAGCAGGTCCCTTCCTGAGTAAATGGAAAACTGTTTCTGTCCAGCTTGAACCAAAAAAGGTTTCCCTCTACCTATCGACCACTAAACCAACGTCCCTTCTTGTTATGGTTATGAAAACGCTGATATATTGTCAGCTTATGAAATTTCTTGAGTCGCGAAAACTTAATGACCGACTGTATAGTTTCTCTGGCAACAGGTCCACTGGTGATTTGATGGCGTATCTCACGAAAAAGTCGAACCAATCTTTGCATGATCCCGGCGAGAGCAAGATTTTTGCACTTGATTTATCTAAAGCATTTGATAGAGTTTGGCATTAGGCTCTTTTGTCGAAATTGCGTACTTATGGTATGGATGAATCTCTTCTTTATATAGTAGATTAGAAAATTCCCTAATTGAGCGGTCGATTCAAGCCATTTTGTATGGTTTCAAGTCTGAATTTCTCTAAATAAATATTGATGTTCCAGGAGGCTCTGTTCTGCTCTTCCTCATTTATTAAATGATCTTCTATCTCTTGCTTCTGGCTTTCCTGATGACAGTATTCTCAGGTTTTCACGTTCGTTCCAAGACTTACGTCCCTACTTTTCGGCCTGGAATTCGAACAGAAACGAATGTAAACCACATTAACTTTCGACCTCGACAGCATAATTGATTTGGGTATAATAAAACTATTAGTTGGAATGACCACATATTCGAGGTCACCAAGAACATTGCGTTTCCTCAAACGATGCAACAAATATTTCATCTCATCTGATTTGGCTCCAATTTATAAGGCTTATATCCGCCCCAGGCTTTAGTACAACGCACATATCTGGTCTGGTGTCCCCAAGGCATCTTTGCACTCAAAAGTGAGCGATAAAACTTGTGGGAGACATTGATATTTAGAAGTCAAATGACTCGATTGAACACCTACGCCATGTTTCCTCTCTGTCATTGCTTTATCACATTGCTTTATCACACGCTAATTATGAGAAAATAAAAAAAATTACTAAAATAATACATAATATGTGGATATCAACGTCCCCCAAAGGGCATTAACGAAGTAACCAATTAAGGTATACCAGACTCTTCCAGGCCAAACATACGAGCATTCGATTGAAAAGCAATCAGTAGTAATGCGGCTGTCATTTTTAGAAGACTACGTCATTCCCATGTCGTCCATAAAATCTTCTCGTCGCATTTCAAACTAAAATTCGAAATCTGTAGTTCAAGTGTGCAACAACATCAGTTGTGAATGAGAGGTGATCAAAAAGTGCTGACGAAGGCATACCGCTCGCAGCATAAAATCATTTCAAAATTCACAAGGCATGTGTGCATTTCCAATATAACACCTTAATGACATGGAAACAAAAGAGTTACTGTGAACTACAACCAACGCAAATTCAGTCGAATCTCTCACATCCTATCTAGGACAGCCACCCCCGGAGAGTAGTGGACGAACATCTTCGACACAAACCGTCTGCATCCCATCCAGGTTGTGTGACAAACACGAACGAGGATTATGACGAACGCCAGCTGCAACTTTCTGCTCGGGCCCGAACGTCGCTTATTAAGGACAAAACCTGAAGCTAGAAACTACGAACCCATTTAGGAAACAAATTTTGTTCGGGTTCATCTCTTTTGATACGTACAGTTCTCGCTTGGGAAATGCTTCGACAGCATATGGTACGTTCGGTGCGCGCTTGAACACTGCCATACGTGACTGTCGAATCACATGAATGCTCTACTTGTCACGATTTTATTGGGACCTTGAATAAGATCCTGCTCTGTCCTAACAGATGACAGATCAACTACGTACATTTAATTTAAGATCGTATCAGACGATGAAGTACTGTAGACCAGCTTCAACTTCCATGTACTATGATAATTGGCCAAAATAATAAAAATAGTTTTAAGCATGTCGTTGAAACACCCAGATTTATTATCGAGACAGAGTGAACATGCTCTGTCGGATACGACATGCAATATTGGTTTCGACGAATATTGGACCAGCATCAGTATTCCTTCCCGAAAGTGAAGGCTCTGAAAATATTCCCTTACCGCCCTCTCAGCTTCCCAGAAACAAATTTCTTCAAGTTTGGGAACAGATGTAAGTCTGAGGGTGCCAAATCAAGAGAACAGAGATTAATAGTATCGCTTTCGCATTCCAAAATATGTTGCCCATTACGTTTCCGGCAGAGGCGACCGACTTCAGTTTTTTGGGGCTGAACTACCGGCTTCCACCCACTATTTGAACTGCCGTTTTGTTTCTGGCGTGTAGTTAATGTCTCATCCATGGTGAGAAATCGTCGCACAAAATTGGTCGGATCCTTATTGGATCGGTCCAAGGATTACCTCGAAAATCATTCGCACATTTGCTTTTGATCGACATTCGGCAAATGCGGCACGCATTTTGTGCAAAGCTTTCGAATCCCTATTTTTTTGTGCAAGATTTTTTACACCCGTACTTGACGTGTGTCATCTCCGAGAGGTGTGCGACTACGTTTGAATTTACCTACTCACTTTTTAACGGTTGACATAGAAGAAGCATTACCTACGTAGATGAAACAACAGTTTCGAAGTGCTCGAAGCAGTTAAAATGATTCAGAAGCAACGACATCGTGCAATCGAGTGTCATACGAGTTGAAGCTGGGGGACATCGAACGGCGTATTTTTCATGTGTGAATTGCTGCTTTAATGACACAAAATGGAAAGATTTATTGCATCCTATCGGGACTGTCGATGAAAAGTGGTTACTGTACGATAACCGCAAGCGTAAAAGACTGTGGGGCAATCCCGGCTATGCAGCCTTGCCATGTGTTGTTCTGCATCTGGTGGGATCAGCGGGGTGTAGTTGACGATGAACTGCTCCAACCGAAGAAAACCATCACGGGAGATCGATTTCGACTGCAATGGATGCTTTTGAGCCGAGCATTGGAAAAAAAGCGGCTGTTCTAGTTGCAGAGGCATAATATGGTGATTTTGCTAAATGACAGCCCTTGGTTACATGTTGTAGAGTCTTGAAAATGCTCAAATGGGAAGTCATATTCCACTCGCATTATTCACAGACTATCGCCCCTTCCGATTATCACTCGTTCCATTCGCTGGTACATGGCCTAGCTGAGCAACACTTCCACTCTTATGAATAATAGGGACAATTCTTGGATTGCTTCAAAAGATGTATTTTCTCTCCGACTGAATTAAACATATGCATGCTGCGAGGAAGATGGAAAGAAGCATTGGCTAGTTTTGGACAATACTCCGAGCGACATCTTTAAAGAGAGAACTTATTTAGGGTCCTAATATTAGTGTAGTAAAAAGAAATCCATTACATTTACGTGAACCTGAAGGCTCTATTAAACATAGTCAAATAAGCGCCATTTTGTCTGATAACTTGTCATTTTGAAGGTAATCCCATTAAGCCCTCGTCCCTAGTGGCTAAAAACTGGTATCGTTATTTGTTACAAGCCTCTATTGAGGCTATTTCTTCACCAGCAAAATCGTTCGCCATGTACAGGAAAGGATGGTAATCACTTAATGCAGGTCTGGACTACCGGGGGTGTTAGTTGAAAACCCATATTATAATTTTCAGGGGAATCTCAAAATTCTTTTATTCAAAGCATAGACCATTTGATTCTACACATTTTGCCCATCTTTCAGGCAAATTATGGATACCATCCCAAAAAAAAATTTTCCATTTGGAGGCCAAGCATTCGAAGAGCCATTTTTTAACTTCTTAAAAATTGGCGAAGCGTTGCAATGTAAGTGAGTGTCCCACTAATGTGAAAAGCTGATAGTCGGACGGGGCGACATCTGGGGAATACAGATGGTACTATAGTATTTCCCAATTAAGCGCTTTTAATGTGTCCTTACACTCGTTTAGCGGTATGAGACGGCCGGCGCATTGTCATGTTGCAAAATAACTTTGCCATGCCTTCGGGCCTATTCCGACCATTTTTCGTTCAACCCATGATTCAAATTGATAGTTTGTGGTCGAAAGCGATCTGTATTTATCATTTGACTAGGTTTTAATAGCTCACAACATTCTGGTCCCACCAAACACAGAGCATTGTCTTACGGCCAGGGCGATTTAGCCTTGCAGCCGAGGAGCTGGCTTTGCCAGGTGAAAGGTAGGTTAGGTTAAAGAAGGTGAGTGTGATGGTTAAGCATCACTTCCACTCGTAGGCCAAATGGGCCACTGTGATTCCCTTCATTTGTGAAGTACACATACAATTAACCTTTCCTATCATTGTGTGGCTGAAACCACCCCGTGACCCATGCTCTTTATGAATTTTAGAAGATCTGATATATCTGCATTTGCTACGTCCGCAATCTCTTTAAAGAATCTTTGGCCCAGCGAAGCTAGGCGCCAATTCTGGAGAGTTGGGTAGTGGCAAAGCAGCTCCGACAGAGATCGCTAGATCCCGAGTTCCATTTCCGGAGCATTGTTCCTATGGGACAGTGACCTGTGATCACTCCGACGAGCATACGGATCGAGATCCGGTCCAGCGCCAAGTGCTTCTTTGTTTTTCCGATATTGAGCTCTGGCCACGGTGATTTTGTAGTGTAGCTGTCGTTTCTTCTAAGCCAACACGAGTTGGCCTCTTTGATGATTGTGTCGTTTATGATCCAGTATAATGCGCTGATCGGTGGTTGCAATGACGTGTCGCTGATGTCCATTTCAGAACCTTGCCTGGCCAATTCGTCTGCTCTTTCGTTCCCTGCGATTTAGCTGTGGCCCGGGACTCAGCAGAATTTGACTTTGTGGTGTCTGATGGACTTCTGTGAGTCGCGACATTTCATCTCGATCATTCGATCTCTTTGTACAGGATCCTACTGACTTCAGTGCAGCCTGGCTGTTTACAAAGATGGAGGTATCCGATGGTGGAATATTGGTTTCTTGTAGGTGTTTGGCTGCTTTCTCTATTGTTAGGATTTTTGCTTGGAAGATGCTGCACAAATCAGGGAGTCTAAATGATTCCTGTTTGTGCAGGGTATCAGAGTAGAACCCGGCCCCAGTGCCAGTGTCCATTTTCGATTGGTCGGTGAAGAGAGTGATCTCGTGGTCGTTGATTACGGCGTTTGATAGCCACTTTTCTCTGTCGGGGAAAAGGTTAGGTATTCTGAGAGGGAAGTCATTTTGGGGGGAAATATAGGCCGTAGCTGCGAGGCTACTAAAACCATGTTTCTTTCCCAGGTCGTCTATTATTCTGAGTATGGCCGCATGTCCATATTTGGCTTGTTTCCACAAAGAGGACTCCCTTCGTCTGACAGTGCTCTTTGCAGCGCAATCTTTTATAAATATGTCTGGAGGAAGAAGATGAAGTATCATGTCCAACCCTGCTTGCGGCGCGCTTCTTATAGCTCCCATTGTACAAACAGCGGCTGACCTTTGTACTTTGTTGCGCATGCTCATGTAGCTTTTCGTGCTGCTAGCAGTCCACCAGACTAGTTCCCCATAAATTATAATGGGTCTGATGATTGCTGTGTACATCCGGTTGCAAGTCCCAGCTTTTGCCGACGGTATTTTTGCATGCATAAAAAGCATTCAATCCTTTTTTCATCCTTTCCTATAAGTTCCGTTTCCAGGAAAGTTTGGAGTAAGAATGATGCCTACCCTCTATATCGAGGAAGGCTGCCATTGTAAATTCTTTTATATTCAATGAGCACTCAATTTCACGAACAACACTATGCAGAGCACTTTCCACTGATCTGCCTTTAAGGTAGGCGTGTTGAATATTGCATAAGTTGTGTGAGTTGATAAGTCCTCTGATGTCAAGGAGTTTTTCTAAGGTTTTTAATAGAAACGACGAGAGACTAATTAGCTTATAGTCCTTTGCGGCAGTATGGCTTGGTTTACCAGCCTTAGGTATGAAAACTACCTTTATTTGTTTCCACTGTACATCCCAAACCCCGCCCGCCAGCGATTGGAAAAAATGCTAACGAGATGGGGTTCAGTGTGGGCTTGCCTCGTTCAACTCATGTTCCAACCATTTCTCACATTTCTGCATCTTTCCCATGGCCATGGTCACATTTCGTTTTTTTGCCAATTTCTCTTGCGATTGGGTTGGGCCTTCATCTAATAACGCCTGCAATTCCTCGTCTTCAAACCTTTTCACTAGGATGGTCATTGTCTTTTGCATATTACGGGTTTGCTTTAGTGACAGTAGACAGCAATGAGTTTTAGGAGCATTGAATTCCACTCTATTATTTTTACCCCAATCGATAATGCTGTCAAGATCGGAATTCTATGGACGAAGAGCAGGGACGTGAGTCCTGGAACGAATATGAAAAGCTGAGAGTACTGTCAACAGCGAAGGAGTGGATTGGATTAGAAGTAGCAGACAAGAGATCATTTATAAAAATGAGAAAGAGAGTGGGAGACAAAACAGAGCCTTGGAGGACACCAGCATTTATTTGGTGAATATCAGACTTGAACCCATCCAAAACAACTTGAATTGAACGGTTCGAAAGATAATTTCTAATCCATAGAAGCAGAGATTTATCGATGCTATACGCAAGCATTTTCGACAAAAGAGTCTGATGCCAAAATCTGTCAAATGCTTTTGAAATATCAAGCGCAACGATCTTGCTTTCACCTAAACTGTGCAAAGATTGGTTCCACTTTTCGGTGAGATTTGCCATCAAATCACCAGTGAACCTGTTGCTGCGAAAAACGTATTGCCGGTCATTAAGAAGCTTCCGCGATGCAAGATATTTGTTGTTCTGATGGAACACAATTCCTTCCCTTTTCCAATTTTGGGTAAGTCCTTCAGACGGTCCAATTGATGACAACACTGGTTCAAATTAAGAATGTTGCTTTAGCGGAGCAGTTCATAGTAGATTATTCTCTGTCAATCCTACCAAACACACAGTAAAACCTTCCTCGCCTTCACTCCTGGCTTGGTCAATATTTCCACCAAATGTTTGAATGTCCATAATTCGGATGTGAAATGCCAATAATGCTTACACATCTTGGGTAGCACTTTTAAAGCCCATTTAGTTCCACCAGCACAACAATGAGAAGATCACATAAATCCGATTGATGCAATGGCAAATAACAATATTCCTGTTATTTTCTGAACACACTTGTAAGCCAAACGAAGATACATTACAAACAAAAATACGGCAAAGGGTGCCATGTCATGAGCAGGATGGCAATTTAATGTCTCTGCTATGTGATATTCGTGAAATACAGCTGTAATTACGCGAAAAAATGATGAAATATTTCATCAAAAGAATGACAAACTGTTGGCAGAATTATGGCGGTCATTTGAGAGGTATTGTACTCCACTTTTAATCTCTGAAATTTCGCTGGAAATAGAAATATCTCCACTTTTCTTAAAAATGATGTCTCCTTTTGTCGCTTCAAATTCCCACCTCTTGTTATGTAATTTGCTGCTATCATCTGTCAAATCTGTGCGGTGTGCTGACAAAACCTCTTGTAGTATACCTGGTCGTCCATATGCTGTACATTAGTTACAACGGGGTGGCTGAAAAATATTCGCCTGTTGTTGATTTCCGCCACTTTAGAAAAATCTCAAAGAAAAAATCTGGAACGATTTTGACATCCAATAAAAATCGGCAAAGCTAGAAGTTAGGCAACCAAGAAATCCGTCCTTCAAAATGTCCATTGTCGCGTGATGGGACCACATATCCTGGAGTGCATCAACGGCCATACAAACTCAAGAATCATGGTGCTGCGCCGTTCACCAATCACAGTAATCGTGTTACCCTTATCGTAACTAGCAAACCATGCAATGACTTTGTGTGTAATGGCTCTTCGTGAATGGTACGTAGATTCTCAGTGCTCCGGAAGCACACATTTTATTTGTCTGTATGCGTTCAGATGGAAATAGGCCTCATCGCTCATAATGAATTTCGGCAAGTCGTCTGGTTGGTTGTCCGCCCTTGCAGGATTCGCTACAGTAGCGAGCACTACGGAACCTTCCGGCGTCTCTTCTGTCACGTGTTGTTATAGTCTCTTCGAGGTGACCGGTTAAATGCTTTAATCTTTGAAACGAAAATGACAGTTGCAACTAATTGCGAAAGACATCTTCCAATGGGGTGATAAGCCACATTGATCGTTGAACATTGTTTTCCTTATTATTGGTCTGTGATTTTTACATGCGTACAGCGTACTCGTAGCTTGACGGTTAGTGAGCAGGAGAAGAACATTTACCGAACCTCCCAAGAAATAAAGACAAAACCTAAATATTAATGAGAGTTTCCTCATGAATTAAATATTTGCAAGATGTCCATGTGCATCGAAGTGATCAAAACCTGAAGGAATACAAAATTCAAAATTCCGGAAAACTGGCCTTAATATTCAAGCCAATGCTGTGGAAGATATTTTTTCCTGAAACACTCTCGGCTCGCCAAATCTCTTGATTTCTTAGAAATGCCTTGCTGTCATCCAAGTAGAGTACCGAGCAACCTGTCACCACCTGCCGAAACTTCTACGCTTTGTTTCAAATGTCACTTCTCAGACGTACATTAAAGTCTTGCGTAACACAGACCGATGAACAGTAAGCCTATAACTTTATTAATGACCGAACCTAATGACCACTATATTTGGGTCAATCATCACTTAACGAATTAGTTAGCACTTCCTCGATGAACATGAACATTCAATCAGTGTCGTTCCCTAGGGGCTTGCATTCGATCAATTCATGACAGGAGTAACTTCAATACTGGTAGCAGCCTACGACTTTGCACTATGCCTTCGTATTATCCTCGAAAAGTTTCGGTGTTTTCTGTAAACGAGATTACAGCCGTGTCCCTTAATCATCATTCCTCATTTATTTATGTCAACGCTGTCACGACAAATTACTCACTACTTGGATTGTTTGCTCTTAGCGCTAAGCTACTGTTGGTTTCGTTATTTGTTTTAAATAATTCATAAGACTTATTAACCGCCAAACAAATTGACTTCATTAGAAGGCAAACGGGTGTTGTGGTGGCCGCAAACGCTTTCGAATAATCAAATATTCAAAGGTGTCGTATGGGCAATGAATCCAGGCATTGTACAAATGCCTCCTCTGAAATTCGAAAACTCACTCGCGTAACCTAGATACAGTCAAAGTGTATGTGGGGGAATGTGGCTTGAAATTTATGGAATTTCATCACTATAACACCACAGCAAGGAATTTGCGTTCTCAGGAATGTCAACCGACTTATAGTCCATCACTTTGGGAGCTCATTCAAGTCGGGGGCACAACAATGCAGAGAGGATGAAAGAGGGAAAGTCCATAATTTAGAATTTATCATCGTCGGAAGCTGATAATCCATGGACTAACAATTGCTAATTTCTACATCAGAACTGCGCTAGAAGTATTGTATATACTCTCCACGGGAGTATCATCATAGACATATTCTATATACAAGTAAGTAAGCTGGCGTATTGGGTAAGAAAAGCAATTCCATTGTTAACGCATCCAAGAGAATCGGTAATACCTACCAGTCTTAAGCTGGTTGGCCTGGAGGGAAACAGATAGGAGCATTACGCTTCCGCTGTTGGTTCTTTCTCTTTGTCTTTCTCCTTTGCCGGCAGAAGTGCCCCAAAGAATTCCTGGTAATACTCGTATAAGGGGATGAATAAACGTCAAGGAAGTGAGTAGAAATGTTTATAATACGGTTCGTGTGAGGATGTTGCCTTAAGATGTAGACAAACGGTGGCGAAGCTAATGAGCAGCATTAAGTTTATCCAAGACATAATGCCTTTAACATGCCAGAGTCAGTTGTAACGACATACAGAGGTCTTCCGAGGAACGCATTCCTTTCGCCCATTGGAGAATAAGGATAAACTATAGCAAATATCTACTTACTGGCAATTTATCTTGTTTCCACGTCATCTTAGTTGCTCCTTCACAAGTATGTCAGTGTCACTTGGAGTTATTTGAAAACCGTCGTTTTAGTTATACAAAGAATTTTTTTAGCTTTTCATTCATTCCTGTCCGTCGCAGTTGTCAACAGAAATTCGGAGAATTGGAATGAGAAAGGACTACTGGCAGCGAAGAACTTTTGAGTGCTACATTTAAAGTTGCAAAAGTACATTTTTTTGCTGGCGACTTAATTAGAAAGCCGAGTTCAAAAAATAAACTTAAATACAAAAACAGATTAATCCAATTTATGCTTCTAATTTGATATTCCTGTTTCAATCACATACTCGTACGTTCAACCGAAATTACTACTGATACCAGATCCGCCTTTAACTATAGGCAAAAGCTTACTAAGGGTGAACAATTTGAAGAGACTGTCTTCATTACAAAAGTCTTAAAGTCCTTCATCATTCAGCAGAAAATATGGTTGAAGTTAGTGGAGAATATCGAAAGATATCGACTTCATGACGAGCTTAGCATTTATGCGAGACGGTGCAACATTTCATACAACAAGATGATGAAAAAAAAAAAAATGGGCGTCACGCCATTTAGCTTGGTGTCTCAAGGTATCCTCAATATGAAGTTTATTGCAATACGGTCAAAGAAGAAGAAGAAAAAAAAATATAACGCACAAAAATGCCACCCTTTTGCTTACAACTATGTTCGTTTTTTTTTTTGTTAGTTTTTAATAAATTTTTATTTATAGTTTCTTAAATCTATCTAGTTTCTAACCATCTTGACAATCTAGATATCTTACTGGCCCTAGGCGGACAGTCTAAAATCAACGTTACAACTTAAATCTACGAGAGTGGTCCGATAAATACTTAGCCTCGCCGCCAGATGGCGCCAGTATCGCAAGAGCCTATTATCGTGTAGTACATTCTAGTAGACGGCTACTGTCGAAATTTCAGCCGGATCGGACTCGTAGTTTTGTTTTGACCGCGTGTGGAAGCAGGAGTGTCCGCGGATTTTAGAAAAATGGAAAAAGGGCAATATCGGTCGGTGATTCGATTCTTGTTTTTGGAAGGGAAATCGCGCAGCGAAATCGAAGAGCGTTTGGATGCTGTGTACGGTGACCATCATAAATTGGTTTAACGAGTTTCAACGTGGTCGCACGTCGATTTTTGATGAACCACGTCCAGGTGCCCCGAAAACGGCTACCACGGAGGATAACGTGACAAAAATCCACGATCTCGTATTGGCAGACCGCCGACTGAAGGTGTATCCTGCTTGAAATTTTGGGTATGAGAAAGCTGTCGGCGCGATGGGTGCCGCGCTTGCTCACGCCGGACAACAAGTGCAACCGTGAGACCACTTTAGAGCAGTGTTTGACGCTGTTTAAGCGCAATCCGAAGGAGTTTCTGTGTCGTTTCGTGACAGTCGATGAAACATGGATCCATTGGTACACACCAGAGACCAAGGAACAGTCGAAACAATGGATTTCACCCTGCGAACGTTCACCGAAGAAGTCGAAGACTGTCCCATCGGCCGGAAAGGTGATGGTCACCGTTTTCTGGGATTCACAAGGTGTGATCTACATCGACTACCTGGAGAATGGCAAAACGGCCACAGGGGTATACTATGCCCAATTATTGCGCCGATTCGACGCCGAATCGAAGAAAAGACGGCCCCACTTGGCGAAGAAAAAAGTGCTCTTTCACCATGATAACACATCGGCTCACACCTCCGCCCTCGCCACGGCCAAATTGCTCGAACTGGGCTACGAACTGCTGCCCCATTCACCGTATTCTCCAGATTTGGCCCCGTGCGACTTCTTTTTGCTTCCAAACTTGAAAAAATCACTTGCCGGGTAGAAATTTCAGTCGAATGAGGAGGTCATCGCCACCACGGAGGCCTACTTGGCAGACCTCGAGAAAACGTATTTTTCAGACGGGTGAAAGAAGTTGGAGCATCGCTGGGTCAAGTGTATCGAGCTAAAAGGCGACTATATTGAAAAATAAATCGCCATTTCTCCAAATTTTTTGTTTTTCTTTTGTGGGCTAGGTACTTATCGGACCACCCTCGTATGTATTTCGATTACTATTTCTGATCAAATTAACTTTGTTCGAACGATAATCTTCTGACATTATAATTTAAATATAATTTCTGGCATATGACCGCCACGGCTGGCGGTGAATGGGCCCAAAATTAGATTACCATTGATCCCAATTTTCATAAGCGAATTTTGTTTAGTGATGAAGCTCACTTTTGGTTGAATGGATACGTCAATAAACAAAACTGCCGTATTTGGAGTGATGATAATCCTCAGGTGTATGTTGAGGCACCGTTACATCCACAAAAGCTGACTGTTTGGTGTGCTTTATGGGTTGGTGGAATAATTGTTCCGTACTTCTTTAAAAACGATGCTGGCCAGAACGTTAGAGTCAATGGTGACCGCTATAGAGCCATGATTACTGACTTTTTCGTTCATCAATTGAACAACCATGATGTGCAGGAGCTGTGGTTTCAACAAGACGGCGCAACATGTCACACAGCTCGTGCCACAATTGATTTATTGAAGGAAACGTTTGGTAACCGCATAATTTCACGTCATTGGCCTCCAAGATCGTGTAATTTAATGCCCCTTGACTATTTTCTGTGGGGATATGTGAAATCGCTAGTCTACGCCGATAAAACCCAAACGATTGACCATTTGGAGGACAACAGTCGCCGCGTTATTGCCGATATACGGCCACAAATGTTGGCAAAAATCATCGAAAATTGGACCCCCCGATTAGACTACGTCCGGGCAGGCCGTGGCGGTCATATTTCAGCCGTGGCGGTCGTATTCTATCCCTGGCGGTCATATGTCAGAAAATTGTCTTTCGAATAAAGTCAATTTCATGTCAATTTAGAAAAACTATCTTTGTTTTATTCCATTTCAAAGTTCTATAGCTTTATAAGAAACACCCTTTATTATTTTTTTATTATTATTATTTCGTTTGGAATTTGCAAGTTTAGAGCCCCGTTTAAAAAACTCCCCAAGCTTTCCTTTTATGAGTGTTTTCATCTCTTCTAGGCCCATCCATATATTGTCCTCCCATCTACGGCCGGCGCGGTCCTCCTGACTCCCTCGGGTTTTCCACTCATTATTCTTTTGAGTGCTCGTCGACTGTCCATTCACCGTCCTGCACATCTCAGTCTTCGCAATTTAATTATTCGGACAATGGATGGGGCTGAATAGACTTCCTCGAATTCTTGATTGTGTAGTTTCCTTCATTCGCCTGTTTCTTCGTTCTGTTTTCTACCATAAATTCTCCTCAGGGTCTTGTTTTCAAGATCTTTCTACTGAATTTATGAACTGCTATATGAACAAGCAAAAAAAATTATATTTAGTAAGTCTTTGGTGTTAACAGAAGGAAAAATACGATAAAAAACCGTCTATGTGAGAAAAGATAGAAAAATACCAGAACAGTAAAAATAAAAAAATAACATAACTAATTGTACAAAATAAAATATATAAATAAATAAACAAATAAGTAAACAAGAAAATAAATAAATAGAAAAATAAATAATCAAGAGAATAAATAAATAAATATATAAATATTGATAATAATGAAAAAAAAAGTAAATAGATAAATATATATATAAATAAATAAATAACTAAATAAATATATAAATAAATGATAAACACATAATAATTGGATATATACTCGTAATTCACTGAGTGTTTAATGCGTTTATAAGTATGTTGTCAGCAAAACTACATCGATCTACAAATTTAGATTTAAGTTTTCCAATTCTTACACAAATCAGTTCAACATTCACTTTTTCGTGTAGATCTAGTGTGGAGTAATGCCAAGGTAAATTGAGCATCATTTTCAGAACTTTATTTTGACATATCTGCAGTTTTTTAATATGGCATTTTGCACAGTCGCCCCAGACTTGGCAACCATATAAAAGAATGGGTTGAAAGATGACTTTGTATATTATAATTTTGTTTCCTGTAGACAATAGTGATTTTCGGTTTATGAATGGGTACAACATTTTGACGGCGACATCTGTCTTTTTAATCGCCCTTTTTATGTGTTCATGGCATATCAATTTTGAGTCGATGTGTATTCCAAGATATCTAACACAGGACTCCCAGGGTATGCTTATTCCATTAATCTGTAGCTGAGTGGAGGGCTGGAAGCAACTCTTTCTTTTTCTTGTGAAAAAGATAGCTTGCATTTTATTTTGATTTAAATTAATATTCCACTTTGAAAAGTATTTTATTAATACTTCCATCGCATTCTGTAGATTGTTTTCAATATTCCAACCAAACTCATGAGATGTAAATATTGCGGTATCGTCAGCAAAAATGGCTGCGTCACAGTTATGCAATCTGGGGAAATCAGATGTATAAAGGTTATAGTGGACTGGACCTAACACAGGGCCTGGGGGACACCAGTATCGAATGTTATTAAATCAGAGCACGAGTTGCCCACATGCAGCCTTTTATTTATTTCGATCTGTCTGTCGTTTTAGGAATACGTTTCCCAAACATTTGAACTCGTCAACTTTCTCACCACTTCCTACTTCCAACCTTATTCCTTTTCTGACATTAATACAATGTCTGCGTTTCGCTCAACTGTTTCCGCACTACCTCCCAAAAGGTCCAGATCCTCAGGATAGGCTAGAGAGGATATAATTCCATTATGGCTTATTCTCATCCCATTTTACTGAAGAGACCTTATTACTTATTTCAGCACCAAACTAAAAAGAAATGGTAACAAGTCGTCTCCTTGTTTTAATTCTTCACGTATCTTGAATGTTACAGATAAGGAGTTTCCTTTTTTAATTCGCATGTTTTTTCTTTTAGGTATACTTATATAAATTTTGTATAAATATTTTCAATCAGTTTATAGTCATACTCCTTTTTAAAATCTACAAACAGTTTTTCTTCGTATTTCTTTTCTAAAAGCTGCTTATAATGAAAATCTAGTCACTTATTCACTTGTCAAGCAGTTTTTTTTTGTTTTTTTTATAGAGCTCGCGCAGGTTCATGAGATACGCTCTTATGGTGTTTGTCACACAACCTGGACGGGGGGCAGATGGTTTGTGTCGAAGATGTTTGTTCACTACTATTCGGAGGTGGTTGTCCTAGATAGGATTCGAGATATTAGACTGAATTTGTTGGGTTGGTTGTAGTTCACAGTAATTTTTTTTTGTTTCCATGTCATTAAATTATTATATTGGAACATTTTAAAGTGATCTTATACCGGGAGTGTTATATACTTTCGTCAGCATTTTTCAATCATCTCCCATTCACAACGGATGTTGTTGCACAGTTTTTTCGTCTAGGAATTGTTCTACAGACCTTCCGCTCAACAGTCGGTGATGATTACCATTGCACCACGAACGCACTGGTAGTATCTTATTGTTTACTTAGCGTATAATATTTGACAGCCCCTTATGACAACTTGATAGCAGTGATATTCCTCGGTATAGTTGTGACTGACATTAGTCACATAGTGCACATAAGTGCTTGAAGGCGAGCTTTTAAAGACCCAATAGAAATATTTTTTTTAGATTCACATAGTGTGCAGTAAAATGCATTGTTTAACTCTTTTGATTTGAAACTCTACATATTCAAAGGCAAAGTCCGGATCACCCAAACCAATACCGTAACTGTACTCTTCAACACTATCACCACAGATAATAGACACCTTCAATTGCGTATCTCTATTTATGTGACATTTATGATATCGATATCCCTGTGACCCTAGCTATTTATATGCTTGTTGGTTAACTTCGATCTGCCAGTACAAGATTTTCTATTTTTTTACCTTATCTTGAGTGTGGAACTTGGGTGGACGTCCACGGAGGAGCAGTCCCCCATTTTTTCACGAAGTCGCTGTGTATGTCTTTGGTAGACAATTTTTTCAAGCAGAGCAGAGGTTGATAACAGCTCTAATTTCGTTTTACTCCATTTTGCTGTTATTTTTTTGCCTTTAAAAAAAAAAAATATTGGATTCTTATGCGGACTGGAAATAACCGATTATCATTATTTTTGGATCACGTATTCGTGTCCTGCCAACTATGTTTTGACATGCTACTTAACTCCTTATACTCGTAGTTGAAAAAACTTGCATTAAAATGGAATCATCGCGTGGGGAGACCAGGTTCAATTTAGCTATTTCGTCAAGTATCAAGTACAGTACAGAGTAGTTGTCATTTGTACCACAAATACGAGTATATTTGACATAGCAGATTCCTTCAATGGACGATGAATGTCGCATCAATATTAGAAAAGTATCTGATGACGTCTACATTCTTGATCGTGTGTTTTCAAAGGTGAGAAGAACACACTTAACATTGGACTGTTCAAATTTTAAAGATAACTTTTGGCAAAAACACCATTTATTACATAATGTTCTGGATAAAAGCTTGTATCTGTGGCGAAATCATTGTGCAAAATAGCTGGACTTTTAAACAGCTCTTTTGGTAAAAGATTGAACTCTGATGTTGCTACTTGTCGAAACTATTACTGGAACGTGAAAATCAGCAGAATACAATGCAAGACTTGGTTAAAAGTGAAAACTTAAATCGGCGTAGAAAACCTTTTACGAAGGCTGCTGCACTCCCATAGCGACGGTCACGGTAAACATACGCTCGTTATAAATCAAAAATGATAAAACCGGCTGAAATACTGACTTCCATGTTTGATGCGGGTTGGGGGTATGTGATTCATTGTCTGGCTCTTTTAGATGAAGAGCAATAAAAACAAAGTAAGAACACTTCATTAAGCACGAGTACAGTTTTCATATGCTCAACAGGCTGTCTATGGTGCAAAATTATTTGCATTATGAAGCAATACTCGTACAGGTTTCAAATTAGCCTTTGATGTCATGAATGTGATGGAACCGTCGTATCCGCAAATTACCATCCACGATGATTGTTGTAATCAATCCTTTCACAATTTGTGGGATGTGAATGTCATTACGGGTGCCTTAACTTTTAAATTGGATAAATGAGTTGTATGGAATATGTGGCAGGAACTTTTATTGCAGATTAAAGTACATTCAATACTATTAAAACGGTAGCATTCCAACGGCCTCCTTGGTTTCGTTCAATGGACTTTCATTTTGTATGACTCTGCTGCTTTAGTCAGACTGGATCCCACCAATGGTTTGTCCTCCAGTTGGTCTATTGTTGCAGTTTTGTTGCCATAAACTGACGACTTAACATAGCCTTAGATAAAAAAGTCGTTGATCGAATTCCACATGGCCTTTTACGGAAATAACGTATTTTGGGAACTTTGTTCGTAACAACTCCAATATAAAGCCGTTTTGTTGGAACTGAAAGATGATCTGTTTGCTGTTTGGATTTTTAATTTGTATTTCTGTCAACTCACGTGTGACTCCTGATATGCGTTAAAGTCAAACATGCTCAGTTAGTATTGCCATTTTATGTTGAAAGACAATTTTAATTATCAAATTGAATGCCCTGTTAATAATAATTTTCAGGCACTTTGAGCATTTTACGGTCGTCATCATCAACCCGCTGAGCAACCAATGCAAGCCATAGTTATTAAATTTCGCAAGTGGGTGTAATCAATATTGCTGTTGTATTGATGAATACCCCTCGCCGTTCGCAGAAATTGGGATTGTGTTTATTGAAAAAGTGTCTTCAGCGAAAAAGCTCATTTCTGATCGAATGGGTAGTTTGATAAACTAAACTATTGTAATTTGTTCGATGAGCAATACAAGAGCTGTCCAGCGGAATCGTTGGTCCGTATTTTTTCAAAG
Source organism: Merodon equestris (assembly GCA_958301585.1). Classification (NCBI taxonomy): domain Eukaryota; kingdom Metazoa; phylum Arthropoda; class Insecta; order Diptera; family Syrphidae; genus Merodon; species Merodon equestris. Next base: position 95,248,191 of record OY284417.1, on the reverse strand, counting down.
GTGACCGTAGGAGCAACGTTACCGTCAATGGTGCCCACTAACGTTCAAAGATTTCGAACTTTTTTTGTCCAAAACGCACGAGCTGAACTTGGTCAACATGCACGTGAATCAAGGGACCAATCGAGAATTGAGTTTAGTAAACAACTTATCTCTGGTTTTGCTTTTAGAATATTTTTTACAGGGATATGTCAAATCACTCGTCTATGCCAGCATTCACGTCATCTAACTGAGACCATAAAGAGTCTATTATCAGGGTCTGAAGAGGTTATATTTATATTTTGGTTTGATAACCATTTCAATATCGTTAATGGCAAGGATAAAACGAAGCGGGCCTAAATGACTGCCTTGGGGGACACCGAAGAAGGCTATATATGGGAAATTGATGGGTGGGTAAAAATTGGAAAGAGTTTGGTTTTGAAGTTCCAGTTATCGTGGGAAATAGAGGGGAGCTTAGAATGCTTTTTACTATTATTAGAGACAGACTTTTATTCTTACTACTAAGCTTAGGTTTAGGCTTAGTCGCAGATTTAGGGCGGGAGAGTAAGAGGGCGGCCATCAGAGTTGAGAAATAGGCAAGCATATTTCGTTGAAATGGAGAGCTTTCGTTTGTTCGGTCCGAGACGTTGAAGCATTTGGCAGCAGAGTATTGGAATTTTGAAGTGCTTCGTAAATTTTTGTATCGATTGTTCCTTAGCGATGTGGTCCTGTCCTTGAATCAAAAAAGTATTAGTGTCGTCGTTGCTACTTTGAAGCTTTTGGAGGCGCTGATTCCATTCTCGTAAGCTCCATGTTTGATACTGGTTTCCAGGGCTGGTTCTTCAAATTCACGGAGTTGATTTGTTTGGATGTAGACACAAAATGTTGTTCAAGGTGGAGGCAGTGGGAGGCGCGTATAAACGGGGCGGAAAGATTAGCTTCGAGCAGCTCGTCACGCATAGAAGCGTTACCAAATGAGGGATCGGTGTGATACTGGCTGGGGAAGTGGATGTCGTCTATTTTATGAGCTGCTGTTATTAATTCCTCGACTTGGTAATTTAACTGCGCACATCGTTTGATTTGTTAGCCATAGCTTCAAGCAGAGGGTCAGGTTGATATGGGAGAGTGTCCCTTTTTTCGATGAGTGACTGAAATTAATGTCAGGATCAGACCGAAGGGAATTTAGGTTTTTATTTATTTTTTTTAAAAAGAACAGGGTTAAAGTGAGAGAAACCAAGTCGCGTTTCAGTTTGGCGCTACGGGTATTGGGTGAGTTGGGTTCAAAGATATCATTAACCAATTTCACTAAGGAGGATAATTGTTTTTGAAAAGAGTTTAATTTAAAAAAAAAAATTGAGCACTCCACAAGGTTACTTAAGTCTTCAACGCATTTTGAGATTAGGTCGAACTTCACCGATAAGTTTTTTTTAACTCTAGGTTGGCATTGTTGGAGGCGGAGTTGATATTGTCAGTGTTACACTTAATCGTGAGCAGAACGTCGGAGAGGGATATTTTTTTTTTATGTAATTGATCTTTTACTAAACCCGATGCAGGGAAGATGGAACGATTTGCCGCAATACCTCGGCACATAGCACGATCAGCATTTTTGTTCTCGGTGGCATAGTGGGATAAATCACAATGATCAGTTTATAATGCTCTGGCGACGGGGAAGTGGAAAGAAATAATACGCGTATTAATCTTCGCAGCAAACCAAAAATGGACGAAAAACAATTTATGTCCGCAGCGAAACACCACAGCAACAAATCCACCGCAAACCATACATTTCTCTGGATGCTGTTCTCTCCACAGATTCGTCAATTTTGTTTGTTTACGAAGTTGTTCACTTTATATGATTTTTGGACAATATTGGGATCCGTGTGCAACTGTTCCCGAGCCCCAACAGCAAAGGTATACATTTCTAGGGGACCTTGGGGTTTAAGTTCTTAGGTCAGCTGAAAAATGTCCTAGTTCAGGTCGTAGAAAGGCCCGACACACTTCACATCACACTTTCGTCATCAGTAGCAATACTCTCGCTTGACTGCTCGTTTCGGCGTCGTACGAGGGTGGATCGATAAGTACTTAGCCTACAAAAGAAAAACAAACATTTTGGAGAAATGGCGATTTATTTTCAGTATAGTCTTCTTTTAGCTCGATGCTCCAAATTCTTTAACCCGTCTGAAAAATATGTTTTCTCGAGGTCTGCAAAGTAGGCCTCCGTGGCGGTGATGATTTGCTCATTCGACTGACATTTCTGACCGGCGAGTGACTTTTTCAAGTTTGGAAAAAAATGAAGAAGCCGCACGGGGCCAAATCTGGAAAATACGGTGGATGGGGCAGTAGTTCGTAGCCCAATTCGACCAATTTGGCCGTGGCGAGGGCGGAGGTGTGAGCCGGTGCGTTATCATGGTGGAAGAGTACTTTTTTCTTCGTCAAGTGGGGCCGTTTTTTCTTCAATTCGGCGTCGAATCGGTCCAATAATTTGGCATAGTACAGCCCTGTGACCGTTTTGCCCTTCTCCAGGTAGTCGATGTGGATCACACCTTGTGAATCCCAGAAAACGGTAGTCATCACCTTTCCGGCCGATGGGACAGTCTTCGCCTTCTTCGGAGCACGTTCACCGGGTGAAGTCCACTGTTTCGACTGTTTCTTGGTCTCTGGTGTGTACCAGTGGATCCATGTTTCGTCGACTGTCATGAAACGACGCAGAAACTCCTTCGGATTGTGCTTAAACAGCTTCAAACACTGCTCTAAATTGGTCTCAGGGTTGCGCTTGTTGTCCGGAGTGAGCAAACGCGGCACCCATCGCGCCGACAGCTTTCTCATGCTCAAAATTTCATGCAGGATATGACCCACGCGATCTTTTGAAATGCTTACTATCTCAGCTATCTCGCGCACCTTCAATCGGCACCTTCAATTTTTGATGGTCGCCATCGAAGGAGAAAATTTCCCTTCCAAAAACAAGAATCGAATCACCGACCGATATTGCCCTTTTTCCATTCTTCTAAAATTCGCGGATACTCCCACTTCCACACGCGGTCAAAACAAAACTACGAGTCCAATCCGGCTGAAATTTCGACAGTAGCCGTCTGCTAGAATGTACTACACGACAGTAAGTTGCTCTTGCGATACTGGCGTCATCTAGCGGTGAGGCTTAGTACTTATCGGACCACCCTCGTATAAGGCCTGCTCTACAAGGTCAGTGGTGGTGCAAGGGTAATCATAACCGATTGATGAGCGGCAGGTCTGGAGTTCAAGTCTGTCCAGAGCCAAGAACAATTCCTATGGCATGAAAAAAAGTACTGTGAACTACAACCAACGCGACAGATTCAGTCGAATCTCTCGAATCTCATCTAGGACAACCACCCCCGGAGAGTAGTGAACGAACATCTTCGACACAAACCATCTGCATGTCGTCTAGGTTGTGTGACAAATACCATAAAAGCGTACACTCTTGAACCTGCACGAGTCCTATAAAAAAAAAGTTGGAGAATCATTTCGGCCGTAAATATTTCGTAGGCTCCAAAGTGTTTGGCGAGCAGAACACGACTTTTTATAATCAATTTCAGAGACAGATGGTCCATGGTTTGACAGAATCTGTTAAAGAAAATCACTGTCAAAGGTCCTACTTAGCCACTGATAAGCCTGTTATTATATGTATATAGGCTGGCGATGCCATCTTACCTTAAGCATTTCAGTTTAGCCTTTAACTCTTCCTTTTACAAATATTTTCGTATCCAAAGAATTATGCATATGCGTGTCGAGCACCAAGATTTTCCTGATATCCAACTGCCCTTCTGGAATAATTTGTTTAATGTTCGCTTAATTTTTTCTCTTCTTTCTAAAAACGTTTAAAGCTACCGCATTTGAACTGAGTTTGTTATGCGGATTGGCAGGTGTTTCTTACTTTTGTGATAAGAAATTCTCTCAGAGGATTGCATTTTATGCTCTTGGGAAAGCATATTCTGACTACTACTTCAGTACATTTAAGTTGCTCATAAAATAAGATTGATACTGATTTTCAATCGATTTGTTTTATGACAATTCAACTAGGTTATTGTTTCAAACCAATCTCGTCAACAATCCTGGAAGTTGTTCTATTTTTATCCTTCCTATTTAACCGCACTCTAATTTGACAAGCAACAAAACTACAAGCAATCCCATTTCAGAAATGAGCATCCATGTCACCTTATAGATAAACCCGACGACACTGATGAAAGTTTTATTCGGTAAACGAAAAACGAACGAAAAATCCAACCACTGCAAAGACCTACTTAACGATTTGCCACCAATTACTATCGGACTGTCCTTCATAGCAGTTTGTCAGTTTCACTCCTTCCTCTGGCTTTGCCCGGAGAGCTTCAAATAGATTATTGTCCTATCACGTGGACTACGAGCATGTTCTGATACAATGTACATATAACATGCAACGAATCACTTCGAATTCCACGACCGAAAGGAGCACCATGTAAGTTCAGACATCTATCATTTATCACATTAAGCTCCGAAACCATTTTCAACCATGTGTGCAAGAGACGTGGTGTCCTGCTTTAAATTACTCCCATACTTTGTGGTTACACACGGTGGATCGATGGTGGTGGTACATCGGATTTTTCACTCCATCCGAGGTCGAAGAGCAACAGAAGAACAAAACCAACAGGAAAAAATCATTAAAAGCATTTGCTGTTAATTTATTAAAATTTTATTTTATTTTACACTCGGTTTCTCTGGACTTTTACAAAGTATTCAAGTACACTATGAATTACATCTACCAAAGTTGTATATATCTTAACAGAAAACGTTATGCAAACAAAAGTATTTTTTTATACATAAACCTACGTATGATATATAGAATTAAAAGTTGATATTTTATACAAAGACTCACTTTTTAACAGCGACAGATATGGGGTATTCTTTTATTTGTACAATTACTGATGTGTATTGACCGATTTTCCATATATCCTTATTTTTCTTTGGCTTTTCCTGCTATAATTTTGTTTGTTTTTTTGTTATTTCTCTGCTTTTAGGTGCTTCTCTTTATAAAATTAAAACTATAGCGTACTACATTAGTTTCTATGATCAACCTTTCTTTACCAGTTACACATTATATATTGTTCGTATTTGTTTTAACGTTTTTGTTTTTTGACTGTATGTTTTATGCAAGCAATATAGCCTAGTTTTGGAATTATAGCTAAATACATTTATATTCTTAATTAATTACATTTATCATAAGTTAAATATATTTATATATTTTGTTTTTAATTTATTCTATTTATTTGTCTGGAGATCTTACAACTGCCTTACGAGCTAATTAGTGTTTTAAAATATTTTTTCGTTTTTGGATTTCTATTAAATTTAAGAGGAAAAACAATTATAAAATATTTCTTTTATGAAATAAATGAATAAACAAAACACCTACATAACTATGACTAAGAACATTATTTTTTGTGTATTTTCTCACCGTACCCTGCGAATTGTGGTTATTTTTTTTTACATTTCGATTGTAGGTGTTAACAAAAAAATTAATTATGATGCGGAAAATTTAAATTATGCCGGTCGTTGAATTAAGATTTTTTTTATATTCCTTTCGGAGCGGGCAGAAATATTTAAATTAGATTTTTGAAGGACGGAAATAATTCTTTTCGTTTTTGTCACAGCCATATTATTTAGTTTTTGTTTTTTAATTTAAATAATTACAAAAAAAGGAAACAAAAGATAAAATGGCTTCAGTGGTACAGTATAAACCTCGATTTCGATAGTAGGTGAGGCATTCGGTTTTTTTTTTTTTTATTGAAGGGATAAGCAAGCTAGGGGTATTGTGGATATCAGAATAAGCAAACTGAAGAATAGAGGATGTCTTACATGAGGTTTGTTAAATTGAAAAAAAAAAAAATGTTTGAGTTAAGGACGAAGGAAGAGGCGCAATAAATTCACCTCTAGTACAGTACTGGCGATGTAGCACATCACACATCGTGCGTTTCTTATCCAAGATGAATCTTACTTTACAGCTACAACGGCGGAAAAAGACAACCTTATTATCCCTCACACAACCTCCTTCAATAAAAGACTAAAATAATTTTTTTAACGACAATTTCAACCTTTCAAACACACAAAGCCCGTGTTTTCACAAGGCCACGTGTTTTCATTTGAGTAAGTGAAGTCTGTGGAACTGCTGGAAAGTTAGGGACAAAATTCAGCACGTTTCAAAGTGGATGGTCTGTTGTGCAAATTACTAATAATTTGATGGGTTAAAATAATGCCTTAAAATCCATGTTAAAGATCACACGAAACTTCAAAACCACCCACGAAAAAAACTTGCCAGAAAAATAACAGAAATCATAAACAGAGCAATGGTAGTGGCCAACCGAAAAAGCCCATTTAAGACGTCAACTGATACAAGGAACTAAATCCAGGACAAATTTTGTATTAATATGTATAACGTCCAGACTTGTGATCTATTGGCTAATACAGAGAATGGTGTTGGGGAAGCCACAGAGCATTTAATAGGCCTCTTCAATTTTGGAAAAACATTTTTCGGAGGGACGATTTCAGGTTCAATAAACTTGGATTTGATGGCGAGTTGTAGTTTCGTCGCTCAAAAGGTCAAGTCATTAATTTAAAATACACGATCAAGACGGTCAAACACGGTACGGGAAAGAAATGGTTTGGACAGCATTTTTTTGGCATGATGCTGGTCCTATAGTTAGAGTATCTGAATGGACCAACATCAACTCAATTATACATATGTATATTGCGAAATCATATGAAGGCTTATGCTTTTGAAAATGTGCTATTAGTCTGAAGGTTTGTCCTTGATAATAACCCCAAGAACACGGGATAACAGAATTCAGGTCTTAAGTTGACCGCCACAAAGACCGGACTTAAATCCAACTGAAAATCTGTAGAACGTTGTGGAAAAATCTTTGAAAACAAAATGAACTAGAAATTTGAACGATTTATGGACATCTAAGAAGCTTGATATTTCATCCCGCTAACACGTTGCTAAAGGCTTGTGGGAAATTTGCTTCAAAAATTGATTTCCCGCCTTGGTGAAGTCGTATGGTCTCAACACATTTGTCTGTGGACGTCTATTAAGAGAAAAGTTTAATGCAAAAAAATCGTCGTGAAGCCTACTATGCTCAGGCGTATTATGTGATATTGACGAAACCTGGGGACGTTATTTTAAAAATTATCAAGCCCATGATAAAACGTGTGCATTTTTTCTTAATTTAATTGGAAAATCCTAACTCCGCCGTGAAATTCTCTATAAGACCAAAGGATTTGTTCTACTATTCGTACAAGCAGTTACCAACCTTTCTAGGGAAATATAATGGCAACAAGTTCAGCTGTTATTATATGGCGTGGTACCAAATTGAAGGTCTACGGGTTAGCATTATAGGGCGTGAAGGACCAGAGCCGAAGCATCTTCCAGCTACCTATATTGTGGAATTCATATCTTCCTATAATTGAAAGAGACACACTGATTGCCTATTCCAAACGGCGTATTTCGCTGATAAGACAGTCACACATACAACATTGGTTTTTGTGAGAACCGGCTGTGGGAAAACACAGTGAAATAGGGTTTGGATGGCTTGGATGTCGCTGGATTTAAATCCTGTCTCCTCAATGCCAGACATGCCAGACCTTTAAGCCAGTTCCAATAGAAAAAAGATAGTAATGTTTGCCCGACCTTACGGAAAAAAACGTCGGTCTTATGATTTTAATAATTTGTCCAAACACTAGAGCCGAGTGTAGAGAAGGGTTAGCTCAACCAAAGACAAAAGTTAACCCTTGATGACCATAGAGAACTATACCTTTTCAAAATTGAATATGAGTAGAGCACATGTAAAATAGGTAGTTGGATGTCGTATAAGATTAGTAGATAGTGGGCCAGGCTTGGCTGACAATGGATCAAGGCTTACGAGCTTAATAATTATAAGTAGAAATGTCCTAGGCTTACAATGGACATCATAATAAGGAAGCTTCTAAGCTCGTGCAGCTCGAGGGCATTCCTCACTCTAACTATGTATTATTACAGGATATTTCGACAGGGTTTCTCGATAGGATAAAGCTGGATTTTTGGAGTGTTTTGTCACCGACTAAGATGGTGTTTTGAGCATTTTACAGTCGAAGATGGATTTTACTTCCTGATGGAGTGAGATAAGTGAAGTGAATCGAATGCTTTAAGAACAAACTTACTGGAATTCTTGGATAATTTTTAAATCAGCGACAAAATTCAATTTGACTGTTGAACTTTAAGTGCATGATATCACAATCATTTTAACATTTTTCCTAATTCAATCTGACCTAAACAGGGCATAAAATCCTTTTTTTCGGGTGTTTAATGAAGTTTCAAACGACTTTCAAAATTAAGATTAGTAGACTAAACCCTAAGCTGGCGCTCGTGTAAGCTTTAAGAAGTTTTAAAAATATAAGGATGTTGTACCATTACACTACTAGTCATACACTTTTAAGAGATTTGATAACTGAGAAGTAGTATGACAAGGGTTCATGACAGGGAGGCTTATACCGAGATCTGGCAACTTAAGACTATCATATGGTAGTGCATTACAAAAGTGTGAATTTATGTAGTTTTTAATTTAAAATGCAACAGTTCGACGAAAAATATTTAAAAATTAAAAAATGAAAAATGAATCATTGACTCAACTCGAATTTGCCCTGCAGGTCAAATGATTTAAAATCCAACATGGGTCGCCCTTTAAAGTGTCAGTTTGCCCGTCAATCACTAAATTGAAGCATTAGCAAGAAATATACATATTTCTATAGAATATTTTCCGCATCACCAGGGATCAACAAAAATAGAGAAAATAAATCAAAATACCACTCACACGCCACCCATCGCTTACTCTATCGTCTACTACCAAATCAACTAATAATATTTGCATTTCATATACAATGTCGTCGTTATACCGTTTGTTTGTCACATAGTTAGTAAAACAAAAAAAAATAACGTCGGTTTGTAAATACATAATAAATTACTAAAGGTACTTAAACGATTCTTTTTCGTACTTAAACGCATAGGAATCAGAAAAAATAAACAAAAATGAATTCTCATGACGTATCTATACATAGTGTTGCTCTATTTACAGGGATTTTCTCATATTCGGTATCTATTGAGTTGAAAAATAATTGTTTAGCAATTTTAGACAGTACGGCTTAGCAAGTATGTATGTTAGTATGATAATGCGGATGTGCGTTTAGTGATAATGATAATAGGAATAATTACACTGCACTTCAAACTACAGATGCGATGGTTGTGGTGGTTCTTGATTTAGTAAGTTCAGCATTAGTAATCACTACCGCTGGTCGCGGCGTTTTTAATGCACCGCTCTTACTACTAACTATTGTCAGCAAATTCATACCATCGACATGGTTGCGACTCGTCGATGCCGTCGTGTCTGCATTTTCGGACGCCTTTATTACGGCTTGATTCGATTTTTTCCCATTCGATTTGTGCATTGAGTTCGACTTTGTTCGGACGGCATCGACGATTACGTTGCAACTCTGACGTTTCGTAATTAACATTTGACTTGATTTAACGGCAATCCATTCATTGCGGGACGCATCAAACCATGTCAAACCCAAATTGTATCTTCCATTAAGATTGGCATGTTGACAATGGGAGAACCACCACCCACCCTCATAGTTAGCAGCACAGTGTGTATTAGATATGTCACGATCGACATCTATCGCAGAGAATTGCATCTCGTTCTGATAGTCCAATGCATCGGAGGCATTGCCACTATAACCACCGATATGAAGCCGATAGCCGTCTTCTCTTGATGATATATAGAAATTCTTGTAGTCGGCATACCATGTGTTGTCATAAATGTCTTGCATTACAATCTTCAATTCCGTACAGTTGTCGGCTGTCAGATGATGTAGCATCTCGTTACCGATCCAATACTCAGCTGATGGGGTACCGAATCCGGTGGCATATGACTCCCAAGAGCGATTGAAATCGACGCTACCATCGAAACGACGCTGTATTGTTGTCCATCCATTGGCACAGTGTGCCATGATGGGTTTGTTTTGACCGGCGGGCGCAATCAGGTACAAACCACCGGATGTGGACGGAGCGGAGGGCATCGTTTCGACTCCACTACAATCGTTGGGCAATTTGTTGATTATCGATTCGTATTGCAATTCGACAGATTCCAGTTTTTCGACTAGATTCTGTGCGGCAATTTCAATATTCTCGACTGAACGCTGTCGGTTGCCTTTGTCTATCGATGTACTTGTACTGCTTTGTCTGCTGCTAGTGGGGCTTTTGCTGACATTGTCATCGTTCCCGTCAGCCATCACAGTATCGGCATCAGCCTGATCTAGTTCCAGCATTGCTTTTCGTTTCGCCTCTATTTCCATCTATCAATGAAGAAGAAAACAAGAAAAAAAAATCTTCATTAGAATTCAATTCAGTCGATTTATTTCACGATTTCATCGAAAAATACAGAACAAAATAAAAAACAGGGAAAGGGAAGATAGGGAACACAATAAAGGCAGGAATCGGAAAGGCATCGTGAAATGGTGTGGCGATCGTTCTACTCCCATTGCCGGAGGGAGTGGATCCATTGCCATAGTAATGTCTGTTGGACTGGGTATTGGGTACCTAGACCTACCATGTCGGGTAAGGGATTTTAATAATTTACTATTTGCACGGAAACGGACGGCAATATTTAATTGTTAGCAAACAACTACATAAGCGTCAGTGAAATTCGAAAACCCTCGACAACGGATTCGGGTTTTTGAAAATCTCCGACTAAATTAGTCAAACTACGTTTTCACGTGAACGTGACTGGAAGGCGTTCCGCGTGGAAGCACGTATCCTGCGGCAGGATTCGATATTTTTTTTCCCTTATTTTTGTTTTATTGTTCATTTTCTTTTCAAATTGATTCAGCATCCGTTGGAAGGAACGCAACAAAATATAATAACAAGCACATCGGGTGTCTTTAACGGTGGAATTGATGAAATTCTGATGACATGGCCAGTGGAACCGTATTGTTGGCGATTGTGATTGAAATTTCTTTGGCTTAGTTGATTGAAGGACACGGGCTGTGGGGCTTTTTGTTATGAAAGGAATTATTTAGATCCTGTGTGATTACTTTTTTTTTCAATTGAAAGCAGAAGCTGTGCCGGTTTTTGCAACCTGTGGGTAATAGGTTTTGTTAAGCAATCAGGTGGAGAGGAAAACCTGACCGAAAAATGGATAACTGATGAGGATCAGCCCATCTGCAGAGCGAAGTGAGTTTTTTTTCATATCGACGGGTCTAACGTGGAGTCATATTCTGCTCAGGAGTCCCAATGCCCTTAGAGGACCATAGCGTCTGCTGTATTCCTCACGCGTATATGATTAGTTTCAAAAGTGACAGAAAATTTGTAATTTCGCGGGTTCTAAAGGGTGACCCTACGCATGGTAGATTCTTTTGACAGATCAAAAAATTTTTCAATTTTATTCATGGTGTCGTTTATCACGCCATAAAGGAATAATGTTAGGGTTAAATTTGTAGAATTTTTCAGTCAATATAATTGCCCTAGGTATTCGGTATCCATGCAATGGCAAGAAACTCCTTCGTTATAGGGTCGGATTCACATCAATATAATCGGTCAGCACGCAATTCGGCATGAATATGCTCGGATGTTAATAATTGGGGTTCACTTATGGCATTTTACAGCTAATTTTAAAAAAAATTCATTTATACGCCTATAAAATCTAAATTACACAGCAATAGGAGCCTTTAGACCAGTGATTCCCAAAGTGGTCCAGGTGGATCCACAGGAAACTCAACGCGAGTCTACGTTGGCATAAGAAAAAAAAAGGGAGTTCACCAGTTTTAAGTAGGAGTCCACGAAAATTTATCTGGTTTTGATAGTAAAGAACAATTTTTTCGGTTAGGCTGGTATATGGATCAGATAAACTGTTTATTTAGCATGAATTCCCTTTTTTAAGAAGATCAGCGATTGTTACTTGTAGAAACTTGTATATTTTATAATCAGTGCAACGCGTGTCGAGACTTGCAAATCGGCGCCATGCCGCCCGTAACGCTTGTTCAGACGTGCAAAGATACGAAATACGACTTGTGCTGTGCTTGCAATCTTGCATGAACTTGTCTGATTCCTCACCAATATAAATACGAATGCTGCCAAGGCAAAACGCTCATTTGTTTCCTGAATTTTGAAAAGAAAAGTGTGAGTGAATCGGTGTCAGTGTTTGTCAGTGCCGGAAAAGGTAAGTACCTGCATTTACATTTGTACATTTGTTATGCATTATTCTATTTTAAATTGTAATAATATTATAATTCTTATGTTTGCGTGTAGCATGTACGTAATAAAACTTAAATACTGAACAGGGCCATTATTCGATACTTCTTTAAAGGAATAGAAAGCCGAGAAAAATTGAACTTTTAGTGTTATAAAGGGCCCGCCATCTAACGTTTTTTTTTTTTCAAGTAGTGCTTATTTCGTGAATGGTAACACTTAGCTCATGTCTGATTTGACAGATAATTAGTTTTATCCTTCCGTTGAACGAATATGGTTGTGTATACGCTTGAACAACGCTGGGAAATATTGCGACATTACTTTGAAAATCATGGTAATGTTGCAGAATGTGTGCGAAAATTGCGTACGGATTTTGGAAGAAGAGAAGCACCGTCAGCTCCGTATGTTCGTTATCTTGTGAAAAAAGTGAAAGAAACTGGCATCCTCATCGATAAACCAAAGCGTGAAAAGCCAAAAACAGTGCGTACACCCGAGAATATTGCTGCTGCGGCAGATAGTGTGCGTGAAGCGCCATCAACATCAATTCACCGTCGTTCTCAACAATTGAACATTTCGGAGACATCATTGAGACGAATTTTGCATAAAGACCTTGGTATGACGCCATACAAAGTCCAATTGGTTCAGGAGTTGAAGCCAACTGACCATCCAATGCGTTTTCGCTTCGCTAAGTGGGCCTGCGATCGACTTACAGAAGATGCCGATTTTGCCAAAAAAATCATCTTTTCAGATGAAGCTCATTTTGATCTTGGCGGGTATGTAAACAAGCAAAATTGTCGCATTTGGGGCACAGAAAACCAGCACGCATACATTGAAAAGCCGGTACACTCAAAACGAGCCACTGTTTGGTGCGGATTTTGGTGCAGAGGCATAATTGGGCCATTTTTCTTCGAAAATGAACAAGGAGTGGCCGTTACAGTCAATGGCGATCGTTATCGGGCCATGTTGAACGAATTTTTGTTCACAAAAATTGAAGAGGAGGATATTGGCAACATTTGGTTTCAACAGGACGGCGCTACGTGCCACACAGCCGAAGCTACACTCGATGTTTTGCGCCCTGTTTTTGAAGATCGCATTATCAGCCGCAGAGCTGATGTCGTTTGGCCACCTCGAAGCTGCGATTTGACACCGTTGGACTATTATTTGTGGGGTGCCGTCAAAGATAAGTGTTACGCCGACAAGCCAGAAACAATTGACGCTTTAAAGGACAATATTCGTGAAGCCATTGGTGAAATACAGCTGCACACAATCGATAATGTGCTTAAAAATTGGACCGATCGTGTAGGCTACTGCATGGCCAGCCGAGGCAGCCATTTGAATGAAATTATTTTCCATTATTAACCGGAAGGATTGTTCTTTCAAATAAAAAAAGAAATTTGAGAAAATATTTAGTAGTTTTTTTTTATAGCATTTTCAAAAAAAAAAATTATTTGGCGGACCCTTTACTTTTTATTCTAAAATTATTTATTTGCCCGACTGTGGCGATTCACCAAAGGAGAGATATAGCCCTCGTAGAAGCTAATACTAGATGACTAAGAATATTTTCATAAATTGAACGTTTCTTCATGTACATATGTACATAGGTACCACACGTAATGAATAAATCACTTAAATCGTGGAGTTATGATGTCGAAATATTCTTTAAAGGAACATAGGTATTTGCTCTCGAATTAACAGAAATGTATCAAAATATGTAATAATTAATCAGAAAATGTTCCAGCCGTTTTGTGAGAACCTCTTTATGGGCCTTAATGGTTTATTGCTTCTATTCCTATTCTGTTAAAAGAACCATATCCTGTTGAAATCGCCTCATGATTACTAAAACAAACATTTTTGTTCTTTACGGGTAGGTAACTGATATGAAACTTGGCTGAATCTAAGAAAAAATGTCAGTACAATGTTGATTATTTGAAATTTGGTTTTCTTCTATCAAAGGCACACAAACGATCGCCCATATGCCTTTTATGTAACAACATTTTGAACAATGACTCTATGAAATAATCGAAGCTCGAAGATTATCTAAGAAGATGTTATTCTGATAAAATAGGCAAATATTTCAAATATTTTCAAATATTGAAGGAAAAATATGAACAGAACCCCACCGTGCACAGTATGTTCGCTTCAACGTCTCAAAGTAAAGATGATGGCTTGCAGGCATCTTACGTTGCTTATAGTGAAATCTGGAAAACCGCACAACATCGGAGAACAGTTAATTTTACCCGCCGTTGAAGAGGTTTTAAAAACTCCCTTCATTTGACGTACTCAAAAGAATTCCTTTGAGTAACAACACTGTACAACGACGCATTGATGAAATGATATTGAAAGCTTCTTGTGCAATTATCTGCAAACAACTCATTTTTATATTCAACCGGACGAGTCAACCTGGTAATGAAGCATTAATATTGGCATATGTTCGATTTGTTATGGACGAAGAAATCCATGAAGAGCAGCTATTCGCGAAAACTTTAGAGGCGGATACTAAAGGCGAATCAATATTTAATGTCCTGAGTGATTTTTTAAAAGAAAAAATCGATTCTATTTACAAATATCATTTCGGTGACAGAAGTAACTGCAATTCACTGTGTCGTCCACCGACAGCACCTAGTAGCGAAAAATTTGAGAGATAGATTGCACCAATCGCTTCAATTTGTGATTAAAGCAGTTAAGGAAATAAGTAGCAATGCGTTGAATACCCGATTGTTTGCACAATTGTGCGACGAAAATGATGAAGACTACCAACCATTACTCTTACATACTGAAGTACGCTGGTTGTCGAAAGGTGCATGCTTAACAAGATTTTACTCACTTTCTGAATCAGTCTTAGAGTTTCTGAAAAGTTAAGATCCAGATTTAAAAGAAATCCTGATCAAATTGAAAGCAGACATCGCCTATTTGACAGATTTGTTCAAAAAATTCAATGACATTAACTTGTAGTTACAAGAATACAGCCTAAATTTAATAAAAACAAAGGGTGTAATTTCGGCTTTTCTTGCGAAATTGAAATCTATGAAGCAAAATAAACTTCAGACAGACATACGTTCAGCATTTAAATGTCCTGCTTGATGACTTCAAAAACAGATTTGAAGATATTCTCACGAAGGAAATACCACCATGGATCATAAATCCATTTGATGAAACGGAAGTGTCGAATGCGGTATTACAAGAGAAGCTACTCGGGCTTAGAAACAATGAGGAGCTGAAGGTGATATTTAAAAAGGCTATCTAAGTTTTGGCAGCAGGCAGAAATACCCGAAAAATATCCTGGGCTGTGGGACATTGCAAGGAAGCTTTTGATAACGTTTCCCTGGTCAACCGTTTTCGAAAAAAGTGTCGTTACAAGCTTATCAACAAATAAAAGGAGCAGAATGTACATCACAGAACGGAGAGATTTGCAGATATTCCCTAGAAATCTGAAGCTGTCAATCCATCAAGTATGTACATCCCACCAATCAAAATGATGAGTCTTTTTTTTAAATTTTAAGTTACGATGCGTTATTAATGTTTAAGTTTAGCTCTATAACATAAGAAAATGTACTAGTTTTCTTCTTATTTTTACCACTCCGAATTTAGGGTTGGAACTCAGCCGCGATGCAAATTTCCATCGTTAGATCTAATCTTCACATTTTTTGACGAGTTTTGGGAATATGGTAGAAATGTAGCAGGAGGAGGTCCACCGAAATCAGGTTATTTTTGAAATTGGTCTATGAGAAAAAAAAGTTTGGTAACCTCTGTTTTAGACCATCTATGACGTTAACTGGATGTTGGGTCATCAAGAACTTTTTTCGTCAAATTTGATATTTTCCGATTTTTGGGTACATGTGGGTATAAAGACCTTTTCGATAAATCTTTTCACTTAAAATACTGCCCATCACTGGCCAGCAATTGATCCCATCTTTCTGGCAGCATACTTATAAATTTCACGTCCCAAAAAAGCAACACATGTTTTGAGGTTATCCAGGTATCGATCCATCGTTTGGTATTTTCTAAAGAAAGGAAGTGCTGCTCAGCCAAGGCATATGCTATCGAATGGAACAAGTGATAATCGAAAGGAGCAAAATTTGGTGTATACGTTGGGTGGGGTGGACTTTTCATTCACGCGTTTCTAATAGGCTTTCACCGATTTTGCAATATGTGACTGAGCCTTGCCAAGTAGCAAAATCACCTTGTTGTGTCTCTATTCTATACCTCTTATCCTTGGCTTGGCTAAAACGTATAATCACAGTTCATAGCGTTCGTTACGATCAGCTCATAGAACACTACACCCTGCTGATGCCATCAAATGCATGGCATTTGCCGACGAAGTTAATGCATAGTGCCGATTATGAAGCAACGTTGAAGCAATAGTTCAGTCGTGAAATATGCCGCTCTGCACCCTTGTGCTTGTCTTTGCTTTGAATGCTTTCAAACAAAGTTATGTCTATAAGCCCTCGTCTTTAAATTTTTTCGGTTCCAGAGCGCTCTTTATCTTCAAAATCAAAAGCATTTTTGAAGCACCGAAACCCTCTTGTTTCTCTCAAAAAGAATTCTGGGGGCAACACTCTTTACGTGGTACAAAACTCGACAATGGTAATCATCATCGACAGTTGTGTGGAAAGTCTGCAGTTCAAGACTGTCCATAGCCAAGAAAAATTCCTATACAGAAAAACTGTTTAACAACATCAGTTGTGAATGAGAGATGATCGAAAAAACGCTGAAATAACACTCGCAGCATAAGGTCACTTCAAAATTCATTGTGTGCAATTCTGTGTGTGCATTTCAAATATAACACCTTAATGACCTTTTTTTAAATAATTAAAAAAAAAAATAATGTGAACTACAACCAACGCGACAAATTCAGTCAAACCTCTCCAATCCTATCTAGGACAACCACCTCCGGAGAGTAGTGAACGAACATTTTCGACACAAGCCATCCGTACCCCGTCCAGGTTGTGTGACAAACACCATAAGAGCGTACACTCTTGAACATGCGCGAAAAAAAAAAATGGTTGAAAATAGTTGGCACTTCGGTGAACTCTTATACACAGGAGTTCAAGCTTGTTACGATACTTCCTCACATGTGATTTTTTAATCCTCTGGTTTTTAAGTACATATATATTTTATTCAGCTTCGTAAACTAATGCTTGCCATTCACTTTTTAAAGATTTTTTTTTTGACCACAACTACCTTGTAAGTGGTCAGTATGGAGAGTCCAATTTTGAATCACTTCGTCATATTCGTCACTTCTATCATAATGTCTGGTATCTTGCTAATACCATTTGTAAATTTGTCTTTTGAGGCGCTATTGGCGCATGCTTATCAGAGTCAACGTATCAGAAAGTAGCCAAAAGGCGTCAAATCGCATGATCTAGCCGATCAATTCATCAGTCCACAGCAAGAGATCTATCGAACTCATTTCTCAATTGGACAAACGATTAGCTGGATCTGTTGCACTTAGCGCCGTCTTTCCGGAACAACATGTCGGCCAGGTTTAGCTCGTGAAATTTGGAAAAAAACAAAGTTCGAAATGCTAACGATGGCTTTACAAAAATACTGGCCAATGATCATGAAAGTTCATTTTTTCGCAGGTGCATTGGCAGTACTTGTATTTCCTAAGGTTGCTCATCGGACCAAATATGGCAGTTTTGTACCAATTCCTCATACCAATTCAGTCAGAAATGAGCTTCGTGGCTACCTCCAGCTTTTCTAACGCCCACTCGTCAAAAATTCGAAGCAGGTTGGCTTCAGTGCACGAGCTGTATTTTGTAGGGTAGATCAAGATTGCATAAAATCTTCCACGTAGTCGAGTAGCATAATTCCAATAGCTGCAAACGGCGACGAATAGGCAAATCACGGTCTTCATCAACACTGGCGTGCGAGTAGGTGCGAAATTTGGTCGCCATGGCGTGGCTTGCTTGCTTAGGATTATCACGATTTTTCATAAACCCAATTTTAATAATAAAATTAAATCATTTGTAAGCGTGATTAAGTTATAAGCCTCTCCACTTTGAAATGGCAATATCAGCTCAGCGTGCATGTCTTAAACGCATTTTACGAATTAAGCGTAACCTGACAAAAATAAAACATTGAAAAATAAAATGGCAAACAAATCACCTTTCAGATGCATTACCATCTTAAATTACGTACGTAAAAGCATATACTTCTGGGAACGAAGTTTTTTTTGGGGAGAAGTTTTTCAATTATTTCAATTGAAATTGACATAAATGTTGCTTCTCAGATCGGGGGCATACACTGGTAGGCGAACATTTTTTTTATATTCCTGATATTTTTTGAACACACTTCATGCATCAGTCGCGAATCTAGGAGCTGGTCTTTCTCATTTTAAATTTCTTTTCGACTTTCCAACTTTCATCAGTCGCCTATGGAGCTTATATTCTCTTACCATTGCATTTTACTGTCTCTTCAAAAGAACCACACTCTGCCATCTGTTCGCCATAATCCTGTAGAAAGTCTAAAATGCATGAATAAAGAACGTCCAAAATCCCAAGGATAGGAAATTTACCAAGAATAAAATAAAGAATAAAGATAAAAGGAATCGGGACGATTTCAGCACTGCCTCTATCCATTCATTGATTCAAATGTAATCCTATCTCGAGCACTTATTCATTCCTCATACGGCGCCAGTTATGAAATTCACTCAGAACTCTTTCCAACACCCGGCATCAGGCTCAGGGACATTGGCATTCTCTTTCCCCACGTCCATTGTCCTTCGAAAAAAAAGAGAAAATCTTTCTCGACATCAAACAAAAGCACAAACAAATGGATGCATTAGTACACCCAACAATCTGTCAAAAATCTGGGCTTCATTCGAATACCATACAACTACACTTAGCTTTCCAAATGCATCCAGAAGAGAATCTTCGGAAGGATATGGAATGAAAGGCGCAACGACAACCACAATCAACCAGTCATGCATCAAGATTTTTTCTAATTCTTTTTCAATGCCTTTCCACATGGATTAAGGGGGAGGCTTTCGCATTCATCGGGCTAGATGACGTCCAGGACGAAACAAAAACATATACACACAGATACGTTATACATACCTTTTCAATCCTTCGATGGACAATTGATTTTTGAAGCTCAGTTATACTCTGCAGACGTTCGACATCTTTCCGCAAGGTATCAACCTGAATCTGCATATCCTTGATAGTGTCACGTTCCTCTTGTAATGCACTGACACTAACTGCCATAGCCTGTACGCTACGCGCCACATTTTGTCCCTCCTCGCGTATCAGACTCTGTTCCGAGTTCAATTGGGCCGCGGTGAATTCCAATTTCGAGATTTCTCGACGTACATCCGGCAACGTTTTGTCCATTTTATTGTGAATCCCTTCGACATCTTCCAATAGTTCGAGCATCGAACTGTGCAATTTATCTAAACTGGCGATTTGACGACTCAGATTGAAATTGGCGCCGGCGATACGATGCTGTTCGATTTCTAAATTACGAACACGTTCCCCAATTCGATGGTAGTGCAATTCGTTTAACTGACGCTTGACGTCGCGCTGGGCCAATTCCAAGTCGTGCAATTGTTGCCGCTGGATACGATGATGACGGCGCTTGTGATCGGCCTCCGAGTCAGTGTTTAGTTGGATGGCATTGTCCGATGGGTAGGAGTCGGTGTTTTTATTGGGACTCACATTCGTGTCGGACTGGAATGAGAAGAAAAATCGAAAGAAAACAATGAGTGTAATTGGAGTGGAATTGTTGTTTCTGTTAATTGAATGAAGTGTGTAGAGGAAGCAGGGATACGAAAGATTGAGGATGTAAATGCCTGGGTGTGGTATTTCGACCTCGGACCAATGGGTATGAATGCGGTTTCGGGCGAGATTGGTTTTGTAGGCTTTTCGGAATGAAACACGTTTACGAGGCAGATTTGGGCGTGACTCTGATGAAGGTCTTTGTGTGGACAACTTCTGACCAACTGGACTTGGTCGGTTCATTATGCTATAATTGGATTCGAACCGTAATGAAAATTAGAGTTGATTTCCGAGAAACTCAATCATTGAATGGGAAACTTTTTTCGAAATAGGTTTTGCTATTACGAATCGCTGTTTTCGGAATTCTAATTGGTTTGATTGCACTTGGACAATCCAAACAGACTGTCGACTTTTATGAGTGTTTAAGGCCAGTGTGAACTTGTGTTAGTTAAAAGAAGCCAAAAAGTAAGGCGTACGCCATGAGCTCCTATGCTTTTGATTTTTGATTGTTTTAAGAATTTTGAACCATAGCGATACTTGCTAACATCAAATTTTCGAAAAGGTACTTTAGATATAAATCGAACTTCTCTAGGTTTAAAAATCATTACTTTTTGATCCTTCGATCCTAGAGAACAACTTGTTTAAGAACTTATGTTGGGGATTTAAACCAATTATAGCGAACCACCTTAATGAATTTACTTGATAACATCGTAAATGTTAATATTTTGCCCCTGGTCACTGTACCAGAATAACCTTAGCTTGGTTTATAACGTATACAAAGTGGTAGTTGGTGTAATGGGAGTCAGGGAAACGGAAACGGATGCCTTCTTGGAATTTCGTTTCTAACAATACGCAAAAAGCATAATTTCCCAAGTCCGGTAATGACCTCAATTGAGATCTTCAATATCAAGTGACTATAATGAGATCAACGGGGACTTAGTATACTGTGCCACCAGAAAACATAAGTACAATAGAACACCATCGATGTCCTGACCAAAAGCTACATGTTGGTAGACTGGTAGGTATTCAAAGACTTCTTTTACTTTGTCTTCCAAGTTACCTGTTTCTTTGGGCGTAAGAGAAAAGCCCATTCTTATTCGACTCTTAGTTATTCCGGTCCTAATATATGGTGCAGAAGCATGGACCAGTGTAGGTGGACTTATTACTCAATTTTTCTTCGAAGATGCTAGAGTCGTGCGGCGGAGCCAACCTAAACAGAATTGAAGATTTGTTTGTCAAAATTACCTGAAGGCACATTGACAAGCGAAAATAATCAGTTATAGACACTACGAGAGCACACTTGCTAGCTAGGGAATCTTATGGAGGCTAAGGGGCGCCTAAGTGAGATCTCGGGCATTCAGAGTGAATGAGACGACGAAGCTCAGTCTCTGAAATGGTCTTACTTACGAGCGCTGCCCAACATAATTAAATTTAAGAATAGAACTGACCAGTTCGGGGAGGTTTAAGCTATTAGAATATAAAGAAAAGAAACACAAGGAGACGCCTTGTCAACACTTCTATTTAATTTTGTGGTGGAATACCTATCTAATGATATCCCTTCAGAAAAAGGATAGGGGAAGGGGTTACGTTGATGATCTGAACCTAATAGTTAGGAGAAACGCAGAAAGTCGAATAAAGACAGGAAGTATGAAGAAAAAACCAACTGATGATTGCTTTACTGTTTGGATTTTCAGTGTTCTACTTTTAACAGCTCGCGTATGACTCGTAGCATGTGTCAAAGTCGAGCACTGTTGCTTGGTATTGCCATTTGATCACAAGGAGAACTAGATCCGAATAACGTTTACAAATTGTTGAAAATTAACATTCAAGTTGGTGCTCTAAGATAAACGTTTTTGACTCACATCGACCAATTTACGGTCATCATAATCGACCTACAGAGCAAGGGCTTTAAGTCATAGAGCAAAAATTTCGCATTAATTCGCTATTGGACGTCAAGCCAGCTACGCGTCCATAGAAAAAAATTCTGCGGTGTCCCCCAGTATCAATGAAGATCGTGATTTGTACGCCGTTCACTGCAATTGGAAATTTGTTACTCGACTACGTGGAAAATTTTACGTACGTAAGAACCTTCGTCTAAAAACTTATAAAATATAGTCCGTGCAAGAACTAAATTGTCGATGAATTGGCCTTAAAAAAATTGGAAGAAGATTCTATACAAGAGCAGAAGACCTATCTGGTGTGATTAAAGTCCGGTGGAATCATTGGACCGTTTTTTTTCTCAAAGATGACCGTGAGAACAACATATGGCCGTCAATAACGCCCGTTATCGTTTAATGTCTTCTAACTTTTTTTACTCAAAACGCACAAGCGTTTGCCGTCTTGTCGGCATGTGGAACTATTGAACCAATTGAGAAATCAGTTTGGTGAGCAATTTATTTCTCATTCTGAACCGGTAAACTGGCCGGCTAGATGGTGCGATTTAACTCATTTAGACTGTTTCGTATAGAGGTACTTCTATGCCGAAAGATAGACTCAGTTACCGCCTTGGAAGACAACATTACACCCAGAAATTATGAGAAACCAGCCAATATGCTTGAAAAAGTGACTTAAAATTAGACTCTCCGTATCGATCGATCACTTAAAATGTAGTCGAATCAACATATACAAGGAATAATCTATAATGGATAAATGGCAAGTATTGATTTATCACTCCAAATAAAAACGATATACATTTTTCCAACTTCCATGTCTTTGTTATAACCATTTAAACCAAACACTTGAAAAATATTACAATAAGTCACTGACCGGCTTCGATCGATCCTAACCTGGCTCTTGACTGTAATCGATAAACGACTTGAAATTTACTAAGAATGACTTTAAAGTCAAGTATGCTTCATCGCGATGAAGGAACCATTCAGAACTTATTGTTGCGCAATATTAAAAAACCATAATAATGATAGTGACACTTTACCGATGTCAAACCTGGTCTCTGTCTAAGAAAGAGAAAAATAGAAGTTGGGACTTAAGGAATGAGAAGAGATCAAGGAGAAATTCCGGGGTCGGAAACAGGAGAGAGAAACAGAGGATCTTTATTCAACTCCGAGCATTGTCTGAGTAGTAAAAACACGAAGATTAAGATTGGCAGGACACGTCGAACAAATGGACAGTGGATGAACACTAAAAATAATAATAAATGGAAAATCCAAAGTAAAATATAGAAGGATCACACTCATGACAGCGAATCGCGAAAAATTGTCAACGAAGCTCTGAGCTTTCGAGTTCTAAATGGCCATTAGCAATGCGATTTAATATTTTTAAATTACTTTTGGACAGAAATTGATGAACTTAGTACGGTAATGTGTTAAGGAGTTCTTGGAAATATCGATGTTCGCATCAAAGCCTTTAGATGTGTTCGTATTTTCACTTTAAAGTTTTTTTAATTAAAAAAAACATATAGGCGCTACTTTTGAAAGACTCTAATTGTACGAAGAATGGAGAGCACGATTGGACCACGAACTGTATGAAATGAACGAGCTTTTGAATATACCGTAAAACTTCAGTTTATGAAGTCACTAACGTGCTTTCGTCAGTGTTGACGATCCAGAAAGCCTCCATAATTGGTGGTCGCGGTGCAATGGCAGTCATCACCGGTTGTTGTCATCACGGAAGATCAATAGTTCAGTTCTGTTCATAGCCAAGAAAAATTCCTATACGGAAAAACTGTTTAACAACAACAACAGTTGTGAATGAGAGATGATCAGAAAACAAATGCTGACAAAGGCATAATACTCGCAGCATAAGGTCGCTTCAAAATTTATTTTCCAATATAACACCTTAATGACATGGAAACAAAAAAAGTTACTGTGAACTACAACCAATGCGACAAATTCAGTCGAATCTCTCGAATCATACCTAGGACAACCACCGGATAGTAGTGAACGAAGAACTTCGACACAAACCATCTGCACCCCGTCCAAGTTGTGTGACAAAAACCATAAGAGCGTAACTCATGAACCTGCGCGAAACCTATTAAAAAAAATAGTTCCAACTAAACTCTAGCCAGTCCCATACTTTCATAAGTTATTTATTTGGTGTACCAAGTTGCTTGTCATCTTTTAAATTATTACGGTCCTCTTGGGAACGATATGTCACTTTAAATTTGGTAGTAAAATAAAATAAAAAAAAACTGCAAAAAATATTAAAAGAGAAATGCAGTCGAGATGGCTAATAAAACCCTTGAAATTCGAACCATCATCAGCCTATTTAGACATCTTCAGTTACAACGCCTGAAATTGCTAAGCCATACTCTTCGGAATGCCACTCCATTCACTCAGGTTTTAAATCTTTTCGAAATTTAGGTCAACCTGTTCTATCCACTTGGGTAACAGAAGCGACATATGTACATCCTGCCAAGTTTATTAAATAAAAAAGTGGGTTATGCACACCCACCCGTTAGTGTCCAGTTAGTGTCGTGACCCATCCACTAACTCCACTCGACCAGCAAGTCCCAACAAAAGTAATCACACTTAAAATATTCATCAAAACTGTAAACCAAACTACATACGCACTTCACCCAAGTATATATTTTGAAACGAAACTTCCTAAAGATTTAAGGCCATCACCGGTCTAATTCACTTCGGATTATGGTGTTCTCAGCATGGACGTATACACATATACACGTGTACATGCAGTCCTGGTATGGGCCATCAAAAAATAAGGTTCCTCTGTCCAGGAGTATGGCACGAGCATATTTCATGCAAATATATTCCCTGACAACCATAGTGCACAAGCAGCATAGGTCCTTCGGTTATTCATTTCTCCAGCTCGACTGTTGTTCACTGGTTGAACTTCTCCAACCGCACAATGAACACTGTCGGGCAGCTTTAAGCCCCATACTATTGTGGGTTGGCAAGTTGGTCTGCTGAATGTTTGCAACAAATGGATATGCATAAAAGCATCTCTTTACCCATTCTTCATACACAGTTTTATTGAGATTAATTTCATTTTTCCGCCCTTTTTCCCGTTCCCCGTTTTATTTTTTGTTTTCATTTTTCTGGTAGAAAGGAAATGCAGGAATCAAATGAATCCTGCGCTAATGAGGCAACAGAAGCAACGGAAAAACAGCTCAGAGCTCAGAAATATACTATGTACAGCGGTCTTTCAATATTTTCCTCTTGTTCTTCCGCCACTCCACTGCATTGAAGACTATAAGATTTGCACAAGCACAGGAAAAAAGTGGATTGGAATCGCAAGTGCACAACAGACAATTCGAACACAACGTCCCGATGAGAGGAAGGAAGATTGAACAAAGAGACAATAATGACGGTGATGAGTAATCCTGAATTCCATGCCATCCGATCGGACCGAGGAGAAGTTGTATCCTTGTGAGTACCCCCCGGATACGGATACTGTACTCACATAGCCCACTGCCGCCCGGTAACAGGAGCCAGGTCTTGGCACTCCAAGTTCAGGATTCTGAATCCGGAATTCAGTACTCGAAGCTACGAATAGGGGCAAGAAAGCCCGAAGCATATTTGGGTTTGGTTCATAATTGATGGTACTTGAAGGTCTTGAGCTGATGTTTACATGAACCGGATCATTTGTATATGTTGTTTGCTCAATGGGGATTTAATTAATTAACTTTTGACGCCATTAACCGGGCACTTGTTTATGTGTAATTTATCGGGCAAACATACGAGCACATATCCTACACATCCCGTCGTATATATGTAGCTATCATCAAAGGAACTCTTGTGGCCTTCCATTTTCATCTTCCTTTCTATAATTTGGGAATCTTTTCAACTTTTCGTTTTTCGTCTTTTTTTTTATTTTTAAATACTTTCACGAATCACGAGTGGGACGAGTGCAAAATGAGCGGATAATGTAGGAGGATAAAACGTATGAGGATTTCAGCAATAATGCTGTCTTTATGGGGCAATTTGCGATGCGCTTAAGTTTGAGAGTTCTTCTTCTGAAAACATATACTCGTATATATAAAGAGAATGAAGAAGAAAATTTCACAATCTCACAAGCAATTGTGGGCCGAGATAAGTTGAAGTTTTTCCAAGCTTCCCATAAGCTTTATAAGCATGAGTGACTTGTGTGTCGTACTGGGGTTTTGAGTGAAGAGTGTTGGGGATTAGGGCGCGTGTGACTTGAGATGCCACTTTATTGTTCTTAACAAAGTTGACGAGAACGACTTTTAAGATTTTTGCCTTTGGGGAGTAGTGGGAAGTATTTAAAGGCAAGGCAGGGATTTGTCTATGGCAGAAAGCTACTGCAAAATCAGTTTTTAGTTTGATTCCCGTGTGATTTCTTTCAGAAATAGGGTTCGGATTAGTTTTAAAGATGAGCAAAGAGTGAGTACTGCGAAGCAATTTAATCAAAGGACCATTAGAATTATTTTTTCTGTACTTCTGAAATCTTATCTCGAATAGTTCATAATTTTTTTGAGACCTCTTTACATGCTCTTGTTCAAAAAGTAATGGGAATGCCGCAAGTTCGCTTAATTTTTTCGTTGTGTATATTTATATGTTGCTTTTAGTCCTGTTTGCTTAGTCTGCAGTCAGCTGGTTAAGTGAAACTTGTGTCCTGTGAGAAATGCGTAAGAGGATTTCTGTTCATCTCAAGAATGGAGCAGCATATTTATTTTGATTGCCTCTTTTTCTGGCGCAAATGTCTGCTTAATTCCCTTGTAATAATGTAAATTGTGCTCATTTGTCACTGCCTCCCGTGCGCCGATAGATAGACTCGGGAGAGCATTTGGATTCGTATACTCTAGGTAGTCCTTCTTCCGATCAGTATCAAGAGTCTCCATTGCATCCGGAAGACTTATTGTTACGTATGGATTCTGAGAAGGTGGAGTCATTGGATCGTACGTAAATCTATGGCGCACGATGTCGGCCGGTGATAAGTGACTTCTTGTGTCCTCAACTGGGTTACATGCAGATTCAACAGGATGGCGAAAATGTGTTATTTCCAGAAAAGGTCATGTGGAATTCCCGACTAGATGATGCAATTAAACGATGTTAGAATTGTTTTCTCTGGGTCTATGTTTCAACAAAAACTGATCAACTGGAGTACAACATTGGTAAGATCCAGCCCGATCAATGAAATGGTATTGAATCTGTTCTAAGCCACAATAAAAGTTTTGGTCGTACATCATTGACAACTCTTATTATTCAATTAAAAGTTTAGGCACAGACAAGAAAAGATATTACTTAAGAATGAAAAGTAGTGGACCTAGATGTCTGCCTTGAGGAACGCCGGAGGGAGCTAACAAAGGCCTACAAATGAAGCAGCCAAAAGGAATATTGTAATAGCCCTTTTCCAACTAAGAAAATATCCACATGAATAAATTTAGGTCAAAGTCTGGGGTAGGAAGTGAAGAGTATTAGTCCGTGGGAAATTTTGTCAACAGCTTTATTGAAATCGGTTGAAACAGCGTGGGCTTTATTGTCTTCTCCCAATGTCAAGATATTAAACAAATTAAACATAAGTTTGTATTTATAAACCTCTTATGAGGAAGCCATATTGTCTATGGGAGACTACAGATTTACAGTGAAAACTTGACGTTTCCCGTAAAGTGCTTTCGAAGAAATTGGATATACTCGTATTTGACGGTTTGACGATGGGACGATTTTCAGACCTTTTTTCATGTATGGGGGTTATACAAGAGCTTTCCTATTTTTGGGAGTATTCTCCTAGAAAGAGGGATGAACTAAAGATATTTGACACTGCGAGGTAGAGACGGGGGGTCATCGGGGATTAAATTGATTAATTTATTTTGGGTGATACACAATGAGAGAAGAATTTGGTAAATAGTTGAAATAAGAAGAATCAACCTTAAAAGAATTTTATAGAGAACTCTTACGCGATATACCTATACAACGGAGAGCTTGAAATATAGTAGAATTCGTTATTACTCGATTTAAACTCCGAGGCAGCAAGGAAGATTTTTTTGTGTGAAGTCTGTGCTCCCTTCGAAATATCCCAAATAAGGCATTAGTCCTAAGGACAAGAGTACACGTGTTTAAATAATAGACATACATCAAATGCCATGTCCTCACATAGACTATAGAGACCACATCCTCCTTATTGGAATTCGAAACTTCTAGCAAACTTATCCTCAAACAATTCGATTTAAACTTGATCTCATAATAGTCCAACATTCCAGTTGCAAAATAGTTTGAATATCTTCACATATAAGTCAAAGCCCGATTATCCAATTGATTCCGGTAATCCGTTTAAGGCAACCGTCTCAATATTAACTCCAAACTCTTCTACGAAATCATCTCGGGAATTAATATGGAAAAACTGAAATTCCAAAAGAACCATAATCCCTAACCCACTCATCCACTTATCATATTTCAGCCAAGTAAAAACCCCATAGAATATGTAACAATGTACCGGTCCTCGAGGCAAACGCCAAGCCAAAAAGGATACGTTGAACAATTGTTTCGTTAAAATATGTGAAAACTTTTTTCAAGAACCCAGTCAGTCGCCTTCCCATCATTTCTCAAGTCAACAAAATGAATTAAAATGAAGCGAAAAAAAAAAATGCAAAACTTTTTCAATAAAAAATGACCAAGGGTTTTTGTGTGACAGTAAGAATTTCCCAGATAATAGAATCCTGGCAGCTTAAGCAGATGAGACAACATCATGGTCGAGGGCAATGCATTTCGTTCACTTTTGCCCAACCGAGACCGAAAAATGAGCAGTGAAACTGCAAAAGTGCAGCGCGCAGGAGAAGCCCATCGTGAATAATAATAATGAAAAAAAGGGAACAAAATACGAATCCAACAGCGAAGGATAAAAATTGTAATTTGATAAAGTCAAATGCCGAGACGACGAGCAGAATGACGCTGGGAAAAAAAAAGAACCAAACTGCGTTGCGAAAGTTGATCGCAACAAGAAAGTAGTGGAGCACGAGGTAGAGCAGTGCGGAGGGGGCTACAGTAAAACTTTGAAAACGCCTCCAGCAATATTCCCGTTCTTTAATCACATCTCTGCTTCTGTAGCAATATCGTTACGGGTACTCGTGCCTGCACGAGAGTTAGAAGTTATGAAACCTAATACCCAGCCAGTAGGAAAAAATAAGCTCCGACCAGACTCAGTCAGCTCTATAGTCGTCGTATATGTAGTTTTTCATTAGCTGCTGTTCCCGACGATTACGTTCATGCTGATGAGGATGATGATGATGCTCGGTATTATGAAGACGGTACAACACATCACCATTCAGGGATAGATATTTATTGGAAATTTGCGTATCATTGAAAGTTATTTGCTCACCTAGTGGTTTAATTAATGTTTCATTGAATTCTTCGACATGTGGTGACGCTGCATGACATATGAAATACCTTGGCACACCACTGAGGTATGCTCTGCAAAATAACACGAAAGAACAAACAATGAAAAAACGTACGCAATTAAATGTCTCAGGAATTTTGAAGACTCCCAGCTCATGGGTTGTTTGTCGATGACAGGGATTCAATTTCGTTTCAAGACGTGTGCCAGGTGAAAGGGATGTGGAGCAATTTATGGTTTGGTTTTTGATTATTTATTTGAAAGTTCTATACAGGCAGGTCGCCACGAGTAGGTGAGGCTCCATAGAATTTTTTTTTTTTGTTTTCCCCCGGTCCGTAACGTGCCTTTCAATGGCTTCTGGGGATGTAAATTCCTGTCAGTGAATTTGACTTCTTTCCACGTATTTTGAGTTTTTAATTAAAAAACATTTCAAAGGTGGAAAAGATTGAAATTGGAGTTAGAAAAAAACTAGTTGGTTACTTCGATACGGTTATTGTGGACATTTCATAACGATTCTCTCCCTCTGCTAGTATAAATTTGGATGGAACTTTGACTTGGTGAAGTGGGCAGATGGGAGCCGTTACGAACTAATATATTGCGAAAAGCTGTTTAGCTCGTTCCGTCCAAGTAGTGTATTCTACAAACTTAAACTAATTTGGATTTTCATTTACGTGAACATTATACAATAGTTAAAGTAATGGGACATCTAACAATAGAAGTTATTTTAGAGCCCGCAATATTTTTAGGGGGTAGAAACTAAGAAGTTCTGAGCAAGATAAGCGAAAAATATCGCCGCCGGACTTAAGAGTGCGGCAGAGAATACAGGTAGGCTTTTCACTCCATCAATATCTAATTTTAAAAGAAGATTTCTGAGCAGTTAACTGCGGAATACAACCGAAATTATGGGAACTTTAGCATGGGTGAATCAATACATAGTTACCGAGCTCTCGCAATTTTGGCGGGAGATCAAAAAGTCTTGATAGTAATCAGGTTAGCTTCCTTAAAAAAGAATCTGTACCTTCAAATGGTTCATTTGTGGAGGCGATATCTCACGGGGCAGTGTCCTGAAAGTCTTGAATATTGTCTCTATTGGAGCTTATGATATTTTTAGAACTCTTGCTTAAAAGTTGTAAGTCCTAAGACTCTATCCTGATTGGACAGATATTGAGATTATTCCCAACTACCTATGAGTGTGTTGATTTACGAGGGTTGTCCGATAAGTACCTAGCCTCACCGCCAGATGGTTCCGGTATCACAAGAGCAACTTACTATCGTATAATACATTCTAGTAGACGCCTACTGTCGAAATTTCAGCCGGATCGGAATCGTAGTTTTGTTTTCACCACGTGTGGAAGGGGGAGTGTCAGCGGATTTTAGAAAAATGGAAAAAGAGCAATATCGGTCGGTGATTCGATTCTTGTTATTGGAAGGGAAATCGCGCAGCGAAATCAAAGAGGCTGTGTACGGTGACTCTTCTCCTTCGATGGCGACCATCAAAAATTGGCGTTTCTGCGTCGTTTCGTGGCAGTCGACGAAACATGGATCCACTGGTATACAACAGAGACCAAGGAACAGTCGAAACAGTAGACTTCATCCGGCGAACGTGCTCCGAAGAAGGCGAAGACCGCCCCATCGGCCGGAAAGTTGATGGTCACCGTTTTCTGGGATTCACAAGGTGTGATCCGCATCGACTACCTGGAGAAGGACAAAACGGTCACAGGGCTGTACTATGCCAAATTATTGGGCCGATTCGATGCCGAATTGAAGAAAAAACGGCCCCACTTGGCGAAGAAAAAAGTGCTCTTCCACCATGATAACGCAGTCGATTCTTCGCCGTGCATAACAACTCTGCCTTTCGCAGGCTTCAGCTTGACAAATCTTGCATCGGGACTTGGGCTTACACCCGTACAGGGACCCAGGAGCTCAAAGTTCATGACTATATCCAACGCCATTTGTTCGCTGACTGGGCTTCGGAGCGTTCAAAAGAGGGGCCCAATTTTGGCCGAAAAATCATCTTTAGCGATTAGGTGCATTTTAGGATGAACGGCAACAAATGTCAACAAGCAAAATTGCCGTATATGGGACGACGTCATTGGTCCATACTTTTTTAAAAAGGACGTTGATGAGGCTGCCACCGTCAATGGCAGGCCATACAGAACAATGATAAATAGTTTCTTAAAGCACAAATTTAACAATATGAACCTGAACGCCACGATTAACATTCAGCTTTGAGCGTAAGGTTATTTTTCGCAGAGGTGACGTGAATTGGCCACCATGGTCATGCGATTTGACATCGCTAGTTTGTTTCTTGTTGGGTTTCCTTAAGTCGCAGGTCCAGGCGAATAAACCACAATCGACGGATGCCCTTAAGGTGAACATTGGCCATTGGTCAAATCATCTATGCGGAAGGGTCGTTGAAAATTGAACTACTCGGTCCAGGCGCACATTTAAAAGCGATGCCTTATTCCGTACATACTGGCATGCATGCGCCTTTTAAATAAAAAACGAATTTTGTTAATACCCCACACACAACTTGTTTTATGGTATTTCAACATCTACCCGTCCTTATTGAAAAACCTTTTACAAAAAAATGTGATTTTGAGGTAGATACGTTTCCTACCCTCGCTGTTTCCTAAGAAGCAAATTTTCTCCTATTTTTACGTTACTCAATTAAGTAATTAGCTACAACCGCGAGTAGGCCAAACAAAAATAAACGAGAAATGATGCAAGTTAATTCGTAAACGAAATTCAATAGGCTTCAAATATGCACAACGCACGTGTAATCAAGCTCATGTTGAATGTTTCATTACGAATGTTGATTCAATATCTCTACATTATGCCTGATGTTGTGGCAATTATAGCTGCTAATTATGAATCACCCACCATACGAATATGAAGGCAATCAATCCATCGATAATTTGTACACCCCCCAAAGCCCCATATCGGTCCTTTTTCCTTGGATAACCATACAAATGACGAAACGAAAGTGTAAAATTTTACGAACAAAGAATCATATAATTTATTCAAGGCACATGTCTGACGGACGACAATGACAGTTCGTAAGAGTAGGCGAAAAGACTAATAATATCTGTTTAAGGGGAAAATCAAAGCCATCACTATCCCGGGCAATCGTCGCCCTCTCATTGCCCACGTACACATGTGTACAATATAAATCGATGTTGGCATGGCAGAGGGCGGAACGAATATCCTTCATTAATTATCCTGAAGCCTGTTTCATATTTCAGTTTACTTCGCTGAATATCAAAAATTGCGTTCCCGTTCTCTTTGGCGGCATTGTATGCGGATGGGGGTGTGTGCCGAAAGATCCACGTTTAAAATTTAATTCATTAAACAGGACTAGGTAGGATGGCGGGAAGTCGGATGGAGGCCACTAACAGAGCATTGCATGCCACAAAGCACCTGGCACCACATTAAGAACGTTCTGCTTCTGCTTTCGTTGGCGTTGCTAGCCATTTCCGTTACTGTGATAATTTGGCAGCGGCAGGATAATAGGAGGATGCAGTTGGTAATACAAGCTGTGGCTACATAATTGGTTGATGGCGTTCATAAACCACCATCACGACTACTGAAAGTTCCTCGAGCAATATGCTTGTGCAGAACAGGCGCGAATAGTCCGTTTTATGTTTTAATATATTCCAGGAACAGGATAATTTGTGCACAACTGACACCTATTTCAGTTGGAGTATCTACTCGCCATTGTTTTCAGTCCATTCTGGCTTAGTTTGCTCTACCACATGGTTATTTAAGGGGTCCTTTTGCAAAAGGGTTTTTGATTCATTTGAACGTGTGCTCACCATCCCTATCCGCATAGGGTGAAATGCTTGAAATGTTTGAAATGTTGCCTTCTCCGGTCATGGTCGTATTAATTACGAGCAGGAAGACAGGGACGAAGGATATATTGTGGTAACGGAGTTGCCATCATCAAAGTGCCAAACCGCCTTTTCACCGCATGCACAGTGGCACACAACCCGCTATGAATAACACAGACAATATCCAATAGGGCATGTAATAACGCCATCTCCATGTATCCTTGCCTACTTCCCGGGAGGTTTTCACGCCCCACCTGGCTTACCGTTCAGCTTTCCATGAACTGTGTATATACATAGGTGACGGAGTTTGCGGTTATTGTTTATTACACCTTCGGCGATATACCCGTTTCGGTGGCTGTGAAGCAAGTAAACGGATGCCTGCTTACAATAAATAAAAAATGCCAGCCGAGCACATTCAACCCGTCGAAGAAACAAAAAAAGAAAAAAACTCATTTCACACACACATGTACAGGCGCTTGAAAAGGAAATTGTTGAAGAGAAGGAGCGAAGCAAATCATTATCATTCATGAGCAATGGCCCCGGTATGGTTGCATGCTTCTTAAAACAATGTCGTAACTCTGCCCACGCCCTAAGAAGTAACATTTCGGGTGGCGAATTAATTTTATACATACTTTCTGCAGGATACGCTAAAAACCACTGAATTATGAACGGTGCAAACTATGCGCAAATTGTTTATTGTAATAGCGGGATGAGACGGGATCAGTGGATGTCGGCGATGGTGGTGATGGAGAAGGGAGGTTCTAACCGCCTGCTGAATTGTTATATTCCGCCCAAGGGCACTCTATCTCAATGGACATTGAAATCGTAAAGATAATTATAATTACTTTTGTGTGGGTATGTGAGCTAGGGACAGTGAGTCAGAGCGACGGTCTGCGGGAATTATAGACAAGCGTTTTGAGTCTTATCGTTCCCATGGTAATCGAGTTTCTATTTATATTTTAGGTTTTATGGTTGTGGGCTATTAGATTGGCATTAAATAAGGAAATAAAGCTCCGTTTTAAGCGGCTACTGTAGGGGCGATTGCTGCAGGCTTTTTTCCTAGGAAATTCAAGGAAACCATTGTGTTGGTAGATTGTAATATTTCAAGAGCCTCAAGAGAATAAAGGAAGTACATTCTTACTGCAATACAATTCTGGTTAAGGTTTAGTTTAATTTTGATATCCTTTCTTGCGTTTGTCATATTATTGGGAAAGAAGGTACTTTCTAATAAACACGGAGGAAAGTGAAGCGGTCTTCAGCTTCAGTGCTATTATGAACCTATTTTGACCTTTCTTGAACCCGAAGGCAACATACTGTTTTACATCAATTCATTAGGTTGTAATATAATACGTTTAAGACGATTGTAGTATGAGCTGCGTTCAAAATATAACAGGAATTGTCGACTTTAAAAAATAATTTAATTTATTCGTTATTTATACAGCCGATCTACACAAAAAGCTATACGTCTCCAGTTTCCAATGGTCCAGTTAGGACCAATCTAGAAAAAAAAACTATGTTCTTGGAGGATAAAATTCTCCAAAAGCCTCAATGACTCGCCAACTAGGGTAGTCCTAAAAAACCCAAAACCCATTGCTGAAAGGAAATATAGGATGGTAATTGACTACGAAAGGCTAAATAGCGTGATTATTGCGGATGAATAGCGATACCCGACATTAATTCCACTCATGGAAGCCTTGGTAATGCTCAATATTTTACAACTTTGAATATGACCTCAGGGTTCGACTAGATACCTATGAAACCGTCAGATATACCCAAAACAGCGTCTTATATAATTAGCTTCCTTTTTAAGGCCACCCTTCGTGTTTCACGAATGCTACGGCGATTTTCTAGCGGATGATTTACAATTTGCTAAAGTCATATACGAGTGTAGTATGTGAGTTACATTGATGACACATTGTCTTTGGCGACAGTCAAGAAAGCTACCTGGAAAATGGCTAAAGTCGTGTGAAAAGCCTGGGCGAGGCCAGCTTAAAGTTTAACCCAGAAAAAGTTCACTTTTTTGGGTATGTGATTTATCCTGACACGAAAAAAGTTGAAGCTCTCTCAGAATGACCTCTATTGTAGAAAGTTCATCCAAGTCTTTGCAAAGGCTACTAAGCCTCTTATCCACCTGACCCAGGAGGAAAACATTCAGGATAAGCCAAACAACATTTCCATTACTCTTGATAACGATACGATGAAGGCTTTCAATGATCTAAAGACTAACTTGTGTGGTAATTTTTTAATTTCCTGATTTTGGTATACCACTTAACCTTACTACAGAAGCCACGAAAACAACTTTCGGAGCCGTCCTATAGCAGGAGGAATTGGGCGAAAACAAACCCATCGCATACATCTCGCGGTGGCTAAGCAAATCCGAAGAGAACTATGTGACCAAAGAAAAGGAGATGCTAACGATAGTAAGGGCCCCAGATAACCGTCTAACCTATGTATCTATATGGTGGGAAGAAAATTCGTTACTGAACATCAGCCAATGACAAGAAACCGAAACTATAACTCGAAATTAAAATGATAGAAGGCAGACTAGATAACTCAAATGTCACGGTTAATGTTCTTTCAAGGCTTCATCAACCAGCCCTTGACCACCTCAGTAAATGCTTCTGCGGAATACCAGGTTACACGAAATGCATTCTCAACGAAAACCTCTTCTGACAATAATTCTATGGGAACTGCACATTCTGTGACAGGGACAGCTGTAGAGCTGCTAAGCCTGAGCAAAATATCATCAACGAGATCAGGATTATTAAAGAAAAAATCAGTGGGTTTAACGTGCCTGTCAAATAGCGGGAAGAAATCCATAGAATCATTAGCGAAGGTGAAATCATGACTTAGGCTAATGTAGTGCAAGCTCTGATTTCACAAACGAATCTTTACTGTCTGATCAGTGTCGGAGGTTAATGAAACCAAATATTATCGCCTGCTAACGAGACCGATAGTAAAGGGGGGGAGGTTTAATACGTGGTTCAATGGGATTTTGGGAAATCATGGAGAAACCTATCGGCTGTCAGGACGCTGCTTCACCATGGACAGCATGTCGCAGGAAAAGTACATAAAGTTCATAATTTATAATACAATAGTGATTTTTAATTCGATGGGTTTTAAATTGTCAAAGAAAAAACAGAAAAAATGAACAAGTGTACATTTCTAATATTTCAGTCAATAACTCAATGCTTGCCATTTACTTTTTAAGGATTACTTCTGTGCTCTTTCTTTTGTAATGGTTATTTTGTGTAAATATTGATCACGACTTCTTTTGAAGTAATCCATATGGAGAGTTTTCTTTTGAGTCACTTTTTCGGGCATACTGACTGGTGTCTCACTAATAAGATATTTAATGTTGTATTTTAAAACTGCAAATGATGCTGGATTTTCGGTACAGACGAGTGACTTGACATATAGGAATCAAATCGCACGTTATTGTCGACCAATTCATCGGTCCAAAACACACTTTTCCGATACATAAGCGGATTTTCCTACAACTTTTCTAAGGCTTACTCACCGATAATTCGACGCTGCAGTAGGTTGTTACGCTTTAGTTCTTGCACGAGCTGTATTTTGCAAGGTTTTAGACCAAAATCCTTGCATAAAGCCTTGCACGTAATCACATTTTCAATCATGGTCTTCATTGACACAGTGGCGGATTGTTCTTGACTATGGACGGACTTGAACTACAGACCTTCGGCTTAACAGTCAGTGATGATTACCATTACACCACGACCACGAAATATGGTCACAATGGCTTGAATTGTTTGCTCAGAAGGTCAATCATGAAGGCCGTAAAATGGTCGAAGTGTGTGAAAAACATTTTTCACAGAGCACAGAGATTTTTGATAATAAAATTCAATAATTTGAAAGTGTATTTTCAATACAAGTCTTCTCATAATAAAATGGCAATATTAACTGAGTATGCCTGGCTATAATATATGTCACCAGTCATGCGTGAGCTTTTAAGAATGAAACACGAAAAAACCAAGCAGAAAGAAAATCACCTTTTAAAATTTCGAAAATAAAAAATCCTCTTCAACACTTTTTCTGAGTGACTGTACGTCTACTTCTCATAAAACCTCCCGTCACCCGGATGGTTTTCTGTCATATAAGCAGTATCTACAAAATAAAGAGAAAAAAAATTCTACCGGAACTCATTGAAGCATTTTATGACTTAATTTAGCGACCGCCCTCTCCTTCTAATTCCTCCCATCACATCACTTCTTGGTTTTCTTCTCTCCCTCTTTATTATACTGTTATTTCCCCCGTCCACCATTTACCCACATATGCTTCGCCACCGCAAGGATATTAATTGAGCTATAGGATTGAAATCAATCGTTCGCATGTGTCGACAGGAGTGACAAATGACATTCGCCTGACCAGCACTACCCCAAAACCGTGTTTCAAGCTCGACCGCCTACCATATCACAGCTTCAGCTTAAATACCACTCGTAACCATTCACAATTTATGCAATATTAACCACAAACCCAAACACAAAATTGGGATCAGCACGAAGGAAAGCGTGAGAAAAGAGTCCGACCGGCCTAACCATGCAGGACGATACCAATATTGGATTGTATTGTGCTACACAACATATGGACATTCAAAGACGACACACGATGACAGTCATACGTTGTCCAAAGGCAATGAAGTCATTTCATTCGGTTAATTGTTCCTCAGGGATTTCCGAACGGATTTGTATATAATCTCTAGCCATCCGCAACAGTCTGCAGGGCTTACATATGAGTGTGTGATTAAAATATAAGTGCGTAAGGGCAGCACATGACTGTGGGCGTGAATCGGTATTTGGGGACTAATTACTTCTGGATTATTTATTCATTCATCTCTTTAGTTGATGTCGTCTGGTTGAGCTATAAATTGTACGTGCAGATCCATTGGGCGAGACAAAAGAATGCATCAACGGTTATGTGAAATGGAAGTGCTGGATAAAGGTGCAAACCACAAAGCCATCAGCATGAAAATGTATGCGATGTGAAAGGACACTTTTGTCCCTAGATTGAGTTTTATTTATGCAAACAAATCAGTGAAAAGGTGATACCTTTCCGTTTTCTCTTCCACTGCATTTCCTTCCCTATCCCCAATCGACTAACCTGACGATCCCCGTATGTCCGGACACACGGGCATTAAGTAACATATATGGCTACATGTATGTACGTATACTCATCGATGTGAAAGACAATGCACAACATGTAATGAGGAAAAGTATACAAAGGACACCAGCCATGCCCCATTCTAGGATCGACCAGGCAACATGCAGCGTGTATAGTGCATGTATGTATGTAATTGCATAGTACCTATGCAACGGAGGCGGGTGAATGCCAGGGGGATGGCTTGAAATGGCTTGAAACGGCTTGGCCGGAGCTTTAATTAATATTGACGGTACTTTTGTAGAAGCATCAGGGCATGTGAGCATGTAATTTGATGGTAAAATGAACACCGTTTAGAAGTGAGAGCAAGAATGTGTGAAATTGTAAAATTGTGGTCGAACTAGGTCTTCCGGAATGAGCTGTAAATTGTTGTGAAACCCGACGGTTCGTAGTAGATTAAAATAAATAGTCTTCCGGGACGGGTGCAATTGCAATTAAATTGATATTTATACTTGAAGACATTGTTGACATTCAGGATGATGGATCAATCTCGAGGGAGATTGTGTATAGAACAAAAGAGACTTGTTCCTTTTTGAATGATTACTTGTGCAATTAAAAGGGCTCTTAAGCAGCTACGAAAATAGGTTAAAATTGAATGCGAGGAAAACGGTTGCATCGAAATCATTCAAATTTAAACGAACTAGTGTTTTATCAAGGTTCTATCAAATAATAAAAAAATTGGTTTGATAGAATTTACCATTCGACCGGAATTATTAACGAAAAATTTGGCATAAAACAAATGTACCTAGGTACTCAAATGTTTTAGCTCAGAAATTGTTGAGTAGAATTTGGAAAATCTTAAAATATGTCCAAAATTTTAGTTTCGCTTCATATAAAGCAATTAGAGGATATTTTTTAAACTTAACATATACGAAGTTTGTTCAAAAAATAAGGTGAATTTTTGAATTTGCCGAGCTAAGAACATTTTAATTTAAGAATTTCTTTTCTATTATGATGGCCT
Organism: Merodon equestris; assembly: GCA_958301585.1. NCBI lineage: Eukaryota > Metazoa > Arthropoda > Insecta > Diptera > Syrphidae > Merodon > Merodon equestris. The sequence continues at coordinate 95,208,993 of OY284417.1, read as the reverse complement.
CCTAACATATGTTGACATTGTCAGCCATTTTGGATATTCAGTCCAGTATAATTGGCTATTTTTTGCTATTGAAAAAAAAATGGTTCAAGGAAGCTGTATTAAATTTTAAGTGAAAAATAAAAATAATTGAAATGTTGACTGTGGCATTCGGAGAGTCTTCATTGAGCATACAACTCTTTATAAGTGATGCAAGACTCGGAAGGCCGAGAAGATTTTAATGACGATGTCCGCCCTGGACGCCTCAGCACGTCAACAACTTATGAAAAGTTGAGGTAACGAAGAAGACTCACGGAGAATCGTCGAATCATTATCAGAGAAATTGCTGAGGATATTGGCAAATAAAGTGGCTCATGCCATAACATTTTTTCAGATACTTTGGGCAAGAAAAGTATCTCAGCGTAGTTGGCCCTGAAATAGTTAGATTTTGACCAATCGTCGCATGAGCATCGCTCAAGAGGTATTGAATTACGTGAATGAAAATCCGGATTTACTGAAAAGGTTCATCTCTGGTGGCGAAACCTATGGTAGAAACTGAAAAGGCACAAAGCAGGTTTGCCGCGATTGAGGAGATAAGAACCACATCGCTGAAAGAGCTCAAGCCTATATCAAAAAGCATTTATCAGTAGTGTTTAGACGATTGGAAAAAGCGCTGGTGCAAGTATAGTATAACCAAGGGGGACAAAAGAGATATTGTTGAATAAATAAATATTTTTTGGGAGTCACCTTATTTTCTAAACATACCTCGTGTTTTTGGGTCTCCAAACTATCATCAAATACAAATTCAAAAGGTAAGGCTTCTTCAAACTGTAGACCGACAAGAAATTACCTTCTTATGCGACATTGAAATAAGACTATCTATTTGCATATCACACTCCTTTCAGAGTGAAGTAACCCAACTTCTGTCATCCAAAAAGAAGAATCTTTTACAAACACTACTTTCCTTGGGATTCGTCGACCTTTTTACCAAATTTTTCACACCCCCGTTTACCATCACCCCTTTCCCTTTGACGTCACAGTGTAAGGAGAAAAAAATAAAAGAAACAAAATGAACAAGTCCTATTATCCTTTCATTATTTGCTTATTTACACATCCTCTCAAAGGCGGTAAAGGTTTAAGATATTCATCTCCTTGCAAGACGTTCGCAGAGAGCAAAAGCAAACGACAGCGACAACGATAACTAAACAATAAACAAAGTAAGACGTCACAGAAATTAAAGCAAAACTTTTGTACTCGTTTCGTCTTCTGTTTAATGTCCTCATTTCGCAGTTCCAGATTCGCATCTTCCCCTATGCCATTTTTGCCTTCAAAAATATTGTTTACTCCGCACGAGAAGTGTATAGGTATGTAGGTATCAAGGACCACGAAACGATCTCATAAACGATTTCAAAGCAAAAAACCCTAATACAAATGCTGGCTTATGGAAAAGGGTCGGGGACAGACAGAAGAACAAGAGCTCCTCTGCCCTACATGGGATTCAAAACGAGAAATCGTCATCTTCATCGAGCAGCAGATGTTACCTGGCGGATATTAACCAGCAGCATTCCAGCATAGGGATCTTGGATCGCTTGGATCTCACACAAGAGTTCATGTTTAACGTCGGAAAGATGAAAATTGTTGTTGTTGGCGTTACTGATTGGCATTTCGGGAGATATGAAGCCAAGCATGGATGAAAAGTGAAAAGCCATGCGTAGTCACACAACCTACGTCTGTATATTCGTTTTGTTCGTTCGGTTGGCTTTAATCTTGCAGATGTATTGTACATGTAACTTCAGTTTTTTTTTTGTTTTACATTTTTCGGAGGTTCCGCACCTCAATCGCTATATCTCACTTAAAATCAACAAGACGAGAGAGCAGATGGCTGAGAAAGTTCCCAATCATTACTCAAACGACAACGAAGGTGTGTTCCAGCAAGGCGTGTGAGGGCATGAGCATATGGAAGCACGAAAGTGGAGTTGGAGATCGCCCTTCTGTTCTTATTCACTTATTCATGAATTCTTGGTTTTTTTTTTTCCAATTTTTTTCGGTTTAATTTTCGGAAACTGGTATTTACTTGTGAATCCATGAAACAGTAATAATTAAAACACAGATTCGCGGCAATATACCCATGTTGCCATGGTATTTAAATATTTAAAAATATTTTCACTACCGGCAATATGAACAAGTCAATTTAAATATTTATTTACTGAAAACAAAAGGATAAACATGCATCAGCAGCCAATTTGAGTCCGTACCTAAAACAAGCGATGGCTATTAATTTTAATAAAATACTGAACGTACGCAATGCATATGGATCCGGGGATATTGTTGGTGGATTTAATTTGAGGCTTCGTCGACAGGATATGGATGTTTAATTGAAAATCAAATTAGCTTCATTACCACTCTGATAATTATTGTTGTATTTTATTGCTCTCTTTGTTCGGTTATTATTAGGTTGGGCTTTGAATAATGATGTAGCAACAGAAATGATATGTTAGTTTCGACTGAACTATCCTTTGATTCAAAATTATATCCTTGTCATGGGATCATTTTTAGTATGAAAATAATTAGTTTAATTTCTTTAATTGGCACGGTTTTTAATATAGTAATTAGTACATTTGTGTGCTCTGAAGAATCCATATATTCTTCAATTAGCCTAACAAAAATAAATAAAGTTGCCTCAATGATCAAATCGCAAACCCACTCATCTGTTCTTCACTTCTCACCTGTTAACGTAATTAGTCTGTTTGAAGATTGTTGTGGTCTTAACTTTTGCCACATTATTGCTCGTCAGATTTATATCCAAATGTCGGTGTTTAAAATAAATCGATACATCAGGAAAGCAAGTCGGTTTAGAAGTAAATGAGGAGGAAACCAAATATATAGCCACTGACCGACTTGGATCAGTCCAAACCTCGCACCTGACTGTATTCGGTAAGCACCCCGAGCAAATGGCCGAGTTCAAATATTTGGGAACCATGTTGACTGACAAGAGGGACTGTTCAAAACAACCCTTTTGCCCCATGTCGAAGTTCATATTTATAAAACCATGTTGAACAGTGTATCTAGGTCTCTGACTAAAATTTTGGGTCCTTGAATTTAAGATCCTAAAGGGCAGAGAAATAGGCGAATGAAGAAAACTGCACAATTAAGAACTCGAAGAACTCTATTCAGTTCCAAGCATAGTCCGAATAATAAAATCGCGAGGACTAAGATGAGCAGGGCACATAGAACGAATGGACAGTGGACGAAAGTCAAAAGAACAGTGAGTGGAGAACCCGAGGGAAAAATACCGCCAGAAAGGTCGTGCCGTAGATGGGAAGAATAGACCTAGAAGAAATGGAACAGAACAGAATGGATGGAACACACTCATGGCAGGGAGATCTAGGGAATGGTTATCAATGAAGCTTAAAACCTTCGAGTCTCAAATTGCCTATAGTAATAGTAATAAAATAATAATCGGCTAACGTTATTAATAAATTCAATACGATATCAACCATCAACCAAAATGTGTTCCGACATCAAGCCTTAACAAGATTTTTGAAAGATGATTTGTAATCAGCAATAACCAAGTTAAGTTATTCCTTGATACAACCGAGTTGATTTGCAATAACCAATCAGGTTTCAGTCTAAAGCAAATCTGCATCACTCAAGGTTCGTGAATACGAACATGCCTTCATACAGACTAAATTATCGATCTGCTTTTAATGCGTGTCGACTTGTGAGATCATATCTTCAAGGTAAGAATGAAACGGTCTACTATAATGGCAAGATTTCTGCATGTTCGCTCTTAAAGGATCTATCCTATAACCTCTCCTTTTTACTCCCTTCATAAATGACCTCCATAAACAAACAAATAGTTTTTTTTATAGGGTTCCCGCAGGTTCAAGAGTTACGCTCTTATGGTGTTTGTCACACAACCTGGACGGGGTGCAGATGGTTTGAGTCGAAGATGTTCGTTCATTGTGTTTGGGGGTGTTTGTCCTAGATACGAGATAGGAGAGATTCGACTGAATTTGTCGCGTTGGTTGTAGTTCACAGTAACTATTTTCGTTTCCATATCATTCAGGTGTTGTAATGGAAATGCACACACTTTATGAATTCTGAAGTAATCTTATACTGCGAGTATTATGCCTTCGTCAGCATTTTTTTATCACCTCTCATTCACAACATCAGTATAGTATAGTATAGTAGGTTCTTACCTATGGACAGACTTGAACTACAGACCTTCTGCACAACAGTCGGTGAGGATAACTATTGCCCTACAACCACCCGCTACCATATTTATGCTGACAATATTCAGTTATATACAATGTTTCATATCTTTCCTAGGCTTGTGACGTGTCTTATATAAAAATATGTTCAGTCAACATTGCCATTTTATTATGGAAAGACGTTTGTCCGAACGATGTTTACAAATTATTGAATTCATTATTGATTAATGGTTTTCACGACCTTTGACTATTTTACGGTTGTCATAACCAGCCTACTGAGCAAGTAGTTCAAGCCATAGTGACCAAATTTCGCACCAATTTCACTGCTGCTGTATCCGCAGTGAATTCTCACTGAAGACGAAGAATCCACGGTGAGTGGGCCTCAGGAAAGCTTGAAGAAGATTCGCTTTTTTGTCGAAAAATTGTCAAAAGCTACGAAGCTCATTTTTGGTAGAACAACTAAAACGACCATATTTGGCCCGATGAACAACCTCAGACAGTGCAAGAGCTGCAAATGTAGCAGCAGTACACTGCCGGGATCACTGGTTTGTTTTTTTTTCAAAAATGACTGGGAACAACACTACTACTACACGCTAGTCAACATGTAATTCCAGTAAGACTGCGCTACATGCCACGCAGCATGCGAATCGATGGCCAAATTGAGAAATGACTTCGGTGTGCATTTTATCTCTCGCATTGGGCCGGCAAATTGACCGACTTGATCGAGCGATGTGGTAACTTTAGACTTTACTTCAAATCCCTTGGAATACAACATTAAACGTTATTTGCGAGAAGTCAGTCTATTCACTAAAAAAAGTGATTTAAAATTGAACTTTCTGTATGGAACAATTAAAACGTAGTCATGGCTAACGCAATCCTTAAAGAGTAAATGGCAAGTATTTGTCTATCAACGTAAAAAAAAAAATATACATTTCTTCAATTTTCTTGTAACGTTTTTTGACAATTAAAAACCAATCACCTAGAAATTCAGATATTTTAAAATAGATGGGCAGTTATCTCTCATGAAAGTCTCACTCAATAGATTGTTGACAGACTAAATAAAATTCTGGGAAAACTGTATGAACCACGAACTCGACTTAAGTCTATTGCTTCAAAAATATTTGGCATCCTAGGGGGTTTAAGTGCCTCAAAGACTTATCTTCCTTTACCTCCCTTTATGAAATTCAAATTAATTAAATCTTTTGTCTTACCTATTGAATTGCATACTTGTGAAATATTAGGACTCAATCTCGTCGAAGAAATTGTTTCAGATATGTATTCCTCTGAACTTAAGAAGCATGAGTGCAGAAGAACACTTACGAAAAAAGCTGGTTTTTTAAGACTATGCTAACGACATGTTGGCTTTTCTTCTTCTGTTTTTCTCCTGTTCACAACCAACCAATTATGCTTTTCCGATAGTTCAATAATGCCTATGAATAGGTTTTCATCAACAATGGCCATAACAATAACAAGCACATGGTGTCTATGTCGACTGTCAGTTACTGAATTCTTGACTTGACTCAACCAGCCAATATTGACAACTTTAGTCATACAGTTGGTTACGATGTATTTTTATTATGCAAACTAATTACGAAAATGGATGAGCTGTACCAACTACATTTCAACACAATTACCCTAGTGAGACCGGCTAACGTATGGCACTTTATAACGAATTATAAAGATTGACCTTAATTTATACGCTAAACAATTGGAGCCTTTTGACCATCATACAACCTCCAAACGGTGGTCGGACACTGACCAATTTACGAGTATTCTTCAAAAAGTCATCGATGATTTCAGCTTTCGGTTGATAGCCTTCAACCGAAGTCGTTGTGGTCAAATGAATGGCGTTGGGTTTCATTCATCATGGCCATAGACCGACCGTCATTGAATGTAAGCACACATTCAATTTAACGAAGGCCACCACACTAGCTGTCGGTTCTCCCTATGTTTGTGAATGATATATCAAATTTGTATTTGCCTGTATCAATAGCAAATTTTAAATATTTCCACCTCAATTATCTCGTAAATCAATAACACGTTAAACATGTCGTGCCATTTAAGCTCTTTAAACCATTCCATAGATTCAAAACCCAATGGAGAACATATAATTATTAGAATAAATTCATTTAATTGCCTCAATTACGTTAAGTTCTTTAAAGTCCTACAATGCCATTGGGACTTCTAATTAATGTGGAGTCTGCGGAGGGATGATCAACGTCGTGAAATTTTGATTTTGAAAATAATTTTATTTTATTTCAAAATGTTTTCTTTATACATCTAAGACAACGCTCCTTCCATGCTCTTAAAGGCTTTTAGAACTCGATCTTTTCGAAAGTGTTTAGCGTTTTCAGGCTCATATATGCCTTAGAAATGATTACCCTTTAAGGTATCGTTTATTTTCCGGAACAGAAAAGAGTAACACGGGGCCATGTCTGATCAATTTGGAGGCTAATGGCTTTTTAAGTAAGCTTTCTATTGGTAAAATACAAGCAGGCGCACTACCACAACTCAAACTTGCCAAGATGAGGTTGCACTTGTACGTAGTACGCCTCATTTGTTCTTGTGACAACAGCTCATAACTCATAATTGTGAAATGTGCCTTAAAGCCACTGTACTCATTGAACTTTTTCTGAACTTGGTGATCCAACGTAAAGACTGAATCTCTATTCCACGCTATATCTGCAATCACATGTTTCGTCCAATTCTACACTGCTCTTCATTTCAGCCTTCATTAAGCGCGTTTTGAACCAACCTCGTCATGGCATGAGTTCAGATTGTGATCGGGCGAACGACTCCTAATAATAGTTTTCATCGAGGTAGTGCAGTGGTGGCTAAAGTTACGTTACATATTCCATAGTTTACTAATAGAAAATTCAGCAATGGTAACAATTAATATTTTTTTAGAGTTTTGATGAACTTTATTATTTAAAAAGTGGTATCCAGTAAGAGGTGTCATTTTCAATTTCGCCTTATCCCTGAACCGTCAGCCATTTAGCTGTAGTTGTTGACTCAGATTGGAAAAAAAACTAAATAATGTAACAGTAAATTCAGTAGGTATAAACAGATAAACCTAAAAGACGTAACTTCCTTAAATTAATTGAACCTCTTCCTAGCTGTAGGCGAAATGATGTAAAAAAGAAATAAAAAGAGTTATTCCGTCTGTGATTGCTACTCAAATATGAATCGACACACAGCCGCATAACGTATTCAAATAGCGTCAATTCATTCAGGTGCATTCAATCGAAAAAATTGAACCTCATGGACAGGCTATTAGTGTGAGTAACTATAATTCGTGCTTTACCGGGTGAGAGTGTCACCAAGCCTAAGTGCATTTTTTGCGAAACGTTCACATTGCTCCTACATACATATGAACTAAAGCCGACAGGCCAGGCACAAACAAATAAAATTCTCGCAACATTTCCATCCACAGCGAGTGACAGTTTAATGCGGTTTTCCGGCTGACAGTGTCATGACTGCCGGTGTGACCATTTTGACTGATCTGTATTGATTGACTTTTTGCTTGAAATTGGTGCAATGTAATTGGGCGACGTTTATCTTCAGCAGGACATACTACGATGTTGGTTAGACAATGGCTCTATTGAGTCACAAAGTCTTGGGGATGATTTGTATTGAACGAAAATCAGAGCTGTCAGTAGCGAGGTACATCCACAATTATGTGAAAATGAGATGAAAAAATTCATGGAAAAGTCTGTTTTACACAGAGTCGAGGCTAAAGCGTTTTCAAACTGAAATAATTCAAAAGGAATCATCTAGTGTTTTAATACGTAATGAGATTCCTCAGGAAAATGAGAGGGTAACAACGAATCACATCCGCTCTAGCTTATGCTGTTGATCTGGGCCTTCTGGGAGATAGTGACGAAACAGTTGAGAGAAACACAGAAAGTCTAATAATGACAGGAAACGCAGGACGCTATACAAATCGAAATAAATAAATAATGCGAGCTTCTTCATGATGAAGCATCGATCCATAAAACTTTGTCCCGCAAAGTCAAAAATAATGGCTGCGACGTGTTAAATATGTGAAACTTCTGTGATGGAAAACAGGCAAATGGAGTAGACCACAGAATCAAGAACTCGATGAATTCTACTCAGTCGCAAGCATTGTCCTCAGGATACGTAGAACGAATGGACATTGAATGAACAGTTAAAAGAATAGAGAGTACTGCTAGGAAGGCCGATGGATTTAGATTGTGCATTGTGATTGTACGGAGGACTATGGAAAGAACACACCCATAGCAGGCAAATGTGGCGATGGGTTGCCAACGCTGCTCCGAACTCCCGAGTTCCAAATGGCCGGTAGTAATAATAATAATAGGGTTACAAGATTCGGGCTAAAAATCGTACGTTCTTGGTGGTCATTTCACATTGCCCCTTCTGGAAATACCGTGTTCTTACAAGAATTCCAACGTAACCTCTGATGTATGGCAAGTGGCGCCCTCTTAGTAGAAACACATGTCGCCGGTCTATGATCATGTCATCCTACTGTCATCCGTTTTTCGTTCGCTATTGACAGTCAGCCTCTAAGCATCATCGTTTCGAATGATTTATGGCCCAATGACGCCACCTATCGTAGTTTCTCCGGATACAATGGAGATTTTTGATATTTTTCTGAATTACTCCCTTCCCAAATGCGGCGAATTTGCTTGTTCAACCTAAAATTAAAGCTAACATTTGGACCTATTTTTAACAGCTTTAGAGTGCAAGTTTGCAGAACACCAATATTTATTGTGATGCGTCGTTGAATGATTTGGCACTTCACGGTTAAAGGGTGGCTATGATAAAATACAAGCGCTGCCACTTCAAGCTCTAAGATTTCAGTCATAGTTATTGAAAAGCGCATTTGAGTAGTCTCTCATTTTAAACCGAATGGAATAGTAAAAAAATAAGACTTTTGCTAAACGAAATTATTCCTTTGTTCAAAAATGTATGATTCATTGTAGGAAATGGGCCTAACAACAATGCAAATATGGTATATCCCCGATAATGGTCGTTGAAAGGAACAATCTTCGCCGAATTTTCAAGTGCTGTCGACATAAAATCAAAAATCAAAACCCATTCCATATTCGCTTTCAATAACATTCAGCTTGACTGCATGCTTTGAAAACCATTTTCCCAGAAATCAACATCCATGTCAATGTCTGAACTCACATTCAATGCAATCCTTTTTCATCATCACCAAATAAATATAAAAATAATTTTCATAAAAATAGAAAATTCCACGTGACTGCTTCACTGACTCACTTCCAACATCCTATGCCTTCCACGCAGCACCTTATCCACTCCCGCCCGACATCCACTCCTACTTCAAATCGACAAGAAAACACGTTCCAATACTTTAGTACCATTACTTTAATCAAATTTTGATCCCGTACCCCTACCATCGTAGCCTGGTTTCTATATACACGTACCAAAGTAAACGAGTGTACGAGTCCTTATCGTCTGCGTCGTAAAATCACGATATCTCTGTCTGAGATCCACGAAGAACCCAAAAATCATAAAATATTAACACAGAAATTGTAAAATCATTCAACGTCAATTGGGCAGAAGTTGACAGAACAGCGAGTAAAATAAAAACGTAATCAAACAAGAAAGAAGAAAAAACAAAGTAACGAGAATGAAGGAACCTGTCCCAGGGGGACGGCTCCTCGCTCAAGCATTCGTGCCTTTTTCACCTTTCACTCAACCTTTTCCATTCTCCGTACCAGCAATACATAGTGCGGGAAGAGGATGAAGCTTCCATCTGAATATTTGTTAAACTCGAAACGTGATATTCGGGCAAAGCAGTTTAGGGAAAGGGAATCTCATCTCTACACAAACATGTAAAAATTTAAATAAAACAAAACAAACGATATAAGGAGGGGGTTGAAGGTAAAACGGGATGCAGGGAAGGTGAAAGGCAGATAAGGGGAAGATAAGGAAATTTACATAAAATTCAACTTGTCATTCTGGTTCGCGGGAAAATACCAATAACAAACAAAGCACCGTTTCTACGTAAGATCCAAACACGGAAATTGGCCATTCCGGATCCCAGCATAGGTGAGTACGGACATGAGACAACCAGGCAGTCGGATTCCAGGAACATTTTAGTCTTAACCTCTCCTTCTTGGATGTGGATAAATAAAATTCTAGTCATGTGCAAGGAAAGTCATGTTTTCATTATCCATCACCCCTAGAAGGAGGACAGGACGGGATGAGAACACATATGAAGAAAACATTTTTCCTACCGTTTACGAACATTAAAGGCTTCCGATATCAGCCCCAGTCAGACAAGGTGTTTTTCTGGTTCAAGTGATTGAAGAAGAGTGGGATTCCTAGACGGTTTCATTTTCTATTAAATATCTCCAGGAGCAAAGGAAAATAATGAGAAAAAGGCCAACAAATCCTATATGGAACACGACGGCAGTAAGGAGGACAATTTTCATATATCGTCCTTGTGTGTACTTGCATCCGGGACGGGGATGACAATGCACTTTTAACCGATTCTGCTATTGATGGAGATATAATTTCAAACGATCATCCCTATCCAGATAGAAATGTAGGGAAGGATAACAACGTTGATATATGGAGATAGGAATAGGAGAGCACTAAGCGTGGTAGTGCGGCAGCTACCCAGGGGACTTAATAGTAAAAAAGCAGTAAATAAGTCAGAAGTATGGCGGCAATGCACAGTGGCGCCTGAAGAAGGAGTGATGGAAAACATAAAAGAAAAACTTGAACAAACGAGGGTCTTGAGGAGCAAAGAACGTCCTTGTCGCCGGTTCGAAGTTTTGCAATTTGGCTTAGAATTCACTATATTTAAAGCAATACCATTTAAGGGTGATCCAAACGTTCTATCTACAGATACCTCATCAGCCGATGTGTGGTCCACCATTGTCAGGGATATAATCATAACTTTACTCGTATACTTAGTGAGCTTACCTCCATCCTTATCACAGATAACTAAATATCAAAGTGCCAAAAAGACTGTTTTTCAAGTTTCATAACCACTTGCCTAGTTAGTTTCTTCGGTCAAATTGACCGGAAGTTCATAAATTAGCTTCATCCTCGAAAAAAGATTTGGCCCAAAGCCAATCCCAGCAAGCTGGGAAAAAAATAAACTACGACAATATATAAAAGTTGGCAGCATACGAGTAACTTTTAGTTCGAAAAAAATCAAATCCATCTTCGCTCATCCGACCTCCATGTGTCCATCAGTGCAAGTGGAACGCCAACCAAAAAGTACATGTCGGAGATGAGAAAAAAAATTGTACCAAAACTTTCCTCCGGCAAACTTAATAGGAATAAAGGACATAGATGTGGGTATGGTCCTGTTACATCGTACAGCTCAGTACCAAATGACCAGAATTGCCTCATAAAAACAAATTGCCATTGTCATGTCATACATTGCGTTAGAATGGAAGCTAATACCTATACTATATAACATATGACTTCCGCTCTCATTATGTTCAAGGTCCTTGCAATATTGCCGCATTACATTTGTTATACGAACAGATACGAGTATGTGTCCAGCTAACTTACCTCATCATCTTGTTCATGATTTCTCATCAGTAATATCCGGCGTAGGTCCTCCTCACGTTGGATCGAATCTTCACGTAATTCCTTAACGAATACTTCGGTGGTTTGTTGACGCTCCTTGAGTGCCTCCAGCTCCAGGCGGAATTGGTGGAAATCAGATTTGATTGTTGCCAAATCTTCGAAATTCTGCGTGCGTTGGTTGACATCCTTCGATGCTTTACTGGCAATATCTTGTAATTCGCTTAACTCCTTGCGAATTTCGGCTATCGACTGGGATATCCATTCAACAGTGAGTTTCTCTTTATTGCCACCGATGTGGCCCTCGCGAAGGGTTTTAATTTCGTGCCTGAAAAAAGAAGAAAAAATATTTTAGAAAAGTGCTGCCAAATAAAAATAATGTGTGGCAATGAGTTTAACTTAATTAACTTCTCATTCGAAGGAGGAGAACGAGGTCGAAATGAGTAAAATTATTGAATAAATCATTTAATTGCCTCAATGCAATGCGATTGTTTGTTATTACTCACAGTAATGGAGTACCCGTTGCGCTGCGGCTGGAGGCCTAATTTCTAAACATGTCACGAACAAAATATAATTATGTACTCTGCACTAGTGGAATTTTGACTAATTGCATTGCAAAGGGAATCGGGTTTCATTCGAAATGATTGGATTGGGTTCTTTTTTTATTGTTCCCTGGAATAAGAGTGGTGTAGTGGCATGTACTATAACTGCACAGATAGAGTGCAAAAGTGTGTTAAAAACAGTTGTCTGCTCCATTTCGAATTATTTGTTATGGGAATAATGTAATTAGCGAGATTTATGGATGAGGTCTCATTAACGTTTGCTGGTAATTAATGAGCGATTTATCTATTTTCTGTAATGAATTATGTGGGAATAATCAGAGCGTGGTTATAAAGTCCTATGGGCGGGCCAGAACCATTAACTACAACTTATGTTGTGTTTCGTGCCTGATACCCTGTTTCAAGGACTTTTTCTAGGTAAAATACTAATTCAATATGTATGGTTTACCATCAGTCAGTTTTTAAGAAGATTGTTCGATAGATCTGGCATTACTTTTCACACACTAACATACCAGGTTCTAAAAACAAAAATAAGTACTTAAGAAAGGTTTGCTAGAATCTGTTGGAAAGCGTAAATAACATGAGGAACGTTCAGGTACAAGTACAAACGATCGTTGACGAAAGCCCTTCGAAATCAAAGAGACTCATTGAGAGGGACGTTAAAATTTCGGAGAGTCTAATTCATCGACTTGTTTCTTTGCTTTAAATCTTACTCATTGGTCGAGGACAGTCTATGTCGGCACAAACTCAGGAACAGAGAACTGTCCATGCAAGGCGTCTTTTGCACAAGCTTAAGCACCTTGAAGCTCCTAAAATATGTTGGTTTTTCCCTGAAGAGAAAAATGTTAATCAAGACCGAAAAACCAATCGCACAAATGATAGATTACTACGTTAAGATCCGCATTTTATAAGATCCGAAATTTTTAGCTACTGCCATGACTGTTATGCCACCTTATATCTTTCCTCAAGGATTTCGGGTTAATGAAGCCGCCTACATTATCAAGCAATTCTAGCCGCAGTTACCAAATTTCGCACCAATTTCAGTCTACTGGACATATCAAGCCACATATGTATGCGCATACGAGTAACCTTTCGCACCATTTGGAATTATTTTACTCGACCACTTGGAAGATTTTACCCAAAGATCTTGATCTTCAACCCTACAAAATATAGCCCGTGCAAGAACTGAAGCCGAGCGACTTGCCACACGTCAAATTATTGGTATGTAGGTTTCGGTAAGAGGAAGAGCTGCTTTTTTATCAAAAAATTATTTTTAGCGTGGAAGCTCATTTCTGGTTAAATGGTAGTGTTAATAAGTAAAACTGGCGTATTTCGTTCAATAAACAGCCTCAGACAATGCAGGGGCTAGCAATACACCGGGGAAAATGAAAAATGATTGTTTGGCGCAGTTCATGGTCCGGCCCATCATTGGCCCGTATTTTTTACAAAGTCGACCGCGAGAGGGCCGAGGTAGTGGGTAGTGTGTCGTCGGCCTTTGACGCACTATAAGCGAGTTCGGATCCCGATAACACCAATGCAATTGCGGCATTCGTTTCGCTGTTTTTCTCCTCGGCGGGGTACTAGCAAAACCCCCCGCAGTACACTTGCCTTGAAAAAGCTTCGCGGTTCTCGCCGTTCGGACTCGGCATTAAACTGTAGGTCCCATTCACTTGTGTAAAAAATAAATCGCACACAACATAAGTGAATGAGAGAAGCTTGGCTCTGGCTCTCTGTGGGTTGTAAGGCCATCTAAGGAGGAGAAGAAGAAGATCGTGGGAATCACGTTACCGTCAATTTCGAAATTTTTTTTGCCCCTAATGAACCTGGTGCAAAGCAGCTTAAGTAAGACGGCACTGCACGCAACATAGCATGCGAATCAATGGACCAATTGAGAAACGACTTCGGTGAGCAATTTATACCTCGTTTTTGACCGGGGAACCGGCCAGCTTGATCGTGTGATATGACGCCTTTAGACAATTTTTTTATAGGTATACTTCAAATTATTTCTCCATGTCGATAAGCCAGTTTCAATGGCAGTCTAGAAAGATAGCATTACACGTGTTATTAGCAATAGACCAACCATTATACTAAAAAAATAACTCAATATTGAATCTTCTGTAGGGACAACTTAAAATGCAGTCATGGTGAACGTTTAAACGAAATAGACTTAGAAAAATAAATGGCAGATATTGATTTATTAAGGTGAATATACATTTTATACAGGTTTTTTTATTTTCACATATTATCCTTGACAAATGAAAAACCAAATGTTTAAGAAATCACACATTGTTTCAAAAAGTGTTCAATAAATATCAGGAATTTTAGGAATTCATGGACTGTCTAGATGTGATTTGATTGAGTTTTCTATTGTTTGTAAGCTTGCCCGCAAGATGAACTAAGCCGCCATCTGCTGTCCGCTGCAGACTAGCGATTATCAATTTGTTGACAAAATGGATCAAGAAATTTGCATAGGATTTCGCTTTAAGGATATTGTTTTCGGTGAGCCTTTTATGAATAAGATTTTGGTTTAGAAATAATTCGAAGCCTTAAAGACTTGACAAAAACATGAAAAAAGTAGAACAAATGATAACTGGATCTCAGTTAGAGAAATCCCTAAGGGTGTAGGCCAACTAATAAAATGTTTACGGTTGCTTTGGGTTGCTTTTTGTAAGAAACATGTGGAGGCATTAGTTCTTTGACTAAAAAATAAGAAGTTTAGAATAAGTTACATAATTGCAGTCAATGCAGTTAATATGAACATGTGATGCTCGATCGTTCCAGTAGAGGCAAGCAAAGTGCGTACGGTAAAATTTCGTACACACCTTTTTCGATTTTAGCTGTATAGTGCTTGATGAGTTTTTGCCGGTAACGAGTCATAAACGAGTCATTAGATGGCTCTTACATAAGATATGTAAAGCGTTACAATAAGTCCCATATTAAACTGAGAATGCAACCCAGGTAAAAGGCAATCATGTTTTATGTTGGTTCCTTGTTGGGCGCCATTTAATGAAAAGAATGTTGAATCTGATTTATAAAACAAAAATTGTTTTATATCCAGACTTTATTGAAGGTTCACTTTAGTACCATCATACTCATCACAAAAATTAAGTGAAAAAAAAATACTAGGTGTAAAACTTTGCTTCCGCCATTTTTTCCCCAACATTTGAGGCTTTCATGAAACAAATTGGTTACACATGTATCATTCAAAGTATTTTTCATCGCTGGCCACTACTTTCTCTTATCTTTCTGGCAGTGTACGAATCCCGCGTCGAAAAAATTGTTCATCATTTGAAGCGATCCACAAATCGATCCCAGTTGTGACTTCTTCATGAGATTGGTAGTGTTGGTCAACCAGCCCATGCGCCATTGATCGAAACAGGCGATAGTCAGAGGGAGCAATGTCTAGAGAATACGGCGGGTGGGGTAGGACTTCCCATTTTAACGTTTCCAAGTACGTTTTCACTTCTTTTGCAACTTGGGGTCGAACGTTGTCGTGCTGCAAAATCACTTTATCCTGCCTCTCACTGTACTGCGGCCGTTTGTCTTTTAATGCTCTGCTCAAACGCATTAATTGTGTGCGATAACGAGCACATTGATTGTTTTACTTGGTTTTAACACTTCATAGTACACGACGCCGACGTCCCACCAAATGTAGAGCATGCTCTTAGAGCCAGGGATATTCGGTTTGGCGGTCGACGTGGAAGCATGGCCGGGATATCCCCATGATTTTTTGCGTTTAGGGTTACCGTAATGAACCCATTTTTCGTCTCCGGTCACAATGCGGTGCAGAAATCCCTTCCGTTTTTGCCTCTGAAGCAACTGTTCACAAAAAACACAAACAACGTTCAACATCTCTTGGTTTCAACTCAGACGGGACCCAAGTTCCTTCTTTCTGAATCTGCCCATGGCCTTGAGACGTTTTGAAATGGCTTGCTGTGTCACTCCCACTGATCTTGCCAATTCTTCTTGAGTTTAACGCGAGTCTGCACTCCGCAATGTCTCCAGTTCTGCATCTTCGAAAACTTTCTCTCTTTCACCACTCTGCCGGTCTTCGATGTTAAAATCACCATTCTTGGAGCGTTGAAACCACTCACGACACGTTCAGAGCATTCGATGAGACTCGATCTGTTTTGTTCATATTGAAACAAAACAGTAACACCTCACGGAATTTGGATCGTAAACTGACATTTTTAATCGAGAACAACTTTATGATGCAAATACGAATCGACTAATGTTTGAATGGTGTTATGTTGACCGAGGTCCAAGCCAACTGCTTGACGTCTGCGATTTGTTTTTTTCGACCGCTACTTACTGTTATCGCCACATATCGGCAAACGGCGGAAGCAAAGTTGTACACCTTATAAAAACGCCTGGATTCGTTCATTACATCATTTATCTGCTCAGTCTTCATCTCTCGTTCGTAAATTGATGGCTGTTTTCTAAAATAATGAATAAGTAAAGACTCCTCGTTTCGGTTTGGTTCGCTGAAAGGGTTAAATGCTATATGGAAAGTAGTGCTAGTAGTTATTGAAAATAGCTTTGGCATAAGTGGAAGTATTTGCAAGGATACAACATTAATGTAGACGAACAAATAATTTTTTTTCTAGTCTCACAAATAGTCCTAAACAAATCAACAGCAAAAATGTGCCCTAAATTAAGTGTTCCATTATTTTTAGGACTGCCACCATGTTTCGCGTACTCGACAAGGGTATATAAACAATCCCTTCTCGGGGCGCCATTTAATGAAAATCAAATATATATCTTTTTATAGCTATG
The DNA here is from genome assembly GCA_958301585.1 of Merodon equestris. Taxonomy (NCBI): domain Eukaryota; kingdom Metazoa; phylum Arthropoda; class Insecta; order Diptera; family Syrphidae; genus Merodon; species Merodon equestris. The sequence goes on along the minus strand of OY284417.1, from coordinate 95,191,910 downwards.
CTAAGTTCTAATTCTTCAACGTCAATGAAAAATAATTCTGTTACTACTGAAGCTATATCTAAATTTAAGCAAAAAAACAAATAATTTTTACCCAAAGAAGGCGATGAAATTAATTGAAAACGGGTTTACGCATATTACTCTACAATTCGTACGTTTTGAAATCTTAACCCAAGTGTATATGTCTTTTTCTGCTTCAGAACCCAACCAGAAGCACAACCACTCGACCTTCAGACCGCGCCCATTAATAATTCAATTCACATTTCCAGTCAATAACTATCCATATACGAGTATGTGTAGGTGGGTACGGTTACAAGACATTTCCTAATACAGCAAAAATTCCTATAATTAATTCAATGTCACTGTAGGATCCCCACCGCCTTAGGGCCACGGCCATGACCAGAATGGCGACAACTCCCAATTCTGTTATATCATTTATTAAAAATTCATATACGACATTTTCCTAGTAAATGGAGCACCATCGCCACCTCCATTACCGCTCACACTCCCACTTCCTGCATATCCTTACGACGGTGGAGCTATTTTATGTCAAAGCACGTACATAGCATAGCCACATATTGGGGCTAACCGCAAAGCATCGCAATTTATAACAGCATTTGAGCAACCCTATTTGGGGATATTTTGCGGTGACCTAAGGCGACTATCTAAGCCAACAAGGAAGAAAAAAACAAACCGCAGGAAACAAAACACCACAAAAAGAAATCGAAAAACGTGTGCATGGATACAGCGTGCATGTATTGCGTCCTCTGACCGGTTAGAAGGATTTTTTTTCTATTTTTTGCCTTGTTTGCTGCAAGCTCTCCCGTCCACCACTATCGTTTATTGAACAAACGGAGCAACGGATTCAGTGAGGTGCTGGGCGGAAGAGAAAAGAATGCAGAGTCTGTTTCCGGTTGATCAAATATTTTGAAGTTTATTTTCCGCCCTCAAAAAGAAAAGTGTGATTAAAAGCCATAGGAGGATCCAGATACGTTTACCTGCCATGCAACCCATATTCATAGTCACTCTTCATCACACGGCCTGGTCTAACAAGCACAAACTACACGACAAATCATAGACACAGCGAGAGGAGCGATGAGTGTTTTTGTCCCATTTCTAGTGTCCTGTGAATACCGAATTCGTATTCGTATCCAATTTGGAAGGAAACCTTTTAATACATTCCGCATAGGATAGAAAGCAAGAAAGGAACAAAAAAGTAGCACTCTCCAGGAACGTTGCATTGATTCCAGGTAACGGAGTGGGTACAACAGGGAAAAGGATTAAAACAACAACAGACCAGTTTTTAGCCCTTGTTTAGCTGCTGTTTTTTCCCTGAAATCTGTTCCTTGTTGACGTTATGTTCCAGCTGGATAACCAGAACAAAAGACCGAAACAACAAAAAAACGTGAATTTGATATTCACTCCCTATCAAGCGACGAAATGCTTATTTCGGTTTCAGATTCCACCCCCATCTGCTCCGTTCTGGTCTGGATCTGATGACCTAGCGCCACTGGGATTAGAATGCAGTTGTGATAATAATGGTAACGATAATTTCAGCTGCGAGAGCTGTTAATTAAATTGTTGCTTCTGCTTTTGATATGTAAATATGTGTCTGGCTCGTTAGTAGGTACCGGTCTCATCCTTGTAGTACTTATCCTCCCTTTCTCATTCTCATTCGCTTTATTTTTTGTTTGGTAATTCAACCTCAGACCGTGTGAGATGGAACAGTTGGGTCAGGTTAGACGGTGTTTCATGGTGTTTTCGCAACTGCCAACGAAAACATGTTGAAAAGACACAGACATCGACATCGAAACCAATGCCGCGGACGCAGGCACCGAACAGTGATCCTGACACAGACAATATGGCAGCGCTGGGACCAGCGTTGGTTCCCGAAGACAATCGACCAACGGGGGTGGAGCATTTTAAATTCTTCATACCAAACGCCAGTACAATTTAATATTCTCATTCATTTGAACTCTGACGTCGTACTAGGGCAGTGTAGTAGACCCGTGGGAAAGGTACACACGGTTTCAGTGAAATGCTTTTGAATCTTAACGTTGTCCTTGGAATAAAAAAAAAAAAAACAAACAAAAATACCAGATTCTGTGGAAGAAAGGAAAATGCTGCGAAAATAAATTATTAAATTTTCAGTTAATGACAGGAGAACGAGAACGGGGTAGTTGGGATGAATTCATGGCAAAGCGCCTTGGGCATGACTGATGTTTGTCGTGGGGTTTGAGGAGCGCATTTCAATATCCTTCTGAGTGCCCGTCATCTGTTCTGCTACTCTTGGTGATTTGGTGTACTTTGTCATTCTTTTATCTCTTGGGTCATTAGCTGATTACAGGTTAAGGAATAAGATCTTGCTGTTTCTTGAGATGGATATTGTCTTTATTTAAGATTAATTAAAAAAAAAATTATAAGGGACAAGGATCGCAATCATGAATTACAATGAATTCACGTATTCTGAGGTCCATGTCACGTTGAAATAACAAAAACTGATTGAATGGGCAACCATGGACATTTGTTATACACCAAAAATTAAAGTTATAAGAAATCCTAGGGAAAAAGTAAGGCCCATGACATATTGGTTCCTTGTCGGGCGCCATTTGTTGATAAGGTTTATATTACGGATACACTACAGCCCAATTATCCAAAAATGTTAAGCAATAAAGGATGGACCTAAACTGGGTGAAAATAATAAAAAAAAATAAAAATAAAAATGAGTAAGAAAGTTATTTAGAAAGGCAAGTCGGCTTTATTCAGGATACATTTGAGCAACAAGTTCTCGCTGTTTATCAAAAGTATACGTTACTAGAACCTCGTGCATTTAGTTTAAGGCATCTACAAGGAAGTACTGTAGACAAGCTTGAGCTGCAGCGTATGCACTATTTTATTAGAAACAAGATGAGATCAGCTCGCCGAGAGCCAAGCTACATTTCCAAGTCTTCTACCTTGAATTTTGCAAACTTGTACCTGGATCTCACGAACCACAGTAGCTAGGGTTCGAAAACGGTGGCTATGAGCCCGGAACACAGCCAAGTTTCAGACTCATAGCTACTCGACAAGTTTGGTTTGAAATATGCATACGCACAGACGGATAGACAGGAAAGCCTTTGCATACGTTTTCCCTAGCCCAGTTTTGCAAGGAAAAAAACTGCAGTTAAGGCATACAGAATTGTTGTTGAGGTTTACGGTGAGCATTCTCTGTCGGCAGTAGCATGCAGATATTGGTTGCGATGCCTCAAAACTAATGACTCATCGGTGCCATTAATAAAAAAAAAGTTGTTGTACCTAATTCGAAACGAAAGCCGACAAAGGGTCACACAAATGTTCCCTTTCTCAAAAGATAACTACTTTTACACCAGTGCCAGCGCTTTTTCCGATTCTCCTCTCAAGCTTTGAAACGACAGGTCATTCAGGGTTCTTTCAGTGAATATGGAGGCTGAGGCATTGAAGAAGTTTGGAGACGAAAAATTGGGGGTTTTACTTCATGAGGGCTAATGTCATAAAAAATCGTTACAAGGAAATGACTCGACAGTTTCGAAACGTTTAAAAGCATTAGGAATTATTCAGAAGGAATGGCATTAGGTGTCAAACGGGTTTTTTTCACGTTTGAAATGCTGCCTCAACAACAAGAGAGAAAAGGTTTTTTGCTTCGTAAGCCCGGTCATGAATTAATAAAAACGGCAAAGGCAAATGTCTATAGTAAGAAAGTTCTGTTCTCTATTTGATGGGATCGATATGGTGCAATTTATTATAGGTTCCTCAACCGAAACAACTGATAAGAAACTGACTGTAATTGATGCGTTTTAGGCGAGCATAAGAACAGACTTACTGCACACGTCGTATTCACAAGACATTGCACTGATGACACATAGATTGGCTGAATAGAACCAGGAAGATGGGTCGATTCATGGATATACTCAAAAGATGTGTTGCTTTTCGGGTCATAATGGCTAGCGATGGACAATACTTTAGGTTTAAGTGACACGTTTCTACGACTTATTTAAAATAATGATTTAATTTGCCTAAAAAACAGAAAACAGAGAGAACTTATTCAAGGTCCTAATATATAAAAAGTGAAGGTTATACATATGTCATCGGTATGTAAAGAGACATATGAAAAAGTTGTAAGAAATTCTAGAAAAAAGATCCAACACCAACCAATATGACATTGGTCCCTTCTCGGGCGCCATTTGGCGAAAAGATAGTAAAAGATTTAAATAATTAATTCAATATAGCTCCATCAAAATCATCCAATATAATTGATAGCCGATGGTGGACATAGCGTGCCATTAATATAAAAAGTAAAAGAAGCTGATTCTAAAGGAATGGCCGAAAAACGATCAGGTAAACGTTCACTTTTTCAAAAGAGTGCTTTTTTTTTCAAAAGTGCAAGCGCTCTTTTCGATTCCCTAAATGTCTGAGAGGTCAAGCAAAACGACCGGTGGTTCAAACCTTTTAGCGAATATGGAGCCTGTAGTATTATCAGGGTTCTTGTTCGGCCAAATATCTACAAACAAGCAATGAACTGTGAATAAGTGAAACGTGTAACGTCTGGCTGGCAGCAGTTTTTAGTCTAAAGAGTCAAGCAATAAATGCTTACGAAGGAAAAATTCACACGAACCAGATAAAGATAAGGGGGTAGTCGTGGTGCGATGATAATCATCACCGACTGTTGAGCGGAAGGTCTCTAGTTTAAGTCTGTCCACAGCCAAGAACAATTCCTATACGGAAAAACTGTGCAATAACATCAGCTGTGAATGAGAGATGATCAATCAATTTTTACGAAGGCATAACCCTCGCAGTATAACATCACTTCAAAAATTCATACTCTGTGTGTGCATTTCCAATATAACACCTTGAGGACATGGAAACAAGAAAGAGTTACTGTGAATTACAATCAGTGCGACAAATTCAATCGAATCTCTCGAATCCTATCTAGGACAACTACCCCCGCAGAGTAGTGAACGGACATCTTCGACACAAACCATCTGAACCCCGTCCAAGTTGTGTGACAAACACCATAAGAGCGTAACTCTTAAATACCTCTTCATGAGATTGTTAATAAGACTGAATGCAAAACAAATACAAAACGATGAAAGAAAATGCAAGCTCCACGCTTGCTCTTAAATGAAATTGTTATTTAGCATGATCCGATTTAGGTCAATTATGCGGCCTTTTGTTTGTCAATTCGTTGCCATTTTGAAGGTAATTCCACTATACCTCTCTTAGCCTCGTCCCTATTGGCAAAAAAATCCCTGTGGATAGTCGTTTTCCCAAAGCCTCTGTTGGGGCGAATTTTTCACCAGCAAAATCATTCGACATGGTGGTGATGCCAGGTCCAGGACTATTAGGTGGGTGCATAAGAACCTCCTAACCAACCTCGTAGAGTTTCTTTATCGTAATGGATGTAATGAAATGTTGTCCTGATGGAATATCGTTCCTTACTATTGGCTAAAGCTGTCCGCTTCCGGGCACGGTAAGGGAGCAGATGATTTAAAGGCACTAAACTCACAACTCACCGTTTTCGCTTGAAGTTGTCGTAGGCAATTCACTTTCCCTACTTGATTCATGACTCATGATTTTATCGACATTTTGGACTATTGGTCTTCCAGATCGTGATGCATTTTCGACATTGAAATTACCGAAATTGAATCGACACTATCAGTGCCAAGAACATTATCCACAGTTTCTGCCGTCAGGCTTGCTTTTTCACTTCTATCGAAGGAAAGTCGTAAAATAGGGCTGGTGGTATCCCAAGACTCTCATCGATTTTTTTCAGTACGAAAGCTCATCGGATAAGACTTATGTATATAACGGAGGATCAGATAACTAAATCTATCCGTTGGACAAATAATGGATCTCCCTCTGTACCACACTCAATTTATAAAATCAATATCAGTTAATAATGACATAAAAATGACATCAATAATGACAACAAAAAAATATTTACAGCGACAATGCTGCAATTTTCAAGCAATTCATCATTTATTGTCATCAAAATTCAGAGATGTTATCCAAAACTTGTCGGCACCCTGTAATTACATCGATTTTTTTCCTTTTCCGACAAACCACTCTCCATAATGTGCACGCTTCCTCCACTACTTCGTCGGAATTGAATTTATTTTCACTCCATTGCGATATGATAGGCATATTTAAATTAAATTCGAATTTAAAGCATTTTCAATTGTATGCTTAGCCGCATGTCGTAATAACCGCATTCTTGTTGGTCGGCAACTGCATTATTAAGCCGTTAACCAGCCCAGTAGCCAATTTGCATTAACCAGAGAAACGCATTACGTAAATACAATATTCCAAGTCGCTCAACCATACTCGTATATACCACATGTACGAGTACAACTAGAAGGGTAAGTATTCGCGTCCTTCGCCTGATAGCTTTTTTATGCTCACATGTCTTTATGTACATACAAGTACGTCGTCACTGGATCACGGACCGCCTTTTCACATAAAACTTAATGCACACCGCTCATCCTTGGAAGCATTTCCTTCGACAAGTTTTACTTCATCTCATCCTCTTTGTTTGCCTTTCCTGCTCGTCGTTCGATCATTTAAATATCAATAAAAATTCTCCACGGTAATATAAGTCGCCATTGAACGACCTACTAAAGGACGCTGAAAGAAGAAGAGGAAAGAAAAAGAAATGTTTAACAACCAAAGCTTATTACTTTCATTACCAATGGAACCAGTGGCACATAATACTCCTCTTGAAGGAGCAGTCACAGAGTTCGAGTGCGAAAACCAAGTTTTATGAAATGACAAAAAGACCCTGTTACATTGTCTCTTAATTACATGAGCACAATAAACACATTACGTCTACATTCACATTGTCACCAGCCTTCCTCCCCAGTGTTTACATCCCTCACCAGATGTTACTTCTTCTATGAGAAATGCGCAATGGGGGTGGTATGGTATGTGGGACGACTGTGACTACGACTGAAAATGGGTGAAGGACGCTTCACTGGATTTGGCCATAAAAAAAAAACCATTTCTTGCCTTTTCGTTGTCTGCTTCTTCACAACTTTCTTACATAATTCCACCAGGGAAGGGGAAGGCACCCAAGTAAAAGTTCCACCCCCTCGAAAAACGGAGCAACTGGAGAGGACCCAGTAAGTCAATTAAAGATGAAAAATCTTCGCCCAAAAGAACAATCATTCCGTTTCTCTAAGTGTGCCATCAAAACTTTCTCAAGTGTTACACTTCGATCAATCAAATCCGATGAAAGAAATAAAGAAGAACTGGAAGAAACAGATAATGTCGGGCGGATGTAGGTCGCAGAGAGAAAATAAGTGGAAAAGTGCCAAAAAACGGAACAAAAAAGACGATTATCCTCTTGTTCAGTTTATTAATAATAACAATGAGACTTAACCATACCTACCTTTCGGATAGGAGTATGGATGGACTTTTCTGTTTGCCCTTAAGCTCTCTTGGCCTTTTCGATTGTGGACCACTACACCTTCAATTTCTTTCCAATATTGTTTTTGAATATCCGTAAATAATATATTTTCATACAATCTCGACGACTCCGTAGGCCTAACAAATTAAGTCGTCCTGAAACGTACTGGACCATACTGAACTCGGTCGTTCTAACTAAGGGATGGGTAATGGATTATTAATGACTTGAAAATGCACGGGATGTTTAAAACCCGTCCGACTGGAAGCGTCCATATCGCAAGAATGCATGCCTTGTACCCCTTTCATCCTCGCTCTGTTGAACCGTGTGACATGATATTCCTGTGCTTAGGGATTGATGTTTCACATTTTGTTTTTATGAGTACACTTTGATTCATCCATTAGCATATGACTTTTAAAACGTGCGCCGGGTACGAAGAGGGTAGGCACGATGAATAGAGTGTCAAATGGTGCATTGGGATAATTAAAATGAAATAGTTGTTCTGGGAAACTTAATATAACTGCTGATTTTAGAGAGTCTCAAACCTCTCCTCGATATTATTGAAGCTATTGAAGGATTGAAGGATCTTGACACTAAATTTTGAGTGCCCTTAAAGCCCACAATTTTAAGCCAGATATCCAACATAAAGGTTTATTGCTACATATCTCCTCTCACGCTAAAAATCATAAAACCTTTGCGACTTTGAGTTGGGAGACTGTACTTATGCAAAGTAATCCAATTTCTGGTTCCGAAAGTTAATTTAGATCAAAAAATATTTATGATTTAGATTTGGACAAATTATTTATTTCATCATATTTACAGCATTTTGCCATTACCAATGGAATATAACATCATTCAATGTCCTTCACGGGAGTTCTTGCAGGACCCGATTTAAAAAACTCGACCATAGCTTCGTTTACAAAGCCTTAAGACTTCTTCGAATTTTTTTACAGTTTTGCCCACAGTACGCTAAGATGGAAAATTATGCCGTTCATAATCCGCCCGTAAGGCTTGACACGCACCTACTACTAAATCACTATTTTTGTAGTAAAATTTTAGAAATTCAACAACTTCACATATTGTGAAATGGTTAGCCTTAGACTAAACGCGTACGTTCTCGGATGATAGTTAATTTTGACGTATATGTTTGAATCGGGGATGTAAAATCAAAACAATGGATTAGATAACCCTGTATGTGACGAAAAGGACCCATTATCTTTCGCTATGAATAGAACAGGTACTAGAAATAGTGTATTAGAAATCATATATACCATGTGGTTCAACTAAACTCCAGCCAACTACAGAAAGCTATAACTTCCTAAGCAGTCGGTTAAATTGGATCATTGTTTCGCCTGATGTAGGTGAGTTTATGAAGTATAAGCGTACAAAACGGTACAAAAAGTTACAGGTCTGCCAGAACATTGATTCGTGTTTTGAACCATAGCCCGATACCTTGAGACTATAGTACAACACTATGGTCTGTCAAACTACATCAGTGCAAGAAGAATATCGAAAATTGAAGGCTCGAATCGGACTAAATCCGTGACGCTGCTGAGCTAAATATACATAGTTATATCAAAGACAACCATGGGACGAAAGATGACATCAAACTCAGGACTTATAAAAGTCTAAAAGGTACAAAATCTCATCTAAAATAGTTAATTACGAGTAACAAGAAAGTTTCGATACAGAAAAGGGACTGTTGTGCTTGCACGAGCGTAGACAGTAGCCGAATTTCTTCTATGATGAAAAAAAGCAAACCGTGAACAAACTAAACGGCAGTAATGGGCGATGGACGTTCGCCGATGTGGCATTAGGATGAATGTTTACTGCTAATAGACAACCAAACATTTCGTCCTGAGAGAAAGCTCAAGAAAGACACTCTTCAGTACTGGTAGAAGACTTCGCAGGCTGACTCATAATCTTGGTTTCCACGAAATCGAAATCAAAAATGAAACTTAAAAGGGTAATTATTTTCGAAAACTTTTTTCTGGTGCTTCAATCAAATTTCCAATAAAAAAAATATTGCAGTTTAATGGAAATGGAAATTTGTTACAGAAATTAGGTGAATTTTTGAATTAAGCCACCTAAGAACATTCGATTTTCGATTTAGTCTTCTACCTTGCAAAGCTAAGGCAGCGAAGACATATACAAAGGCTTTCCTATTTGTCCGTCTGTACGCATATACATATATGCAAACTTGCGCAAAGTGGATGTGAATTATAAACATGTATTATAATATATCTAATATTATTATATATCCCATCAAATGCATAAACCGTAATGACGAATACCAACCACCTATATTTAGAAAATGATACATTATAATCCACATTCACTTCGTGAAAATTTGTAGATCTGCATATGATATGCGTACGGACAGACGGACGGACTGGAAAGTCTTTGGCACACATCTTCCTAACACGATTATATTGTTAGCCATTTTTGAAATTTAGTTTATTTTTCACAGATATAAAGGTTATATGTATTCTGGTGTGGTCTGCGATTTTCTGATCTTGAAAAAGTTGATCAAAAAGTGCTCCATCAAACTTGAAAGTCGAGTCTAGTTTAAGCAAAAACAAAAATAAAGAGGTTTATAAGTCGTACGAGCTCCGAGAAGATGTTAATTGCGATGTCTGCCCAGGACTCCCCAGCACGTCAACAGAATATTGAAACGTTGAAGCGGTAAAATTTGTTATGAAGAATCGTTGGATTACATTCAGAAAAGTTGCTGAGAATGTTGGCATATCGGTTGGCTTATGCTATAAATTTTGTCCACATATTATGGACATGAAACGTGTGTCAGCGAAATTTGTTCTGAAATTGGTAAATTTTGACAAAAAGAACCGTCGCATGAGCCACGATCTAGATTCGCTGAAAAGGGTAGTGGTAACGAAACATGGGTATATGATTAGGCCTTCGAACCCAAAGCCAATTACCCCAATGGAACCGACCAGAGAAGCCAAAGTCGAAAGTAGCAGGTCAAGTTCGCTCAAATGTGAAAGTTTTGCTCAGTGTTCTCTACGATTACAAGGGCCCGGATCTCCATTTAGTCATGCCAGAAGGTCATATGGTCAATAAGGTATATAACTTTAAAGCTAAGCGCCGTTTGCGTGAATCAATACTAAGAAAACGTCTGGATTTGTGGGAAAGAAATGCATGGCTGTTGCATGACGATAATGCATCGCTGCTTCTGCGTAATTCATTGGCCAAAACAATATCGTAATCATGCCACCAAATTTATCGGACTTGGCCACCTTAGACCTTTTTCTCTTCCCAAAACTGACCAATGAGGATTATGATGATTTGCCTTCAGTGAAAACAGCATCACTGAAAGCGCTCAAGGCTATACTAAAGCGCATATCAAAAGTGCTTCGAGGATTGCAATAAGCCCTGGCGCAAGTGTATTATATCTGAAGGACTACTTTGAAGAGGACAAAATCGATATTAATAATTGAATAAATTTTTGAATAAAAAAATAAGGACAATTTAAATTGACTTTTAGGCTGGGACTTTTTAGTATAGACTGACTCACATTTTTTTGATATAAGCGAGGTGGAAGGGCTTTTTAATTTAACTCACTTAGACCAGTTATTATAATAGGTTCCTATCCTCCAATTTTAAAATAACTTTTTCAGCTTACTTTTTATAGGGTTCGCGCAGGTCCAGGAGTTACGCTCTTATGGTGCTTGTCACACAGCCTGGACGGGGTGCAGATGATTGGTGTCGAAGATATTAGTTCACTACTCTTCGGGGGTGGTTGTCCTAAATAGGATTCGAGAGAATCGACTGAATTTGTCGCGTTGGTTGTAGTTCACAGTAACATTTCTTTTTCCATGTCATTAAGAGGTTATATTGGAAATGCACACACAGAAAAGGAATTTTGAAGCGACCTTATACTGCTTTCGTCAGCATTTTTTTTATTATCTCTTATTCACAAGTGATGTTGTTGCACAGTTTTTCCATATAGGAATTGTTCTTGGCTATGGGCAGACTTGAACTACAGACCTTCCGTTCAACAGTCGATGATGATTTCCATTGCACCACAACCACCCCCAGCCTACTAGCTTACTCAATTTGCGCTATTTTTCGTTTGTTGCCTTGGCAACAATATCCCACAACCATACGTTGTCAAAGAGATAATGTTTTGGAAGGTAAGAATAGGGGCGTTTTGGAGTCTTCTTAAAGTACATATTGCGAGTTGGAATCAATTTGCAGCCTGCTGTGAGAGTTTCATTCGATTTGAGTAGCTCTTCTATGAGCCCTTCTGATGTGCAGAGCATGAGCTTGGATCAAATTATATTTGGCTTTACCATCGGTGTTGATGATCCTTGACATTGTCGTAGTAGATCCTCTTTTCGTTGCTAGTGGCAAATCGATGCGAAATTACCTACTTATTTACCCGTTGAAGGAGCTGTTCGCAAGGGAAAAAAACGTCATCCGAAGTCCATGGGTTTCAATTCGTATGGGGCCTAGTTCCTTTGCTTATCTTCTTTATCGTCTCGTTTATAAGTCAATTCCCAACAATTCAGAAAATGTTCAAAGTGTTCCTCCGATTCATCATCTAAAAACTTTTGCTGCTGTCCATCTGTCGTTCTTTGTCTATCAAATCAAAATCACCACTTTTGAAACGTGCAAGCCACTTCTGATACATTTGCTCAACTAGAGGAAGGTCGAACCAACACGATGGCTTTTTCATTTTAAAGTAATGAATTTCCCCGCAGAAACAATTTCTCCGGAATAAAGTAACAAAATATTGTTACCACGCTTCAAATGACATCAACTGAAACTGAAGACTAATGACAACTGATTTAGGGAAAATATTTGAAAAATGTACCTACGCCATTATTGATAAAGCGCTACGAGTTAAATCCCAATTACACTAGAGTTTACGAGTGGCATAAGCAAGAGTAAAGACCTTGAAAATAAACCAGCTTTTCCAAGAACCCCAATCACAATAAAAAAAAAATGAGAATATTAAAAAAGTTTGGGAAGAAATTGAGATAAATATTAGGGTAGCCGTTGAAGATGGGGGAATAGCATTTGGCTCATGTCACGACATTATCTGAGATGATTGCTGTGGCAGAAATATTTGCTTAGGTCTGTTGTACTCCGAACAAAACTTACAGTGAATAGAACCGTCAGATGAACTCAATGATGATGCAGAACTACTGACAAGAGTGATTAATCATTGGGCTGTATACTACGATATTATGTATTATTATGTATTAATCGTATAAATGGGAGCATTCCGGTTCATCAAGATCGGAAAACATATACTAAAATCCGTGTCACTGTCGTATGGTATTGTCCTGTTCCTAACTGAATGTGTCCAACTTAACCGTCCTCTTAAGTAACAATTTCTCCAGGATGTCAAAAATAAATTTTCACTAGTGTTTGTCTCCTTACATCTGCTGCCCCATAACACAAGAAGAATGTTCTACTTCACCACATGACCACAATGTGGCATTACGACTACCAAAAAGTGACAACATAACCGAATGAATATAGTGAATTTCCAACCAATTAAAACTTGGTGTACAGGTTTTTTTTTTGAGCTGAATAGATATGACTGCGAGCAAAAAATTCATAACTCCAGCACAAGACACAATAGAAATCGATTTACATGAGCCCTTCATTCAAACCATGCTACACTCACTGGTCATTTGCCAGTTCACGCTGAACAAAGGATGGTGAATCGTGGGTTTTGGTTTTTTGTAAATGTCATTCATGTCACTCCGACCAATTACGTTCAATTGTCAACTAATTTCGAACAATCAACCAAAATGTGGTTACAACTCATCGACATTCCCTATCCCTAATTGCATTTTCGTTCCCTTGTGTGGGTTATGACACATCACAACTATCCCATGAATCCATTCACACCAACACAATTTCAAATGTTTGTTGTCGACAAATTCGAATTTCGAAATCAATTTATTCACATTCAAACCGAACGAATACATATGGCAGAGGCTCTCGAAATAGTCCGGTTAGACCGCCAATTGTTCAAGCCCCTATGAACTAGAGCCTCCCGTAGTGATATGAATTAATCAATGAATCCACAACGAGCGTAAGATTGATTGGTTTACGAGCATTTTCCTTCGGTTGACCTTAGATGCAATTTTTTTTCAAATTATCACAGATTTATAGCTTTAAAGCCAATCACACAAGTAGGCCTGACATACTATACAAACGTCACTGGACAACTATGTATATCGTAGAATGGCCTTGGTGATTGTGTAGAGAAGGCGGGTTATTATAGCTACTGACAGCCGCCCAATATACGTAATTAGCGTATGACACGAGCTGATTCAATTTCCGGATAATCGTTTTATATCCCACTAAATAGCTGTAGCTTGAATGTATGATTGACAGATGACATCACATCTGTTTTACATGCTCTGACATTTAGTTTGAGGAAGAAGGATAGAGAAAAATAACACGTGTCTTGTGTGTTAGAAAATGTCAAACAAAATACAATCTAACGTCAACATGACAGCTGTCACAGTCTAGCTTTAATCGTAATTCTGGAATTTTCCACGCGACTTTCCTCGAAGAAACTGTAAGAGAATTTTCGACGAGAGGATACAAGGGTAGGAAAGAAACAAAACATACTCAAATTGTCACATGTCGCAAATCCATTGTCATGCTTTTCATGGGAAATGTGTCAGTGTTTTTCCCCCATCACAGTGGCAGCCTCAAATCGTCGACGCGGAGGGCGCGTATTTCACGCGCTTTGAGGTTGTAATTCCAATCTGTCACTGTTCTGTCTATTTTCATTGAATGATAGGCACTTGCTGGGAAATATCTCACATTCGAGCATGTGTCAGGAGCAGAACTTGCACGAGCATGAGATTCACCTTGGTGACTATTGTGCCTAAATCACATACTGTGCTATGGATGTATTATAGATACATATGTATCTACGGGATGTAGGCAAAAGATAAATACTGTTTTTAATGTTGGCTTCGGCAATTACTTGGAATTTTGAGCTCTAAATCTTTCCTGACGTTTCTACGATCTCCAGTGGGAATCTCACGCTACTTTGGTTTCGTCTGTTTGTGTCACCGTCAACGTCAACGTTCCTGGTTAAGGACAACAACCAGACCTAAAAACGAAATGAAATAAGAAAATAACCAAAAGAAAAAACCAACCTAGAGACAGTGGTAGATTGATGAAATTCTTTTTTTAGTTTTTTTTCTGGCAAAAATATAAAACAGGAGCTCGCCCATGATGGTGTGTAAGAAATATGATTTCTCTTTAATGAACTCCATGGTCACAGTGTAAATACACCATACGAGTATAGTAGTAAGGACTTCTCCCCCGAAAGGGAAACGGCAAAAAGTCAGCATGAGAGTATGATTAACTAAATTACGTGTCAACTATGATGTATGATATAATTAGGAGCTCTCTACATTCGGAATTCTCCTTATTCACGTTTGTTTTGTTTCGAAGGATATAAAAGAAACACAAAGATAAATGTTATTAAATAAATTGGACAAAACGAACATCAAAACGGGAAGAGAACGAAATATAAAGTCTACAATGTAAGGTTGAAATCTGAGTGCGATAAGTTGAGTTATGACGTTTAGGTGGCGCATTAAATGAATGACGGTATCTCTTGTGGACATGACATGAAAAACGCACGACTGTATCTGCGTGTATATCCTCTTTTATGTGTTGGGTATCTGCCAACGTTATTCTGTGCGTAATCATTTTTTTTTACTTCTTGGTTTTATGTTTATAACGTCGTTTTGCCATGTGTGAGATAAAATGCTGTCTAATGTTACTCATGTGGCGTCATGTTACCTTTTACTTTTGGTTGTCTGTTTTTTGTTATAACATATTTTTGATTTGATCTGACGTAAAGTATCATATTTTCACGATGTGCAGAGGTAAGTACTGATATTTTTAAAATCCACAAACCACTGGCAACGGAGGTTATTAACTTGATTACTAAGGGGAAAACAATAACTTTTGTCACTGGCTCTTGTTGTGTCAACGTAACTCCTGAATAATGAATGGCAACATTTCAATTCAATATTAAGGCAATTACAACATGCCAGTACTGAAAATATCATGGGAAAGCTCTGAGGGTGTGTACTGCAATAGTGAATTAAATTAATAAATTTTAACACCTTGGATAGATTGGTGATGTGCATTCCAACTTAGTTCGTCTTGCAACCTTAGCTTAAAATATCGCCGTCGAGGCCATGAATGTGATCGAAAACTTAAGTGTGTCGTATTTGAGACGATTACAATAAATAAGGAGCATCAGAATCTTAGCATGCATCATAAGGATTTGTTCAAATTAAAGACGGAAGATTGAGCTCTATTGTCGCTGATCGGGTGTTGGAAATTGATGAGGTGTGTGAGGGCGGTCTGATTGGACCTTTTTTTTTTTTTTTGTGGGAAAACTATATTGGTTGCGGCCGGTAATTGCATTACCGAGTTCTTTGGACGTGGACGTGCTCTGAATATTTTTTCGTATATTCAGGGATTTGGCAACTATTAATTCGACGTACGAAACATTTACTTGCTTTTGCACAAATTTACAAATTATTACGTGACATTTGGTATTGTCTGTAGTTCTGCTTGAAAGAATTGGCTATAATGCTGTGTTTTGAAAGAAATGAAGCACAAGGGTGGCGCTGGAAGAAAAACAAAAGATTACGCTGGCAGATGCAAAGCTTTTAAAGCGGGGGATAAAATCGAATCATAAAATTACAGGTGTCGAGTTTAATACAAAATCAAAAGACTTTAGAGGAGTAAATGGCAATATGCCAAAAACCAAATTTTCGAGGGTTTAAGTGGTGTGTTGTCCTGCGAGAGCCAATGGAGTTGAGGGAAATATGGACTACAAGCAATAATTAAACAAACTAGGGCAGAGTTTGGATGTTTCTTTTTTCATTGATTTTTCATTCAATGGATTTTTTCTGTACAAAAATAATGATCCCAAGTATGCAGCACATGATGCTCGGCTTTACAACTATCAAAGGTAACATTTCGGCAGAAAAATACCAGAACATAAACAAACATTTTAGAGTTCGGATGAAAAATGTGTGCAATACGGTGGGCATCATTCACGAAAAGTCTTACACAGTGAGTGCCTCGTGGGTCATAATTACTAATTGCTAACAGTGGCTTTTATACTAGGTATCATAGATTCAACGTACATCTTTACTACATCGTTTGAACCTAGTGTGAATGATTTTTTTCACTTATTCCCGAGGAAGAATTAAATATCCCATTTTTAAAGTGCTTGGGTTTTAGTTGTCAAAAAAAGTAAAGAAAAATTACCAAAATGTATAAGTGTTTTATTTGAGTGGATAACTCAATGCTTGCCATTTATTCCTTAAATATTGTTTTATGTAAACTTAGACCACAACTTTTTAAGGGGCCCGTAGAAAGTCAAATTCACTTTTTGAAGCATATTGGCTGGTAATCACTAATAAAAAGTGCAATGTCTTTCAAGGTTGCATTGGCACTGGATTTGACACATCCATATTAAGAATCGTTTAAAGGCGCACGATCCAGTCGGCCAAAACGAGAGATAAAATGGTCACAGAACTCATTTTTAAGTTGGTCTATTGATGCGAGTGCTGTGTGCCTTGTTGTAACCACATGTCGACCAGGTGTGAGTGTGACAGGCCCGTTATTTTGACGGTCATCTATGAAAAAAAATACGGGCCAAGGTTGTTCCCGGACCATAAACCGCAGCAAACAGTGCATTTTTCCAGGTGTATTGGTAGCCTGATGTAGCTCATCGGGTCAATTATGGTAGTTTTGTTTATCAACATACCAGTTCAATCAAATAGAGCTTCGTGGTTAAAGAAATTTTTTTGATGAAAAAATCTTTCTCCAGTTCTCCTAAGGCCCATTTACTGAAAATTCGACAATCTATGTTTTGCAAGGTTTTGGACCAAGGTCCATGTTTGAAATCTTCCACGTAGTCGAGTAACACAATCCTAATTACTGCGAGAGGATATATCACGTTCTTCATTAATACTGACGATGGAACTGGCAGCAATATTTTCCTCTGTACGCACTTTATGCATATGGGTAGATTACGAACATCATAAAATGATATGTGAAAAACATTTTTCACAGCGTGTGTGTATTTTTAATGTGAAATTCAATAATTTGTGAGCATTGTTCGAATGTTAACTTTTTCATAATAAATTGCCAGTGTTAACTGAACATGTTTGACTTTAACGCATGTCATATATCACGTGCGAACTGTCAAAAATGGAACACTGAAAAACCAAACGGTTAAAAAAAAATAATGAAAACTATAGACGAAGCAAGTCAGGGAGAAACAATATGGCAAAAAAATATTCTGAAAGACAAGCAATGGTAAACATACAAGACTATGCCAATGCGCCCAAAGGAAACCCTTGGTTTGACGAATACTGCGAGGAAAAGGTAAAAGCCCGTAATATTCTATAACTTCAAGCGCGTATAAGAGATCAAACCTCACGAAAGGAAGTCAGCTGCCTGATTTGGGATAAAAGGGTGGCCGAACATAATGCAACAACTACCGAGGAATGTCACTGATATCTGATTATTGTCACTGATTCTCTTAAGAGACTGGAGGAACCACTCGTGACCAGATTTTCACTATATGACAGGTTCATGAAAAAGTCAACCAAGTATTCGTAAATTTGGAAAAGGTTTATGACTCAACAAACCGCATTCTTGTAAGGCTGGGAATCCGAAAAAGACGGCGAAATTGACACAAGTATGCCTTTAGATAAACAAAGGATGAGTTCAAGTACAAAACGCCTTATGTGAAACATCTGAAGGATAAAAACAACAAGTCGTTTCATCACTTTTTTTTAATTTGGACCACGTAATGAGGTGCCTTCAAGGTGAATAACCTTTAATGGGCTCACATTTACTCTAACTTACATTGAAAGATTATGTCTAAACAGCTAAGAGAAACGTGGAAAGCCGAATAATGGCAAGAAAAGAAGTAAGTTTCGAAGTAAATGAAGAGTAAACCAAATATATGGTTGCTGACAGCCCTGGGGTGGTCCAAACCTCGCCCCTGACTGTACTTAACAAGCGCTTTGAGAAAGTGTAGGATTTCAAATATATTCCATACTAACTGCCAAGGATGTATGAATAAAAGTATGCATATGGACAACGCGTGCCTTTCAAGATGAATTTCAAAATCCATATTTATAAAACCATGGTCAGTTACATTTTATGGATATGGAAAGGAGAATTTATAGAAAACCTGTGAAATTTATCAATTTTTTTTCATAACAAAAATTAATTATTTATTTAGTAAAAAAATCAATAAATGGAATTAAGGTCCCAAAAATTGTGTAAAGCAATTTATTTTATTTAACATCCACGGGGAATTTAAAAGAGCACTAGAGAAAGGGTACTTCTTGGAATAAAAGAAAGCTGCTGCCCTTTTTATCACCTTTTTTTAAGTTGTTTTTTTATTATGAATTAAGTTCTCTAAAATTATGCGATAGAAATATACCATATGGCTGCTTGCTCAATAATCTCCTTTGAAAGACTTAAAGATCCCTTAAAATATATCAATTTACAAATTACTCTAATTTAATTAAAAATTACAATCTCCGAATAGGAATCACTTGTCTGTCTCTAAGGACGTCCTAAATTTATGATCCGATAAAGAGAGTTGAACAAATGGCTATTTTTGTCGCAGGATCTTGGACAATAGGAAAGAAAAAACGATCTAAAAATCGTAATATTGAAATTCGTTCGCTCATTCATCATTCCCCCATCCAGCAGCATCGCCATTCGGCATGTTCGCGAATTGGCACTGCCGAAGATACACAAAAGAAAATCGAGGCAAGAGGGTGAAAACAAAGAAAAAAAACATTATATCTCGAAGAAAATTCCGTTAATAAAAAGCATTCTGTGTTCTATACTTTCGCATAACTACCGGAGCAGAATTCCATAAATCATTCAAATCCCTTCGCCGATTCCCTCAATTACAGCCATAACAATTACCATAAATAACCTATTCCTATCCGGGAAACATTTTCTGCTGCTGCGTATCCTGCGTAATATCTCCCAACAACTTCATTGCCATTTCCACCCCCACATCGGCTATTCTGTTCCTCATCTAGAGTACAGTCATATATCTGATGGTATGCATGGAACTAATATTGAGGCTGGTAATTAAAAAATAATATTCCTCTTCACTTACACGCAATCAATACGTCTTCATCCCCCTACCCGTATTATTCGCTCACCTTAATTGATCCAATTCGCTTCGTATATTCATATCCATATCCTCGGCATTGTTCGTAATCCTCAATGATTTCCGAAGATTGTTCTCTAGTAATTCATAATCCTCACGACGTCGCACCATCAGCGCATTCAACTGTTTCGATAACAAACGCACTTGATCATTTAGTGGCAAAAGGATATCATCATCCCCGTTTGGCTCATTTATACTCGTAACACCATCACTAGCACCAGTAACACCATATGATTTTGATTTACGGCCTTCTCTCCTATCATTCATCATCCTCACCGACGAGACATTCTCATCACTAACAACATCACCACCATCATCTATGCTAGCGTCACCATTACCAGCATTTCCATTATCGTCCTGACCGATAGTGTTGCCAACTGTATCACGATATTGCTGCGTATTGTTTGCATTCAAATCACCTTTACTGCTGTCACGTAACATGCTATTCGCTTGGAAATCATCCTCCCGACCGCCATTAATCACACTCGAGTTCGACTCACCGACCAAACATACCATCAACACTATCACCACGCATCCCAGTCCGGCGAGGACATTCGACATCGATCTTGACCAATTCATATTGAATTAGAACCAAAAACGACAAAAACAAAAAATCAAAATCAAAAGAACAATAGAAGAACAGCACTGGCCCGAGGTAATTGTGTCACTTGCATCAAGCACTATTCGCGTTCACCAGACTCACTCACGCGCATAGACCAGGCAGCAAGGCGACGTAGACGATAGCAATTCTGAATTCGGTCAGTAGTAGCAACTAGTGTATCCGTTTCGTGGTTGTCGACAATTCGTCTAAGCATGACTCAGACACGAGTACGTTGTTGGAGAGTACGAGCCTGCGACGTGTAGATACAATTCGCGGCGTGATAATTCGAATTAGTAGACATTCGACGTCGATACGATACGAGTTGTATGAACTGCACGCATTAATGAATGGCAAAGAACTAAAGCCGGTGCGAAGGTGGTGGATCCTTTTATACTCGGGTGGTTGGTTGGCGGCTCGTTTCGTTTGTAGTCGTGCGTGTCTGCTTCGGGGTTGGGATAAGGGATCTTCTACTCGTATGTAGGTGTGTATTTTGAGTTGAGCAGTGAAGAGAAGCGTCCATCGGGTGGTTCAAGAGAATACGACAAGTGTGGTGGAGAGCTCTTGCGATTCACAGTGTTGCCAATGAATTATTTTGAGGAGTTGACCTAAAAGGATTATATGTTATTTTCGTTTGCTCTTTGATTTTTCTCGACGCATGTTTGTTGCTTAATGAAGTTCATGTGTGCCTTTTTAACACAATACAACTCCTTAAGTAGTCTATCACGGGCCAGAGACTACTTGTTCTGTAATTTGTTGATACAAAGCCAGGATTAGTAAGTGACAGAAACCTTGCCAGTCCATTCAATCTACATGGATGAGCCTGTGGCCAACTCAACAATCGATCGAACTATTGACTTTAAATACGCCATTTCTCCTCATTTATTCTGAGACCCTTAGTGTGAAAAAACTTCTACTACTAAGAGGTCTTCCTGAATTAAATCATTTCGAAAACTACAATATTTCATGTCCAGTAAAATCCAGACAAAAGTACTTTTTATCCTGATTTTCAGAAGCAATCCTGCCTACTTGCCTGATGCCAATGCGAATTTAAGCCGTAATGAGGTTGCAAAGCAAGACCAAGGAGTATATTCTCAATCCCTCTATCTTTCGTTGATTTTCTTCTGCCCTCTACAGTTAAACTTACTTAGCTAACTGCTGACCGCACCCAAAGTCGCTACGCTCTCTCTCGACTAAGAGATTCATCATGGTCTCCATTCAGCAGGAAGGTCTCCCTACGGATTTCGCTAGCTTCAAGAGCCTCTTCATCAAATACCATGAATTCTTCATTATTTCGCCCCAAAAAGTGTCAAAGGATCTTGAAACCTTCCGCCAAAATTAATATCGAACCTTCAACGTAGTGGAGCTGACCACGACAAATTTTTTCGTCCCTAATTGTCTCCCTCGCCCTGCAATCCCCCACTCTGGCAACATGTCCCTTTTGCCTTCTATCATTTGAATGTACGAGGTCTTCGCTCAAGAATCCAAGCTGTTTTCCAACAGTCGCATGCACTACCCTTTGAAATCTTTGCTCTGACCGAAACAAATCCGATCCCCAGCATAAATAACTTCGAATTGTTCTCATCAAATTTTAATGTTTATCGCGATGACGAACTCGGTCGACCCACTGATGGTTGCCCTTGTTGAGGCGTCTTACTAGCCGTCCTTAATACAATTGACTCCACCCTTATTGTAATATCATCCTCCCCACAAACTCCACTTTGTTTCAATTAAGATTGTGCTCCCCCAGAAAACATTATACAGAGTTGTTTCTACATCTTGCCCTCACAACCTATTGAATCTTATCAACTCGGCATTGATCCACACAATTGGCCAAATAATTGATTTAAGAGACCCTCAGGATGAAATCCTTCCCTTCGGTGACTTCAACCTTCCTCATTTTAAATGGGCTCAATCAGACGATCAATCAAAACCACTACTGCCAAAGAATGTCTCTTCTTAGATCGTAAGTGCCAAGGCAAGTTAGTGGCGTCTTAAGTTACATGGGTAGACAACTAGACCTCATATTCGCAACTGTTCCGCTCAACTTTTCTCTTTCACTTTGTCCCTTACCCATTCAACCATTGATAACTTCTATGCACCCCTCCATCTTTCCTTTTTTCACGATTCTCCATTACCGGACAATTCTTATACAGTTCTGACCTATCAAGATTTCTACAAAGCAAAATTTCAACAAATCAATGAATATCTTAAAAAAGCCCCTCTCAATTTTCAATATCCGTATTGTACAGGGAAACATTTGATTATTCCCATTTCCCATTTCCCATTTCCCAACGCAGAACTTTGTCCAACTCCCCACCCTGATGTAATCGCAGGAAACAAAGAAACAAGCAGTGGACAATCTTCCTTCGTTCTCGATCCCCTAATGACTTTTCTAACTACATGGGCACTAACTAATCTCCACTTTACTGCCCTTCACAACTCCCTCTATCAACGTTATTCAACTGAAATGCAAGCCAATCTTGTAAAGAAAATCTGCCTCACTCTCCTTCCATGATCAAACCTCAAATGACCTCAATATTATCACGAACGCTTTTTAAGCAATATTTCGCCGACGACTCTTTGTTCCAGATTTCGCTTACTTCGATTATTTACCAAATTCCTCCCTTGGACCAATTCTTCCTCGATCGACTGTACGATTTCTATGTCATTGACAACAAATTAAATCTACTTAATGAGGAATTTACGCCTGGACCTGACGTATTTATTTAAAAAAATGCTCCTCACCCTCTCTCTCTTTCTCCTAAAGATCTTCAGTTTATCCATACCTCTAGGTGAATTCCCTCGGTTATGGAAAACCTCATTTAGAACCCCTATGCGCAAAAAAGGCCTGAAGAGCGATATTAACAACTATCGTCCCATTGCCAAACTGTCACATATACCCAAACTTATCAATGCAAGACTTTAATCTCTCCTAGACAATGCAGTTTCCTCAAATGCACCACATATCTTATTAATTTGTGTCTTTTACGCTATCAGCCTTAGAGAATAGCAAAGAATTCGACATTTTCAGTAAAGCTTTTGATAAAATCCCCCACAGACTGATACTCTTCAAATCGTCTCCTATTGGCTTTGATACCATTTCTATGATCTGGATATCTTCTTACCTGAAAAATCGCTATTACAATGTTCGTCTCAGATCTACGTTTTCTAAAGCTTTTTTAGCTTCCTCCGGCGTCCCCCAGGGCAGCCATTTAGGACCACTTCTTTTCGTTCTTACCTTTAACGATATTGAAATGGTGATTAAACATTCCCACATCTTACTATATGCCGACGACACCAAGTTCTTCAAGACCATTTCCTCCAGTGCTAACTCTTCCCTTATTCAATCAAATCTCAAAAGTTTTTCCATCTGGTGTTCCAAAAATTGCTTAGAGCTTAACATTTCAATCACTTTCTCACGTAAACGAGACAAACCTCCTCCTGGACTCTACTTCCTCAATAATCAATCCATCTCCACCGTTCAGGCTATTCGCGATATTGGCATACTATGTTACGAGGATGTATTGCGCACATTTATGAGACAGGCTAATCCTGCAATCGGTTTCTTGTATTCTCCAGTGTCACCCGAACTCTCTACATAACCTTTGCCCGGCCCCTTCTTGAATACGTCTCTCAAGTTTGGTCTCCTTACAAACAAACCCACATTTCTAAGAATCGAGGGCTTCCAAAGCCGGTTCCTACATTGTGCTCTTCGAGGTCTTCTCTTTACCATTCAAAACTAATCAACATGACCACGTTGGAGAAGGAAGAATTGTATCTGAAATTCTTTTTATCCATCGACTCCTTTCAACTCTGTCTCTATCAACACAAATTCTCGTTTCTTCTATCTATCCACTTCCGCTCCCGTACCACCTATGGTTCCAATGAACTAATTTCTCGTATGCTGGGAAGTGTTAATTCGAATCCTTACTTCGATTTCAACCTCAGCACTGCATGCCAAAATTCGTCTCTTTAATCGCGTCCTCCTCTTCCGTACTTCTAAGTTAATAAGTTAGATTATGTTAGTTTGAATTAAGCTCAACAAATGCGGATGGTTTCCCCCACGAAAAATTTAATTTAATTAAATTACAAGGAGTACGAGGTATGTTCAAAAAATAAGGTGACATTTTTTATTTTTCTCGAGTAACCCCGTTCAGATATAATACATTTACGCCAGCGCTTTTTCCAATAATATACACTTTTCGGTATGGCCTTGAGCTCTATTAACAATGTGGGCTTTAACTCCTCATTTGTGGCAAAGACCCTGTCATGAGTCTCTTCGATTTCGGGAAGAAAAAAAAGTTGGATGACAAGTCCAGTGAATACGTCGGCTGAGGTCTGATCACGGTATTGCTTTTGATCGATAAATGATGCACAAGCAGCTATGAATTCGCAAGTGCATTATCGTGACGCAACACGATTTTTTTTCCTACAAATACTTCAAGTTAACATTCGTTATTGGTCATACGACTTTCCAGAAAGAATTCATGGTGAGCCACGCCATCGTGGTTATCATGAAAATATGTGGAAAATATTGATGAAGGCTTTCACATCTGACCGAACTTCAGATGTCTTCTGTTCAGTTTTAGCTCTACTGGTTACTTCAATTGGGATGATTGGACTTTGATTTCGGCGTCGTAACCATATAGCTATGTTTCAACAAATCGGGTTCGTTATTCACATCATTCAACAGTTTATGAGCGATGATTATGCGATCTTCTGGTAAAAATTACACGATTTCAGATTAGATCTGACACACGTTTCATTTTCACAAGATCTGAAAAAAATGTCATGGCATGAGCCAACCAATATGCCAATATCCTCAGTAACTTCTCAGAAACTGCTTCCGCGATTTTTTTCATTACTTCAAAATTTTCATCTGTTGTTGACGTGCTGGGGCGTCCAAGATGGCCATCGTAATGTACCTCTTGTCGGAATTCTGTGAAAAGCTTGTAGCACTTATAAACATTTTTTTCACCAGATTAGGCTCGTTTAATGCCACAGTAAACATTTTAAGTACGTTGGAGCACCTAATTTAATTTTTCATACAAAATTTGATTCAGATTCCCTGTTCCATTTTTTCCAATATCAAACAATCGCCAAGCAAACCAAAACACGTCTCAGCTTTATATCTGTAGGAAACAAACTCGAAGTCTAGAAAGGCTAACAACGTCAACATTTGTTAAGGGTCATGTACCAACATAACAAAAAAAACCAAGTTCATTCGTTCATACTCGCGAAATTCAAAAAGTCACCTTATATTTTGAACAAACCTTCTGTACAAGATTTAACTTTTATTTTTAAAATAAAAAAATACAAACCTCGTACAGTGTTTTTCTCATTTGTGAATAACCCAATAATGTTTCTTGCTAATGTTTCCAATATTCCAATAGTGTTATCAAGTCTAGTACGATGGCAGCACTTATTGCCTTCACAATGCTTTCACAGTTGCTCTGTAAAAAAAACAACCTATGAGCATCAAAAACGTAAATTCACCAGATCCAGGGCACTGCGCAGCAGCTGTCCCTTTGTGCTCTTTCCAACATCCGTACAACTGCCACGGCGAAGAGCACTCGGAGAGAAAACACCCTCAGCCCAGCAGCATTTTAACGCTCCGTACATTTTAACAATCCACAAAACTCTATTCAGCCAGCATTTGTATCTTTTTGTCTTTTATTTTCATTATTTTCTTATGCTCCGCTGTCGTTTCCTCGTGCACGAGTAAACGAGAACAGCTGGTGGCATGACGCTGAATACAAATGAATCCTTATGCCCCCATACGCGAGTGGACCATACGTTCACTTTAGATGAGTCGCCTGCACACGCCATCAACATGCCATCAGGCGGCAACCAGGTAGTTATCCGTCGCATCTATTGTCCAATCTCCAGCCGGTCGTATGGTCGTTCGGTTCGGTTTCTTTAGATACGACATCAGTGCAACCGATCGATTAACGACGTCAAGGTGGAGAGCAAGGTAAAGTGATAGTTGGCGGCGGACCAGGAGGACATATGTACGAGTATACGAAATTAAATCAGGTAGATGAGGAACGTTTTGCACCTGCCGCATGGTACATCACGTATTTGTACACATGATATGATACCATCAGGCGGCGGTTGATGTGAGCAGTAAGTGGAACCGGTTTATGTGCGAGCGCTTGAGAGGTCATCAAGAGAGACGCCCTGAGGGTTTGTGCCTGATGTTCGGTGAGTTTTTGATGGAAAATGTTGTGCTAATTACCTCGCGGTGGCACGGGAACTCATTTTAGGCAAAATATCCTGCGTGCCCCAGCAGATAGCTTGGATATCTTTTCTTTGTTTCTCAACAATTGCTTTATATGCGGGTGGCATTTTGCCTTTTATTTGTGCAGCCCATTCGACGGTATCTTTTGATCAGTTCGTCACCATGAACGACACAATGAAAACGATTGAGTCCATATTCAATGAAAAGGACACTCCTGTCGGCCACACGTAGTACTTATGTCTATATGTGTACGAGTACGTGTCGTTCGGGGAATAGACGAGAATTTTCTTTTCATTTTTCCCTCTTCCTTTTCCCATCCGTTTTCCTTTTTTTTTCCAGGTGTGCGGTCGTCAGGATTAGGTTTCTGTTACTGTGGCTGTTAACAATGATGTCAAGAAAACGAAGGAATTAGTTGTCAAGTGAGGACATTTCCCCGAAAATTCGGAAATTCAAGAACCGCCTGGAAATGTCGTGAATTTAACATGAAATTCACAGAACAGACTTATGCCGAGAGTAAGGATTTTTAGAATCGGAATAGTACAATTGACTTCAATGCTGGATTCTAAAAATAGAAATATGGATTAGAGCGGTTTGTCATGAATTGTGGACTGTACTTAAGTGCACGTGAGCCATTTTTTATCTCTTTTTTTGGACCACCACATTCAATTCGGTTTCGTGGCAGTAAATACTTTAAAACAGTATCCTGCCTCCTCGAGGAGATAGCATTCGCTTTGAATTATCCTTTATCTGTGTTTCTAATCAAATTTTCAATGAAATAAATCAATCGATTCTCTGCCTACGGCGGAACCATGTAGTGTGACCGGGCCTACCCTGAATTCACTATTAACGTTGTACATTCGTTATCTGTCGACTTATCACCGATAAGATTGACATAATAATAGGGACATGCTCTTTTTTATCTCTTCCTGCGAAATGGGAGTAATACCCTGGCAACTTAGGACGAATTAATGGGCTCACCCGAACCACGGCGTCTTTGAACAATCAGGTAGGCGATGGCCAAATGGCTCGGGGCGGTTGGAATGGCTTTTTTTTTTTAATTCTTGTTGATTGAAGATTCATTCGGGTTGTACTGAAGGATAATCTATGACTATACAAGCTGGTAATGTTAATAATGAAAGGCATTTAAGACAAACTATCATCCTGATTGGTATGAAAGCAGTAAGCTTAGAAGAAGATACAATGGCTCTTAAGAGGAAACCGAAATTACCACACTACTGCAATAAACTTATTTTCACCCCTTTATAATCACGGAGGGAATCCGACCTCAACTAATATACAACATCAGTTGTCTATAATCTATAGCAAGTCCAGCTCTTTTCCTTAAGTTTGGATGCGAAATTATCCCGACAGAGATTGGTGAGCTGGCGGCAGCTACCAAGATTTGTAATAGCCAAACGTATATATGTAGCTTGAGGGTTTCACTCTGTGATCATCTGATCATCCGTATCACCATTAAGCAGTTCATAGCTCGCGCCAGCAAAGATAATATTTGACTACATAAGTGGGACATACCAGGGACATACCAGCTGTACTTATTGCTTTATAAAGGCTTTATAAATATTCAGGGAGGGATTCCGAGGTGCCATCAAGGCCCAGTGGCCTTCAAGATAAATTCAACGGCGACGTCCAAGATTTGAGTGAAGAAAATTACTAGGTGAAGACTTTGCTTCTAAAGGGAGAGCAAATGGACGAAATGGTTATTGGCATTTTTGAGCCGCTGGTAGTGTGTCAAGCTCCCTATCAACATGCTCGGACAGCACATACACGCCATAATATCACTGCTGTGAGCAAAAATGTTCTGAACCAGCTATTCACTTCAATTCGTTTACGAATCCAACAACTGGCTCTCACTCGTTGCCCTTTATGGCACATTTTAAAAAGGCAGATACAGTGATTGAAAAGCCTTATTGCGATATGATGAAATGGCTACTATTTTCTTCCAAAATTAAGTTAATTCTAGGTAATCTCTGATATCAACAGGATGGCGATATTGCTCACACAAGCCCTCAACCATTCGATTAATTTCGTACAAAATTTGAAGATCGCATAATTTCACTTAGATGAGATGAGAAGTTGATTGGCCTCTTAGGTGAATGGACACCCTTAGATTTCTTTCTGTTGATTTGACAAATTATAAGGTTTATGCCAATAACCCAGCGACAGCAATCCAGACCCTCAAATGTAACATCCCAGCTGCGGCCGTTGGTCTACTTATTTTAAAAAAAAAATTTTTCAGATAACTTGAAACAGACATCAATATTGATTTTACAGAAGAAATTGTGTTTATTTTAAGCGAAACTTAAGCACTAGCTGTTGGGTCATCTTATTAAAAGCCTTCGGGAGTTAAGAAGCATCACACCCCGGTCTCTTGATCGCGGAAACTTTTTTGTGTTCAGAGACAATCAATAGCTTCGATACGATCAGATTATATGGCGATGACCACCACAACGACTTAAAGGAGGAAGGTTTTGGTTCTGTAATGTAAGATATTTGAACAGATGGAGAGCAGCCGAATAACTGATAAAAACCCTAGAATACTATGAGGCAGGACGTGCGATGAGATGGACCGGGCTAAAAGCATGTGATCATAGACACACAATCATAAGCTTATATGATATACGTATCATCAAAGATCCTTAAAAACGTACGTGTAATAAGCGTTCCCGCCCTCAGAATAGACCGTCGACTCAAGGAAGACTTCAATGATATAATAAAGCTGAGACTGGACTTGGAAAACATCCCAATCAGACTAAGTCGGAGAAGGGATAATAGACCTTGTGACCTTGTCTATGAACAGAAACGAAGGAAGGAGCATTCGCGTCTACGAAGAAAATGAGAGATCACGAGAAGGAGTGACCTTCGAAAGTGTTACGAGTAATAAAGGTTTTAAAGCCATGGTGAAAGAATGGACAACTTAGAGAGAGAGAATGGAAGAACGACTCCAGATGACTATAAAAGAACCAAGATATTCAAAACGTCGCTTTCAGGCTGAAGGAACTGAACGAGGCCAGTCCGGTCCGACTTAGTGGGGATGAAGATAGCAGCATTAAAGTTGAAGTTCAGTGAATTTTTTTTAAATATGATTAGCTGGTTGGGAACATGTAGAAACTTATTTGTAAAATATGGTCAGAGGAAAGCATGCTAATTTTCTTGGTCTATCGTAAAAGGTGCTCCTATTACTATTATCAGGTCTTAGGCGTCATTTTAAGATCTTATCTTCTGTGCTATGTGAATGCCTGATACCATTTATGGACAATCTGATAAGTTCTCTTAGGAGACCATGCAGATCTTCGAGAAGACCCCGACATTTTAAATCGATGTCGACCACCTTTTTGTATTCTTTAAAGCGGCATAGGATAATTCAATATACAGACTACATATGTAGTCATAGCCATGCCGTTTTTCAACATTCCTGCCCAACTCGTTAGGCTGCCTGATGACAATGGAGAATTCTCGCTGCTCCATTAACGGGGGAAACCCATTTAGAAGCTTAAAAAAATCTATGTTTTTGCCATAAAAGTTACTTAAATATGTGTAGAATACGAGGTAATAAATGTTTTAGGCCGAAACTCAAAATTTTGGAAGATACTGCCAGTTTCCCCAGTCCCTTCCGATCAACTCCGAGAACTTTAAACGCGTTTTTCTCGAAACTTTTTTTTCACTGTGTTTTTTTCGGTGCCAAGGATTACTCGGAGACTAATGAACCGATCAGCCTGAAATTTTGCACACGTTTTCGTAACACATAAGTCTAATTGGTGAACCTAAATTTACCCCAAATTTTGCAAAATAAACTATTTTTTTTATGGAGAGAAAAAAAATAAAAATTCCAAAAAACGCGATTTTTCGTTTAAATGCCTGCAATTTCTCCAAATCTTGACTTATGAATATAAATTTAGGTTTACCAATTGACCACAGGTATGTACTAACCACAACCTTTTGCCTATCTGTTTCAGATGATTTTCCACGGCGCTAATTTTTGATTTTTTCCAACTGGCTGAATTTTGCTACAACGACGCCAAGTTCGTGCGAGATTTACTGGACAATACAATAGGCACGATCTATTTTAAGTCGGCACAATTGTTTACATACTCGTATGCTGGTGATATTGAAGTGGTTGGACAAATACAACGAGGCGTCAATGAAGTGTTTGAGAACATTTAAGCAGAAGCGGCTAAAGTGGGTATGAGGTAATTGGGGGAAAACCCAAATATGTACTCTTAAATCCTGTCATCAGAGAAAGACGTGCAACGTTGACAACTTGTCACTTTTAGCAGCTATTATTTTGAAGTAGTCTACTTAGGCTCACTGGTGACAAACAGCCTTGATACGCTGAGATAAGACGCAAAATAAGTCCTTGGGCTAAAGTGGCAGTTGAGTCTTCTCTCCAAAAACTGGGTTAACTATTTACAAAACTTTTGAGGCACAAAGGCAGTAGCATACAGATTGAAAGGTCACGCCGTTCGCCCCTAACTGTAAGTAGGTAATATACGAATTTTTCACATATCAAATGGCGCGGAGTGAAGGTACGATTTCCAGAAAATGCACACAACGGCTACTAGGCCAGAATGCACAAAGATCTGCTAAGAAATATGATACTTTCTGTTAACGGTGCAAGCATTAACGAATATATTCTCTTTTGAAACAGTGATGGCATTCCACCTTTACTCGAATCCGAAATGTTGATGAGATCCTTTCTAAAGCTGCGGAAATGTAGTTAATGTTTCCTTTAACTTGGGATATGAACACCATCATCAGCGACGATGCACTTCGGTTAGATTTAAGATGCTTGCTTCTTAGTTCGGATTTAAAGTGGCTTAAGAAATTTGTTCGAAAGCTCTAGCGATAAGTTGGCGAATAAATTATTCGTGTGGCTGCAAACGATAATCGCTTATAACCAAAATTGCTTTACTTTGAAATAAGCTTTAAATTAGAAAGCATCGATTTTGTCATACGATAAAGAAAAGTAGTCTTAACTTAAGTCAGCTTACAGTGAACCAAAAAAAAAGTTGTACAGTATGGCAGTCAAACTTCATCAGTCAGCATCTTCTAAACTACAAAAGTTAATGAAGTGAAATAAAGTGAAAATGAAACGCTAAATTATTAAAATGCTCATAAACTTTATTTTAAACTTAACAATAAATTCATTTCTTTAAAAAAAAAAAAAACAAACATGAACAAAAAAATACTATGTAAAAGCCAAAAAAAAAATTGGGCACTTCCTAAATCCATTTTTCTTCGTGAGCTGGGACATGTTACTTAGCGTTGTATTTTGTGTGGTACCCTTTATTGTCTAAGACCATTTGAAACCTCTTAGGGATTGAAAGGGCCAAGTTTCTGGTAATGTCCGGGGAATTATCTGCCATATCCTTTCGAGCTCTGTTTTCAGCTCTGCCTTGTTTAAAACAGTTTTTTCCCTAATTTTTTTTTCAATATAAGCCCATAAATACCAATCAATATAGTTGAGATCCGGACTTTGGGGTGGATGGGAAAGTAGTTTTTTCACATTATACATATAACAGCCATTCCCTCTCTAACATGGACGAATACTTTGGATCATTGTACTGGAGGAAACAAAAGTTTTCTTCTAGACCCAATTTTGCGGCAGTAGGAGACAAATTATTTTTTAATATTATTAAATAATCAAATTTTTTTCATTGTTCCTCCGATGAATTCAAGGTTCCCTACACCGTTGGCTGCCATCGCACCCCACACCATAACGGATCCTCCACCGTGCTTTACAGTGGCGTTAACATTTTTGGGCTCGAGTGCCTCACCCTTTTTTCTCCACACGAATCGCCGACCATCTAACCCGAAAATGTTAAATTTGGATTCGCCTTTAAAAATAACAGTATACCAGAACTCTGCTGGCATTTTGATAAACTCTTTTGCGTATTCCAGCCGCTTTTTTATATTTCTTGCAGATGACAGGGGCTTATTCCTTGGCGTGTATCCTCCATATTCTTCCGAATGCAAGAAATTGCCGACTGTTAGTGGATGTACAGTTGTGAGTTGGCTTTCTCTTAAGTTTTCCGCTATCTTCACAGCTGAAACTTTACAATCTTCCTTCACCATTTTTACAATAAGCCTTTTAGTGGAGTCGAAATCTTACTCGGATGCCCACTACCAATCGGCCTTGTTAAGAACCCATTTTTTTTGTGGTACTTATTAATAATATACTGAACGTTGGAATGTGGCTTTTTAACAATTTCCGCTATCTGCCTCAAACTTTTTTTTTCTTCCCATAATTTAAATATTAATATTTGATGTTTGTTTACTCTCCATTTTGATTTTTGTCTAACTTTAATATCTAACTTCTGAACTCGTTCACGGTTAGAAAACAACTGGACGTTACCAAAAAAAATACAACGAATTTTTTTTTTCAGGGAATAACGGTTGTATAAGAAGCAGCAGGGTGTATAAGTTTTTTTTTGGCTGTAAAACTGCCATATTTTGCCTTATGTTTATTTTTAAAGAAGGAGTGTAATTTATAAAATTCAAATACAGTACACTTAAAAGCTATTAGAATATATGTCATTCTGAAAGTTATTTCATTTCGTTGGAATAAATAGATCAAGAGATATTGAGCTTTAACTGCTCTGAAATATAGTGTACAATTTTTTTTTTGGTTCACTGTAAGTGGCTATTTTTTTGTAGCCACAAGTTTAAGACCACAAACAGTACCCACATAAGCTGACTCAATATTTGAAGCTATAAGTTTTTTTTTTTAACTAAACAGCCTCTAATAATATAGTCTCGTTCACTAGGACAATCAGCATATCATGCCTTTTGAGGATTGCGGCGACACCTGTAAATGATCGCAACATTTCATAGGCAAAGTATTAAACTATGGGCAGAACCAAAGAATTTGTTGAATTTTCTTTCATTTTGACTTTAAAAAAAAGGAAAATTATATCAAAATGTACTACGGCGCGGCGGTTCAAATATGATCGAGACAAATACTCTTACACGTTTATTTACTATCGAAAAAATTTACAAAAATTCACAGTTTTTCTACGTAATTCCCCTCACTAGTTACGCATTTTGTCCCGGAAGTTTTTTGATGCCGGTATCGAAGAATTCCTTGGGCAACCCGGACAGCCATGTGCGCACGAACTCCTCTACTTCGTCGTCGGTGTTGAATCTTTGACCTCCGAGGGCTTTTTTCAGTGGTCCAAACATATGGTTGTCGCAAGGTGATAAATCCGGACTGTAGGAGGGATGTTCCAGTACCTCCCACCCTAATTCCGATATTGTATCGAGCGTGAGACGCGCGTTATCATAGAGAAGAATCGCACTTCGTGCTGGAATGCTACTCCGTTTCGAGCGATAAGCGGGTTTCACGTGTGTTTTCAGAAGGTTAGAGTAGTATGCTGCATTGATGGAACGTTGGGTGCGCAGGAAATCAACGTGCAGCAAGCCCCGCCGGTCCCAGAACACAGTACACATAACCTTACCCGCGGACCAGGTTGTCTTCGCTTTGACTGGCGCCCCTTCCTCTTTCGTTCTCCATTCTTTAGACGACACCTTGCTTTCGGGAATGTAATAGTGTACCCATGTCTCGTCTGTAGTGAAGATTCGCGTTAAAAAACCATCCCCCTCCCCCTTGTATCGCGTCAGCAAGCGGCGACAAACTTCCAACCGAGTGAATTTTTGCTCGAAGTTCAACAGTTTAGGAACCCATCGCGCCGTTATTTTGCGATAATTAAGGTGTTCGTGGATGATAGACTCTACACTACCAATACTAATGCCGAGTTCAGTCGAAATGTCTCGAACATTCATCCTATGGTCCTCCAAAATGAGTTGTTCTACGCGGCGAATGTTGTCTGGTGTGATGCTGGTTCGCGGTCGACGATCATGCGGCTGATTCTCGACGGTTTCGCGGCCATCTTTGAATGCTTTGGCCCATTTAACCCCTCTGTCAACACTTATTTTTTCCACCTTCCGTCAACAGTTAGGTCTGGCCAGACCTACAGTATGATTTGCATGCTAAAAAATGCAATATTTCCATAAAAGCAAGAAAAAAAAAATTGTCGTTAAATTAGAAAAGGGTAAATGTTATTAATTTTATTTTTGGCTTCTATTTAACAATTTGGGCATTTATTACATACATACATTTGCTTGGCTATGTTGTAAACATACAGGATCATTACATACATATGTATATGGCAATTAAATCTAGTTTTACGCTGTCTTTTATCATTTGTCCTACGTATAGCGCAAGATTTTTTATTGGTTGATACTCTACTACTGCTAATACCACTGCTTGTAGTTGATTGCGAAATTTTTTCACTGAGAGGTATTCCAAAAAATGACTCTAGTGCATTTTTAACAGGAAATTGTCCCACTATATGCGGATTTAGTAGTCGGTCCTCGATATGTGGAGTCACAAGCTCCTCTGCGAGAGTTTTCAAAAAAATCCGGCGAGCATTCGTTTTTGCTGACTGATGTGAACTATTATAGTATATGATGTATGCAGCCAGTGCAGATATATCCAGCATATTGAAGAAAGGTGGCTAGTGGCCACCGTCGTGTTTGTCTCTTGCAGATGTATTCAAGTAGCATCTGGTCCATTAGATCAACACCACTTTTATGTTTATTATAAAAATTTACCGACTCTGGCTTTTTGGCTTCTCCAACCACTTCCATGTTGTAGTGAACTGATGACAGCATTAGAACTGCTTAGTTCTTCTTGGGGACGTAAGATATCAGAGAAACATTTGATGCGTATGCGAATAAGGTTGAATACAGCGGACGACTCCGATGTGGTAGCATTTCTTGTGGGATACATTTTTTATTCCGCCGTATGGTTCCAAAATAGGCAAGTCCCAAGAAACATAGTTTTGCGACGTCTTCTAAAGTGGTGAAAAAATTATCTCCGATAATAGTTCGGCCACTGTTGGTGTATTTGCTGCTTAGTTCGAGCAGGACCCTTTCTTCCCGGTATACAGTATTCCCTTGCACGGATGACCATTCGATGAGTCGCAGGCCCACCATACTTTTATTCCGTATTTCGCAGGTTTTGAGGGTATATATTTTGCGTAAACCTAGTTTTTCCCTTGTATGGAAATAGTTGCTCGTCGATGGTGATGGCAGAAGATGGAGTGTATATTAGGCCGAGGTTATGATTAAGCATTGTCCACACATCTCGAATAGGCGCAGCTTTATCTGCTAGGAGTCGAATTGATCGAGTCCTAGCGTCATCGAATCTTATATAGGACGATATTTCCCAAAATCTTCTAACAGATAGTGTAGCTCTGTAAATTGGATCAGCAGTAGTCTTCCACATTTCCGTTACATGGTGCATGCTATCATGGTTTTTTTCCGGCAGCTAGTAGTAGTCCGAAATATGCATACAGCTCTGTCTCTGTAACCGCTGTCCACTGCCGAAGAATCCTTGGATGTTCCTTATTGAATTTTTCCGTTTCCGTTCTAGCTTTTGCATTTGTTTGCCTTATAATAATGTCAACAACTTCAGGTGTAATAAGACATTAGAAAATATATCCTGGACTCATTCCCCTCATATTGCTTCTTGTGTTTTCTCCAGTCTCTCGAATAATATTATGAGCTCGGAATCGTCCAGATGGAGGTGGTGTTGTTTGCCATTTGGTTCCATCTCGTGCATTGTGTGCCAACTTCGCTTGCAGGTTGGACCTCTTCATTATTACTCTCCTCAACTTCATCCTCACTATCCTCAACTTCCTCAGCGGCTTCCAAAGCCATCTCCATTTCTTTATCTGAAGCATGGACATTGGGAGCATTATCTTCAGCATCATTACTACTACTTCCTTCTTCATCTTTTAACACATGTGCTACGAGGCGTTCAAGGTGTTGTTTCCGTTGCTCTTCAGACATACTGAAATATAGAAATATATTGAATACACAAAACTAAAGTTTTTGTTCTTACCGCTTCCAATTCTGAGACATTTTTAGGCTATTTGTTGTGTCAAAATTGCACACAACAGCTGGTGTGCGCACGTTCAGCTGCGCACGCGGCTACTCAGTGGAATGGGGGGTTCGAATCTGGAGTTTGGGAGAGTTCAGGGCGCCACGTAGTTTTTACTAAAACTACGAAAATAAAAAAGGAGTTGATATTCTCTTCCACCACGGGATACAATTTTATTAATTCTCTTTTCTTGCGGGGACAACGGGTTGCCCAATATCCGCTAGGCTGGCCGTAAGTTCGCCTAACGGCTTATAATAGTAATGACCTCTTTATATGAAGAACACCTAAAATAATAGCCACCTAATTAAAAAAAAAGTTTTATTGGCATATTTTGCCTGAAGTTCTGTGTAGGTCCGGCTAGACCTATCTGTTGACGGAAGGTATAAACTTGCAAAAATAGCTACAACTCCCCTTCTATTCAATATAGATTCATGATTTTTGAAGATTTAAGCAGATAATTTGTCATTTCACAAAGTCAGGAAGTTTCATCACGATATCTCTAACAGTTTTTTTTACAACCCACTATCAAATTTGCAAAAGGTCTGGCCCGACCTAACCGTTGACACGGCAGCCCTACTCAGGCACTCACTACCGAACTGATTTCGCAAACGCAGAAAAATTTCCGTGCTTTTAACGCCTTCCCACACTAAAAAACGAATGACAATACGTTGCGCAACGGCGGTCGGCACTTGACTTTCACTCATGGCCGTAGCACGCGCGTGAAACATGCGTTACCGACGGAAACTATGCCACGCTCTCGGTTAGGGACCTCGTATTTCAAAACTGTCCAAAACTATGAAGCTAAACTGCGTCGAATGGAAATTTTATACGAAAAACTAAATTAAGCCAAAAAGGATATAGAAGTAATGAAACGTATGAAAATAATTGATAATTGTAATGTCTAAGCCAAGATTTAATTCACTCCGTGAGAGCATTTTGCATCAGTAACACTGAAAACATCTCGGCACTTGAAGAGCATGCCCATGGATTTTTTTGTGATTCTAACGACTTAGTGTACAGTGAGTTCATGGCACATGATCAAAAGCTTAAGAAGGACTACTACTTACATTTACATTCGAGTGCTGCCATCTGAAGTGAAGAGCGTCAGGATTTGTAGTGAAACATAGATTTGGCTTCAGGGTCGCAAGACATAAGGGGTTTGTTCCAAATATAAGGTGACTTTTTTTTTCTCGGAAAGTATTTATTTATTCGTCAGTTTCTATTTTGTCTCTTTAAAGTAATCCCCTCAAATATAATTCACTTGCGACGGCGGTTTTTCCAATCTTCGAACAACTTCTGATATGCGCTTTTTGGTATAATCTTTAGCTCTTCCAGTGTTGCGATTTTTATCTCCTCAATCATGGCAAATTTCTGTTCTTACCTAAATCTTTACAAGGAATAAAATAAATAGCAAGGTGGCACGATTTCGGTCAAAAGAACTAAGCACAAGCAACAACGAGTGGGTAGGTACATTCATGGCAACAACCATGCATTTTTTTCTCACAAATTCGGCGCTTTCTACGTATTGCTTCACGCAAAGGGCATGACTTCAAGGTAACATTTCTTATTGACTGTATGATCTTCCAGCAAGGACTCATGATGAGCCACGTCATTGCAATCGAAAGAAACAGTGAACAGGACGGGCATCGTCATTAACATCTTCTCGGCATTCTTTGAAGAGCCTGTACCACATATTAACGTTTGTATTTGCTCAGGGTAGACAATCAATATTTCAAGTACGTTGAAGCATTTAATTTTATTTTTCACTCAGAATTTAGTACATTTTGTGATTAGTTTCTTCCATTAGCAAAAATCCGCCAAGCACACAAAACACTTCTTACCTTCAAGTCTGTGAAAAAAAAACTAAATATACCAAATGGCTGACAATGTCACCATATGTTAGCGACCGTGTGTAGCAACATAGAAAAAAAGAATAACAAATCAAGTGTACCTACCTGGCTCGCCAAATTCACCATAGCTAGCAATTTGGAAAACGAAAGGAGAAAAAATCGAACCTGCTTTACTAAATTGGGCTAAGGAAATTTTTCACTAGAAAGTAAAACAAGGGGTGGACCAGAGGAGGTTGTTAATAACGAAGAACTTGCAGCAGCTGTTAAACAATATATAGCTATGACCATTATAAGCCTTGCTAGAATACGAAAGTTCTTAATTGCAACTAAAAGTCGTTACCTGTCCGCCGTCACTAAGATATGCTACGAAGCTTGGAAGTTGCAATATCTTGGACATAAGAGGGTGATCCGATAAGTACTTACCCAAACAAACATTTTGGATAAATAGCGATTTATTTTTCAATACAGTCTCCCTTTTAGCTCGATACACTTGACCCAGCGATGCTCCAACTTCTTTAATCCGTCTGAAAAATACGTTTTCTCGAGGTCTACAAAGTAGGCCTCCGTGGCGGCGATGACATCCTCATTCGACTGAAATTTCTGACCGGCGAGTGACTTTTTCAAGTTTGGAAACAAAAAGAAATCACACGGGGCCAAATCTGGAGAATACGGTGGATGGGGCAGCAGTTCGTAGCCCAATTCGACCAATTTGGCCGTGGCGAGGGCGGAGGTGTGAGCCGGTGCGTTATCATGGTGGAAGAGCACTTTTTTCTTCGCCAAGTGGGGCCGTTTTTTCTTCAATTCGGCGTCGAATCGGCCCCCTGTGACCGTTTTGCCCTTCTCCAGGTAGTCGATGTGGATCACACCTTGTGAATCCCAGAAAACGGTGGCCATCACCTTTCCGGCCGATGAGACAGTCTTCGCCTTCTTCGGAGCACGTTCGCCAGGTGAAGTCCACTGTTTCGACTGTTCCTTGGTCTCTTGTGCGTACCAGTGGATCAATGTGTCGTCGACTGTCACGGAACGATGCAGAAACTCCTTCGGATTGCGCTTAAACAGCGTCAAACTGCTCTGAAGCGGTCTCACGGTTGAGCTTGTTGTCCGGAGTGAGCAAACGCGGCACCCATCGCGCCGTCAGCTTTCTCATACCCAAAGTTTCATGCAGGACATGACCCACGCGATCTTTTGAAATGCCTACTGTCTCAGCTATCTCGCGCACCTTCAATCGGCGGTCTGCCAATACGAGATCGTGGATTTTTGTCACGTTATCCTCCGTGGTAGCCGTTTTCGGGGCACCTGGATGTGGCTCATCAAAAACTGACGTGCAACCACGTTGAAACTCGTTAAACCAATTTTTGATGGTCGCCATCGAAGGAGAAGAATCACCGTACACAACATCCAAACGCTCTTTGATTTCGCTGCGTGATTTCCCTTCCAAAAACAAGAATCGAATCACCGACCGATATTGCTCTTTTTCCAATTTTCTAAAATCCGCGGACACTCCCACTTCCACACGCGGTCAAAACGATCTACTAGAATGTACGTCACGATAGTAAGTTGCTCTTGCGATACTGGCGTCATCTGCCAGTGAGGCTAAGTACTTATCGGATCACCCTCGTATATCGTAGAGATCCATATTCGCTATCACCTGATACGAGAAGTGAATGGAGAAGATATGCGATAATCCGAAGTAATCAGGAGATTGGGTAGAGGCGAGTGAGCCTTCCAGGTCAAGGCAGCCCTTCAAAGTAAGGAAGGTCATTGTGACAGTATAATGGACGAGTATAGGAGTTTCCATTTTTTGCAAGAATGAGAAAAAATCACAGCCGAGTCGTATTATAAAGAAATCTTCAATATGCATTTCAAGGTCCGTCGAAAACGGCAGTGACTGATAAATAGGCATGAACCACGCTGCTGAATGATAATGTAAGACCACATACCGTCCAATCACCGTTCCTGAAATTGGCTCAAGGCATATGAAGCTTTGCTTTCTGAAAGTTGGGTAGTTACCTCAGAGTATCAAAGCTAAAATGCCATAAAACGGGAGCCAAGAGGAGAGGCATACTCGCCTTAGTGAACATTTGGAAAAATGTGGTTTTTTTTGTGAATAAACTTTGGTAAATTTGGAAATAGTTAAATCTTCTTCTAGAAGCCTTAAACTCATTTTTGCCTGCTCTTTGTAATCCTTATGTGTTATGGGTGGGTTCTTCCTAATATTCCAAAGTAAATCCAATTGATAAAGAAGCAGAGAACTGGCATATAGTGCATTTGTACTTATTCATATATAGATAATCCAGATCAACTATTTTAATTTATTGGCAAAAATGATTCATGCGTACAAGCATGTCTGTACCCCATGCCGCTCTCTACTAACCTATACCCAGCACCCAATTTGTTTTCATTCACTCTTACAAATTTCACTTCATTTACCAGTTCATCGAAAACAATGCTTTGACATTTCGAGCAGCAGATTTCTTCAATTGGTTTTCCTGGAAATCATATTTACCATAAGCATCAGACGTCCCCAAAATTACTGACGTGTCAGGATGGTGACATTTAACTAGAAATGAATAATGGTTTTGTTCTCTTATTTACAATATTTATTCATTTTTAGTTTAATCGGAGCTCTTCAATGAAATATTTACGTATCTTTTCAAGACCTTGCAATGCTGGAGCGGGGAACCGTGCTATTTTTAAGTCGATGTCTGACATGATATGTTTTTTATTATTATTTTTAATGTCACAACCCACGGAGGACCAGAACTGAGGCTTCACTCAACCCCCTGCCTACATACACATGTTGTCTGTGATTCATTTCCTCCCATTGATGAAGGGGAGCTATTGTTTAATGACGGCTCTGAACGACAGGTTTCGAGAAGTTCTTTCAAAACATGTACATTACAGGGCTTTTCTCAGTATCCTGCGTAGGGCAAACACTGCGAAATACGATGGCTTGGCTGTTGGCAGGTACTGTGGAAAAAATTCAATTATACCTTGTCTATAAATAGTTGTTTGACTTTTTCCAGAATTTGTAACTGAGAAGATTGGGATACCTTATTGGTTTGAGACTTGAGAAAGAACCAAGAATTTATTAAAAAAAGTTTTTTTTTTAGAATTAAGCATTATTAAATGCATTCTCGTCCAGCTAAATTGAAGCTGACCATAGTCGACTTGAATGACGAGGTACATGGAGACAACAAGCCATACGAGCGAGCGGATCAGGAGCTTAAGCGACTAAAAATTACAATTGGCGAAAAGGTGAAGGAACTGGAGGAAGTTAATCCAAAATACATGAAGTGAAAGGAAGAATAGGAGCCAAGGGAACTGGCACTGAAAAAACACAAGTGAAAAAAGTTCTACGCCAAACAAGGAGGTGGACGCGATGAACGTGGCAAATGGACAAATCACTTAATAAACAAATTAAAGACATGATCAATCACAATAACAAACTCTGCGAGGCTTTAAAGTGCTAACGCTGAAAAAGAGCTAGGTAAAAAGATAAAAGAATAAAACGTTGAGGCCAAGCAGCTCCGTTTACGAATTGACTAGCACAATAAACCACACTACGACCTGAAAAAGACAAAAGACCAGTACCAGGTGACGTGAAATGAACTTTGGCGCAAAGAAGCCCAAATGATGCAGAATATGCAAACGCACAAGAAGAAACTTTCCAAGGCCGATCAAGCTTTACGCAGTATGACCGGTAAGCCAATCCTAAGTCGAAATCGCTAGAGCCTACACGGACCAGTTATCGAAAACTTCAGTTTTTCGCCCCGCTGTAATAGATTGATTCAATGAGTTTGGACATCTTAGACAGTTTACTGATGACTCTAACTCGTTTACTGGAAGAAAATGAAGAATTTTTTAAAGAACAATTATTCTGAGTGATGAATCGTGCGAATGATTCACCCACAATATTAAATCGCTTCTCGAAGTACAAAATACCTCAGGTCCGTAATGAGTATAGACAAATCAGAAACAATATTAACAGAGAAGTCAAAAATGCCAAAAGGAGTTTTTTCGGGTCCAAGTTTAAACCTAGTTTAAATAGCGCAATTCTGCGGAAGAACATAAGGGAGTCAGGTTTCAGAAAGCAAAAACCATCTTTCTCAATGGAAGGCTGGATAGCCCCCAACGACTTTAATGTAAGATTTGCAGCCGCTTCGATAGCTTCTGGCGCACAGTAGAGTAGCCGAAACGCATATATATAATGAGACTGACAATGCAACCGCACCTGCCTCGCCTCAAAGGTTCTGCTTCCAAAGAATACCTGAACTCGATGTTATCAAAGCATTTCGATCTATAAAATCGAATGCAATTGGCTTGGAAGGTATACACCCTAGGTTTCTAAAACTGATCATTCCTGAGATACTGCCAGTAAAAACCTACATCTTTAACAACATCCTTACCAACTCTATCTATCCAGCAATATGGAAAGAGTCTAAAATTATTCCACTCTTGAAAAGCGCGAATTGTAGAAATAAAGAGTACCCGCCGATCTTTTTACTCTCGCTCATAACAAAAGTTTTGAAGAATTCATGAGCCAACAAATCCACCGTTATTGAAGGAATTTGACCTAATATCTTCACGCCAGTCTGGCTTTAGACCACAATAATAGCTGTACCACGGCATTGTTAAATCTAGTCGACGACTTTCGATGTGAAATGGATGAAGGCCACCTAACCACTGGTACTGCTTGATTTCTCGAAAGCGTTTGGTACTCTGACCTATAAAATATTATTAGCTAAGCTCCAAAACAATTTTAACTACTTGCTTAGCGGACGTATCCAAGAGATTTATGTTTATAATTTCTAATTTCATAAAAACTCAAGGATCTGTAATGGGGCCAATACTGTTCACCCTATTTAACAACGACTTATCCGCAGTGCTAAAACATTGTAAAATACAAATGTACGCTGACGATATCCAGCTGCATCTAAGCTATTTATTGGAATAGGCAAAGAACGCATCTGAACTTGTTTCCATTGTTGAATGGCCGGAAAATAACAAACTTATTTTAAATGCTGCAAAAAGGGAGACTTTTATTATTAACCGATATACGCTAGATACTATACGCCTTCCCCTATTCGTTGTATACGGTTCAGTCTACTGTTTAAACCTCTGAATTATATTTAATCAAAGATTAACTTGGGAAGATCACGTGACCATAACAGTTTCTAAGATCTACGGGATGCTGTGAGCATTAAATCAAGCAGGAAACTGTCTTCCTTCAAAGACTAAAGCAACGCTAAGAAAGGCTTTGCTGTAGCCAATTCTGTTATATGCTTACCCAATTTTCTGCGTCCATCTTTTTTTTTATAATTCGTGCAGATTTGAGAGTGTACACCCTTATTTTGTTTGTCACACAACCTGAACGGGGTGCAGATGGTTTTTGTCGAAAATTTTTGTTTACTACACTCCGGGGGTGGTTGTCCTGGATGGGATTTGAGAGGTTGGACTGAATTTGCGTTGGTTGTAGTTCACTGTAACTCTTCCGGTTCCATGTCATTAAGGTGTTATATTGGAAACGCATACACAGAGTATGAATTTTGGAATGATCTTATGCTGCGAGTGTTACGCAAAGTAGCAGTCAACAGTGCTGTAAGATAGGA
Organism: Merodon equestris; assembly: GCA_958301585.1. NCBI lineage: Eukaryota > Metazoa > Arthropoda > Insecta > Diptera > Syrphidae > Merodon > Merodon equestris. The sequence continues at coordinate 95,147,978 of OY284417.1, read as the reverse complement.
TTACAACCTACGAAGAAGAGAGTACATATCAGCCGATGTCCACGACTTCCTTAGAATGAGCCTACAGAACTTCCTCAATTACAAGGCACTGACTTTTCTATTCAACCTTAAGAAAAACAAAACCAGATTACCTTTTCCAAAGCCTTCACTTTGCCTCCTCTATCAGAAGCGCAAGTTTTGTCACTCCATCTTTTAGCCTCATCTCAACTAAGAATCAATTCTTTGTCTATGCCATAGGGTAATGGAATTCACTCCCAATTCATATTAGGACAATTGCAGATATGAGCGACTTCCAAAAATAACTTAAACAACATCTATGGACATAATTTATGATAATATATGGTGTGACGATTGTGGGTTGAGGCAGACATCATCCTCGTTTTTTAGCCAATAGTAACGAGTGTGCAAATAATCATAACAACTCCAGAGTGTTCATTAAAAAAGGGTGGAAAGAAAAAGCTCTTAATGCATGTAAAATATTTTCGCCCTAACTTGGAGAGAGATTTCAATCAATCCTGGTGCTACTAACGCTGCTGGTACATCCAATCAATAGTTCGTGCTTTATGTGATAGTGTTACGGTCACAAGTGGCCAGCAACTAGGAAACAGATAAAACTCGCAATTATGAGGAAAATAGATAATTTCAGAGACACGAACGACTTCGTACAGCAAGTGAAGAACACTTTTTTACGATATCATTGTAAAAGTGCTTTTGATGCCAATGGATAAACTCCTTGGTCGAACTTTTGCAATCAAATACTCGTAGATGCGAAATTAATGAAAATGAAAAATTATAAAATCTTGGAAAAAGCTATTAGGGATATGACTTGAAACAACGAATAGAAATTTAATGTTGTCTCTGGATGTTAAAAATGCATTTCAATATGTGACCAATTCGAGCTTTTTACTTGTTGTAGATTTCTTCTATTTATTGGAGCACTCAGACGCAATACTGGTCCATTATATGTATGTACTACCAGACAGACACCTTACTTTCCGTAGAAAAGTGAGGAGAAGCTTCAGTGCAGTAGAGCTACGAGTTTCGGCACAGACCACGTCTGCCCTCCCCCCTACTACGGTGCGGTGGGACAGTCGCAGAGAAAGTGTTCTGCTGTGTCAGCCTCTTCGCAACATGCAGCACAGGTAGATGCCATGCACATAGAGATGCTTAGCAAAAGTGTAATGGCCCGAGTTAATAAAAAATTAATGTTTTTTAAAAATACATTTTTATCCGAACCTTTCACTACTAAAGTTGGCAAATGAAAGAGGAAAACTTTTCTTAAACTTAGTTCTCCACTCATATCTTCATGGTATACGAGAGTCAGAGGGACGCTATTACATAAAGCGATGTACGATTGTTGTTTGTCGAAAAGACAGCAAGCGTGACTTCTATACATGACTCATTTTTATAACACCTGTAATGACGCCCGCAAGTCTTCTGCAATCAATTATTCTTAAGGATAAGCAGAATGTAGCAGGGAGACCTAAAGCGGGTTCAGGTCCTGAGAAATTCTCCTTTGAGTTCCATCCAGCGGGATTTCATTTCATGGGATCCCAGATTGACCTGAGACCCGTTCAAGACTTAGTGAATTTAGTCTTCTAGCTAGCATTTGGAGCTGGCTAAAAAGTAGAACACAGCTTTGAGGGCAGCTTGGCTGCCACTGCAGACGCATATGCTTTTCCTTCCACGTGTGCTTCTCAACATAGTGCTTGGCTATTAGGATTGCGTATATCTCTGATTGAAAGACAGACTCATATTTTCCTAACGAAAAATACAGTAGGACGTTTTCGTGCTCAAAAAAAATCCCAGCGCCGGACTCCTGCTCAGACTTGGAGCCATCTGTAAAAATGCGAAGAGAGTCCTTTTCAGGTCCAATATCTGGCCAGACCCAGTCCCGATGCCCTGAAAATTTGACTGCGAAATAATAACGCAATAAGATAGCAGGTGCCATTGCGTCGAAGGGCATATCCATGAGACAGGGGTCGTCGCGCAAGTAATGGGTGGGCCATCTAGTGCTTTTTTTTTTAAATCATAGGTTATTTTGACACTGACATATGTTTCCCGCTCGAAATCTTGACAGAAAGTCAGTATCATACCTCCGCGGGACAACTTATTTCCAAACTGAGTGTTGTGTAGCCCAAACAGTGAGTCTTTTAAAAAGAAACTTTGGCCGAAATGAAGCACCCACCGCGACTGCTGTACGCAGGTTCGTGCAAAAAGTTCGTAAGACTGGTATGCTAGTGGACAACACTCATGGTCCCCGTCGTCGTACGGTGCGCACAGTTGAGAATGTGGCTGCTGTGACCGAGAGTGTGAGACTCAATTCAAGAACATCAACTCGCCATCGATGTCAACAGCTCAACATTTCACGCACTAACCTGAGGAGAATTGTACACAAAAATCTCGGATTATTCGCTTACAAAGTCCAATTGAAGGCACGCAACCATCCGCTTCGTTATCGCTTTGCAGTTTTGGCCTTAGAGCAGTTTGAATTGGACAACGATTTTGGGCGAAAAATCACGACCAAAAAACGACCTCTGTTTCATACAAGATGGCGCGTCATGCCACACAGCCCATGCCACAATCGATATTTTGCGCACCAAATTTCCAAATCATGTTAACAGCCATCTTGGCTATGTCAATTGGCCGCCTCGGAGCTGCGATTTGACCCCTTTGGACTTTTTTTTTTGTGGGGAATCGTGAAGGACCGATGTTATTACAACAGTCCGGAAACGATTCAAGCACTTAAGGCCAATATAATCCAAGCAATCTGTAGGCCACAGCCCGAAACCATCAACAAGGTCTTGGAAAGTTGGGGTGGCAGAATGCGCTACTGCAAAGCCAGCCGAGGCAGTCACTTGAACGACGTTTTTCGTAATTAATGGGAATGTTTAGTCTTACTAAAAAAGTCATAATACATGGAAAAAATTTAATTTTGTTCATTTTATTGCTTTTTTGGGAAGAAGCTTTTATTTGGCCCACCCTGTACATTGTCACTCCAATGCGAGTTGTACCAAAAACCATTTCTCTTGAGGCGAGACATGGCTTTCAATGAGATACCTCTGAAATATATGTCAAGGGGTGGAAGATTCATCAAAGCATCTAGAGCAGCGCTCGGTGTGCTGGGGAAAGCTCCCGCACAGCTGAGACAAACGGCTCTGTGGAGATTGGCGAAAGAGGTTACGACGTGTTCCTCTTCCACCAGGCAACCGGTGCATAGAGATTATTCATCTTATCATTGCCGTGTAGATCCATTGGACTTTTATCGGCGATAAGCCCCATGTTTTGCCAAAAGCACCTTTGCATTGCCGAAAAGCTAACAGCGCTTTGTTGGTTTTTTACATGCTTTTACCAAAGAAGCTTGCTATCTAATTTGACTCCCAGGTACTAAGGTTCCATGGCTATCGGGATAGAAATGTCTTTGAGCACCAGCTATGTCTTGCCAGTATTTCTCCAACTTCTCATGAAGAGAGCGAATCCATCTTAAGAGGATTAACCGACAGCCCATTACTGGTGCACCAATCATCGATCACATTTAGAGCAGCCTGGGCTTTGAGAAAGGCAGTTGCTAAACTTGAGCCGACCAACGAAACACGGTGGCCCAGTATGTAGCTTATTCGAAAAAAGTTGTTTTAAAAGTCGTTTGGTAGGCACACTGCTGAGTTAATCAAAAAAAAATCGTAAAAAAAATCATCGCACGAAAACGCTGACGATTAAATACCTGAGCTGAGGTGATTTTTTCAAGCTACCGTAAACACCATAAATGACTCTCGTATAACAAAGCATTACAAGTTCAATGTGTACATATACCTCCACGATGCAGAGTTGACATGTTGTTGAGTGGTATTGTACCCAAGTAGGACGAGGGTACATGAATATTATCGATGGAAAAAAATATTCGTTTTTTCAAGGGCAATGTAATCAACCTGACAATTACCGGGTAGAACATTTCTAAGATCGACATCAAGTTCCCTTACAAAGGTTACATCGAAAAGGCTCTTCTGGTAGGAGGAGCGTTATGCAACTGGTATGCCCAAGGTTCAAGGATAACTTTCAACAAGACAAGGGCATGTACTAACCTACATGGCACTAGCAGCCTTGAAAGAACAAAAGAATTATAATAGATCTAAAGCTTTGCTGTGTATTCCGGAAGGAGTGAGACGATGTCCGAAGTTCTTAATTCATGCATATGTTGCTCGTTGCTGGTTCACGTCACTCTTTTGGCCATTTTTGAAGAGCTTGTGCCAGTTAAAACACTGCAGTTTATAACAGGCTTTCATCCTTGGCAAATCATGCCCAACGTCGCTGTACCCGATTTTCCCATCCCTATACAATCAAAATCTACCAAAAACTTGATCTGATCTGAAAAAACGATCGCAGGCTATTACTGCATGACACGACCTCCCATCTCGGAGCCTAAAGGGCTCTATTTCTAACTCAGCCACTAGACTCGCCTACTTTCTTGTATACTTGAACGGAATTGGGCACGATATAGGATAGGGGCATAATTAAAGCAATCCTTTCTATGCCACGGTGTTGTTAGTGAAACAATTATAGAAAAATATATTTATTTTGTATGAATCTTTTCTGTAGAAGGTGAATGTTCGTAGTCGTGTAGAGCGTAGCGAATGTTTTTAATTTCGGCCTATTGAGTTCGGTGTACAAAATAATAGGAATGAAGCAATAATTTAAATGGAGAAAAACAACACTAAGGAAACTATTATTATGCCAGCACACTCGGTATGACAAAGAAAACTCTTTAAAGTAAGTTTACGCAGTTAAAAGAAAATTAGATTTGCTCTATATAGTTCCCCGGAAGAATTGTTGGGGGAGTCATCAATATAAGAGTAAAAAAGTTTGCTTCGGACGGCAATAAAAAGGATGATCCGAGTTTTCTAATAAACATTCAGAGCAATGCGAACAAACAAGATGTTGACATCAACAGCAAATTTCTGATAACGACAATTCATCCCAAAACTTGCATAAAAAAGTTCCATCCGATATCTTGCCATTGTGGAACTTGCACAGAAGAAATTCACAAGAATAACACCACAATGCTTCAAGTTGTTCCACTAACTAAAATAGTCAAGAAGAGCACTGAAGATTATCGAAATGAAGAGTCAAGCACTACACTACGATTGTTAAATAAAGTTTCAAAAACGCATTCGGAGCTTTATCAAAATTGGCAATAATAAAACGAAACTTAGGAGATTAGTTCAAAAAATAAGGTGACTTTTTTGAATTTCGCGTATATTGGTGCACATGTCCCCTAATATACTTTATTTACTTTTTTTTAGATATAAGGATTAAACGTATTTTCGCTATTTTTTACTATTGAAAATGGTATCAAAGGCTTTGTATTCGGTTTTGTATGAAAAAGGAAGTGCTACAACCTGCTCGACTGTGGCATTTGGCGTGTCTACTCTTAGCAGAAAAAGTGTTTTTTAAGTGGTATAAGCTCTTCACTGAATGCCAAGAAGATGTTAATGGCTATGCCTGCCTGAACACCCCAGCGTGTAAACAATGAACGGAACATTGAACCAGTGAAGAAAATTGTTATGAAGAAAGAGGGAAGTTCCTGAGGATATCGGCATCAGTTGGCTGATTTTTTTTAGATACGAGTATTTTGGGCATGAGTCAGTGAACTCTGTTCCAAAGTTGCTAAATTTTGGCCAAAAGAACCATCGCAGGAATAACATGAATGACGATCCAGATTTGGTGAAAAGTGTTCACTGGTGAGAAGACATGGATATATGGCTATAAAGTCGAAACTGAATCCCAATCATCCCAATGGCAGTGATCTGAAGAGCCAAGACCGGAAAAGGCACGCATGTTTGGTCAGTGAACAAAGAAGAGGGAAAATAGATTTCAGGTCTTTGAAAATTATATCTTAAGGCGAATCTATGGATGAAAACGGGACTAAGAAATAGGCGAATGGAGAAAATTACACAATCAAGAATTCGCGGAACCCTATTCAGCTCCAAGCATTATTCGAGTAATCAAATCGCAACGTCTAAGATGGACAGGATACATAGAACGACTGGACAGTGGACGAACAGTCAAACGAATGATGAGTGGAAAGCCCATAAGAAAAAAAACTGCAAGTAGTGCGACGCCATAGATTGGAGGCAATATAAGGGTGGATATAGAAGAGATGAAACAGAACAGGGAAACTTGAAAGGAACACACTCATGACAGGGAGGCTGAGGATGTACCTCGTACGAGCTAAGCTGATCCCCTCAGGAGTCATGATTTCTCTGAGGGGGATACGCTTCCTAAGTCGGCAGTGGGCAGCACACTCGCGTAGTATGTGCTCTGCAGTTTTCTCATCTTCTAGACAGAATCAACACTCGATTTCAGCCAAGAGGTTAATTTTGTTAAGATGATGTCTCAGACTACAATATCCCGAAAAAAAGTTGACCAGTCCTCCTATATCGGCTCTATTATATTGGAGATTATTGATAGAGTGTTTGTTCAGGAGCCGTATGAATCTTTTCGATTGTCGGAGTCCTCGAACGCTGTTCTAAAAGTGCAGGTCTTGCGATTTTTCCCAATTGTCTGAGAAAAAATTCTGCAGAAATGTTCGTCACCTGTGGACCTTTCGCTGGAACCATTCCTAGTTAGTTAGTCGGCGATTTCGTTGCCATTTATGCCCTTGTGTCCTGGCATCCACCAGAGTTTGACGATTTCCTTTAGGACATCGTGGCATTCCTTGACGGATTTTAAGTTCGTACTGTACGAGCCCAATGCTTTGAGCGCTGCCTGATTGCCTAAGAGTATATTGATGGTTATACCTCTTATGCCCGTCTCTAAGCTTAGGTTGACGCACGTTAGAATATTGATGCCTTTGAAATTTAGCAAGGGATCGCCTCTTTCCCGAGCTGTGCGGTTTGGGATCCGTATCTCAATTTTTTTGTCAAAGGTGAACGTGTGTTGTAGTGCGTCCGAAACTGTAGTAATCATATCGACAAGGAGGCTTAGCGCAGGACTGTCAACGAAGCTCTGAAATTCGAAGTTTTAAATAGCCGGTAATAGTAACAATAATATTAACAATACAATACAATAGTTATGAGTTATTTAACGCCTCTAAAGTCACTAGTCTACCTAGAAATAACAACAATAATCGATGCAATGGAAGTAAACACTATTTGTGGTATAGACATTCGGCAACAAATGCTTGGAAAAATTACAAATTTTTTTTTTCTCCCGGAAGACAGAATCAGACCCAGTCGTGTTGGCCATTTAATAAAATTTCATGTGTTCTGCTTAAAATCGGAATTTGTATTGACAAAAAACCTCCTAAAGAGGGTTTTTACTATTGCTTGGTTTTTCGGTGTTATGTTTTTGACAGCTCGCGTATTATTCGTGACATACGTTTATATTAAACGTACTCAGTCAATATTGCCATTATGTGATGCAAAGACTTGTATCCCAAGAAAAGTTACAAGTTATTGAATTTTATTACTGAAATTCGTTGTAGGTAAGTGGGCCTTAAAAATTTTAGAGGTAAATCCGCTATTTATTGATAAATTGTCTTCAGCGGCGAAGATCATTTCTGATTGAATAAACAAAACTGCCGTATTTGATTCGATGAGCTACCTCGGGTAATACAAGAGCTCCCAATGCTTTTGGAAAAATGCACAATGCACATCCATTGACGGCGCTGGCTGTCACTCAATGATTTCGAACTTTTTTTTACCCGAAATGCACGAGTTGAAACTGGACGACATGTCCCAACAAATCGGCATGCCGCACAGCACATATATTAGAGACCAATTGAGAAATAAGATCAGTGAGCAATTTATCTCTCGTTTTAAATCAGTTAAGACTATTTTTAATACAGATATGTCAAGGTACTCATATACGAGGGTGGTCCGATAAGTACTTAGCCTACAAAAGAAAAACAAATATTTTGGAGAAATGGCGATTTATTTTTCAATATAGTCTCCTTTTAGCTCGATAAACTTGACCCAGCGATGCTCCAACTTCTTTAACACGTCTGAAAAATACGTTTTCTCGAGGTCTGCAAAGTAGGCCTCCGTTGCGGCGATGACCTCCTCATTCGACTGAAATTTCTGCCCGGCGAGTGACTTTTTCAAGTTTGAAAACAAAAAGAAGTCGCACGGGGCCAAATCTGGAGAATACGGTGAATGGGGCAGCAGTTCGTAGCCCAATTCCACCAATTTGGCCGCGGCGAGGGCGGAGGTGTGAGCTGGTGCGTTATCATTGTGGAAGAGCACTTTTTTCTTCGCCGAGTGGGGCCGTTTTTTCTTCAATTCGGCGTCGAAACGGCCCAATAATTTGGCATAGTACAGCCCTGTGATCGTTTTGCCCTTCTCCAGGTAGTCGATGTGGATCACACCTTGTGAATCTCAGAAAACGGTGGCCATCACCTTTCCGGTCGATGGGACAGGCTTCGCCTTCTTCGGAGCCCGTTCGCCGCGTGAAGTCCACTGTTTCAGCTGTTCCTTGATCTCTGGTGTGTACCAGTGGATCCATGTTTCGTCGACTGTTACGGAACGATGCAGAAACTCCTTCGGATTGCGCTTAAACAGCGTCAAACACTGCTCTGAAGTGGTCTCACGGTTGAGCTTGTTGTCCAGAGTGAGCAAACGCGGCACCCATCGCGCCGTCAGCTTTCTCATGCCCAAAGTTTCATGCAAGATATGACCCACGCGATCTTTTGAAATGCCTACTGTCTCAGCTATCTCGCGCACCTTCAATCGGCGATCGGCCAATACGAGATCGTAATTTTTTGTCACCTTATTCTCCGTTGTAGCCGTTTTCGGGGCACCTGGATGTGGTTTATCAAAAACCGACGTGCGACCACGTTGGAACTCGTTAAACCAATTTTTGATGGTCGCCATCGAAGGAAAAGAGTCACCGTACACAGCATCCAAACGCTCTTTGATTTCGCTGCGCGATTTCCCTTCCAAAAACAAGAATCGAATCAACGGCCGATATTGTTCTTTTTCCATTTTTCTAAAATCCGCGAATACTCCCGCTTCCACACGCGGTCAAAACAAAACTACGAGTCCGATTCGGCTGAAAGTAGTCGTCTACTAGAATGCACTACACGATAGTAAGTTGCTCTTGCGATACTGGCGGTGAGGCTAAGTACTTATCGGATCACCCTCGTTTGCCGGTAACACAGCATCGATTGCAACCTTATAAGATAACATTAAACATGGTGTTAGAGAGATATAAGCAAATATGGTCGAAAAACTGACTTAAAAATTGATTCCTATATTGGATGGCTTGAAACGTAGTTGCACAGAATAGTTTTTAAAAATGGCAGGAATCGCTCTATTTACCTAAATAAAAATTATATGCACTTTTGTTTTTTTCTAGAACCATTTTTAGCGATTTAAAACCAAGCGCTTAAAAACTCAGCCACTCTATTAGATTGCCAGATTTATTTCTGTTTTAAATGTTGAATGAAATCTATTTTTTTCTCATTCTCAGGCCTCCTTGATCGAAAATTAACCATTTGTTCCTTTTGCATACCAAGTTGTTAAGGAAATGTATTTTTCGTAAGCCAACGGAAGGATCACCTGGTGTCCGCGCACCAGGTTAAGCACTTATAATTGTCATTTCTTGGTGATGGATATGGTGGATTTGGCTTGAGCAAAAACGTGAATGCTAGTTCGGGCTTAGTTTGGGAAGGGATGCACCAACGTAGCTACAAAAGAGTGATTTATGAGTTTGCTCAATCAGACTTGAAATTAATATTCAGGTATTCTGGTATCCACAGCGCTACATTATCCATTGTGCTGTGAAGTTCGACACCTGGTATCATACAGAGAAATTAGCTGCATTTTGTATTGTTGCTTCTCTGTTCCTTCCTTTTCTAATTATTCTTATAAGCCAGGTTAGAGCTTCACTATATTTTGAGGTATTATATTCTTCTCGGGCTGGAAATGGAAATTGGAATACGATCCTCTTAAGTCCAGCAGTAAACAAACCTTTCCTTTTCCAAGTCTCTCTAAACTATGTTAATTGTCCTTAAAAAGTCCAACCTCAAGTTGGCAGAAAGAATGACCGATTACGTCGTAAAGGGAGTAGGAAAGCCCAGGAAGCTTTGCCCTCCAATTTAACTTAATCCGATTAGGACAGTGAAGCGATTTAAAATATTTATTTATTCAACACGCGCTGTGGGTTTACGTTCTCCGAGCACTAATTTTTATATTATAAGGACTTTTGAGAACGAGAAAGGAAAGCATTGCGTGAAAAGTCGTTTCGTGCTGCATTCCCTTCTAACGAGCAATAACTCATTTAATTGCCATATCCGTTTCCGCAACTATTACACGTACTTATGAGTTGACAATGTACACTTGCTTTTATCCCCCCTAAAAGCATTATCCTTTCTTTCTATTGTTGTCAATGGATGTGTGGAAACATGCGGTATGAGTGCCTAACGTTGTGTGATAAGTCATATCGCGTATCTCGCATCTCGTATCTGATTCTCGAGCGCTAGAAAGCTGATAGCTCTTCGGGAATGGCCGACAATGCAGGTGTTTGTTAGTCATTAACAATTCATCCTCGAAAACAACCGATGGCTTATGAATACAGCGCGTTGCGTGGTCGCTTGCTCGTACAATTGCCTGTGTATGGGTGGTGACGAGCATATTTGCCTTGCGTGCATCATCAACATGTGCCACTTGAGTTTGTTTTTCGTTTTATTTTCGTATCTGACACGCCTACATACTCGTAACAAGCATTTCATGTGGCTCCTTCGTCGTCTATCCGAGAAGTCCTACACGATTTTGGAGGAGATAATGAAAAAAGGATAATGCAAAAAAAAAAGAAACTCGCGAGATGTTGATACGTATCACATGGTTTAGTTTTTTTTTTTTTTTTCATTTTTCTCCATTTTGCACTTCTTGACTGGCCCTTTGTAAGGCAATCCTTAAGTCCTCATGCCGCTGGCGCTTTTTGCTGTGGATGTTTTGACGAGAGCATCAGGTGTTTTACGTGCGGGTGGCAATTATGCTAAACCAAAAATAAGGAATCCTTAAAAGGGCAGAAGGTATGGTGGTAAAGCTGTTATTTTATTTTTCCCATCCCTCCACTCATTCCTCCTTTAATCAACGCGTTTTTTTTACGGTTTGAAGAGCAAAAAACAAAGCGAGCACTGCAAGGGTCGTGGCAGGGGCATCGAGTGGTTTTAAAGTGAGGAGTTTTGCCTTTTGTTCTGTATTTATATTTAGCTTCCGTGGTCCCTTTCTAGGCTTAATTTATGGTGTGAGCAGGCATAGTAGATACAAAGATACCTTTTGTTATTGTTTTATTGATGTCAACTTTTTTCGAAAAAGTTTCCAATTCGAAGGGTCATCCAAAAATTCCTGTTTTTGTTTTTGTCTTTATTTTCATTTCGTTTTTCTAATTAAGTTTGAAACAAAACGGGGAGAGAGAATAAAAACACGTCAACAGCACTCACGACCTTAATGCTAGAGGATTGTATCCCCGGTCAGTTAAGCAGAGGTAGAAAAGGAATAAAGTCCCGTGTTAACGCAAACAAGTGGTCGAAAACTTGGAAATAATTGCACCGGTTATGGACGGATAAAGTTTGTAGAGTACTTGCGATTTAAGCAGCGAATGAATGCAGAGGGCGGATGACTTGGATTAAATGAACACTTAAAGTCACATCTAATTGGCAGGGAAACTAACTTGCTCGTTTCCGGAGAACTGTCAGTATGTGTTGAAAAACTAATTAAAAAAGGATTTCCAAAACGATGAAATTATTCTCCCGAAACCTAGTATTCGATCCGAAAAGTTTGTGAAGAGAAACGAACAGATTTTCGATGGCTTGGAAAAGGTCAACGCGACACTTTTATACGTTAGTTGTCTTGTTTTAGGATATAAAAGCGATCCCTTGACTGGAGAGGAAATCTTTTGTCAAACGTCGTAGCAATAATATTTCTGTATGGTAACATCGACATGATTTTTAGCGAGAGCCAAGTGAGGTAGGATAAGGCATGAAAGCGCTGTCTTAGTCTGGTGTGTAGACACTACAGGAAACTGCTGTACGATATTTTTGTAAGTTTTTCAGTTACAGTTAAGAGTTGAATAGTTACGGCAAGAAAATCTAACAAAAGCTGCAAACGTTAGGGGAAACGCTACCACTCTGTGGTGTTGTTGAAAATCATTTTTTATGATTTTACAAGGGGTTATGACTATTCTAAAAATATCAAGAAGTCACGACACAGCACGGACCGAAGGTATAGAAGGAGAAAGTGAAAGGAGGAAACCGTTGCGGTTTTAAAGGTTGGTGGATTGTAATGAGTGGGAAAAGATGAGCTGGGAAAAGCATGCTCCATTCATGTGGTTTGGTTAAAAACTTGTCTGTGGTCTAAACTTGTCTGTGCGTCGGAAGACAGGCTTGAATGTGGACTGATGAACATTCCGGGCGAGACGTGTATTGCGGTTAAATTCTTGAAGGGGAGGAATGCAATTGGCTAGCTCAGTTGAGTATTGTTTGTTAAAATAACGATAAAAAAGAGAGAGAGAGGGGACATTACGTCGATGTTCGAGTGAGTCGATCTACTTCGCCATATTGTTGTCTCCTATGAGTTTTTTCGCTCCATTTTGTATTATATCTAGCAGGTGCAGAGAAGTCTTAGGAGCGGGCGGGTGAAGGCCTTGTAAATTTAAGTCAGGTCAGAGGGGGTGAAATATTGAAATATTTTTTGTGGTCATTAGAACTAAGAGTTTTATTAACTCACATACCAAGGATGGAAAGTCTTTCGGTTTCATCGACACAATCGCCATTCAAGGATAATGACTGATTATTGATGGTTAGCTGGAGTGATAGTAGACAGCACTGTGCTTATATACCATTTAATTATGCTGTCAAGATCGGAATTTAACCGAAGAGCAGGGACGTGAGTCTTGGAACCAATTTGAAAAATTAAGAGTACTGTCATCAGCGGACGGGTGTATTGGATTAGAAATAGTAGTTAAGAGATCATTTTTAAAATTGAGGAAGAGTATCGGTGACAGAACCGAGCCCTGCGGAACACCAGCGTTTATTTTGTGAATATCAGACTTAAAACCGTCAAAAACAACTTGAATTGAACAGCCCGAAAGGTAATTTCTAATCCATAGAAGAAGAGACTTATCGACAAAACAGCCTTATGCCAAACTCGGTCAAATGCTCTTGAAATATCGAGCGCAACAATCTTGCTTTCGCCGAAATGGTGTAAAGGTTCGTTTCACTTTTCGGTGAGATATGCCATCAAATCACCAGTGAACCTGTTGCTGCGGAAACCCTACTGCCGGTCATTAAGAACTTTCCGTGACTCAAGATATTTCATAAGCTTCATGACCTTGGAAGGAAGGAACGTTAGTGCTATGGGTCGGTAGGAGATGGGAGACGAAGATTCGCCCTTTTCACGTACGGGCTGGACAAATGCTATTTTCCATCTACTCGGACAGAGACCAGAAGAGTAGGAAAGGTGAAAAAGCTTACGCAGTGCTTTTGCCAGCGTGGAAGAACACCTCTTTAGAAGTATTGGGGGAATACCATTAGGGCCAGTAGATTTGTGCAACTGGATTTGTCCCATGGAAGATTCCACGCTCTCAAGTACAGGCGGAGACAAAGTGCAATCTGGGAGCGTTGAGCTGGCATCAATATGTGCGGCTAGAAAATTGGTTTTTTCTAATGAGCTGACGGTTTTTTGCCTCAACTTCTGGTCACGGAAGAATTCGACACGACGAATCAATGCTTTACAGTCATTTCTGGCTCGTTTAAACTTATTCCGGTCTTCCTCAGAGGGGTTGGCTTTGTAAGTCGGGCAACTCAGCTCTCTCAATCTGATAGCCTCTTTACAGCTGAAGTCATACCACGCAGATTAGGTTTAGATTTTATACTCTTCACTCTATATGGAATGAAGGATCTCATACCTAGCAGAAAAATGCAGCGGCATCTACGTCACTATCGAGGCAGCATAGTGACCAGTTAAAATTCCTAAAGAACTTGTGGAGTCCGCTGCAATTGGCTTTCTCGTAGAGCTATACTGTTCTTTTAGAAATTCGTTCTCTAATTGTGTGGTTGAAATACGAGAAACTAGCTGAAACGACACTGATGGCTTAGAGGCGACAATATACCTATCAGGATGAGAGTTATGGAACAGGTCCAGGGTGTTGGCGGAATGATCTGCAATGTAAAAATCTCTACATACCTTCCTACGGGTGTTGTCTGACCTGAATGTTGAAGTCAATTAGAATTGTGTACATTGAAAATGCCCGCAATAGCGAGGAAACAAGCACCGAACTCGGAAAAAGTCAAGTTACTGACTTCTGTAAATGAAAATGTTGTGAGTCAGATGCAAATCACATGAAATTAAATTCGGGATTGGAACAGTGGCCATATTGTGGGTGAAGTTGGTGAGTTGAAGTTGGTAAGTCGATGGATGATTGTTGGGCTACAACTACGGGCCTAACTGGCAAGAATGCGGCATAGAAAGAATATCTACAATTCTAAATTATATCCAGGCAGGCTCTTCTTCTTCTTTTCCTTTTTTCCGGCGTCGTTATGGTCAGAAGTGCAGGACCATAACCTTCCCACTTAACTGCATTCCTATTGGTCCGCTTGTGGGGTCCGCAGATAATAGAATAGAATAGGTTAGAAAATAGTGGCAGGCTTCCCGGTTTAGGATTACTTCATCGCTGAGGCCAATCAAATGCTGGTGTTTTTGCATTTGTTTGCACCAATTGTTTCCCGGCCTGCCTTTTTTTTTTTTTTTTTTGTGACACGGGCATGCTCCAGATTTTTTTGTTTGATCTTACTCTTACAACACCGACTCTCCAGTCGTGTCAACCCACTGATTTGCATGTACACTTGTGGGGCAGTTTAATGGTGGTATATGTATCCCAAGGCTCACCTTGGTGTTTTCTAAATTGCCTAAATGTGATTTTTGATTACCTTTGTTTTAGTCGCCTTTTACGACAAGCGAGAGGTATCGCTGCAGGGATATTCTTAACCCGTCCCTGCACAGGTAATATCCAGGCAGGCTCAAATCCGAAAAGTCGGTATTTTCGCCCACCTGTGTTTCACTTAACCAAAACTGCTGTTTTGCAACGTACACAGCAAGGAGATTTGAAGTGTACTACTTCGTCAAGGCCGGACGTTTTGTTGCAGACCGCAGTCTCAAGAGCACCCACTTTCAAGGAGAACAAGGTAAAATGCTGCTTTGAAATAAAGCAGCCTTAGACCGAAAAGAGACAAACATAGAATATGTCCTGGCAGTCAAGGCAAAGGAATAGCAAGATAAATGCAACAGAAAATTTAATGGCAAAACTTTTGAACTTTACGCTAACCCAAGTACAACACTTAAAGCAGCGAAAGCGGCAGCACGAAACAAAAAGTACCTCGATTCAATCAAATATCAATAAGCCTGAGTACGTCTGAAGAAACTTGCTCAAAAGTAACGTCATATTGTAATTTCGGGTGTTGTAAAGGCTGAGCCAACAAATAGTGTAGATGTTGATTATCAATAATTATCTCCCACTGAATGCAATATGATAGACATGATAGACAGATGCCAAGTTAATTTCTTTGAAAAATTACAAGTTCGTAAAATTCATGCATTTTCGGTCAACATAATCGGCCAGAATTCATGCAGTCGTTAAGTGTTTCGAAGAAACTGGGTCAGTATAGGTTCAAACTCTCAGTAGAGAGAATGTAGCCGCTAATATATCATAGTTGTGCCCGAAATAGTTGGGAACCAGCCAGAAACATCAGTACGTCGTTGAAGACAGCACTTGGAAATCCTATTCTTATGGCACTTTGTAACGCAAGAAACCACCTCCGTTCTAATTTCGATCCACTCCATCTACCTTTATCGGGAACACTTTGACTTGATAATCACTCTACTCTGAAAATAGGTGTTGCTTCAATTTTCGAAAATCATACTTCACAAAACTAAATTACTTGCTCAGCAATATTGACTTTAATTTTCTCCTAAGCCCTAACACGCATAAGTCCTTAGACGATACTCTTTCCCTATTCTATTCCAAAGTATTCAGTTGTTTTATCCTATCCGTCGCAACACACCAAAAAAGGAACTGGGAGTTTGACCGTCACCAATAAAAGGAGGAGTGTTTGAGGCGCATGCCGAAAGTGCTGGCATGCTTGTGCCTCCAGCAGCAGCCTTTACTAGCCGCCGACGTTTTCTGCGCTGCCGGCAAGAAATGCGGGATCTGTAGGTGAGAGGGTCGGATGGGTTTCGGTAGGCGATACCTCCGCCGATCTAATCCTCTTATCTGCCTTTCCCAGAGGTTCTCACATCGACTTATATTTCTTAAATTCACTGCTTTTGATTTCGCCCCACGGCTTCATCATATAGATCAACTTACCTCAATGACCGTCAGTACGATGTTATTTTCAGATCTTCCATTTTTGATCCAATTAATTCGGAGTCTCCCAAGGCAGCCACCTTGGTCCACTGATATTTATCCTAACAATTAATCATATTAACTGTGTTATCATTTTACCTTATACGACATGATATGAAAGCTTCCAAACATATATCTTCGATGGCCAATTCCTGTTCCCTCCAATCGGACCTAAACAAGTTCACTATTTGATTTCAAAAAAATCACCTCAAGCTCAATGTTAGCAAATGTCAAGCTATCACTTACTCTCGTAAACGTCTCCCTTCACCTCCCAAAATCTACGTTATCCATCATGAAGTTGATTCCCCTGTTTAGGTTGACTTAAGTGTTACCTCTGACGGTGAACTTAACTTCCACCTTTACATCGAAAGCATTATCAAACGGGCCCATTCCACCCTCAAACCGTTATACACTTCGCTATATCTCTTCTTGATTATGCTTGTCAAGCTTGATCCCCCTCTTATGGTATCCACACTGTGCCCATTAAGGCCGTCCATAATAGATTTATTTATTTTGCCGTTCGTGGTCTTCCCAGGGCTTATACCTACAATTCATCGCCTCCTAAGGATCGCTTAAAACAAATCAAATTACTAGCTCTAAAAGAATGATGAAAGGTCGCAGACATCTTATCCAATCCCAATACCTACTTACCAGTAATATGTTGCCCCTAGTTGCTTCATATGATTCTCCTTAACACCAATTCCCGAATCTTCGGCCCATGCCTTCTTCCGCTTCAACTTCCATCGAAAGATGGCTTACATGAGCCAATATGCAGAATGCTGCACGAAGCGAACCCCACTCTTTAAGCTAATAAATTGCCCCTAAGGGGTCGTCAAGCAGTTACATTGAATGAAGAGCTTTGTCGCAACATGCTGTCCGATTATTATTTTTTCGAAAAAATTAATGAATTGGGTCTTTATGATCTTCGGTTTTATCAGGATAACACTACCGCTTCCCATAAGGAAAATTAGAGGGTAACAACCCTTAATAGAGTCACATCTGCTCTAGCTAACGCTGACGGTTTGGATCTTCTGGAAGATAATGAAGAAACGGTTCAAAGAAACGCAGAAAGTTTAATAAGAAAGTAAGTAGATTATGGAAATGAAGGAAAAACCAATTATGTGGTCACTGATCGGCTTGGATCCCAAATCTCGCACACGACTGTACTCGATAAATGCTAAACGACATAAAGATCGAAAAATCGGTATTTATAAGACCATAATAATGTCAGTGACACTTTATGGAAACTTGATCTCTGACTGAGAAGGAGATGCCGATTAGGCTCTTTGAAAACAAGATCTTAAAAAGAATCAATGGTGGAAAACAGGACGAAGAAACAGGGGAATGGAGAAAACTACACAATCAAGAACTCAAGGAATTTTTTCCAGCCCCAGGCACTATCCGAGTATTAAAACCGCGAAGACAAAGATAAGCAGGACACGTAGAAAGAAAGGACTGTAGACAAACAGTCGAAAGAATAATGAGTGGAAAACCAAGGGCAAAAAACCGCCAGGAAGGCCCGAAGAAGAGAACATCGAAACATGGAAGGTACAGGTATGACAGGAAGCCTTGGAGAAGGGTTGTTGACGAGGCTTGGAGCTCCCGAGTTCCGAATGGCAACTAGTAAAAAAGCAAAATGCATTACCGTTCACACAAGCCTTCAAGCAATCGATTGTTCAGATACCTTTAGACTTCTTTGTCTATGTCAATAACTCAGTGACAACTTTCCACTAGGTGTTCGCCCATTCACAAACTCGGAAATAGCCATTTACGTCGACTTGTATGGAAACAAATGGTGCTACCACGGAAGGTCTTTACAGGTTTCAAAACAGATCACGATATCTAATATTCTAAAAATGCTTTAACGTGGAAGCCACTGGCTTTTGTTACAACATAATTAAGACAATCGTATAAAGTGATAATCGGAAGGGGCAATGTCTGGTGAATATGACAGGCAGGGTCCCATTTAAGCGTTTCTAAGTAGCTTTTTGTCGATTTTACAACATGTAGCCGGGCGATCTTATGTAGCAGAATCAGCTTGTCATGTTTCTACTCGTTTAGCGGTCATTTTTCCTCCAAAGTTCGGCTCAAACCTATGAAGCAGCTATCAGCTGCTATCAGACCTGTAATAATTTGGTTTGAGTAGCTCATTATCACTACGTATTGCTGACCTCATCAAATGCAGATCAGAATCTTTGAAAAGTAGATACTTGCCTTTGCCAACAATATTATTACATGAAATATTATTACCAGAATCTTTTACGATTGTTATCGTTCAGTATCAAAAACAGAAGGAAGGTTTTTTGCTTCGTTGCAATATTGGATATGGACACATCCAATATTGCAATGAAGCAAAAAACCTTCCTTCTGTCGTTTAAATAGCAGTTTAAACTTGGAAAAAACGTCACTTGACGTCTTTCGTCAATTCATAAACCACCCAATGACCTTGTCATTCCTAATGCTTCCAAATCTGTCGAGATGGTTGTGCTATCTACTTATAATGATCTTATAAGTTCAGCTAGCGTCTGAGATGAGCTCTTCATCTCCAAAATTTTTCAGTGCACCTCAATATCAAGTTCATAATTTTTAAAGCGTCGAAACCAATCTCAACATGTCATTTTCGACAGAGCATGCTCACCGTCTCAACGAGAGTTCTGCGTGCCTTAGCTTCAGATTTTTTTTCAATAAAATTTTCCCTAAATATTCGTTTGTTGGTACAAAACTCATGTTTTAAAAAGTTGCCTACACTTCCGCGATCTTACGTCCTTACGTTGTAGATACGTTGTCATAAGCCAACGACTTAAGGTAAGCCCATACAAAAATACCGCGTTATATCGCATGAACGAGGAAGTGGCTATTCGAACATTTCTTGAGATTAATGAACTTTCCCTTAAGTCACTGATGTCAAGTCCATCAGAATCTGTTCAAAACAGCTATTCCAACATGTGCACGATAGCGTAGTCCATTGACCGTAACATGGGGATCATCTTCATGAACAAAAAATAGGGTCCCACATCTCCTGTGTGAAATCAACATCACTTTTTGTCACTTTTTGTCGATGCAATGTAGTCTCTTGAGAACATTTGGGATTGTGGCCGTCCACAATTTGCCAACATCTTATTGACAAAGACATTTAACCGAAAATGAGTTTCATCGTTAAAAGTGATTTCTGGAGTTTCTTCACACTTGTGTAGAGTCCGATTGTAGAGAGGTTTTGGTGCTTCAAATGATCAGAAAGCTGAAGTTTTGGAGTTCATTTGATTCTTTACGGGTATAGCAAAATTCACCAAAATGAGAATTGAGTGATGTTGAGTTCCTGTGAACGACTCATAATCGACTGACTTGGCTCATTTTGAACTGAAGCACTTTCGGCTGAGACATTTTTTTGTAATTCGAGCGGTACGTTGTCCTACTTGCACAGGAATACTCAATATGTCGCCTCCTGTCTTGTAGAACGCCCACTACGATCGAACATTGAAGTATGCGTTCCTAAAGCTGACTACGGACTCTGAATTTTGCTGTTCGCTCGTGAAATGTATAATAATAAAAACGCGGAATCGGGCTGATGTCTTAGAGTTGACAGATCATAAAAAGCGTTAAAGGATGCGTTTACATTAACATACAAAATTGTCATGTCCTTATTGAAAAACCTTGTTTTATTTGGGGTACATATATACAAGCATCTGCTTTCGAGAAAGGTTAATGCCTAGTCAATTCGTTGTTGAATAGAACCAATAGACTACACTCAAGAGATTCCCGACTCTAGTTAATAAATTCTCGTGTGCGCAATAACTCCATTTAACAGATTCATATCATCCATCCAATCCACGTCACGAATTGCACAACTATCGTACAATAAAACATAAGCCATAACCCGACATGATTTGCGTCCTGATTATAGTCCGAGCAATAACACTGAGCATCAATAACAACGTGGATCCAATAGTTGGTTTTACGACCTTGCCTTAGAAACTCCAGGTATGGCATGGGTATTTCCAGCTTTCTGTATCAGCATGGCGCATTGATAGCGTTCATAAAATTTCAAATGTACACCGAGCTTACAGGAGCTCAGACGAACGGAAGGGAAAAACATGGGAATGGACAAAGTAAGTCTGCTACTACTGCATCTGTTGGATACCCTATTCGCACCAAGAAAAGTTGGAGAAAAAACAAATATATTTACGAGTAAAAGGGCTGTATCAAAGCATCTTTCCTTGCTCAGTTGCCATTTACTCCTCCTAAGTCTTCGCCACGATGTGGCGAAGTATATACCTTCCTCCGCAACGGAAAACGAACAAAAATATTTCCTCGAATCATGACCATGTGATTGCATTTGCTATTCACAGTCCTTACTGTAAAAACTGAAAACAGGGACTGTTGCACAATAAATCAAGGACTCGTTCGAGCTGTGTGTAAGTTATCATCTGCTTTTATGCATCCGCCAGATGACTGCGTCATCTTCCCTCGATTCGCACAGGAAAAATAAGGAAATCGTTTGGAAATAAACAAGAAGCAACTGCATTGAAGGAATTAAAAAAGGATATTGTGAGCGCTGAAGAACTGGGTTCCTTTGGCCAGGGGATGTCAACTACAATCCTAACCGCTTTTGACACTTTCTGTAGTATTTAAATTCCTGCAAAACATTTTCCTCTTTCTTTTCATCCAATTCGATGAAGGAGAAAAGACTTCAAAGTGATGCCAAAGGACTTAATGCACCTGCGACAGATGCATGATGATGGAACGAGAATTTTTGATCTTGGATTGGAACTCATTAGAAGGGGATAACGTGCACCGTGTCCCTATCAATACATATGTACATAAGAAAAACATCAATCGGCGAAGTAGAGAAAGGGAAAAACAAAAATAAAACAATCTCTTAAGGAATACAGCGAAAATATCCTTTGAAGGATTTGTGGAAACATTCCTTTCATCAGACCTAAGAAGGTGATGTAGTTGATGCTCGTGCTGCTGAAGCTGATGCATGGGGATAATAGGATAGATGCTATCGGATGCCCTTACGTCTCCTGACAGCTTGTGCCACTTCCAGAGGGTTACAATAGAAGATACGAATAAGTAAAAGGAATATTCGAAAAGAAGATATTCGATCACGAGCTCGTTAATGGAATACATGGAGAAATTTGTGTCGATGGAGGTGCACAAAGAAGGAAAAAAATCACATTTGGTTAGTGAATAGGGGAAGATCGGGATTGTCGGCAGGTGGAGAATGATGTCAGGAGGCCAGGTGCGTTTGATACCCTGAGGGAATAGTTTTTGGTTTTACATTGATTAAAACCATAAGTGCTAATGAGTTTTAAGAAAATATAACTTATTCGCTTAGAAGGACCAAGGTGCTTGTAGAGGGTTATCCAATTTTTGGTTCCGAAAGAAAATTTAAATAAAACGCATTTATAATACGATATTTAATCAAATTTTTATTACAGCATATTGCTCGGATCTTGCCATTAAGGATGGATACCCTGCATGAGATGAATATCCTTTTTCACAAGAGACCTTGCAGGACTCGAGTCTGACAAATGTGCGACGTCTATTGATTAATAACTCACACATACATAGCTTTATGAATACTCGTTTTGGCGTCGTACGTCAATCATATTTGACATTTGTGAAATAGACGGCTGCAGTATACAAACAGACAAGCAGTATAAAAACGACTCCGCAAGCGTGGGATAATTATGAGGGTGGTCCGATAAGTACTTAGCCTCACCGCCAGATGGCGCCAGTATCGCAAGAGCAACTTACTATCGTGTAGTACATTCTAGTTAGCCGGATCGGACTCTTAGTTCTGTTTTGACTGCGTGTGAAAGCGGGAGTGTCCGCGGATTTTAGAAAAATGGAAAAAGCAATATCAGTCGGTGATTCGAATCTTGTTTTTGAAAGGGAAATCGCGCAGCGAAATCAAAGAACGTTTGGATGCTGTGTACGGTGACTCTGCCCCTTCGATGGCGACCATCAAAAATTGGTTTAACGAGTTTCAACGTGGTCGCACGTCGGTTTTTGATGAGCCACGTCCAGGTGCCCCGAAAACGGCTACCACGGAGGATAACATGACAAAAATCCACGATCTCGTATTGGTAGACCGCCGATTGAAGGTGCGCGAAATAGCTGAGACAGTAGGCATTTCAAAAGATCGCATGGGTCTTATCCTGCATGAAATTTTGGGCATGAGAAAGCTGTCTCCGCGATGGGTGCAGCGTTTGTTCACTCCGGATAATAAGCAATCAACAATGTTTCCGAAGGAGTTTCTGCGTCGTTTCGTGACAGTCGACGAAACATGGATTCACTGGTACACACCAGAGACCAAGGAACAGTCGAAACAGTGGACTTCACCCGGCGAACGTGCTCCGAAGAAAGCGAAGGCTGTCCCGTCGGCCGGAAAGGTGATGGCCACCGTTTTCTGGGATTCACAACGTGTGATCAACATCGACTACCTGGAGAAGGGCAAAACGGTCACAGGACTATACTATGCCAAATTATTGGGTCGATTCGACACCGAATTGAAGAAAAAACGGCCCCACTTGGCGAAGAAAAAAGAGCTGTTCCACCATGATAACGCACCAGCTCACACCTCCGCCCTCGCCACGGCCAAATTGGTCGAACTGGGCTACGAACTGCTGCCCCATCCACCGTATTCTCCAGATTTGGCCCCGTGCGACTTCTTTTTGTTTTCAAACTTGAAAAAGTCACTCGCCGGGCAGAAACGTATTTTTCAGACGAGTTAAAGAAGTTGGAGCATCGCTGGGTCAAGTGTATCGAGCTAAAACGAGACTATATTGAAAAACAAATCGCCATTTCTCCAAAATTTTTGTTTTTCTTTTGTAGGCTAAGTACTTATCGGACCACACTCGTATGTCAATTTTTTGACCAATAATCGGTCGGTGGTGTTAGCGCAGCGTGAATTTCGATGTCGATTTTCCGATCGTGTGGCGCCAACTGGGCAAACATGCCGGGGCTAAGTAACTGGACTCTAACAGCCTGGAACCACAAGAGATCATGTAGAGCGTGGCCGCCACCGGACTAGTCGTTCGACCGAGAATATCGCGGCTATGATTGCCGATATCGCTGAGAACGAAGAGACATCAACCAGACGACGGGCAATTGGGCATCAACAGACGGACTCTACAGCGGTTTTAGTGAAATACTTACACATGTTCCCGTACATCCCTCTTCCTAGTGCATCAGTTAATGCCTGCTGACCGTCGCGTGTGAATTACTATCAAGCCATCCTTTATAGTTTATATCAACAACGAAGAGCACGATTTTGTGTCGAAAATCATCATGAGCGAGGTGCGTTTCCACTTAAGCGGTTACGTCAATAAGCAAAATCTTCATTTCTGGGACACTGAAAATCTTCGTATGATACACGAAGAGTCATTACATCTCCTCAAAGCCACTGTGTGGTGCGGCGTTCACGCGGAAGGAGTAATTCGACTACATTCGATGCCATCGAAAATACGGTCACTGTTACTGGCGACCGCGACAGGCCATGATAAACGACTTCTTACTGCCGGAATTGGATGAGCAGCGCTTGGTGAACATGTGGTTTCAACAAGACGGTACAATCGCACACACAGCACGAGCCACAATGGATATTGTGAAGGAATCGTTTACTGGTCATGTAATCTCCCGTTTTGGTGATTTGGCATGGCTAGCAAGATAGCCCGATTTTCAATTCGCCCGAATATTCAATAGGAATGCGAACAGTGATCGCCGAAAATCTTGCGGAAAATCATGAAAAATGCGATAACACGGGTGCAAATGTGTATCAACACTGGCGGCAGAGATTTGACAGATATCATCTTTTCCACTATAAAGATAAAATTGTAAAGGTCCATGTAAGGATTTTCATCGCTCAAAATTATTATCTTTTATTTAGTAAAAAAGTAATTCAAAAACAAAATTGAATGATTCATTTTGCGGCACCTTATAAAGTGTGGGCCATCTAGTGGTTTTTTTTTTAAATCATAGGTTATTTTGAAACTGACATCTGTTTTCCGTTCGAAATATTAACAGAAAGTCTGATACTGACCTCCACGGAATGAAATGAGTCGCTTTACGCTTGAACACCGTTGGTAAATATTGAAAACTTATTTCCAAAGTGAGTGCTCTGTAGCCCAAACAGTGCATTTTTTAAAAATAAGTTTTGGCCGGAATGAAGCACCCACCGCGACTGCGTAAGTTTGTGCCAAAAGTTCATGAGACTGGTATCCTAGTGGACAACACTCATGGTCCCCGTCGTCGTACGGTGCGCACAGTTGAGAATGTGGCTGCTGTGGCCGAGAGTGTGAGACTCAATTCACGAACATCAACTCGCAATCGATCTCAACAGCTCAACTTTTCACGCACTAGCCTGAGGAGATTTCTGCACAAAGATCTCGGATTATTCGTTTACAAGGTCCAATTGACTCAGCAATCGAAGGCGCGCGACCATCCGCTTCGTTATCGCTTCGCAGTTTGGCCCTTAGAGCAGCTTGAATTGGACCTCGATTCATCATCGATCATCTTTTCTGACGAGGCGGATATTAATCTCGGCGACAACGTTAACAGACAAAAAAAAACCACACGTTGTTGTCGAGAAGCCAATGCATCTATAACGAGTGACAGTTCATCATTTGACCATTTTGCTCGAAAATGACGCTGGGAACAACGTTTCAGTCAATTTTGGGCGTCACAGAGGTACGTTAACCGATTTTTTATTTTACTGAAATTGAAGATTTGGATTTGGACGATCTCTGGTTCATGCAGGATGGCGCGCAATGCCACAGAGCCCATACCACAATCGATTTTTTCGCATCAAATTCCCAAATCGTGTTATCAGCCGTCTTGGCGATGTCAATTGGCCGCCTCAGAGCTGCAGCTTGAACCCTTTGGACTTTTTTTTGTTTGGAACCGTGAAGGACTGATGTTGTGCCAACAATCCGGAAACGATTCGGGTCCGCCAAATAACTTTTTTTTTTTTGGAAAATGCTATAAAAAAAACTACTGAATATTTTCTCAAATTTCTTTTTTTATTTGAAAGTACAATCCTTCCGGTTAATAATGGAAAATAATTTCATTCAAATGGCTGCCTCGGCTGGCCATGCAGTAGCCTACACGATCAGTCCAATTTTTAAGCACATTATCGATTGTGTGCAGCTGTATTTCACCAATGGCTTCACGAATATTGTCCTTTAAAGCGTCAATTGTCTCTGGCTTGTCGGCGTAACACTTATCTTTGACGGCACCCCACAAATAATAGTCCAACGGTGTCAAATCGCAGCTTCGAGGTGGCCAAACGACATCAGCTCTGCGGCTGATAATGCGATCTTCAAAAACAGGGAGCAAAACATCGAGTGTAGCTTCGGCTGTGTGGCACGTAGCGCCGTCCTGTTGAAACCAAATGTTGTCAATATCCTCCTCTTCAATTTCTGTGAACAAAAATTCGTTCAACATGGCCCGATAACGATCGCCATTGACTGTAACGGCCACTCCTTGCTCATTTTCGAAGAAAAATGGCCCAATTATGCCTCTGGACCAAAATCCGCACCAAACAGTGGCTCGTTTTGAGTGCACCGGCTTTTCAATGTATGCGTGCTGGTTTTCTGTGCCCCAAATGCGACAATTTTGCTTGTTTACATACCCGCCAAGATCAAAATGAGCTTCATCTGAAAAGATGATTTTTTTGGCAAAATCGGCATCTTCTGTAAGTCGATCGCAGGCCCACTTAGCGAAGCGTTGTTCAAGCGTATACACAACCATATTCGTTCAGCGGAAGGATAAAACTAATTATCTGTCAAATCAGACATGAGCTAAGTGTTACCATTCACGAAATAAGCACTACTTGAAAAAAAAAACGTTAGATGGCGGACCCTTTGTAAAGGTATAATGCTAAGCTAAAAACTTTTCAATAATTGTTTACACTGAACAAGTCAATAATATATTCATCGAAACTTGATATTAAAACTGAGTTGACCCAACTTTTTGGTCTCGTACGGGCAGGCTTTTCAAGTAAAAAAAAACGAACATGAAAGTTCACCCTTGTTACATTTTACCCCAAAAGTCATCCTGGTTGACAAGCTCTCTATTTCCCTCCGACTTGGTTTTATGATATGCTAATTCTACACATTACCCCAACCATCCTTAAGCAACGCAATGGCTGTATACACCTTTTTAAATCACCTTTGGTTAAGTTATAGACCTAAACCCTAACAGAGACCAAAAGGGCTCTTTCCCAACAAAACCAATTGAAAACAAACAAACAACATCTTCAAGTCAGAATCCCCTATCAAGGGATCCCGCACACCCGAGATCCGAAACCCGTCCCCAACGTATGGTCGCCCTCGTAAATCTCCTCATATGTTGATATATACGACTATCCACAGAGCAATACAGGCATCCAAACGAACAAGCTACGACGGAAAAGGTCTCTCCGACAAACTCATAAACATTTGACAGATGGTGCCTATATTAAATTGGGCACACTTCTGGCCAACTGACACCACTTGAGAGTATATGATGTAAGAGTCAAAGAAAACCATACAAGTGATATGTACCTTCTGTGATGCAATATGAGCTGTATGATGAGGGACACTTAATCCACAACTCACTCCAGAATCTTTCGGCAAGTAAATATTCACAAATTGACAAATTGACCACCGGGTAAGTCATTAAGGTTCTAATTTACACCCGACTCTCGGCATTAGCCGACTTATAATAACCACACTCGGGCAGTTCGGTTACGAGCCATGCACTTCATTGTCCTCGTAAGGTAGATTATTTTTTGCTCAACGCCCCTGCGTCATTCTCACCCACATTGAAGCCAGTTTCCAAACGAAGAGCGTCGCACAATTTTCCGAGTCATCGAACTGGAAACGTACTTCACTCTCATATTCGTACGTGTTCGGTTGTTTCGCTGTGTATCGGCGAGTTTATGCGGCTAATAATGTCCTCTTTGTGGGCAGTTAACAGTAGACCGGACAGCATAGCCGCAAAAACTACCAAACCTACCAAAAGTGGCAGCATGAACAGAAATAAAAAGGGTCACGCCCGAGGAGCACGACTTTTAACACCATATTGATATTGGTTATTGGAACATTAACATCGGTCGGGATCCTTCACATGCGGACAGGACGAACAACAACAAAATGGAGTAAACGTACAGAACGATATCTGGTTACAGAGCGCAAATTTTATTTTTATTTCTGTTGGTTTTCCTCTTTCCTTTTCTGTATTTGTTTTGCAGTTGATGAGCAGTGGACTCAATCGCACACCTTCACAAATTCGTGAAAACTCGTGCAGGACGGTCGAGTGTCCATCATCCTTATTCTCACTTCTCAGTCCTCTTCATTGACGTTATGCGGAGAGACAGGTGCTAATGATACCATTTTATGCCGGGCAATGAATAAACATTTATTTTTAATTTAAATGATCACGTTGTGGTTGGCTATGAAACAATTAGGGGTTGAGTTGGTTAGAGCGCTACGAGCACATGTCGCATGCATTTGAAATATGTATTTTAGACGAGTGAAGGGGGGACGTGAATTTGCTCATGTTTTGAACGAGTTTTAATTAGATTTTTGAAGACTGATTAAAATGTCCTCGAAACAATTGGACTTTTATTCATGCTCGTGTGTATGTCGTCAGTGTTGTGGTTTTGATAGAGACGTTTAGTTTAAAAGAGGTATTATATCGTTGTATACTGGTTGACAAAAGCAGATTTAAGAAGTGTTTATAAGTTGTGGATAAAGAAATCTAGTTTCTCTCTACTTTCCACTTTTGGTTATAGTTTTTGGGGTCAACTCATTTACGGGATGAAGCCTGATAATTCCAACATTCAGCTGATGCCACTTTTGCTGGTTAACCTGATTCGCTGGCTCGTGACCATAAAGCCAGCCTACGAGTCAAGTACCTCACCGAAAAAAAAGTACCTCCGCAAGCCAAAGGAAGGGGAGGATCGGATCAAATGATTCAACCACTCAAGAGCTGCTGGGTTAGTGGGTGAAAACCCTAATCTGACTCTGAGAAATGCAATGAAAGAGGTCAATAATGTCATATAGCAAATCACACAATAAGTTCATAGTGTCACATAAAGGTGGCGCCACTATTGACAAATCCACATGATTTTTAGAAAGTACCAGGCTCCAGGCTGTGTGTACAATCAGAAAATCTGAATTTTATGTATTTAAACAAAACCATGGCTTGGTGTTATTCGGACCCTGAGCCATCGAGACAAGTGACAGAGAAGTTGTTTTTAGGGCGATCGTACAAGCACCGATGATACGGATGCTCTGATCGTCCAAAATCGGAAGTTTTTCCAGCAAATATAAAAAAGTTGGAATTACGTAAGATTTGTGAACATCTTCTGTAAAAGGTGCTCTGGTCCCTCCAATTTTGAAATCTATGTTTATTTTGGAAAGCACACTAACGATGTGAAGTGATAGTCGGTGGAGGAAATGCCGATATCCTATGTATATATCTCCAAAACTTGGCTTACTGCCTGCTTTCAAAACGTCGTTATTGGGCTCTCGAGGTTTATGATTTATAGAGAAAGAGCTTGAAACTATTTGTGGATTCGATAAATGTCTCGGGAAATTGGTTTTTGTTCCCAAAGTAGGGAAAGAGTCTTCGTCCTGAAGACCCTCGAACGCATCTTGGATAGGCACATCCGCGACTCCCTAGGAAACACAAAGTTTTCGAAGTCCCAACACGCTTACATTAAAGGCAAGTCCACTGAGACCGCCCTGCATGAAGTCGTGCAGACAATCGAAAAATCCATCCACCATAAACAATTTACCTTAGCTACCTTCATAGATATAGAAGGTGCTTTCAACAACATTCACACTGAATCGATCCAAGAAGCCCTCACCTCGGCAGGGGTAGAGGGACTTGTTAGTAGATGGATCATATCCATGCTCAGAACTAGGATCATTCAGGCCCAGATGGGCAATACCACTATAGTTAAGACCGTAGATAGAGGCAAACCCCAAGGTGGGGTAATATCGCCTCTACTATGGCTCTTGGTTATCGATAAAATTCTGAAAGAATTCGAGAGAATCGGAATTAAGGCGGTTGCTTATGCTGACGACGTGGTCATCCTAGTATCGGGAATGTTTCCCTCGGTAATTAGCGAAATCTCAGAGAGAGCTCTGAATAAGTTAAGCGCCTGGGCCTCAGGATGCGGCCTAAGCGTCAATCCGAGTAAAACAGAACTGATGCTGTTTACCACCAAATATAAGATACCGTCCTTTAATCTCCCTCGACTCAACAACCAGCCACTCTCCTTGTCTTCCGAGGCTAGATACCTAGGAATTATCCTAGACCCCAAGCTCAGTTGGAAGATAAACATTGAACATCGGGTACGGAAAGCATGTGTCGCTTTCTATGCCTGTAGCAGAACCTTCGGCAAAAGCTGGGGACTCCGACCCAAAATGGTGCTGTGGATGTACACGGCTGTCATCCGCCCCATCCTCACCTACGGAGCGCTCGTATGGTGGCCTGCCCTAAGTAAGGCATACAACATCAAAAAACTAAGCCGCGTACAGAGATCGGCCAGTATCGGGGTAACCGGTGCCCTTCGGTCTACCCCGACCGAGGCACTCAACGTACTCGTAAACCTCCTCCCTCTGGACCTCTTCATAAGATATAATGCAGCCTGTAGCGCCATTAGACTCAGAGAATCTGGGTTCTGGTCATCTAAACCCTACGGTCATAGAAAGGTGCTGGACCTATTACCTAGTGACCTGGCCATGACTGCAACCGTTTTCACGACAACCATACACAACCCAAATAAAGCCGCCCATGTCCACTTCCCATCCAGGATGGCATGGAAACAGGGACTGCACTCTGAGAACCATCAGGTAGCTTTTTTCACCGACGGTTCGAAAATGGAGTGTTAGGTTGGCTCGGGTATCTTCTCAGCGGAACTGAATATCTCCAAATCGTTGCGACTTCCAGACTCGGCCAGCGTGTTCCAAGCGGAAATACTGGCGATTAAGGAAACTTGCAAGTTACTCACGCGCTATCCTATTACCAAGAGAGATGTAAATATATATATTGATAGCCAATCAGCTATCAAAGCTCTCGACTCTCACTCCATAAAATCCAAATTAGTCGCACAGTGTAAGGATGAAATCAGCTGTGCAGGAGACTATTTCAACATTACTCTCATTTGGGTTCCTGGCTACAGCAAAATAGAGGGAAACGAAAAGGCTGACGCTTTAGCAAGGCACGGCTCTTCCCTCGACTGTTCTTTGGCGGAGGCAGTACTCCCCCCCATCAGACTGGTCAAGGCAAACCTTCTACAACACTTTCTCTCGAGAGCGAACTCCAGATGGTGCAGTCTTAGCAACTGCGTCATATCAAGGAAAACATGGCCCTCCTATAACAGGAAAAGAACCCTCGACCTAACTAACAAACCCCGACAAGATATTGCCAGAATTGTAGCCATCTGTACTGGCCACTGGCCTGTCGGTACCCACGCTGCTAAGTTCCATCCCATTCAACACCTACTGCCGAAGTTGCAAGAACCCACTGGAAAAGGAAACTCGCACCCATTTCCTGTGTGAATGTGCGGCTCTAGCTAGAACCAGACAGCGCCTACTCGGCAAAATCTCCTTCGACGATCTATCAGAATTCAGGGAAATAGGATTCTGTAATATCATCAAATTCCTTAATTCCACAGGATGAATATGAAACTCCAATAATAGCACACTAGGTCACTGAGTGGTGGCATCAAAACGGCGCATAAGCGCTAATTGGGCCTGGCATCTCGATATCAGGCGGCCACTCCTACCTACCTACCTAGGGAAAGAGGATTACTCACTCATCTGGAGTTTTAGATCAATCAGTCCAACATCCTTCTTGCTGAGAAGCATGGAGAGACCCGAAGAGTTGCACGTACGCAAAGTTGCCTTTCGAATGCATTCTCTGTCGGATATGCAACATGCTTATCAGCACGGAATAGACTAGTAGGGAGAATTTAATGCGCACTTGAAAGAAAAGAGTACGTGCTGGGCATTTTAGTCGACATTGAGGGAGCTCTTGGTAACGCAACCTTCGACAGCATGTGTAACGCTGCTAGACGGCATGGCGTAGATGAAGCACTGGTTTTGTCATTGATCCCTGATGCAGGTCTCGAAAAATGTGTCAAATCTGGCGTAAACAGAGGCTGCTTACAAGGTGGCGTCCCGTCTTCGTTGTTATGGTGCATGATAGTCAACTCCCCGCTCGATGCTCTCAATGCATCTGGAATCTACACCCAGGCCTATAAGGATGATGTTGCCATTCTCTCTGTTGGCTCAAGTTTGGCGACTGTCTGTCCCAAAGCCCAGGCCGCTTTAAATGTGATCGATGAGTGGTGCACGAGTAATGGACTCTCGGTTAATCTTCTTCAGACTGATGTCGTTCTCGTCACGAGAAGGAAGAAAAATACTGGCAAGACTCAGCTGGTGCTAAAAGGCATTCCCATTCCGATGTCCATGGAAGCTCAGTACCTGGGAGTCATCTCAGATAGCAAGCTTCTGCATGTTGATGCGAAAACCACCAATAAATTCAGCTTTATCGCAATGCAAAAGTGCCTTTGGTAAAACAGGGGCCTATCGCCGGAAAGGTTCCCTGGATCTACACGGCAATGATAAAACCGATAATTTCATATGCATAGGTTGTCTTATAGCACAGGCAAACACGTAGTAGTCTCTTCCAAAAAGCTCCGAAGAGCAGTTTGTCTCAGCTGTAAGGAGCTTTATATTTTTATCAGAGGGTGCGCACTGAAAGCCATGTCTCGCCTAAAGAGTTATGGTTTTCGGTACAACTCGCAGTGGAATGATAGTATACTTGCGCGAGAAATATCCTACGAACCTTGTCTCATGGATATGCTTTCCGACGCATTGACACCTGCCATCCTATTGCGCTATAATTTCACAGTCAAATTTCCATGGCGTAAGGACTGGTACTGGCTCAGTGCTCAAGGTCTGGGCGGAGGTCCGCGCCGGGGTTTTCTTTGAATGCGTCTGTCTTTCAGTCAGAGATATACGCAATCCTAATGGCCACGTTTTGAAGCACAAGTGGAAGGAAAAGCATATGCATCTGCAGTGACGGCCAAGCTGCACTCAAAGCTAACCAGTCCAACCCTTTGGCAAGTTCAAGTAAGTGCATGGACTCAAGACTTTTTTAAACAAAGTCGGAAGACTAAATTCACTGAGGCTGAGGGTCCCAGGCCTCTCTGGGATCCCAGGCTTCTCTGGGATCCCAGGAAATGAGATATCTGATGAATTCGCTCAGAATAGAGTTTCTCAGGACCTGAACCCGCTCCAGGATGCAGTATACTAAGAGGGTACGTCCTGATATCTGCAAGAAATCCGAAACATTCTTCTTGTCCTTAAAGAGAATTATTTGCAGAAGACTTGCGGGCGTCGTTACGGGCGATCACAGTTTTGGTAAGTATCTCTGTGTGGTTGACATTGAGTGAGACGCCTACTTGTACTGTATGTTGATATACGTATCAGGATGACACAGTAGAACACTTTCTCTGTGACTGCTCCGCCTTTGCTCGTGCACAGTGGCGCACCTTTGGGGCAGCCGTTGTGTGTGCTGAATCTCTTAGCTCTACATCACTAAACCTAATCCTCATTCTTCTCAAGAGAACGCGGAGAATACAATAAAGTAAGGTGTTTGTCTGACAGTAAAATGGACAGAAAGCACAACTCTCCAACGAAGAAGAACAAAAAAATGTCTCGTCGGAGTCATCTACTTCCCAAGTCCCAAGGGACACCACGGTTATAACTAATGTCACGAACCCTTCGGGATTTACTTATTCTTTCCGGTGAACACAAGTGTGTCGTTTGAAAAACTTCTTAAGCTCCGTCAGCCTATCTGCAGCCAACAACTTGAATCCGACACTTATCGATATGTTTATTATCTGATCTCATCAACTTCTAAAGCCAGCTTGATATTTCCGACCTTACAAAGCATGATCTCACCATACGCTTCAATAACTTCAATCTTAGTATATCATTCGTACCGGCTACAATCAGCTACGCTATTGGTTTGGACTTCATGAACCCCAAATTCTCAAAACTAATCATTGACGGTGTGGACACCTCTCACATTTAATGGCATCCTAACAACCACCATCTTCCCCGGACTCTAAAATCATACGTGCCCTAGAAATACTAATGATAAAAAGTATCGTCCGATGCCTTTCATATCTAAGGTTTTCAAGAAGCTTTTGAGCACGCAATTGAACTCATTCTCAATCAAATATAAACTCTCCTCATTGTTCCAGTCATGTTTCAGGTCACAGCACAGCTGCAACTCCGTGATGCTAGAGATTTTTGGAGACTTTCGCAGTGAAGTTGCTAAGGATCATGCGATATCGCTGCTACCATTAAACTATTCTAAAACGTGCGATGGTGTATCACATGCAATCCTGAAACTGAAACGTTTCTTCAATTTTGATTCAACGCTAAGACTCATTACGAAAACTAAGGCGGGTGTCCCACAAGGGTCTATCCTGGGATCCTTACTATTCTGGCTGTTCAATAATGACATTCCTGCCATTCTCAAACACTGTAAAATACATTTGCACGCAGATTATGTCCAAATATATGGTATATCACCTACCCATTTCTCCTGAAGGTCGACGTTATTGCACACTTAAATGAGGATCTCCAGGCAATTACATGATGATCATATAAAAACAAACTTATGCTCAACTCCATTAAGAGCCAAGTCATTTATAGGTCGTACTATGCTAGACTTAATTAGCTTCCTACAAATTCAAGTTACTGCACCAGCTATGTAAAAAACTCTTTAAAATCTTGGACTCATCTGTAATCAACAGCTTAGAGAGGGAGGCTACATCACCAGATTGACAGGTAGAGTTTACGGCATCTTGTATATACTTTGCTATTCTGGAAATTGCCTCCCAGTCAGTATTACATCAATGCTCATCAAGTCGCTACTGATCCCTTCTGTAACGTAGGCACTGCCAGTCTTCTGCGAAATTGATAGTCACAGCTCACGTAAGCGCACTATGCGGCGTTTCATTTATAGCTTACTCTATTTGGCATGAACTTTTAAAACATCTTTAAGTATAGGATTCTAACCTTTCTTTTTTTACCCAAATAGAGCAAAGCGCCATCGTACCTTTATCAGAAACTCCTGTTCGCTACGTGACAAAACCGTATGCCGTAAGGATATGGAGCTCACTCTCAGTTAGCATGAGGAGATTTCATAGCATCTAGGTTTGACTGGTGTGTAGTTTTTTTTCTTATCTTTAATAAATATTTTCTGAATCTTTTTAATCTGTTTAACTGGCTTTGATTCTTTGAATACACTTTCATATATATTTACTTCAGAAGCTGTATAATCTAGCTTATGTGTTAGTTTACGCTTTTAACTTGTGTGACGGCGCATTGTATAATTTAGATAAGCTCATAGCACAACCCACTGAGAGGTCCATTCCCTCTAGATATTTAAGAAAGATAAAAAAAATATTTATGGATGGGTCTCTCAAGAATAGAGGCGCTTCGTCATCTCTTGCTTTTAGTTTTTTATCATAAAATTGAGGGAAATTTAAACAGCTATCCTGTGGTGGAAAATAGAATGAAAAACAGGGGAATGGAGAAAACTAAACAATCCAGAACTCGAGGAACTCTATTCAACCCTAAGCACTGTCCGAGTAATAAATTCGAGAAGACTAAAATGGACATAGCACGTAGAATGGATGGACAGTGGACGAACAGTTAAAAGAATAATGAGTGGAAAATCCTCGGGAAAACGTAGGCCAGGAAAGACACGCCGTATATGGGGACAACATAAATTATGAAATGTGGAACGATCACACTCATGACAGAGAGGTTTGGTGAACGAAAGTCTGAACTTCCGAGCTCCAAATGGCCGTCAATAATAATAAAAAATTGAAAAATTATTTGGACCATAGCCTGACGTCGTTGATCTTATATTTTTCTCTTTTCCATGTATTTTCCTCCAAAATCTGTGCCTGTTGTGATACTTGACTTAAAACAAAAATGCCAAAGAAAGTTTCAAACGGATGATCTTTCCGATTCCGTGCAAGTCGCTAAATCCAGCCAATTGGCAAACAAGTAACGCATACTTCAAAATGTCTGTTGCCGCTCGAGCTCTGTGTGCGATATTACCGTCCTGTTCGAACCATATGTTACCAGTCACAGTAGCCATGTTATCCACGGGGTCCTTGAAAGTATAAGGCCCTCTGGCGTAAAAGGCGTACCATGTACGAGGGTGGTCCGATAAGTACTCAGCCTCACCGCCAGATGGCGCCAGTATCGCAAGAGCAAATTACTTTCGTGTATATTCTAGTAGAGAGTGTCCGCGGATTTTAGAAAAATGGAAAAAGAGCAATATCGGTCGGTGATTCGATTTTTGTTTTTGGAAGGGAAATGGCACAGCGAAATCAAAGAGCGTTTAGATGCTGTGTACGGTGACTCTTCTCCTCTGATGGCGACCATCAAAAATTGGTTAAACGAGTTTCAACGTGGTCGCACGTCGGTTTTTGATGAGCCACGTCCAGGTGCCCCGAAAACGGCTACCACGGAGGATAACATGACAAAAATCCACGATCTCGTATTGGCAGACCGCCGATTGAAGGTGCGCGAGATAGCTGAGACAGTAGGCATTTCAAAAGATCGCGTGGGTCATATCCTGCATGAAATTTTGGGCATAAGAAAGCTGTCGGCGCGAAACCACTTCAGAGCAGTGTTTGACGCTGTTTAAGCGCAATCCGAAGGAGTTTCTGCGTCGTTTAGTCACAGTCGACGAAACATGGATCCACTGGTACACACCAGAGGAACAGTCGAAACAGTGGACTTCACCAGGCGAACGTGCTCCGAAGAAGGCGAAGACTGTCCCATCGGCCGCAAAGGTGATGGCCACCGTTTTCAGGGATTCTCACGGTGTGATCCACATCGACTACTTGGAGAAGGGAAAACGGTCACAGGGCTGTACTATGCCAAATTATTGGGCCGATTCGAAGCCGAATTGAAGAAAAAACGGCAACATTTGGCGAAGAAAAAAGTGCTCTTCCACCGTGATAACGCACCAGCTCACACCTCCGCCCTCGCCACGGCCAAATTGGTCGAACTGGGCTACGAACTGCTGCCCCATCCACCGTATTCTCCAGATTTGGCCCCGTGCGACTTCTTTTTGTTTCCAAACTTGAAAAAGTCACTCGCCGGGCAGAAATTTTAGTCGAATGAGGAGGTCACCACCACGGAGGCTTACTTTGCAGACCTCGAGAAAACGTATTTTTCAGACGGGTTAAAGAAGTTGGAGCATCGCTGGGTCAAGTGTATCGAGCTAAAATGAGACTATATTGAAAAATAAATCGCCATTTCTCCAAATTTTTTTGTTTTTCTTTTGTAGGCTAAGTACTTATTGGACCACCCTCGTATTTACTTTCGATAAATGCAATGGCTGTTTGAGAATAATGGGTGGATTATCTGTGCTACAAAAAAAAATGGTAGAGAAAATTGGGGGCGACGGGGCCCGTGGCGAATTTTTACTGAGAATCGTGGTTATGACTTAGGACAGCACAAGCGCAGCTTAGACGAGATTGACTGTTAGCAGGCATTCTGTACTTTGAAAGGGGACATCTTCATGTACATATGTACTCGTACAATATAATAGCCAATTGCCTGGCGCATGGCTTAGCCGACCATTATGGCTCATCCGAGACCAATCAGCCGAAGCGATAATATTCTTGTCGGAACGAGGACTGCGAGCCCTTCCGTGCCCTTCTGTCATTTGTTATTCCAGTCTCTTCAAGGCGAGCGGTTAAACGCCTTAGTGTTTGACCAGTTGGCGTAACACGATCGGCAAATCTGCGTCGAAATTCACATTGCGCCAAAATCACTGGCGAATTATTCCGTAAAGAAAGTAGTGACAAATATTGCACGATATTGAGGAGGATGTGTACTCTGCATCTGTTTTCTTCTCAGATATCAAAACTAAATAGGTTGCTGCCGCCATTTACAAAAGCTACAGTATCTTCCATTTTCGACCAGCTTATACTAAGGAGCATACATTTGTAAATAAATCTCAAAGCCTTTAACTTTAACTTTAACTAAATCTTCAGATATTTGAAAACATGATGATGAGGGACAAGAATGTGATTCAAAAAGTCGTAAGCAACATCAAGCTACAGGTAACATCTTTGAAAGCAGATTCACAAACTCTTTTGACTGGCGATGTGCAGATATAAGTTAATCAACACCGAAATTATATTTTTTGAACACATCTATCATACACACTTTGGTTGGAGAAATCTTGGAGAATAGTCCAAGTTGTGAGCTCCTTCTTCAAAAACCATGTTTCCAAAAAGGTTTGTAAAAAAGTAACTAACACTTTTCTTTTTCTTAGAAAGTCGAGAGTTAAAATAAACCTTGGGGAAAAAAAACAGAAAACTGCAAAAGTGTATTAGATTTTGAATTGAGTGTGAAAAATAATGCTTGCCATTAGACCATTTTTTAAACTGCTCTAATTTTGGGTCACTTTTTAAGCATTTTGGCTGGTATCTTCCTTCAGCCTTTCTAAGGCCCACTGACCGAAAATTCGACGCTGTGCTGGGTCCTTTAGTTTCAATTATTATAGTATTTTGTAAGGTTGTTCCGTATAATCTTCCACGTAGTTGAGTAACACAACCCCGATTGCTACGAATGGCGACGAATGGACAAATTACCGTCTTCATAAACACTGGTGGATAGAGCAGAAATATTTTCTCTGTACGCACTACGTATTCGCGTAGGTGGCTTAAAGCCCGTCAGTGAGAAATTGTTCCGAAATTGAATCATAATGGTTTGACTTTCAGGCTTAGTAGATCGACCGTAAAATGATGGAAGTGCGAGAAAAACGTTTTTCTCGAGCACGAATTTCGATAATAAAATTGAATAATTTGTAAGCCTTGTTCAGATGTTACTCTTTTGGTTAACTTCATTTCTCAAACTCAAAACGAAGGATCTAGGCATCATTCTTGAATCCAAACTTTCCTGGAAAAGAAATGGAGGAAAGGATGAAAAAAGGATTGAATGCTTTTTATCCACGCAAAAAGACCTTCGGCAAAAGATGGGACTTGCAACCGTACATCATTCATTGGATGTACACATCAATCATCAGACCCATTATAACTTATGGGGCCCTAGTCTGGTTGACTGCTGGCAGCACGAAAAGCTCTACGAGCATGTTCAACAAAGTACAAAGGTCAGCCGCTGTTTGCACAACGGGAGCTATGAGAAGCACGCCGCAAGCAGGGTTGGACATGATACTTCATCTCCTTCCTCTGGATTTATTCCAAGCCCACTATGGACATGCGGCCATACTCAGAATAATAGATGACCTGGGAAAGAAACAAGGTTTTAGTAGCCTCGCAGCTACGACCGACTATATTTCCCCCCACAAAATTATTCCCTCACAGAATACCAATCCTTTTCCCCGACAGAGGAGAGTGGCTATGAAACGCCGTGATCAACGACCACGAGGTTACCCTCTCCACCGACGTATCGAAACTGGACACAAGCATTGGGGCCACGTTCTTTTCTGACACCATGCACAAACAGGAATCATTCAGACTCCCTGATTTGTGCAGCGTCTTCCAAGCAGAAATCCTAGCAATAGAGAAAGCAGCCAAACATCTACAAGTATCTGATATCCCACCATCGGATATCACCATCTTTGTAGACAGCCAGGCTGCACTGAATTCAATAGGATCCTGTACAACGAGATGAAAGTCTGTCATGAAATATCGCGACTCACTAAAGCCTATCAGACACCACAAAGTCAAACTCTGCTGGGTCCCGGACCACAGCTCAATCGCAGGCAACAAAAAAGACGGACGAATTGGCCAGGCAAGCGTCTGAAATGGACATCAGCGAAGCGGACACGTCACTGCAACCACCGATCAGTGCATTATACCGGATCATAAATGACACAATTATAAAAGAAGTCAACTCGTCTTGGCTCACAAGAAACGACAGCCACACGACAATATCATCGTGTCCAGAGCTCAATATCGGAAAAACAAAGAAGCTCTTGACGCTGGACCGAAACTTATGCTCGTCGGAGTGATCACAGGACACTGTCCCATCGGAGCAATGCTCCGGGAATGGAACTCGGGATGCAGCGATCTCTGCCGGAGCTGCGGCGATGAGGAAGAAACTGAGACGATCGAACATCTGATTTGCCACTGCCCAGCTCTCCAGAATCGGCGCCTACCTTCGTTGCGACAAAGATTCTTCACAGAGATTGCGGACGTAGCAAATGCAGATATATCGGATCCTCTAAAATTCATAAAGAGCACGGGATGTTTTCAGCCACCACGTGGTAGGACAGGTTAATTGTATGTGTACTCCACAAATGAAGGGAATCACAATGGGCTCTTTGGCCTCTTAACCTAACCTAACTTATTCTTTTGGTAATAATATGGCAATGCTAACTAAGTATGATTAACTTTAACAAATGTCACAAGTCATACGTGAGCTCTCAAAAATGGAGCGGTAAAAAACCAAGCAACAATGAAATCATTCGTTACAATGTTTCAAACGTGTGTGTAGATTGTTATTTCTTTTAAAACCACTGATTCGAGTTTTAAGGCTGTTAATAGGAGCAGAAAAGTCCAAACTTTTAATTGAAGAAATTCGATCAATTGAAAATCCTGCATCCAATTGTTTGTACAATGTTTTCGGCTTCTTGGATACGTCCAATATGATTGTCAGATATAAACAACTGTCGCAGTAAAGGACGCCAAGAGGTATCCGCTGTCTAGGGTGATTTATCGTTTGGGATCTAAAGCAGGGCAGGTTCTAC
Organism: Merodon equestris; assembly: GCA_958301585.1. NCBI lineage: Eukaryota > Metazoa > Arthropoda > Insecta > Diptera > Syrphidae > Merodon > Merodon equestris. Next base: position 95,107,748 of record OY284417.1, on the reverse strand, counting down.
TCTGACAGTATAAGAACTAATATACTACAAATTGTGTTTCGGAACGCCGCAGAGTCACCAACGCGAGTTGCACCATCAATGTGATTGTTGAGGGACTAGACGTCTGGATCAAAAACTAACTGCTGACCCACGCTGTTTCAATTTACCCTACACGACGGTGGTTAACACTTGTGCATATCTCTAATCAGACTCGCACGAAAATTTCAACAAAGCGCTAAAGGTGTTAACTCCTCATCGGCTAAGTGATATCGAAAACCCAAAATGGTTCAAATTTTGGAAATATAATCTTCAAAAGTCTGTTAACAAAACTGAATAAAAAGGGACGTTTTCCAAAATACTAGCTTGGACGGCAGGCATTAGGGGTTTGAAAATTTACAGAACCAAACTAACATGTCATCTTTGGGAAACTTTAAACGTCCGTTCTGATTGCTGTCTTTACAACGCATCGATGCGCTGCACTGAACCGAGTGCATCAGTCGTTTCCGTTTGACGACCACTAAAGCTTGCGTTACCGCCAGGAACACGGGTTTCGAACACTAATTTAATTTCAAAAATGAAATTCAACTAAAAATGGGGAAAACAAATAAACGCCAAACACAAAGCCTAGGTAAAAATAGAACGGCCCAGGAATGTGATGCACGAAGGCCATGTAGACTGCAGCAGTAGCATTCACTATGCCCACAACCGAACGTAATCATTTCACGGTGCACTGGAATCACTGAATAAACCACCATCAACGAGTGTATGGGCCAACGTGGAGGAGCATGTCCACGTTCATTCTGCGTCGCCGTCGTTCCCCTTGCAGCGAAATTTTAAATAGAGACAGATTTTAATCATGCTTATGCCAAACCACAGCAGCGTGAACAAAAAAAAAATTCCGCTTCAGTTATGAATAGCCGGACGGCAGGTGGTATTCCTGGTCAGCGAAGGATGACGACAGCCACGTTGATGAGGACCGAGATAGCGACAACACGAGCCAACAAGCTGCCGTCGGGCGGACAGGTTTTCACCTTTAAATAAACAATTTCCTTTATTCGTTTTTTTTATTTTTGTTTGTTTTCTATGGATGGCATAAAACACGGTTTATGTGGATGATGAAGCTATCCGACTGCATGATTTGATTACCAGGGCCAAAGGTGATTGTTATTTCGCCAGGTCCAAGTTGAAAGTAGAATGTTTACTTGTTAATGACGAACTTTCACTGCACCACAATAGGAATCTGCATCTGGTCATGTGATGTGGGAAGAGAGTGACAGACGGGTGATGGATCCTAGTGGTTAGCAGCTGTAAAGGAGGAAAAGTGGAAAACACAAACGAAAGGCAAGAAGGGAGTCGAAGAACCCATCGGAGGCACCCATGCTCGCACTCAAGCTCATGGCATATGTTGCGCTAGAAGCTGTTCCTGAACAATGCGATGAAAAGGATAAGTAACACATGTCGCGTGGCTGCTTATCTTGTGGAACGAATTTCTTCCACTTCAGTTTCACGCTTTTGTTTCGTCCATCTCGACTCCTCTTGATAGTTTGCTCAGAAGTCCCAGTGGTTTTGACGTTGGCTTCACTCAGTTCCGCCGGATTGGGATTGACTTACAGAAGGCTTTGTTGTGGTTTCTTCCTGCCCCATTGCTCCTCAGCTACTCCTTGTTTATACTGCAATTTCCAATTTAATTTGCAGCGAATGTGCGTAGTTTGTTTTGGGTTCCAGTAATTTAGTGAAATTAGCACGCACACCGCAAGCTTGTAGATGCTGCGCGGTGAAGGGCTACGAAAGAGTACGGGTAGCTCAGCTGCTATTTTGCATTCGTGTGGATTTCAGAGTAAACAAGGCAACATTTGCTTATCAAGGACAATTTATGCTGCTATGCCATGCACAGAAGGATGTTGTTTACAACATTGTGGCAGCTTTTTTTGAAGTTGTTTTTTTTTTTAACTGTTGCCTCGGGTAGATGCGAGCTGTGATTAAATTCCAGAGCGGGTAACGTCGTCTTAAAGACCAGTTGTTTATATGTTTGAGGTCAAACTGTGCAGCTCATGATAGGGGACAGTTGGGCGATGCTCGAATGGAAGTGTAATTAGGGAATGATTTGCAGCCTTTTAACACATACTTCGAAGGCCGTGTGAATGGATGGAGTGATATTGTTGTGAAGCTAGCAAAGCGAATTATCAAGGTGATGGCATGAGCAAACTGGATTTTGGCGCACTGGCCAGATAACCAAGAGACGCAAAACACCATGTGTGCGAGCCGTGTGACTGGCACCGCAATATATGCCCGCTGGTATACGTTGTGCCAGAGCCAGACCACGAACCTGTCGCAGAAACAAGATCTCATCTTCCAAATGCAGCTCAATGGTGAACAGCCGACACCACCCAAAACTACTGAGGTTATTTAGGAAAGCGAGGTGGCTTGTTCCATATTAAGTCTAGTCACTTTTAGGAATATTTTTTTAGAATTTACACAGTCAATTCGCAGGACATGCATGAAGCGAGTTCCATATTGGAGTGTACCATCGACTTGAAACCCATTGTAATTTAATACAACTTTTCCCATTTCTCCTCCTTTTAACATGAACCTTGGGGAGAGTCGATTAAAATACTCTCAAATAGCCAACATTTATACGGAAGTAATAACTCGCGCTACATGATTAAAATTAGTCGCCGAAGTACAAGGACTATGCTTCGGCAATGGAATTCCCACTTTTTTTAATTCAGTTTTATAAATTTGTCTACGTCAATGTTATACCCGTCAAATAGTACCAATTTAGAATTCGACCTTTCGAATCAAGCTCTCCCAGAAATCCCATTTTAATCCCATATTTCCTTGGAAACGTTTTATTGTTCTATTTTAGGGAACATTATCTATGTAGTCGGCCGCAATTTTCAAGCTTCTATCGGTTTTCCTGATAAAGAAAATCGCGGTTGGAGGGATTGAACTTTTGTTACGACGTCACGGTCGTCGTAAATCCATATTTCACCACCTCTACTGTAACGTTTCAGTAATTCTCAAAATTCAGTTTTGGAATATATTTTTGAACATAGTTTCCACGCGAGAAAACGCGTTAACTACCATTTCGTTAAATTTTTCAAGCCATTATCGATTGCTGATGTGTTGGGACGTCTATAGTATGTCCCATTTTCTACCTCTACACTGCCTTAGACTAATAAACATTAATATGTAGCACTTTATTGGAAAATACTATAAGTTCTGTATATGGTAAAGAGATGTAAAATTCTCGTCGACAAGCCGGACCGGTATACCCTTGACTTTTTGTGACGGAATAAGATATTTAGCCGCTCACCTCGTATGAGACTGGAACAAAACGCGATAGAGGGCGGTATGTCTCGTAGTCTTCGTTCCGACTAGAATATCGCCGCTGAGATTGAAGATGTCGCAGATGAGCTGTCAGGTGCCAGTCACTCTCTGCACCGATTTTTAAAGAAAGACTACTTCCTCCAATCGCTTCTAAGCTACGCTCACGCTGTCCTTAACTTCAACGTTTAACTGGACGAATTTTTGTCGAAATTCATCATGAGCGACGAGGCCCATTTTTATTTCAGATCGCAAGAAGGGTAAAGTCACTGCATGATGTGCCAATTATGCCGAAGGTATCATCGGGCTTTATCTTTTCGAGAAACTCGTGACTGGAGCACATGTGGTTTCAACATCACGGTGCAGCCGCACACACCTCGCGCGGCAAAAGATATTTTGAGCGATACATGTCCTATAGACATTAGGTCTTGCTTATTTGCACTTGTCGAAAAGATCGCCTTGTTTTTGGTATTTTCAATGTCACGGGCTTACCGGAACTAGTTACGGACTCTAGAGCATTTAAAGAGCTCTCAGCTAAAAGACTGAAGGCGTGGTAAAGGGAGTCCATATGGTCGTCAACAACGGCGACGCTCACAGCCGATATCATTTTCAAAAAGTAATTGAAAAAAAATGGCCCAAAAATCACTTGAAAAAAATGAAATTAAGTCTTTTTATTTTAAAGACAGAACATCATCGAGTTAGTGTTTTTGGACCACCCTGTGTTACCCAAGGTAGACCAGGTTTGCTTTCCAGTCAAAAAAAGGGTGATGATGCTGTGTGTATACGGTAAATACTGAGAATCGGTTAGGTAAGGGTGAGGTATAGCTTGGTCAGGAGATGATAACGCTGGGATTAAGCAAAATATGAGCATTTGGGGTGATCGTTCAAATTGGATTGTTTGAGGTTATAACCAGCTCATAACCTTACCCAGGTATTTCCCAGGCATGTTTACTACCACAAGAGTAAAAAAAAAAAATTGTGAAACCGATTGACCCTCCACGCGAAATTGCCAAATTCCCATTACTTTTTGAACATAACAACACGAAACAAGAATAAGCTATTGCTGGGAGACCCCTATAACTACGCCAATATAGAGGAATAAGTCTCCTTAACATCGCGTACAAGATCTTTTCTGCCATAGTGTGTGAGCGATTGAACGCTTTTGTGAATTATCCGATAGGTTCCTATCAGTGTGGTTTCAGGCCAGGTAAGTCCACAATAGACCAAATGTTCACACTGCGGCGGATTTTGCAAAAGACCCAAGAACTCCAAATGGACACACACCATCTTTTTGTCGATTTTAAATCCGCATGTAACAGTGTGCATAGGGATGAACTTTATCGAGCCATGTTTAGTTTTAACATCCCTGCCAAATTCGTCCGATTGTGGAGGATGACATAAAATTTGTGCTGCTCCATTAAGATCGGTAGCGAATTAACCAAGACCTTCGATGTTAAAAGAGGATTTAGGCAAGGAGAGGCTCTGTCATGAAATTGTATGTGCTTGAAAATATCATACGAGACTCACTGGCCAACACAAGAGGTACGATCTATTTCAGGTCTGTGCAATTGCTTGCGTACGTGGATGACATTGACGTAATTGGGCGGGCACAGCGGGACGTCAATGAAGTTTTCAAAAGCATTGAAGGAGAAGCGGCTAAAATGGGTCTTTCGGTGAACGGGAGTAAAAGCAAATATATCATCCAAAAATGACACACCACACCGACGTCGACGTCTTGGCCAGAACATCACAATTGACGGCTACAAATTTGAAGTGGGCAAGGACTTCGTCTACCTTGGCTCACTAGTCACCAGCGACAACAATACCAGTGCTGAGATCAAAGGCAGAATCAACCTCTGCTTCTTTGGGCTCAAGAGGCAATTGGGAAGCAGAGCCCTTTCTCGAAAAACCATGGTAGCATTTTACGTCCTCCTTTACGGCGCAGAGACTGCTTCGAGAGGAAAATTCTGCGTTCAGTCTATTCACTCTCCATTTACATAAACGGAGAAAGGGGGAGACTGTACGGGCTGTACAGCGATATCGTCCTGGTATGATGTCTCTGCATCCAACTTCTAAGATGGCTAGGCCATATAGAGCGAATGGATAACACAGCTCCGGCCCGAAGAGTCTTCGAATCCAGCCCTGAGGAACACGCAGCAGAGGACGAGCGAATCTAAGGTGGCGCAGACAGGTGGAAGATGACCTTAAGCAACTGGGTGTGCGACACTTGTAGCAACTGGCAAAAGATCGTGCCAGCTTGAGATGCTTGTTGATTGAGGTCTAAACCTAGAAAAAAAATATAAAAAAATTCATTTGAGAAAAGGTTTAATAACAGTCTGAATCAAAGCTAGGTAAATTGCGAATTTGACTGGGTTTTAGGCAAACGATTAATGCTTAATGCTTCAGCTACAGTACCACATTTGTGGCTGAGTAATTCTCAAAGTTCTAAATTTCCCAGTGTGCAGAAGACCAAGATCTGTTACAATTCACTATAGCCTGCAAAAACTGTAGATCAACTTTCAGAATATTGTCGATGTGGCCACTTAACCCAACCAAGCCTATATCTATATGAAAATAAAGTGAGAGTCGAACAAGCAATCAAGATTTATAGCCTTGAAGGAAAGGCTCTTCAAAGAGAGCCTTTGGTCTTCTCAAAGCAATTTCGCATTTATATTCTCTTATACCAAGCTTACGGTGCATGCTGATCAGAAATCTGAAACGTCACATGGTAAGTTTGGGCCTTTGTCAACAACCACTCATCACTCATCATTACATTTGCGAATTTTCATCGGCCTGAAAGTGTTCACTTTCGAGCCAAATAACAGTCATGCGCGGGTAGTTTAATCTTTTCCTTTTTTTTGTGATTACGTTGTTCTACAACATAGTCCTAAGACCGCGTCGTTCGGACGTTCGCCTGGGTTGTATAATATGAACGCCGCTATTGATGAATTTCTAGGTTGAATGGAACTATGGACATGTTATCGTTCAGTTTGAGGAACGATCGGAAAAGTTTCCGACTGAGGACATATGTACTTAGTTCCATATATGTCCTGAACTACCCAACTCTACTAAGATTCCTACCACAGCTAACAAAAAGTGGTAATAATCTTAAAACGCCTGAACAGATCTTCATATATTGTAGCTAAGAACCATCTCGATCACGGTAGCTTCCAAACAAAAAAAAATCATCAAAATCGGTCCATTCGTTCAGGAGCTACGATGCCACAGACAGACACACAGACAAACAGACAAACGGACACGTCAAACTCATAACACCCATATTTTTGCGTAGGGGGTTAATAAATCAATGTAAATTGAATCCTCGGGTGACGTTACACTTAAGCTGGAAGTGAAGCGAAATTCACATAGCAGAGCGTTAGTCGCGTGGCCTACGTTAATTAAAGCTGTCACACACGCCAAATGGTGGGCGAAATGGAAAGTATATACATAACGAAAACAACGCAGTAGCAAAAAGGCTAATATCTCGATTGCGGTTTTGATCCACAGACTTTAGACGACTGCCAACTCTATCTGCGAGTATTCTAACATTGGGTTTTCACCGAGAAGAGTCTTATTGCTACGTATTAAGCATCCCAGGCGTACGACAGCTGGGGATCTAACTGGCTTTAACACAAACTAGCGCTTCTTCCATCCTCTAATTTAAGTCAAAACCTGAGCTTAGGTTTTAATCTAGAGGGGACTAAACACGAAATGTCAATGTGACCGAACCAAGCGCCACTTTCAATTCCCTAACTCGGAGGAACAGAATAGTGTGATAGTTGTGCCGACATTATTAGTGAGTCTTTGCGACTGACCTAGACTCGGTGCGTATACTGCGGCCCAGAAAGTTCGTTACAATTTTTCCTCAAAATAAAGCTCTCAATTGGAAAGGAAAACAGAGGATTCCCATTTGTATACTTGATGGCTTATGCGGTTATGCCGCGTCTGAAGTAGTGACCCCTTATCTATCGAATAAAAATCAAATGTTGTTCGTAAACGCATCATTTGGCCCGAATTGGTTAATTCTTTTGTTCAATTTTTGTAGAAGTCCAATAATGGTTTTCAAGGATAGAAAAAACATAAATATACTATTGTAAAAAGATATCGATAAACTTACATTTGCATCACGGGGCGTTGACCTAGAAATAGAATATCAAATTAGAGGTTTCATAAGTAAAGGGTGATTTTTTTTCTGTTTGGTTTTTCAATGTTTCATTTCTGACACTCCGTGCCTGATTCATGACATTTGTAATAGTGAAACGTACTTACTTAGCACTGCCATTTTACTATGAAAAAACTCTTATCCAAATAAAGTTTACAAATTAATAAATGTTACTGTCGAATTTCGTGCTCGAGAGAAATGTATTCGCGCACTTTGAACATTTTGCGGCCATCACAATCGACCTACTGAGCAAGCAATTCAAAGCATAGTGACCAAATTTCGCACCGATTTCACGATATTGAACACCAAGCCTACTTTTCGAAATGCACGGAATGCGTTCAGAGGAAAAAAAATCCGACTGTCTGCCAGTGTTAATGAAGACCGTGATTTGTCGACTTGCCACCGTTCGCAGCAATTACTCGACTATGTTGAAGACTTTACACAAGGATTTTGATCTAAAAGCTTATGAGATACAGCTCGGACACTGACGTTGAACGACCTGTCGCAGCGTCGAATTTTCGGTGAGTGAATCTTAGAAAATCTGGAGGAAGATCTGCCTATTTATCGAAAAATTATTTCCAGCGACGAAGCTCACTTCTGGTTGAAAGGGTATGTTAATAAACATGGTACAAAGAGCAACTTTAAGCAATACAAGAGCTGCTAATACACCGGAAAAAATGCACTGTTTGGTGGGGTTTATGGTCCACCGGAATCTTTGGCCCGGATTTCTTCAAAGGTGACTGTTAGATGAACAGATGAACAACGTTACCGTCAATGACGCCCGCTATCGCTCAATGACTCAAACCTATTTGGACAAAATACACATGGTGAACCTCATCTATTTTACAAGTATATAGAAATACGTCAAATCCTCGTTTATGCGAATAATCAAGCGTCACACAAAATTGCACGTTTTATTAGCGAGACAACACCCAGTGTGCCCGGAAAATAGGCTCCTTCTTAGGAACCAATTACAACATTATTATGAACATTTTACGCTAAATAATTTGTAGAGGAAAAAATGGCAGGAAATGATCTATAAGCCTACATAAATATTGTGTACGTTTCTGTGATTCTTTGGTATACTTTTTCTCAAATAAAAACCAAGCCCTTAAAAAATCATATATTAAAAGCAGTTAATTGCGTTTTGCCCTTCTCTATACATGGTCGGTGTCGAATGGCTGTTCTTTTGAAAATGTTTACTTTAATCCTAGTAACGTAAAGGCACATGTTATGAACCCGCGAATATTTTTGCCATTTTTAAATACTAACGACAAGATCAACTTGCAAAAACTCCCATGTACGTTGAAATACTATCCACGGCTGCCCTATGAAAGGGTTTCCAGGAATTTTTAAAGACTATGCATTGAATAGGGTGCTTACCATGAATCCTTCAATAGTGAATACTATATTTTGCATTTATTACTGCACATCGTCAGGGGTTCCACTTCGTTTACGTTTTTAATGACAGACGATGAAGTAATGAATTCGTTTCGCGCAGCCTGCAGGACACATCGTCTACTTGACTGTGGTCAACACTGGAACGAATTTCTCGAAACAATCGCCTTGGCATGGGACAATTGTTCGCTGCTCTGTTGGTGTTCTGCGGACTCTCGCACTCACTTGAATTATGGGACAAATAACAGCAGGAATTGTCAGAAGATTTCTTAACGGACATAAATCAGAAAATAATATTTCGCAAGCCGACAAGTGCGTTATAAATACTTAGCTGTCCTTCTTCCCTCCTAGACGTTGTCATACCCATTGGTGGTAATTTATTGAATGAATACGGATTGCCGGCTCCACCACAACTGCTTGATGAGCTCTACGTGAATCGTGGAGTATGCCGCTGAAACAAATTACAATTCAGACACGATGACTGACATCGTTAATGACTGTGTCCAAAAGTTGACGTTTGAACAAAGCAGATCTATGATACCGCCTTCTACAGTGTAAATCAAAATGAAGGAAAAATATTTTTTTCTAGATTCGACTGGAAAATAATTCCCTACTAAGGCTACCCTAAAAGAGGTGAGAAGAAAAGATAATAAAGAAATTGCAGCTAAGCTCCTATTAAGTCAAAGGTATTTTAGGCTTGCAGTCTAGTTCTGTGTTTTTTGTTTGATAACTTCGCTACTGTCGTCCAATTTCTTACCTCGGATTTGTTTCGCGGACCGTGGAAGAAGGCAGAAGTCACTGGGAACTAGTGTTGGCGAATAGGATGGGTGTTCGAGCAGTTCGAATCCCGTTTCTTGAATGGCATCCATAGCAACTGCGGCCTTATGAGCCGTTGCTTTGGTGAAACAGCACAACAGTTTGAAGGGTCTTTTTTTCTGTAATAACTTGCCGAAATCTTTATATTTGGTCTGCATATTAAGATCTCGAAATAGTGGCTCCCCTTCCCTGATACTCCATCATACTCCGCCGAACTTGACACTTTGAATTCCTTTGGCGTCGGTGTGGGAGCTCGCTTCCAAGTCATCAAATGTTGTTTGGTTTCTGGATCTAAATAATGAATCCAGCTCTCGTCCATGGTCACGAAACAGAATAAAACATTTTCTGATCTGCTTGGAACTTCTCGAGATTCACCCTCGAAGTCGATTCCTTGTTTCTTTTGCTCTCTTCGTATCCAACCCACAGAGACCTTTTTCATATGCGATTCGTTCGCAAGAATTCTCTGAACGCTACCATATGAGATGCCAGTGACTTCAGCTAAATGCCTGATGGTCGCTCTTCGATCTGCCGTCACAATATTTTCGACTTTTTTCACGTTATCTTCATTGACATGGACCTGGATAGGCGTCTTTCATATTCAGTTGATGTTCTGCCCAGCTTAAATCCTTGGCCCAGCGTGCTGCTGTGGAATATGAAGGAGCAGAGTCCCCCAATGTTTTCACCAAATCGCTGTGTGAGTCTTTGGTTGTTTTTTCAAGCAGAGATACATGAAAACAGCGCTAATTTCGTTCTTCTCCATAATGTCATTTCTCGACAGTTCGTGTTCAAATGAATGTACCTCCTGGGAATCGTGGTCAATTAGTAAGATTTATTTACGCCTAGTAATACACCCTATATAATCAAGCAAAAAAAGTGAATTTTGTATTTTTATGCCGAGTGGACTCTTCACATCATTGAAGAGAAGACGAAAATTGAAAAAGTGGGCCGTCACCTAGGTGATGGACAGAATATAATGATCGACAGCTATAATTTCGAGGTGGTGAAGGTGTTCGCATACCTCGGGGCAAACATAAATTTCACGATTTTTTTTTTATAGTGTTCGTGCAGGCTCAAAAGTGTACGCTCTTATAATGTTTGTCACCCAATCTGGACGGGATGCAGATGGTGTGTCGAAGATGTTCGTTCACTACTCTTCGGTGGTGGTTGTCCTAGATGGGATTTGGAGAAATTCAACTGAAATTCAAACCAATGAATGAATTTGCATTGGTTGTAGTTCACAGTTACTCTTTTGTTTCCATGTCATTAAGGTGTTATCTTAGAAATGCCCACACAGAGTACAATATGAATTTTGAAATGATTTTATGCCGCGAGTGTTATGTCTTCGTCAGCATTTTTTTATCATCTCTCATTCACAACTGATGTTGTTGCACAATTGTTCTTGACAGACTTGAACTACAGATCTTCCGCTCAACAGTCAAATATGATTACCATTGCACGACGAGATGCACAATGAGATCATAGTGGAGATCCGGCGCAGAATCATCCTTGGCAACCTACTTCGGCTTGTTAAACAGCTGGGGTCCAAACTTTTGTCCCGAACGACCAAAGTTACGATTTACAAGACTCCTATCCTGCCAGTCCTGCCAGTCGGAGGTGAAAGTTCGACGATAAGCAGTGCTGATCCTTAGCTCCTTCGAATGGAGGAGAAGACATAACCGCGAATTCTATGAGCTGTACAAAGATGTAGATATAGTCCGGAAAGCTAAAATCGGTCGACTAAAATGGCTGGGCCACATTGAGCGCATGGGCACCAACGCTCCAGCTGAGAGGGTCTTCGAATCCGAGACTCCTGATTCAGGGGAGACCGAACCTTCGAGGATGGAAGACTGTATTAACTCAGCCCCAGACCCTCCATGGGTTGCTGGCCTGAAAAGGAAGTAAGTAAGTAAGATGCAGACTGGAAAGAACCGATTATCAGCAATGTTGGACTATCCCTCGTAGCAATAATGGCGAGATCCTAGTCCACTATTGCGGTGCTATAACGTATGAGCTCATGAGTACTGTCAACGTACCCATCGCAAGTCGATTCGCTTGTATTGTCCCTGGCGTCCAGTGGTAAATTATTGTAATACCGTCTCTATTTTGCATTGACCTTTGAATCATTGAGTCAGTATGGAGAAGAATGAAACCCGATCGGAGTGTGTTTTAGTGGTACCTATAATTGAGGTAGTGTGCCCCAGAGATCAGATTATTTTCGTTAGTAATTGCCCTTGCGATGTACTTTCGGTTTATTTTAATAAGAAAATTGTCGATTCTATTTAGGAATGCTCCGTCTTAGGAGCTTATTAGGGTAATACTTAATGAAGTAGGATTTTGGCGTTCCCTGAGGCACTGCCTCTCCAACACAAAAACCTTTTCCGATACATTTAATTTTCGTAAGGGCAAACACCTAGATTTATTAAGCTTAATTCAAGCTAACTTAATCTAATTTAACACTAGAAAGACCGAAATTAGTATATCCCTATATTGCCTAAAAGCGAAAAATGTGTTCGTTGGAGCCATAGGCGATACGGGGTAGATAGAAGAAACGGAAATTCTGTACATTGCGAGCGTTTGTGTTGATATAGACAGAGTTGTAGAAGGTCGCGCAGTCAATGGTACCTGAAAGGAGTCGATGGATGAAAAGAATGTCAAATACAGGTCTTCATTCCTCCAACCTGTTCATGTTGATTAATTTATGGCGGTCTTGATAGGGCGAAGGCTTGTTCCACGGAAGACCTCGAAGTGCACAATGTAGGAACCGGCGTTGGATGCTCTCGATTCTAGAAATATCTGTTTGTTGGTAAGGAGACCACATTTGAGGGGGGTATTCAAGAAGAGGCCGGACAAAGATTATGCAGAGAGATTGACTGGCATTTGGAAATTTTAAATTCGAGGCAATTTTCAGAACACCAGATGGAAAACCTATTGAGATCTTATTGAATAAGGGAAGAGTCTTGACTGGAGGAAATGGTATTGAACAACTTGGTGTCGTCAGCATATAGGGAGAAGTGGGAATGTTTAATCACCATTTTGTTAAATTGTTTATGGTAAGAACGAAAAGAAGTGGACCTAAGTGACTGCCTACGGGGACGCCGGAGGAAGCAAAAAAGGGTTAGAAAAGGCAGATCTGAAACGAACAGAGATTTTTCAAGTAAGAAGATATCCATTTCAAAGAAATGGGGTCGAAGCCAATGGAAGACAATTTGGAGAGCATTAACCTGTGAGAGATTTTATCAAAAGCTTTACTGAAATCGGTTGAAAATAAGTCAACTTCTTTGCCATTCTCTAAGGCTGAGAGGATAAAGGACACAAATTCAACAAGGTTTGTTGTAGTAGATCTGTATTTGAGGAAACCGTTTTGTCCAAGAGAGTTTAAAGACTTGCAGCGAAAACTTAGTATAATATCTCGTACAATATACTCTTGAAGAGTTTGGGTATATCTGACAGTTTCGCAATGGGACGATAGTTGATAATATCGTACTTCGGACCTTTTTGGTGTATAGGGGCTGTAAATGAGGTTTTCCATAACCGGAGGAATTCAGATAAACTGAAGATTTCTGAGAGAGGGAGAGAGAGGGTTAAGGGAACATTTTTTTTTAAATATAACACGGAGACCATCAGGTGTGAATTCATCATTAAGTAGATTTAATTTGTTTTCGACAACATAGGGATCGATGATCCAAGGGAGAAATTCCGTAAATAATCGAAGTATGCGAAGTTCGGAACAAAGAAGTCGTCTGCGAAAGATTGTTTGAAAAATGTGCTGAAAGAGTTGGCGATAATATTGGGATCATTCGAGGTTTGATCATGGAAGGAGTGTGAGGCAGGGTAGCCATCAAATTTTCTCTTGTAGTTAACAAACTTAAAGAAGGACTTAGGATCACTTATAAGATTGTTTTGCGTTTCAGTTAAATAGCGTTAATAGAGGGATGTATTAAGGGCGGTAAAGTGGAGATAGCTGCCCATGTGGTTAGAAAAGTCATTAGGGGATTGAGTGCGAGGGAAGATTGTCCACTGCTTGTTTCTTTTGTTTCTTAGAGAACGGAGCCGGTGATTATACCAGGTGGATGGACAAAGTTTTGCGTTGGGAACGTAAAGGGAGATTGCTATCTGTTGGAGCACTCAGACACAAATACTGGTCCATTGTACAGCCAGACAGATACCTTAAAAAGCGTTAGAGCTCATGAGGAGCCAGAGCCAAGCTTCATTTTATTCACTCATGTGGTGTACGAGAGCCGAGAAGCTTTTTTTAAGGCAAGTGTACAACGGGGGGTTTTGCCAGTACCCCGCCGAGGAGAGAAGCTGCGAAATAATCATTTGAAGGCGTTGGTGTTATCGGGATCCGAACTCGCTCACCTTGCGGCAGCGGCCGACACACTACCCACTGCGCCATCTGTTTCTTGTCATAACGAAGGCTGTCTTAGCTTACTGGTCAGGCTAGATACCAAAATACCAAACCTCGTTTCTCACCGCTTATTGTTGTCCATGTTGTCCAATGATAGAGGCCATGTACATATACATATAAAAGAGTCTTGAACAGTTTCGTTTTCGACTTTTGGAAGTTAATTTTTAAATTTACTAAATCACCTGCGTACGATATTGAATGGTTGAGAAAACCTATAAAATCGTCTGTTCCAATTCCCTGTGATGAATATAAGTTGTACATCACCAAAAGTTTGGACAGAAACATGCTGGACATTCGCGGATATATCCAGGCTTTGGGTAATATCTCTATAGCGATTTCAGACACCTACGATCTGTTGTGACCAAGGGAAGCAGGGTAAGCAAAGTAAATGATTCACTGAAACGATCCTTTCCATAGCCCAAAATTGACTGACTCTGACAATCTACCTAGAGTACGATTGGACGATAATTCACATACTCAAGAATTCTCTGATGAGTTGCCTAAAGTTGGTTCATCAAATCCTTGTCACCTTTTTGAAGTGAAATTTAGACTTTCCCTTATTCCTTATTTTCTATTAATGAGTCATCTGATTTAGATAAACTTCAAACACCACAGTTAAGGCTATGTGCATGTCTCTAGGCTGCCATATGTATGTAAGGCATCCATGAAGCGATATTGTGCATCATTTTTTTCTCCACGAGAATAGTCTTCCTGGCACTTATCCAGTTCTTTAACGTCGAAAGTAAAATTATTCCACGTATCTACAATAAACCATAAAAACAGCTTGTGTACCCAAACCACACCGGATAAATCGCATTAACCCCGTCCGGACTACACTTACAAAAGTCATTACCATCACAATACGAACCTACATCCATGATTCCGTAAACCATAAGGACACATCAAACCTTCATAATTGCGAATAAATAATTCATGCACATAATCCAATAAAAGGAATCTCCTACTTTCGAGGGCGCCCGTTTTCAAATAACATTAAAAAAAAAAGGAAAAAATGGACACTGACGCCATTTTGCCGTATCACCAGAATAATCTTTACTAGCTGCAAACAACGCCACGCTACATTAATCGCTTTCGGTATTTTAACATAATTATTCGATAATTTAATTCTTTTTTGTTTTAAATAATTATTGCGGTCGCACGGGACCAGGATCGAGCCCGAGCGGCTCGAAATAAAAACGTGAAAACAGACCACTGGCCATGGAAAGGTAGGAGTAAAGGGGTTACAATTGAGCGGAAGTATCGCGCGAATCGCAAGAATCCGGACATGAATCCAATTTGTATTTTAAATGACTGTGATTAAATTTTCATCCCCTTCGGATGTATTCATAGCCCGCTATAGATGTACGGTAGCGGATAAAGAAATAAAAAAAGAGAGAATCTTCAGGAAGATGACTGTCACGAGGACGAGTATATATAAAGTAATGAGGTCTCGAAGCATTCTATGAGTGATGCACCCACGACAGCTCCCATCGGATGCTAGGAGACAGGGGAGAACCAACACTGTATGGTGATGCCTCCAGGACAACCAAAAAACATAAATAAATACCAAACAATCAATTCGTCCACGTTGTGTGGCATTGATGCATGGAGCCCAAACAAAAAGCAGTTGGCTGAGGCAGCACCACTCATTCGATGAGCAAACAAAAGCAAAATGCCCGTCACATGCCATCATCGACCATCATCGGCCGGCAGAGGATTTCTCTTCTCCTCATGCGTCGACTTTGAAATCCTTTAGGGTAATCAAACAAGGAAATAAAAGTCCGAGTTCAGGTCCTATGGTGAAACAAGGAACTGATCAAATCCTTGTGATTATTAGCAAGGTGGCATTTTGGAGGAGCAATCATGCATCTGCCTGGTTGCAAGATGTTTCTATAAATTCCGGTGATTGGCCATCGTCATCGCTTCTCGTTAGGTGGAGATGGATAGAAAGTCCATGTCCACTGACACACTATCATTATACATATGTTATGTTGCTGCAGGTACACATGAAATCTCTTTGTGAATCAACTACAACTGAAACGAACGATGACGGAACACTCTCGAGCTGAATTAAAACTACGCGCAGGTTGTGGTCACTTAAGATTATAATTCCACATTGAAGACACCTGGTTGTGGTCACCGGACCAACCAACCATCCAACCATGCATACGGCCATCACATCCATACAATATTTCCAATTAGTTTTGGATCAGTGCGTTTGAAGTGGTCGAATGAGGAGGCAAAGTAATGATTATGAAAAGTACTTTGGCAGAAGACGAGTTTCCGTTGCAACTGCAGCCAGACCATACGTAAGGGATGTAATGGCTGAGTAACAGTGGTAGCTTGTTTCCGCAGTCATTTCGGACGTGGTTTTATGCGCTTGTGTATCTCTGTTTTGGCAGCGAGGAAGTGGACCTAATTAGAGGATGATAAAGAGGATGATGCTGTTTAAGTGTTGGGCAGAAGCATGCCCTTAATGGAGAAGTGAAAGTAGTTAAGTGGATGTTAGCGTATCGATTGATTGGTATTTACCGCTGCATAAAGATGTTGAACGGATGGTTTTAACGAGCGCCCATGCGATGAAAGATATGAAGGAAAACAAAAATATGAGGAAGTCAGGTGGTTGCCGGTTATGTAGGGAAGTCAACGCGGAAGTGTCCTTAAAACACATTTTAGGTTTTCAGTTGCCAAGATAACTGAGCAAAATATGTTCCACATGCTTTTTAGAAAGCTTCCGGGTGACTGTTTGTCTGTACAATTAAAAGCTTAAGATATCGAGAGACAGGATGGCTTATTGATGTGAAAGGATATGTCTTCTTGGTCGTTCGGACAAGTATAAAAAGGTGCAATATTCACTTGTAATCTCCACTTAGGCCTGTCGTTTTAATCATGTGGCAGATTGTATCTTGTGACTGCACTCACAGCCTCATCCTTCTCCTTATCACTACGTCTTTGACATCGAATATTGCCAATGATATATTTGCTTATGTTGTTCAAATTGATTTTAAAGAGAATAAGTCGCGTACGAGTCCTACAACCATTAGGTTCCATTTTAGGGGTTAACGGGGACATGCCTTTGTTCAACAGATTCCAGCTCTCGACATTTAAAAGGGACTATTGAGCCCCACCTTTGTTATAACTTTTCAGCACTTTCCTTCAATATTTAGGTCTTGATGTCTCAGTAGATATAAATGATGCCTAGTCGCCATTCATCGACAAATATCGTCACCAACATCAGAGAGTCATTGGTAAATATGAAACCAATTTATGACTCCAAACGCGTCAGAGTCTAAAATTTCCTAGGCCTTGTTGGATTCTTGGTGTAGAAGGTATGCCTTCATATTTTATCTTGAAGTGAATCCACTAATAGGTTCCACATGGCGGAAGGTAGTCCGCTAAAACATGGCAGGGATTTTATATGAAATCCAACATCAATAGTTAGTCGATATAACTATACCCTGTTTTACCGGTGGGCAAAGCCTTTTTAACATTCACCATTTTACGGACGTTCTCCGAGAACATTCAATTTTAAAAGTACTATGCTTGTTCAAAAAATAACGTGACTTTTTTATTTTTTCTCGAAATTATTTATTTATAAATCAGTATCTGTTGTGTTCTCTTCAAAGTAACCCCCTCAGATATAATATAAGGTGCGCATGATATTTAAGAACAAATTGAACTTAAGACTAATTTTTCACGGAATTTACTACATTTTCATAAAATGTATAATCACACAAAGTTGAGTGACTCTATCATTCCAGGGTTTCACAACGTTTTCTAAAACCTTGGTGGGGGGCAACATTAACCGGAACTCCTTGAGGAAAGAAAAAGGTGAAATAATAGGTCCTGTAGCTGAAAATTTTGTGTGGATAACATGGGGAACCTGCCTAGGATCTGAACATAGCTATTTATCATTCTTGCGGTTAGTTTTTTTGGTCTTGATCAACATTTTTTGTCAGAGAAAAACCACATCTTTTAGGGGCTTCAGGGTGCTTAAGCTTGTTAAAAGCTTTGCGCGGATAGTTTTCTGTTCCCGAGCTTGTGCCGACATAAACTGTTATCTGCGCATAACATTTATGGCGAAGATCTGAGAGCTTTAAGGTCCCTTGCAATTTCTCCCATTGACTTCGAAGGATTTTTGTCGATCGCTTGTTGAATAAATTCCATAGTTCTAAAAGTATCCAAAAGTTCCTCGTATTTTTGCAATTTGCAACAGATTCTGTGTCATAAGCTGATGCTTCCTATTCACGCAATCCTTATGAGTAATTCCGAAAATTGGAATTTTTTTAATCAGTGTGTTTCGCACATATAGCGACAATAACACTATGTTCTTTCACGCCTTGTGTTGGGTAATAGTTTTCCATTGGTGATCTAGTAAAAAATAAAAAAAAAAATAAAAATTAGAAATGAATACCACTGACATGGATGTTCTCAAATACCAAACACACCCTGAACTCTTATGCCAGCGCTTTTTCCGATTCTCGAAGCACGTCTAAAATACACTTTTTGTTATAGCCTTAAATTCTTCAAGCGATGCACTTCCACTATAATACCTTATTGGCATGAAAACAAAAAAGTTCGAATCTTATCTAGAATAACCACACCCGGAGAGTAGTGAACGAACATCTCTGACACAAATCACCGTATTTGAAGCGACGGAACCAATCACACTTAGAGCAGCATCTCCGTAAACTTTTTGAAGTTCCCGATACGCTTCAGCCGTATCATCTTCGAATGAAAGAAGAAAAGCAACACTTCCCGCAAACGACGATTATTTGGCACAAAATCAGACATTTTCACACAACCGAAAGTCTTCTTCTTCTTTTCCTTTTTTCCGGCGTCGCTATGGTCAGAAGTGTACGACCATAACCTTCCCACTTAACTGCATTCCTACTGGTCCGCTTGTGGGGTCCGCCGGTTTGACCTCAGAAAGTAGCGGCAGGCTTCCCGGTTTGGGATTACTTCATCGCTGAGGCCAATCAAATGCTGGTGTTTTTGCATTTGTTTGCACCAATTGTTTTTCGGCCTGCCTTTTTTGCGTATTGAAATTGGAACGTTGATTGATAACGCCTTTTGGACGGGGTTCAAAGGATCTCTCCTTTGAACATGGCAATACCAACTGAGTCGGTCGCGCTCTATCTTTCTTGTGATGGTTTCTTTTACGTGGAGGCTTCCTCGGATCTTTGAACTTCTAATTCTGTCACGCTTTGTTACTCCCGCTGTCATGCGAAGCATCTTCACCTCAGCTGCCGTTAATTTGCTCTCAGCATTCGTGCATTGTGAACCGTATGTGAGCGCCGGACGTACAACTGAAGTGTAGAGCCTTCCTTTCAGCTTAGGGGGCATTTTTCGATCACAGAAGATGGCGGAGTTTTCCCGCCACTTCATCCACCCTACGCTTACGCGATGTTTGATGTCGTCATCACAAGTTGCTTCTTTATTAATCATAGATCCCAGATATTTAAACTTTTCACACTTGGAGAAGCACTCTTCCATTCAAGTAAATGTCTGGAATAGGCTGATGAGGGTCAGAGATCGGGCAGCACAGATACTCTGTCTTCTTTGAACTAATACGATACCCGTGTCCCTCAAAAATGTCCACCCACACATCAAGTGCTCGTTGTAGGGGCTTCATCGTCAGCAAAGAATAGCTAGTGCACATTGGGGTCCGTCACTTTTCCTTCAAGCAAGCAATCAAGGACTGCTATAAAGAGCAGTGGGCTGAGGACGCTCCCGTGGTGTACACCGACTTTGATTGCGAACTCTTCGATGACTCCTGCGGTGCATCTTACTCTTGTTGTTGCTCTCTTGTACATGTCCATGATCACTCGCACATAGGTTTCTGGAACTCCTTTTTGTCTTAGCGCTACCCATAAAAGATCTCTTGGTTGCCGGTCAAAGGCCTTCTCGAAATCAACCAACACCATATGCAAGTCCTTTGAAGAATCACGATGCTTTTCCATCATGACCCTTATACTTTGGATTGCATCTGTTGCTGATTTACCCGAGACAAACCCGCACTGGTCATCAGATAGTCGTATTATTTTCCGCAGTCGGCTATCTAATACCCGTTCAATGATCTTCATGGTGTGCGACATCAGCTTGACAGAACGGTAGTTATCACAGTTTCGCGTATCACCCTTTCCTTTGTGCAAAGGAAGAAGATAGCTTTCGCTCCATTGATTAGGCATAGTGTCGCCTCTCATAAGTTTGGAGATAAGAACCATGAGACATCTAGACCCGATGTCTCCCATCTTTTTCCAGAACTCAAAGGGTATTCCGTCCGGCCCAACAGCTTTTCTTTTCTTGGAGTCTTTAACCGCGTACCGAACTTCTTCGACTATGATGTCGGATATTTAGGCATGATTCGGGGCGGCTCTTAGAAAATACACTCGGGAAAACTGTTCGTTCAGAAGTTCCTCGCAATACTGTCGCCATCTGTGGAGAATTTTTTCGTCTTCCACAAGGAGTTGGCCTTCAGCATTGTTAATAAACTTTGGGAAACGCATCTCCTGAGCATTTCCCCTTCTCTTTGCTCCTTTGTTCAAATTGCTTTGTCGAAGCTCCTGGATAGCCTGGTATTTGTCAGACGCAGAATACGATATGTCTTCCAACTCCTGATATAGGCCTTCCATGCTTTTCGCTTTGAATTCGGCGCACTTTTTTTCGCCATACCTTTGCAACATCTATATACCTTTTCACGGCGAGCTTTTTCCTCTCTATTAGTAGAAGAGCACTTTGACCAAGCTTGGAAAGCCATTTTCTTTTCGTGTATCACTGCTATGGCTTCGTCTGTCCACCACCAGGTTTCTTTTGCGTATTGGCAGGGGCCTTTAGATGTTCCGAGCAGTGATTTGGCTTTCTCCAGGCCAGATTGTTGTAGGGAATCCCACATGTCTTGTGCTCTGCACTCCTCATTACCGACCTCATCGATAATGGAAAGAGGTAGTTTTTCATGTTGGTAATAAAAGCTTCGCCTTTTCCTTTATCCAACTTATACCACTTGATTCTCTCAAACACCTTGGTTTGCTGCTTTGACTTCTTACTCGCCTCCATAAAAAATTCAGTCAGGAGGAGACGGTGTTGAGGGGCGATCGCGTCTCCCAGGATCACTTTGCAATCTTTAACTCGTGGCTTCATGAAACTGGATACCAAATGATAGTCTATTTGAGTTTCATTTCCGCCGCTGCTATAAGTGATCAGGTGCCGGCTTTGTTTGACGAACATGGAATTTAGCACTATAAGATCGTACGACTTGCACATGTTTAGGATATCTTCACCTGAAGAGTTCCTGGTGCCGTATCCCAGCCCTACGTGGTAGTGTTCATAGTCTTCGCTTGTCTTCCCGACATGTCCGTTTAAATCTCCCCCAACAAACAAAAGCTCTTCCTTTGGGATGATTTTGACAAGGTTGTGGAAATCTAGCCAGAATGCATCTTTTTCTTTTTCTTTGCATCCTACTTGAGGGGCATATGCGCTTACGATGTTCCATACCTCACCATGCATCACCAATTTGAGAGCCATCAAATGGTCACTGGATTTTTAAATGGTTAAGACGTTGCCAAGTAGCTCTGCCGCAAGGATGATGGCGATTCCGTTTTTTCCTTGTTCCAATCCATAGTAAAACATATTGTAGGCTTTTGTTTTAACGTCCAAGAAACGGGCCCGATTACCGGTGTTTCGCCATTTCGTCTCTTGTACGCACAGGATGTCTACTCGCCTTCTAACCATAATTTCTTCAAGCTCATAGCTGCGACCACTCATGCTTCCAACGTTCCAACTCGCGACTCTTAAGTGTGGCTTACGCCGTTGCATTACTTTGCTATCCCCCGGAAGTCCTATAGCTCTGACCCGAGCATTGCTGCTCGTCCCAGGATCACGACCATTAGTAGTGCCTGGCGGGGTATTCACACAACCGAAAAGTATATGACGCAAAAACAAAATCATTTATGTGTCAAAGCGGTACGTTTACCATATGTCTGATCTTGATTCAAGATGTTTAGGATACGTCACAACCGATCAGCACTTACTACTGGAGCCATCTCTTGATAGACAGCGAGAACTTAGTTGCAGTGGCACTTTAGTGCCAAACACACCAAATACAAACGAAATATCCAAGATGGCTGAGAATATCAACTTGTAATAGGATTCATGTATACGAACATAATACAAAAAACGGAAATTAAATGTCCTCAGTTTGGGAAATTTTAAAAGTCACCTTATTTTTTGAACAAAAAAGCATATACGAACTTGCAAAAAATCCGAAGCTTTTGGAACGAGAAAAAAATTACAAGGAATTATGCGAACCCAAAATATAATATTGAGGCTAGGAATAATTTCAATGTTACTTTTGGCCAAATATTCCCGAAAGACCATCAAAGAGTGCTCAGCTACTTGATCGAAGTGCAAAAGCAATAAATTATTTAACCAAAAATCCGGGCGCTTTGCTTGGACTGTTTCGTCGAAATGACCAATCGATATGCCTACATTTTCAGTGATTTTTCTGAGTGTCTTTGACGATCCTTATACTGATTTCACTCATCCTTAGCGTGTTTTGATATGCTGAGACGTCCAAGACACACGTCAATCTAACTACACCTCTCAAAGCCGCACTTTATTCAATTTTGCCAATTTTTTTTACAGAACAAAATACCAGTAAAAGGACACGAATTTACAGAATTGCCTTTTGATTTTCAAACTCACCTAGTGTGAGACTTTTTAATGTTTGTTTTGCGGTTTTCAAGTGGAAGAAAAAAATGTCACTTCACCCGCAACGACTAAAACTTATGCTCGTTTCCTCAGAACAATAGCGGAATATTGCGGGTCCTTTCGACAACATTAAAAGTCTAACGACTTTTCGACTTCCCAACAAGTCCCATCCATTACAGCGGGCGGCAAACAGTTTCGAGTACTAGCCGCATCCCATCCCCGAACTGCTCGGAGCCGAAACACTATTAAGTTCAACCGCAAGTGTTCCAAATGGCTTGTACTGAATCTCGAAAATTCTCAAATTACAACTCAAGTGCAAATTGGCCGCCCCTTCTTGTACAATAATTACTCTGGCAAGCCTCCGGAAAACTTCTTCAATATCCGCGTCGACTAACTTCTACAATAAACAAGCGAACACCGCCATCGGCCACCGATGGAACCACTGCAATGCGAGCTGCGAATACTGCTTGCAGTAGCTACAGCACAACGCAGCTGAATTGAGGGAATTCACACTATTCCCGTAGCCCCATTGTGGGCCCTATCTAATTAAGCATCTCCCATTCCGAATTGACAGCTTCCTATTGACTTTAGTCTTGACTCATTAAAAAGTAATCCAACTTCCATCCGAAAGCAGTGGATCTCATAGACACGAAATATAACATCGCATCCCGGACATGTCTTACTGCACTTCCGACCACTCAAAACATCTATCAGCTATTGCCGTCCTGCCCTTCTCCATATCGATTTGCATCCTCTCGATCAATATCCCGCTCGACTTAATCCTGCTTTTCTACCACTCTCCAAATGGGGACAAATTGATGCCACTCCGTCCTGACTGAGCATATGTAGGACCAAAAAAAAAAATATTAAAAACTTTCTCCTGGTCCTCGACACGGCAACGGTAATGCTCAAAACTTATGCCCCAACGACTACTATCTGCTCGTATTGCCTAGGAATGTATGTGAGTGTGAGACGTAGAGACGACGTAAACTACTGGAGTCCAATAGATGAGGAGTAGTAGTTAACTTCATGTCAACAAGTAACCACTCGAGTTCGGTGGAGCGGGAAAAGAAAAGCAGCAACAACAGGAGGATAAAGGAGAGCTAGAAAAAAAAATTTAAGTAGAAACCTTCCATCGGCCAACTTTCAACTGGCAATTGTGGAGGGAGCAATAGCTACACTCCCAGTGGCAGCAATCGCACTTGTACGTGGTTGTGTTGCAGTCAAGTACCAATGTAGCAAGGTGGCGCCGGAAAAGTTCTCTCCAACACTCGGGACCGCGACGGCCGCATAAATGGAAAATTGTAGTTGATAGGTACGCCACGACAACCGAGAGCGTACTACAAATTAATATACGACGCCGAATGGAAAATCTATAATCGCTTCGGAGGCAAACTTTGCCAGTGCCCACAAAAACTTGAATTAGTTTCGTCCCCGGTCCTTGGACCCTTGGTCGTGTACCAGCAATGAACGCCTATCGTGCTATAAGGGCGAACAGGCTCGTACGAGATGAAGGTTTGTTGTAAAGTCTACTTGAACTTTTATTGTCGTTAACCCTCTACAAGGGTTTCGACTTGTCGCCGCTCTTCGTCTCTCCTCGCCCCTGTTGTCCTGCATAACGAAATCGGTGCGCTAGTAAGCTGGTAATCTGGTAACCTATTCGAGTGGTTGTTACTGGTACAAGTGGTACATTCGAATGAGATGGAGCAACACCATCATCATCATCACGGATCAGAAGGTGCTCCTAGAGGCACATTGCTCGCTAGCTGTGTAGAAAATTGGTTAGACTGTTTTTTTTTTTTTTTTTGGTTTTTGTGGATAGATATTTGTGCGTATGGTCTGGCGATAGATAGATGACGGTATGAAAGTCCAATGGCATGACGAGATGAACCACGGGATGGATGTGCCTGTCGAGAGTGCAGAGGCAGTAAAGAAAACAAAAACAGTGGATAAAGGGAATGGAAGGATTAAGAAAAATGGATAATTCGCATTGTGAAGGATTTCTGGTGTGCAGCTGGTCACAGCTCAGTCGGCACGATGGGGATCGCGTTTTTTCCCTCACAATTGTACGCTCATTTCATTGGCCGGAAGCAGGAGTAAAAGTTTTCCAACTTCACGTCGGCCTTCCGGTTGAATATTAATGAAAGAAATTTGCTTTAAAAGCCACTGGCTTTAAACGCATGGAAGAAGATTTGTGGACCTCAACAGCGGCGGTTGGGAGAGCGGTGGTGATGGTATCGTATGACTGTGGCAGATGTCGGATGGGGGTCTGGAAAAAAATTTATATAATTGGCTTAATAAATCATTGGGATTGTTTTACTAGCGGCGCCAAGCAGGATCGCCGTCTTCCTGCGGCTCTTCGAATATTCGTGGCGTTTATTGTTATTTTAAGCAAGTTTTTTTAGGAATCAACGAATTGGCATACCGCGCGGAAGACTATGTTTCGCGGCTGATGGCGCAGAGGAATTAATTGGTAATTAGTATTCGGAATAGGTCAGATGCAGGTTTTGTTATTGATTTGAATGGATTTGTTTTATTGGTTTTTCGTTCGTTATGCTGATTGACGTCAGGATAGATGTAAATTTATTCACATATGGTCTCTGATTATGCATGAGCATTAAAGGGGAACTGGCACTGGAGCGTGAAGATGGACTGGGGGAGTCATACATCAATCATTCTCAGTGTTTAATCCCTGGACTTGGCCATCCCGATGCAGGTTTAGGGATGAGGTCAATATTTTCAGCATGGAAATGCTTGATTAAGGATACTAGTGTTCCAGTTGGAGGTTTTATTTTTAACTACACGTTTTTTTGCAAACAAGCATTAGATGGTTGTCGTTTTTTTAGGGACAAGAAACAGAGCTTTGCTTTGCAGACTGGAACGATTCGTTTACTCCATGTGAAGTAATATTTTGTTTACGTACCTATTTCGATGGCGCTACAGTTCGGGGTGATCCAAGGCCTCAACTAAAAAGCCTCTCCAGCCGGCCAGTTGCTTCCAGTGCCGCACGCCCAGTTGGTTGAGGTCCCTTTCCACCTGTGCGCCACAGGTCGTCCTCTCCAACGTCGTCGCTCGGGACGCTCGGGATTGGAGTCGAAGACCCTTCGGGCATCAGCAGTGATTTTCATTCGCTTTACATGGTCTAGCCTTCTTAGGCGTTGAATCCGTACACGTCTGACTAGGCCGACGTCACTATACAGCCCGTACAGAATCTTCTCCTCCACTCTTGTTTGTTTACACAAACGGGACCGAAGATTGCACGCAGAATTTTCGTCTCGAAACGCCCAAGAACCTCTTCATCCGCTTTTGATAACGTCCAAACCTCAGCGCCATAGAGGAGGACGGGTATGTTCAAGGTTATGTAGAAGGATATTTTAATTTTTCGAGAGAGGGCTCTACTACTCGATTGCCTCTTGAGCCCAAAGAAGCAGTGGTTGGCAAGAGTTATTCTGCGTTTTATCTCAGCGCTGATGTCTTTGCTGCTTGCCGCTATCGAGCCAAGGTAGACAAAGTCCTTGACTACTTCAAAAATATAGCTGCCGAAGGTGACGTTCCGACCAAGAAGTCGGTGTTGTGCGTCTTTCTTTGATGACAGCATATATTTAGTCTTGTCCCGATTTACCCTTAGGCCCGCTTTAGCCGCTTCTGCTTCAATGCTTGCAAACGCCTCATTGAAGTCTCGCTTTGTCCGTCCAATAACGTCAGTGTCATCTGCGTAGGCAAGCAATTGTGTAGACTTGAAGTAGATCGTACCTCTTGTAACAGCCGCAGAGTCCCGCACGATCTTTTCAAGTATGCTGAAAGAAATCACATGACAATGCGTCACCCTTTTTAAATCCTTTCTTAACATCGAAGGTCTCGGTTAGTTCACATACGACCTTAATGGAGCAGCGAGAAATCTCTATAGTCATCCTGCACCGTCTGACGAGTTTGGCAGGGATGTTAAAACAAGACATGGCTCTGCATAAACACTGTCATATGCAGCTTTAAAGTCGACAAAGAGGTGGTGCGTTTCGACCTGAAATTCATAGGTCTTCTCCAAGATCTGCCGTAGTGTAAATATTTGGTCTATCTTGTATTTTCCTGGTCTGAAACCGCACAGGTAGGAATCTACCAGATTGTCCACGAACCTATTCAGGCGCTCACAAAGTATGGCAGAGAGGATCTTGTACGCAATGTTCAGGAGACTTATCCTTCTGTAATTGGCGCAGTCATAGGGATCTCCTTTCTTATGAACCGGGCAAACGATGCTGAGATTCCATTCATCGGGCATGCTTTCTTCCGACGGCGGCCTCTCTGATTGCGTTCTGACAACGTCTCCATTGCTGTTCTATTTTTTTTTTTATAAAAGGTGCAGATGGTTTGCGTCGAAGATGTTCGTTCACTACTCTCCGTGGGTGGTTGTCCTTGATATAATTTGAGAGATTCAACTGAATTTGCGTTGGTTGTAGTTCACAATAACTTTTTTGTTTTCCATGTCATTAAGGTGTTATATTGGAAATGCACGTATAGAGTATGATTTTTTGGCCTCTTGCGGTTGCAGCTTTCCGACGTTAAATATTGGTGTTCTTACTCGATTCCTTTGATTCCGAGAGATTCGCATCCGTACCTTGGCTGTAACAAGAAAATGAACCGAGTCAATGTCGATCGCAATGTGATCAATTTGATTGGTTGTCAATTGATCGGGAGACCGCCAGATTCCCCGCCATAAAGTCCACTAGCCTTAGTCCGTTTTCTAACATGGTATTATGTAGGCTGTACTTTCCTACGACTCGTTCAAAGAAAGCTTCCTTACACAGCTTCACATTGAAATCTCCTAGAACGATTTTGGTGTCATAGCTGGGACGTTGGACATATATTCTGTATAGAAGATCATAGAAGTTATCTCTATGTCGGTCGTCTTTCTCCTCTGTGGAGGGGTGGACACATATTAAGCTTATATTGCCGAAATTGGCCTTAATGCGTATAGCTATGAGGCGTTTGCTTACATGCCGGAAGCTTTAGACTTCTGCCTGAATCTGCCTCGAATACCAAATCCACAACCAAATAAGCGTTGTTTATTTTCTCTGTAGCAGTTTCCTTAGTAGATATCACAGTTTCATTAGCTTTTTACCCCACCTATCCCATCGCACTTCTTGGTGTGCGGTAATGTCTGCCTTATAGCAGTCTAGAGATTTGGCCAGTTGTCCGGCTACACCTGTAATCCGTCCGTATCCGAGGCTATTGGATGTCTCTAAACAAGTCTTTATTTTACGCTAGAGGCATGTTAATCTTCAGCGCAACCCCCAACCTGGAGAACCAGGTTCTTACTTACCCTAAGAACAAAAGGCCAGCTGTGTCGTTCCTTATCGGCCTGAGCTTCAAATATGTTGTAGTCCTGGTGGCGGCTCAGACTCCCTCCTTTCTCGTTTACTGCCCCCAACAACCTTATAAAGAGGTTTACCCGATCTACAGTTGAGGTACTGGGCACCCAGGAGCCACCGCGTTGAGATGAGAGCAGGAGTTGGTAGACAGAGGCTGGAGTGTCGGCGCTTGTCCCTTCATATGTGCGCGTAGTCTAACCCTACCCCCTTAGCATCTTTCGTCTAAAAATTAAATTGGTTTATGATTATTGAGTTCATAATTGATGTAAAGAGGCAAAATCAAGAACAAGTTGATTACGAAGCACTGAACAAAAACTTTGCATATCAGGACTTGTGGATTTTGCATTGATCTTGGAAGTCATTTTTAGAGATCAGATACTTTTCATCTCAACACTATATGCGGAAATCCACAAGTAATTTTTTTATTTTTGACTAGAATTTATACGAGGAAAATGGTTCCAACAACAAAAAGCTAGAACTACCCAGTTAATTTAGCTACCTTAAGCTGACAGTAGCCATACTGTTTTCTACTTAAATACAAATAAAATACTAGTAGGTAGAACTTTTATTTTTAATAATAATGAAACCTGAAAGACCTTATGACCTCCTGATCTATGCGCTCGCAAGAGTGGACGATGCTTGGGTCGTATCCAATTTCGGTGAACATCAATAGAAGACGTGCATAGTTAATACAGTCTCACCTACGATTCTAGGGGAATTCATTGAATATCCGGACGAACAGGACACCTTTAGGGGAATCTTAAGCTAACACGCCCTACATCATGACGAAAGTGAATCAATCTAAACTCCTCATTACTTTATTTATGAATTTTCATTGCAGCTGAAGGGAGTTGAATGATTAAAGAAATTCTGCGTGTGAAAGGCAATGAGCCAGACTGGTGAAAAAGTTTGAAGACACAGTCATGAAAACATCACAAGATCCATATCAAAGGTAACTTGCTGATTGATTCAACAAGCCACTGCCAACCTTGGGAATAGTGAAAAGAAAATCTGATGCCATACCAGTTGAAGCCGGGAATCGTCGGGCTTTAAACTGCGAGTTTCTGCTCGGCAGTAACCGTTGTTGTAACCAGGTTAAACCATTACAGGAGTTCTCTACTGAACAAAACTAAAGCATTTGAGAAGCTGCGGCCTCAATACGAGGAAATATGGGACAGAGTGAATTTTCAGCACGATAAGGCTCTGCCACGTATTAAACCTACCTGGGAACACTGAAATTGGATGGCTTACCCCAATCATTATATTCTTCAGATTTGACCCCTTCTAAATACCACGTCTTCTAATGGACGTCGCTGGAAATGGCCGAACAGCATTTTCGATCTTTCGACCGCACTTTTAGAACAGTGACATTCATTTTCTCGGCAGTAATTTCATTCTTATGCTAGGAATTATTTGTTACTTTAGTTTGATTATCTCTAAAAGCGTGTTTTTTAGTTTCTTAAACTATAGTTTATTTTTCGCTTTTTAGTTCGATTTGCTATAATACAACCGTCTTTAATATATATGTACAGACGTGTTAACAATTGCATATCGATTTAGAAAACATATTCAAAGATTTCTGTGTTGCCAATATAAACAACGAGACACAGTGGTGTAACTATCTTTGCGAACAAGTCTTATGGATTGTTTCGTAATCGAACCATTTCATCTAATGCTTCACTATTCAATAGGGTTCTTCCTATTAATTTTGAACAATCAAGCTCTTCAGTTGGAATACCGTCCAACGATCTTCCACGACTAAGTGCTACATAAGCTTGTCCAGCAGCAAACAATCGTGAGCCTAAATAAATTACTGCATGATCAACTGTACAACCTTGCATCTTGTGGACGGTCGATGCCCAACTCAGGATTAGTAGCAACATTCGTCACTCAACAGTTCCATGGCTGTATTTTGCTGGAAACTGTATCACCATCTGAACCAAAAACGATACGGACTGAAGGAATGTCTTCAGTATATACAATTTCAGCTGTATGCTGACGCGCTTCCTGTAAACGAGCTTCTCTGGCTTGTTCTGACCTTTTGGCTCTATAATTTTCCATATAGAGCCTTCTTTTACTTTTTCTCTCTTCTAAGTTTCCCTTGAGAGTTTTGATGTTCTTCCAAATAAGAGTTGTCTTCTTTTCCCCAATGTCCTTCTCCTCTGTGTTTTGATAATTTTAATTTGTTTGTTTTCCATAGTGTCCCCACGAATAATGAACAAAGATACGGTTCACCCCCCCAGAGGTCCGAGAGAAGGGTAAGGCACTTATACAACAGGGTGAGCCTGGTTCCCTGAGGTTGACGCTAGCGACATGATATTTTTAATCACCCTCTTGCCATTTATCCCTCGGTATGTTTCTCACCAGTATATTGGATTAGGTGAATTTTAAATACGTAAATACCTATAAGTTGAACTTTGCATTCATCAAGGGAGTGCGTAACAACAAATACGTCGCGGAGATCCCAGAGTAGCGTTGGTTTCCTTTAATATGCAATGATCGTAAAACTGTACCGATATTACCTAACCTTGACTTAATAGTATGCGTATCAGATTTGTCAGTACATTTATGTATGTATACGGAACAAATAAATTGAGACCGCAACTACCTTGAGAAAGTCTTTGCTGCGATTTGCTGAGTTGAGAGCCGGAATCATAGAGTAAGTCTGAAACTGCGCTCATACGTAGTTCGCGCACTAGCTCTATCTCTCTTACTCTCATGCAAAGGATACCAAAGAAAATTCATGAACCCTGTCAAACCGAATCAAGATAATCGGATATTTTGATCGAATTATTGTATTGTCCTCGGCCTTTGACAAGTGTGCAAAGTTTTAACCAAATCTGATCACTTGAATTATGGCAAAATCGTACCCCAAAGAGTCAGTTACAAACACACAAACATAGAGGTGAAACTAATAAAAGCGTATTAAAAAGGAGGAACACTTGAAGAGTGCGATTGAGACTTGGAGAATCTCAAGATCAAACGAACATGCTAGGGCTATAAAGCTAGAACATAATATATATAAATAAAACACTTCTGCAGACTGTATAACGGCGACGCCAGTCAACATAATTTTGAAGTCTGACAAAGCTGCTGGCGTAGACGGACTACCTTCTGCACTCTTCTAAGCAGCCGGTGATGACCTGAATACGAGCATGTATTAGCTCATCTATAAGATATTGTAGACGAAAGCATGCCCGAGGAATTGAATCCCATTATCGTTAGCGCGATACACAAAAAAGTAAATACTTTTGACTGTGCCAACTACAGATCGATAAGTCTCCTGAGCATCGCATATAAAATCTTCTCTGCCGTTTTATATGAGCGCCAAAAGCCGTTTGTAAACCAGCTCATAGGCCCTTATCATCGTGGCTTCAGGCCTGGGAAGTCCACCATCGATTAAATCTTCACACTACGGCAGATTATGGAGAAAACCAATGAAATTCAAGTCGAGACCCTCCACATATTCGTCGATCTCAAATCTTCTTTTCTTAGATGGCGTTACAGCTCACGGAGAGCCAGAGCCAAGCTTCTCTCATTCACTTATGTTGTGTGCGATTTGTTTTTTTTTTCGCACAAGTGAACGGGACCTACAGTTTAATGCCGATTCCGAACGGCGAGTGCCGAGAAGCTTTTTCAGGGCAAGTGTACTACGGGAGGTTTTGCCAATACCCCGCCGAGGAGAGAGGCCGCGTAATGAACATTCGATGGCGCTAGTGTTATCGTCGATCTCAAATACGAAAGCTTAATTAGAGATGAGCTATACAACTCCATGTCTGTTTTTGACATCCCTGCTAGACTCGTCAGACTAAGCAGGATGTTGGCTGCACCATTGGATTCGCAGACCTAACCAATAGCTTTAATGAAAAAAAAAAGGATTGTGGCAGCGCGATGCGCTGTCGTGTGATTTTTGAAACATAATTTTAGAAATAATGTTGACTCACTGGCACAGTATATTTCCAATCGTCACAACTCCTCTCTTTACACTCCTCGGATGACAAAGATATTCCTCGGTAATTATTGCATTGTGTTTGATCACTCTTTTTAAATACGAGAATGATAACCGAGTATTTCCATTCCTCGGGGATGTTATGACGAGCCCATGTAACTCTTCTGTTAATTCTTTCTCTGCATATTTTAATAACTCCGACGAAATTAGGTCGATTCCTCCTTGTAAGCCGAATGATTGCTTTTTTTACCTTATCAATGGTTGACAGTTCAACCTGACCTCTGCTGTGAGGGTAACACCGTTTTCCATTGCTGCTGACTCTCCATGTACATTCAGCAGGTTTTCGAAATATCTCCTCTATTAGGCTACAACTTTGTCGTGTTCCGAAACGAGTTCCCCATTATCGTTGCGGATAAATCCTGATCTAGCCTGGTATCCTTTTCGCTTCGCACATTGTCCTGCATACATTGATCTCACATATCTAGCCGCACATTCTTCCTGAATTTTTTCAAACTTTTCGTTTTTTATTCCGAAGTCAGACAGCTCGTCTTCATTTAGTATTTTCTAGAGCTTGAAGTCTAAGAATATTACGGGATTTAGCTTTTTCCGCGCATTCTTCGTCGAATCAAGGCTTTCCTTGAACCGATTTTGTTCTGTTATCGATGCTGCATATTAGATTAACTTTTTTATACCTTGTTGTGATCCGTTTGAATTTAGATACGGCTTTTATCCACATCACCTGCACTTCCAAAATTAAAACAAAACACCGCAATCACACACGACGACTACAGAAAAAAGCAGCTTTTACATAAAATATAGAATTAAATAAAAGTCCAGGTTATGATTTGATAAATGGAAAAATCCTAAAGGAAATGCAGGACCTATTTATAGATCAGGAATTATTTATATTAGAAATACATTTAACGCCATGTTTCGTACAAAATACTTTTCAAAAACTTGGAAGGCAGGAAGTACACGTCACCTTGAAACCGGGAAAAGATATAACAAAAGCGTATAACTACTGCCCAATTTGCCTTGGCAACAGGCAAAAAAATTAATTCTTGAAAAAAATCCTACACAAAAGGCTACAGGGTACAATCACCAATTCGGATTCAGACAACGTCATTCGACTTGAGATTGCTTTACAAACTCTAGACAATCTTACCACTTATACTATCCACACACTGAAGGTAAGCTACGAACCCCAAAAAATACCTGAATATTTTTTCTCTTAGGTACATACAGCAATGGAGACCTCACTGTTTTAACATACGAACCACATGACAAATCAATTTTGCTCCTATTAACTGCATACTTGCCATACTAAAGGGGGGACCCATCTCCAGACACAGTCCGAACACTTGTGCGACATTGCCAAGTTACGCGGATTGTGCTTATTGATAGGCTGCGTCGCCAATGGCCACCACGCTCTATGGGGAAGCAGCGACATTAATAAAAGGGATGAGTCCATTTTCCATTTCATAGTCTCCACCAACCTCAACATACTCATATGCAACAAAGGTAATACACCAACGTTTTGTAACCGGGTTAGGGAAGAGGTAATTGACTCCACTCTACTAAGGAACAGTCCACTAACTGTTCCTTTTCGGACCACAGCCGAATACCCTTCAACCTTAACGTCAAGAAAAAAAAACCGAAACCTTTCAGAAACCCTCAGTTGACAGACTGGAATCTTTTCTCAAACCTAGTTGCCAACAGGTTAGTACCGCCAAAAGCCATCACTAACCCCAATCCAACTTACATTGAGGATTCAGTCGAAAATCTTGTGAGAATTCTGAAAGCAGTTTTCAACAAATCCTGTTCTTTGCAACGTGCTCGCAAGAAGACCAGCGCAGTCTGGTGGACCATAGTGCTAAACCAACTCAGGACCAGGACCAGACTCTATTCAATAGAGGAAAAATCACTAAAAGAACCGAAGACTTGAAATACAGCTTTAATGAATACAAGAGCAAAACAAGAGCAGCAAAGTCTACATCCTGGCGGGAGTTCTGCGAATCAATAGAGGATCTCAACGAAGCCGCAAGGCTCAGAAAGATCCTATCCAAGGACCCCCGCGTCCCGGGATTCATGCCTAAACCAGATGGTTCTTGGACAGAATCCAGTCAAGAATCCCTAGAACTGCTGACTGAAACCCACTTCCCAGGTTGTAAAACCCATGAAACCACAGTTCCCTTCGAGACGACAGTTCCTACGATTCACACAACCGAAGAAGTAATAAACAAGATTATCACAACGGATAAAGAATCATTGGCAATAAATTCGTTCAAACCTTTTAAATCTCCGGAGCCGGACGATATATTGCCAGCGATGGTTCAAAAAAGGCAGACCCACACTGTACCCCACCTCGTAAGCATTTTTTCCAATTGCCTGCGCGCGGGGTACATCCCAACATAGTGGAAATAAATAAAGGTGGATTTCATACCTAAGGCAGGTAAACCAATCCATACTGCCACAAAGGACTATAGGCCAATTAGGCTCTCGTCGTTTCTTTTAAAAACCTTGGAAAGACTCCTTGACCTATACATCAGAGGACTTATCAACTCATACAACTTATGCAACATTCAACACTGGACACAGCTCTATAAGGTCAAGACAGCTAGAGGCACACCACAGGGGGGAGTTCTCTCCCCCCCTACTGTGGCTTCTTGCAGATAACAAAATCCTCAAAATCTTCTTGGAAAAAGGCACAAAGCCAATAGCATAAGCGGATGACCTAGTTATTTTGATAAAAAGTACATTTCTACCAACTATCAGTGAGCTAATGGAATCTGCGTTGAAGGAACTCTCCTCGTGGGCTAGACAGAACGGTCTGAGAATAAACCCCCAGAAAACCGAGCTGGTCACCAGGAAAAGGAAAATACCGATATTTGCGCCCCCAAAGTTAGAGGGTACTCCAGTCAAGTATCTAGGCATCATTCTTGACTCCAAACTTTCTTGGAAAAGGAACTTAGAGGAAAGTATGAAAAAAGAATTGAATGCTTTTTATGCATGCAAAAAGACCTTCGGCAAAAGATGGGGCTTGCAAACGTACATCATTCATTCTATGAGAAGCACGCCGCAAGCAGGGTTGGACATGATACTTCATTTCCTTCCTCTGGAACTGCGCTGCAAAGAACGCTCTCAGACTAAGGGAGTCCTCTCTGTGGAAGCAAGCCAACTATGGACATGCGGCCATACACAGAATAATAGATGACCTGGGAAAGAAACAAGGTTTTAGTAGCCTCGCAGCTACGACCGACTATATTTTCCCCCCAAAATGTTTCCCTCACAGAATACCAATCCTTTTCCCCGACAGAGAAGAGTGGCTATAAAACGCCGTGATCAACGACCACGAGATTACCCTGTTCACCGACGGATCGAAAATTGACACAGGCACTGCGGCCGAGTTCTACTCTGATACCCTGAACAAACAGGAATCATTTAGACTCTCTGGCTTGTGCATCGTTTTTCAAGCAGAAATCCAGCAATAGAGAAAGCAGCCAAACACCTACAAATAACCGATATCTCATCGGATACCACTATCTTCGTAGACTGCACTGAACTCAATAGGATCCTATACTACGAGATCAAAGCCGTCATGAAATGTCGCGACTCACTGAAGTCCATCAGACATCACAAAGTCAAACTCTGCTGGGTCCCGGGCCACAGTTCAATCGCAGGGAACGAAAAAGCGGACGTATTGGCCAGGCAAGGGTCTGAAATGGACATCAGCGAAGCAGACACGTCACTGCAACCACCGACCAGTGCATTATACCGGATCATAAATGGCACAATAATAAAGGAAGTCAACTCGTCTTGGCTTACAAGAAACGAGAGTTACACGACAAGATCATCGTAGCCAGAGCTTAATATCAGGAAAACAAAGAAGCTCTTGGCGCTTGACCGAAACTCTATCCGTATGCTCGTCGGAGTGATCATAAGACGCTGTCCCATCGGAGCAATTCTCCGGAAATGGCACTCGAGATCCAGCAATCTCTGCCGGAGCTGCAGCGATGAGGAAGAAACTGAGACGATCCAAGATTTGCTTTGCCACTGCCCAGCTCTCCAGAATCGGCGCTTAGCTTCGTTTGGCCATAGATTCTTTAAAGAGATTGCGGACGTAGCAAAAGCAGATATATCGAATCTTCTAAAATTCATAAAGAGCACGGGGTGATTTCAGCCACCACGTGATAGGACAGGTTAATTATATGTGCACACCACAAATGAAGGGATCACAATGGACCCTTTGGCCTCCGAGTGGAAGTGATGTTAAACCATCACACTCCCCTTCTTTAACATAGCCTAACCTAACCTACCACTAGACTAGTGGTAATACCAGTCATCGTCATCACCAATACCATCGGCAAAACCATCTCATCATGGGTACCAGCACCAGCAGGAGAATTTACATGAAACAACATGGGAAACAAACCGCCGTTTCCGCCTTAACATAAACAAATTAATCCAGCAAGCCCTTGAGAACTTTTTCTGTTTAAAAGTGTCTACCAAAGTCATATAACAAATAACGTTTTTTAACCATCACCTTTTCATATCTTAAAAGCCAATTCAATGAGTGACTGACGTGGAAAAAAGCGAAAAATATTGTTTCACGTACCTGCCATGTGAAGGGCTTAATGCCCCAAGCTAAGTTCATCAGACCATGTCCCGCTAAGCGAATAAATGTCACATCAATACAAAAACCTAAATACTTCTGCTGACAGCTTTGACAACCGTTGAAACACACGTACATGCTTCAACGACATTTCTACATGTTTCACGCAGCCATTAGCTTCATGATATCCTAATTTAATTTCCCGCATTACGTAGGATTAACCAAAGCCAATAGCTTTATGGCAATGAGATTCCTGATTTGTATAGATTTGTTTTGAACAGAATAAAATTCGCGTGCAACGCCTAAGCTGCAACTGCTGTTGATTAAATGAATTCAATAGATAAATCCATTCAGTTAATTTGTTGTTTAAACTTATTGGATTAGCTGTTTTCGTGCAATGGACTACGTGTACGCGATGATGGTTATGAAATGCGTTGGTTCGGTTCACTTGCAGGATGTAGGGATGATATCAGATTACAGCGAATAACACTCGGTGATTTTTGCAATTTGTTGATTGATTTGAAAGGTGAATGCACCTTGGGTTAACCCTTTTATATCGCAACAGCGAACGCGCTTGCAGTCAAGGTGCAAATCCTTTTAAGTATTGCTGTTCGCCAAACAGCACGACTCATGCTGGTTAAGTGGAAGGACGGTCAGCTGTCCCCAACGGCTGTTGCATCTCGGTTGGCGGATGTTTAATTTATCGAATAAAATATAATGATCGTGGGCTGGAGCAGATTGGACAGATGTGCATTCCAGCTCCAACGAACTTCTGTCAAGCGGAATGTGATTGAGTGACACCATGTGCCCTATGGACGTTTCTGGAAGTGTCATGGAATCACTAATGGGTGTCTGGCAGCTGAACTATCTTGTTTCTTGTAATTTTCTTATTCCATTTCTTCCTCTGTCCCCTGCGTTCTATAAAAAAACCAAAAAACCAGGACAATTAAGGAGCTTCTGGTTAAAACCGAAATCCATAAAATAAAGGAATATCCCTCAGCAGTAATGAATGTAAATTGAAATTAAAGCCGAAAGGCTATAAAACATCGAAAACATTGTTGCTTCCTGGACCCGATTCACGCGAACACCCTCATTCGAGCACCCATGAACCTTGGAAATGCATTCGCAGTAAAGGAGCCAAAACGAACATGGAGATGTTGTCGAAAAAGTGTCCATGATAGGGTATAAGCCGTTCTTTGTTAACGACAGTCTCATGTAAATGTGAATGCAAGTGGGAAGTTGTAAATTGTAAAATAAACAGGATTACAGCCTGCACCCACATGTGGCGTGGTCGCGCAAGCCGGCTTTTGTATTAAAATGGTTTGAGTATCAATTGGGAAGAGGGTCTTTAGCATTCGAGGTCAAATTCAATATTTTTTTATGATGGCTACTTAAATTTTTTTTTTTAAAGAGTGACGTGGTAACGCGAATTTTTATTTCGCAATGACGTCTGCAGTTTCTATATTCGATGACATGGCTTGTCAGTGCTTATTATTTTGCTGCCTAAGTTCAATAAATTTTTTTTTTAAATTTTTTTTATGAACTGACCGCAGCCTTGGAGGTTATTTGCGGAAACAGCGCCTTTACAGTCATTTAAAATATTTAAGAAAAAGGTAAATAGGAAGTTAAATGCGGCCCAATTCGACACGAAATGATTAGTGAAAAATGTAAATAGGTCGATAGAGGGAGGATCACTCAATGCCTTTCCAACTCTCGAACGAATACTGTATTTGGTGGGCATTCGCTAATATTTTTGACTTTGAAGACAAAAGTGAGCCAACAGATAGTGGGGATGTTGGCTGTAATTATTGTCAATATCTACTAAATTCAATATGGTTGCCCCTTTTAAAACACTTCAAGACATTACTTCCTCGACATCCGTCTGTAAAATGAGAGAAAATTCGCGCTCGCCACGTTGAACTGCGAGATGTAGCGTAGATACGTTAAATGCGCAGAGAACCACAAGAACGAGGAATTCCACCTGACCCAAAACAAAGTCGCGGACAGGGAGCAACTCGTGTTCGTGCTCTGTAGGAAACGAGGACGCCTTGCGAACTACCGTGGATGTTCAAAGCTACAAGAGTGATAAGGGAGCCTACTAAATTATTGATGGGTTTTGCACAACACTAAATATAGAGCGAAGTTGCTCGCAACGAACAGTCCGTCGGATCTTAGGAACTGTTGCTATCTGGACTTATTCTACTTGACTCGCAATTGAGACTGGCTGACACGAACGAATGGTCCGCTTACTATTTATCAGCCTTAGTGCCATGATCAGATTACCAGACGGATTCGCGGCGCCAGCAGAGTATGTCCAAATGCACTCCTACAATTCGCATGTTTCCTGACGAGAGCATTCACCTTGAGTGCCTCCTTCCCGCCTTCCATTAGGAGCCTGTCAAACAGCGAGATTGACAGATACTTTTATTTTACCCCTTACCGCTTTATTTCAAAGCTCCGTCTCTCAAGGATTCTTCCATCAGCTTTGGAAATATGCTTACGCTTACAAAAAAAGGACTGAAAAATGATATGTCCAACTATCGCCCCATTCCAAGTTCTCATGTATACCTAAACTTTTCGAAAGCATCGTTTATGATGTATTATTCTTTGACTGACGCCCATATTTTCTCCTAACCAACATGGGTTCCTAAAAGGCCGATCGACAACCGCTAATCTGGCCGGGTTTGTTCCACAATCTTTGTATGCACTCGAAGCCGGCAAAGAAGTAGACGTTGTTGCCACTGACTTCAGCAGGGCCTTTGACAAAATGTCTCACCAAATTATTCTCCTCAAGCTCACTGCCCTCGGTTTCTCTCCCGACTTTATCTCATGGATCAAATTTTATCTAGAATATCGTCAATATAACGTTATCTTCAGATCTTCTATCTCCAATCCAATTAATGCTACCTCCGGTGTCCCACAAGTTAGTCATCTCGGCCCATTGATATTTATTCTAACCATTAATGGTGTTGAGCGTTATTTTGGACTCTCAGCTATCCATATACATATGCCGCTAATGTGAAAATATTTAAAGACATATTTTCCTTGTTGACTCGTGTTCTCTACAATCTAGCCTTAACAGGTTCACTACTTGGTGTCAAAAAAAACCTTCTTGAGCTCTATGTCAGCAAATGCCAAGCCATCACCTACTCCCGCAAGCGCTCTTCGTCACCACTCAGAACCTACATTATTCCAATTGAAACCCTTCCCCCTGTCAAATTCTTGGTTGATCTAGGGGTCATTTGCGACCGTGAACATAACACTCGCCTCAACACTATCAAACGTGCCAGCCCTGCCCATGGTTTCGAGAAACGTTGGTCCAAAAAATTTTCGAATTCTTACGTTAAGAAATTATTATACATTACTTTCATTCGGCCACTTCTCGAATATGCTAATCGAGTCCACACTACGCGTATTGAAGCCATTCAACGTAGATTTATCCATATTGCCCTTCGTGGCCTTCCCCGGGCTGAACCCTTTAATTTATACGGATCGCCTAAAATGAATCAACCTCAAATCCCTTAAAAAACGACGTGATGTTGCAGATATTCTTTGTGTTCATCACTTTCTCAACGGTTACATTGACAGTCCACATTGTTGCACATGATTCCCCTTAATACCAACCCACGTAAACTTCGGTCCATGCTCCTTTTCTGAAATCATCGCACAAATGATGGCTACCACGAACAAATGTCCGCAAAGCTAGCACCCGTTTCGACCTTCACATTAAAAAGTCTAGTCTTAGAATTGCCCTATACCACAACCCTTCATCTTCTCCTAAATCGTTTCCACCCTGTCACCCAGTTAATAAGTTAATTAAGTTGTTTTTTTTGTTAGGGCTTGTATTAAGATAATAAAGTGCGTCTATGGGGCGTCAAATCAAATCAATCATTGGCGACTAGAGAACCTTGATTTTACCAGGTTCGATGACGATTTCATGGCAAATGGCAATGGCACGCTAGTGAAGGGGCTAGCATCCTGTTCATTTCGATGGAGGATCTTCAGACGATCATCGAGTCATTGAAAAGAAAAAAATGTCCAGGAACCGACGGTATATCCAATATTGTGCTCAGCCACGTCCCATTACTGGTAGAAATGTACACGATCTTGAACAATGCTCTGAATACGAGTAATACATATGTTATTATCCCGTGCGAAGGGCAACAAGCCTCCTAGAGGGAGAAAGACACATACAGCCCGGTAAATTTTCAGTCAATAGGTCTCGTTTCGAGTTTCAGCAAGGTCTTCGAAAAGGCGGCAGCTCGCTGTCTTAACCTCGTCTTGCTCGTGTGGACGGCATTCTCTTTGATCTTCGTCTAGTGGGAATGGTTCGTTTCAACATCGTCTGTAGCTCCACTACGTCGTCCGTGTTCATCCCTTCAGGCGTCCGCGCTGGTTTCATAGCCGTGGCTTCGTCCTACTTTTTGGTACATGACCCTGTAGTGCTATACCTCTACCCATTCGATCTTGTGTTTTTTAAGCTCTTTTAAGCATTATAGATTTTCATTTCTAAAACTATAGATTCATGTTTCGTAAAAGATGTAGGATACTCCATCGATACGTTAACCCAGTTCTTCCATACCGTAAGTTCAATTGGGCCAGTTGGCACTTTTGATGACTGAATTTTCAGAACTTGCAATCAAGTTGTCATATTCTACTAAACTCGATTGCTGCGACTCTTCAGGAATTTATATTATAACATAGCCAATGAGAAGTCCAATAGATAATCCGAAAGAAATGCTTGAAAACGACCCCAATATCTAGGAAGATATTTTAGGAACACATACGATTGCGTCCTGCATCTAAAAGCTCCTACTTAAATCACGCCCTCTAGGAGTATTTAAAAATGCCATTCGATTCCATGGAATCAACAATGATCATCCTTTCTAAAGATTTTTCTTTTTTTGCTGCATTTTTCTTGGTCCCTAATGGTTTGACCGATGACATTCTCATACCAAGTGCCATTCATTGAATTCCAATTATCTTCATGCGACCTTCGTAGCTCGCTCGAAACCCCATCAGTTTGGCTGTGTTGACGCTTTTTTTATGAAATGTCCCGATCTAATAAATCTCCTCCCTTCATCCTGGCTCGACACTTGTCGAAATGAAATTCCTTTTTGTTTCTTTTCAAAATTTAGATTAACTACAGCACGGATGTCCGGATACCTTGCAAGAACATGAGGGGAGGACAGAGTGAGGCAGCAAAGCAAACATTCAGAACAATAATCAAATTGAGTGTTCATTTCTAGCTTCAGGGGCAGGAAGGTACGAATGATCAGGATAAACGCCAAAAAAAAAAATAAACAGACAAGCAGAGATAAGAGAAAAAAAAAAACACGAAAATAATATATATCATCCTTTCTGCTGCTCCCTGTCTCGCGTCTCCTGCTCCTTGTTCATCCTGCCGGTGGGCACTTCATTTGCTATTCCCATCGTGTTGTTTTTGTCTTTTTTCTTGTTTTTTTGTTGCTGTTTTATGGCAAAAGTTTATGTTACCAATTTCGAGGATAAAAATTTATTTCACTTCTAAATACTTGTGACAGCGAGAGCGACTTGCAAACTATGTGCGTACCTACGTACGAACACGAAACCGAACGGAGGACAGTACGAGTACATACAAATGAGACAGAGGAATAAAGGACACGAAGAAAAACGGAAGAGAATCCAAGGTGTTTCGTGGCGCACTGTTGGTTAGCCGCCCGGCAGTTGTTGAATTTAAATACGCGAACTGGCCTCACCTGCAAATGGACGTGATAAGGACGAAGGAACAAGAGTGTAAGACAACAACCAAACAGGACGGGCTGTGTAGATGGTGTGCGTGCAACTGTTTATTTGCCTGTTCCAGGGTACACTCCTGATTAATGGCCGACAATAAGAGAGTCGTAAAAAATATTACAGAATAAAGCTCTGAATGGTCATTATCCTTTTGGCCTTGTTTGCCTCTTTTTTTGTTCTTTTCCTCTTTACTTTCCATCTGTTGTCCTTTTCTCGTTTGTCCTCACCTGTTTGATGAGCATACAAAGTCGCCGTCTTTATGACAGAGATACGTATGCAAGAATTTCCACGCTATCCTCGAACTGGTTCGGCCCTTGCCTCCTTTCACGACTTCTGACGTCCGATCTGCTTGCGTTAGTTAGTCCTGCAGCGAATTCGAACCTGTTGACACATAAAACTAGAAGAGGTAAACGAACATTAAGGAAGAAAGGAAAAGCCACCGTGACATTGTCACAAGTACGCCGTTTTATTCCATCTGCACCCTGTCGACCACCGCTGCCGTGCCAAGGACCGACGTCGTACAGCTAGACGGCCGTATAATGTCGAGCGCTTAATCAGATTCACCCTGAAAAAAAATAAAATCGGGAAAATGTTTTAATTAACTTCCACAGTCGGACATTCGCCATCAAATTAAGGCGGATTTTTACTTTGTTGCCGTGATGGCAAGGGGCAGGTTTATGGAATAACCCCCGCCCAGGTGGCAAGAATGGTAGACCTCTGTCGCTCCTTGCCGTGTGCGATGTGCACGTGCGTGGGTTGTTGGCACAGCAAATGACGACGACAAGCACGGCGATAACTATTAGTCTCCAAACAATACGAGCGACTGTTAATATGAATTTTATGTTATTGCGTTTCTGCTCTTTTGTTTTTTGTTTTTGAAGGTTTTTTCTGGGTTTCGGTTTTCTGGTACCGGAAGTT
This sequence comes from Merodon equestris, assembly GCA_958301585.1. NCBI lineage: Eukaryota > Metazoa > Arthropoda > Insecta > Diptera > Syrphidae > Merodon > Merodon equestris. The sequence continues at coordinate 95,064,332 of OY284417.1, read as the reverse complement.
GGAGTCAGTCCATTATTGTGTTTGCTTGTCCCTTGACACTTTTTGTTGTTCATTCCCGGCTTTTAGCTGTTGGAAGCCTGTTCCGGTGTTTTTGATTTGAATGAATAGCACCCCGATGGGTTTTTCGGGTTTGTTCAGTAAGTGTTTGTTTTTTTCTTTTCTGTTTGTTTTCCGTGCAAAACAGGTTTTTGAACTAAAAAAATGGAATATTGAGTTGTCTTATGTAAAGAGCGACTGCTTTTTTGCAGAATCAACCGATTTTATATCATTCGTATTGCTGAACACGCCCAGTACGGATTTGCTGAGTTCCAATTGAAATTCTGTTTGCCAGTTTGTCACAGGTTTATGAACCGAATCCGAATGAAAGAGTTTAGGGATTACAGATTATAAAGAGTCCGATCATATTCTACAATTTTTTGTTTTCTAAAGGTTTTTTCAATAAAGGCGGATGGATGTTGAAATGGAATAAAACAAGCTCCGTGTAAGGTAACAACAAAATTATTTTTTTTATCCGAAAGGCCCATGTATGCCATTTCATATGGAATATGACATCGTTCAAGTGCCCGCTTCGGCTTTTTTAAAGTGGTCCAAGATGGACTTTATCGTGTCATGTTCATCTTAAGGGCATCGGTCGATTGTGGCTTATTTGCACAGACCTACGACTTAACGGAACCTCACAACAAAACGTCTAGCGGGGTCAAATCGCACGACCTTATTGACCAATTCACGTCACCTTTGCGAGGGATAACCTTACCCTAAAACGCTCATGCAGAATGTCAATCAATGCACCCGCTGTGTGGCACATAGTGCCTTCCTGCTGGAACCACATATCGTCTGGGTCCATACATTTAGATTTGGGCTACAGGAAATTGGTTATCATCGTTTTGTACTGCCTCACCGACTTCGTTTCTGAAAAAGTACGGACTAATGAAGCCGCCGCATTCACACTAAACGGTAACTTTTTGAGCACGCATGCCGCCTGGTGAACCTCGTATCCATTCATTGAAAACGTGTCATCCAAAAAAGCGCCTCGAAGCTAAAGATGATCTTTCGGCACAAATTTGGATCCTCGTCCAAACGCTCCAAAGCCATCAGCGAACGAACAGCGATATTTATGGTCATAAGCTTTGAGCTCCTGGGTCTTGTTGGATCTTGTACGGGTGTACGATGGTGGTCCGATAAGTACTTAGCCTACAAAAGAAAAACAAAAATTTTGGAGAAATGGCGATTTACTTTTCAATATAGTCTCCTTTTAGCTCGATACACTTGACCCAGCGATGCTCCAACTTCTTTAACCCGTCTGAAAAATACGTCTTCTCGAGGTCTGTAAAGTAGGCCTCTGTGGCGGCGATGACGTCCTCATTCGACTGAAATTTCTGCACGGCGAGTAACTTTTTCAAGTTTGGAAACAAAAAGAAGTCCCACGGGGCCAAATCTGGAGAATACGGTGGATGGGCAAGCAGTTCGTAGCCCAATTCGACCAATTCGGCCGTGGCGAGGGCAGAGGAGTGAGCCGGTACGTTATCATAGTGGAACAGCTCTTTTTTTTTCGCCAAGTGGCGGATTTCACCTTGTGAATCCCAGAAAACGGTGGCCATCACCTTTCCGGCCGATGGGACAGTCTTCGCCTTCTTCGGAGCACGTTCGCCGGGTGAAGTCCACTGTTTCGACTATGCCTTGGTCTCTGGTGTGTACCAGTGGATCCATGTTTCGTCGACTGTCACTAAACGACGCAAAAACTCCTTCGGATTGCGCTGAAACAGCGTCAGACACTGCTCTGAAGTGGTCTCACAGTTGCGCTGGTTGTCCGGAGTGAGCAAACGCGGCACCCATCGCGCCGACAGTTTTCTCATGCCCACTTTTAAAATGCCTACTGTCTCAGCTTTCTCGCGCACCTTCAATCGGTCTGCCAATACGAGATCGTAAATTTTTTTTACATTATCCTCCGTGGTAGCCGTTTTCGGGGCACCTGGACGTGGCTCATCAAAAACCGACGTACAACCACGTTGAAACTCGTTAAACCAATTTTTGATGGTCGCCATCGAAGGAGAAGAGTCACCGTATACAGCATCCAAACGCTCTTTGATTTCGCTGTGCGATTTCCCTTCCGAAAACAAGAATCGAATCACCGACCGATATTGCTCTTTTTCCATTTTTCTAAAATCCGCAGACACTCCCGCTTCCACACGCAGTCAAAACAAAACTACAAGTCCGATCCGGCTGAAATTTCGACAGTAGCCGTCTATTAGAATGTACTACACGATAGTAAGTTGCTCTTCCGATACTGGCGCCATCTGGCGGTGAGACTAGGTACTTATCGGACCACCCTCGTTCGTCGAATGTCTCTCGGCCAATTTTGCGTTTTGTTGACGTACGAATGTTGGCTGATTGATTACTGGACCGGAGGACTAAAATGTTGCCATCAAACGTTGAACAATCGACGGGACTTGCCATGGCAGCTTGGCGTCAGTAACTGAGTAATAAACAACAGATTTTGAGAAAAATGGAGTTAGTAAATCACTGTCAGGCACAGATGATCGTATCCAGAAACAAAACAGACAAGCGAAATAGGCTGACATGATTTTGAGTTATCATGAAGACGCATTTCTTCGTTTATTAAAGTGCAAATTCGTTACCAGGTTGCAAGCAAAATGTTAGATTGCAAATTGTCAGTGTCGGTTTTATTCAGTACTCTTTCCAATTTTATCGTGATGACGATAAAAACGTTCAATAACGTTACCAAATTTTCGTAATTCGAAATTAGGTACCAAAATTATTATTCTGTGTATCACAATTATAAACCACTTGCACCATAATACACCAGACATAGTCGGTCTTTTCAGATCACTATTTATCGAGTTGTTGGCCGCCTTCGCACAACATTTTCTTAGAAAGACGCCATGGTACTGAGAAGCGTTAGAGGAGTGAGAACTGAAGAGAATATTGCATTCGTTCAGGAGAGTGTTGAAGAAGATCCAAGTTTATTGATTCCAAGTGGTTCACAATCTTATGCAAAATTGTACGCAAAGCTATTGATTTGAAGACTTCCAAGATCTAACTGGTACGAGGATTGAAACTAAATGACTGTCTTTTGGACATGTGAGGTTTGATGAACGTGGCTCAGTGGGAAACGCTGTTACATCCGTACCACTTATCAGTGTGGTCATCAGACTAATTTTTTTTCAAAACTAAGAGGTGTTGTGGTCAAGATTATTTGCTACAGAGCCATGATTAATTTCTTTTTCTGCCCACCTGAATGTTGCAGAAATATGGTTACAGCAGGATGGCGCTAAGTGCCAGAAACAAACAATCAAATTATTTAAGGAAACCTTCCATGATCTTCTAATTAAAGGCCTCTTGAATACTTTCTTTTCTTAGGATACCTAATCTATACTAACAACCAACGACAATCAACAACACGATTGGAAGTCAACATTATTCGTGTTATTGAGGATATATGTATGCGCACGAATTTTTGAAAAAGTTTCACCCGTGATCCGAAGTTGTGTTTAAGAATGAAGTGTACGTTAGAACGCTCTCATGAGACAAACGTTGTGCGGCCAGATCCTGGCTCAGCGTTTAACCATACCCAGCGATTGCCACCAACATGGCCGACCACCAGCGATTGAGTTTTTAATAAAATTTCATGTATTTTGTTTACTTAGAAAGCCCCTTATTCGCACCTCTTTTCACTTTCAAATTGGCAGCATTAGAACACTTGAATAATTTAAACTTATCGAAAGATGTTTTGTTCTTGAGCTCTTCTAGTTGCTAACCGATCAGATTTATTCGTTAATTTTTCAGAATACAAAAAAAACAGGACAACAAGGACCAAAATTGCTTAGCTCTTTCCGCACATATCTCCGCTCGGTATCTGAAATTTTGGATTTTATGGTTCAATGAAATTTAATTTTGAAAAGGACGCCATATACTTAATGCGGTAAATTATCTTTAACTTGTCTACTGATATGTTGCACGAAGTTTTTTCGAATCTTGATATCCCTACTAAAATTGTCAGGTTGCTCCAGATTACGTTGCAGAATTCTCACTGCTTCATCAAGATCGGTAAGAAACTGAGCGAGACTTTTGATGCCAAAAATGATTTCAGTCGAGGTTATATCCTGTCTTGAGACTTTTTTATAATCGTGCTTGAGGAGATCATGAGAGTTTTACTAGTGAACACAAGGAGTGTTGTTGACAATCTTGAGGTAGCTGAACGAATGCAGTGAGACTATTTATTGGTAGATTCATCTTCGTTTTAGACGCAAAATCAAGTCGCCAATCGTTTCATTTTCGATTCTGTTCTATTGCGCAGCAGCATGAATCCTATCAAAATAAAATGAAAAAGCCTTTAGCCTATTCGAGCATGAAAGTCTGGTTTTGATTTTTGAAATATTTGTAGCAATGTTGAATATAGAAGAGCTAAACGAGTACGGGCTAAAAACTAATGTCAGTTTAGAGGTCTTAGCAGTTTTTTTTTCAAATCATCTTGGGTGAAGATACCTGGTGGTTAAAATCCCGGGAATCTGATTAGTAGTCAGAAAAAAACAATAGACTAGGAAGTCTACCCCTAAAATTACTGCCTTGCCCAAGTGACTTGCAAAATATTTTTATTTTAAGAACATTTGCTAAAGAACCCAAAAATTGCAAAAAAAGCTAAACTTTTGAAGGAGTAGAATTGTTGATGTGATTTTGTTGCCAATATGTCGTTAAGGTCTTCTGAATATTGACGTGTTTTTATTCCCAAATATCGTTTATATCCAAAACAGGTATTATTTAGAAGCACACGGCTTAAAGCCCCCTTATATAAGGACGCCTCTACGAGTGCATAATAAAACTGTAATTAAAACTCTAGTAGAACACCAAATCTCGGAGGAACCTTGTAGCGCACCCTCGAATCCATATTTCATCTGTCTAATAACCACAACGGACCATTGCCGCTGACCCCATTTCTCACAAGAAATATGATGCAAATACCCAAACCTCAGCTCCCTGTAGCAATTTCCCGTTTCCGACGCTGCACTGTCGCATAAACAAGCCAACGACTGAGAAACTCATACGGTTTCGTAATTAACGAGTATCTGCGAAATTTGAAATTAAAATTATCTTGCATTCATGACGAAAAATGACCACCTGAGCCGGGCCTACGGCATATGCCCTGATAGTCATTGCTGCACGACTGAATGCTATTCATGCTCCGCAGAATCGGAATTGTCCAATTGAATGCGTTCCGGTAACGTGTTTGCATCTCGTACTCCACTCGATCCATTTATTATTGATAAAGAAATGTGTCTCGGGCCTAATTACCCAGGCACCCTTCCACAATACTCGCACCCTTTCATGTGTATTGCTAGTGGTGCCGGTGCATGTACTGGTACTGGTGGACGATGCATGGTGCGTCCGAAGTTATGATGGACGGGTTAGACGAATACAGACGAGTATTATGTGCAATGCTTTGCATCACATCATGTAGTCCGTTTTAGAAGGTATAGCCGTTAGGGTGCGTATCCCCTATCCGCTGGATGCCCAAGAATAGCCGTTGGACACAACTAAATGCCGATTCACTTGGATGATCATCAAGACAACGGGGACATTTCCTTGCGTCCTTTCATGTCTGGCGTGCGACATAGGCTGCATAGACTGTTCAAGTGCCCGAGCAGTGTGCAGAAATAACGAAGGTGTTTGCCACAAGGGGGAAGCGGACACAATTCTTGGAATATATGTATAATTTAGTAGAAGCAGGGATCCGGATTCATGAATGCAGAAATGTCATGCACAACTGGTGCATCACAAGTAACCAGCACCGGTCAAAGACTTTAGCCAGTTGTGAATGAATACTAGTTGGAAAACCCTCCAGCTTGGATGTTTGAAACTCGGAACCATCGAAATACTTCTGTATTCCGAACTACAACGAGTCGGGGCCGGTGCTGAGAGGTCTGGTTCAATAATCTAAATGACATTTCCATTGAATCGATTGTGCACTATGTCTGCACTCCAGGTAAAGGGGTATTTTCAACATCAGCATCCACTGAAGACTAATTAGAATTCTCGCAATATCGACCAGAATATGTTAGAAACATGGTTCTTCTGTAATTCGCTCTACATACTTAATGGGCCCTGATTTTAGGCTCTACTCGACTAAAATGTGTCCTTCATCACCTTCAGAAGCTGACTTGCCCCCGAGCAGCAAAAACTTCTCCTTGTACTCAAACACAGGTATTTATCCCAGTCGAACCCTTTCTTGCCTCTTTTCCCCTTTCATTATGCAACCATACTGCTCAAGGTGCCTTTTACCTGCCGTTCAGACTTATTTAGATACTCCCATCGAGCTTAAAGCCGACAGTGTTTATTTTTTTTTCAAAAACCCGATAACCTTTTTGGAAATAAACACCCAACATCCTTATGCCTCTTAGGGGTGCCCCTGAGACTCCGGGTTGTTTTCATATTCCAATTAAGTGAATGAATGACTATTTCAAATCAATTCCAGGTCCTTTCGAAGGATAACAATGTATAGTGCGGCAATTATGAAGGAGTCATATCCAGGTATGAAAGGGTCTTGTTTAATTATTCCGAATGACTTGTGCTTTAGTCTTGAGAAATCGAAGGCGTCATCTAGAGCTATGTAATTCTTGTATGTCAGGATGTCAGGTTCATATCATCGAGTAGTGAGTACGTGCAAGGCAAGCTACATGTATGGTCATGGTACTCCTGTTGAATATCTCGTTTTCATAGATACCCACTCATATATGGACCATTTGCATGCGTTTGAATACAGGTAATCCTATTCCAGAAAGTGAGACTGTGTAACATATCGAGGCAATGGAAGAGGTTGTTGTTAGGCTTAAGGCTTTAAGATTTATAACAAAGAGTGTTCTTCGGGTGCTTGGGTAAAGGGAAACGGAAAAGGGATTATTAACTTTGAATATTGAAATTCTGGTTTTCAATAATAACTAATAACAGTACCCATCATACCTCGGAAAATGAAGCTAATATTATGCCTTGGCCAACTTTGGTTTCTCAAACGTGTTTGACGTTTAATTGCACCAAATCCCTCTCAAAATCGAGAGTTGTATCAAAGATGAGGAGCGGAAGGGCTTTGAATTCTCATTTAGCTATATGATATCTAGATCCATTGATACCTCACTTCATGAAGTTGTAAATGACATCGAAAATGAACGATGGCTCGTATGGTTAAACCCACATTTTTATGTGTTTACCTGAAGCCAATTATTCACTGATTGAAGCAATTTTAGGCAGAGATTGGTTTGTAATACGGCTTGTAATACGGCCTCTTTGAGCTTATTACTTTCGTAATGTAAACTTTCCTTGCAAGCTCAAGTAGATCTGCCAGAGCTTGGCAACCAATGTGTGTCGTTGGTGCCGACGAATTTATGCGAATCCTTTTGTTGATTTAGTAATAAAATAAGAAAAGAATCCGGAAAATTAATGATAATCGGTGGTCGGGTATAAATTTTATTCATAGAAACCCTAAAATACCAAATTATGTTCCAGTTTTGCTCGCCACAGCATTTTTTTTTTTGTGGGCTTAGTATGGATCCCATCGTCGCGGAACTTTTCTAAACATACCAAATCCAAAACTTGCCAACCTTACTTATTTACTTATTAGGCTAGAGACCCATGGAGGCTTTGAGCCTGAACGGGAGCCTGCTTCCACTCATATCGGGCTCGGGCACGCTGCTTCTAATTGAAGAGTCCAAGTTTTCTGATGTCCGCGATGACTTGACTTCTGAACCAGAGGTTGGGTCTCCGTTGCCTTCTCGAACCAGGTGGCTGGGATTTGAAGACCCTATTTGCTGGCACAATGTAGACCACGGATTTTTACCTTCCGGACCCACCATTATACAGCTCGTAGAGTTCGCGGTTGTATCTTTTCCTTCATTCGCCCTCCTTGCGGACAGGACCACACGTTCGACGGCTCTTGCTCTTTCAAAAGAGCCCAGAAACATCTCTTTTTCATGCTTATCGTCCAACATTCGCCTACGTACTGGCAAGATCAGTATTTTGTAGAGAGTAATTTTGGATTTCCTTGTTACGAGTTTTGACCCTAGCTGTTTTGACAAATGGAAGTAACAACGGTTGCCCAGAGCGATTATCTATTAAGCTGTCATTTGCGGAGTTAACATTTGCCCGGAGGTAGACAAACTCCTCAACTACCTCAAAATTATACCTGTCGATGGTTACGTCCTGCCCAAGTCGGTGTTCGACGGGGCGGTTTTGTTTTATCCTCATTTACTTATATAACTAACCAACGAGGGCTACCTTTTCTTCAATTGCCGTGACTACGGTGCGGAGCGCTGGAAGCTTGCAATGATGTCAATGTCGTCTACGTATCCCACCAATTGGACTCTCTTGAAAAAGATAGTGCCTTCCGTGTTGACAACTGGCTGTCTCACTATCCTTTCAAGGACTAGATTGAAGAAATCACACGACAGCGCGTCTCCTTCCCGAAATCCGGTGAATGTTTGGAATGGTTCGGAAGTATGGGATCCAAACTGCACAGTGCATCGCGAGTCTTCCATCGTCGCGCGACACATCCGAATCAGGTTTCCTGGGATTCTGAAATTGGCCATCGTCTTGTAGAGCTCTTGAAGCTCTTGAATACTGCCGTATACGGCTTTAAAGTCGATAAAAAATGTTGACTATCGACCCGGAACTTGTTGGTTTTTTCCAGCATCTGGCGTAATGTGAAGGCGATTTGCCAAGCCGGCATCCACCTATCATAGTGGTGCAAAGCGGCTTAAGACGTTCACATAAAACATTGTGTAGGATTGTGTAGGTGATATTGAGCAGGGTTATGCCTCGGCAGTTAACGCAAGACATATGATCGCCTTTTTTGAATATGGGACAGATAGAGCTGGAACGCCAGTCGTCGGGCATGCTTTCATCTTCCCAACCCAAATTTGACAGATGATCTGGTGCATGATCCTTAACAGGACATCACCGCTAATTTTAAAGAGCTCAGCCTGAAGACAATCGGAGCCAGCAGCTTTCTGGGATTTCAGCTTATTTCTTATTGCTGAGCTGATTTCTTCTAAACTGGGTTGAGGGAATAGTTCTTTGACTGGCGCTGGGTTTTCTTCTGACGCTATCACTCTCTGCCCGCTAAGCATCTGTGGAAAAGGCTGCTTAAACACATAGACTATTTCATGCGAATCGTCGACAAGAGTACCTTCAGGGTTTCGAAGAGCCTGGGCGAACGTTCTAAAATATAGCCTTTGGCCGTGCCTCTTCGATATCCTTGTGTCTGCGAAGCTCTTTTCTCTTTTCGCAGTAGCTTCTTTTCCTTGCTTCTTCTGGCTCTGTACTCTTCCCGCGCGGCTCTTGTTTTCCGTTGCAACGCCTCCTCGTTTTCTATCCGCACATTCGCCATCGTACCACGGGTTACTGATCGGGAATGGTCGATAGCGTAGGGTGGTCTCAGCTTTCTGGATGGCAGTGTGGCAGCCCAGCTACATGTTGTTAGCACTTGTAATGGCTTGAGGCATATGGGAGAGCCTTTCGCCCAGTCACTCCTCTGTAGTCCCTGGCTGTTTCTGGTGCGTCTCCAATGTCTGACCTCCGTTTTGTTGATGGTTGCAGCTTTCTGACATTGTACAGTCAAGCCCTGAGTCGCGCTGTTACCAGATGATGGTTAAAGTCGACGTTTGCGCCCCTAAATGTTTGTACATCCAGGATGTTTGACTCGTGCCTAAGTTTCTGAGTGAATTTTTTATGAGGGAATCTTGTGCTACTTATCAACGTATTATTAGCTGTCGCAAAGTATGCTAATCGGAAGCTATTATCTGTTGTCGTTTCGTCGAGGCTTTGATTTTCGATCGCGCCGCTAAAAACGCCTTCCTTGCCGACTGAAATCTCCGAGTACTCCATAGGCATCGTCCAAGAAGTCATAGAAATCCTCTTTGATGGACTGCTCAACCTCATCGGTGGGGGCATGTCTACATATTAGGCTTATGTTATAGAAACTTACCTGGTTGCGGATTACAGCAATCATTTATACAGCGAATCCACATCCTAATATATGCAACCTTTTGTGACTGCTGTAATAGATGTCGCAATGCTGTTTCTTTATTATTCCATTTTCAATTCAGCGTATTTCCTGAGGAATAGTAGTAATGTCCGCCTTATACTGCATGAGGATATTGTGTAACTTCTGTGCGGCACCAGGCGTGTACAGAGTTCTGACATTCCTGGTGCACACCCGTAAATCCTTGATCTTTTTCCAGCCGTATCGGTCGGTTTTGAGATCCATATATACCCGAGGTTAGTCGTTCTTTCATACGTGGCTGGACCCCCGCACAGCTGCCAGTCTGGTCGACTTGATATTAGGCCCTCTTGCCTAGGTCAGTGGCCTACCAACGGCTGTTGGGGAGTTATCCAGAGGGCGCCGCGAGAAGGCTGTATGTCAATTTGATGTGAACAGTGACAAGGATCGTTGCCTGCATCTATCCCAGGTTAAAAGCAGGTATTGAGAATACCTAGTAACTTGGCATAAGCCTAGACTCAATTCTTAGCTTGAATATAACTTTTGATATAAACACTTAAAGCACTTTCGGCCTGCTGTTTCCCAATAAAACAGAATCAAGTGCCACAGAGAAATGCAAAAATCTGCCCGTATCGATTGTCCAAAAGCAACGAAATCACCTTAATCTGTGGCATTGAATGCGATCCTAGATCGGCTCTACGTTGATCTACCAGCTTGCACATTATGGTGAAAATGAATTTGGCAAATGAGCTCCTTATCTAAATCTCATCTACCGACAACTAAAAATAAAACTATCTATCGGTCAAAAGTAGCAAGAGCTCTTTTCGGAAATTTTATCCAGGCTGATCAGAAAGGCTTATCGAACTTTTGAGATATTACTAAAATCTCTGGAAGCATTCGCGTACTCGGTCACGGTCAAGTGTTATATGTTGCACTGAAACTTCTAGGCCTGAATGGACAAAGGCGGTGTAAATTATAAAGCCTCTTCTTAAGACAATAGTCCTGTACACAGGTTTCATCCATTATAGACGATTGATTAGGTCGTTATATTCTAGAGCTAACGCCCTTGCTTTGTTTACAACGATGTCGGAGTACATTATTCTATATGACTAACCTAGTCCTAGGTTGCACATAATTCACCACTGTATTTTCCTCTGGTGTACAATTGCCCCAGAATGCACTTTATTCTTCTTAGTTAAACTCCAGGATTCCACGTTTATGTGACATAAAGTGGATTCCAATAATGTCTCCCGCGGTACGACTATATTGCTTATGATAATCTGCCTTATTGTAGTTAGCACCATGTGGTTGATCTTTGTCGACCAAGGAATCATGTGCAATTACCGGTCAAATTGTACGACTAATTGTTGCCGCCATCCAATAACCATTCTGTTTTCGAGCACGTGCTGAGCAAGTTTCCACTATCAACACAGTCACACCCCCACATATGGTCTTTTCCAGTTTAAACCCCACCAGATTGTGAGCTGAAACCCGTCGGTAGCATGCAATCGCAATGCTCTAACCACGTACAACTCCAATTAGTTGTAGACTAACATAAACATTTGTGCTGAGACTCACTCCAACTACTGGCGGTTGGATAGGAGTTGCAACAAACAATGTGAGCAATATCGGATCGTTGGGATGAACCCAGGACATTCATACTCGTAATAAAGTGAAAAAGAGTCCTTGCGACTATGACATTAAGTTTTGATGAAGGAAAAAAAATGATATCCCGAAGGAATTGAATTGCCCTAACACTCCTAGAAGGATGTCCTTTCCAGGAATTTTATTTTTAAATGAGGGTAGTCTCGATTGTGAGGTATTACGTTGGTTCTGGGAATAGAACGTAAGTTGAGCTTATTAGGATTTTTGTTAGGGGTCAAGTATAAATACAATCTTTTTTTTTCCTTGAATTTGTTTTTATTTGCCATACTTTGGTTTTAAGGATAGTCTGGATGTTTTGAAATCTACTATGAGTCACGAGCCATAAGTCATTCCAATTGGTTTGATTTTTTTTTTAAATAAGCCTTTAAGAGGACCGATAAAAATGTAGTATGGGTTGATAAAGAACTACTACGCTTTGGTTCCGAAGGTCCGAGTCGTCAGACCGAGTCCTAGAGAATAACACTAAATCATTTGGTTATTCTGATCAAAACAGATCTGCTGTTCAATTGTATTCCTAATTTTTTAATTTTGTTAAGGTCGTTTCAATCAATTCCCAACTATCAGGATTTTTCTTCCAATAAATATATAAAAAAAAAAGGATAGAAAGGAAAGCTGACCAGTAAAAAGGTATAAGTTTGCTGAACTTCGTCAAGTTTTAGCTAATCAATCGTCGATACCGTTCACAGTAGCATATCTTGAAAAGGCTTAGGGATTTCAAATCCGTTTGAGCTTTAAGTCGTTAAGCCGCTTATCGAGCTTTACGAAGCCATGCTTTGTTGTGATCTGTCATATTCATCAGGATGTGCAGGTACTGTCTAGCACTAGATGCTCCGTCGAGGTCGGTAGGAAGCTAACCGGGACTCTCGGTGAAAAAAATATTTTAGTTTTAGGGAAATGAGCCACGACTTTTGCCTGGTAATTTTAATTTCTGTGAGCATTGCATGAAATGTCAAAAATAAGTGTGGAGCCCTGTGTGCCTTTAGAACGTGAATACTTATAGTTAACTTCGCAATAATTGGACAGGTCTTCTCTATTTAAAAGCTAAACTCATTTCTTTGACAATTGACGAGGCTACTTTTCAATAAACTTGTAACGTGGCACTACATTATTCTGGTTGGGGAGACTTGATGTTCACCCCAAACTGTGGATCCATCTAGAAAGTAATGCCCTGTCATATATTTAAGCCTAGGCTCAGAATAAAAAGGTAATTAACTAAAGCAGACAACAAACTGTGTTAGTCTGCAAGCTCTTTATCACCATTATGTCCACCAATACTACCTTTGTTGACGAGATATAACATTTGTCAACGCTGACCTTACCTGCGAAATCGATCAACGTTTTGTCTTGAAGACTTGTCAACATAGCTGTAGGTGGTACTTTATGTTGAACATGATACCGCTTAAATATAAATTTACCAGACCATTCGACCCTTTAGGTATTTTAAAAGTCTTACAATTAGAGCAAGATAATTTTCCGCTATTTGTTTAATTACGAGGGTGGTCCGACAAGTACTAAGCCTCACCACCAGATGGCGCCAGTATCGCAAGAGCGATACGTGTAGTACATGTAGTACATTCTCGTGGGCGGCTACTGTCGAAATTTCAGCCAGATGTTAGATTTTAGGAAAATGGAAAAAGACCAATATCGGTCGGTGATACGATTTTTGTTTTTGGAAGGGAAATCGCACAGCGAAATCAAAGAGCGTTTGGATGCTGTGTACGGTGACTCTTCTCCTTCGATGGCGGCCATCAAAAATTGGTTTAACGAGTTTCAACGTGGTCGCACGTCAGTTTTTGATGAGCCACGTCCAGGTGCCCCGAAAACGGCTACCACGGAAGATAACGTGACAAAAATCGACGATCTCGTATTGGCAAACCGCCGATTGAAGGTGCGCGAGATAGCTGAGACAGTAGGCATTTCAAAAGATCGCGTGGGTCACATCCTGCACGAAATTTTGGGCATGGGAAAGCTGTCGGCGCGATGGGTGCCGCGTTTGCTCACTCCGGACAACAAGCGCAACCGTGAGACCACTTCAAAGCAGTGTTTGACGCTGTTTAAGCGCAATCCGAAGGAGTTTCTGCATCGTTTCGTGACAGTCGACGAAACATGGATCCATTGGTACACACCAGAGACCATGAACAGTCGAAACAGTGGACTTCACCCGGCGAACGTGCTCCGAAGAAGGCGAAGACTGTCCCATCGGCCGGGAAGGTGATGGTCACCGTTTTCTGGGATTTACAAGGTGTGATCCACATCGACTATCTGGAGAAGAGCAAAACGGTCACAGGGCTGTACTATGCCAAATTATTGGGCCGATTCGACGCCGAATTGAAGAAAAAACAGCCCCACTTGGCGAAGTAAAAAGGGCTTATCCACCATGATAACGCACCGGCTCACACCTCCGCCCTCGCCACGGCCAAATTCGTCGAATTGCTGCCCCATCCACCGTATTCTCCAGATTTGGCCTCGTGCGACTTCTTTTTGTGAAAAAGTTACTCGCCGGGCAGAAATTTCAGTCGAATGAGGAGGTCATCGCCGCCACGGAGGCCTACTTTGCAGACCTCAAGAAAGCGTATTTTTCAGACGTGTTAAAGAAGTTGGAGCATCGCTGGGTCAAGTGTATCGAGCTAAAAGGAGACTATATTGAAAAGTAAATCGCCATTTCTCCAAAAATTTTGTTTTCCTTTTGTAGGCTAAGTACTTATCGGACCACCCTCGTATAATGGGTTTACCTTGTTCATTTCTCTGTATTTGCCGAACTACGAATGACAGCGCGCTGACATTTTGACAGTTGTAAACTCACTTTATTGTTGGCATATGCAATTATCGTTAAACGGGAGTTTAGTTTTTGTGCGAAAAGAAGCATTTTGAATTATGAAAGACAGAAAAGAAAAATAACTTCTAAGCTAAATAGGCCAGAGAACGGATGAAGTACATTTTGGACAATGAGCTCGGGCCTGATGTGAGCTGATGTCTTACGATAATTTTGACCAAAGTATGGACATCACTGTTCTTAATGGTTTTGGCCGCAGTAACTGCCCATAGTTGATTGCCGTAAGCATGCAACATTTCGCTTAAAGATCCTGGACTCTGCACCTTCCCACAAGACCTGAGCAAGTCATGAATGACTGCGACAAAATACTTCGCATTTTCCTTTCCTTTCACTTTCTGGTCCTGAAGAGAATCTCTTAGACTTTCGCCTTAAGCTGTATGTCTATGTTCAAGGTTGGCAACGGACGCAGTTTAAACTGCCTTTACTTGCAACGTGCAACAATCCAGGAGACGCTAAATTCACTCGAGTTACGACAGTTGAGGAGAAACACCGAGAAATACAATTTCATTGGCCGGTTATTATGGGATTTGAAACGCGTTCCATGCGCTCCACAAGCCACTTACAGGTTGGCTTCCAGTTTTTTGAGGAAAAAAAATTCTCCATTCCATCTTTGCTATTACGAGTACATATCTTTAAAATAGTTCGAACGAAATAGAAGATCCATGCACTTATGAGTATGTGTACAGTTTTTCCCATTTCTGACACACATCTGGAAACTGTTCCTTTCAACATCTACTATAAGAGGTTTGTTCAAAAAATAAGGAAACTTTTTGAATTTCGCAAGCAAAGTAAAGAACATTCGATTTTCAAATTGTTTTTTTTTGTCATATTGGTACAAATATCCCCTAACATATGCTGCCATTGTCAGCCATTTGGTTTGCTTTTCACAGTCATAAAGGTTAGACGTGTTTTGATGTGCTTGGCGTTTTTTTGCTATTGAAAATGAATCAATAAATCTGTGTTAAATTTCGCGGATATACTCTGAGAAAAAAAAAAGTTTCTTATCAATCATGATAGTAAAAACTCTTCACAGAAGGCTAGACGATTTCCGCCTTGAACGCCCCAGCCTACCAGCAACGAATGAAAACGTTGAAGCAGTGAAGAAAATTGTTAGAAGTAAATTGAAAATTGAAAAAAGACAAGTTGCTCAGGATATTGACCTGTTGGATGTTGCTTCATGCCATGACATTTTTCATGTGTCTACAAAGTTTGTTCCGAAATTGCTAAATGTTGACCAAAAGAACCGTCGCATGAGAATCACTCAGGAGCTGTTAAATTACGTGAATGAGAATCTAGATTAACTGGTGACGAAACATGAGAGTGAAAGAGCGGACAAACAGAGCAAAGATGTTGATCGTGTTTAACATGGCAAATATCAGCTTCGATCTCTGTCCCTGCTCAATCCAAGCTGACACACAGCCTCCATGCGACCTCTACTGGATAGCTGGCCTGGCTTCGCCGGATAGTGAAGCAATGCTGCGAACCTGGCCCTCCAGGTTGGGGGTTGTGCTTAGGATTAACATCCCTGTATCGGTAGTGTGTCGGCCGCTGACGCAACGTGAGCGAGTTCGGATCCCGATAACACCAACGCCATCGAATGATTATTTCGCGGTGTCCCTCCTCGGCGGGGTACTGGCAAAACCCCCTGTTGTACACTTGCCTTGAAAAAGCTTCTCGGCTCTCGCCGTTCGGAATCGGCATTAAGCTTTAGGTTCCGTTCACTTGTGTGGAAAAACAAATGGCACACAACATAAGTGAATAAAAAGAAGCTTGGCTAACGCCATCTAAGGTGTCTGTCTGGCAGTACAATGGACCAGTGTTTGTGTCTGAGTGCTCCAACAGATAGTAGAAGCCTCCACCAATAAAAAAAAAAAAGAAAAAAACATCCCTATCGCGGAAAACAAATCTTGTTACAAAGCTTCAACAACGCACGGATACAATGCTGACGACCCATATAAACTGAAAAATCTGCGAGTCTGTATCTGGAATAGGCGGTCCCTTAACAATTCAGATGCAGACAACCACGTAGGAAAAAAAACCTCGACTGCTATTGTACAAAGCAGATATAACCGCACTCCAAGAAGTTCGATGGGATGGGCCAGACAAGAAAAGGATGAAAAACTGCGGTTTTGTTATTCGAGGAAGACTCTGATAAAAAGTCTTAAGCTTCCGGCATGTAAGCGAACGCCTCATAACAATCCACATCAAAGGTATCCTCGGGAATATAAACCTTATATGCGTTCATGCCCCTACGGAAGAAAAAGATGATCGACTCAAGGATGACTTCTGTGATCTCCTGAAGCGAACGTACGCTCAATGCCCCAGTTAAGACACCGAAATTGTACTACAGGATTTTAACGCAAAAATTTGTGTCGATTATGGGAAAACCTAGCCTACATAGCACCACAGCAAACACGATTCCCACATCTCAACCTTCATAAATGAACCTGGCGATCACCAAATCAGTCGACCATCAACCAGATTGATCACGTTGCGATCGACGCCAGACAATATCCTAGATGTACGAACCTTCCGAGGAGCCTACATCGACTCGGTTAACTACCTTGTTGTAGCCAAGGTACGAATGAGTATGTCAAGGATACTATAGAGTCGAGCAAAATAAAAAGAATTTGACGTGGGAAATCTACAATCGTAGGAGACCATTAGGATCTTCGCCGATTGTGTCGCAAAGTCCGATGACACCACCACAATCCACAGATCAACAGGGAGAGCATTGCCAGCGCGCCATTAGAGACGCTGCCTCTGATACACAGGTTTTCAAACCGCCGCGAAGTAGAAACCCCTGGTTTGATGAGCAATAGAAACAAGCCCATATAGCAAAGCAAACCACCTACAAAGCCATGCTACATAGACGGACGACAGCCGGTCGTGAGCTCTACGAGCAGAAAAGGAGAGAGGAACACACGCTTTTAAGGAGGAAAAAAGGAGAGCACGAAAAGCGTGAGATCGAGATGTTATCACAGGAATGACGTTCGCAAGTTTTACGAAAAAGTAAAGCGAACATGCCAGGGCTATCAAGCCAGAGCAGAGCCTGTAGGGGTGTACACGGACAACTGGTACTAGAGTCACAGTCGATGCTGAGAATACGACGATAGATCTGATACAGAATAATCAGAAGGCAGAATGATCCATTCGCAATGGACAAAAATACAAGAGAGTATCGTCCACCAGACATAGATGAAATTAAGTTTGTCATTTCGAAACTTAAAACTAACAAAGCCGCGGGCGCAGAAGGCTTGTCTGCTGAGCTACTTAAAATTGCTCGAGATGCGTTGGTTGGGCGCATGCACTAGCTCATCTGTAAGATATGGTCAGAGGAAAGCATGCCCGACGAATGGAATCTCAGCATCATTTGCCCCGTCCATAAGAAAGGAGACCCCTATAACTGCGCCAACTATAGAGGAATCGAAAGATCTTCTCTTTCGTACTGTGTGAAGACCTGAAATCCTTTGTGGATAATTTTATATGTTCCTATCACCACAATAGACCAAATTTTCACACTGCGGCAGATCTTGGAAAAGACCCAAGGATTCCAAATCGACACACACCATATTTTTGTCGATTTTAAAGCCGCATATGACAGTGTGCATAGGGACGAGCTATACCGAGCTATGTCTTCAATTATTGCCAATTTTTTAGTATTACCTCTTGACAAGCAATGAATTTAGGGATTGCCTAAATGCTTGACCATTGCACGAATTCCAAACTCACTCCAGAAATTAAATAGACCAACCGAAATTCAACACCTGTATCTTCTCTACAACTTTAACATATGTATGTATGTATAACCTCGTAAACGACTCCATGAATAAAATTGCCGAAGACTGTACTTGACATCTCTCAAAATGAGCAACCATACTAAGCTCAGGAACTGATAGTCATTTACAGCCATCTACCACATCATCTATTGGTTCACCCTTTACCTTTCGGAAATACCGGACAGAACAGAATTCGGGTAATTACAATCCGCGAAACTACCAGAGTTCTATTACTTTTTGAACAATCATAATATACTTCCCGATTGAAACAACGGCCACTGATCCAAATTATTTCCCGCATTCTCTACAGAACTACCAAAACAAATAAACAGAAAATATATATTTTAATCGGATTGCCATAAAACTTAATGCGGTTTATGATTATGTCTCCTGCGAATATGGATAGATAAACGAGCTCACCAGCTCATAAACTAAAGACCCACAAGCGACGAAAGTTCTTTTATCGAAATCATAAACCGAATACTGGCCACTCGAACGTAATAAAAAAAACATATTTCATTATTCTCCACGGAATAGTTTGCCACAAAATGATTTGAAGATAAAAATGTATCGCAAATGAATGATTGCATTTTCCTACAAAAGCCCAACACTGAATATCGATCTCGTAACAAACGGCATGTTGATTCTACGATACGAGGAACCCTCACTATACTCTCACCAATCCTGGCCGTGATTGCATGAAAGCGGCAAGAAGAATGAAAAAAAGAGGAAAGAATTGGATAACTTTGCGGTGGTAGTGGGCGAATTGAATGGGATGCCATGAAACGGATGTGAGCTGGAGGCAAAAATCGTTTCTAATGTTGAATAAAATGTATTCCAAGGACAATGTGACTTCCGTGTCAGTGGGGCAATCGAATCGATACATCGTTCATCAGGGAGCATGTCGCACATCAATTGAAAAGAAAAAGTTTGAAGGAAGAACACGTAAATGGTTCGTTCTCTTTAGACATTTCCAAGTTAAATGTTCTGATGTGTGAAGGACGACCGAACAGTCGCCCATTTCGCATGATGTCTATTTGGTTGAAGACGGTAGAGGTGACAGATTCACTATTAATTGTGATTGACAAAGTGCCGTGACAGGCACCATCAGTGTTAATGTTTGCTCTTTGCTGTGTTGTTATTTCAGAGAATGTGAGTACTTCGGATACTTTTCCTCAGAGTTTATGTTCGCTGCTTTAAGTGTATGAAATTTACGTTCAATATCGTGAGAGTTTCCAATGAATTTTAGAATACGGTGCACTTTTCAGTCTTAGTGCTTCGTGAGACGGCTGGTTTTATATAGAATCTGATAAAGGCTCAGGGGATTAAAGCCAACTCATAATCAGAAAACTTAATTCGCAGAGCTATGCAACTTGCACTAGGGTATTCGTGAAAAGCCTTTTTCAATTATCCGAATGATACCGCGAGGGGCATTTCATTTCTAGTCTTTTCAGAAACTACTTTGCTCGTTCAAATTTATTCACAGCCGATGTGTTTTGGCTAGGTGTTTGGAAAATAATTACACCTAGTTCACAAATGCATTTTTTAAGGTGCATATGCCATGTCCCTTTCGCTTCGTTCTTGCTTTTGAACCTAACTTTACCCTTCTGATATGGAAATGGTCTGATATTTGCGCTTACCAATGCTCCGTAGCTTAGGAATATTGATTTCTGATGAAAGGGGGCTCGAAGTCCGCAATTTATTTATTTCGCGATTTTTCTCTCCAGGGGCGTCTGAATATAGTAAACGTGTCTGAAAACCAGTTCTGAAAATTCTGAAAATGAATGTTCGGAGTTAACATTAAATTGTAAGTCCCTTAGCCCTGTGGAAAGAAATGAACCAGACACAACCTACGTGATTGAGAGAGAGGCTTTGGTCACCTACGGGTTGTAATGCCAGCTATAATAATAATATAATATATGTATATATATTATATATATACATGCTATAATAAAATAATAATAGCATGAACAATTAGGCACTTATTTCTGAAAGCGGTGTCAAGCCAGTTTCGGCTTACTACTTCAAAATCAGTAACTCATGAACTCATTGGAGTAAAGGGCATCTCAGGTTTACCAATTTTAATCTCTAAGCAGCTTCCAACGACGAATTAACTAACTACCGTGTCCTTCAGGGTTGAAGTCAAAAACTCAGAGTTATGGTGTTCTTTCGTCCAATAAGACCCACAAAAACTAAGGCCTACCGCCCATGTAGAACATTCGAGTACTAAAGAACACACGCAGTATTCTGTCGAAATGCGTCTGAGGCATATGGAGAAATACTGAAAGCCTTGAATATCCTTAAGTTTCCTAGGGATGGTTCTGTTACTAAATAGTCTTAAAAAGCAGTAATGGACACGAATTACCTTGAAGTACACTACCACTGAATATGGTAACTTGCATATAAAAGGCCATCCAACAAGAGGTGTCAACTTATACTTTATTTATTTTCATTTCAATGTTGAGAGTTGAATAGTGGCCCCAAGTTTGAAATTACACTCCTTATTAGATGACATTTTATTGCAAAGCCAATAAGCCACACGATCAAGCATTTGATGTATGCGGAGTTAAGAACTTCCGAGCTCAAAATGGCCGGTAATAATAGTAATAAAAATAATTTTGGTTTTGTTTGCCATGTTTAGTGAGCCGTCTATTGCACCTGTAGGTAAACATTTTAAGTCCTTGTTTTAGTTCTTGGATTCTTAGGATTTTGTTATTAGTAGAGTGTTTTAGCAACTTGATGGAAAATGTTGTTCAAATATTTGCTTCCGATCGTTTTTATTGATCCTCGGAGCTTTTTTTGCCTCCCGGCATTTTTTTTTTTTTTTATTGGTTTAGGCTTCTGCTATCTGTTGGAGCACTCAGACACAAACACTGGTCCATTGTACTGCCAGACAGACACCTTAGATGGCGTTAGCCAAGCTTCTTTTTATTCACTTATGTTGTGTGCCATTTGTTTTTCCACACAAGTGAACGAAACCTAAAGCTTAATGCCGATTCCGAACGGCGAGAGCCGAGAAGCTTTTTCAAGGCAAGTGTACAACGGGGGGTTTTGCCAGTACCCCGCCGAGGAGGGACGCCGCGAAATAATCATTCGATGGCGTTGGTGTTATCGGGATCCGAACTCGCTCACCTTGCGTCAGCGGCCGACACACTACCCACTGCGCCACGGCGCTCCCTCCCGGCATTAAGTTGCTAATTACATAAGTAATTCTTGTACAGGGACCTTAATGCTAAACATATACATAACTAGAGGCGATCTATTATCCAACTGGTGATGTCGAAATACAACCGATTTACAGCCTTACGCAACGGATACCACATCCTTTTCAAGAACCAGCTTCTTTTTGGACTTAACATTAATGGATGCACGACTTGAGGTGACTAGTACAAAACAATACAATCGAAACTGTCTGCGAACCATCAAGTATGACAGTGACTATTACGGACTCGAACCTCCGCAACTTCAAGTTTGCACCTTCGACTATCAAATGATACGCTGGTCACTCTTCTCAATTTTTTTGAGAAGAGAGATACGCATGAATGGAATTAATTCACCTGTAGGCCGAAACAAACGACCAATTTGACCAATATTTACACGAAGTAGACCAGCGATCAAGTCGACAAATACAGAACACCAACAATGACGCCTTTCACAGCGAAAAATGTGAAGTTCTCTACAACCTTCGTCAGCCAGAGCCAAGCTTCTCTCATTCACTAATATTGTGTCTGATTTTTTTTTCACATAAGTGGACGGGAACTACAGTTTAATACTGATTCTGAACAGCGAGAGCCGAGAAGCTTTTTCAAGGGAAGCGTACTACGGGGGGATTTGCCAGTACCCCGCCGAGGAGAGAAGTCGCGAAGTGAACATTCCAAGGCATTTGTGTTATCGGGAATTCGCTCATCGTGCGTCAGAGGCCGAAACACTACCCAATTCGCCACAGCGTTCCCAGGCTTAAACGGCTTTATATTGTAGATAGTTTACAGACTTACACGATCCGGAGATAAGGACATTAAAGTCGGCGATCAAAAACTTCCAGCAGTTATTAAAATAAAAGCTGTAAGCTTGCTTAGGGGCAATAAAGTTTGTTTTATATAAAACCCAATAGTTCGAGCATCTTCCCGTAAATAAATAAAATATTCTATATTTTTTCACAGGCGAAAGCCCATTCACTCCTTTTTTCAAATCCGTGTACATGGTGAACAGATCCGTTCACCGCAATCATGAGCTGGAAAATGCAATACTTTTAAACCATTTACAGCTCCGTGAAGAAATTGGAGGATTGGAATCTGAGAATAGCTGTTTCAGCGTATTAAATGATAAGAACCTAGCGAATGGCATTATCGCCAATGACAGAATTTATACCGGTTTGTTTGTGAAAAGAGATAAACATCCATGTGCATCCTGGACTCACTTAAAAGTAAAAAGTCTTCGGGAATAGATGGTCCTGCCAATTGAAGCAATGGATATTCTCACCACGCTGTTCAACAAGGCTCTGAATAATTTTCATTATTCAACACATTGGAAAACAGCGGTGGTACACTCTATCCCTAAACGGGAATAAGACAGAACCAACCCTGCTAATCTCCGTCAATTAATTTGCTCCCGAATGTTAGCAAGGTTTTTTAAAAATTAGTAAACAGAGCTCTTATCAAATGGGTTAAGGAAAAAAAAATAATACCTGACAACTAGTTTGGTTATAAGGCGAGGCATGAGACTATACTGCGTCAAAACTGGTTCCCGGCATTTAGTGGAATAAGGCAAAAAAATAATGTCGACTTTGAAAAGGCCTTCGACAAAGTGTGGTTCTGTTCTATAAGCTCACCAGGTAGGCCAAATCACTTTTCGTACATGATTTCCATAATGACAACGGAAAAAAAGTTTGTTATTAAATGTGACGACGTTATTTCGAGCAGGATCTTTGACAGGGATTTGACAGGGATTTAATCAAACAAAAATACCTGCAACCTTGAAAACCGCTGTTGTTAGCCCAGTATATAAACGAGGTACCAAAAGCGAGACCAACAATTTTAGGCCAATATCAATATTGCCGATAATTGAAAAGTGCCTTGAAGCAGTTGTAACAAAGAGGCTTCAAGACTTCATTGCTAAAAATTCCCTCATACATACAAACCAGAAAAATTAGAGTACTGGTAAACTGTTAGGGGAATTTACCAATTTTATTAACGAAAGCCTAAACAAAAGCCACCACGTTCTAGTGCTATTCGTGGATTTCAGTAAAGCTTTTGACACGCTGAACCATGAAAAGCTAATAGAAGTACTGGAAAACATTGGCATAAGAGGTTTGATGGCAAATTGGTTAAAATAATACCTGAGAGACAGGCAATTTTGTGTCAAAATAACCAGACATATAGCCAAAAGGAACGCGTGCAATATGGAGTCCCTCAATGATCAAAATTGGGTCCAATAATATTTATTCTATATACCAACTGCTACGAGTATTCAAGCAAGACATACTCGTACCATTCGCGTATGCAGACGATACGGCGATAGTGGTGCACCACAGGTCTTTGAATAGGGCAACGGCAATAATGCAGGAGGAGTTTGATAATGCGGTGAAATGGTGCCATGATCACGGTCTAACGATCAACACTTCAAGAGCTAAGATGATGCACATACGAAGTCCGCAGTTCAAAGCTACTCAACAACAAATATAGGTATATTATAGAAATGATTCCTGCAGTAGCTCAATTAGCTGTCCCATTGACATAGTGGTGAGCTACTGTAATGTTTATGTACAACCGGGTAGGGAGCGACCTAGGCAACTAGGAGGCAGGGCACGCATGCCATAAAGATTCTGCCAAAGAAGAGGCGGCGGAAATAAGACAGGGCACGAATGCCAAAATTTTTTTTTTGGGATAGGTTTGGGATTACGGCACGAATGCCAGAGAAACAACTGACTCGATAGTCAAGTCAAATATGATATTATTTAACATTTCTTGCACTATTTATACAAAATCTTATTGGCAATTTCAATGCATGTCGATCGTGATTAGTTTGCTCGCCAATGACCCTACTCAATTGCACATAGTACTGTAACTATAGACTTACATATTAATGATCCAATTCTTTACGCTCATCAGCGCAAAGGCCGGTGTCATTTGGCAGTGAATGATTTGATAAATACTTTGTGTTCCATTCTACCTTTGATTCTCTAGTATCAGCACTTAGACCGTATGTGAACCTTTCAGCTTAGGGGGCATTTTTCGATCGCAGAAGATGGCGGAGTTTTCCCGGAGGAATCAAGGACTGCTATAAAGAGCAGTGGGCTGAGGACGCTCCCTTGGTGTACACCGACTTTGATTGCGAACTCTTCGGTGACTCCTGCGGTGCATCTTACTCTTGTCGTTGCTCTCTTGTACATGTCCATGATCACTCGCAAGTAGGTTTCTGGAACTCCTTTTTGTCTTAGCGCTACCCATAAAAGATCTCTTGGTTGCCGGTCAAAGGCCTTCTCGAAATCAACCAACACCATATGCAAGTCCTTTGAAGAATCACGATGCTTTTCCATCATGACCCTTAAACTTTGGATTGCATCTGTCGTTGATTTACCCGAGACAAACTCGCACTGGTGATCAGATAATCGTATTATTTTCCGCAGTCGGCTATCTAATACCCGTTCAACGATCTTCATGGTGTGCGACATCAGCTTGACAGAACGGTAGTTATCACAATTTCGCGTATCACCCTTTTCTTTGTGCAATGGAAGAAGATAGCTTTCCCTCCATTGATTAGGCATAGTGTCGCCTCTCATAAGTTTGGAGATAAGAACCATGAGCCATCTAGACCCGATGTCTCCCATCTTTTTCCAGAACTCAGAGGGTATCCCGTCCGGCCCAACAGCTTTTGTTTTCTTGGAGTCTTTAACCGCGTACCGAACTTCTTCGACTGTGATGTCGGATATTTAGGCATGATTCGGGGCGGCTCTTGGAAAATACACTCGGGGAAACTGTTCGTTCAGAAGTTCGTCGCAATACTGTCGCCATCTGTGGAGAATTTTTTCGTCTTCCACAAGGAGTTGGCCTTCAGCATTATTAATAAATTTTGGGAAACGAATCTCATGAGCATTTCCTCTTCTCTGGGCGGCTATCTTAAAGATATTTGCGCCTTTGTTCAAATTGCTTTGTCGAAGCTCCTGGGTAGCCTGGTTCATGTCAGACGCGGAAGACGATATCTCTTCCAACTCCTGATAGAGGCCTTCCATGCTTTTCGCTTTGAATTCGGCGCACTTTTTCTTCGCGATACCATTGCAATATCTATATACCTTTTCACGGCGAGCTTTTTCCTCTCTATTAGTAGAAGAGCACTTTGACCAAGCTTGGAAAGCCATTTTCTTTTCGTGTATCACTGCTTTGGCTTCGTCTGTCCACCATCAGGTTTCTTTTGCGTGTTGGCAGGGACCTTTAGATGTTCCGAGCAGTGATTTTGCTTTCTCCAGGCCAGATTGTTGTAGGGAATCCCACATGTCTTGTGCTCTGCACTCCTCATTACCGACCTCATCGATAATGGAAGAGAGGTAGTTTTTCATGTTGGTAATAAAAGCTTCGCCTTTTCCTTTGTCCAGCTTATACCACTTGATTCTCTCAGACACCTTCGTTTGCTGCTTTGACTTCTTTTTCGCATCCATAAAAAATTGAGTCAGGAGGAGACGGTGTTGAGGGGCGATCGCGTCTCCCAGGATCACTTTGCAATCTTTAGCTCGTGGCTTCATGAAACTGGATACCAAATGATAGTCTATTTGAGTTTCATTTCCGGCGCTGCTATAAGTGATCAGGTGCCGGCTTTGTTTGACGAACATGGTATTTAGCACTATAAGACCGTACGACTTGCACATGTTTAGGATATCTTCACCTGAAGAGTTCCTGGTGTCGTATCCCAGCCCCCCGTGGTAGCCTTCATAGTCTTCGCTTGTCTTCCCGACATGTCCGTTTAAATTTCCCCCAACAAACAAAAGCTCTTCCTTTGGGATGATTTTGACAAGGTTGTGCAAATCTATGCCTACTTAAGGGGCATATGCGATGTTCCACACCTCACCATGCATCACCAATTTGAGAGCCATCAAACGGTCACTGGACCTTGAAATGGTTAAGACGTTACCAAGTAGCTCTGCCGCAAGGATGATGGCGATTCCGTTTTTTCCTTGTTCCAATCCATAGTAAAACATCTTGTAGGCTTTTGTTTTAACGTCCAAGAAACGTTTACCGGTGTTTCGCCATTTCATCTCTTGTACGCACAGGATGTCTACTCGCCTTCTTAACATCATTTCTTCAAGCTCATAGCTGCGACCACTCATTCTTCCAACGTTCCCACTCGCGACTCTTAAGTGTGGCTTACGCCGTTGCATTACTTTGCTATCCCCCGGAAATCATATAGCTCTGACCCGAGCATTGCTGCTCGTCCCAGGATCACAACCATTAGTAGTGCCTGGCGGGGTAGTGCTTTTCCTTTTAGCGTTCTTTTCCATAATGCTATGGTTTGACCGTTTTCTTTCTTCCCCTCCTTTTTGACACGGGCATGCTCCAGATTTTTATTTTTTTTTGATTGATCTTACTCTTACAACACCGGTGATGTCCAGTCGTGTCAACCCACTGATTTGCATGTACACTTGTAGGGCAGTTTAATGGTGGTATATGTGTCCCTAGGCTAACCTTGGTGTTTTCTAAATTGCCTAGATGTGCTTTTTGTTTACCTTTGTTTTAGTCGCCTTTTACGACAAGCGAGAGGTATCGCTGCAGGGATATTCTTAACCCATCCCTGCACAGATACGTTAATACACAACGCTATCATCAACAAATGATTGAATTAAACCAAGCATTGTCCAGCATGTCCAGAATGGGCCAGAAGACAGGGCAAAGAGATTTTGTTAGACGACAACACGTCATCTCACACGGCAAGACTAATGAAAGACACCATGAAATCGCTTGAATAGGACATCCTACTATCACCTCTTCGTATCAATGGGGCACACACTCCCAGAGCAGCACTTCAGCGATTTCGAGGAAATTGAAAAATGGCTTGACAAATGGTTTGCCGCGAAAGACAAAACATATAGAGGCTTGTATTACTGGAGCTATGATGGTACAACTTAATGGTAGGGAAAAAATTATATATTTCGTGTCCCTAATAAGGCCCAGGTCAGACGTGGTTTAATGTAGAGCCATATCATGGATGAATTTGATCTTTGTTCGGCTCTACTTATACATTTAAGCACTTATGCGCAATAGTTAGTTCTTCAATGTCGCGGTCTATCCCACGCCAATAGTAATGATTAGTAGTTGAATCTACTGAGAAACAGGGCATAATGTATATATTGTAATAAACACTGAGTTGTGAGTAAGGGTAAATTTTTGTTGGGGCTAAATATCCAAGTCAACAGTTTGTTGTCAGTTATGAGCATAAATTCCCTTCCGTAACAGTAGTCAAAAAATATATGTAATCCCCACTAAATTGCTGTGGCTTCTTCATCCAATTGACTGTAATTGGTTTTGGCTTTCGATAAACTCCTCGAAGCGAAGCGCTTGGTCTCTCACATTGCTCGGTTATATGGGAAAGTATAGCTGGAGAGGCGTCTGTTGCGAGGATTAGTGGGAAATTTTCGTCGAATGTAACGAGCACATTCTCACTCATCATCTCTTTTTTGAGAATTTCGAATGAATGCTGGCATTCGGATGTCCACACACATTGTTGATCTTTACGCAAAAGTCTGTATAATTTACCATACCGAAGAATTGGCGTAGGCTGAGTAATCTCTGCAGGTGGCTTGACTTAAGATATTGCGTGTATTTTATCAGTGTAATCTGTCAATTTTGTCAATTATGTCCCAAATAGGTCACGCTTCTTTCAAACATTTTGCATATGGATTTTTTTAAATGTAGGTCGAATGTTCGTAGTTTGTCAAGAAGAAGGTTGCATCTAGATGACTACATAACGATAATATCATCGAAGAAACAAGCTGTTCTCTCGAAATCATTAATAAGGTGTTCATCCATAAAACGTAACGATATGTTGGGTGCAGTCTTAACTCCAAACATGAGCCTATTTACTTTATAGACCCCTTCAGTTGTACTCAACGTTGGCAACAACGCGCTCTCCTCTGACATACTCGGATGTAAGTAGGCTTTATATTTGTCAAAGGTGCAGCATGACATAATTCATCGATTTTGGGGATTGGGTATCTTTCGTTTACGATGAATTTATTCAGAGGTACCTTATCTGCACACAAACGTATTTATTTTTCTGATTTGATCACGGGCACTATAGGAGTTATCCAATCTGAATGTTCGACCTTTTCTCTAATCGAATAATTTCAGCTTCTATTTGAGGTCGAATAGTATACGGAACCTGTCGACGTTTGCTCTTTCTCGTAATTTAAGAATCCCTTTTACATTTGGAATCGCTCCTATTTTCGGTTTAAAAACATCCTTATGATTCTCACATATTTGTTGCTTCAAGTGGTTAGACCCTGTAAAAACATTAATTGCATTAATTTGTAATATTTTCAGTGCCTTTACCCATTCTCTTCCCAAAAGTGTACCAAATGGCTTTTTTACAATCTGAAGATCGCACATAACCCTTCCCATTGTACACAACTTCCACGTGAGATTTGCCATAAGCTGGAAATGTTGTATTAATGTAGGTTTTCAGCAATATTTTTGTGGGTGTAATTTTTGCACTTGGCCAATGGGAAATAAAAGTATCGTAATTTATAATCGATATAGGTGTGCTTTTGCGAATTCCACGGCGAGTTCCTTGTTGATGATTAGTAGAGCTATGGAGTACTTACCACCACGTGATTCGACTTTCGATGCTAAGCTTCAATTGGTGCTAGGTTAATGACATTTAACTCGAATGGATCATGTTCCTCTTGTAAGCTTTGCTTCATAAATGCTTCCTCCTCATTAGTCTCTTTGTGTGTAGACTTTGACTTCGTACACACTGAGGAAATATAAGTTTGTAGCAGACATTTGTCTGCCATATGATTATGCTTCCCGCATCAATAGCAAATCGCTTTTCTACCTTTTTGATCTTTTAATCAATCATGGGCTTTGTAGCTCCTCATTTTATTTTTTGAATTGGCTTTTTGTTCTGACGTCTCCTTTGTCTGGATTTGGTGAATATTTTGCATATTGCGACTCTCAGTTTTTGAAGCCTTGCATTTTCAATAGTTTTGTCTAAAGTCATGCCCGTTGCCCGTGGGAGCCTTTCCTTAATGTCAGAGTCCCTCAGTCCCCGAATGAATAAGAAACGGAAATGCGTTTTGAGAGTGGATTTTTGACATGATTCACAGACGAAATTGTAGTATGCACTCTGCTTTTTCAACTCAGCCAAATAATTAGATATTGACTCTCCCTTGCCTGGAGCCTGAGCAGAAATTTTTGCTGCTCTGTAATTTCATTTGGCATTGAACTGTGATGCTTCTTTAGAAGGCCGACAAGTTCATCGTATGACTTTGTATCAGGCTCTTCGGCGGCTGTTACATTTGAAAGAAGTGTTTGACGCCAAGACAATTTGTTAGTACTTGCCGTTTCTTTGTAGCATCCAAGATGCTTCGTAATTTTCCAACCTCTTAATGTAATTAGTGAAAGGTTCTTAATTTTCAAAGTGTAAATTTGTTGAGTTGGAGGTGGTTTGCAAGTGCAGTGGTTAATGCAACTAAGATGTCCTGCGCAGGGTCAATCATCGTGAAGGTTTTTCTTAACCTTAAAACTCGCCCCTGTTGGATATTTACTTAACCCCACGAAAGACACGTGATGAAGAACCACACTGTAAATTAGATGTCCACAGAGAGATTTATTTGATACCAATTTTGACAGATAATAATTCATTATAAGACTAATTCACAATTACTTACTTACTTAGATGGCGCTACAGTTGAGGATGAACCAAGGCCTCAAGCCTCTCCAGCCGGCATGATCTTTGGCCGCTGTTTCCCGTGCCGCACGCCCAGTTGGTTGAGGTCCCTTTCCACCTGTGCGCGACACCTTAGATGCGGTCATCCTCTGCTGCGTCGGCCCTCGGGATTGGAGTCGAAGACTCTTCGGGCCGGAACGGTGATGCCCATTCGCTCTACATGGCTCAGTATGTAGACGTTGGCGGCATCTTAGACGTTGGATCCGTAGACGTCTAACTAGGTCGATGTCGCTGTACAGCCCGTACAGTTCTTGGTTGAATTTTCTCCTACACTCTCCGTTTACACAAACGGGAACAATGATTACACGCAGAATTGTCCTTTCGAATCACCCAAGAGCCTCTTCATCCGCTTTTGATAACGTCCAAGCCTCAGCGCCATAGAGGTGGACCGAGATGTTCAAGGTTTCGTAGAGGAATATCTTAGTTTTTCGAGAGCAGTTGGCAAGAGTTATTCTGCGCTATCGAGCCAAGGTAGACAAGGCCCGAAGGTGACGTTCCGACCAAGACGTCGGTGTTGCGCGTCTTTCTTTGATGACATATTTGGTCTTGTCCCCATTTACTCTTAGGCCCACTTTAGCAGGTTCTGCTTCAATGCTTGCAAACGCCTCATTGACGTCTCGCTTTATTCGTCCAATAACGTCAATATCATCTGCGTAGGCAAGCACTCATGTAGATTTGAAGTAGATCATACCTCTTGCATCGGCGGCAGACTCCCGCCATCGACTTGACTTGTCCATCGCATGCATCTCACAAGTAATACATATTATATTAAATTAGATTGTTTAGTGCGATTGCCAAGTCAATCTATTTATTTAAAACATAAAAGATTTTTAATATTAATATGGTCACTATAAGATGTTGTTAGGTTAGCTAATTACGTAATAACTTAAGACAGAAGGTCCCTTAAGAAGGGGCTGAATAAATTAACCGACTTGGTATTACATAGATCTCACAACTTTTTACGGTAGAAGAACTGAGTTGCGAGACTTGGTTTTTTTTACAAGTTATGTTTTTGATGGCATCTCATTTCTTTTTGTAGATAGTCCTACTTTTCTTCCTTTCCGGTACCTTCTACTTTTTGAATACCAACAACAGATTTTCTTAAAGCCCACTCTGTGTCTTATGAGCTTTTCTTATTTTTGTAGGTTGTCTTCCTCTTTTTCTTTTCCGGTACTACTTCTTGAGCTTCAGCTGCAGTTTTTCTCAAAGCCCACTCCCTGTCCCTATGGGTTTTTCTCGGAGGCTTTGATGTTACAATTTTTGTCAAGTCTGGACGGTAAATGCTTCTTAGTCTATTGTATTCACAAATTGAGGATTCCTGCGCTTTAATATTTCCAAAGTCGACATTAATTAGATGTAAGCCGCCCAGACTTGTAACTCTCGAAAGTGCCACGTAAGCTTGACCGGATGTGAATACTGCAGAACCGATATCCATCAGCGCATTATTTAGACTTAGGCCCTGACTTTTGTGTATAGTTATAGCATAGGCTATACATATGGGAAACTGTTCGCGATGAACATAAGCTCTATTAATAATTTCAAATTTAGTTTTGACCGGACCCAGCTCGTAAACCTGTTCTTTATCAAATGTAATGTATATTTTCTTAATTATTTTTGTATTTTCCGGATCAACCTTTACTCTTTGCACTATACCGATAGAACCATTAACTAAACCAAGACTCACGTCAATATTTCGCCTTAACATGACTTTTGCTCCTATTTTTATAAGTATGTTCTCTTCTAGGCCCGCAGTCATAGAAGCATCGTCTTCATAATTTTTTATGCATTCACGAGCTCTTTTTGTTAGGTATCTGGGGCAATCTATGCTATCTACAGCTGTAAGTTTTATTTCGGGATGTGGGAGAGATCTAAGCATTGCAGTATTTAATTGTTGACACATGTTTTTTGTAGGTAATAAGCAAACGGTATCATCAGGAAGTTTCGAGAGGTGTTCAATTATTTCAATCAATCTGTTTTCATTTGAATTGGTTTTTAGAGTTATTAATCTAGTCGAGAGTAAGTCGCGGTCTTTTTGTGTAGTCACACCTAATCTTATTCAATTTAGCATTTCAACAAAGTTAGAATCATTGAGCTGTCGCATGTTAATTGTAAGTTCATCGTATACGAACAGTTCAATCCACAGATTCGGCATACTGAGGGAACCTAACAACTTGTTAGTTTCAGCAGTTGAGAGTTTTTCAAAAGGTGACTTTTCTCTTACCGGCGGAAGCTGTAAAAGATCCCCGAAAAGTACAAGATGTTTTTTTCCAAACCACCCATTCTGATCATCGCTTGTGTCAAATATCTCAGACAAGCGTAAATGACTATATGTTAAAGTAACATTGGATATCATCGACACTTCGTCTATGATAAACAACACTACTTCTTTCAAATCTGATCTCAGAACTTGGAGCTCTTCATCGGAAAGTGGCTTGTACCTCGGTGTTTGCTTGTGTTCCACAGGCAGCTGCAATAGTCTGTGTATAGTCAAACCATTCACATTGAATGCAGCTATGCCTGTTGGATCAATAACTGCCACTTTTTTGTTTAAATACATCTTAACCCAAACTTTCAGAGTTTTTATTAAAAAGCTCTTTCCAGTGCCACCAGTTCCACTCACAAAACAGCGTAAAACGTCAGCGTTATTATCAGTTGTGTCCATTTTATGTGTGATCATATCGAAGACTCTTTTTTGATCGGCATTAAGTTTTGCGATCATACTTTGAAGATTAGTCTGCTCTTCTTCTACCAGATTGATTCTTTGAAAGTCATCCATTGCGTTTGCAGCTTCCACAGCTTCAAAGTCTAAAGGGTTTTCAGGACCATCGTCATCATCAACAATTTCTCTTTCTTCGTTTATCTCAGCAACTTTAGATTCTATCATTTCACATGCTTTTTGTATCCTATATCTTGACTCTATCATTGAATTACCATAATCGACTCCTTCTTTTAAATCTTCTTTCGCCAAATTAAAGGCCTCCGTGTAAGTATCACACCCCATTTTGAGTTCATCTAAGGAACGCCATGGCTTGAATAAAAGAAGTAAAGAGAAGAAATATTTCTCTGGTACTTGTTCTCCGTCGTCGAAATAGTGATTGATCAAATATGGGTTATCTCTTCTTTTCAGGTACTTTTTAACGTCATTTATCTCGTAGCACTCGACTTTAGAGGAGACTGGGCGTGTTTTAACAATATCATAATTTTGAGCGAAACTGTACAAGTTAGTAGTCTCCAACTCTGACACCGAACATACAATTTGTTTTAAAATTGATTTAATCATAAGTTCATCAAATGGTTATTAAATATATGTACATAATAAAGATATTTATTTTATATTCCGTCAAATACATGAACCACATTGACCACTAAACCCAATTCCCCAACCGCCAATTGATTGTTGCATTGCATATTTTTAGGAGTTAATCGCCATCTAGATAAATTGAAAAAGGATACATACAGACACTATCCTATTAGTAATAATATTTGGTGTATCTAGAAAACTGGACCAAAATTGCAAAATATTTTAGTTTTTCCTTGATTTATACACTAAACACTAATTGTATTCTAAATTTCAAGCTTCTATGTCTGCTAGAAGTGCCCTAGAGTTTTGATGATCGGTCAGTGAGTGAGTGAGTGAGTGAGTGAGTGAGTGAGTGAGTGAGTGAGTGACAGAATTAAGAAACTTTGACTAGTTATAATTCTTAAACTACTGGTTCAAATTTAATGAAATTTGAAATATACCGTGTCTATGCGATGCCTGCTTGGTAACTGAAAATTCAGGCTTCTAGTTTTATCCATAACGAAGTTATAGGGGGTCGAAAATGGCCCGAACTGCTTCGAGAAAAGGATGGTACGGCCGTGCCGCTTTTTTGCTCGACTTGGCGGGGGCACTGCCGTGCCCCCAGATCACATGACAATGCGTCACCCTTTTTAAATCCTTTCTTAACATCGAAGGTCTGGGTTAGTTCACATACGACCTTAATGGAGCAGCGAGAAATCTCTATAGTCATCCTGCACCGTCTGACGAGTTTGGCAGGGATGTTAAAACAAGACATGGCTCTGTATAAACACTGTCATATGAAGCTTTCAAGTCGACAAAGAGGTGGTGCGTTTCGACCTGAAATTCATAGGTCTTCTCCAAGATCTACCGTAGTGTAAAGATTTGGTCTATCGTGGATTTTCCTGGCCTGAAACCACACTGGTAGGAATCTACCAGATTGTCCACGAACGGTTTCAGGCGCTCACACAGTATGGCAGAGAGGATCTTGTACGCAATGTTCAGGAGACTTATCCTTCTGTAATTGGCGCAGTCATAGGGATCTCCTTTCTTATGAACCGGGCAAACGATGCTGAGATTCCATTCATCGGGCATGCTTTCTTCCGACAGCGGCCTCTCTGATTGCGTTCTGACAACGTCTCCATTCCTGTTCTATGATTTGAGCAGATTGCATCGGGTCTTGAGAGAGCTTGAGGGAGACTTGATCGACGAAGGTTCTGTCGGTATCTTGCGATTGCAGCTTTCCGACGTTAAACTTTTGTGTTCCTACTCCGTTGATTCCGAGAAATTCGCATCCGTACCTTGGCTGCAACAAGGTAATGATCCGAGTCAATGTTGGCTCCTCGAAAGGTTTGGATATCTAGGATGCTGGACGAGTGCCTGCAGGTCAACTGAAAATATCACCGTCGTAGGGGCAACCATTTCGAGAGCATCACAGGAATTCGACCAATCCAAAATCATTGCGAATTATGAGGCTTAATTCCATTTGTCTGGATACATAAGCAAATAAATAGGTTGAATCGGAGACTCATATGACTCGAACAACCTTTGCAGCCACAACGAATGATAGTTTAGTCTGATTTTTGAACTGGCGGTGTCATTGGGCAGTATTTCTTCGACCCCGTTCTTTTTAGTTAAGTGGACCAGTAGGAATGCAGTTAAGTGGGAAGGTTATGGTCCTACACTTCTGACCATAACAACGCCGGAAAAAGGAAAAGAAGAAGAAGAAGAAGAAGATTCTTTGGCTGTGTACAATGTTAATTTGCAGGGAAAAGGCGCTACATGTCACATAGCTGGTAGATGCACGACATCTGAATTATGGACATCTGGTATCTTAAAATGAAGCGTTAAGTAGGTCATGAAGATCATGATATTATACTTCACTTCTACCTTAGAGCTTAAAGTATATGCTAAAGTATAAGCTAAGACTGAAGTAGCAATATTTAAATTTTGTTTGTAAAAATGTTGCATTACTCTATGGATTTGAATGACTCTTCTTGTTGGACGACCTTCTATTGAAGCTATATGAAGCTAAGGGATGGATATCTATTCATGGCCGTCATGTCAAGCAGATTACATGTTGGACCAAAACGAAATACATAAAATGGCAGAAGTGACTGAAGACGAATTCGAACAAGGTTCGAACAGGGTTAGGTAAATGTGCCAAAATGCCCTCAAATCTTTAAGAAATGTGCTTTATATCGCCAAAGGAGCTGAATGCTACATACTGAGTTCCAGGAATTAAAAGAAGCACTGTCATACGTGTTTCGATATACATATATTTAAAGCGAATCAATAAAATTCCTGATATTTGTTGAACACATTTTATCTTTGAAATACAATTTTGAATTGATGAAAAGCCAAATTGAGCTTAAAAAACAAGTAACTCGATTCGAACCGAATCGCATGATTAATGCAATTCCTTCTTCTATCTGGACGAAATCACCCACAGGCTTCTGCCAGCTTCAACAACTTTTTCGGTAACATCGAAGAGAAAAAATAAACTCAATCCAACAGGGTTTTCTGAAAACCGAAAACCATTCCATTAACATAGCCGTTCATTTAAAACACAGAAAAGTTTCAAGGATTCGCAACATGACTCATATATGTTCGACACCCTTCGGCATTGCCATTAACTACCACTGAGTCATGGCACATTTCTTTCGTGACAAACTTCCACTGTCATGTACCGTGTCATAAACAATGGATTTCGCCAACAATGCAAATGACTTTAAACTTTCCCGTGGTTTATGGTCCAGAACGTGAAAGTGGAAAAAGAAGAAAAAGATCCTTCAAGAGAAAATCCTTCCTCAGCTTCCTCGCTTTATAGCCCTTTCAGCATCACCACGAAAAGAAGAACTACCGCCGGCTTTGCCTTGAATAAAGGTATCAATCACTAACCCATCAACGTTAGTCCTATCCGCACCGCTTAAAGTACTCGAAGCTGTTTTTTTTTTTTTTTCTTTTCGTCCTCATCCTAGCAGGCGTTGGTTAATGCAAAATGGCATTTACATTCGCTTCAGGCATTTTGGCGAATACCCAGAAGCACCTTGGGGAATATGCCGTATAAAGTAATCAATATCGGAGACGTCAAATTCCATGAAGCCATCAAGCGATCAAAACGAGCCGCACATTTAGCATAGCAAGAAATGTACGCCACTTACCTCAATGACCTGAAAAATACCAAGAACTCCGGTCAGTTGAAGGATATTTTATACGCAACGAGTAGACGGCGTATGAGGCAGTGCTTTAAGAGTTTAGTGTGTCTCCTGCCTGGAAGACCCAACCATGGTCTATCGTGCGGCTGTGGGATGGAGCCTGTCATGACAGCCGAAAAATGTCGTGTGATTTTGTCAGACCGAACGGTTGCTGCTCCAGTTCCGTTCGTCCTTTATTGTGATAATTGATTACGCCATGGAGATCTCGTCTTTCCTTCATGCCTTCGGCACTGAAGAACTCCTGATTCCTGCGATGTGCTGTGTGTACTCGTTCCACTCGTTCTGTGGATCCCTGTGTACACGAGGAATTCTATAAAAAAGCAATTCATCTCGGTATAGCTGACTGGCTGCTGGTGTACAGGACTTTCTTCCCTGGGGGAGAGAAAGCTGCTCCTTTCCAGTTGATGTCGTAACTGCTCTTGTTGTTACGAACGCTTTCCCCTTGCCAGCATTCGACACTCTCGTTGTCACAATGTGATATTTCGAATTTTTGGATGTCGTACAATAATTCGAGTTTGACTAACCTCCTTTGCTGATGTTGTTATTGGTGCTCCTTGTGCTGCTGCCGTTGTATGCTGTACTGTTTGGTGGCTGTTTGGCTGGTATTCTTGTTATCCTTTATTCTTGATTCATCTCATCGAGTCATTCCTCCTTGCAATGCGTCTCGTTCGTAATTTTTCTTTATCGTGCCACTACCCGTTTCACCCAAATACTCGAGGAACAAGAGTGAGGGATGCGACGGCAAAAGGACCGATAGTGGGAATACCATCTGCAAATGTGTTGCTCCTGTGTCAATCAATCGATTGTGTTTCGAGTATTTATTATTACGAGTATTTTTCCCGTATTTTCCCTTATTCCAGTTTCGAACTGAACGTGTAATTCAATCGCGTTCGCTTACGGATGTTTTTATGAACATTTCAATCTGAATGGGGAATGGAGTATGGCCCAGCGGGCACGTCAGATGAATTCATATTTTATCGTCTCTCAGACTGGTGGTTTCAGGATAATTGTGAAGGATTTGAGATAGATGGTGTACTTGGGGGCCGACGTAGACAGATTATGTAAAACGGGGTAGAAGAAATGAATGCCTTTGACATTGATCGGATCAACAAGGATGCTGTTAAAGAAAGGTCTTTTCAAGAAATGTGTAAGTTGAACGCGAGGATTTGTAAAGCTTGTCAAAGGACAAAAGAAAAAAAAACTTTTTTTATCATCGTCTATCAAGCGATTCGAGACTTTGGGTGTCTATCAGTTATAGCTGTATAGGTATTATTTGCAGTGATTTTCCGTTTACTTTGAACCTTGAAAAATCCTTAATTTTTGAATACGACATCGTGTAAATTATCGTCGGCAGAGCGATTGATGAATTGGGCTAATTTTTGGAATTTTCCATTACTTTGCCAAGGGAGCGGAATCTCCAATTATTTGGTAAGACAACTATACTTCATTTTCAAGACCTATAGTGACCCGGTTTATCCCCTTACCCTATCTACCAACAATATTTATCATCCCCTCCTTCATCACAAATTGCCCCACGATAAAATCGTGGATGCACAGCACTCCCCCCTAAAGACTAAATTTCTTAAATTTTAATCGAATCAACGAAAGAGCTTTCTTCAACACCACTTTGGTATAATGACAGGCTTTTCCGACTATTTTGGTACCTATCTCCCTATCACAAAGCTATTTATTTAATGAGGGCAAACCTTATAAACGATCTTAAGTCCTTAGCCCTTTGTCAATTATGAAAAAAAATCTGATGGCTACCCAACCTCTCCCTCTTACAATGACCTGTAACAACAAACCTGTCGCCAAATTTGCCACCCTTTTCAAAAAATCGCTGATAACTTCTTTATAGCTGATTATCAACTACTTACCGAGTTCATAGTTGGACCATCCTTCGTACTCTCGACTGATTAAAAAGAAATTAAATCAACTTAAAGAAGAATTCATTCCTGGCTTGATATTCCTCCACTGCACTCTTTCTGTGACTCTTTCGAAAATGTTTACAGAGTGCGCCATCTCATATGGGTCGATGTAAATTTCGAACAACTTCAACAATTCCCAACCGATTTTGGAAATTCAATTCCAAATGACCGCCTTTATTGCCGATGCAAGAATGGGCTCGTTTTCGCGCATTCTCCATGAGATTTTCGAGCATTTCGGTCGAAATTTCTGCGATTTCCGCAAGAATGTTTTTTTTTGAGCTGTTCTATTGTCTCCTGGCAGTTAGCATACATCTTGCTTTTCAAGTATCCCCAAAGAAAAAAGTCTGGAGGAGCCAAATCCGACGATCTCGGGGACCAGTCAATATCGCCCTTTTTTGACACCAATCTTCCAGCGAACTTCTTACGCAAAAGGTTCATTGTTTTGTCCGCAGTATGGCATGTCGCGTCATCCTGTTGAAACGAAAAGTTAAATAAGCCTTTTTTACTCATTTCTGGGATCACATAATGGGCCAACATCCACCGATATCGATCGCCCTCCACTGTATCGCCAACTTTGAAGAAATACGGTCCAATGATGGTTTTAGTGCATACACCGGCCCAAACAGTAACTTTTTGATCATATAGCGGCTCTTCATGAATAATGTGAGGATTTTCGGTGCCCCAGAAGCGACAATTTTTTATTAACTGAGCCAGAGAGCGTAAAATGTGCCTCATCGGTCATCAAAATTTGCTGCCAGAATTCCGGCTCAGTATTAATCATTGCAACGATATTTGTGCGTATGACAAGCGCCGTGGCTCATCTTGTGGCAAAATTCTTTGAGTTATCTGCACTTTGTATGAAAATAAGTGAAGAGCATCCTTTAAAATTCTCCGCAAAGTGGTCCCACTGATGCCTAACTGCTGCGAACGGCGCGGATATGACAAACTTGGGTCTTCTTGAACACTGGCCTTCACAGACTGAATAGATGAGTTTGAACGCCGCGGACATGGCCTAGGTTGCTCACGAGGACTTGCCACAGAACGTAATTGAAAAAAAATTCGAGGCCCAATTACGATATGAATTGTATATTTTTTGGGTGCAACACGATCACAATATTTTGCACGATACGCACGTTGAGTTAGCACAATCGAGCGTTCATTTTTAATGAACATTGAAACTGTTTCCGCGCGTTCTTATGGTGTGAAGCGATTCAAGGTTGAAATTGTACTGAATTGACGTTTCCAAAATGCTACAAATGGTGCACTCTGTATTTGCTGAGTTTCTGGAGAATTCCCTCAAATATGGAAATGTTTTTTGTTGCCCACGGATAAAAAAAAAAGGTCCGAAGAGTGATGATGTGATGCCCTATGGCGGAAGTCTCACATTTACCCACTTTTCGAAAGAATTTGATACCAAATCTTACGATTTCATTGCAAATCCGTAGTCTCCCCTAGACAGAAAAGTTACCTCAAGTTGTACTTGATCGTATTTGTATCCTTCACCCCCTAAACGCTAATAGTCAAAGCAAGACAAGGAGGTCAACGCTGATTCAAGCAATTCCAGTAAAGCATTCGATAAACCTGATTTTGCATCCATTTTATTGATCTGATTTATCTTTTGGTGTCCCTCATGGCAGCCACTTAGGACCACTTTATTGCATTCTTTGGTTGATATTGAAACGGTTATTTATCATCTCACCGTACGCCAATGACACCAAGTTTTTCAATACCACTTCCTCGGGACATAACTCTTCTTTTGGGGGTATTCAATGAGATCCTAACAGTTTTTCTGTCCGGTGCTCCAAAAACTGCTTGCTACCAAAGTGCCAATCAATCACTCTTTTACGAACAAGCATCAAATCTTCTCCTCGTCTCTTCTTTCTCTACAATCACAAAATCATTTCAAAAATTCATTATCTGGGTGTGCATTTCCAATATAACAATAATGACATGGAAAACAAAAGAGTTACTGTGAACTACAACCAACGCAAATTCAGTCGAATCTCTCAAATCTTATCTAGGACAACCACCCCCGGAGAGTAGTGAATGAACATCTTCGACACAAACCATCTGCACCCAGTCCAGTTTGTATGACAAACACCATAAGAACGTACACTCTTAAACATGCACGAATTATAAAAAAAAAATAGAAAAAATCAAGCCGTCTTCACCGATGAAATGATCCGTGACCTAAGGCAATACAGCTCTCGAACTGTAGGCCAATACAGTTCGCCTCCCTTCTTAAATAGAATGTGTTGTCTCCTCACCACCATATTCACATTTCCAAAACCAAGAGCATCCAACGCCGTTTCCTGCCTTTTACTCTGGAAAAATTTTCTGTCTCTACCCCTATATTAAAACCGCCTTCAACTAAAATACAATAATCAGATTTTTGAGTGACGATCAGAAGGATGCTCGCGCTTCAATTTAGATGGAAAGGATCGCCTCGTCCTGACTGGACTTCATGGTAATAACTGGATATGAAAACTGGCTATGAGTCTGGAATAAAATGAATGTCCACTGGAAAACAAGTGGCTCTCCCGTCCTAGTCAGGCATGTCAGACGAAGTCGCACCTCGAAGGTCATGCTCATTGTTTTTTCTATTTATGGTGAGGCCATAGTGAGGTCAGAGTTCATTCGAGAGGGGAACAATGATAAACTCCGAATATTACAAGGTTTGTGAGACGACGTAGGGAGAGAAAGACCACAAAAATGAGAATTTGCTTCATCACGACAACGCGCTGTGCCATATGTCGCTTCTAATTCATGAACATCTAAGCACGGCTTTTGAAATACCCTATTCATTAAAATACCTTACATAAGCAAGGCCGGCCGCGATAGATTTGGTGTCCATAAGGTATTTTTGGCTACCTTCATAACCAACAATTAATCAAGCTCTTGATCTCAACCTTCAATCGGTTGATGTCGCTGAAAGTGTTTACAGACTCCTAGACTCCTTTACGAAATTGTGAGCTTATTTTCAGAGCTAGGCTCTATCAAAGCAAAGTTTTTTTGAAGCATTTATTCTTATTTACAGTTGGAAGCTCTACCACCTTTATCGGATCAGAAATAAATCCTTTTTAAAATCGCACCCATTAACATACTCGTATAATGACTTATGCCAGCTCTCTCCGGGATACTCTTCTAACCTCATATGAGGTTTGTACATATACTTTTTTTTTTCCTGACGTGAGTCTTCGTCGCACGGCGCGGTGGTCACACCGAGCGGGTTCGGTGATGGGGGTCTGATCTTTAAATCAAGCTAATGGTCAGACCGTTGCAAGCATTCGTTTAGGCTGAATCGGAATTTGTAGTCCTGTCGAGAGAGGCGGCAAGCTTAAAGTACAGCGAACGATTGAACAGCGGTATTCCATTATGTTTTGAGATATAAGGCATGATTCGCTTTGTGTTCAGGGATAAAAGCATGTCACGAACTGTAGTTTTTAGACAGTACAAGCTACCAGAGGAAAAAGTGAAGTCCAAAGTGAAAATCATGCTCATCGACAAAAGAGAAGACTTAACATGCATGGCACCTAGCTAGTGTAGGGTGACCGACTACCTGACGCGAAACGGCGATATCTCAAACCCCACACAGTCCTAACTTGGCAACGGCAAACCTTTTTCTATTCTAAGAACTGTGGCAAAGTGTCTTCAAAGAAGCTTGAACGGGTACACCCTTAATCTGCCTACCAGGAAGCCTTTGAGTCGTTTAAAAGCCGATGATAAAAGTATGTCGATGCACAAAAGATGTACTTTCAAGGGCTTGGTTTCGAGATCATAACTAAATATATATTACATATATATATGTATATATACATATGTTTTGTTACCAGTGATGGCCCTTTTCAGTAAATCGGGATCGTCATTCACGTCATTCAACAGCTCCTGAGTGGTGTTCATGAGACGGTTTTTAAAATCCAAAAACCCAAGGTACTTAGCTCGCGACATTCAAGAAGTCACCGCTCATTCTATAAGTAAAAATAAATGTTGACAAAAAATTTAAACTAAAAATCCCAATGCACTGCAGATGTTAGTTTTGAATCGCTAAATAGGGCCGAGTATATCCCTGACCTCAAAATATTAGAGAACCTGTGGCCAATTATGGGATAAAAAGTATGCAACAAGACATTTGAAACAATTGAACTACTCAAAACGGTCATAACTGGTGGGCTGAAGAGGTAGCAACCGAGGAAATCCAAAAGCTTTACGACTCTATACCACGAAGAATCCAACGGTCATAAAGGCTAAGGTTATTTAGAAAAATTAAAGACTGGATTGCCCTTAAAAATTACTAGTGTTATTCAATGTTTTAGAATTCCATGACGAATAAAAAAAAAGTAAGTCGCTGAAGTTGGTTGCGGTCCAATTGAACAAGTTTAACTTTTCTAGATAAAATTTTCGAAATTTATCACTCGGAGTCTTTAATAAAAATATGTCGCTAGTTAGCAAATGCAGACTGCCGTAAATACAGCAATTACCAACTTCAATACTCAATGAGCATTGGAAAAATTCCACCTGATCCAACAACTTTTTATGGAAATAATATGAGCATGACTATAATATGACAGGCTTACTCTGGTCTATTTCTATTTGCTTCTCGGCATCCAGGCAAGTACATTTTGGCCGTGGCTTTTAATTTAATATTAAGATAGAGTAATCAAACAAAAGATGTCATCGTAAATAAATTAATAAGGAAAATTTTTTTTTTATGGACAGTGTTAATATTTTTATTTTAA
This sequence comes from Merodon equestris, assembly GCA_958301585.1. Taxonomy (NCBI): domain Eukaryota; kingdom Metazoa; phylum Arthropoda; class Insecta; order Diptera; family Syrphidae; genus Merodon; species Merodon equestris. The sequence goes on along the minus strand of OY284417.1, from coordinate 95,020,959 downwards.
TCTGAAGGAACAGCATCCGCCTTGGCTTCGTCTTCACCTAGGGTCTGCCAAAGGTGTAGCATTAGTGTGAACTTTATCTTTAATATAACCGAAAAGTAAAAATCTTTGTCCAAATTTGTCACAGTATAAAACCACTGCTTCACTAGGTTCTCAAATTTCAAGCAAGAAAATCGAATAAAATTTTGCCTAATGACATTGTCAGCCAAAAAACTACACTAAATTGCCACTCCTTCTGGATTGGAAGGATGTTCTCTGTGATTTATTTGTTTATGAACTCTTCATGGAAATAGTATGGAATATTGAAGAGTCAATGGGCTGATCGCAAAATGAGCTGTTAATAAACTGCTTTAGTATCCAGCTACATACCAACAAGCTCGAATAAAACGTAATTGCCAAAACATCACCGGTATTACCGAAGGTATTCGAAACCAGCCAGATACTTCGATTTTTAAGATAAATTCAAAAGGTTGGTCTTCATTTATGGGCCTATAAAATCCTAATTCCTAAACTACAAGGTTGTCCGATAAGTACGTAGCCTCACCGCCAGATGGCGCCAGTATCGCAACAGCTTTCCAGAGCTATCCTGTAGTACATTCTATTAGACGGTTACTGTCGAAATTTCAGCCGGAAAGGACTCGTAGTTTTGTTTTGACCGCGTGTGGAACCGGGAGTGTCCGCGGGTTTTAGATAAATGGAAAAAGAGCAATATCGGTCGGTGATTCGATTCTTGTTTTTGGAAGGTAAATCGCGCAGCGAAATCAAAGAGCGTTTGGATGTTGTGTACGGTGACTCTTCTCCTTCGATGGCGACCATCAAAAATTGGTTTAACGAGTTTTAACGTAGTCGCACGTCAGTTTTTGATGAGCCACGTCCAGGTGCCCCGAAAACGGCTACCACGGAGGATAATGTGACAAAAATCCATGATCTCGTATTGGCAGACCGCCGATTAAAGGTGCATGAGATAGCTGAGACAGTAGGCATTTTAAAAGATCGCGTGGGTCATATCCTGCATGAAATTTTGGGCATGAGAAAGCTGTCGGCGCGATGGGTGCCGCGTTTGCTCACTCCGGACAACAAGCGCAACCGTGAGACCACTTTAGAGCAGTCTTTGACGCTGTTTAATCGCAATCCGAAGGAGTTTCTGCGTCGTTTCGTGACAGTCGAGGAAACATGGATCCACTGGTACACACCAGAGACCAAGGAACAATCGAAACAGTGGACTTCACCCGGCGAACGTGCTCCGAAGAAGGCGAAGACTGTCCCATTGGGCGGAAAGGTGATGGCCACCGTTTTCTGGGATTCACAAGGTGTGATCCACATCGACTATCTGGAGAAGGGCAAAACGGTCACAGGACTGTACTATGCCAAATATTTATTGGGCCGATTCGACACCGAATTGAAGAAAAAACGGCTCCACTTGGCGAAGAAAAAAGTGCTCTTCCACCATGATAACGCACCGGCTCACACCTCCGCCCTCGCCACGGTTAAATTGGTCGAATTGGGCTACGAACTGCTGGCCCATCCACCGTATTCTCCAGATTTGGCCCCGTGCGACTTATTTTTGTTTCCAAACTTGAAAAAGTCACTCTGTCTGGTTTAAACAATAAGGCGCTGCCGCTTAAAATTTGAAGATTGTAGGATATTGACTAGAAGAGAAGTTGACATCCGGGCTCATGCGATTTGACATCTTTAGACTTATTTTTGACTTATGCTTTTATTATTATTACTGGCCACTTGGAACTCGGCAGTTCAGGGCTTTGTTGACAACCCTTCTCCAAGCCCCTTTGGAGTCTGTTCCCTCCATTTGTTGCTGTACTGTTCTACTTTACTCCTTCTAAGCCAGAGACCAGGTTTCACCATGTACTTGGTTCTCTCTTCATTTACTTCTAAACCTATTCCCTCACCTACCATTTTTAGGTAGGTGTGATCCCATTTAGGGTTGTTCCTTTATAATTTTCCTGAATGAAACTTACTACTTAGTCCAACACCAAAATAATGAAAAGTGATGACAAGCTGTCTTCTTGTTTTAATCCTTCACGTACTTCAAAAGTACGTAAGGCGTTTTGTACTTTAACTCGTTCTTTGTTTCCCTAAAGGCATACTTGTGTTAGTTTCACTAACTTTTTCGGTATTCAGAGCTTTAATAAGGCAAGATATCATATATTTTCGATCGACGAAAGTCCCATTTCTTTAATAGAAAATTTTGTATAGTGCGACTCTGGTCACTCGTCGAGCGGTTCCTTCTAAAGCCACACTGGTAGTCTCACAGAATATTTCACATCATCTTGTCTCAACGTGATAATCCTCGTTAATTGTTGCATTGTGTTCCGTCACCCTTTCTTAAATATGGGAAAATTATCTAATTGGTTGGTTGTGTATTCTTTTTTGTTTAAATGTTGTGGCTTTCAAAATCAACCAGAACCATTATCGTTTGATGAAGTATGAAGACTTTCTTCTCCCACTGTTAAATGAATCACCTATTTTCGCGTTGAATTGTTTTTTTCCTATATCCAACTTATTTTAGACAAAAATGTTTAAGTCTAGCTAAATTATCTAAATTAATTAAAATTACTTTGCTGACCCGTGGTGGGCTCTCTAAAGCAGACAGCACGCTCTTGAAACTTGTCTTTCGGCTTAATTAAAATAAATGAATAATAAAAGCAAAGAAAATTAAAAAAAAAGACAAAAAACTTAGCATGCGATAGTGAATTCTTGTGTGCGATTTTCACATCGAATGATGAAAAATTGTCGAATATTTCATCCATGGTCTCGTACCTCCCGTCTTTTAGTTTTCTGTCGTCACCTTCGGTAGGACAATGAACGTTTAGAAGTAGATATCTATAGCGACGACCCCAGGTTTAGGCCATCGTCGTTGTAAAATACTACGTCCTTTAGGTTCTGCACAATTCTGTTGCTGATAAAGAACCATGTTCCAAGTTTGTGGGTGTCCATCCTTTAAAATTGTTCCGTTCAAAAGTCGAACTCCTTGTACTATTGTGATATCCAATTTATACTTACTGATGGGAAAGCACCCGATGTGTACAGGCTTCATACATTCTACGAGTCTATCCTTATTTATTGTGCATATTTCCACACGCACAATCCCCCCTTCAGTAGTTCCCGTCCGTAGATCCGATCGGGGAACTAGTTGACCATACCTCCGGAATATTTTTCCTGAGGAAGACCAGTCGTCAAGATGTGTAAATGATATTTGGTGCTGTTATTAGTATGGTGTTGTAATGGTTTATTATTGTAGTGATGTGAATGTGAAAAGTGCAAAAGTTCTACCTCTACCTCTGCTATTTTTTCATGGGGCGATGAGGAATTTAATCGCCTCTTACCACTGGTATTCCGAGCCGCGGGTATATTCTAACCCTTATCCCACAGAGCTAATTGCCAGAGACTGTACTTTATTATGTAATAGAGAGGAGCATTGAAAATGTGTTGAAAGTACGTCGAATCGAAAACGAAAACTTCTAAACTAACTTTTGACTCATCTTCATTCCCATATCAAGGAGGAGTCATAATAGGCACTCTGGGACTTCGTCTCCCAAATATCCTCCATCAATTCCCTTCAAAATGACAGAAAGATGACACTGAAGAAAGCAAAACTCCATGAAAGCCGAGGAGGTCGCGGAGGAGGGCGCCTTTGTTGATATACAAGAAGCATTTGATAATGCAAATCACTCATCATTAATGAATGCACTTTGTAGAAAATAGTTAATTATCAAATGGATAAATGTCATGCTAAAAGAAAGTCACAAAACAGCCAAATTAGGCACGTCAGAGATAGTGATGAAAACTCTTAGAGGTTGCAGGGGGAAGCCTTTTCCCAATTTCTATGATCAATTCTAGTAGACGAACTTCTCTGGGTCCTTAATAATAATCTCATGCAAAGATCAATTCTAAACATCCCACAATTACACACTGCTATACAGGCTGAAGCTGCCAAACAGCCTTAACAGCAGAGAACCTATAAATACAAAGAAGGAGACCTTGTTGGACATCTAGAAATTCTTAAAAGAGTGAACACGATTTGAGAGCTAACCCTTGTTGAATTTTAAAATATACTACGAAGTACTCATACCTAGCAGAGAACAATGGAACAACAACCTCCCTTAGACGAATAATGGAGCCTAGAAATGGTATACAGATGGATCGAAATCTGGAAACAAGGTAGGGGCTGGTGTGATAGGACCAAGGTGCAGCATTCCCCTCTGCAATGAGTCAACAATATTACAGTTTGAGCTACTTGCAATCAATGAAGCAGCAAACATCATCGGTGACAGGAGACCCACTAACACTGGGATAATTATATAAAGACAGGTAAGCGGTGCTTAAAGTGCTAACGAGGTACATTTTCAGCTCTAAGGCTATCTAAGAATGTCACAAAACACTAAGCAAACTGGCAGTAAATAACAGACTAAAGCTGTTCTGGGTGCCAGGTCATGAAAACCATGTAGGCAATATAAAGATATACAAGCCGAGAAAGGTGCTCGGATACCTTTTACGGAGCTATTCCCCTTTATGGATTCGACAATTCAGACATAAACTTACATTTACATAAAAGAATCATTAAACAAAAAAATCTATTCTGGAACAGACAGGAGCGTATTAAAAACTCAAGAATCCTAAACATGCCAATGAAGCTCTAGAACTTAATAAAGCCGACCTAAGAGTGCTATGTGAGGCACTAACAGGCCTTGGGGCATGCAACTACCACCTTTATAAAATCGGTCTCAGCAGCATAGAAGGCAAGGAAACTATGGAGCACACACTGACCGTCTGGCCCAGCCTTACCCGAAAAAGATTCAAAATGACAAGTAATACAATCATAGGAAATCTCATCCAGAGAAGTTATGAAATTTTTGAAGGCAAGAATCCTAGACCTAAGCTCTTATTTTCAATTTAAACTTTTCTCATACTCGTACATCCAGAGGATAATGCATATTTTTGGACCTCTTCAACAGGATTCTACAAGGTGGCGCAAAAGCAATCACCCTGTCGAAAGATGTTATAATTTTTTCAAACGTCTTCGTACATTTATCATATTCGACATTTGTGAACTAGACAGCTGTAGTATAGAAACAGATAAGCAATGGAGCACTATACTTCACAACGGAGTGAAATAATTGTGTCGATGTTTTAGATCAATAATCAGTCGGTGGTCTTAGCGCAGCGTGAATTTTTACGTCGATTTCCTAATCGTGTCGTGCCAACTGGGCAACCATTCCGGCGCTTAATTACTCGACTAGAACAGACTGGAACCACAGGAGACCATGCGGGCGTGGCCGCCACCGGACTGGTCGTTCGGCCGAGAGTATCGCGGCTGTGGCTGCCGATCTCACCGAGAGCGAAGAAACACCAACCAGACGACGGGCCACGCAATTGGGCATCATCAGACGGACCCTACAGCGAATTGCTGACCGTCAGTCGCGTGGGAATTACTGTCAAGCTATCTCAATAGTGAAGAGGTCGATTTTGTGTAGAAATTCATCATGAGCGACGAGGCGCATTCTGGGGCACTGAAAATAGGCGTGTGATGCACGAAGAGCCATTACATCCACTCATAGCCACTGTGTGGTGTGGCGTTCACGCGAGAGGAGTGATTGGACCGTATTTTTTTTTTTTTTGAGGACGCCATCGGCAATACGGTCGCTGTTACCGCGAACGCTAAAGGGCTATGATAAACGACTTCTTATTGCCAGAATTGTATGAGCGGGGCTTGGTGAACATGTGGTTTCAACAAGACGGTGCAACCGGTGCACACACCAGCAAGATCACCCGATATAACCATCCCAGACTTTGAGAGCCTTGGCGCAGTGGGTAGTATGTCGGCCGCTGACGCGCGATGAGCGAGTTTGGATCCTGATAGCACCAACGCCATCGAATGTTCATTCCGCGGCTTCTCTCCTCGGCGGGGCGCTGGCGAAACCCCCCGCAGTACACTTGCCTTGAAAAAGCTTCTCGGCTCTCACCGTTCGGAATTCGCATTCCACTGTAGGTCCCGTTCACTTGTGTTAAAAACAAGTCGCACACAACATACCTAAGTGAATTAAAGAAGCTTGGTTCTGGCTTGTCATGAGCTATAATGCCATCTAAGAAGAAGAAGAAGAAGATACTTTTTTCTTTGGGAATACTTGAAGTCGCGGGCTTATGCCAGTTAGCCTCAGACAATGTTCGACAGGAATGCGAACAGTTATGGAAAATGCTATAAAACAGGTACAAAGGTATATCAAAAGTGGCGGCAGCCACTTCACGGATATCATATTTCCCACTTAACAGAAAAAATTGTAAAAGTCCAAGTAAGATTTCTACCACTCAAAAACATTTTTTTTTTTATTTAGTAAAAAAGTAATTCAAAAACGAAATTGAATGATGAATTTTGCGCCACCTTTTAGAACGGAGATAATTTTTTTTCGATAGTTCTTTTCAGTATAGACTTGGTGGACAGCTTCAGCATCGTACTGCTATACGAAGACTTATTTCTTCATCCATTTAGCTCAGCATGCCTTTTTTCAACTCTTAGCTTTATATACTTTTCGTCAAACCAAGCAATTCTTGACACTGGTCTATAGACCACAATATCGATTTGAATTTAAGATCTCCAGTTGAAAGTCGCTAACTGCTTAACGAGTCCATGAACCTATGGCAAGCTTTTCATTCCTCGTAGACATTGAGTGAGGAAACCTCCCGACATAAAAAAATCTCATCGAGTCCGGATCCCCCGAGATGAATAAAAATTGACAGCTGTCCAACTGACGAATTCATTGATTGAGCTGAATTCACACTTGATTTGAATTATACATACGACTCCTATCTAAATGGCAAAAATAGACATATTTCAAGCCAACTGCATTAATAAAGAGTTGAGCGTAAGAGTTGCTAAATAAAAACTGAATTTTTTTCCCACGTGCGGAAGGGAATGATTTTTAAATGTCGTCATGTCCCTCTCGCGACACATTATTGATGTAAACCATTCCGCTCGAGCTCACATGACAACCATCATAAAAGGATGAAAGAAAAAAAAAATCCCAAAAGGTCTATGTCATATCCCGCCCATGCTCTGAAAGCTGAAGCAAAAACGAGAAACAAAAAAACAAAATTCATCCAAATCTGATGACCAAAGCACCACTGTCGTCACGTTGTCGAAAAACAACGATAAAAAGGATACGCTCAAACATTTTTGATTCAATTTTTTTTATTAGTGCAGCAATCCAATACTCTTACTCTATACGTTTTATGCTTAAAAATTTGTCACGTTTGCCCGCCACTAAACGTCCACCATCTATCGATGGGACACCCACCTGAATGGACATCTAGTATGCATGTGATATAAAACAACAAACCCTTGTCGTCGGAATGACGCGAAGCGGCGTAAATAAAACCCGATACAACGGACGTTACAGGACCAATCGTTATTGGCGTCGAACCTCGAGCCTCTACCCTCATTCTCTATCTTCGAACCACGTCCACGTGACGGGAAGCCCACATTTTTATACCACTTGTGTGCTAACGATACGACTGATGGATTTCAGTAAACCTTTTTTGTGACGCATTCTGTGTCTGCCTCATGGTATTTAAGCTGCAGACTGAAGCTTACCGGTACGTTTGGCAGGTCTCTTAACTACAGGATTCCATCCGTAATGCATGTTTATTTAGTGAAAAATGCCTGTTCCTGTTTATGTTGAACTGAAAAAATAAACAGCGCGCACACACGATTGTGCATCTAGAATGGTAGCATGTACTCCTGGGGGTGCAAAGCTGCCAACAATGCCCAGTTACTTGCAGGTCGAGTGGATTCCGACCGGATATGGCAATCGCTTTGTACGGAAATATTCATATATTGTGAGGTATCATCATTACGACTGGCTCGGTTCCTGGTGGTTCGCAAATTAAACAATGTTGCCGACTATCCTCCGGTGACATATTAATATTTTTGCTTACTGTTTGGATAGTTGCACTTTACTTTATAGAGAGAGAGATGATGGTTGGGGGCATATTCACTGGTGGTTAACTGATTGTGTGTGTCCTTTTGCATATACCCATTAAACGCTCTCGCCGGAACCTTTTGAAAAGTTCCATTTCCCTTAAACAACTAGACCAGGAGGAGAAGGACAACCGAAGCACCACTTACCACATAGAGCGCAATAGCCATAGACATATAGATACCTACCTACCTACCCGCATGGATACGCGAGTGTGGCAGCATGTGGTCGGGTAGGTCGAGGCGGGTGTATTCCTGGTTCAAGGTTCGGCATAGGACGCTTTAATGGAATCCTCTTAGCGAATTCTAATGATTCAGAAGGAAATAATTGACTCTAAGAAGTTAGGGGAAATTTTAACGGCTCCCACAGCCACACTTACTCCCACTCTTTACTTCTTGTGCTTTGTTCCATCTTACTGCGTGGTGCTTCGCTTCCGTCTATCACTCTTCCGCGGCGTATTTTAATTTTTTTTTTTATTCGTCCACTCCGGAGACGCCATAGAGCACGCGAAGACAAAGCTTAAGAAAAGCATAAAGAGGAGTGGGGAAGCCTGTTTCGGTATTGTGTTGTTTGGAGCTATTGTTCTTGGTATCTTCATGGAACGTAGTTATAATTGGATGCTTTTAATAGAATTGTTCCTTTATGCGCGGCATATAATGAAGTTTGTTATTTAACTGAAAGTTCCTATTTTTGATTTTCTTTTTCTTGTTTTTTGTATGGCAGCCGAGGATGCGGATGTGAAGGCAGCCATTATGTGGTATTAATTGGGAAAATGATGTTACCTCTTATTTGATGTATTGAAAGCATTCGAATCGGCTTTGTGACACTGGGTCGGGGTAATGAGTACTCGTAAGTACACATTTAAGGACGCAACTGATGTGGTTCTAAAATTAAAGTTAAGGGAAGGAGACAAAACGAATGGTAGCAACATAGTGCCTTAATTGAAGGGAAGTTGTCGTATTCATTATCGCTTTGGAATTTTCGGAAAGAAAAACGACACCTGTTGAATACGAACAATTTAAGTGCAATTAATGGAGTGACAGATGGCTGAATCCTTACGAAACGAGGCTTAATAGAGCATATCGACAAGACAGTTTTTTGTATTCAGTTCATCAGTGCAGCTAAAGAGCTTAAAAAGTGCTATTTAGGTAATTTTTACAAATTAAAATAGAATAGCCGTAGAAAAGCAGTTTAATTGCTAAACATATGCCGGACTTTTACTCGCCATAATTTTAGCGCACATCCTAATATAAAAGGCCGTTTATCCGTGTGCCGTATGCATTACTACGATCATCATGTAGAGCAGTTATAACCTAGAGATGTTACTTCGCATACTAGGCAAAGTAACACTGAAGAGATAAGATATAAAGGGTGATTTTTTTATTGTTTGGTTTTTCAGTGTTCTACATTTGACAGTAATTGAACGATTCGTGACATGTTTTTAAATTTCCCATACTTAATTAGTATTGCCATTTTACTATGAGAAGACTCATTTTCAAACAATACCTACGAATTACTTTCTTTAATTACCAAAATTCATGCAATTCAACCATTTTACGGTGGTCATAATCGAGTAGGCAATTCGAGTCAGTGTCCAAATTTAGCCCCAATTTCATTCTACTGAATATCAAGCATATCGCTGCTGTAACCAAGAATCTTGGTCTGAAACCTGACAAAATACAGCTCGTGCAAGAACTGAAGCCAAGCAACCTACCACATTATCGAATTTTCGTAGGGTGGGCTTTAGAAGAAGAACCGCCTTTTCATCGAAAAAATGATCTCTCGTTTTGGACCGATGAATAGCCCGGCTAGATTTTTTTTTTATCATTCGTGCAGGTTCAAGAGTGTACGCTCTTTTGGTGTTTGTCACACAACCTGGACAGGGTGCAGATGGTTTGTGCCGAAGATGTTCGTTCATTACTCTCCGGGGGTGGTTGTCTTAGATAGAATAAGAGAGTTGACTGAATTTGTCTCATTGGTTGTAATTCACAGTAACTTTTTTGTTCCACGCTTTTAAGGTGTTATATTGAAAATACACACACAGACTGTGAATTTTAAAATGATCGTATACTGCGAGTGTCATGCCTTCGTCAGCACTTTTTGATCATGTTTCATTCAGAACTGATGTTGTTGCACAGTTTTTCTGTATAGAAATTGTTCTTGACTATGGATGGACTTGAACTACAGACCTTCGGCTCAACAATCGGTGATGATTACCATTGCACCACGACCACCCCCATACATTAGACATAGAGCCCTTAGACTATTTCTCATAGGAATACTTTAAATTACTCGTCTATGCCGATAAGCCTAAGTGTTATTAGCAAGATATTAAAAAAGTGACTCAAAATTGAACTGTCTGTATAGGCGATTTAAACCGTAAACGTTTACACAAAATGGTCTTCAAAAAATAAATGGCAAATACCAGGCTATCAAATCAAGATATAACTTTTTGTTCTGCAAAGTTTCCTATACTTTCTTTGACAATTAAAAAAATGACGCTTGAAAAATCACTAACATTAATTTAAGCTTGTGTGGGGTCTGCATTTCCAACCTTTCAACTACAATGAAAAGCGCGAATGCATGTATGACCGATTTAAGTTTTATGGTATCATTACAAGGTAACAAATTTAAGCTGGTAATTTGATGGCACCAAGCAGTTGAAAACAAAATAGTTGCACTGGGTATTTCCAAAGGATTGGACAGGGCCTGGCATGAAGACCTTTTGTCGAAAATGCGTGCTTTCGGGATCGGTGACTCTCTTTTTCAATGGATTAGAAACTACTTTTCGAATCGCTCAATTCAAGTTGTTCTGATGGATTAAAGTCTGACATTCATTTCTTAAGAGTTGGTGATCCCCAGGGCTCCCTCTTGTCTCCGAAACTCTTTATCATTTTATAAATGATCTCTTGTCTGTCGCTTCTGCTCGACACTCCTTCGCGGACGACAGTACCCTTAGCTCCTCATATTCGTTCACTACTTTACGACCCTCCTTTCCGGCTCTAAACAACGTGCGGCATCGTATGTTAAACTCTGATATTGACGGCATCATTGCATAGGCTAAAAAGAGTGGAATTTAATGCCTCCAAAACACAGTGATGTATTCTTTCTGTCGTTAAAACGTATCACTAACCCGTAGCCATTATTCATGAATGTTACTTGCATCTCAGAAACCGAAAACTGACAAGTAACCCGAGCATTACCAAAACGTTGGGATCGCCGGAATGTGGGAATGTTTCCCTCCACTAAAAATGCTCTGATGAGAGACAATACAAGTCTCTCTAGGAATGCTCACCAATATACTCTAAAACGCTCTTTCGGACTTACTGTCAAATATAGAGAATCCTTCTTTAACCGAACCACACGAACCTGGAATTCCCTGCCGGATTCGGTCTTTCCCCTTCGGTACAACGTGCAAGCATTTAAGACCAATGTCAATCGGCATCTCCTCTATCTTCCTTTTTACCTTCTGCGCGCACTGTATCGCCACCATAATTAGATTATTAAGGTCTTTCGGTCTTTTCAGTTTTGGAAAAAAAAATCGCGGGTGGACCAAGTGCGGTAAATACGTTTGCTGAGGCATTGTACAACATTGCTTTGGTCAATAAATTGCGCTAAAACAACGATGAATGAGCAGGTACGACTTTCCTGCAAGAACTTATTTCGGTTTCAGCTCCTCTCGTCATCAGTTATGACCCTTTTCAGAAAATTTGGATCATCGTCTCCTGAAACTACAGGACTCTACAATTTTTTGCAATGCTTCAAGGTTTTCGTCCGTTGTTAACATTCTGGGGCAATTTCTCGTCCTTCCATGTAGCGTTCGTACCACTTGTCAATAATTTTCAACAAAAGTCAACATTTAATTTTACTTATCATACAACAAAAAATAGTTCAAAAACAGAATGTAAAATTTAAAAAGTCACCTTATTTTTTGAACAAACTTCATACTATATATCAGTGATTGTTAGACAGATTCAGATTACTTTCGAAACAAAATTGAGGGAAAAAAGGTCTAAGGTATAAAATGTATACTATCCACACACTGAAGGTAAGCTACGAACCTGTATAGTGGACACAAAATACCTGAATATTTATCTTCTAGGTACATACAGCAATGGAGTCCTCACTGTGGTAACATACGAACAACAGGACAAAACAATTTTGCTGCTATCGCCCGCATACTTGCCATACGATGAGAAGGACCCACCACAGTCCGAACACTTGTGCGACATGCCAAGTCACGCGGATTGTGTCTATTGATAGGCTGCGACGCCAATGAACACCACACTCAATTGGGATGCAGCGACATTAACAAAAGGGGTGAGTCCATTTTCGATTTCATAGTCTCCACCAACCTCAACATATGCAGCAAAGGTAATACACCAACGTTTCATAACCGGGTTAGGGAAGAGATAGTACTCTACAAAGTGAATTTAATTCTATCCGAGTAGAGAATTGAAGAGTGTCCACTAACTGTTCCTTTTCGGACCACCTTAATTTCAATAAAGAAAAACCAGTACCTTTCAGAAACCCTCAGAAGACAGACTGGAATCTTTTCTCAAACCTAGTTCCCAACAGGTTAGTACCGCCACAAGCCATCAACGAAGCCGATCCAACGTACATTGAGAATTCAGGGCGACATTCGACAAATCCTGCCCTTTGTAACGTGCTCGCAAGAAGACCAGCACAGTCTGGTGGATCACAGAGCTAAAGCAACTCAGAACCAGAACCAAGACCGGAACTCTATTCAATAGAGCAAAGATCACTAAAAGATCCGAAGACTGGAATAACTACAAATCTAGCCTCAATGAATACAAAGCAAAACAAGAGCTGCAAAGTTTAAATCCTGGCGGGAGTTCTGCGAATCATCTGAAACGAGATGGTTTTTGGACAGAATTCAGTCAGGAATCCCTAGAACTGCTGACTGAAACCCACATCCCAGGGTGTAAAACCACTGAAATCACAGTCCTCTTTGGGACGACGGTTCCTACGGTTCACCCAACCGAAGAAGTAATAAACAAGATTATCACAACAGATAAAGTATCATGGGCAATAAATTCGTTCAAACCTTTTAAATCTCCGGAGCCGGACGATATCTTGCCAGCGTTGGTTCAAAAAGCACAAACCCACACTGTACCCCACTTCGTAAGCATTTTTTCCAATTGTTTGTGCGCGAGGTACAGTCCACCACCGATCAGCGTATTATACCGGATCATAAATGACACAATAATAAGAGAAGCCAATTCGTCTTGGCTTACAAGAAACGACAGCCACACGACAAGATCATCGTGGCCAGAGTTCAATATCAGAAAAACCAAGAAGCTCTTCGCGCTGGACCGAAAACCGATCTGTACTCGTATGCTCGTCGGAGTGATCACAGGACACTGTCCCATCGGAGCAATGCTCCGGAAATGGAACTCGGGATGCAGCGATCTCTGCCGGAGCTGCGGCGATGAGGAATAAACCGAGACGATTGCCACTGCCCAGCTCTCCAGAGTCGCCACCTAGCTTGGCTGAACCATAGATTATTCACAGAGATTGCGGACGTAGCAAATGCAGATATATCGGATCTTCTAAAATTCATAAAGAGCACAGGTTAATTGTATGTGTACTCCACAAATGAAGGGAATCAAAATGGGCCCTTTGGCCTCCGAGTGGAAGTGATTCGCAACCATCATACTCCCCTTCTTTAACCTAACCTAACCTAACCTTTTTCCTTACCTATATTGTGTTGTCGCATGTCGTCGATCATTCAAGGAGGTCTGGAAACTTATCCTTGATTTTGAGTGGGAAGAAAAAGTAAAAGCTAACCAGCTGTCTGGTGAGAATGCGTTCAAGGATAGGCTGAACTGCGGGAAGCGATACTTCTTGTCACATTATACAATTGGAGGTAATATAGCATACTTTAATTTTTCGCATTGACTAAAGTTGCTGTCCGACCTGGCGATTCTTATTTTAAACGCCTGTTATGCTTATACTAATGCTCTAAAAGTCACTTTCACGACTTTCTTCATTATTGAGACTCTCTGAACTTTGCTAAACGGATAAATAGGTCATTACAATATACAGTCCACGATACATAATGGCATTATTGAACGACTTTCTATTGCTAACTAAACACTTCCTCGTCTCCTGGATGACTCTCAGCTTTTAATAGGTTTCACTTGTATCACCAATATTGTTACAGCTGACATCCTCATCGGAGTTCACTGGAAAATTTAAAGATTTGTGGAGCAATGACCAAACAGACAACACCAAAAAACCGATCGACCAGTCCCTTTATTCTAGTACCCCAAAATAGTTCATTGGCATTCCGTTCAACAGTCCCATGCAACAGTCCCATACATTACGATTGTTACAACCAAAACACAAAAACCCTAAAGCCACCAAATCCCGTAACAAATCATGAACCCATACAACATTAGTATTTCAAGCCAACCACACCGCTGGCGCTCGCACTATGATCCAAAATCAACAGCACGTTCCAAAGTCAAACCAACCATGCATCACAATTACCACTACCGCCGTTGCCCGATTCTCCCCTCGGCTAAAATCAAGCCGGACAACCGAGACTAAAGAATTAAATTGAAACCTCTTGTGTTTGCGGTTCCATCGAAGTCAATACGATGCTCCGCCCGGGCTGGCGTGCATGCTTATTTTCCCGTACATTTTGATTCTCATTTCTCTGACAAACATAGCAAATGTTTCGGCTGGCAATTGAAATATTTGCACTTTGCTTACTACTGGACGTAGGCATGTAGCTTATCCACTTATTGGAGAAGCCACAACGCGCTAACAAGTTGTAGTTGCACTCGTGGGGGTGCATGGCCGAGCGACTTCCGATCGCGAATTAAACAGGAAATGGTCGCCATGCCGGGATAACTACTCCCTGATGTGGAACTGTCCGGTATCACGAGGCCTTTTGTTTCTTTGTTGGTCAGCACCGTGCCACCGCACAGTCCACCTTAATTGCATTTAAACAACGGAAATGATATAACTGCATGCGTTTAGTCGCGATTGTTTGGCTCTCAATTCGCATTCCAATGTCGACTTCAACTGACAGGTGTTATTGCCGTTAATTTAGTTATAATTTGCATAGGCATCAAGAGAGATTGAAAGATTAAGTACCGCCGGACATACGTCCGAAATGCAGACTCTCTGCATGCATGAGACTATAAATTAAAGTTGTTGTCGACTTTCATTTAAGTTACGCGTGCATGGGTAGGTGCAGCTTTATTCAAAAACCAAAAAAAGGAAAAGGAAAAATTAATTACCATGAGCCTTTGACGTTGGGCATAATGATATAAGTAATTTAATTTCTACCCCAACTGTACGCGCGTTCGGTTGCACAGCGGCATCCGTGCTTAATTTACATTTATGAATGAAATTATCAGAAGTGATCCATTAACTGTCAAGATGTCGAAATATCAAAAACTGTGAGTAGCTGTGCTTGTTCTTGCTTTTTTTCTACTTTAGGCTTTATAAGGTAAACATTAATTCTTAGGGGCCCTCCGTACATTGTATATTCAGAAGGTAGATGATTGAATGTTAAGGCTGTGCATACCAGTGAGAAAAAGTAAGCATTTACCGAGCAGGAAGCCATGGAATCAGAGTGAGCTAGCTAACTTCAGCTAGCCGAAAGACCAGCCAGCTAGGGGACTACAGCAAGCCAGGCGATAGCAGTCAATCTGACGGTTGCAGCTTACCAAATGACTGTAACTAAACAGCTTCAGTTAATTAGGGGACTACAGCTAAGCAAATGTCTGTAGCTGAGCCAGCCGGGCGCCCGCGACTAACCACGTGACTTCAATTAGCTAGGGGTTGTATCAAGCCAGGCGACTGTAGCTGGCTAAGTGACTGCAACTAACCAGTCGGGTGAATGCTGCTAACCACGCGGCATTAACTAGCCAGGCAACTACAGCTAAGTAGCATGCTAAACTTGTAGCTGGTTAAGTGGGTGCAACTAACTAGCTTAATACAAGTAGTCAGCGACCGCAAGTTACTTAAGCAAGCCAGGTGATTCCAACAAACCAGGCGACTGAACAGACCAGACCAATTCTGGTAGCCTATTTGCTATAACTAATCAGGCAACTTCAATTAGTCAGACGACTGCAGCTACATAGGCAAATGACCGTAGCTGTGCAGGCAACTAAAAGGAGGGCCATCTTCTTTTTTTTTTTTAAATAAATAAATAAATTGTTTAAATCATAAGTTATTTTGAAACTGACAACCGTTTCCCGATCGAAATCTTGACAGAAAGTCAGTATCATACCTCCGCGGAACGAAATGAATCGCTTTACGCCTGAACAACGTTGGGAAATATCGAAAACTTATTTCCAAAGTGAGTGCTGTGTAGCCCAAACAGTGCGTTTTTTTTTAAAAAGAAGTATTGTACTCAAGTTTGTGAGATAGGTATGCTAGTGGACAACGCTCATGACCCCTGTCGTCGTACGGTACGCAAAGATGAGAATGTGGCCGAGAGTGTGAGATCCAATTCACGAACATCGACTCGCCATCGATCTCAACAGCTCAACATTTCACGCATTAGCCTGAGGAGAATTCTGCACAAAGCTCTTGGGTTATTCGCTTACAAGGTCCAATTGAAAAGTGGAAGAGTTGGTTTTCAACAGCACCTCGAAACCTTCAAACAGATGAGGAGGGACCTAACGAAGGCAACCAAAGGGAGCAAGGCAAGATGCTTCAAACATATGTGCGAAGAAGCCGACATTAACCCATGAGGCACGGCGTATAAAGCGGTGATGGCCAAACTAAAAGGCTACAAGTCCCCACAACTAACATGTCCAATACAGGTAAGAACCATAGTGGAACACTTGTTTCCCAAAAGGGAAGACAATCGTCTGGGAAGCAGACAGTATCCCACCCATTACGCTGAACGAACTGCAGAGAGCTCTCGACAGAGAAGGAGACAAAAAGGCGCATGGACCTGACGGAATACAGAACAAACCATTGAAGGCTGCTATTCAAACAAGGCCTGAGATGTTCATAGCAGTCATGCAGAGATGCTTAAATGAAGGAGTGTTCCCAAAATCATGGAAGTTGCAACACCTAGTACTGCTACCCAAGGGAAAAAAAACACCCGGATTACCATCAGTATACCGCCGGATATGCCTGCTCGATACAGTGGGAAAAAATTCTAGAGCGGATAATATACGATAGACTAGTTGCTGTAGCAGAGAAGAAAGGAGCCCTCTCAAATCACCAATACGAATTCCGAAAGGCACGCTCTACTACCGACCGCAATCCAAAAAGTAGTCGATATTGCGTCTGAGACCATAGCAGGACACTCATGGAGGCGGGGGTCAAAGAAGAACTGTGCAGTAGTGAATTTAGGCGTTAAGAATGCGTTCAACTCAGCCGACTGGACCCTGATAAGAAGGTTGTTGGCAAGAATGGAAACACCGCACTACCTGCTAAAGATAATATCTGACTAACTTAAAGACAGAAAACTAAGGTATGTCACGGAGGAAGGAACTACATATTACAACATCACCGCCGGGGTTCATCAGGGATCGGTGTTGGGCCCACTTCTTTAGAATTTAATGTATGACGGTGTCCTGAGACTAAGGTTTCCCCAAGGAGTAAACATTATCGGATTCGCAGATGATTATAGCTATCGTAATGGTTGCAAAGCACACACATGAAGTAGAATCAGCCACAAACGCAGCAGTTGTCCAGATAAAGCAGTGGCTAGAATCTGCAGGCCTCGAACTGGCAGACCATAAGACTGTCCTCATAACAAGCAGAAAAACTGCAGAATACATCGATATTCGAGTGGGCAACCAGAATATCAGATCCAAAGAAGCGGCCAAACACCTAGGAGTGAAGCTTGACAATACGCTGCCGTTCAAATTATACGTGGACTATGTGAGCAAAAAAAGCATTCTCACTACAAACTGCTCTCTCCAGGATACTGCCAAATGTGGGTGGACCCGGATATGCGAAGAGGATTCTGCCGAGCAGATTGGTGAGCTTAGTCATGCTCTATGCGGCACCAGTGTGGGCGCTCAAGAGGAAGGAAACATGCCGAAAACTGTCATCGGTATACCGACTCTCTGTTCTAAGGACACTAAGCTACCGGACGATTTCGGACGAAGCCGTATTTGTCATTGCTGGGATGATCCCCATTGACATTCCCGCCGAGGAGATGAAAACAATCCAGCGGAGAAAACTCCCAACCATTGCCGGAGAAGTAAGAAAAATCAAGGAGGAAGAGAGGTCGCGTTCAAGGCCCAATGGCAATCTCGGTGGAATAATACCTCAAAGGGCAGATGGACCCATGCCCTGATTCCATCAATCGATATTTGGCTAAACAGAACACAAGGAAACTGCAACTATCATCTTGCGCAGTTCCTCTCTGGTCACGGTGGTTACTGTAAATACATATGTACATATATCGGTTCGGGCACTATACTTCTCCTCTTTGTCCAGACTGCTGAAACCAAGAGGAAGACGTGAGGCACGTAATCTTTGAATGTAGACCCTTCACAGATCTAATAAAACCAGAAAATATAGATCAGCGAATGGTGGAGTCTAGCTGACGATCTGTACACTAATCAAAAATGTGCAGACAGAGCTGAGGAAAGTAGAAGCGGCAAGGAAAGCAGAAGAGACCGCAAGAACAACAGAAGCAGGTGAAAGTCTACAAACTCAGGAGTAGCAAATTGAAAAAAAAAAGGTCCAATTGACTCAGCAATTGAAGGCGCACGACCATCCGCTTTATTATCGCTCCGCAGTTTGGGCCTTAGAGCAGCTTGAATTGGAAAACGATTTTCGGCGCATCTTTTCTAACGATGCGCATTTTCATCTCGGCGGAAATGTGTTCGAAAAAAACCCGCACGTTATTGTCGAGAAGCCAATGCAGCCACAGAGAGTGACAGTCTGGTGCGGATTGTGGAGTGGTGATATCATTGGACCATTTTCCTTCAAAAATGAAGCTGGGAACAACGTTTCGGTTAACCGTGGGCGTTACAGAGCCATGTTAGCCAACTATTTTTTTACTGAAATTGAAGACATGGATTTGGATGACCTCTGGTTCATACAGGATGGCGCGCCATGCCACATAGCACATGCCAAAATCGATCTTTTGCGCACCAAATTCCCAAATCGTGTTATCAGCCGTCTTGGCGATGTCAATTGGCCGCCTCGGAGCTGCGATTTGAACTTTTTTTTTTTTGTTGGGAACCGTGAAGGACTGACGTTATGCCAACAATCCGGAAAATATTCTGACATGAGCTAAAGCCCGAAACCATCAACAAAGTTTTGGAAAATTGGGGTGACAGAATGCGTTACTGCGAAGCCAGCCGAGGAAGCCACCTGAACGACGTTGTATTTCATAATTAATGGGAATGTTTGTTTTTACTAATAAAGCCATAATACATGGAAAAAATTAAATTCTGTTCATTTAATTGCATTTTTAAAAAGAAACTTGTATATGGCCCACCCTGTACAGCCAACTGTCTTGATGCCGGCGATTTCTTGTAGCCAAGTTGCCGTAACTAATCATCGGCCTCCAGTTGGCCAAAAGACTGCAGCTAATTAGGCGACTGCAGATAGTCAAGTGACTGGAACTAGTTAAGGGACTAGTGCTAGCCACCCGATTGTAATTAGTCTGGCGACTGCAGATAAGTAGTGAGCCAGGCGATCGAGCCGGCTAAGTTGCTGCAACTAACCAGCCGATTGCCATTCGCCAGGTGATTGGAGGAAGCTAGGTGACTGCTGCTAACCATTCAGCATCAGCTTGCCAGGCAACTGCAGCTAAGTAGCAAGAGAGGGGATTGTAGCTGGCTAAGTGGGTTCAACTTACTATTTTGCTTACTGAAGCAAGCCAGTTGACTTTAACTAAGCAGGTGATTGCAGCCAAACAAGTGACCGCAGCTGACCAGGCGACTACAGCTAATTGGCGTCTTCGACTAACCATGCATGAAGCATGAAGCTAACCAGACAGCTGCACATAGCCAGGTGGGTACATCTGGTAAGGCAGCTGCAAACAACTAAGTGAACACAGCTAAGCGGGTGACTGCAGCTAGACTATAGCTTGGCGCCTATGACTACAAAAGGGCTAGTGGATGCACCAAAGCTTAAAATGCGAGGAATTCATCAATTCAAGCTATGCTGCATGCATTTATTCCCTCCTTCCATTCACTTTTCGTTCACTCGGGACTTACCAACTAATTAAATAACACAACTGAATATCCTCGACTTCCTCCAAGTCCGGTAATCTTTCATCAATTAAGGTAGTCCAGACTAAATGCTTTATTCGCACCCACCCTACATACCGCACGGCTTGGACGTGTGCCAAAGCAAAATCTCGTCGGATATCCAAAAAAAGTAATCGCGATTTTACAAATTAATTAAATGCACAACAACAGTTACATCCAGAATCCTCGTCCGGCAGATGGAAGAAAGGGACGTTTTTCTTGAATCGCAAAAACACATAAAAGAAAAATTATATGCACTTCCCGCCATCAGTTAAAGATTCAGCAACATCTGGATGTACGAATGCAACTATAGTCAGTGCCAACGCCCTCACGTACCTCCACTTCCGGTGCTACATGCCCATTAGATTCAAGATGGCAACTGCAATAAATGATGTAACGGACCAGAGGAAGAAAAAAAATCCGAAAGCAAAAAAGAAAACGACGGACTCCATTGCCTCTTTGTATCCAAGTACATTTCGTTACATTCGTATTCGGCAAAGAAGCAAAAGGAAAGAATGAAATTCAAACTCAACTGGCCAGGTCTGCGTATAGCTTCAAGCTCTGCACATTTGCAGCACACACTCGCGTGGTAGGATATGCGCATACCCGAGTCCATATCAACGGGTAAGCACCGACTGGAAAGGTGGCATTCTGCAGTGGAAAAGGAATACAAGTGAATGCCATTAAATCCAATTTAATTTAATTGTTAAAGTCCTCTAGTACCACGTAGGTTGAAGGTACTTCCCGAATATTCGCCATTCTGTTAATCTACTTTAGGATTCATTTGCTTCTCTTCGATCGAAAAGTCTCAAAAATTCCCAGAGATATAGCTGGCATGGACGCCTCTATAAAAATGGATACAAATACTCGTATAGCTGGACGAAATAAAATTAGAGAGGATTTATGGATGATTTAACGAATTGGAGGTTGAAATTAAATTTCGCCGATTTCGGGAACAGAGAGTATTCATTTCCGTGCGAGGCAGGCCGAGTATTGAATATATCCGAGCTGAATGGATTGAATTGAATTTTTTTCCCATTCGGAAAGGCGATACGAACGTACGTGGGTTTATTCTGATATAAATCAGCAGCTCTTGCCGGGTATCATTTAGGAAATTGGGGCTCTTGTATGGAGTTGCGTCCAATTATAGCGCTGATTTTAGTGGAACTCCAATGTTTTTTTATAGAATTTCATAGACTGGTTGTGAGAGAGATATACGGCAGGGAAATTTTTAAAGTTCGCACAATAATTCTTCAACTTGTACTCAAGCTTTTGGCATACTCAGATTTAATGAGCAACAGGTAGAGTCGAAGACTTCGTAAAGAAAAGTCATTAGCTTCGGCAAGATATCGGTAATAGCTGAACTTGATAAAGATCACTGTGTGAAGCTATAAATTTCACTTTTTTTTCTCTCTTACAAGTGGGCCATACACTAACTAAATAGTTTTAAGTAAAAAAAAAAGTTCAAAAATTAACAGGAATTTTCTTTTGGATTCCAAAATGATTTGTTTTTCTGGTCTACATCGACGTTATCTCCTTCAAAATTGTTTAAATGCATTCCAAACTTCTTTTTACTTCAAATGTGTCTCCGCTTTGTGCTTTTGATTTCATCTAGGCTAGCAAAAGATGGGCAAAAATCCTCTTCTTTTAGTCCTCCTCATAGGCGCCCGCGAGAAATAATTAGTGGTAAGTGTCAGCTAAGGTCTTACTCGCATGCATCAATCATGCGCAGTAGACCATTAAGAAAGAGGTGCCAACAGACACCTAGCTTCCTGGTGGTGTTAACGAAAGAAGCGTGCTGAGGGATGGAAGGCTGGGGGTTAAACCAGCCCTAACGAGCTCCTTTGGGTGCTTTGGTAAGGCCCATAGTATTCACATTGTCACAGTAGAACTGGCAATGTTGTGACGGACCTTTACCGCACCGGCTTACTCGTGGGATCAAGATTAACGAGAATAACAGTACCAAACAAATACCCTCGGGTTTTACCACCCAGAACACTCAGAAAACAGAGAATAAAGATGCTTCCCAAGCAACGACATCGGCCCCAAGGAAGCAAATAAGAGCCAACATGGTGGCACCTAGGAAGAGACGTGCTGCTTTTCAAGTCCTTAGCCGACTAGAAAAAAAGTAAGAACAATTGAGACGAGAAGAATGCAGCCTCGCACCAATGGGCTATAGAAGGAGCAGAAGAGTCTACCCGATCCGCTTCCACAGCCAAAAGAAGTGGGTAAGTATCTGAAAAACCCTGATCTCACGATGAAAACTTATCCACCTCAAAGAGCCACAGGAGCACCGCTACGGCGCCCACTCTCAAAGAGGTGGTGAGGGATCATCTAACTGTAGTGATCGTAGATGGGAGCCATGAGGAGGGCCACATCACTCATGAGCACTGGAAAATCCTTGACAGCCTTCTCTCCATGTTCAAAAATAGCCCGGAAAAGAAACTTCCTGGTTTCACCGGAAGCAGATTACTGCCTGCGACCATGACAGCGCTGCATCCTTTCTTAGGGCCACGGCGGACAATTTGTGAAAAGTCAGAGTGAGAGTGTGAGCAAGGACGAAATTCCGCTCAGGCAAAGGGCCCGCGCCCGTACACCCATGGAACCCAGCGACCTACAAGATATTTTGCTTCTGCTGCACAGGCAAAATCCCGATCTTCCGACTACCAAGTGGAAGCTCATTAAGACGAAGGTTGAAAAGGACTCGGACAGGACAGTTACCGTGTTGCTGAACAGAGATTTCCTCCCTCTACTAAAAGCGAAGGAGGGAAGGTAAAGTTTGATATGGCCTTATAACAACATGTTGAAGGTATACGAGAGACAGGCAATGGCTATGGTTCCCACCACCTCAGCGTCCTCCAGAACTCGGCAGTAATCCGATACCATATCCCCTAATTCAGAGGATCTGGTTTTTACTGTGACAGAGGCATATAACTTAAGCGACAGTTCCAATGCTACGTGTAACCCAGATAAAGCTCCACCACAATAAGGTTGCTTCTGCCTACCTTATCTCCACCTTGCAGAAAGTGGAGTCGACATAGTCCTTATCCAGGAGCCATGGGTGAGCAATAATCGTATTGTCGGATTAATCCCTCAACACCCGCCCTATCTAATACCGCAGCTACAGCCAGATCCTTCAAATCTTTCGTTGATCCCCTACTGCCACCTTCAGCCAAATTTACCCAGTCATCTATTGACCCCAACGAATGTCGATACGCTCTTTCCAGGTTAAGAGATAAAAAGAGCTATGAGAACATTCGTCTCTTTTTGGCTTATCTACATGACACATCAGACTCGGTTTGCTATGAAGGTAAAACAAACACCACCTCAACACAACAGGAAAATCTCCCTACCGATTTCACTACCCTCAAGAACCTTTTCATTAAATATCACAGGTTTTTCCATATCTCACCCTAAAAAGTATCAAACGATCTCGATACCTTTAGACAATATATACACTTAAAGCGTATATCCCACCTTCAGCCTAGCAAAGCTGACCACGATAGGTTTTTTCGTCTTTAAAAGTCTCCCCCTCCCTGCCACTCTAACGCTCCCCGAAAAACTTCCTCTTACCTTTTATTATCAGAACGTGAGAGGTCTGCGCTCTAAAACTCAGGCAGTCCTACAGCAATCACATGCCTTATCTTTTGAAATCCTTGCCTTAACCGAAACGAACCTAATCCCTAGTATAAACAACCTCGAACTATTCCCATCCAATTTAACGTTTATCGCGACGATGATGTTAACCGACCTACTGCTGGTTGTCTATGCCGCGGTGTTCTTCTAGCCGTCCGAAACTCTATTGACTCCTCCCTCATAGCAACTTCATCTTCCCCATGTCTCGACTTTCTCGACCGGAAATCGCTCTACGTCATCTGCTTTTACATTTTGCCATCACAATTTATTGAAAAATATGACTTGGCCATTGATACAATCGATAATTTAATTGATTTACGAGATCCCCAAGACGAGAAGACTACTTAGTCGAGATGCAAACCAACCTTATGAATAATCCGACGTCCTCCTTTCAGTTTGTTAATTACAAAAGAAAATCTGATGCCTACCCAAACTCTCTCTCCTTCAATAATGAAACTTCCAATGATCCTCATAACATCGCCAACCTTTTTGCCACCTTTTTCAATCAATCTTTCATCCATGATTCCTTTGCATCCGATCCTACTTATTTCAACTATTTACCAAACTTCTCCTTTGGACCATTTCTCCCTCGTATTGTCGACCCCGATATCATCGAAGAAAGATTGAAGCAACTTAATGATGAATTCACCCCAGGCCCCGACGGCCTCCCTGCTATATTTAAAAAAAATGTTCCTCCTCCCTTTCTCTACCTCTCTCAAAAATCTTCAGCCTATCCCTTTCTCAAGGTGAATTTCCCCGGATATGGAAAACCTCTTTTATAACACAAAAAAGGTCCGAAGATTGACATTAACAACTACCGTCCCATTGCCAAACAGTCTCATATACCCAAAATCTTCGAAAGTATTTTGTATGATAATTTAAGTTTTCAATGCCAGTCTTTGATCTCCCCCAGACAACACGGCTTCCTCAAAGGTAGGTCTAAAACCACAAACCTTATTGAATTCGTTTCCTTCACCCTTTCAGTCTTAGAAAATGGCAAGGAAGTCGATTGGCTTCTGTAAGGCCTTTGATAAAATTGCACACAGATTAATACTCTTCAAACTGTCTTCCCTTGGCTTTGAACACATCTTATTAAAGTGGATTTCCTTTTACCTGGAAAATCGCCACTACAGCGTTCGCTTTAGATCTGTCCTCTCTAACCCCTTCCGGTGCCGGTGTCCCAAAAGGCAGTCATTTAGGCCAGCTTCTTTTTATCCTTACCATTAACGATATTGAAATGATTATCATACATTCCCACATCTCTCTATATGCCGACGATGCTAAATTCTTTAAGATCGTTTCCTCAGAATATGACTCTTCCCTTATTGAATCGGACAACAGCTTTTCCACCTGATGCTCCAAGAACTGCCTCGACCTTAACATTTCAAAGTGTCAATCCATTACTTTCTCCCGCAAACGTAACAAACCTCCTCCCGCCTCTACTTTCTCCATAATCAACCCCTTTCTACCGTTCAGGTGATCTGTGATCTTGGTGTATTATGCGACCAGGAACTCAATTTCCTTGCACATATCAGCGATACAATTCTTAAGGCCAATTCTGCACTCGCCTTCGTGAAACGATGGTCTAAAGAGTTTTCCAATCCCTAACCTTTGTTCGCCCTATTCTCGAATACGCGTCTCAAGTGTGGTCTCCTTACTATCATTCACACATTTCCAGAATTGAGAGTGTCCAACGTCGTTTTCTCCCTTTTGCTCTTCGCCGCTTACCCTGGCACAATCCTCTAATCCTACCTCCCTATCAAGACCGCCTAAAACTTATTAATTTGAACTCGCTGGAAGAACGCTGGAAGAAGGATATCCGACATCCTTTTTATCCACCGACTCCTCTCAGGTACCATCGACTGCGCGTCCCTTTATAACTCTATCTTTTTTAACACTAACCCTCATAATACACGAAATCCACGTCTCTTCTATGTACCCACCTCTCGTACCTCCTATGGCTCCAATGAACCTATATCCAGTATGCTGCGGAATGTTAATGCGAAAAACTGTTTCGACTTTAACATCAGCACTCCTTGTCTAAAACTCCGTTTCAATCGCCCTCTTTCTTAGTGTAATAGATTTTAATTTAAATTAAGTATTTAGCTTGAATTGAGCGCAATAAAATGGGGATATAGCCCCCACCAAAATCAAATCAAAATCAAATTGCTGATAATTGGTCTCTGCT
This sequence comes from Merodon equestris, assembly GCA_958301585.1. Classification (NCBI taxonomy): domain Eukaryota; kingdom Metazoa; phylum Arthropoda; class Insecta; order Diptera; family Syrphidae; genus Merodon; species Merodon equestris. The sequence goes on along the minus strand of OY284417.1, from coordinate 94,994,929 downwards.
TGTATTTTTGCATCGTGATACTGTCTTGGAAGCTGTGTGCACGCAAACATTTTGATCCTGGAAATTCCAACATGAATCCAAACCTTCTCGCAATGCCCGAGCAAATCAAGTATGGCTATGAGACAATGTTTCGCACTTCACTTCCTCGACACGAATTCTCATGATGCGAATCCATTATACTTTTCTGTGTCGGGTATTTTGATGGACAGTGGAAGGGAAGCACATTCCACAAACAAAATTGCGTGCAGCACTCGATGCCGAAGGGGGTTTCCATGAACAGAATGCCAGAGGACCGCGGATCTGAACTTCCGCAATACTCCTTAATTCCCAAAACCTGCCTTGCGACATTTTTGTCCTAGCTAAAACTAATGCATGCCCCAGTTCAGAGAAAGTAAGTTAGTCGCACCAGATTTGCATTGATAGAGCCCTAATAGCAATTCACAATTACTACGATCTCGTACCCTTAATAACTTACCCGAAACGGAAGCTCTACTTTGACTGCTGTGCCATTTGTCTCATTAATTCTATATTTGATATTGCTGAACCCAGTGACCATATGGGCTAAATCCGACGATAAGACTCATTTTATCACCTGGTATATTCTGGTAAGTAAATTCTCTTCACAGATCATCTCTCCGGCTGTGGTCTCCTTGAACTCAGTAACATCACAAAATGAATCTACAACTTGACCTGGTTTTCTCATCTGACCTCCTTGGATCCACTCCATCCCGCCTTATCGGAAACACTTTCACTCGACAAACACTATTCTATACTCGTATTGCTTCGATTTCCGAAAAGCTGAACTGGCAAAACTAAATTACATGCACATCAATATTGATCTTAATTTTCTCCTAAGTTTTAAACACGCTCATGTTGTTAGGTAATACCTCTGCCCTATTCTATTCCAAACCCATCAGTTGCCTTATCCTATCTGTCTTATAAGCGCCAAAAAGCACTGAATCTAATCACCGGCCTGTTACACCAAGGAACTTCGTTCCCTGCACAACAAAGGATCAAACGGTGGCAGGCTTACCTTAAATCCGTTCTGCTACCGACCTTTCTACTTATCAGCAGTCTAATACTCTCTTATCACCGATCCCAATACCTTCCACTATTTTATAAATGCAAAAACAAAAGCTGATACTATCCCTCTACTTTTACTTTTCTCAATACCATTTGTTCAGCCAGTCGTGCAACATGTCCTTCAACCCGATCAGACGTCTCTAGCGTCATGGAATATAACTTCTGCTTTAGTCATTGAGAAAATGCATAACTTAAAGGACGTCTGGTACTGACTGCATCCCCGCCAAGGTTTTAAAAAAGTTCACTCCGATAGTCCGATATTACCGTCAATCATGTTTTCTTCTTACCGAACCTTGAAGCATTCATATTGTGTTCAACCTTATCGAATAACACCTGTAATGGTATTTTGACGTTTCTGTAACTTGGCTATAGCTTTCGAAGCAGCAATTCCCTAAGCTAGAATGCAATATAGCTATAATAAATAGCACCAGGCTAAGTGTAGATCCTTGCGGCACACCGTATTTCACATCTTTGATCTTGCTTTGCTTACCGTGGATTTTGACACATACTATATTTTCTGTTGCGCAGCTAACTTTTTAGCCAGATGAAAGGGAAACCCTTATGCATACAATCTTCATTAACTTACTTAGTCAAAGCCTCGGAAAGGGCTAAGATCTAACTCCAAGATCTAATTTGCTTCTTTTCCTTCTTGAAATCCTCATGGGTTTTTGTAAATAAGTCTGTTTATTACAACTTTTCATAGACATTTCTCTATTGGGAACAACATCGAAATTGGTCAATAGGTCTCAAGACTCTCTTTCTTGACTGATGTGATATGCAATTAAGAGATTTGGCATATCTCTTGAACTCCGCAGCTCAGAGACTTTGTCATATATCTCGTTAATTTTTCCTATAAATTTGATGAACAGTGTGTTTACCATCGTTCCTTTAAGGATATTTGCCCAATCTGTTTAGTGCAGAATGTTACTAACGATATTCGTGCTTATGCTTGCGCTAGAATACTGTTTTGTGTGAACGTTAGCTTCTTCTTTATTCTATTAATTGTTTTGTGATAGTGTTGCATCATTCATGAATAGTTTGACCAGAAATCGCGACTTACTTCAAACAAACGGCTTCGCCCTTAAAAGTAACATACCTTCTTGATGATTTGATCGTATGGCGAGAAACCCGAGTGCATTATGCGGCAAAAATCGGAAGAGAACCTTATCCTATCAACCTCTCAACGATCCAAAATTTTCGATTAAAACATTTGGGCCTTAGTTCTAACGTCGTGTCCCTAAATCAATGCTTCGTCATCTGTTTGACATGTTTCTGTATTTCTGCATGTTGCTAGTCATAATGGTATACTAAGCAACTAACTGGATTAAAAATGCTCAAGTACTTTTGAACCAACACGAGAATCGAAAAATCACGCGAATCGGACCGATACAACATTTGGAATTACATACATAGATCCTGTTACTTTTTGAACATACCCAAATCAACCCCTAAGAAGCTGCCATGAGATTCGCTAATTGGTTTTAATTGAACGAGCAACTTTTCAATTTAACTAAATTGTCTTTGTTTTCCGAGAAACCAACGTCCACTCAGGCCATTAACTTGACGACACTGACAAAAACCCTAGCACATTGGGTCGGAATCGCACAAGAACATTTCCCGGAAAACCGGACGCAGAGTATGTGCGTCATACATCAAAAGTGACAGAAGTGAAAATTGAGAGAATGACTGCTAATGTTCGCGGCAGACAGATCCAAATGGATACGTGATATGTCGAAAGGTAAAATGGGTAACTAGATAAATGACAGTGAACGCACGGTATCCTGTGAGTATTTTTATCCGAAAGGCTACATAAAGTTGGATGGCCAATGCACAACAAGAGCACAAAACCCGAGTCAAATGAACCATCTTCACTTGCCATGTGAAGTGGCTCTCACAGTGGAACTGCTGCTTTTTAAACGGTTATTTTATTTAAAAAAAATGAGGCTCATTGGCTTTAGACTAAACCTATGATCTAAACTTTAGCACACACATTGGTGTGAGGCTTGTTTGCATAGACCCGCGATTTCAAGTAGCCATGCCAAACCGCTTGGTCTTGTTCAAACCACATGGTCAGCAAGCCCCGCTCATCCAATTCCGTCAGTAAGAAGTCGTTTATCATGCGCCTGTAGCGTTCGGCAGTAACAGTGACCGTATTGCCGATTTCGTTTTAAAAAAAAAATACGGCCCAAACACTCCTCCCGCCTGAACGCCGCACCACACTGTGCCTTTAAGTGGATGTAAAAAAAGAAAATCGACACAATTATTCCATGCTCTTGCGGTGACTTTGCGTCAGGGTACAATTAGCGCTTAGGCGCCGTTTTGATGCCACAAAATTCGTGGAACCTAAGGGATTTGAAGGGGGATGTTTCTTTAAATCCAGCCTGTGGAGTAACTGATTATGTCTGGAGGAAGTATTTGCCAAATGCGACTTGCCAGTGCTGGGCATTCGTGGAGAAAATGGTGCAGGGTGTCCTTTGCGTGGGTGTCGTGAAAACCAAGGCAGTGGTTGTTAAACCGGATGCCTATTCCGGCAGCGTGAGCTCCTATAGGCCAATAGCTCGTACTGACCACTGACGACTCTGGCTATGTTGGAGCGCTGTCCATTGAGGTGGTCATCTGTTTTGTTTTTTTTTTAATAGAAAGACCAGGTTTCTCTCGATATACTTTATCTAGTTTATTCAGCCCATCTACAATTGACTATATTCAAAAACGGTTGCAGGATATTGCCATCTTTATATTGCTGTGTCTTGGAACCCAAAAGAGCGTGATATCAGTCCGCCGCTAGCTCGTGTAATTTCTTTCTTGCATTGATCCACTAGCGGTGGACGTGAAACTGGTGCGGCTGCGCTGAGTAATTTGCACGCTTCCCGGATCACTAGCACTTCAACTTGAAAGATGCTCGAGTGAGCTTGAGTGATGAAGGCAGAATGAATTTGAGATATTCACTTCTATTGAGAATATTCCCGATCCTACACCGTGCTTTAGCTTGGAGCCATCAGTGAAAATCAAACGTTGGAATTTCGTGACTGGACTGGGTTGCACAATTTCCTTCTTCTCTGGACGGAAAGTGAGAGTATCCCACACTGTGTGATGTATTCCGAAGCTAGGTCAAATTCGTTGGCAGAAGTGACAGAGCTCTGCCGTGGCCATACGTTCTGGGTGAGCAGAAGCCGTGTGATGTGATTTGATGGTCCCAGTGTGGTATTGAATGCTTCGGAGGGACATGTTCTAATGGCTCCTGTGGTTCCGATTCCTGTTGTTATTTGGATGTTATCAAGTTTGGCGATGATATAGATAAGCTTTTCTTAGGACTGGCTACCAACCTAGGGAGCCATAGGTGGGGACAGGACAGACAAGAGCTGTATACATCCACAGGGGTCAGTTTAGGTCTGAGTCCCCACCTTTCACCTAAAGTTTTACTGCAGGCGTAGAAAGTTATACTAGCTTTCTTTACCCACTTTTCTGCACTGGACTTTCAGTTAGGCTTTGAATCGAAGATAACGCCTAGATATTTAGCGCCGGAGGAAAGAGATAGAGTCAATTGGTACAGCCGTGTAAATTGAATGGGTTTATGCTTAGGCCACAGCCTGTAGCCCAATTTTAATTTAATTTTAATTTAACCGTGGGGCCAAAAACCTCAATTTATTGAGCTTAATTCAATCTAACTTAATCTTATTTAGTCTTACTTCATCTAACTTAATAACTAAGAAGAATGGGAGAGAGGAGCCCGATTGAAAAGACAAATTCTCAGGCATGGAGTGCTGAGGTTGAAATCGAATTAAGAATTCGAATTAACATTTCCCAGCATACGAAAAATAGATTCATTGGAATCATATGCGGTACGGGGGGTCGGTAGATAGAAGAGCCGGAAATTTCGCACATTGCGAAGGTTAATGTTGACAGAGTTGCAGTCAATGGTACCTGAAAGGAGACGATGGATGAAAAGAATGTCATTTACAGTACTTTTTTCCTTCAAGGTCTTCATGTGGATTAGTTTAAGACGGTCTTGATAGTGTCGTAAAATCAAAGGATTGTTCCAGGGGAGACCTCGAAGAGCAAAACGTAGGAACGGGCGTTGGATGCTCTCGATTCTAGAAATGTGGGATTGTTGGTAAGGGGACCACACTTGAGAGGCATATTCAAGAAGGAGCCGGACAAAGGTTATGTAGAGAGATCGACTAATGTAAGGGTTCGCGAATTCTTTAGACCATCGCTTCACCAAACCGAGTTCAGAATTAGCTGTAAAGATTATCTCATCGATGTGTGTGCGAATATTTAGCTCTTGGTCGCATACAGAATGCCAAGATCACAAATGGTCCGAACGGTGGAGATGGGTTGATTATTGAGGTAGTAGAGACGAGGAGGAGGTTTGATTCATTTACGTGAAAAAGTGATTGATTGGCCTTTGAAAATGTTAAGCATAGTCGTCGGCATATACTGAGATGTGGGAATGTTTAATCACCATTTCAATATCGTTTATAGTAAGAACGAAAAGGAGTGGACCTAAGTGGCTGCCTTGGGGAACGCCGGAGAAAGCTAAAAAAAGGGTGAGAAAAGGCAGATATGAAACGAACACTGTAATAGTGATTTTCTAGGTAAGAAGATAGTCTTCAAAGAAATGGGGTCGAAGCCAAGGAAAGACAATTTGAAGGGTACCAATCCGCGGGAAATTTTATCAAAAGTTTTACTGAAATCGGTTGAAATAACGTCGACTTCTTTGCCATTCTCTCAAGCTGATAGGATAACGGATGCAAATTCAGCAAGGTTGTACATCTGCATTTGAGGAAACCGCGTTGTCTAGGAGAGCTCGCTCTGTAATTTCACTAATCACATAAGGAAACATCCCTGATACTGCAATTAACACGTCGTCCACGTACGCTACCACTTTTATTCCCTTGGTATCCAGCTTAACTAGGATATTATTGATGACTAACAGCCATAAAAGAGTTGAGAGGACACCGCCTTGGGGGGTGCCTCTTTAAGCAGAATGACTATGGTTTCAAACATGCAGACTATTCACTTATGGATGAAACCTTCTACTCTACTATTGAAAGCCTTATTGAAAGCGTCTTCGATATCCATAGTATCGTCAGGGTGTATTGTTTAAAGTGAATGGATCTCTCAGCAGTTCGCACGACCTCGTGCAACGCCGTCTCTTTGGATTTACCCTTGAGATAAGCATGTTGAGGTTTGAAAGGGAGTTTTTTTCTAAAAGTTAACTGAGGTGTAGTCGGGCTTACCCACCTTTACCGATCCGAGCTTACACTAAACATGATCCAGACAATTGCTGGGGCGCTATTATAGCATACGCAACAGCAAATCATCACTCGTCATCATCCACCCAGCGATCGAAACCTCTGCCGTACTGTGTGCATCTCATGTTGACACTCCGGAGTGCGAAATTTCAGCTCCGCTAGATTGCAGAGGTTCTGATTCAGTACTCTATCAAGAGACATATGTGAATAGGTCGGTTTGGAAAATGGACACATAACATTAATCGTTCCTCCACATTTCATAAGACTGCTCGTACAAATAAAGCTTTACATCGCCCCTCTGCATGTTCGCTTGAAAGCCTGACTGGAATTTGGTTGAATTAGGATGGAAGTATAAATTACCAATGGAAGTATTTTTGAAGGTCGGGGAATAAAACTCCCACTTCGGTTGGCAAATAATGCTTTTCACCAGACTCCTTAACAACAGCCGATATGGCTACATCCATAGCGGAGTGGAAGTGAAAATTTCAATAAAATTTCAATTACCTAGTTCGCTTCCATATTCAGCAAGGCAATCGCGGTAATTAGCGAACAAATTCCAGAGTTTTCAATCACCCTCCGTCACCCTCCTCCCATTTATCTAATCTCAGAGTTTTGCCCACTTTGCTGAGCACTGCTGCTGAGTCCTTCTCCCTCATTCCCTGAAAAATTATTTTAATTATTACGGTTTGTTGGCCAAGAAACACCATCCCGATTATCATCGACCATCTGGTCCACCTATACCTTGGCAGGGAGGTATCAAATCATCGTTCATTTTTGTCCATGGAATCCCCTGCAGATTGTCGGTTGACATAATTAATTATTTCCTGTCTACGGATCCGGCCTCCGAACGGATATCCTTGGTGTATGTATATTCCGACCGCTCGCCTTTAAGTCTTATAAAAATTATTTGTACTCGCCATCGGTTCCATACAGGTTTGTAGGAAATGTCCGAAAAATGTCTTTGTAGGCTCTGAATCGTGCTTACCGTCGTTACTTGCTCACTGCCGATCCCCTTGCCTGGGCTCCACCTTGCTCACATCAACACTTGAAATGCCTTTTTCGGCCATGTCCTGGACGACGTATTTTATTAGTGAAATTAGTGATTACCTTCGGTACAAAGCTTATGCCGATTGACCCGTAACAACTCGTGTTCAAAAAGGAAGCTGTATCCGGCAACCTAGTCTAAAAGAGTTCCGAATCCTTGCTACCCCCGACCCTTGTGAGCTCACTACCATCAATTAAGCCACTCCTTCCCCTATAGACTCTTTTCTCACGTTCTGCCGCCACGTGTCGAGTTGATTTCGTAATTGCTCGATGGTTTCGTGGTCTTTTTCAAAAGGTTCCTTCAATTTTCCGTGGCGCTTTTAGAGTTTACCTTAAAGATACAACACGCCCGCATCACTCACAGGTGCCTCTACCTCCAACTCGTCATCGCCAAAGTTGTTTCCTTTCGTCATCGCCACCCTAATTCATCACTCTTCTCATTAAGTCGCCCAACGTACAGTAGAATTAAGCAACTACCCTCAGGCGAACCGAATCTGATTTTCATATCTATCAACTTTTCAATCTCGAACGCCAGCTCCACGGCCCTCTTTATATTTAATATCCTTATTACCCTTGCCGCTGTCAACCGAATGAAGGAACGACTGTGATGCCGCATTCCCGATAAGCCAAAATAAAAGAGAAAAAAAAATTAATTGTGTTCTCAACATGCCATAATCGTCGCTCCTCCGAATTGCTGATTCCAATGAACTAGGACCCAAAAAAAAAAAAAAGAGGGAAAATTCCCCAAACGATCGATGAAGGAAAAGATTGACCAGAACGAAGCACTCACGTAAAACAGATAAACTGGCCGTATCCATAAAACCAAAATGAAGTCCGAGTAGCCAGACAGACACTTCACAATTCTCACATCCAGTCCAGCCGTCGAATAGCCATGGACATGTGCCTATCAAATTACATCCCTTCAATTTAAACCATTCCCTAGGGTGTAAGTCTGTTGGTTGGCATGCCTATACCCTCCACAGGTGCCCAGGATAGCCTCAGCTCTATTTAGTATCCATATCCATCATTTCCTCGTCTCTCCCGCACGGGGAGCCAAAACAAGAAGTAAAAAAAAAACCTCAACTTGGCACGAAGCCAGAGGCAAATGAATAATGAGCATGTTGATGATGCCGGCAAAGTACTTATCAGTGGGTAATCAAATCAGGAAATAGGCCATAAACGATATCGGCCTTCTTGAGACCGTAAAACGTGACAACTTTATTAAAGCGGAAACGCGACCGACCGAAAGGTCGAAGTGGAAATATGATTTTCTCTTTTCCTTCTCTCCCTCCCCATCACTCCTTTCCGCCCGCTTTTATCTGTTCGCCCGATTTTCATGATTCCTATTGATTTTCCCGCCCTCCATAATCCCGGATCCTTCTTTTTTTTGTTGTAAACTAAATTTAGCATATAAATCAGGAGCAAACCATAATGTCAGGCTTGGGGTATTATTTTTTAATATGTTAAACAGAACTCCGTGCAGAATGGCGGGATCACGGGATGAATTAGAAAAAAAGAAAAAAAAAAACAGGAAACGAAATAATCGTGCAACATGGCGCCCATGAGTATGCAGGATTGTCGTTATTTCGATTAGAATCATATTTAATGCTTTGAACGCATAAAATGCAGTTCGGGCTTCTTCCAGCAACGCATGGTGGATGGTAATGGATGCGGTCGGCGCGAATGGAATTGCTATTTCGATTTTATATCGAAACGAAATCGTTTTATGAACACTCGTGTTCATATCGGAGATCGACATACATACTCGTATGCGCTCGTATAGTGACATGGGATAGGACGTAGTGCACTTAGATAAAAGCGACACAAATCGGCTTCGACTTATCCTCGTCGTCGTCCTTGGTTGGGAGTTTATAGTCAGCTTTCGATTTAATGCTCATCGGCTTTGAATGGCTTCAGCTAAAATAACAAAACAAATAACAATAATGGGACGTTGGGTGGCTTTAACGTATGAATCCATTTATTCTCGGAGGACTCGGTGGAATTATGCACTTTGTGAAATGTGAAATAAAATTTTAAAGGCTCTATGTGAAGCTTTTATGATAGTTTTGTTACCAACGTTTCACTACTTACTCGGGGCGGAATTGAAACGTATATTCTTTATTGTGACAGATGAAGCTCCCAGGCAGTAGTGCAACTTCCTTCACCTCTGATTCAATAATTTTCCTAGACTTTTGTAGAATTCTAGAATAGAGTTACTGTGAACTACAACTATTGCAAATTCAGTGGAATCTCTCAAGTCATATCTAGGGCAACCACCCAGAGTAGTGAACGAATATCTTCGACACAAACCATCTGCACCACGTCCAGGTTGTGTGACAAACAGCAAAAGAGCGTACACTCTTGAACCTGCACGAATTATTAAAAAAAAAATGTTCAGTTGAATACAAGAATAGGTAGGTCGTGACCATATTGTTTCCTCCGATACATGGTAATGTACTCGAACCCACAGCTTAATCAACACATTTCTCTGGCCCCTGCGATCTGATTAGCTGCTTCCAGTGCCGCACTCCGAGTGATTGAAGTCTCCTTTACGATAGCTAGGAGTAGAGTCTGGGTTCAAACAGAAAAAAAAATTTATACGGCCATCCAATTCGTGGTACCGATTTCACATCCCTGTTTCAATCTTAGACGTCAAATCGAACTGTCATCCGAGAAAGCAAATATTTAGTTAAAGGTTTTAGGCTAAGGCGCAATAAAATTCGAAGAGAGCCGAAAGTATAGAGGTGAAGAGAGGGAAAGCAGGTACCGGTGCACATTGACCTTAAATGTTTGTGGATTGTAATGAGTGGGAAAAGTTGAGCTGAGAAAAGCATTCCACATTCGTGTGGTTCGGGTAAAAAACGAGTCTTTAAATTCGACTGTGCATCCGAAGACAGGCTTGAGGGTAAACTGATGAGCATTGCGATACGTGTATTGCGGGGAGGAATACAATTAGCTAGCTCACTTGAGTATTGTTTGTTTAAACCGATGTTCGAATGAGTCGGTCGACTTGGCGATATTGCTGCCTCTTATGAGTATTTTGGTCGTCCTTTTTTCAAGCGAATTATCGAATTATTATTCGATTTTAGCAGCTCAGAGTAGAGCACATCCTTCTGACCCCAACAAATACAGAACATGAGCTTGAATCCATGGATATTTGGCTTCGCCGTTGGGATTGTCGATATATATCCACTTATTATCGCCTGTAACAATTCGATACGAAAATCCCATTCCATTCTGACATCGTTGAACATCTTTCGACTTCTTTTAGCCTCAATCCGCAGGGGACCCAGGTTTTTTATTTTTGAATTATTCCCATGGTTTGCAACATATCGCTACTATTGACCAGTCAACTTGAAACGTTTCAGGAATTTTCAGGAAGTTTTTGACATGGGTCTTAATCGAATAGTTCATATTCGAACTTTTGCCGCTGTCCAGGTCGTTCTTGTCTTCCATGTCAAAATCAACACTTTTAACACGTGCAAACCTTCTCCAACACGTGTGCTCAGCTAGCGCATGGTAACCGTAAACTTCCACTAATATACAATGACATTCGGCAGTGCCTTCTTTTATGCTAAAGTAATGAATTGGAACTCCCCACAGTAATATTCTCAATAAAATTCGAAGTATTGGCATTCACGCTCCAACCAAATGAAATAAAGGGTTTTCCAATGGAGACTTGACAGCTTTGAATTTAATTTGTGAACGCACCCTTTCATTAATCATCAAACTGTCATTGTCAATTTATTCAGTAAACTCAGCATTTTCATCATGGTAAAGTACACGAACGAGCAACGTCTGCAAATTATAAAAATTTTCTACCGAAATTAGGAGTCAGTGACCGCAATTTTAAGAGCATTAACTCCAATTTTCGGTCGTAATTCTCGCCCTAGTAGACAGGCAATAACAAGCTTAGTGCAAAAGTTTGAGTCTACATATTCGTTGTGTGATGTTGCCGTGTCAGTGAGATAACGGGTTGGTCGAAGTGTCGAAAATATCGCTGCCGTTCAGGCGTCCGTAGCAAACGATCCAAATCAGTCAATTCCACGGCGTTCTCAGGAATTGGGCATCGCTCAGACCACATTATGGCGTATTTTGCGTAAGGATCTTGGTTTACACCCACACAAGATCAAGCTGACTCAAGAATTGAAGCCGATGGACCATTTGAAGCGACATACGTTCTCCGATTGGGCTCTGGAGAAGATGCGCCAAGATGATGAATTTCATCGCAAAATCATCTTCAGTGACGAAGCTCATTTTTGGCTCGATGGGTTCGTCAATAAGCAAAATATGCGTTATTGGTCGGGTGAAAATCCACATGTGCTTCATGAATCACCACTTCATCCATAAAAAATAACTGTTTGGTTCGGTTTGCATGCCGGCGGCGTTATTGGGCCATATTTTTTCGTCCACGATAACGGTTGTCACGTTACTGTGAATGGCCAGCGTTCTCGCGCCATGATTACCGATTATTTTTGGCCCGAATTGGAAGATATGGACTTGGACGACATATGGTTTCAACGGGATGGTGCCACAAGCCACACAGCACACGTTACAATGTATTTATTGAAGAGTAAGTTTGACGAGCGTGTTATCTCGGCCGAGTCGTCGAAAATTGGGTCCAACAAATCGACCACTGCAAACGTGCTCGCGGTGGCCATATGAACGAAGTCGAGTTCCATCCATAAATGTTTTGATGGTACTTCAAGCCGATAATAAAGTTTTTGAAATATCTCGAATGGTTTGCGTTTTATTTAAAAAAAAAGTTGTCAAGTCCTTTTTGGAAAACCCTATATATTGAAACTGAAAGCTGTTTTACGGGAAATATTTGGCGTAAGTAATTCATGAAAAATGCACAACCCACGATATTGTTATGAGATCACACATTATGTAACCGCATATCAATCGCATTACTGCACTTAACAACAAGTACCTTCGAATATGCTGAGCATGCAATTACAAGTGCATTTGCCTGATGACTTACATACGGCAGCACAAGCAGCTAAAGCAAAACAAAAATAAAAACAACGAAATGACAAACGTTACATATGGGATAAGTAACGCCCATTCAAATAGAACTTACTCCAATTGGCCAAGGCCAAATTCATAACACTGAATGGAATTTGAATTGAAGCGAAATTGGAAGAAGAAAGGAAGCACCGTAGATTTTAGGATAAGTTAGAATAGTAATAATATATTTTCAATCATTGTCTCTATGTATACACTTAAAAAGTTAATGGACGACTCGGGATATAAAAGCCCGAGCAGGCCACAATAAAAATCAGAATTAATTAGACAGCCAAACAAACATCGGCAGTTTTAATTCTCTTGCCTTAAAACGGCAATAGGTAAAAGAGGAGTGCCATATAAATAGGCACCCTGTCTGTCCAATGGCGTTCCACGCCGGACACAAAAGTAAGGTCGACCTTTCTCTCTGGGAAGTTTTTCTTCCACCTCGTCTGAAAAAGTGCCAACACATAACAATGTATCCTTTTACGAATTAATTCCAACTCGATAGCATAGTTGGCACTGATTAGACTTACATCTCCATCTATTCCTCTAATAATCGCTTCATGTGTCGTCGTTGGCATTTTAGGCCCAAGCTGTAAAGCTTTGATGGATACTAACGCTGCAGCTAAGAGGGTCATCGCGTCCAAGCCTCCCGGTTCGAGAAGGAGAGAAAGACTGAACCTCCGATTTAAAGACCATGTAATCGTGGACGTAAGACCATTCGGCCTTAACATCTGGAAGAAGTGCGCCGGGACCGTCAAAGATTGACAGCAGTTTTAGCTCAGGCCCAGACACTTCATGGGTCGCCCGCCTGATAAGTGTAAAGCTTTGCATTTTCGACGCGTTCTAAGTCGAGCTATACGCCATGCGCCAAACCAAAATCTCCAGAAATTACTTACTCAAATACCGTCAGCACTCAAAGCGTTGAGTTCCCCCAGCATGATCTCAAAATCCGTCAAGAACTGCCATGAACAAGAGACATCAGTGGCAACAAAATCGTTGACCTACTAAGTAGCCTACTATAGCTGGAATGAGATGGAAAACAGAGTTTCCAATGAGTCCCAGGCAAAATAATTGATGACTCTTTTCGACATTTTTCGTAAAATAATAATAATAAGAGAATGGTAGTAAAGTAACAAGGTCTGGTCACAAGGCTCCGTCAATCAAGGAACTGACCAAACAAACACTCCAAAAATATTCTAAGCTTCAAGAGAGACGAGATTATAAGTCAATTACCTTTTTGGACACAACGGTGTCTACCTTTTCAGAAGAGGCAGAGCTCGGAATGCATTAACTCACTATGAGAGTGTATTGCTCTTTTCCACCTATGGAAATATCTTTCTCAGCGAAATCTTGCAAGATCAATCCTCAATTTCAACCTCGATCGACAACAACCTCGCGTGATTGATTATTCGGCCTAATAGATCTCTGAGCGCAGTATAGCTTTAGCCTGAGCCTTCAAAGAAAATTTTCAAAACTTAAAACTCTTTGTTTCCTCGCTTATCTCATGCAACATGGACTTGCCCGTATTGGTCAGCAAAGTAAGAAAGGACAATTGTCATACCCCACCAGCCTTGGGTTTTTACAGGACAACAAGAGGTCGAGCTCGAGGTGGACATTACCAGCAATGGATCTGGCTTTGCTGCGTCTGCCATACCTGTAATAATTCGATTTACATATGCTTATTCGAAAAACATCTAGAACGCGAGAGGAAAGCCGAACACACAGCGGAGCAGGGGATTGCAACATCCTTTGTGGAAGCTTAGATGTGGGAACTGCGTGTAAGCTACTAATAATGTTAAACGAGACTCTTAACTCCCGAGTTTCAAATGGCCTGTAATAATAACGGGGTCATTGTCGGACTTATATTATGACCGCATAAGATCAGCTCGGACTTTGCTTTGAGCTCCTCTAGTGTAATTTAAAGCCGCAGCTGGTCGACTAAGCTGACTTCTGTGAAGAAGTTGATAAAAATCGTCGGCATTGGTCGTCTTCCATGCTGTGGTGGCATTATGCGGCCTTCGCTTACAGCTATTAATTACGGTCGTCCCATCGCACTTCTTAGCGGCTATCACGCTCGCAAGATTTAGACTAAACCTAAAAACTATGCTAACCATACTTAAGAACGGAAAGCTCAGACTCAAAGGAGGGAATTGCTAAGGAAAGATTGGAAAATTGCTACGCGCAATATTAGCGAGTCGTAGCAGCCTGAAATAGTCCTGGTTTGGCTATGGCCATAGTCAGTTTGCTGAGGATGTAAGTGAAATAATGGGACTGGTCTAAGGTGATGTAGATTGGTAAAAAGGGAGAATTTATTACTCCATTCAGGAGTCGATATACAAAGACCCAACTTTTTTTTTTAAGTCCGATGAGCTTAAGCCTATTTTGGTATGGTGGGCAGCTGTTAGGAGGGTTGAGGCCAGTAGCAAAAATGTACGTTGAACCGTTTCAACTCTCCGTGCAAGACTAATGTGGGTCGAACGAAAGTATCATATTGATTTAGGCTTCATTAGGTTCATTTTGAGGACATAAAAGTAGACAAATCCGCTATAATCTCGATTGAAAATATGTTGTAGAACAGAATTATCAATACAGAAATTGGACACAGCTCTATAAGGAAAGTGACAACTAGAGGCACACCACAGTGGCCTCTTCCCCCTACTGTGGCTTCTTACAGTTAACAAAATCCTCAAAATAAGTATAATAAGAATAACAAAGACAATAGCATACGCTGATGACCTAGTTATCTTGATGAAAGGTAAATTTCTATCAACTATCAGTGGACTAATGGAATCGTGGGCAAGACAGAACGGTCTGAGAATAAACTCCCAGAAAACCGAGCTGGTCTTGTTCACCAGGAAAATCAAAATCCCGATATTTGCTCCCCCAAACTGAAAGCGGAAGCCAAGTATCTAGGCATCATTCTTACCTCCCAACTTTCCTGGAAAAGGAACTTAGAGGAAAGGATGAAAAAAGAATTGAATGCTTTTTATGCATGCAAAAAGACCTTCGGCAAAGGACAGCAATCATCAGACCCATTTTAACTTAAGGGACCCTAGTCTGGTAGACTGCTAGAAGCACGAAAAGCTATATGAGCATGCTCAACAAAGTACAATGGTCAGAGGCTGTTTGTACAACAGCCTATTCTATGAGAAGCACGCCGTAAGCAGGGTTTACATGATACTCCCTAATTTGTGCAGCGTTTTTCAAGCAGAAATCCTAGCAATAGAGAAAGTAGCCAAACACCTACAAGTAACCGATGTCCTACCATTGGATATCGCTATCGGACGAATTGGCCAGGCAAGGGTCTGAATTAGACATCAGTCATTTGCAACCACCGATCAGCGCATTATACCGGATCATAAATGACACAATCATAAAATAAGCCAACTCGTCTTGGCTTACAAGAAATGACAGCCACACAACAAAATCATCGTGGCCAGAGCTCAGTATCGGAAAAACAAAGAAGCTCTTGGCGCTGGACCGAAACTCGATCCGTATGCTCGTCGGAGTGACCACAGGACGCTGTGGAGCTGCCGGAGCTGCGGCGACGAGGAAGAAACTGAGACGATACAACATCTGCTTTGCCACTGCCCAGCTCTTCAGAATCGGTGCCTAGCTTCGCTGGGCCAAAGATTCTTCACAGAGATGCGGATGTGGCAAATGCAGATATATCGGATGTTCTAAAATTCAAAGAGCACGGGGTGGTTTCAGCCAACACGTGATAGGACAGGTTAATTATACTCCACAAATGAAGGGAATCACCTACGAGTGGAAGTGATGCTCAACCATCACACTCCCCTTCTTTAACCTAGCCTAACCTAGGGTTCATTTATATTTTTGACCATAATTTTACGAACCCTAATGAGTTGGCTTTGCTTATAACGTGATCGATATGGGCACTCCCTACTACCAAGATACCAAGATCACGTATTTTGCTAACCCAAGATATTGTTTCATTATTGGGCGTAAGGAAGCACATTTACGAAACAAAGTAACACATCTTGCAATAACGAGTAAACAAAGAGCTGGTTCAACGGCGGTAGTTTCGCGCGAATATTCTCTTGCAGGCTCTGTGTTCGAGGATTGTTATTGTAAACCCTTTGCTTGAGGTATCCCCTGAAGAAAAAGACGCATGGTGTGAGGTCCGCAGAGCGAGGTGGCCAGGCTATTCCTCCATTCTTGCTGATCAATTTGCTCAGGAAAATAGCCCTTCGCTTCTCCATCGAGATCCTAGTCGTGCGCCGTTTAGCCTTTTGTTGTTGTGCCAGCTGCAGTTGCGGAAACAGAAACTCGTCCATCCTTCGGCAACACTTGAGGAGACACTTGAGGAGAGACTGCCTTCTGTTGCTTAAAATAATAATGGCCAATTATCCCTCTGGCAGAAATGGCACACAATACCTTCGTTTTGGGGCAATGTAAACGTTTTCGATGGCGTTCCCTAGCGTTCTTTGGACACCAGCAATGCAAGTTCTGTTTATTTACGTAGCCGTCGAAATGAAAATGTGCTTCATCACTAAACAGTATGTGACCAAGCGTTCGTGCTGTTTGAAAAGGTTTCTCGTAAAGGAGAGTCACTTTCCTTTAAACCGCAATCTTTCTTATGGATTTACGTGGATTTCTCATAATTTCGTGTCGAATTTAAGCTAAATGTTCCGACGTCGCTGCTGATGTTGACGGTTCCGAGTAGTTTTGTTCGCCATTGTCCCTTCTTGTCTAAACACGACCAGATAAGTTGCGTGCTCGCACCCTCACACGGTTTGCGTAAATTGAAGTGAATACAAAAATTACGACGCTCACGAATCAACTTTCACCCATTATTGCTCAACAACGAATGCGCGGTGTACTCCCGACCAATGACTCATCACGATTAATAAATCCGCAAAAAATTACCTCCCTCATTCGATTGAAATTTCTGTCCGGCGAGTGACCTTTTCAAGTTTGGAAAAAAAAAAAAGTCGCACGAGGCCAAATCTGGAGAATACGGTGGATGGGGCAGCAGTTCGACTAATTCGACCAATTTGGCCGTGGCGAGGGCGGAGGTGTGAGCCGGTGCGTTATCATGGTGGAAGAGAACTTTTTTCTTCGCCAAGTGGGGCCGTTTTTTCTTCAATTCGGCGTCGAATCGGCCTAATAATCCAGGCAGTCGATGTGGATCACACCTTATGAATCCCAGAAAACGGTGGCCATCACCTTCCCGGCCGATGGGACAGTCTTCGCCTTCTTCGGAGCACGTTCGCCGGGTGAAGTCCACTGTTTCGACTGTTCCTTGGCCTGGTGTGTACCAGTAGATCCATGTTTCGTCAACTGTTACGAAACGACGCAAAAACTAAACAGCGCCAAACACTGCTCTGAAGTGGTCTCACGGTTGTGCTTGTTGTCCGGAGTGAGCAAACGCGGCACCCATCCAGCCGACAGCTTTCTCATGCCCAAAATTTCATCTTTTGAAATGCCTACTGTCTCAGTTATCTCGCGTCGAATCACCGACCGATATTGTTCTTTTTCTATTTTTCTAAAATCTAAGATCCGGCTGAAATTTCGACAGTAGCCGTCTACTAGAATGTACTGTAATGAGTACCGTGCCATCCTCCGACGCGTGCACTAGCCTGTGTTTTTCGTAATACTTTGTTTTTTGTTTTCCTCGCGAACCCACCACCCCTCGCGAGTGCACAAAAAAAAAAGAAATAAATAAATAAGAAATAAAAAATAAAAAAAGGAAAAACAAAAAAGAGAAAAACAATTAACAAGTGCCAAGTGAAGTGATTTGGATCGAGCGCATACGGCCCGCTCCCTCTCGTCCCTTCCTTCACAAGCCACGGCTGCGCATTCTCGGTCGCAACTCCCGTTTGATTTCATCAAATGGGTTAACGCGATGACCGAGAGTGCGTAGCATCTGACGTAGCAGAACCAAGAGTGCAAATTGTTGGTGGACCAATTCAAATCGGTGTATGGGCATAACACCTACATCGATTTGATGTTGGGAAGCTATTTGAAATTTGCACTTCTCAATTCTGCTTTACCATCTTTCAAACGTCGGAGTTTGTTCCTCTGGTGCCTGTGTTTTGTACCATGGAAAAATTCAGGGTTGATGTGGGTAATATCCGTGGCCTAAGAACGAATCTATTCGCTGTATACGTCCACCTGTCCCTGTATAAACCAGCTATCTTGGCACTGAGTGAAACACAGGTAGGAGAGAATACCGATTTATCGGATTTGAACCTGCCTGGATATACATAGCTTGGTGCCCCTTTTCTTCCTCCACTGCGGTCTCGCCCTTTATATTCATAGTGATGTAGCTTACCAACTTCAGCCACAATACGGCCACTGTTCCAATCCGGAATTTAATTTCCTATGGCTAAAAATCCATGTCCGTAAGCATTTAATCCACTACTGTTTTATTTATAGAAGTCCAAACCTGGATAGCAATTTAACTTTCAATGAGTTTGATATGTTATCCGATTCCATCACAAGAATTGTATCCCTACATCCTCACACTGAGATTGCCATTGCGGGCGATTTCAATGTACACAATTCTAATTCGACATTCATGCCAGACAACACCCGAAGGACGGTACGTAGCTAGTAAATGAGCCTACACGAATACCTGACATTGCAGATCATTCCCCCAACACCTTGGACCTGTTTCTCACCTCTCATCCTGACAAATACTCTGTTGCAATATTATCGCCCCTAGGTTCGTCTGACCACTGTGTCGTATCAGCTAATTTCTCGTCTTCACCCCACACAGTTAGAGAACAAATTCCTAAAAGAATAGTATGGCTATACGAGAAAGCCAACTGGAGCGGCCTTAACGACTTTTTTAGGAATTTTAACTGGTCACTATGTTTCCTCGATAGTGACGTGGATGCCGCTGCTGATATGATCACTAACATTCTTTTTCTGGGTATGAGATACTTCATTCCTCACAGAATGAAGAGTATCAAACCCAAAGAAAATGCGTGGTATGACTCGAGCTGTAAAGAGGCCATTAGGTTGAGAGAGTTGAGTTTCCCGAATTACAAGGACAACCGTACTGAGGAAAACCGGAAACAATTTAAACGGGCCAGAAATGACTGCAATGCATTAATTAGACGTGTAAAATTCTTCCACGAACAAAAGTTGAGGCAGAAAGTGCTACAATGTCCCAAGGGTAGCAAAAACTTTTGGTCGTTCGTGAAAAACGTAAAGAATTCAGCCTCGTCTTTAATTCCCCCGCTAATTTACAATGACATTCCAGCTGTCAGCTCTTTAGACAAGGCCAATCTGCTTGCTGCACATTTCGCGTGTAGCTCAACGCTACCAGATTCCACATTGTCTCCGCCTGTACTTGAGAGCGTTGATTTCACCATGGGACAAATCCATTTTCGCACTCGTACAGTTGCAAGAGTACTAAAAGATCTCAACATACACAAATCCACTAGCCCGGATTGTATACCCCCAATACTCTTCGGGTCTCTTTCCGAGTAGATGGAAAACAGCATTTGTCCAGCCCGTCCCCAAAAAGGGCGAATCTTCGTCTCCCTCCTCCTACCGACCCATAGCACTAACATCCCTTCTTTCCAAGGTCATGGAAACGCTGATAAACCGTCAGCTTATGAAATATCTTCCATCGCGGAAGCTTCTTAATGACCGGCAATACGGTTTTCGCAGTAACAGATCCACTGGTGATTTGATGACATATCTCACCGAAAAGTGGAACCAATCTTTGCACAATCAAGGCGAAAGCAAGATCGTTGCGCTTGATATTTCGAAAGCATTTGACAGAGTTTGGCATCAGGCTCTTTTGTCGAAAATGCGTGCTTATGGCATCGATAAATCTCTGCTTCTATGGATTAGAAATTACCTTTCGAACCGTTCAATTCAAGTTGTTTTGGATGGGTTCAAGTCTGATATTCACCAAATAAATGCTGGTGTCCCCCAAGGCTGTGTTTTGTCTCCGACTCTCTTTCTCATTTTTATAAATGATCTCTTGTCTGTTACTTCTAATCCAATCCACTCCTTCGCTGATGACAGTACTCTCAGCTTTTCATATTCGTTCCAGGACTCACGTCCCTGCTCTTCGGCCGTAGAACTGGAACGGCAGCGTATGTCAAGCACATTGAATTCCGATCTTGACAGCATAATCGATTGGGGTAAAAATAATAGAGTGGAATTCAATGCTTCTAAAACTCAATGCTATCAGCCATTATCCATGAATGGCGCTTGTGTCGACGAAACCGAAAAACTTTCCATCCTTGGTATGTGTATCAACACCAAACTTAATTGGAATGATCACATATTTGAGATCGCCAAAAACGCGGCAAAATGTCTAGGTTTCCTCAAACGATGCAAGAAATATTTCACCCTCTCTGATTTGGCTTCAATTTATAAGGCCTACATCCGCCCCAAGCTTGAGTATAACGCTCATATCTGGTCTGGTGCCCCTAAAACTTCACTGCACCTACTAGATAGGATACAACAGCGAGCGATAAAACTTATAGGAGACACTAATATCGCAAAGTCAATTGACTCGCTCGAACACCGACGTAATGTGTCTTCCTTGTCACTATTTTATCGCTATTTTAACAGCCGTTGCTCAAATGAGTTAGCCAATTGCATTCCTCACCTCCATGAATTCACCCGCAATACTCGTCTTGCCAGGAATGCTCATCAGTTTACCCTTAAGCCTACTTTCGGACGTACAATTAAGTTCAGGGATTCGTTCTTCAACCGCACAACACGGTTATGGGATGCTCTTCCCAGCCCAATATTTCCTACTCACTACAGTCCACAGACATTTAGGACCAATGTGCACAGGTACCTCCTCTCCCTTTCTCCCTCTATACCTTCGGCCCGTGCTGTGTCTTGATTCCGGACACTTAAGGGTAGTCATTATAAAAAAAAAAATTTCAATTATAAAAAAAAAAAAAACTACACGATACTGGCGCCATCTGGTGGTGAGGCTTAGAACTTGTCGGACCACCCTCGTAGTTGTTAGTAGTAAAACGCTCTGAATATAATTTATAATCTTCTTCAGTAAAGTGTCCAACCGTCGAACGTTCTAGTGTATTTTTGAATGCCTATTGCTCTACATCTAATTGGCGCATAATTTGCTGCAGGAAAAATACTTTGTTGAACTGTAGATAGATCAGTTTTGCTGTTAAAGAGCGCCGGAATGAAAAACAATATACAAAGCTTCAATATTTTGAACTCGTGATTTCTTTAAAAACGTTCGAAAAGAAAGAATCTTCAGAAAAGACAAAAAATAGCGCGTGGGAAATTTTGCACTTTCAATTTAAATTTTTTTCATCAATTAATTTTTTTTAAATCAGGACTAAAATCAAAATTCTGTTTGGACAATAACCTACATATATATTTTAAAATTCTTTCCAAGGGTCCAAAAATGATAATGATCGGTTAAGAAATGGCTGAGAAACAATTTATCTTAGATCGCAATTGAAGTCACCCGATGGGAGTTCCGCTTCGCTACGCTCAATAATATTTTTTATAATGCTTATTTGGACCTTTCTTTCTCCTGCTGTTTTTTGAGAATGATATCGGTTAAGTGGCTGAGACCATTGCCATTTGAGGTCTTTTAACCGCATTTTCGGCAGTCGTTGTTTTCCGCACTCTTATCGGATAATCTCCTTAAGAGTTTTCGGAGTCCGTGCCTTTTTTTTTTATAGGATTCGTGCAGGTTCAAGAGTGTGAACGCTCTTATGGTGTTTGTCACACAACCTGGACGGTTTGTGTCGGAGATGTTCGTTCACTACTCTCCGGAGGTGGATGTCCTAGATGGGATTTGGAGAGATTCAACTGAATTTGCATTGGTTGTAGTTCACAG
Source organism: Merodon equestris (assembly GCA_958301585.1). Lineage (NCBI taxonomy): Eukaryota > Metazoa > Arthropoda > Insecta > Diptera > Syrphidae > Merodon > Merodon equestris. The sequence continues at coordinate 94,972,714 of OY284417.1, read as the reverse complement.
TAACTCTTTTGTTTCCATGTCATTAAGGTGTAATATTGAAAATGCACACACAGAGTATGAATTTTGAAGTGATCGTATGCTGCCTTGTTCTGATAGAGCAGTGATTCAAAAAAAACCCAAAAAAAACAAGCCTGGAGCGTGCAAATCGCCAGAACAAGACTTTAAGTGGGCCGAAAACGCTGCTTGCAATTGTCATGGAGGAGGTGTGTGCGATCGCAACGTCCTGTTGGAACCACATGTCCCAGTCTCAATCAATGAAAACTCGTTGATCTGAATTGCTCACCAGTCACAATTACCCACGGCGTCCACAACAAATTAGACCCGATGACACCCCCGGCATAAAGGACGCACCATGCAGTGACTTCGAGTGGATGCAATAGTTCCTCGCGAACGATACATGGATCCACAGTGCCTCATTTGTTTACGTACGTGTTCAGATGGGAATAGGCCTCGACGTCGACTTTGTTGTCGAGGTTTAAAGGAGTGTGAGAGTGGATAGATCCCATTGACCGTCAGCCACGGATGCGATATTCTTGTCGGACCAAAAAGAAGTCTTTCGACGAGCCACACGCCAGGTGTTGCTCCAAACTCTTCGAGGAGAACAGCTACACGCCTTCATTTGATCAGTTGACGTAGAACGACCAGGAAAGCAAAATCACTTATGCATTATTCCTTAAAAATTAGTCTCTATTATTCCACAATCTTGAAGAGTACGAGGTTTGTTCAAAAAATAAGGTGACTTTTTGAATTTCGTGCGCTAAGTACATTCGATTTTCGATTTCTTTCATTTTGTTATATTGGTACACATGTCCCCTAACATATGGTAACATTATAAGCCATTTTAAAAGAACGGCGATTTGACATGACTGAGGAGATAAAGACAGCATTGCCGGAAGAGCACAGCTATGCCAATAAGGAAATGGGCATATCAGGAGTGCTTGGAGGATTAGAAAAAGGTGGCGTAAGTGTTTTATATCCGAGGGGGATTACTTTCTTTCGAGAAAAATAAAGTCACCTTATTTTTTGAACAATCCTCGTACTCTTCAAGATTGTGGATTGCGGCGTGCCATGTACTCGCATTACGTATTTGTTTACCTTACAAGTTTCAGAAGAGAAACTTGGGACGATAGAGTTTGGGTCACCTTGTATTTAAAGGAACTCAGTGGTGTCTGGCCTTGCCTTTCTGGTCAGCAGAAATCATGACTCAGATCACTGGGGCGGGAGGTGGGTAAGTATTAGTGCAAGCACTATCCTTCCGATCTCAAGCAAATGACGAGGCAGTTCTAGTGAATCAAGAAATTGCCGTACGAAAACGACTTCCACTTAAATAAAAAAAAGATTTCAATTTCATTTAAAAACTTCCTTTCCCACACACGTGCGCTCAAATTCAAAAACTTCAGCTCCTTCACTGGCTTCGCTTCAACTTGGAGTTCTCATTTGTTCGGAACATTTCCATTTCCTTCGAGATCCGTCACAACACAGCAACCCTTGCCACAGAGCTTCCCGCCAAAGTATATACGAAACATTTCTACGAGTGAAAAGTTGTGTAGGTGACATTAAGCACCCCAGAGAGTCTTTGGCTGGTTGAAGGAGTACGAAATGTATTGTGGTTTTCAAACTTTTTTTTTACTGATTTAATGAAATGAACAAGATAACAGAATTAATATGAAACACGACCTGGCTGTCTCACAGCACAGTGTATAGCTCATTTATTGCAACTCAGAGGCTCAGCTGGATGGCGTTTCCCTTTCCGTTTAACTGACAAACTTGCCCATTGCACCCATCCTGTAGTACGTCTGATATTCCGCCTCAAAACCGGAATATGTCTGATTGTTCAAGCTCCTCGTCGAAGGGATGTAGTTCTTTAGCGGATTTTTCAATAGGAACTCGTAGTACCTCATGGCTTTCTTCAGCAACCGCTTGGTGTTGATGTCAGCCACTTCAATCTTATCCAGCAGTTCGGCGAGTTGCTCGTATTGCTGCCTGGCCTTCGACTGTAAACTTGCTGCATTAACTGAAATCGAATGTGATTGAAATAATGTCAGATAAACCCCGGTTGCATTCCACTTACCACCCACAAGCGCAATCGAGTTCGTTTTCAGTTCCGATGAAATATCGTTAATCGAATCGAACCACGCGACTCGATTCATAACCTCCTGCAGGCATCCGTATGGTGTTAAGAGTTTCCCCGGCGCCAATTGAATCGTCGAGGACAGCTCATGCGACTCGGTTATAAGTGGATTTGCCGCCAAATAGAAGCCACTGGAACGAGAAATTCAATTTAGTACATCACCCGTGCAGCACTATGCATCTCACGCTCGCGTACCAGTCTTTTGTCACGCGACTGAATTTCTCGAACGACGTTTCCATAAAGGTGGTGATTTCTGTGAGAATCGGCGGTAAAATGTAGCGTGACTGCGTCGAGATCGACATCATAGTCATATCCGCCGAACGGAAAACGCTATTATTGAGCGTTGAATCGAAATCTAATTTCGTACTACTGAACACATTGGCGCTGCTCATATCGAAAAGATTATTACTATCGCCGCTGCCACTGATCTTGGTGACGGATGGCATGAAGCTAGTTTGCTCTAGTTGCATGTCACCGAGCAGGTGCTGGCCCATGTTCTTGGCAAACAAGATTTTCTCCTTCATCTGATTGAGTTGCATTACTTCGTATTGGATGCGATTGATTGACGAATCGATGTCGGCGTAGACTTGTTTGATGGAGTTGAGGAGGATTTCGTGGTTCTCGAGTAGTTTGTTGCCAGATTCGATTTGTGCTTTGTAGTGATCGATTTGCGACATGATGTAGTCGTTCTGACCCTTGTTGAAACTTCGAGTGCTGTACTGGACGACGTAGTTCGAGATGATATCGTCGATATCCTCGCTGGTGTCGACGTTGAATAGATTGACTTCACATTGAAGAGCTTCGACGAACTGATTGTAAGCGGCAGAGAAGCGTTGATTGAGAGTGTAGTTTTCTTGCCGGGCGGCCATATAACTTGCCACCAGGCCGAGGAGCGATGCCTTGGCTTTCATCAGTTTGATATTGAAGGCGCTAAAACCTTCGCGTAACGAGATTGTCGGGTGCTTATTGAGAGCCATAACGTTATGGAGTTGTTCCTCCTTCGATTTCAAGATGGAATTAAAGATTAAAAAATTGGGGATGTTGGTGAAGAGTTTGCGCATCTTCTTCCACAAGTCATCCTTCGCTTCCTGGATCGTATGAACTAAGAGCAAGACAATAGTATAAGGTACTGATGGTATATGGGCGGGGAGTTCTTACGATTTGAGTTATTCAACGTTAGAACGTAGAATGAGTCGAGTTCCTTGAATGCTTCTTCGACGGCTGCTGCGGCGGCGGACTCACTGGCGTTTGCAGGGGTTAATTTCACTGGCATGGTGGACAATATTCGATTTTTGTTGGACTTCTCCTTTTCGATGTCAATTTTCAGGGCATCGCGCTTGATCTCAAGCATATTCACCTTTGCAGTGAGGATCTCCTTCTTCTGCTTGAACTGAGTCACTTGCATATCTGAAACAACCAAAGGGCTAATGAGGAATCTACATGGCCATGTCTCTTTACTTACTTTTTGTCCTAATGTAGGTGGCCAAGGAATTGTACTGCAACACATGCTCGGCAATCTTGGCTTCCAATTCCTTTTTCCTCAGCATGAGGTCTCTGACTTTGAAGTAATTCTGCATATCCTTCGGAAGAAAACTCCTGCTGCAAGCCTATAAGGGAGCCGTTCCTACATAGATTCCAACTATCTGATCGCATGTTTCCCAACTTACTGTAACAAAATCGTCCTTATATTTATCCATTTTCCGGATTAAGATATTTTCCCTAATTTTTTGTACCTCCTGCCTTGGTCTAACACGCTCCATCATGTTTACGAACAAATCCCTTTGACGAGACTTGAATATTCTTGAATATAAAAATAAAACACTCAAATTAAGCGATGAATTCCCAAATAAATAAGGAAAAAAGCTACGATTTTAAGGCCTCCCTGCTTGGAATATCCTTTTGCGAGAAACCCATGTTCGTCGCCCAGATTTCGAAAGCCGCTATATCTTGATCGAGCGTCATTGTGCATTTATTTTATTAAAACAAACAAAAAACACCACGAAAACGACTTTAACAGAAGCGATTTGTGAATTTGAAATTTCAACCAATTCAAGTTTTCAGTTAGACAAATGACATTTCAGAAAACGTAGTAGATTACTTCTCGAATGAGTGAATTCAACCGAAGAGGAAAACATTTTCCAAACAATTTTTGTTTTGAGTTTTACTGCAGTAATTTTTGTGTTTATATCGTTAAACGTTAAATTCGAGAAATTAATATGCGGGCAGTCGATCTATTAAGAGCAGAGAATATCGGAATAATAATTTTTTTTGGATGGTAAATTTTTTAATTGAACTTTATGGTATATACCACCTCATGTTCACGTTTTTAAGATCATTTTGAAAAAAGCGTGTAAGCCAAAATATCGGAGTTAAATTCTAGAGCTACCTTTATATGGGATACGTATAACTACAATATTTAGTTTCAAAATTTGCAGGTAAATAGGCAAGAATAATGATTTGCAACTTTCCTAAAGAAACGACGCACTTTTGTATACTTTGAGACCACGAAACCTTGAAACATGGAAAGAATTAAATGGATTCGATGATCTCCAATCGATCTTTCAAATGGTTAAAGAGTGATCAATCTCGGTTGTTGTTTAGGATAGTATCATTATAACTGGGGCAGTGGTTATTACTCTCGCCGAATGGGTGATCATTTTCCATGATGACTAAAATCAATTTGGCTACATTCTGACAGATATGTGAATAATGAGCGCATAGTAATGAAGCACTCAGAAATTATCTAGTCTTCACATTCACGACACAAGGCTCCGATCGATTTTTACTGTTCAAAAAACTGAAGAGAAGAGCTTCGTGTCGGAAGCATCATTATTATTATTCAAGGCCATTTGGAACATTGCCTCGTTGAAACTCTTCGCCAAGACGCCCTGTCACGTGTGCTTCCGCTCTTTATTCTTTTGACTATTCGTCCACTGTCCATTCGTTCTGCATAGCCTGCCTATCTTAGCCCTTATGCTTATACCATATTACTCAGATAATGCTTGGAGCTGAAGGAAGTTTCTCGAGCTCTTGATTGTGTTATCTCCATTCGCTTCTTTCTTTTTCAATTGGAGCGGGTAGGTTTTGGCAACCTATGGCGGCCATGTCGTTTTGATAACATCAGTCAAATCTATTGCAAATTATTCAGTTACTGATGCCAAATCACCGTAGCAATTTACACGTTTAAACAGCACTTCCAAATGATAAAACTTTATTGTCAAAAGAAGTATTCGTTAGTGCAAACGTTCTGCGGGTTGCATCCATTTTACGGTAGACATGGTGGCCCTTCAAAATCCACTCTTCAACGTTTGTTTCAGATCACCGGTTCGGTAATCAATCAACCGCATGAATGTATGTCAAAGGAATGCAAGATCGACCGAGAACATCCCTGGGGTCCGTAAAGGTGTACAGCAGAACCCGAGGCAGTCGATTCCTCGCCGTGCACCAGAACTCAGCCTTGCGCAGACTTCAATTCGGCGAATTTTACGACAGGACTTGGGCCTAGGACCATACAAGATCAAACTGACCCAGGACCTCAAAGTTTATGACCAAAGACAATGTCGTCTGTTCATTGACTAAGCTGCGTTTGGAACAGGACCCCAATTTTGGCCGAAAAATCATCTTTAGCGACGAGGCGAATTTTGAATGAATGGCTGTGTTAAGAAGTAAAATTGCCGCATATGGGACGACATAAACCTACACGATATTTACCAAGTGACAAAAGTTACAGGTTGGTATGGTTTTTGGGCCGGCGGCGTCATTGGTCCGTACTTTTTCGAAAACGACGTTGGTTAGACGGTCACCGTCATTGGCGAGCGCTACAGAAAGATGATAAGTAATTTCTTATGACCTAAATTGAACCATATGGACCTAGATGACATGTGGTTCCAGCAGGAGGGCGCTACGTGCTACACAGTGAACACCAAGATTGACATTCTCCATGAACGATTTTTGTGTAAGGTTATCTGTCGCAGAGAAGTCTTCAATTGGCTATCTAGGTCATTCGATTTTATCCCGCTAGACTTCTCTTGCGGGGTTTTCTGAAGTCGCAGGTCTATGCGAATAAATCACAATCAACCGGCGCCTTAAAATGAACATAACACAGAGGATCGCTCAAATTCAGCCGGATCCATGCGGAGGAGTCATTGAAAATTGGACCACTCGGATGCGTGCCACCGAGGCAGGCATAATGACATGCATGGGCCTTTCAAATTTCATTTCGACATCTACCCGCCCTTATTGGAAAACCCCTTAGTTGGTTTTCTTTTCATCTTCCAGAGGGGCCAGGTCGTCTGCGTAAGCTGGAGTGCTTGTGATTACATTAAATGTAATTCGTAGGCCAGCCCCAAATTAAAAAAAAATGATTTTAAGGCGTCCCCCCTCCCCCTCGTATGCCTCAGATATGGTATTTTGCATTTTAGTTTCTCTCTTATTTCCCTTTAGCCATATTTGTATCTGCTTCACCAACTTTTTCACGAATTCCAGCATATAAACGGCGATTTTTTTGTGGTTTCATAAAAAGTGGCATGCAATAAAGTCCATCACACTCAACTAATATTGCCATCTTATCAAAAGAAGGCTAAATAACGCTTACGGTTTATTAAAATTTATTGTCAAAACTCGTACTTTCAGAAAAATGGGTCTAGGCTCGGGGGAAGACGGAGTAGACGACGGCCGCACTTAAGATTATGCACACAGCTGAAAAAGGACCTCACTCAACTGGATCTGCGGCACTGGACGGAATTAGCGAAAGATCCCGCTGGGAGGAGGGGCATGTTGTCTGACGCCCAGGTTCACCCCGAGCTGTAGCGCCCGTTAAGAATAATCATTCTCGATTTTTTCAATTTCTTAAGTCTCCCCCCGCGCCATGATTGATTTTGCCACCGTTCCACAAGTTCGCATCGAAAAACCAACTGGCAGTCCAGGTTAGGCATAAAAAGCATCAATTTAGCCGTTTCTTAAGAAGCCTAATGAGAGAATAACTTATGCGTTGAAAGCCATATTGCAAACAAAAGAGCAAATCTCACATTAATTTTAAAATCTAGTACATTTCTCAAGCGATTGCACAACACCAAGGGGGCTCTAATGACATTTGGTAATCTGCGTCAAAACAACCAACGTCAGCTGTCTTTGTCCCGGGACTAAGTGCGAATTTCAACGGGCGCGCTGCCGTGTTATTCTCACTTCTTTTTATAAATTTTACAAATTCTTAGTCAAAAATTACGTAAAAAGTTAACTAATTATACAATCACAATGGCTGTGGAACGTTTCGATATCGAACGCGTGCTAGAATCATTCCAAGCTAGTCTCAAAGATGACGATGATGTGTTCTTGGACGAATACCTGCTAGGATTTGAAGAAATCAATAGGTACGCACTAACCACCTTAGTTCCTTAATCTAATTAGGGTAATTTGTCGATCTCTGCAGATTCTTTCATCTCATGGGCACCGTATTCGGCTTTGTCAGTAGCGACGTACGTTCGAAGATCGATATTCTTCTCGATTTTCGCAAGGCCGAGCTAGGAAAACACTTTGACTCATTCAAAAGTATGATAGAGTACGAGCAAACATCGGGTTTGCTGAATGACTCTAGCTACGTGTCAGGTAGTAGAACGTTGTTACGTCTACATCGAGGTTTAGGTAAGTACCATGCATCTGCACTGTAATCTCCGTCTGCGACATGCTTATCAGTTGATGGTTGTATATCGTTATCTCGTAGAATTTGTGCACGAGTTCCTTTTACGACTGGCGGGGCTGGCGGATTGCGACAAGACTGGACATTGTTGCAAATGTGCTTACAATGACACTCTGGCGAAATATCATCCGTGGTTGATACGAAGCGGTGCTGTTGTCGCCATGTATACTATGCCAAATAAGGGTGATTTGCTCAAGCGAGTGGGATTGAGTCTGGAACGTGCTAACGAAGTCATGCCGGACATGCTGAAGGCTGTGAAAGTCGTGCACACACGAACGGAGAACCTTTACACCAAATTCGATCTGCATCGGCTGCCATAGAAATTCATCCCGCGGATAATACCACCACCAAGACGTACTCGTTCGTCGGCGATAAGACATTCCGATTTTTTTATTTTCTCCCCGTTTATCCCGTATTGATAAATACTTTTTACCAATGTCTATGCTAAGCTGAACGTTCGCTTGCTTTATACAATTTCTTGCTAATCCCGTGTACCTGTAAATATTCGCCGACGTTGATTGATTTACTTTGATTGGGCTCATGTAGCTTCTACTGGTCTTTGAGTAGCGAGCGAATTCAATAAAGATAACTTTTTATTTATAGCACTTTGGGTTGGACATTATTTCTTAGTACGGATTCGCGTGGGCTTTGCTTGATTTCGGTTTTTTCGCTTTTAGTTTATTGGATCCGATCTTGGGGGCGGGTTGATCAGATGTCGAAGGCGACCATAGCGTCACAATGCCACCTTCCCCGGCCGTTACAAGCAGATTTGACTGAAAGGAAGAGAATCAAAGTGATGTGGAGACGCTTACATATGCCAAACTCACTGCTGGATCGAAGACACTGTCCCTAACGATCTGTTTGTTTCCATCAAAGTCTCCATAAGGCACCAAAGTCTTGTTTTCAAGCAACATCGAACGCATGATTTCCCTGTAATGGGTGTAGAGTAAGTTGTGGTCCCGATATTTTGCTTTTCTCGTTACCCTTTGTTAAAATTTGAACCCGCGAGCAGGAAGAAACCATCAGCGGTGTTGTGACAAGAGATTAAGTTGCAATCCGCGGCTGATTTCCTCTTGATTGCCTCCGTCACCTGCGGCCGTGTGAACTCCACAAGTAGGTCACCCTCCCCACAATCATACGATTTGAAGTCATTCGCATGGGTAATGCACGAGATCACATCTTTCTTATAAACGTTTTTGTGCCTGTAACGAGATTGTTAGGAGCCAAGATTAGAAATGGAATCCACTGCATTGTACCAATTTAGCTTGTGAACACTGCTCTCGGTATTGATCGTTGTCGTGAGGGCATCCTCCTCTGAGCTCTCAGATATATCGAAGATGTTGATAAGTCCATCGACAGACCCGGAGCACATAATATCCGGATTGGTGGGATGGAACTTGACGTCAGTCACATCGTCGTGGTGGCTTTCCCAGTAACCACCCATTAAAGTCTTTTGCCGGATGTCGAAAAATACAAGATAGACGTTGTTCATCACCTGATTGGTGCCCATGCAAAGCACGCGTCCATTGGCATTTAGATCAAATGATGTAATCGGTTTAATGCTCCCGTCCGATGTTTCTGAAACGTGAATAAAATGTATTTGCTCCCAAGGGAAGTTCACTGGACCAACCTTCAAATGTATGTTGCAACGCGCCCGTGCGTACGTCATATATACCCACAACGCCTCTCGTGTTTCCAATCAACAGAGAATTCGCTGTTTCGTCAAGGTATCGTACACCACACACGAGACCTGTAGCGCCTAATGGGACGAAGTCATTGATCGGTCGATGTAAGCACTTTTTACTGTTTATATCAAAGATTTGCACGCTATTGTTCGATAATCCAGCAGCTATCCGTTCAAACGATCTGTTGGGGCGGCACAAATTCAATATATTCATCAGAAAATCGAATAAACGAATCCTACTTATCAGCACATAGGCTTAGAACATAGATTTTCTTGAAGGAAACGGCAGATTCATCAGCGATTTTGTATTTTACCGGGAATGCCTTGCCAATCTCGAGTGGACTGCATGTGTCTTCGTCAATAACCGGGTTTTCCTCGTCCGAACTCGATTCAGGCTCTAAAAAATCAAGTCAAAATCATGTCGGATCTATATAAACACTGTTTACCTTCGAATATTTTATTTTTCGACATTATTTTCTCCTTCAAATGCCCGGAATTTTCAAAAACCCAATTAAAAGTAACAACAGCACGAAATCAGAAACCACCTATGAGACCAAAAACCAGAAAGAGACGTACGTCTTCCCCCGTGACACAAACAAACCCGCTTAATTGATTTGACAGCTCCGTGTTAGCACGTGTGGAGAAACATACCCGAACAATTTCCACCCAGCAAACGTAATAGAACAGCGAATTGTTCGTTTCAACATTTTCAAATTTAAATATATAAAACATTTTTAGTTGGTAAATTATTATTATATTTCCATAATATCTTACAGGATTGCTTGTGTGTACAATTTTGATTGAAAAATGTTAGTAATAGTTAAGCTACTAAATCCCCAAAGTGCATAATCATTCAACTAAAATTAAAAGGCCGTTAAAACTACAAGGAAGCGAATACTACAATACAAATGTCCTAAAATTTGACGGGAAATTAAAATAAGTTAAATTTGTCTAAGCTTTTGATAGACCCTCCCAACGATCAGGGACAGTGTAGAAATACCGGTCCATAGCGTCGATGAAACGCTGTTTGTATCGCTCCGGCGAGACCACAGTCGGCAATTTGCCCATACCTCCGCCGAAGATGCCAGCTTGTTTGACGAATGACTCGACGCGCTTGTCGAACGTATAAGTGCGGATATAATCTAAAAGATCGATCCAAGGATCAGTATAAATACATAAGAACTGCTATTATTTGGATTACCGATAATGCCAAGGATCAATGTGCTGTCTTTGTTGTTCAGGCCGACTAGGAGCGAGTAGTCCATAACTTGGTTTTTCTCCAAGAACGACGAGTCTCGGTTGATTGCGTCCTTCAAAATTGCTTTGCTATGTGACAGGACATACAACGGCTTGGACCAGGACACTACAAGAAAACAAACATATATCACAAACGTCGATTTCGTTCCATGCTTCCTTACTCTGTACTAGATTCTCGTCTAACAGAACGATCTCCCCTTGCTGATTGCTCGGGTCGACAAGTCGATTTCTCTCCGAGCCCTTCAGGTCGAACTTGTTCTCGATGTCACAGTCGTAGAATAAATTTTCCATAACCAGTATGGCCTTCTCCTGAAACGAACTGAAGACGAAATCATGATGTCACCGATTACTTATCTCTCTACTCACTCTTTCTTCTTGATGGTGACTCTATATACCCCGAAGATCTTCGCTAGCAATGTGGGATGGTTCTGCTGGTGGCACTTGTTGATGTATTCGAAATAGTTTGGCGCAAAATTCTCGAACAAGGTGATGTCGATTTTGCTCATTTCTTTTAATACGAACCGATCATCAAGGGTTTTGCTGAATTTTGAACCGCTCTTGCCGCCACGTGCCTCCCATTGCATGCTACGACACAGGGAACGGGCTAGAAAGATCCTTGTGTCTTCGATTTCTGCCTGCAGCTGAGCAGTTTCGTCTTTCGACTGCTGATCTGTAGCTTTTATGGAGACTTGTACAGCAGGATCGCTAGGTTTACGGATGATCTCTAGCTCGGAGCTAGATCCCTTTTGGGTCACCTTCAGTTCCTCGCGTTTTTTGTTGTGTTCCAGCTCTTTGAATAGACTTCGTCCCATTTTCGGGACTTTCAACACGTTGGCCCGCATGATATCAAACTCCTTGGCGTAGTAGATTTTGCAGGTGAATTGGGTCGAGTGATCCTGAAACGATATTTCGATGTGGCAATTTGGTTTTGTCGGCTTCTTCTCCTCCTCGGGTGGTTTTGGGATCTCCTTTTCCTCGCCTTCAGCGGATCTACAAGCGAAAGATCTCATACAAGAATTAGGCATGAAAAAAGTGAAGAAACTTACCCGTCGGTTGCCTTACGCTTGGGGTTCGGACTACTCGAAGGAAGGTTGTTCGCAGTACTTGGATTCAGAGAGATTGTGTCCACCAAACGGTTATAATCGTGCGATGTCAAACTGTAGGCAATGATCGAGCTCAGGTCCTGATCGTGAACGAGTATGGGGAAGGCTCCCAACGGCAGGGTCAAATGCTCGTTTTGTGACAACGGCGACTGGATCATGTTCACCGTCCCGGTTGATGGTAGCAAATGACTGAGCATCTTCTTAATGCTCTTCTTGTCAGTCACATGGTCTTGTGCGGGTTTGTTCTTCTCCACGATCGGCGGATTCTGTTCGTCCGAACTTCCGGTCTCCTCCTGACAATCGGTCACTGGTTTCCCCTCGCCTGTGGGTGATTCCATGTCTGTTCTCAAGTCCTCCGTGCAGATTTGACCAGAATCAATTTGTTGGCTGGAATCATGCTTGTTCAACGATTTCTGTATTAAGGCCATCTCATGCAATCGGGGTTCCCAGGTCTCTATACTTTCAGCTAGAGAGCGCTTTGCCATCAGCATCGCGTCGTTTATGTCATACGAATTCGCATCTTTCTCGGTCAGTAGAGTCTGCACGATTTCCACGTGTTTTCGCAGATCAAACTGATCGATCTGTAGTGAGGTCTTTAAGTTGGCTATCGCCGCGGACTCCTCTTCCGTAGCGAAGTCGGCGATTTTCTCGTGAATTTTCGAATACACCTCATGGCCCATCATCGAGAAACGCTTAATGTCCTCGAGAACCTGGAAATTATCAAAAGGTTTCGGCTTTTTCAGCGTGAGAACCAACGGCGGCAAGCTGATCTCCCAGACTTCAATAGGCGTGTACATGAACTGGGCGCCGATTCCTCGGTACGTGAAATAATGGATATAATCGCGATGCAGGGAATGATTGCATTTGATTTCGGCGTTTTCGACGTCGCTGTCCTCTTCCAGCGGTCGCTTCTTGTACGCGTGACCGTAGAAGCGTAGTTCCAAATACTTGGCGAACGAGAGGCATTTGGTTGTCTCGGAGATCGGTACACTTGGCGTCATTTCGTTACAGATCGAGCACCAGGATGTGAAGTATATGCGATTGGGATCGTTCTTGCTGGCGTCCTTAGTCAGACACACCTGCACGCAGCCCATCGAGTGGACATATCTGCAAATCAATTGAGTTGATATGGGTGAGGGAAAAATTCGAGAAATACGTACCTCCTGACGTGGTCCATCATGGGCAGGTCGCACAGTTGACAGATATAGGAAACCCGGAAGCAGTAGCGTTTGAGGAACTCGCCCAACATAATGTCCTGCTGCCCGTAGAATTTCATATCGAGCAGAGTTGGCGGGGCACAGAACGACGAAGCTTTTGGATTGAAGTAAAAATTGCAAAACAGCACCGGCAGACGCTGATGGTTCTCGAGATCCAAAGCGTCTTTATACACCTGGTCCTCGCTTATCTTCTGGGGTTTCTGGTACGCCTCGCGGTGTTTCAATTGCATCACTAGAACAAGGGAAACACGTTATGATAGTCTCTACACCTTCATGGATTTGATTACATTTCTTTTTCTTTGGGTATCGCCCGCCGAAAGCTCGAAACTCCGCCAGCAACGTCTGCAATTCCTTATTGTCTATTGGGGCAGTAATCTTCTGGGTGAGAAACGGATGCGGCGGATTTAGTTGCAACGCATCCTCAATAGTTTGTTGCGAATCAGTGTCGGGCTGTTGCGTTCTCTCGTTTGATATACTTGACCATTGCTTCGAGAAGTAGAGCTCTTTGGGGAAATGAGGACGCAGTGCGCACTTCCGTCCCGATTCGGTTTCCAAGTACGGCAGGGGGAAGGTGAGAAACGGCGATACGGATAGGATAGTTGAGCTTAGAGCTGTGCGGAATCGATTGTCGTATGGCGTCTCAACCGCCAGTTCGACCATCGATGAATCTGGCGATAATTTGCTAATCGGAAGCTCGGCAGAACGTAAGGGATCGGTGAAATCACTGACGTCCTCGATTGTGACGAATTTCTCTTCGGATTTTCTCTCTATTAGCTTTTTCGGTATTGCTTGGGGTTTTTCCGGCGCTTCATGGCGAAGTATAACATCGGATTCGGGATCGTTTGATGGGCTCTGCTCCTTAGAGTCAAAGATCGGTGGTTTCGGAGACAGCGGACGCGCGAATTCGTCCAAAAGGAATGACATTTCCAAACGCCAGTTGTACCTAAAAAATAATGATTCGATTGAACCTCCTTTAGTATAGGAAATCAGGTACCCACCTAGCGTAGACAAGGAATGAAGCGACTTTCTTGACTTTAGCCAGTTCGGTGTTGTTTCCACCCCGCAGAAGACACGTATAACCCCTTGGACTCGACAGTTTTTCGAAGTACATCAACGTTTTCGTCAACCCTGTTTAAATAAAAAGTGAGTCACGTGACGATCTTCAGTTTTTCGGTCTCCACTCTTACCATTTCCGTCATCGAAGCTCTTTGTATAGAATGCATCGCACATTCCCAGCTTCGGTTTCCCGATGTTCGATTCAATCGACGATACTATGTCGCACTGGAACGTTTTTGAAAGTCGCTCCATCACCGACATCTTGACATCCAATACGAGTGTGATACCCTGCGATCGTAGCATATCCTGGGCGATTCCAGCAACATTTTTGTGCACCAGAACTATGTTTGGCTTAAAACCCATAATCCTCGCCGTGACGTTGCGAAGGTATTCCTTTTCCTGTAGGAGAACCGTCGCAATACTTACAAATTTACCTTCGACTCGTTCGTACACAATCGGGCATTGCAACAAGAGTATTCGTGGCCTCTCGACTCTTGTCGCCATGTCCTTGTGGGCGACATTCTTGGAGAATACTACTCCACCGACGATAATGCTTTCCTGACGATTGCCACCGGGAACTTTCTTAAAATTAACATAACTTCGGATATCCATCGACTCGTTCGTGCAGTACTCGGGCTTGAAGCGATTTGCCGCGCCACAGCAGAGGGGGATGAGTACCTTGGACCACTTCTGATCGAGGTTAAAGTTCCTTAGCATTTGGCTTAGTAGCTGATCTTCGTGGTCGCAATAGGCTTCCAAGAGTTTCGATGTTGTCGATGTGGAACGTATTGAGTTTTCAAGTTCCACATCCTTCACAGACTGGAAGCTAAGGCTCATGTCGAGAGATTTCGGCGGTTGTAGGTCATTGTCATATTGTGGACTAGATTCACCCTGAATTCCAGGGTTCAAATTGTTCTCCAAGTCGATTTCAGCGATTCCCGATGTCATTACATCCGGGCGACGTGGCGCGAACTTGTAATGTAAGTTCTCGTCAAAATCATTCACTTCCGGATCGGGAACGATTGGTAGAAGGAATCCGGCTGCAAACATCGCACTTAGAATGGCCACCGCTTGGACCTTGGTGGAAGATTTCTGATTGGTGTTAAGGAAGTCGATAAGATCGAGACCGCAGTTCTGGACCGGAAGAAGTCGAATCATTTCTTCGTGGAGCGCAATAAGCGAATTGGATTGCTGAAGGATATTAATGCGATCAGCATTCGAAAGGCTGGTAATTTGGTGTGTGGCAAATCGCTCCTCTTGGTACCCGACAGAGACTTTTCGTACCTGATACTGACTGATACGTTGCCTCACGTTGTCGTTTAACTCATCATTGCGCGAGAGTTTGCTAGACAGATCCTCTTGTAGTGCCTGCAGATCGGACTTGAGATCGGCGGTGATATTAGTGGACTTTAGGTAGCTCAAAACGATCTTTGAGCAGTAGTTGCAGACCTTCAAGTCGCCGGAGCACATGATGATCTTCCCCGGAACGACTTGATTGCAGCATTTCGAGCAGAAGATCTGCCCACACAGACGACAGTGGTGTTTGCGGCGAAAAGCAGAAAATTTTTGCGTACAATCGTAGCACTCCTTTGCTTTGGCGTCGGGCATCCAAAAGCGTTGCAGGTCGGTGTCCTTGTAGTTCCGTAAATTCTGTAAAGAATTCAAAAAAAAAAGTTATTGCAAGGCAGAAGGAAAGTTAAACGAAAACGTACGCTGTTCTTGGCGGCAACAATGTTGCTGATTCGTTTAAGTACGCTTGCCATTGTACGTCCCTCCGACGCTTCAGGTGGTGTTTGATCTGTCTTCTCGGGCGATTCACTCACTTCATCGGTGGTTGTCGATCCCGTGCCATCTTGATTTGAATTCCCGGCCTTGTTCGTTGAGCTCAAGCTTGACGATGAACTATTGCGAGATATATCCTCCACGTCTGCATAGAATGTGCTGTGGGATGTTGATTTCGGCACCCCAGACGACCCAGTGCTTGCACCAGCGCCGGTTGGGATTTCATTCACTGTATTGTAGCTTGCGTTGTAGACATTTTGGATTTTATTGACGAATTTGGTGAGAAAGGTTTCGGGTTCATCTTCAAAGTCGCGGGCAAACTCGGTAAGTTTGTGCGGCGAATGGAGATGTTGGTTCATTTTGTTGGTTTGTGTTGATGGTTTGTTAAGATAGTTGAAGGGATTTGAAGAGAGATGTTGTCTAGATTCCGGTTAAATTGATTTGATCACTGAATCCTGATTCTGGGGCGAGAGTTCCGAGAGCCAGATCAGTCCATCGTTGCTCCTATATTTGGGGATAATAAAAAGTAGTCAATGACGAACGGGAAATTATCGAATAGTGAGATAAATTACCTGTTCACTAAGGGTCAGATGAGAGTCGGTACCATCCGCTTCTGGGTCGGGAAGCTTATCGGCCGGAACGAGAATTTGGTCATGCGGGAGAGTCTCCTCGCGCCACTTATTGTCTACGATATCCAGCAAGTAACCCTCAATCGGTGCCTGTAATATGCGATTGGTTAATGATGATGAAAATAATGTAACGCAGAAAACGCTGTGGGTGTGAGCGCGAGGAGTTTGGGAAAACGTTAAAACTGATAGGCAGTTTTATCTGTTTGGCAACCGAGCACTTGACTCACGTGTATACAGTTTGTCGACCTGCAGCTATGAGTAGTTTACATTCAACAAAATTGCCGTCTTTATGTGCATTTACATATTCTATTGAACCTTCCGGTGCTAAAATCAAATGGCACTATACTTGCATACACTGGAACTGTGTCGTAATGACTAACGTCGTAGTCTTATATAAAAACAATGAGGCACCGCACAAACCTGCCCCATAGATAACCATAAAACACCCGAAAAACGTATTAAATTGGATTACGAATTTGACTGATGGCTGATAAGTCGTCGGAATTACGGTTGAAGGGAGTAAAGGAAGGTTCAAAAAGCGGACAATAGGGTTTGATAAACTGATAAACAAACTTTGTTTACTTTGATGGAATCTTATTTGCACAATAATCACAATAAACAATAAAATAGGAATTTTTTTCAAAACTCAAACACATCTGCGTACCTGACTGTCCATTACTTCGAAAATTACGTTTTTCACTCGATGCAAATGGTACGATATAAACGCTTACAGATTAGTTGAAATATTTTCGATTAATTAAGCGAAATGTTAACACTCGGAAACGCGTGAAATCGTAAAGAAATAACATTAAAATGTTGGCAGATTACCTCACGACAGGTTGATGAAAGCAGGGACAACTGAAGGGTAGATTTAATGTCAATGTCAGCTGATGGCAATTGTTGTAGGTGGTTTTCGAATATTCGAAATTGTTCACAAGATGGGTGAATTCAGTGTGTCCACTGGGTTGGTGCCACGACTTATTGTAAGAAAACTGAGAAATAATTTGAATGATTAAACGATGAGTGATGAATGCTTGAAGATCAATCTGTATTTTCTGACGCAAAACTAAGTACCTAAAAATGGCTTTTGCAATCTGCTTGTGATATTAAGAACCGTGCATAGTTTTTCCCAAGAATAGAGAAAGATAGGATAATTTTTGAATTTATATTCGTTCAACGGTTCAAATTGTTGAGTGTTTATTCATATTGAACAATTATCCAATAAGAGGTGTAATTTTAAATCAATAGAAAAACGCAACGTTTTTGGTAAAAGTGATGATATTTTTATTTTAATTTTAAGTTGGAGCTCTGGGGTCAGTAATGGCATATAGGTGTCTTTTAAAAAAATAAGGTAACTCTTAGAATTTCGCGAGCTAAGTACACCCGTGTTGGCACACATATGTACTTAAGAAATCTCAACGTAATTGAAATGTTTATAAGTGTTACAAGCTCTTCACAGAAGGCCAAGAAGATATTAATAAGGATGCCCGTCCTGAACGTCCCACTCCGTCAACAACGGATGAGAATCTTGACCTAGATGTTTAGGGCATTAAACGTATGTCACCGAAATTTGTTCCGAAAGTGCCAAATTTTGATTAATAGAACCGTCGTACGAGTATTGCTCTAGGGATGTTGAATTAAAGCGTTTTTCAATAAAGACGGGTAGATGTTGAAACCGAATAAAATAAGCCGTGTATAAGGTATTAACAAAATTCTTCACTTGTTTGAAAGGCCCATGTATGCCCAAGCAATGCCCGCCTCGGCTTCTTACGGAGGCACAAATCTAGAAAAAGTCGCATGACCCTGGTGGCCAATTCACGTCACTTCTGCGAGAGATAAACTTATCCTCAAATCGTTCATGCAGAATTTCACATGCCTCCGCTGTGTGGCACGTAGCGCCGTTCTGCTAGAATCACATGTCGTCTAGCTCCATATGGTTCAATTTGGGGTATAAGGAATTGGTTATTATCATCCTGTAGCGCTCGTCATTGACGGTGACCTCCTCACCAACGTCGTTTTCCAAAATCCACACCAAACGGTGAGTTTTTGAGGATGCAACAATATGGTAAAATATAGTAATTTTGATCTTAACACAGCCATTCATCCAAAAATGAGCCTCGTCGCTAAAGACGATTTTTCGGCCAAAATTGGGTTCCTCTTCCAAACGCTCCGAAGCCCAGTTAGCGAACAAACGGCGTTGTCTATGGTCATGAACTTTGAGCTCCTGGGTCAGTTGGATCTTGTACGGATGTAGGCCCTAGTCCCGACGCAAAATTCCCTAAGTTGAAGTCTGCGAAAGGCCGAGTTCTTGTGCATGTCGAAGAATCGACTACCTCGGGTTCAGCTGTTGTTCTTGGCTGATCTTGCGTTCCTTTGATATACGAATGTTGGCTGATTGATAACCGAATCATGTGTCGCAAGTTTGATACCACCAAATGTTGAAGAGTCGACTGTGAAGGGCCACCACGTCTACTGTAAAGTAGGCGCAACGCGTGCAACTTCTGCCCTAAGGAACACTCATTTTGATAGCACATCTAGACGTGCTATTCAATGGTGTTACTTACCATGGTGACTTGGCATTAGTAACTGAATAATAAACCATAGATTTGATAGGTGTTATTAAAAAACCATGGCCGCCACAGGTCGCCAAAATCTACCCGCCTCTATTGAAAAACACTTTGTAATCAATACCGTTGCACGTAACACGTTGACTAGCCTCACCACCAGCCTACAGACCGCACCAAATTGTTCATTTTTCGGAATTAAACGGAGTTTATATTATATCATGTACACTATCTTTGTTCTAAATGTGACAATTTTACCTATTGACATACCCATTGAACTGAAATTCCGCCTCGCCACTGAAGACAAATTTTCGATATAATAGCGGATCCAATACCAATTGATGCTGGTCCCAATAATAGGATCTTTGCGTACAATTTTCAATAAAGTGGACGAACAAAAACCAAGCGGTTGTAAACAAGATCGAATGGATGAATGTGGGCCTCTTTCAATACTCTAGTGAACATATGAAGTGTTCTCTTCAGCAAGCATGCTTCTTACGGGTTTTGCTGCTACTGCATCTTGCAAAGAAAAACTTGGTTATCAGTACAGCCAATAGCGATCTCATTTGGTTGAGTATTTCGGGTGTAATATGGTGCTAGTGCTCTATAAGTTTGGCATTCAGAACCACCATTTTTTAACTAAATTGCTAAAAAGTCACCACCTCAAAATTACAAAGGCTACTAAATATGTATATATATTTTTAATTTTTTTTTTAATTTGTACATATGATCTACCATTGCAACTAGATATTTTGGCTAACGAGCAGTTTGAATCTAACGAAAACAATTTCTGTAAATTCAGAATGATGTCTTAACTTGTCAATTTTATTTTGGGAGCTACTGTTGATTCACGGATTGGAATCGTTATGCTGTACAATGTGGCGTAAAATTAATCGTCCAATTTTGTTTTAGAATTACTTTTTTGGTAAATAAAATGTTTGGGTAATGGAAATCTTTATTCGGACCTTTACATTTTTTTCTACTGAGTGGGAAAAATGATATCCGTCAAGTGGATATACATTTGTACCCGTCTTATTGCAATTTCCATGACTTTCCGCAAAATTTCCGGTCAAAACTGTTCGCATTCCTGTCGAATATTCTCCTTAAGGGCTGCGATTGTCTGAGGCTGGTTGGCATAAGCCCGCAACTTCATGTAGCACCAAAGATTGAAGTCTGGGATGGTTAAATTGGGCGATCTTGCTGGTCATGCAAACGGGAGATTACGTAACCAGGAAATGCTTCCTTCACAATATCCATTGTGGCTTGTGCTGCGTGTGCGGTTACACTGTCTTGTTGAAACCACATGTTCACCAAACCCGTTCATCCAATTCCGGCAATAAGAAGTCGTTTATCACGTCTCTGTAGCGTTCGCCAGTAAGAGTGACCGTATTGCCGATAGCGTCCTCAAAGAAATACGGTCCAATCACTCCTCCGGCGTGAACGCCACACCACACAGTGGCTTTGAATGGATGTAATGGCTCTTCGTTCCTCACACGACTTAAATAAATGCAAAGTCAACGTCTAATTGAATTGTATTGAACTTTATTGACCGGTAGTCAGAACTAGACTCCCTTTTTAATTTCTTATTTCTAACTTACGACCTATGTTAGTAATATGTTGACTCGATACAAATATGTTGAGTCAACATTATTTTTAATACCATGAACCGATACTCACTGCATACAAATCACCAAGCAAGCGGTTTTGTATTTGCTTCGATTTTGTATGCATTCGGTAGGTCATTGGTACTAGTGACCTTCGATTCAGCATTTCCTGTTGAGTTGTGCTGATCGTGGCTTATGTATGTAACTCACGCGGATTTACAGTGCCCCAGGAACGAAGATTTTGCTTTTTTTGTTTTTATAGAGTTCGCGCAGCTTCAAAAGTTACGCGTTTGTCACACAACCTGGACGGGGTGCATGTGGTTTGTGTCGAAGATGTTATTCACTACACTCCGGGGGTGGTTGTCCTAGATATGATTTTTTGAGAGATTCGACTGAATTTCACAGTAGCTCTTTTGTTTCCATGTCATTAAAGTGTTATATTGGAAATGCACACACAAAGTATGAATTTTGAAGTGATCTTATACTGCGAGTGTTATGCCTACGTCAGCACTTTTTTGATCATCTCTCATTCTTCACACGCGACTGGCGATATGTAACATGTGTACGGAATATGTGTAAGTCTTTCACCAAAATTCGCTTTAGAGTCCGTCTGGTGAGCCTATTCGAGTCGAGTAGCTAAGCGCCTGAATATTTGCCCAGTTGGCGCGATAAAATTAGAAAAATCGACACAATTATTCCACGCTCTTGGGGAATATAGCCCTCTATTACTTGTCCGATAATTATGATAAACAAAATTAAACTTTTTCCATGTATTATAGCTTTATTAGTAAGGACAAACATTCCCATTAATTATGAATACTTCGCAGTAGCACATTCTGTCACGCCAATTTTCCAAGACCTTGTTGATGATTTCGGGCTGTAGCTCACGGATTGCTTGGATGATATTGGCTTGAATCGTTTACAGATTGTTGGCATAAGGGGGTAGTCTCATGTGAACGCATACATTTTACGTCTTTTTAGGGAGTTTTTTTATGACATTTTTTATGTATATTTTTTAAAATTAAATTAGACACAAAAAAAAACAGGTCACTGGTCATGGTATTTTATTTTATTTATTTTTATTAAATAAAATCGAATGGTGTATTGTTCAGTATGTCTGCCGCTTTCTATCCCACCAAAATGAATAAATTTCATTTAAAAAAAAAATGTCGGACTATAAAAAAAAATCTTGTTTTTTTGTAATTTTTTTTTGCCAAATATGTATCGTTAAAAAATATTTTCGAAAATAAGCAATTTTGGTACGACCGATAACCGTCAATGAGTAGAAGAACATATATAAATTTCAAAGCAATCGGTTGCATAGTTTTTTTTTTTAAGTCCATGACAATTTTAGAAAATGATGTTTCGAGAAAAATGCGTTTAAAGTTTCAAGAGCAGAACAAGTCGCTTAAGGCGCGTCGGCGACTATGAGTTATAACTTATTTAATACTAGGAATTTCGGTCTGAATTTTTCACAGCAAAAAAACGATTTTTCGAAGTCACATGAGACTACCCCCATAACATCGGTCCTTCACGGTTCCCCACAAAAAAAAAGTCACAAGGGATCAAATCGCAGCTCCGAGGCGGCCAATTGACATCGCCAAGACAGCTGATAACACGATTTGGGAATTTGGTGTGCAAAAGATCGATTGTGGCATGGCGCGCCTTCCTACATGAACTTCCAAGTCGATGTCTTCAATTTCAGTAAAAAAAAAAGGCGGTTAACGTGGCTCTGTAACGCCCACCGTTAACCGAAACGTTGTTGCCATCCTCATTTTCGCAGAAAAATAGTCCAATGATGCCACCACTCCATAAACTGTGGGGAAGAGTGGGGAGGTTGCCACAACCCCGCCGAGGAGAAAAGCCGCGAAATAAACATTCGATGGCGTTGACGTTATCGGGATCCGAACGCTCATAGTCAGAGGCCGACACTGAACCTACTGCGCCACAAAAGGTATAATAGTGGGCTTAAAATACATCCCTGGGTGACACCCGTAGTAATTGCAAATAGCTTCGAGTATTTGTTCTCTACTTTGACTGGAAATATCGTTCAGTCAAGTAGGATTCCATATTCAATATTGGAAACCAGATTTGGCTTTAGAAGGAGTCCTGCGTGCCCGACCTTATCAAAGGCCTGTGCTACACTCAAGAATATTGCAAAACAAATATTTTTATTTTCCAATACCTTTTCAATTTTGTTGGTTGTACGATGTTTTACACTTATTTTCAAAATCATGGTTCGGTTCGCCAAACTTATCGTCCGCTACTTCCACTTCATGGTCGACATAATTAGCCATCTGAGCAAGGATAATACGCATCCCCAAAGATGACAAACAGAAGAGAAGAAGTTATTGCCATTGTGGAGTGCAGTGTTGAGGAGAATCCGAATGAGTCGATTCGCCATCGTGCACACCAATTTGAGCTATGCACTTTGTGTAAGAAAGGTACGGAAAGATCTTGGCTTACAGGATCCAGCTTGTGTTAGAGTTGAAACCGTGTGATCATTACACGCGTCATAGGTTCGGTAAATGGGCCGAAAACACGATTCAGCTTGATCTTCATTTTCAACTCAAAATCTTGTTCTCCGATGAGGCCCATTTTGGGTTAAATAGAAATGTAAAGAAGCAGGATTGCCGAATCTAGGGCGGAGAAAAGCAGGAAGCCTTTATTGAGATACCCTTACGATCATTAAAATTCACTGTTTGGTGTGCTTTATGGGCTGGTGGAATCATCAGGACATTTTTTTTAAAGGACGATGCCGGCTAGATTGCTACCGTCAATGAAGAGCGCTGTAGAAACATGATTTCTGACTTTTTCGTTCTCCAGTTGAATGGCATTGACGTGAAAATTGACATCTTTGGTTTCAACAAGATGGCGCAATATGCCACACATGCGCGACATCATCAATTTATTGCGGGGAACATTTGCTGAGCGCATAATTTCACAGGTAATGGACCTGTGAATTGGCTTCTACGATCCTATGATCTCACACATTTAGACTACTTTCGAAGTCACTGGTTTGTAAATTCAAAAATGTGTCACTTAATAAAAGTGACGCTGATAGTTTGCAATCTGACAATTGGTCTGACAGTTATAGCTGTCTAGTAGCGACTTAAAAAACACTCTTTAAGCAACTTCTATTTTATAATCTACAGACGAAAAGGAGTAACCTATGTCTTGTGGACCTTGAGGCATTTATTTGTTACAATGCGCCACGGTCATCGTACCTTCTGAACTAATCTTAAAAAGAAACCTATATACCTTAATTTACAAAATTCATTTTATTTCCGTCACCCAGAGCCTGATTCTCAAGATCTCCGACTGCATAATGAAAATTTTCGCTTGGTTTTCCTCCTTGTACAATATAACTTCCGCGGAAGTCACCCAAATCCCGAGAAACTTTAAGAGAAATTTAATCAAAAACTTTTACAAAACCATTAATTACCACACTGGAATCCATGTTCTCGTTTTGATCTGTAGGATGTGACGACAAAAGCAGATCTTCTCGTTATCAACTTTGATTCGACTTCCCATTTACCTCAGGCAGTTTTCCGCACCAATGATTCGCAAGTAGGTACCAATCAAATTGCTGATGTCATCTGCTCGAGGTCTCATTACCGTTCAAGCAAAAGTAAATTTCTAAACACATTGCCAAACGAAATGACGGTAATTTGGCAGTTTGAAACCATACCAAAGAGGTTGTTACTTGCAAAACCATTTAACTATACATCAACACTCAGTTGCAGCTGCAGTTACAGTTTCGGTTTCCGACTACTTGTACTGTGTAAAAGGGAAACTTAAAGTCCAATTCATACATATATTCGTAGAATATACGTAGAGTATACTCGAGCAGCTCAGAGTGGTTCTGTCATGTGTGCTCGTTTACATGTAATTCGTGGGTAGCTATTTGCATTCGCCCTCTTTCTGGTGCTCGTTCCCAGCATGGGGGCGGATATCATTATGTGATTTGCATACCTACTTATCGTGTGCTAGTGGAGGGAGCTGCCTCTCACAGAAATGCTATTGTGGAGTAGGAAGCTTATTTCTGGAGTTATTCAGAAACAGGACGAGGGAAATGGAAAAGTCAGATGGTGACGGGTGGGAATTAATAACTTTCAGGTGTGTTTCAATATAGTCTGCCAGTGCTTATGGCCTGCTTTAGCGTTCAAATCGCTGATGAATACCGTAGTTTTAAACTGTGAAAAAGGGTTCGAAAACACATCGGGGAGGTTGTTCTATTTCTGCTAAAATACCCCAGCAACCATGTCTCTGCTACTATGTGGTGCCATATTTCCCAATATGATCTTATTGCACTTCCAAAGTCATCGTGCCGTAATTGCACACCACACCGAACTTCTAAATTTGGTAAACTGGAACGACATCATTGCCCAGAATTGCTGTCCTAATTTCATAACTGTCCCAAAGTCTCTGTCCCTAAATAGATGTAGCTCTTCCAAATATCGAAAACTATTCAACCCCATTTGAGAGGAATTTATTTATTTATCTGTCTGCATCTAAAAGGGCTTGACCCCCTCCTCTGACCTCATCGATTCAGTCGCTGCTGATTGTGTGCACCATTTGCCCACTTGGCGCAGCTTACATTCCAAGTGCACTTTTGTTATCTCCCATCATTCAGTCTTTCAACTCTCAGCAAAACTCATTGGGATACATGATAGTATGAAGTTTGAATTTCCCTTCTATTGATGTGCAATATCTCTGAACACTTCGGTTGCGGTCACTCTTACTTTACACAAGTGATTCTCATCCCACTTTCTCCACTTTAATAATTGGGGACATTTGTATCTTACAGAGCGAATGAAATGGAGTAGTATCAATGGCACTTAATGTTGACTGGAACAAAATTTCATATTATGAATGTACAGATTCCCTCTACCATGCTTTTATGTAGAAGAGCAAGGTAAAATCCTTCAATATTCTTTCCCCCCAAAGCATTGCTTGTCGCTATACACTACTTTTTTCCCATATTCGGGCAGGATACGAATAGCATATCCGAAGAACCCCAATCCAAGTAAGTAAGTAAGATCCTGCTCGGACGGACATGACTAGTGACTAATACAAGTTTCTAAGCATATTTTGACCGGTTTTGCTGGTTTGACGTGTAAACGAACATGTTGCACGATCACTTCGTGCCGCTCAGGGTATATTTTTCAGGGCATGGCTCAAGTACATTAATTGTAGTCGATAGCGGTCTGTTTCATTTGGTTTGGGCCAAACTCTTTTGATCATCAATTACAAATCATGAGCTTTAGTTTCGCTGATGATGTTGATGGTTAGCCGGGCTTAACCCATGATTTTTGGCACTTTCGTTGTTGAAGCATATGTTGAAAAACACCTTTCGATGCCCACTAGTTTCAATTGATAGCCAGTTTCCTTGCTTTTGGATCATTCCCTTGGCTTTAATGCGTTTTCTTACAATTAACAAGTCAACCCCCAATCATTCTGACAATTCTTAAAGTTGTTTACACAAGTTAGCTCCATAGTATCGCTGCAGATGAAAATATGGACATTTTCAACAAGTTGTTAGAAATTAGTATGACCCATGTGTTCCTACAAAAACAATACGGATTTGTAATAGTAGCTGTCCCTGGTTCACGTCGGAAGTCATTAATTTAATCAAAGCTTGAAATAAACTGTACAGCCAATGAAAACACAAACCTTCTGGTGCTAAATGGAATGTATATAAACAAGTGCGAAGTAATGCATGCGACGTTTTAAACGTAGCTATTATGAGTGGAGGATAAATGCAGCTTGCCAAGAAGCTGTGGAGTAATCTGCGCCAGATTGGAGTCTCAAGTAAAAAAAGTAGGACTAAGTGTGATTTTAATCCAAATAGTCTTAAGGAATATTTTCTGGATAGTGGGATACATACAAACAGCTTTGATTTCTCCGATGTTCAAGACTCATCGATACCTGTACTGCCTAATTTCGAAGTAGTAACTGAAATCAACATTATCAATTGTGTTACCAGCATCAGCTCAAATTCTATTGGGGAAGACAGGGTACCCATCCGCTTTGTCAAACTGGTTCACCAACCTCACGTTATCAACTATTGCATCACTACTTCAACCTATTCTAACTTATGGAAAATTGCAAGAGTTGTTCCTGTTGCCAAAAAGTCTAATGCCATATCAGAAAGTGACTACAGGCCTACCACCATTTTACCATATTTTTCAAAGGTCTTTGAGAAACTCATTGTAAAGAAAACAGTTAACCATATGTCAACTGCCTCCTGAGTGGTTTCCAATCAGGATTTCGTGCTTATCTCAGCTATGAACAAAATCCTGAATGACATAAGACTCGACTTTGACAAAGATTATGCTTAGCCGCCTCTGCTTGCTTGATTTCTCTACGGCCTTTGACAAGGTTAATCATAAAATCCTTGGCTGGAAACTTCAACATCTTTTTGGCTTTGGTGAGAAACCTTTAAAACTTATTGACAGTTTTCTAAGTAACAGGATACATTTTAGCAGAGGGCGTCGATAATTTCGTGACTTATTGTTTACAATTTTGACAATTCTATATTTCAACAATACAAAGAGCTGTTAATGGCAGTTTGTAGTCAGCGCTGAGACGTGTTAAGTGTGGGGTACCACAAAGGTAAATTCTCGGACCAATATTGTTCTGTATGTTTATAAATGACTTGTCGTCCGTGTGTAATTATGCTTCTATGCATCTTTATGCTGACGATGTCCAGTTGTACTGGGTCGACCTGGGAAAAAAATCTCGGAACTTGTTTCCTGGTTTAACTAAGACTTTTTTTTTTTTTTTCTTGCTGGAGGCTGCTGTTATATGTTGAAGCACTCAGACACAAATACTGGTCCATTTTACTACCAGACAGACACCTTAGATGGCGTTACAAGCTCAAGCAGAGCCGGAACCAAGCTTCTTTGTATTCACTCATGTGAAGTGTGCGATTGTGGTATAAGCTGGATAAAGGAAAAAAAAAGCTTTTATTACCAACATGAAAAACCACCTCTCTTCCATTATCGATGAGATCGGTAATGAGGAGTGCAGAGCACAAGACATGTGGGATTCCCTACAACAATCTGGCCTGGAGAAAGCCAAATCACTGTTCGGAACATCTAAAGGCCCCTGCCAACACGCAAAAGAAACCTGGTGGTGGACAGACGAAGCCAAAGCAGTGATACACGAAAAGAAAATGGCTTTCCAAGCTTGGTCAAAGTGCTCTTCCACTAATAGAGAGGAAAAAGCTCGCCGTGAAAAGGTATATAGATGTTGCAAAGGTATCGCGAAGAAAAAGTGCGCCGAATTCAAAGCGAAAAGCATGGAAGGCCTCTATCAGGAGTTGGAAGAAATATCGCCTTCCGCGTCTGACAGGAACCAGGCTACCCAGGAGCTTCGACAAAGCAATTTGAACAAAGGAGCAAATATCTTTAAGATAGCCGCCCAGAGAAGAAGAAATGCTCAGGAGATTCGTTTCCCAAAGTTTATTACCAATGCTGAAGGCCAATTCCTTGTGGAAGACGAAAAAATTCTCCACAGATGGCGACAGTATACAGTTTCCCCGAGTGTACTTTCCAAAAGCCGCCCCGAATCATGCCGAAATATCCGACATCACAGTCGAAGAAGTTCGGTACGCGGTTAAAAACTCGAAGAAAAGAAAAGCTGTTGGGCCGGACGGGATACCCTCTGAGTTCTGGAAAAAGATGGGAGACATCGGGTCTAGATGGCTCATGGTTCTTATCTCCAAACTTATGAGAGGCGACACTATGCTTAATCAATGGAGGGAAAGCTTCTTCCTTGCACAAAGGAAAGGGTGATACGCGAAACTGTGATAACTACCGTTCTGTCAAGCTGATATCGCACACCATCGTTGAACGGGTATTAGATAGCCGACTGCGGAAAATAATACGACTATCTGATGACCAGTGCGGGTTTGTCTCGGGTAAATCAACGACAGATGCAATCCATAGTATAAGGGTCATGATGGAAAAGCATCGTGATTCTTCAAAGGACTTGCATACGGTGTTGGTTGATTTCGAGAAGGCCTTTGACCGGCAACCAAGAGATCTTTTATGGGTAGCGCTAAGACAAAAAGGAGTTCCAGAAACTTACGTGCGAGTGATCATGGACATGTACAAGAGAGCAACGACAAGAGTAAGATGCACGGCAGGAGTCACCGAAGAGTTCGCAATCAAAGTCGGTGTACACCAAGGGAGCGTCCTCAGCCCACTGCTCTTTATAGAAGTCCTTGATTGCTTGCTTGAAGGAAAAGTGACGGACCCCAATGTGCACCAGCTATTCTTTGCTGACGATGGGGCCATTATAAGTGATGATCAGGCGTCCCTACAACGAGCACTTGATGTGTGGGTGGACATTTTTGAGGGACACGGGTATCGTATTAGTTCAAAGAAGACAGAGTATCTGTGCTGCCCGTTCTCTGACCCTCATCAGCCTATTCCAGACATTTACTTGAATGGAAGAGTGCTTCCCAAGTGTGAAAAGTTTAAATATCTGGGATCTATGATTAATAGAGAAGCAACTTGTGATGACGACATCAAACATCGCGTAAGCGTAGGGTGGATGAAGTGGCGGTAAAACTCCGCCATCTTCTGTGATCGAAAAATGCCCCCTAAGCTGAAAGGAAGGCTCTACACTTCAGTTGTACGTCCGGCCCTCACATATGGTTCACAATGCTGGACAATTCACAAAAAGTATGAGAGCAAATTAACGGCAACTGAGATGAAGATGCTTCGCATGACAGCGGGAGTAACAAAGCGTGACAGAATTAGAAGTTCAAAGATCCGAGGAAGCCTCCACGTAAAAGAAACCATCACAAGAAAGAGCGCGACCGACTCAGTTGGTATTGCCATGTTCAAAGGAGAGATCCTTTGAACCCCGTCCAAAAGGCGTTATCAATCAACGTTCCAATTTCAACACGCAAAAAAGGTAGGCCGAAAAACAATTGGTGCAAACAAATGCAAAAACACCAGCATTTGATTGGCCTCAGCGATGAAGTAATCCCAAACCGGGAAGCCTGCCGCTACTTTCTGAGGTCAAACCGGCGGACCCCACAAGCGGACCAGTAGGAATGCAGTTAAGTGGGAAGGTTATGGTCCTACACTTCTGACCATAACAACGCCGGAAAAAAGAAAAGAAGAAGAAGAAGAAGATGTTGTGTGCGATTTGTTTTTTCACACAAGTGAACGGACCCTTAAGCTTAATGCCGATTCCGAACGGCGAGAGCCGAGAAGCTTTTTCGAGGCAAGTGCACGGGGGTTTTGCCAGTACCCCGCCGAGGAGAGAAGCCGCGAAATAATCATTCGATGGCGTTGGTTTTATCGGGATCCGAACTCACTGATCGTACGTCAGAGGCCGACACACTACCCACTGCGCCATGGTGCTCTTGGTTTTATTATAAATCATAGTTTATCTTGCTACAACTATATAAACCTGGTCATTAGTCGTATTTATGGATGTCTACGCAAACTTTGGTTGTCTGCCAGTTTTACTCCAACCGACACTAGGCGGAGGCTTTATTGTTCCTATCATAAGGTACGCAGAATTAGTTTATTGCACCCTTGATTCAATATCGCAGCAGAAACTACAAAGATCATATCTTAATGAACAATCTAATATTAAATAAAGTGAATTGAATTAAATTGAATTGAGTCATTATCTAGCAGATCTTCCAATTCTTCTTCTTCGAATTTGTGTGGCTGTCCGGATCGTTCTTTGTATTCCAAAACAACACCATCGCTTTTAAAACGAGCAATCTGTTTCCGACATATGTATATACCCTGATAGAGCATGGTCACTATAAGTTTAGTGGAAGCTTACTGACTTATTGACTTTCGGCGTAAATTCTATAACCGATGTTGGTATGCGAGCATGATGTAAGAGCTATGCTATCAGTAGGTCAAAGTAATTCCATTGCTTTAGATATTCTTGTAGGATGGACTTAGTGATCCCCTTCATGTGTTTTTTTTTTAATTTTCCACCCATAAAAACAACGTACTGCTTCAATTTCTGGAAAGCAGACCTCGCAAAACTAAATAACATATTCAGTAACATTAACTTTAATTTACTCTTGCGCTCTTTTTCTACATAGCCCGTGGTTGCTTATCTGCCTATCATATCCGTCCCATATTTACCAAAAAGAACGGGACCGCTTCTCCACCCAGGCTTGCCTTAAAATCCGCTCTGTATCCGCTCTTTCTAATTACCTGCAGTCTTATAGTGAAGGTGTATAACTACATACATATGTGAATCTATCAACCTCCCATACCAGAATCCAAAGCATTCCTCTTTTATCTCCGACACCAAGCGTTTTTACCACTTATTAAATGCAAACATGAAAACAAAGGTTTTCCATTCTAGGAAAATAGTTGGAAACTTTTTTGCCCATTTCTTCGGCCAATCGTTCATCAACCAAGTCCTAGAAGCCGATCATGACTTTTTTCTTGTTATGAGTGTTTTTATGAATTCTTTACTCGGCTTGGAAAATCGTCATCCTACTCCTTGAAAAAAGACAAAATATGAGATGTCCAGCCATCGCCCCATTGCCAAACTTACTTGTATTCTTTCTTTGCAAGTCCATATTTTCCCCAACTCAATACGTGGGAACCCATGTTCCTGGTCAATCGACAATCACTAATCTTGTCTCACAATCTTTGAATGTATTCGAGGATGGCAAAGAAGTAGACATTGTTCGACAAAATTTCGGCCAAAATAAGTTTACTTCACTGCCTGCCTAGAATATATTAATAGCTTCTCTGGAGTCCCCCAAGTTAGTCATTTCGGGCCACTAATATTTATCCTAATCATACATTTTTGTTTTTTTTTTTTTCTTTTTTTTTTGTTTCTTTTCTTCTGCTGATTCTTGGTCCTACCCATCCGATCTAAGCAGGTTCACTATTAGGTGTCAAAAAACCATCTCGTGTAAGGGTTTCCGTCGTGCTGAAGGTGCTTGCCTTAGTAACTTCCATTAATACCCAAGCGTTCCGGTAACAGTAAAGAACAAGTTGTATAGTATAAAATGATATTTTCGACCATCAAAATGTTTTTTAAGTGGTAAACCCCAAGGCAGTTACCTTGGACCCCTACTCCTTCCTCTTTTAAAAACTACTTCTAACTCTGGCTGTCCTTGTCTTTTTTTATGATGATTATCGATAAGTTCTATGGCAGATGCAACTAAAGTTGAAACCGTTCTAAGCTCCATAATTGATTCATGTTATTAATCATGCCTTTCATCAAACTAAAATTTATCGAATTTGAAAAATTCAGAAGGAATTTAGGTACAAAGATCCATTTTTCGTCTCCAGTGATCAAGTGATCAAAAGCACTTTTGTTTTGTGTTGTTGAAGCAATAGGTTGCATACGGCTGGTCTGTAAAACTTCGGAGAATGAGGCCCATATATCAATTTATTTCTGGTATTTGAATGGCCAATTACCCCAAAACTACTTCAATATTAACATTGAATTTCGAGTGCTTGCTCAGTTTTTGGACACACCATAACGTTGTTGTGCATTCCGAAATGTTAGCCTTACAGGTTGATTAGAACTTATAGCCTTACCCGAAACGAGCTATGCTTCTTTTGCTCGTCGGCTCCTCATCTCAGAGTAGGATTTCCTATTTTTTATGTGTCTACAACTTTTCAGATAAAGGGTGTCCAGTGGAAAATTTTCAAGTTTGAATTAAAATAAATAAAAAACTGAAAATTGTAGGTCATAGTTTATTTCGAGAATAAATCATGTGACGAATTTTATTTTTTAAAAACAATATCTTCTAAACGTTGGACCCTAACATTTGCAATAACAGGTGAATAAAGAGCTGGTTCAATGGCTGGTTTAATGGCTGGTTCGTGGCGAATATTCTCTTGCAGGGTCTGAATTTTTCGAGGATTGTTATTGTATACCCTTGTGAGATATACCCACAAGAAAAAGTCGCCTTTCTGACCAATTTGTTCGGGAGAATAGCCCTCAGCTTCTCCATCAAGATACTAGCTGTGAGTGGTGTAGCACAATCTTGCTGAAATAGCATTCTGTTGTTGTGTCCGGGAACCGCCGCAGTTACGGCAACAGAAACTCGTACGTCCTTCGGCAATGCACTTTAGCAGTAACTGCCTCTTGTTGCATAAAAAAATAATGGCCAATTATCCCTCGGGCAGAAATGGCACACCACACCGTCGTTTTGGGGCAATGTAAACGTTTTTGATGACGTTCTCTAGGGTTGTTTGGGCACCAGTAACGCACGTTCTGTTTATTTATGTACGTAGTCGATGATATAAAAATGTGCTTCATCACTCAACAATATGTTGCCAAGCGTTCGTGCTGTTTGAAAAGGTTTCTCGTAAAGGAGAGTCACTGTCCTTTAAACCGCAATCTTTCTTATGGATTTACGTGGATTTCTCATAATTTCGTGTCGAATTTGAGCGACGGTGTCTGGCGTCACTACTGATGCTGATGGTCCCGGAAGAGTTCTGTTCACAATTGTCCCTTCTTGTCTAAACCTTTGCACCCACGATCACATAAATTGCGGACCATCAGTCAGTCTGCGTAAATTGAAGTGAATAGGAAAATTAAGACGAGCACGAATCAATGATTCACCCATTTTCAATTATTGCTCAACACCGAATGCGCGGTGTTCTTCCGACGAATGATTCATCGCGATTAATAAATCCGCAAACAATGCGAATCGAACGATGCCTCCCCCACTTACCTCACTGCGCTGGTTTTCAAACATTCGAAATTTAAAATTGAAAATATTTACTCTTTATATTACTTCATTCTTTATTGCAAGTCCGTCTTTACAGAATATTCAGTGAATATGCATTGCAAACAGGTTCTTCAGGCATGTAATGTCAGATGGTAGCACTGAGCTGGGTTGATGAGGCGTATACACCCCAATATCTGCAAAAAAGATTGATTGCATAAAATTCGCAGCTACCATCACAGGCGACTAAACTTACGAGAAGTGTGAAAGACGATATTAGTAAAATACCAGTAATTGTTTCTGTGTCCTTCGAAAGAATAGGAAAAAACAAATTTGCTTCTGGCTGAAAAAGAGAAAAAAAAATTGTCCACATTCGCTTTAGTATATGGAGTTAGCCACGGAAGCCAGTGTACTTACGACATAAAATAAAATTTGTCAGAAAATGATTTCTTAATTTGGTTTCAAGATATGCGCCACTAGAAAATATGTCAACATTTTGCATCAAAAAAAATCGCCGTACGCATTATGCTGATTCATGTTTACCTGCATGTCTCAAACATGTTTACAAATATAACAAGGAAAGAAATTTGAGTACAAAAAAAAATTAAACGGCCATAAATATACAATACCCTTTAGTTATTGAACACACTTATACATATATGAGATTTTGATGAAGAAGTAGCAAGGAAATGGACCAAGTGCGAGACAGGCCTCAAAAATCGACGTTGAAAAATGTAACGCCAAGTCCTTTCCCATGCTTAGAAATCCGAAAGAGTAACACTGTCAGTGGAATTGTCTCCCACACTCAGTGTGTTACTCATGGATCCAGCAATAATTCATTACAGAAAAAAAATTCCCACGGCAAGTTTATGTACAGCACAGCAGCAAATATGATAACGTCCACTTATCATGTTATCCCTTCGATTCGGATGCTTATCCTCCCACTTTCACTCGTAATTTTAATGTGACCAAAAAAATTTTTCAATTGTTTTCTTTTCATTATACAAAACAAACCGCGGGCTTTCGTTATTGAAATATGCGTCAAATGAAATTAACCCCAAGTGGTTATATTTATTTGTTTTCGAGATAGGCGGAGCGGAAAAAAGGTTTCATATGGTATGTGCTTACGTACGATGTATGACATGACAGATGCGCGTATATCAACGAGAAAATGTTGATAGTCAATGTCTCTTCGTTTCTCGCAAAGTTAGTTATTGTATAAAACTAAAAAAAAAAAATTAAACCGATACAGTGTGTGCACAGCCTCCTGAAGTTATGCCATAACTTGTTTTTCAGCGTATTATATCATAGGCGGGAAAAAAAAAATTCGGCACAGATACGAAGTTCAGTTCACTTATTATCAGTAGAAAAGTCACTCTCGCGCAAGACGATCGTGGGTGATTCCCAGTCGATATTCTTTCAGACATGGTCTGTCAAGAATCCCCTAGACCGTAGATCACCGGCAATTGCTCGAATAAACATCTTGTGACAGATGGTGTATAAATACGGTGCAACAATTTGAATTTCTTATCAATCAAACGTGAAGCTTCAACGAGTCAATACGACAGTCGTGAATAATATCAAAAGAAACAAACCAAAATGAATACAGCAATTGTCTTCGTCGTACTCTGCCTTGGTGTTGCATTGGCCATGCCCGCTGGAAACGATTTCGTTTTCAAGAACAATGAGGTGAGGATTACTCTTGTCTACAAAATACTTCAAATAATTATACAATTTTTGACTTTATGACAGAAACCCGCAGAGATGCCACAACTGTATGGGGGCGGGGGTGGTAACCGACAGACAGGCTTTAATGTCGACGTTGGCTCGAAGTTTCCGATCTGGAAGAGCCAAAACGAAAACCATGCCGTGCATGGCACCGCGGGATATAGGCAACATCTTGGTGGCCCCTATGGAAATAGCCAACCCGAATACCGTGGAGGACTTCAGTATACCTTCCGCTTCTAAGTTAAACACAATCCATTGTCTGTTAATTTAAAATATTTATACTTGTATATATGTATGTATGTATTTAAAATAAAATGAACGTTTTAACTGATTCCGTGTAGTACATATTGCAACAGGTTGGGTTCAAATATTCGCAGAAATCTTAGTCCTAATGAATTATCCTGATCTTCAGGACTACATTTCGAAATGATTTGCTGAAAATAGAAGAATTTAAGCCCATTGTAGTCAGTCGTAGACGATAATGAAACCCTTGTGTGAGTGTTTGACAAGCTATGAATTTTGGCCTAGCCTTAGCCCAACTTAGCTCTTCAACGTGATGGAGTTTGTGATAAAAGTGTGAAGAGTTTACACATCTCTATATGAACATCATCACATGTTCTTCTTCTTAGTCAGGCTCTATGAAGGAAGAATAATTTATTAGAACTTTTGACGCACTCTATATTAATTCTACTCCATGAACAGTTCACAGCAAAATGATACTCGTATAATCAATGATTATTATTAATACGATAGATGGTTAAATAGCAGCCAAGAAGAAACCTTTACTCCTTATAAAGGGCTATCCAACAAGGGGTGTTATTTTCAATTTAGATCATAGTCGAATTTTTTTTACGTAACCATGGTTGGAAGGACTTTTGATTTGCAGAACTTAGGAGGTTCTTATTATCCATAATAACATACCACCAGAACATACCACAAAACGTTAGTATATTGAAGAAACACTTCGTAAAGTTTGTAGCACTTTTTCTTATAAGGACAGGTTAGTGATGTGAAGAGCTGAACTTGTGTACGTTCAGCAAAGTCAGCTGAAATAAGAAGTTAAGTCGAAACCCACATGAGTCCATTACGAGGCAATCAGAACTATTTGCAGCCAGTTTATATCGCATCTTGGTCTACATGTTCATAACGTCCAGTTGACAGAAGAAATTAAGCCAGTAGCTTACGCAAAAGGCCGCATTTTTGCAATTTTTAAAGAGTGACTATTTGGTGCGATTTTTGGGACTGATAGTGTTTCTGAGCAATGTTTTTCCGTAAGTGATAGTGGTGAGTCCAATGAATGGATTGTTTTATTGAACGAGTATATTGAGTATAATATATTGAACGAGTATGAAAAGTATATTGAGGATCGGTCAATGCCTGTGATTCATGTTGTTAAATAACATATCGGAGCAATAAGAGAGGGAAGCGAAAAGATGATGAAAAAAATCATAAATATATTGACTTTTTAGGTACATGGTAAACATTTGGAAGATAGTGTATTTAATCACAAGCTCTGGAGCTTGCACCTTAGATAAAAATCATTTTTCTTAGTTTTTTTTTTTTTTTAATTAACTCAAAATGACACTTTTTGTTGGATGACACTAAGTTGCAGGTCAAAATTATTATTAACGTTTCAGATCCTTCTACACTTCTACTTAATAAAAAGTATTAATTTTTTTGTCATATCATGATGTCGACTGAACAATTTGGTGTAAGATTGTGTGATATATTAACAGCCCTTTAATTTGTTATTGCAGCAAAGATTGTGGAGCTCTGTGGTACTTAGGAGTAGGACTGCCACAACAATTTATCTGAATGTTAGCACCACAACATTATGTTGTCACATAGATATTGAGCGTGATCTGTGACTTAGTGTGATGACAGCAGCTACTTTGCCAGTCATATTGGAGAATGCCATGCGTTTTCCACTGTGGAAAAATTAGTTGAACAATGAGCTGGTCCCAAATTTTGTGTTTCAAATGAAATTTTCTTTGACCAATCGCTTAAAATATTATAGGGCATCAAGGGTGAAATGCACATATTCATAATACAGCTTTATGAATCGAATAAAGTAATCAAAGAGCGCGGGGAAATGTGCTCAGCCCACAGAAACACATCATAACTAGCGGCATACATGCAATCGGTCGACAGACTGGGAATGAAACCCAAAAAATAATTTCAAAGTTACTAAAAAATCCAAAATAAGTTAGGTAGCAGTGAAGAAGAATTACTATTTAGGCGACATGAGCCGTTGAGCCACCATAAACTTTTTGACAAAAGAAAGAAGTTTCGCCTCTGGTTATTCATGGCTCATGGCTTTATAATGACACTAATAATTAATAATAAAAATGACGTGTCTGGAGATGTAGAGTTAAACTAAAGTTCCGTTCAAAAACAAAGCACTTGGGAAATGGAAAAGGGCAATTGACGGTAATGTTTTGAAACCAATGTTACTCTAACGAAAAATTTTAGGACAGCACAGAGCATGGGATTATACCAAATCACCATAAGTAGATACATTTTCTAATAGGAAAGACTAAATATTAACACGAAAAATCCAAACAAACGAATCCTCATTTCATTTTTTAACCAGAGGAAACGATTGTGAGGAAATCGATATGGGGCATGTGAAATTGGATACAGAGCAGCATAAGAATGGTACAATTGCATGAACATGTAAGGCCTCATAGCTAACGCTAAATGGTGCAAAAATTGCTAAGGCCCCATTCCACCTTTTTACGCAATCTGGAGTCATTTTGTTGGCTTAAAGTAGTCCGAAACCGAGTGGTGGAAAAAAAGGCTCTTGAAGAGCTCGTGACGTTTAAAAACCAAGTACAAAAAATTTAATTATTATCGCCAAACGACCACTGCCAATGAAGCCTATAGATAAAATACTCAATAAAAATGTTTAATTTAGTTTATCCTTCGGCCTATTGAGCGACCATTCGCTGAATGGTACCATTTAATAATTTTTCTGAAAAAATAGTTGCGTAACTCTGAGATTGACCAGATTGACCACATTGCGAATGATGGTAGGCATGCATCCGATATTCTGGATGTATGAACTTTCCGAGGAGCCAACATCGAGTCGTACTATTATCTTGTGGCAGCCAGGTTGCGACTGCGAATATGCCTGGCTCAGAAAAATTGAGTAAGGCCTGCGGCATATAACGTTGCAATGCTGCAATCGCATGAGACCGCCAAAGCATATGCCGATCGCGTCTCCCTCAGGCTCTCGTAAAATCCTTCAACACCTGCTCAGTCCGTACAAGAGCAATGGACCCGCTGTCAACAAGCTTAGAGAGTGCTGCCTCTGAGGTACTAGGTTTCAAAACGCCACCAACAAGGAACTCATGGTTTGACGACAAGTGTAGGAGCAAGCCTATCAAGCGGCGCTGCACACAAGGACGAGATCTACGTGTGAGCTGTATAAGCAGAAGAGGAGGGATTAGCATAAGCTTCTCAAAAGAAAAAAAAAAAGAGAGCATGAGAAGCTCGCAATCGAAGAGATGGAGAGATGCTATCGATGGAATGACCTTTGGAGGTTTAATCGACGAATAAAACAAGCTTGCCAAGGGTATAAAACCAGAACGAAAGCCGGCAGGGACGAAAATGGAGACCTAGTAGTAGATTCGCAGTCGGTACTAAGTATTTGGAAAAAATACTTCTGCGGAGTGTATAACGGCGATGACGAGATTATAGCAGAGAGTTCCGTCCCTCTGATCTGAACGAGGTAAGGAATGCTTTTTCTAAGCTTAAGTCCAATAAAGCTGTTGGAGCAGACGGACTACCTGTCGAGGTCTTTAAACAGCTGGAGATGACCTGGTTGGGAGTGTGCACCAGCTCATCTGCAAGATATGGTCAGAGGAATGCATGCCCGATGAATGGAATCCTAGTATCGCTTGCCCGATCCACGAGAAAGGAGACCCCTTTGTCGGCTCCCGAACATCGCTTACAAGATCTTCTCTGTGAACGTCTGAAACCGTACGTTAATAAACTGATTGGTTCATATCAGTGTGGTTTCAGAACCGGGAAGTCCACTATCGATCAAATATTCACACTATGGCAGATATTGAAAAAAACCAACGAGTTTCAGATCGACACACATCATCTTTTTATCGACTTTAAGGCCGAATACGATGGCGTGCATAGAGACGACCTGTACAGCACCATGTCTAGTTTTGACATCCCTGCCAAACTCGTCAGGTTACGCAGGATGACACTGGAGAATTTTCGCTGCTCCATCAGGGGCGGAAGCGACCTAAGGTGGGATTGGCGGTAAATGAGAGCAAGACGAAATATATGCTTTCGACGAAAAAGTACACAGGGCGCACATATTAGCAGGCATAATTTCGAGGTAGTCAAGGACTTCGTCTACCTTGGCTCCGCAGTGGCATGCAGCAATGACATCAGTGCCAAAATCAAGCGCAGAATAACTCTTGCCAACCGCTGCTTCTTTGGGCTCGGGAGGCAAATGAGAAGCAGAGCCCTCTCTCGGAAAACCAAGGTGACCATATACAAGACCCTTATCATCCCAGTTCTGTTTTATGGCGCAGAGGCATGGATCGGATGAGGAGGCCCTAGGTCGTTTTGAGGTAAAAATTCTGCGCTCGATTTTCGGTCCGGTCTGCGTAAATCAGGAATGGAGGAGAAGACTGAACAGTGAATTGTACAGCGACATGAGCGTATCATGTTGGAGAGACTTTTTGAAGGAGGCCCGGGTTCGCCACGAGCTGTAGCGCCGAAGAAGATTTTGCGAACTCTGGACGCGTAATTATGCAACGAAGAGTTGAACTAAAAAAACGTAAGGTCTTTAGCATTTAAACACACCAAAAGAAGATATTGGGAGCTTGAGTAGATCACGCGCATCCTAGAGCTTATTTCTAATTCGAAAAATCAGACCAATTGCCATAGCTTCGAAATACGAAGTTAACTATATTATACAATTAAAAATAAAACTGATACAGCGTACGTGCTTCCTCCTAACATTATGCCATGCGTTTCATTCCCACCTACTAAATGATGAATTCATACAAAACCTCCCATCCGTATCATAGGCGGGAATTTGTGAAAAACAATTTCAGCAGAGATGCGAACTTCGGTTCACTCATTATCAGTAGAAAAATTACTCTCGGA
Source organism: Merodon equestris (assembly GCA_958301585.1). NCBI lineage: Eukaryota > Metazoa > Arthropoda > Insecta > Diptera > Syrphidae > Merodon > Merodon equestris. Next base: position 94,932,431 of record OY284417.1, on the reverse strand, counting down.
TAAAAGCGATTGTGGGTCATTCCCGATCGGTATTTCTTCAGACGAGAATCCCCTGGACCGTAAATCACCGGCAGGTATTTGCCTCTTGCGGAGATAGTGTATAAATACGGTGCGACAATTTTAATTTCTTATCAATCAAACTCGAAGCATCAACGCGTCCCTACAACAGTGGTAAATAATATCAAAAGAAACAAACCAAAATGAATACAGCAGTTGTCTTCGTCGTACTCTGCCTTGGTGTTGCATTGGCCATGCCCGCTGGAAACGATTTCGTTTTCAAGAACAATGAGGTGAGGATTACTCTTGTCTACAAAATACTTCAAATAATTATACAATTTTTGACTATAACAGAAACCCGCAGAGATGCCACAACTGTATGGGGGCGGCGGTGGTAACCGACAGACAGGCTTTAATGTCGACGTTGGCTCGAAGTTCCCGATCTGGAAGAGCCAAAATGAAAACCATGCCGTGCATGGCACCGCGGGATATAGGCAACATCTTGGTGGTCCATACGGAAACAGCCAACCCGAATACCGCGGAGGACTTCAGTACACCTTCCGCTTCTAAGTTAAACACATTCCATTGACTGTTAATTTATAATATTTATATGTATTTAAAATAAAATGAACGTTCTAACTGATTTCGTGTAGTTCATATTGCAATGACTTGGGTTCAAATATTTGAAAGCAATAGTGATTGTAATGGTTTATTTTGATCTTTGGGACCACATTTCGAAATGATTTGCTAAAAATTTATGAATTGCAGCCCATTCGAAGACGACAATGACGTTCTTTAGCCTAAGCCTAATTAAAGCCAGGACTGTGATGTAGGCGTGAACAGCTTACACTTGTCTATATGGATATCATCATATCATTTTTACTCTTTTTGAGCCAAGGAAGCTATGAAAGGAAAATAATTTATTTAAGCTTTTGATGCATTGTATTTTAACTCTATGTCTATACACTAGACAGAAGGGTACTTATACCATCAAAATTCGTAATTTGTCTGCGGGTTAAGTAGCGGCCAAGGGGATATCTTGAAAACAGTCACGCTTATTCTTGGGTCTTTATAAAGGGTGTTATCCAACAAGGGGTGTCAGTTTCAATTTCGTATCATTGTCGAACTATTTATATTTAACTATCATGGTAATGGCGGTGAAATATTTTTAAATGACAATAGGAACATATGTACTCCATAAATGTGAATATATCGCGGAAACATCGCGAAAAGGTTCAACTCACGATCATTAGGCAAAGTCTGCTAGAAATATCGTCGTCGAAAGTAAGAGTGTGTCTCAAACCTCGATTTGTTAATTTCGAGACGTCGCGTTTATTTCCAATCAGAGTGCAGTTCTGAGCTCTGAGTGAAAAGAACCATTTGAGAGGTAGAAAAAAAACATCTCTCTCTTCAACGAGTACAGTTGTCGCGTTTTTTGGACTGGTGGTGTTATTTTGCCATATTTTTTTTGGAAGTGAGTGAATTTTTTTACTGATTTTTCTGGAGCTATGGGTGCGGCCATATGCCACACATCTAGTAAAACAAAAAAAAAAAAAAAACAAAAAATGGCTCTATTTTGTAGCAAATTTCCTTAACTCTCTAACGGGTAAGACCGTCTCAAGACTGCCTTCAGTTTTTTGGCTCCAGCGTCAAACTTATTTTTTTTTTTAACAACTTATTTTTTTTGCTGTTCTGTATATTTTGTCATTATCTTTATCATTTCACTCCGATCACGCTTTTGAGCTCTGTCATCAATTGAATGCAAAATTTTATTGAAGTCTCGGCGAAATTTAAATTTAAATTGTTTTAATTTTCAAGTTTTTAAAAAAGGAAGTTAAAATCAAAAAAATCGAACTCATAATTTTACTATAAGTAGATTATATAATTTATTTAAATTTATTGATAAAATTTAATTGATACAATAGTGTTATGTGTCTTTTGCAAACCAAAAATGCAACGTCTCTTTGTTTTTCTCACTCTTGAACGAGCTTTCAAAGGCGAAGTATAAATTATAATAAAAAAAAGTGTTATTTGATTGAAATTTAAAATAAACAATACTTGTGTTCTGTTGTTGGCGTTTAAAAACATAATTGTTAAACCAATAAGTGAATGTGTTAGATGGATCTTCGAAAACGTTAATACCAAAAAAATAAAAATAAATTATTTGGAGGAAATAACTGATGATCAATTGGCTGAATTCATAGATTCAGTAGAAAGCGACGATGAACTTTATAGCAGCGATGACACCATCTGCGATCCAGATTACGTTGTTGACAACATTGAGCCGGATAATTTAGCTAACCTTTCCCAAAATGATGCACAGATAATTGAAGAATGCATTCAGCAAATGAACGAAGCTAAGACAACAGATGCATTTGTGAAGGCAGATATGCAGCCATCCACTTCATCTGCCATTACAAATTCTCGCCTCAAATCACTAAAAAGGCTGCGATCTCCATTGCCATCATTTGAGGCTACTGGGCCAACAATACAGCCTTCTTCCGGAGGCTTCAGTGGTGAGCTAACTTCTATTGGAAAAGATTCAAAAAAGCTTTCCCGATTGGTCTGGCGCAAACGTTCTATGCGCTTACATGTAAATGAAGTTGCATTTAATGGTGATGCATCACTTCCTTGCCACGCCAATGGAAATGTTTAAATTCTTTTTTACTGACGAAATCATTGAGCTTATCACTGAAGAGACTAATCGTTGTGCTTTAACGGAAAACATAAACTCCGGATTCAAAACTTCTGCTCCAGAAAATTATATTGGAATAATGCTTTATATGTTGCTGTACCATTATCCTAATATGGAGAGTTACTGGGGCGAAAATGCCTTCCCATCCATTCAAAATTGTATGCCGTTAAAACGATTTTCAGCAATTAAAATTTTTTATGTTTTCAAGATGAATCCCAACGTAAAAAGAAAGGTGAATCTGGCTACGACCCTATGTCTAGAATTCGTGCTCTAGCCAACAAACTCAAATAGCGGTTCGATTCGATCCCAAAAACGGCTAGACTCTGTCTCGATGAACAAATGTGCAGTACCAAGACGAAACACCATCTTCGTCAATATATGCCACACAAACCGCACAAGTGGGGTGTCAAATTGTTTGTTCTTTGCGCCTATCGTTTTGAAGTTTACAATGGTGCAGGTGATAATGTCATCTTACCTGCCACACCAGATCTAGGAGCCACATCCAATGTTGTTGTTCGGTTATTGCAAACAATTCCCAAGTTTGCTAATCATATTCTATACTTCGATAACTTCTACACATCTCTAATCCTTTTGGTCTATTTACGAGCTCGAGAAATCTTCAGTTTAGGCACAGTGCGAGGTGATTTTTTAAAATTATTTTTATGCTATAAAATTTATTAATTTGTTTTATATAGTTTATCAGCATCGTATATCAGTATGTAAGTTGCCGACCGACAATTAAATAAGTAAGTGGATACGAATACCCTTTTATGGAAGGATAACAAGTGCGTAGGGTTGGCTTCCACCTACGTAGGTATTGAATCATTTGAGAGATTTAATCGTGATCAAAGTATAAGAGAGCAACTCGATATGACAGAAAGCAGAAGAAATTCGTCGAAATAGACTGCCCCCAAATCATCCGGGAATATAATGCTCATATGGGTGGGGTGGACCTCATGGATGGGCTCAGTACCATTATCGACCAAAAAGCCGTAATATCATGACGAGGCTTTTTTACTATTTCATTGACATGGCCGCAACAAACACATACATTGTATACAAAAGAATTCAAGCCCAAAAACGTAACAATTTGTCCGAAGAAGAATAACTTCAGCAGCTTCCACAATTTCGGGAGCAAATAGCTCTTTCAAGGAAAAAAGACCAGTTGGACGACCATTATCGGCTCAAAGTGTGGAGCATTCAATATCACCAGTTCCTAGCACATCCAATGTTGGGAAAAGAGCTATTCACCCGGCTGTTGATGTTCGATTTGATTGAGGAAATCATTTTCCAGTTTGGGCGGAAAGAGCCGAAAAGAAATCATTTGTTGAAAATATAATCTTCATATTTGCTGTAATGTTAACAAAAATTGTTTTTGGGATTATCACCATAAGAAATAAAACATTTTATGTTAATAAAATAAATTGAATTATTAATTCCATCGAAGTATTTTTTTAACTCGCAAACTGACAAGACCGTCTTGAGACGGTCTCCAAAAATTCTCACCCATCGCGCCGACAGCTTTCTCATGCCCAAAATTTCATGCAGGATATGAACCACGCGATCTTTTGAAATGCCTACTGTCTCAGCTATCTCGCGCACCTTCAGTCGGCGGTCTGCCAACACGAGATCGTGGATTTTTGTCACGTTGTCCTCCGTGGTAGCTGTTTTCGGGGCACCTGAACGTGGCTCATCAAAAACCGAGGTGCGACCACGTTGAAACCAAGTAGTGAACCTGTTAAGGTCCAATTGTTTAATACTATGGCAGACAGACACTCGGGACCGGGAGAGTAGTCGTCCGTTAAGTTGCGTATTTTTCGGCGATTAGGTCGGGAGTTATGTTCAGTGAAACAAGAGCCGTCTGGGGCAGTCTTTCAAATATCGAAAATAGTCGTGATTGGGTTGAAGATCCTGGTCAGTGAATGATTGGCTGAAGAAATGAGCAAAGAAATTGGCGATTACTTCGGATTCGTTGGGAGAGTTATTGAATACATGGATTTGGACGGCTCTTGGTTCATGGATCGCCACAATCGATTCCCAAATCATGTTACCAGCCGTCTTGACGATGTCGATTGGCCGCCTCGGAGCTGCGATTTGACCCCTTTGCACTTTTTTTTTGTGAGGAACCGTGAAGGAACGATGTTATGCCAACAATCCGGAAACGATTCAGGCACTTAAGGCCAACATCATATCACAGCCCGAAACCATCAACAAGGTCTCGGAAAATTGGGGTGACACAATGCGCTATGCGAAGCCAGCCGAGGCAACCACCTGAACTAAGTTGTATTTCATAATTAGTGGGAATGTGTGTTCTTACTAATAAATCCATAATACATAGAAAAAGGACACGCAGGTTCTTGAAATTTACACAAACTACTGCTTAGAAATCCATGAGAGGCTCTATGAACAAAAAAAAAATAGACTCATGTAAAATAATTCGGACCTGAATGGCCTCAACCCTGGCCATGGTGTTCAAAAATTGTTGACCAACAAATTTACTGAAGGACATTATTATAGATCCTTATTCGCTGTTTAATTCGTTTTGGAATTTGTACTCATAAAAGAAAGCGATCTGAAAAACATACATCGATCAACCTACGTACAATGTACGGAGGATTTCGAGTATGTCCAATGGTGAGGTACAAGCAAGTAGTTTATATCGCACTTGATGAGGTCTACTTTGAGTGTGATATATAAATGTGAATTTCATTTAATAGTGGTTTAAGTTGACACGAAATGTCAGATTTTCACTTAATTCTCAGTAAAAATCTCTGATGGGCGTGTACGAGTTTTAGCAAGTATTGCCTTTTGTTTTTAAATATTTACCATAGGGGCACCATGACTCGTGTATTGGCTTTTGATGCAGATGATATGGGGTTCGAATCAATGCAAACGTATTTTGGGTATTGCAGTGCAAACGAAATCCCCTACAGTAAGTTTGTCTGGGAAAGGCTACGGGAAATCGTGATTTGGAGTCAGCAATAAAACAGTAGATCTCATGCACCTATCAATCACGCAACATCATAGGTAGATGATTGAAATAAGCTCCGGCTCTAGCCAATTATAATAATATTTAATAAAATTGTTTATCAGGCTGTTGACGGCACAAATGTGAATCCTCCTCCTTTACGACTTCTAAGTAAATAATAATAATACAATAAAGCGTTTGAGAATTTAACGTTAAACTATTGTTTTTCGACGCTGATTTGTCGGGTTCTGTTTAAATTGCCTTAGCCGCAAAAACGAAGCACAGGGGAAATCAAATAAATTGAAGCCAATATATTAAAGATGACGAAAATTAAAAATAAGAAATCTATACATGGCTGAGCTTAAGGCATCAAACAGTCACGTGTCATTAAATCAGAGGAAGTGATAAATGCAGCAACGAAGATATTGATTTAGTGCCTGTGAAATCGACTGATAAGCAGTCTGCGTTGGCAAGTGAGAATGGTACGATTGCACGAGAATGTTACACCTCATATCTAAGGCACCTTTTGATCATCATTTTCCGGAGTCTGGGGTCATTTTGTCGGACTGGGGTCCGGCGGTAAGAAAAGCGTTTCAGAATCAAGGTTCTAAAAGCGGGAAATTCACGGTGAAAAAATTTTAACTACATTCATAAAAATGTATAAAAAATGACGACCAGTACCAATGAACCAATACAACCACGACCCAAGCAAAACTAAACCTTTAAATCCAAATTAATTACTCCATAAGAAAATGTTTGATAAGACCATTCGCTGAATGTTTTCAAGAACTTGTTTGAAAAAATGGTAAAATAATCCTGAGTTCTCTTGCAAACATTGGTAAAGCCCTTCGGTAGGATAGCTTGGCTTCCTTCGGTAAAATCAAATTCCATGTATAGCTAATGGAGCCTAATAATCGTCTTGAAACGACGGTTAAATGACGTATTTTAGGCTCCAAATAGATTATCTGATATCGACATTGCAAAACTCGTCACATATCGGATGAAGTCTTCTTGATTATGATCGCTTTTATACAGTTTGCGGAATTTTGCGTCACATTAAATCACAATCTTTTTTGTATTCCGTCAATTGTGCCAAAAGTTATATTAGTGTTAAAATTGATACATTTTTGGAAAAGATTCTTATATTTTGTAAATGCTGTGTAGGCCGGGAAAAAATGTTAGTGTTTACGGTCAAGATGTGGTATAAAATGCAATAGCGTGTTGTTAGTTCGCTCGCTTTCGTTACAACCTCTCTCCGGTGGGCCTATTGTGGAAAATGTTGACGAATTATTACATGAAGCACTTAAGCTAGGTACACTCGATCTTAGGGTGACATAGCAGTTGACTGTGAAAAACCTGGGACACCGAATCAGTATATGTAAAACGCTTATAAAGTATAAAGCAACATTTCTTAAGAAAGTAATAACGGGCGATAGAAAATGGGTCAAATACGAGAATTGCTTTTTTAAAAGATCGCGGAAAAAGAGAAGTGAAGCAATCCAAATGACTTCGCAGACAGGATTGATGGCCCCTAAAGTTATGTTGTGTGTATAGTAGGCCAAACTATCGAATCTAATCTTTACTATACTATTATATGTATATTACTATAATTAATAAGAATTCAGTGAGCAAAAACCATAAAAACATTCAGAATGATCAGCAAAAGGGGTATTGTCTTCTGAGACGATAACGCCAATTACGTAGCAAGAAGAGCTTCACTTAGAAGCCCAGAACTTGCACCTACAGACCTCTGCAAAACTTTGTTAATGAAAATAAATTCGCATCAAAAAGAAGTTGTGAAAATGAGTTGTTTCAGATAGGCTAGAATGATATTATGGAACTGCCCACAAGATGGCAAAAAAAAAAAAAAGTTAATATTTACCTAAATAACATTTATTTTAAATAAAGAAAAATATTTAATCAAAAAAAAAAAGAAATAAATAAAAAAGACTCAACTAGTTTCCCTAAATCAATATTTTACGCGTTGTGCTGCTTGGTTGAGCAGCGGGATAGTGAGTAAGCCACGAGAGTGGATGAGCGTGATATAAAGGCTGTTGTTTTTAGAGGTTCGGGTTTCAAACTAGCAACACTGTTTCTACGGACTTTCAATTTGATAGTTAAAAAATGATTTATAGCTAAAACATTTCGCCATCTTATAGTAAGTAGATTAACGGCAAAACAACGCACGCAATTTGTGCAAACTTATTTTGAAAACCATGGTTTGGTTCGCCAAATTTATCGTGCGCTACGTCCACTAATCATCAATCTGAGCAAGTTGTTCGGAGCAAAATGAATAGTGATACACATCCCAAAAGACGACAAACAGTGCGAAGAGAAGAAGTTATGTAGAGCGCAGCTTTGAGGAGAGTCCGAATGAGTCGATTCGCCACCGTGCACAGCAATTGGAGCTATGCTCGCCCACTTTGTGGAAGATTTTACAGAAAGATCTTGGCTTAAAGGACTTATATGATCCAGCTTGTTCAAAAGTTTAAATCGCATAGCCATCACACGCGTCGTAGGTTCGGTGAATGGGCTGAAAACATGCTTCAGCTTGATCCTCATTTTAAACGCAAAATTTTGTTCTCCGATGAGACCCATTTTTGGTTAAATGGAAATGTAAAGAACCAAGATTGCCGGATTTAGGGTGGAGAAAACCCGTAAGACTTTGTCGAGACACCCTTACAACCATTATAACTCACTATTTGGTGTGCTTTATGGGCTGGTGGAAGGACAATGCCGGTAAGAATGTTATCATCAATGGAGAGCGCCATAGAAACATAATTTCAGACTTCGTCGTTCCTCAGTTGAATGGCATTGACGTTACAGAGCTTTGGTTTCAACAAGATGGCGCAATATGCCACACGGGGCGCGACACCATTAATTTATTGCGGGAAATATTTGCTGAGTGCATAATTTCGAATAATGAACCTAAGAACTGTCTTCCACGATCTTGTGATCTTATACCATTAGATGTCTTTCTTTGGGGGTATGAAAAGTCACTAGTCTATGCCGATAAACTAGAGATGTTGGATGATTTGGAAGTCAACATTGGCTGTATTATTGCTGATATACGGCCCCAGTTGCTCGATAAACTTGCCGATTGGACCTCACGATTGCATTTTATTTAAGCTAGCCATGGCGCGTCTATGCCCAAGATCAAAATTTACCACCAATGGCATAAAATTATCTATTAAATGAAGCTAATATTATAGACAATCACATTAGCTTCAAGTACTTTATGTCATAATGACTTTGTATACCTCTAAGAAAAACACCCTTTACAATCTGTCCCTTTGGAATCTGTCGATTTATACAAAAAAGACACGAAAAAACAGTTCATCTATGACAGGAATTTTAAAAGGGCACGATTAGCCGAGATATTTACTCGTACCTCTTAACTTTGCATATTTCAAGACAATATCGATGCGAATTTTCGCAACAATTTCGGTTTTAAGTAAAGGTTGCTCCCTTTATCGGGGAGATAGAAAGCCCAAGACTGTGTTTGCAGTTCTATTGTATGATCGACCAAGCGCGTAAGTATATGGAATGAGTTACCGTCCAAATTAATATTCTGTGAAACTCAGCCATATTGCATAAATTATTATAAAATGAATATCTATGACGCGATGGTATACCACACCCTACCGTGGTGCTGTAAAACCAAGAGAAGGTGCTGGGATATGCAGCACTCGATACACATATTAAAGACCGTGAATGAGATGATCAGCAGCGTCTTTAGAAGAGCTTGCTACGCTATAAGGAGATAAAGCACTTTATTGCTTTATTGATAGCTGTTGACTTCCTAGAGTGCTTTATAGAAAATGACCGAGAGCCCGAGGTCTGCTCTACTCTTCGATGAGTTTTCGAGTTATATGTAGCAAAAGACAAAAAATTTGCCGTCGGTAAAACGGTTTTCGCCGATCATCTTTTACCCGATCGTCCTGTGTCAATGAATCGATCTTGCCATGCCGTGGTTATAGTACAAAAAAATCATAAAAAAAAATATTTTCAAACTGAAGATGATGACACTCCGTTGAATCAATTGACTAGATGTAGCATAGCCGCTTACACTAAACGTCAGCTATGCCGACATCTTGCCAATTCACCAACAGATACGATAACTGAAAAAAAAAAACTGCACACACTTTTCTTTGTATCCATCAGCCTTAAGCCATGTGGGGCAGATATCTCACTTTTTTCTTATTTATTTTTAATTTTTTATCTCGAACTCTCATATCCATTTGAAGGAAACAAAAGCACACCACTAAGTATCCGTAGTTGAACACGTCTAGAAATCAAGAAGCAACCGCGCGCGTTATCGTCCTCACCGCTGCTGATTAGATACTGAATTGAAAGCAATTGATAAAAGTAAGCACCACACCTAGTGCTACCCGAAAACCAAAACCAAATAATACTCGTTCAGGCAAGAAAACGAATGAACAGAAAACAGAGCCATCACCTGTCCTAGGTGGACAATCGTGGCCCGTAATATGCTAACACTACCGAATATGATCAACGCTCTTCCGACGTGCGACACGACTCTGTTCCTCAAAGGCATAATGTAATGAAGAGCGACCAAGAGGGGCTGAGCATAAGACTGGGAAAGAAACTATTGTCTCGACTATTATGGAGCCCCTATGGATAGAATCTATCATTTTAGCTGCACCTTTTCGGGTAGCTCATAAGGTAATCAAATTAACAATTATTGCATGCTCGAGGCAGGGGCTGACGGCAGACGATTCGAAACCGTCATCCGGACACCAATACCAAGAGAGGTAAGCTGGTGCGACACTGTTGCGCTCTTCCTATTCGAATGTCATATCACACCAACACCTCGACGCTACACTTTTCTCTCGTATGTACTAGGAGGCATTCCACTCTTCCGCCACCTGCCCCGACCATTCCAACGTCGACCCAACCATAGAGGCTTACTTATCACCGCGTGCATACAAATTAAACAGACAAGAGGGAGCTGGGAGCTTCGATATGATGCGATGTGTGTGATTCATAAAAGCGCAATTTGAATGTACCTCCTCCAGCCCAGTACCGCGGCCAGGCTACAAGCTGACAATATTGGTAGTTAGTACAGTCAATTGGTAGTATGGAGTGTGTACGTACGCGGACGTATGTGATGATAGCGAACGCGTCAACTGCTCCATGAATTCGAAAGACGCGACGTTGTCAGTTGAAATACACTGGTAAACGAGTACCTATACCTACTGCCGAAGAATGAGCGGGTCGCTTGTATATCTATTAGGCGAAGGCGAGGAAAAAAAAAAAAGACAAAAAGAATAGAAACCGACTTTACATGGCATTTCGTAGGCCGATCACGTACTGTCAGCGAAGACCCCTATTGATAAACTGTCGTCGTTTTCGTCGCTCTGCCCGTGCTTGTGCCTGTGGTCGTGCCTATTGTCGACTGTCTCGCGTCCCCAAGAGCCCGTCTTGCCTCTGTATAAGTTGGACGGATGGACGACGAAACGGCGGTTTACTTACTCCTACTCAGAATTATCATGTCTCCCTGCTTTACATAATCATTTTCTAATTGAATTTGTCTTTCGGTTTTTGTTTTTCTGTTACAACGATATTTTCAAACATTTCCATTCGAATTCCAACGAGTTTCGAAAGAAATCCAACTTCGACTCGCAGTTCGTCATGTTTTCGTATTTCCGTTTCATTATGGCGTTGACGTTTCGTTAATCGATTCCTCGCCGTTGACCATGCCGTTGCCATATCCCATGGCATGGAAGGAAGGATCGGCGCGCTCCGAAAATGGGTTGCGCTACGGCACGGAAACAACGGGCCCGCATTTGTCGGTGCAATTGATAGCCATTTCTATTTTAATCACATATTAAATATAAATTTCTTTTTCTTCACTCTTTTCTCTTTTTATTCTTTTTTTTTTTGTTTTTTGTTTTATTGATTTGTTTTGTAATCAAATTCATCGATTACGCGTGATGAATGGGAAATTGGTTTGGGGTTCGAGGTGTTTTTTGATTCAAGGAAGTTAAGTTCGAGATTGGGAATGAGGTTGTGAAAATGATGGGTTCAAGTGGAGATTGGATGGTAATGGACTTTATTAACCGGAAGGGATTCATTGAATGAATATTTGATAGATTCTCTTGTTCTTTGTTTTTGTCTTTTTGGGTGCGAGCGGATGTCGAAGATCCCATTCAATGACCCTATGTTTAGGAGGAAGTTGCCTTCTTCGTAAAACTTTTTTTTTTTCATTGTATCCTTTTTTTCCGAGCTAACTTTATTCGTAAGAAATATTATCTCGAAAACCCTTTGCTTTAAAATATCCAAAGTAAGCAAACAAGGATTAAGTTTTCACATCTACTCCTTTCCATTATGATGCTACACGACAAAGTTGTAGTATCCACCACACTATAGTTCGAGGAGAAGAACAAGCACTTCCTTATGCAATTTATTAAAATTGCTTATTTTGAGAGCAGAGGAAATTTGCTTAACAAGTTGCTCCGAGCAAGCTTTAAAGAGGGAAGGAATGAATCAAACATGAGTTTTTTAAGGTGCCTGCATATTCTGGATAAGTTTAAGGACCGAAGGCGAACTGATGATCATTCTTGGCGAGGCAGGTATTGGGGATGAATTTTTAAAGAAGAGATGGATAAGCAACTCTCTAATTCGCTGAAATATTTTAGCGATTACAATCTCAATCTTATCATATTCAGTAGGATTTATCGTACGCGCATTTGGTTGCACCTAATCATATGATTGTAATCAAGCTTTTGGGCGAAACAAGGCCTCGTAAATTGTAGTTAGACATATGGGTGAACAATTTTCTTCATCATTTGAGGAAGTTTGATGGCATCCTTGTTGACTTCGAATATGAAGCCCTTCTTATTGAACGTCCTATTGACAAGGATGGAGGCTGAACAACATTTGCCTTGGCGACAAAGTTGGTCATTATGGATATGTTTTGTAAGCGTCAAAATCAACTCTTTTGGTAATCTTTAACCACAGTTGTGATTGAGATCCTTTTCCAGCTCCTGCGTTGTCGTTCGGGTCACACCACTGTACGGTGGATTGGTAGCCTGACCAAGCCGATATCACTATAAAGGTTGTATCGATAAAGCTCTTGACATTTCACTCTCCGTAAACAGAGCATCGATTGCAAACCGAATTAAATGTTAATTCTCAAATCGCGCGAGAGCCGTTTGTTAAGAGCTTCATTTGTATCTCGCTGTGCTCGTCCAATCACATCCATATCATTTGCCAGCAGACTGCCAGCGAGTCTCGGATAAGGAGAAGAAGAAATCACATGAAAATGCTTCGCTCAGCTTAAATGGTTTCATCTGCTTGACAGCGGCTTATATGGTGAATTTATTGCTTTTTGGTTTTTTAATATTAAATTTTGGCAGCTCATGAGCGATTCGTGACATATATCAAAGTCAACTATGTTCAATTAGCATTGCCATTTCATCAGGGAAGGATTTACAGTTGAACAATGGTTACAAATTATCGAATTTTATTATTGAAAATCATTCCATGTGAAAAATATTTTTCGCTCACTTCGTATAATCGATGTTGTAACCAAGCAACCCAAACTACAGTGGGCGAATTCCACACCAATTTTACGCTGTTGAACATCAACTCACGAATATATGTGTAGCCACAGTTAATTGCAGCGTTGGAAGGTAACATGGCACGTGTTATTAGTGAGATACCAGCCAAAAAATCGACTCGAAATTCGACTCTCTGTATGGATCAATTAAATCGTAGTTATAGTCAACATTTACACAAATAAATGGCAAGCATTGATTTAATAACCTAAATGAAATTATCATGCATTTTTGGAATTATTTTGTGTTTTCTTTTTACAATTAAAAACCAAGCGCTTAAAAAATCACATACTACATTGCCTTGAAATGGTCTTTAAGCACTCTCAGCATTGACTATAACTTTATTATAAATCGTCTGTGTTCATCCCTACAGGATTGCCTTTTCATTCATTCATTGATCTTCACTCCTCCAAGGGCATCTCTAAATCCCCTCGATCTCTCTTTCTTTTGCTTTTTAATTTTCCTTTTCAGAAGGGCATACGACTCTCCTCTTTTCTGCTCGTAGAGTTGCGAATTGTTTCTCTGAAAACAATGCGTCTGGATTCGTCATCAAACCATGGCTGTCTTGAAGGACGAGTTGACATCCCTGTACATTGCTGATTTGTGCAGATTACATCGGGTCTTAAGAGAGTTTGATGAAGACTTGCGACTTCCACGTCAAATTTTTGTGATCTTATTCCACTTCGTTGATTCCGTAAAATCCGCATCAATACTTTGGCTATAGCAAGGTTATAGTACCAATCGAACTTATCTACCGAAAACTTTCAGCCACGCAGGATACTGCCAGAAAATATAGCGCTAGCCGCAGTGTGTCGGCTACTAAAGATCACGTCCCGTCAGAAGCTGTATTCGGATTAAAACCTCATTAAGCGATATACGAGGGTGGTTCTATAAGTACTTAGCCTACAAAAGAAAAACAAAAATTTTGGAGAAATGGCGATTTATTTTTCAATATAGTCTCCTTTTAGCTCGATACACTTGACCCAGCGATGCTCCAACTTCTTTGACCCGTCTGAAAAATACGTTTTCTCGATGTCTGCAAAGTAGGCCTCCGTATCGGCGATGACCTCCTCATTCGACTGAAATTTCTGCCCGGCGAGTGACTTTTTCAAGTTTGGAAACAAAGAGAAGTCGCACGGGGCCAAATCTGGAGAATACAGTGGATGGGGCAGCAGTTCGTAGCCGAATTCGACCAATTTGGCCCTGGTGAGGGCGGAGGTGTGAACCGGTGCGTTATCATGGTGGAAGAGCACTTTTTTCTTCGCCAAGTGGGGCCGTTCTTTCTTCAATTCGGGGCCCAATAATTTGGCATAGTAAAGCCCTGTGACCGTTTTGCCCTTCTCCAAGTAGTCGATGTGGATCACACCTTGTGAATCCCAGAAAACGGTGGCCATCACCTTTCCGGGCGATGGGACAGTCTTCGCCTTCTTCGGTGGACGTTCGCAGGGTGAAATCCACTGTTTCGACTGTTCCTTGTTCTCTGGTGTGTACCAATGGATCCATGTTTCATCGACTGTCACGAAACGACACAGAAACTCCTTCGGATTGCGCTTAAACAGCGTCAAACACTGCTCTGAAGTGGTCTCACATTTGCGCTTGTTGTCCGGAGTGAGCAAACGCGGCACCCATCGCGCCGACAGCTTTCTCATGCCCAAAATTTCATGCGGGATATGACCCACGCGATCTTTTGAAATGCCTACTGTCTCAGCTATCTCGCGCACCTTGAATCGGCGGTCTGCCAATACGAGATCGTGGATTTTTGTCACGTTATCCTCCGTGGTAGCCGTTGTCGGGGCACCTGGACGTAGCTCATCAAAAACCGACGTGCGACCACGTTGAAACTCGTTAAACCAATTTTTGATGGTCGCCATCGAAGGAGAAGAGTCACCGTACACAGCATCCAAACGCTCTTTGATTTCGCTGCGCGATTTCCATTCCAAAAACAAGAATCGAATCACCGTCCGATATTGCTCTTTTTCCATTATTCTAAAATCCGCGGACACTCCCACTTCCACACGCGGTTAAAACATAACTACGAGCTCGATCCGGCTGAAATTTCGACAGTAGCCGTCTACTAGAATGAACTACACGATACTGGTGCCATCTGGCGGTGAGGCTAGGTACTTATCGGACCAACCTCGTATTTACTTGTCATTTTACTTCACAATAATATGGTTCAGGGCGACTTTTACTATAAATACGAATATAATTTTGGTATTGCTTACTGCACACATTGGGCTACCACTTATATCAAACGTTTTTGGGCTTCGAACCTCTTGTGATATTTGTGTATGCCAAGCATTTGTTGTCTTACTGGGGTACGAGAAGTATTAAGGCAAACACGGGGTAAAAAAGAAAATAAGCTGGTTTCTTAAATCAGTCGATGTCTAACTGGTATATCGATGTGATCCAGTACGTTATCATATCACGTTATCTTCTGCCTGGAAGACAATACTTTATACGAGGAGATATCTGCTTCCAAACACACTTTCCCCAAAGTAAATCAGCCTTACATATGAGTAAGCCATATGATCGCTGCTTTTTGACTTCCACAACAATATATATCGATATTTCGGCTTTACGTCGTAAATTTTTAATTTTCTGAGATCATCAGATTGGGGATTTCCAAATATGGATTCAATGATAGTAGGTCCATATATGGGGTTGTATGCTTGTTGAATCTTAATGAGAAACTCTGTTTTCGATGAAGGCGACAAATGCAATCGTCTTCTGCAATCGGATTCTTCGTTTTAGATATATGGCATCTATTAAATTAAAATATTAGGTCGTTTCAAAGTTAAACAACGCTCTCCAGTTACATCCATTTCTCCATTAAATACAATGTGCCTCTATTGTAAAGATATGCCTCTGTGTTAATATATGTATGTATCTTTAAAGTCATGTTTAGTACTATCTAAAACTGTTATGAACTGCCTATTTTTGAGATAATAGCCATGACTTCGGAAAATATGGTTATTTTTCGGGGTTAAATCTAGACAGTAAGGTGGGTGAGGCAAAACTTCATATCCCAACTGCTCCAAATTTAGGAACGTTGAGAACAATGTTATATTGCTTTACCATGAAGCAGTATGATACCATTCTTATTTAACTTTTTTTTTTCATAATAGACGCGTGCAAAATGGTTTATGGATATCCTTTAGTTTCATTGTCAAGACACAACATGCGTCGGAAGTATAGGGGTGCCAGACTGTGATGGCTCCTTTGAAAAACGAACAATGGACAGCTACTTTACTCGTCCATCATACTGCCACCATTACCTTTCAGGAATAAATCTCTGCTTTAGCAAGTGTGTATTTTACTCGCATCTACTCATTCTCGTGATCTTTTCCTATTATCGCATGGGATCCACACGTTGCTTGTTGGTCAAACATATTGCAACCTCTAAACGTCCTAGCACTTTTGCTGCTGTTAGGATGTGGCACACACATTCCATATTTTTCTTTTTAATGAAAAAGGCCCTCAAAGCTGTTAGTATTCTTTATTTAAGGAAAGATTGAGCTTAACATTTTTAACATAGTTTGACCATCTAAAAGGAAAAAACGCTAAATCTTCACAACTCCACTTCGAAGCGACCACAGCAATTTATTATACGTGTATAACGTCCTAATAGAGGGTGGCTAATGAAACGCGCAACTTTATTTTTGAGTAAGTAATCAATTCCATTTCTTTTGAAATTATAGGTTGCTATTTAGATGGATAATTGTGGTGATGACACAATAATTTATTGTGCGTCGTTATCACACACTAAAGTCGGGATTTCTGTTCAAAGAAAGTTTCGGGGTATTTTTGCTAGTAAAGGTACTTGAAGGCCCTGCCGATGAGGTCTCAGTGTTCGAACGTGGGTTGTTTTTACAGATTCTGCTAAGCGGGTCATTCCAGGTGTTCCAAAAAGTAATTCACATCTCCAAATGGGTATTAACGGACAGTCACTAGAAACAATTCTGCACGAAGGTACAGATTTCAATCCTTTTAAGGCTCATATTACAAGCAAACTAAACGACACCGATTTGCTTGGAATTTTGCCAGTATTCTTAGAATGATGGAAGAGGATGAAGCCAGGCCTACTTCCATTGATGAAATTATTTAAATTCCACATTTTGTTGGCCCTCCGCGGTGTCCAAATTTGACTGTATCTGATTTTTGATGGGGCTATTTCAAATAGGAAGTTTACGAAACCATCAAATTTGACTGATTTAGAACTATAGATTCGACCAGTAATTAAAGTGATTTCCACTTCAGCTTTATTATTAGTTTTTACTTTTTTTTTCAAATAAATTTTTATTGACATTACTTAGACGTATCTTATGGTAGATAAAAATATTTAATTCCAGTTGTCAACAGTTCAGCAATCCAGAAGAGACACTATCACATCACTGAGGGAAATATGTTAAAAAGCATCGGTGAGTTTACCGAGCTCTGTTGCACTCCATGTTAGAGTAGAAGTCACGTTGACAATTATTTTCACAAGAAACTTTATACCTGCACCTTTTAGCCGTGCGATGTTGATTGCCTTTTTCCAACTCAATCAGATGGACACGCGTGTATTGGTTCTTGCATTTGTTCTTTTGGATATCTGATACGACTTTTGACGCGGCATAGTGTCGTGTCCCGCTCTGAGACCGTATTGGTTATGACTTTATTATCCTCAATCCATTTAGACAGGGCTCTATGGACGACTTTCTCTAAGACCCTGCTGATAATCGGAAGACCGAAGGATTACAAGGACTGGAGGTGTCTTTACTCCTCTTGAAAATTGGAACCCAATCATGAAGGGTCGTTGACCGAGGCTCTGAAATTCCGAGTTCCAAATGGCCGGTAATAACAATAAAAATTAAAAAAAAAAACACAAAATAAGGTTGAATTACGTTTTAAATGAAATAAAAAAAAAATTACATAAATTACCAAATTAAAAATGTGCGTTGTTGGTCGGGTGAAAATCCACATGTGCTTCAAGATATGGACTTGGACGACATGTGGTTTTAACGGGATGGTGCCACAAGCCACACAGCATACAATCGATTTATTGAAGAGTAAGTTTGATGAGCGTGTTATCTCAAGAAATGGGCCAGTCGATTGGCCGCCTCGTTCGTGCGATTTAACGCCTCTAGACTATTTTCTTTGGGGCTACGTTAAGTCATTGGTTTATGCCAACAAGCCGACGACGTTGGAAGAGCTCAGAGCCAACATTGAACGCGAAATAGCGGCCGTTTCGGCCGAAATGTGTGGCCGAGTCATCGAAAATTGTGTGAAACGAATCGACCACTGCAAA
Organism: Merodon equestris; assembly: GCA_958301585.1. Taxonomy (NCBI): domain Eukaryota; kingdom Metazoa; phylum Arthropoda; class Insecta; order Diptera; family Syrphidae; genus Merodon; species Merodon equestris. The sequence goes on along the minus strand of OY284417.1, from coordinate 94,913,898 downwards.
CGTGCTCGCGGTGGCCATATGAACGAAGTCGAGTTTCATTCATAAATGTTTTGATTGTACTTCAAGCCGCCAATAAAGTTTTTGAAATATCTCAAATGGTTAGCGTTTTATTTAAAAAAAAAATGGTAAGTCCTTTTTGGAAAACCCTATACTTACACAAATGGGTCATAAAGCAAAAGCAGTAATTCTGGAATAGACAGGAGGGTATTAAACACTAAACACGAGGCATGCAACTATCACCTTTATAAGCTGGGTCTTAGTAGCACAGAAAACTGCAGGCAATGTGGGCAGGCATGGAACACATCCTGACCACCTGCCCAAACCTTCCTCGAGACAGATTCAAAAGGACAAGTAACACAACCATAACAGAGAAATACTTCCAGGAAATCCCATCTAGAGAAATTGCCAAATTTGTGGAGGCTACACTCAAATCCTAGATTAAAGACAGATCTTTATGGTCGCAGTACAAGAGTTACACACCCCGAGTTCTTCAATTCAAATTCAATCCCTGAAACACTTTTGGAGTAGCTTTCAGCTGTCTTAGTGATGGGTTCTGCATCGTTGTTGACTTTATTTAGCGATTTCTGAACAATTTCCCTTCTCTGCTGTTTTGCTTGAAATTCAGCAGTTTTTGAACATATTTTGTCGCCACACCTTTCATGACATGAGTCAATTGAATCATCAGTGACTTCTCTGAACTGGATTCGGTGTCCAGAGCTCTGGTCCATTTAACGTTGGAAAACTTTGTTGCATTTCATTCTATTTTTGACAACATTTAGAGCAATGCAGCAGGTTTGATTAGCAATATTCAAATATTTTTCAGACATGTCAAAATACTAAAAATCGCGCAAGTCGCATTATAGCACACTGCGAAGTTACAAAAACTCCGATATTTTTGGAACATTTTTTCTAAACAAAAAGTAGGCAATCAGAAAAGGTAAGAGCTTTGGCTCTCGAATGGTATCCTTGTAGTGTAAGAACTATGCTACACAAAGCTGGTGCTTGTAAGCAGTTTTATCTTTGCCCATATGTAATTTCTTTCCTGCTCTTCACTTCCTCAGAGGGCTGTGCTATATGCTTGAAATGTTCATCAGCTTATGGCCTGCATTCCTTTTATACAGTCCAGCATCCTCTGTTTGAAAAATAAATTAGCTCTATCGAGAGCTTGTTCAGAAATTAATTAGAGCTGACTGGTGATACTGGTCTTTCGTATTCAATACATTTCATTCCACTCAGAGCCTATGATTGAGCACTCCATCATCCTATAAATGTCTACTTCTGAATAAAAATCATTCACCATCACTTGAAATCCAAGAAATATTTCCCACTAGCATTACGGCCATATTTTCTTTATACCATCAATATGTATGGCTTGTAAACTCATACAATACCTTTAACGTAACGTCATAACGTAACTCTCATGCATTAGAATCCTTGCAAAATTCCAATGCAAGCCTTAACTACCTCACATTAGGGGTATCTCTGAAATGCAATTACCTTTCCTTACAGTCAACACTTCAGAAGACAATGTACTTCGACTCAATGTGCGTTCGTTCAAGTGTGTACCCTTTATTCATCGGATACTGCATATTTCTTCCTGAATACCTATTTCAAAATTTTACCTGGAATCCCTTCAATAATCTTGTGTGCGTGCATACGCTCATTCCACCGGATATTAATGTTCATACAAACAATTTCAGTGCACTACTTACCCAATGCTCTGGAATAGGGCATTTGCTGTCGAAAGCAATACTCTTGGATGCACTGGCACTCTTCATGAAACTGTTAGGTAACATTATACGTAGTTACAGTGTGTTGCATAGCAACGACCAGGAATTTAAAGCTTAAATTCACATTCTCGCATTTTCCATGGTATCGTGGTACACTCGAGGTTCTGAGGTGTACAAGCCTGTAAAATACCTAAATACCATCCAAATTTTGTGAATATTATCCGGGAAAAAATGTTTGATATTTAACCTAGCTTATTAGGGAATATTGTAGATGACGTTAATTAAAACGAATTCGGACCAGTGAACCGGACTTATGTCAGCTTCCGTGTGCAATCGAATCAGTGGTCAGTCGAAATGCAGTTACCGCAAAAAAGAAAACCCCCTGTAGCGACATGTACTCGAAGCTTCAACTACACTAAACGCTTCATTACACAGCATGATGTAATCGAAATTATTGAACAGTTTGTACGCACTTGCCATTGGATTCATATTGCATCCTTTGAGGATTTCGTACTCAATCGATTGGGGATTGCTGGATACGCAGTTGCTTATGGCGATAGGTTGTATATGGCCAACGAATTACTGTATACATCCGGTGATTCTAGTCGCTGTTATGATTTTACTAACTTGGTCTTACGAAGTACGTGACGCCAAAATACATTTAGCAATGTAGGCGGCTATAACAGTGTCTAGATTAATACCTACGGCCTATTTGTATGTAGGCGATTACTATAAGCTTTTACTAGTCAGGGAGTACAGGTGTGCCTTGTCGTCTTCTTTTTGGAGAACAAAATAGAATTCAATGTTACAACTCATATCCGGGCAATTATTATACATTATGTCTATGTATCGTGTCAATTCAGCATTATAACATAGATTTTAAGCCTTGGTTTAAGTTCTGATAGCTTCAGAAAAAAGAGTTTCAATTGCCTCATACCCCATATGGTGTTTGGTGATCCATCACGAATTTCCTATGTTTGCTATGCTTTTAGTTAAATACCTCTGAATAATAGAGGGTATTTTAAATGTCAAACATTTGCTTCAAATAATGCAATTACTAAATACATGACTTTGCTACCCTACAGTCGAATTAGCTTGGCAGTTTGGGTAAAACCTGACATGACTTCGTGTAGCTCGTCTCTAAGTAAACGTGGCTTTCAAATCCACGGTGTCGATTTGGAATTCTTCTCCGTGATCTGCCAGACTTGCCTGACCTGAAGCTGCATTGATAAGCACCGATCTGATTATCCACAAATAGCTTCAGGCGTTTACAAAATACTGCAGAAAAGATCTTGCTAAGGTGACTTATTCCCCTAGTGCTGGCACAATTAAAGGGTCTGCTTTCATGTAGAGCGGGCAAACGATGCTGAGGTTGCATTGATCGGGCATGTGTCGTTTTGTATGCATGTTGTACGTTCTGGTATTGCTCCGACTGCTGTTCCGTGGATTGTGCCGTTGTCATATGACTTTGACAGAGTGTATGAAGTTTAAACACGTTTTCAAATGACCTGTATAAAACCCATTTGGGGTACGCGAAAATGTGTTCGTGTCTAGGACAATGTTGTACCCATGGAATGATAGTGGCAATAGAGTTTTTGCAAAAATCATCTCCGTATATAATGTTGAGTTCAATAAATAAGAGGACTGGTTGAATACTATATATTTGGTCACGAGTTAAAGTGAATTGAAAGATTAGTCTTACATTTTTGTCGTCTGAATATAGTCAATACCTTACTGATTATTGGCTTAAGCCCAGTTAAGGATATTCTGGAGAACATGATCATTTTGTTGAAGTTTTATCACTCCAAGCCAAGTGGAAATGATGTAACTCACGAAGCTGACCGTCAACTGGTAAAAGTGTATATAACAGCTGAGTTAGATAATTCATTGACAAACATGAAAAACAGAATGGGACTTAAAATATAACCTTGAGGCACGCCTATTATCGTAGGGAAAAGGGTAGAATTTTTGCCGCATCTTATGCCAGTGTGCAGCCTACCAAATAGATATTGAAAGATCAGCTCAGTTAAAATTAATTTAAAAATTCAAAAAAATCATTTTAAAGAATTAGAGTGATTAGCGGTGTCGAAGGTTATTGAAAAATCGAGCAGAATTCGGATGGTTAACACTCTCCAATAAGAAAGTTTTACATTTGAATTGAATGCCTGTTTATCTGTCATTAAGCAAGTTCTTAATGGATACATAAGTAGCATATGTCTCCTTTTTAATATCTATTTGATCTTCTCTTCAAGCAAACATACTTGTAAATTTACCTTATATCCATCAAGACATCAGATAAATTCTTTTGCTAAAATGTCTGATTTCATTTTTTGACATAAACTTGGATATATGAACAATGAAACATCACTTTTTGGCACTGAAGGGTATGCATTTGTAACTTGCTGTAACAACAAATATGCATCTGATGGTCTGGCTGCCTTTATTAAAGCCAAATTTCTCATTGAATCTTACAGTCCGAATTTGCAAAGTTGCGATGTTTTAAAAGTCCTCATATCGAATAGCATTTTTTATGAGGAAATAGAATCAAGTGAGCCAAATGTACTTATTCTTTTGGGAGATTTCAACACAGATATTTGAGGCTACTTTTGTTGTTGTTTTGTTGATACTTATCTGCTTCTATTACCTTCTTTTGGTTTTAAGTCATGTATAAATAGACTAACTCAGTACTCAGGTTCCACTAGCACCTGCATTGATCATATAATGGTTCGTTTGTCAAAAACCAAAGTAATTAAGCCCTGTAGCTCGGTCGCAGACTTGCGAATATCTGATCATTGTATGACGTGCCTTAGCTTAACATTACTATGATTATTCCCCTAAACAGGAGTCATCTAGTGTTTCTTCACCCATAAGCAAATAGTTACAGAACTATGTCTTACAATGCTCAGAAAAAATAGCTAAGAGAAATAATAAATGGAAACAATTGAAACCTTGGATATCCTTTTATATACAAAAGAAAATCAAGCTAAGAAACCAATTCTATAAAAAGAAGCTAAAGAATCCTAATAATAGAAACATCTTTGCAGCCTGCAAACAAATATGCAAGGATATTCGTAAAGATGTCTCGATGTGTAAAACGAACTACTATCTGAACAAATATCATGAAGTCAAAGGTATTTCTAAAAAAGAATGGGAACTAGTACGAACCATTTTAAATAAATGAAATTGAAAAGATCGATCAAGATCTCAGTCTAAAAGATAATAATGTCCTGATAACCGGAAACAAAATTTCGGCAGACAAATTTAATCATTTCTTTTCCTCTACAGGTACTAAAGTAGTCTCTGATAGTTTTGATAAAAATATTAATTGTAATTGTTTAGCTGATGAGATGTTATTTCCCCATAGTCTCGTCTTTGTTCCCGTATCATCGTTTGAATTATATAAAATTATATTGTCCTTAAAACTAATAAAAGTGTTGCATGTGGTATTTTCTCGGACTATTTAAAACTTGCTGAAGTTATATCCTTGTTTAAGCAGCGAGATAAAACCTGTATAAATAACTATAAGCCTATTTCCTTAGTATTGGTTTTCTCAAAAATGCTTGAAAAGCCCTAGAGATAGGAATAGTTAAGTTCTTAGAAAAATAACAAATTTTTTAGTGGGAGTCAATTTGGCTTCGTTCAGGTTTTCCTACTGAAAATGTCCTTCTAAATTTTTATTCCAGTACCTATATATAATAGCTTCGATAAGAGGAACCTAACTGCAGAGGTAACAAAAGCCTTCGACATGATCGATCACAAGATATTGTTAAGCAAACTCTACATATAAATGTGGTTTTAGAGGAAGTATACACAATTGACTTGGATCTTATTCATTCAACAGAGTGCAAAAAGCCAAATTAATGATGTATTAAGTTCAGAGAGCATTGTATCTATAGGCGTCCCTCAAGGTGTGGTTCTTGGTCCTATACTTTTTCTCATTTACATAAATTCCCTTTTTCTCCAAAATTACCACAGCAAAATCCCTGATTTTGCAGACGATATGGCATGCTCTTTCTGTAGTGATTATGCTCTCAATCTTTCCGCTGATATTAATCATGATCTCGAAGTTCTTAGTTTTTTAGTCATACGAAGTAGACTATGCATCTTTCTATTTTCATGGTGCTAGCTGCGAAAGATTTAGGCACAGTGCTAATATTTGTAGATCAGAAATTCTTTCGCAGACATTTCGAAATAGCTGATGCTCTTTTGGCTAATGTTTACTTGCAAAGGCATTCGCCTGATCCATAACGATGACATAATAGAGCCTTGATTCTGTACCATTTCAAACGACGATACGTTAAGTCATTGTCTTGCTCTATGTTAGAACCACTGAAAGTTGATGGCGACCTTTTTTCCTGTTAGGACCTACATTTGTTACAATATAATTGCATGTCCAAAAAGTAATTGTTTGGTACGCGAGAGAGTTTGGTAGAGCAGAGATAGTAATAGTTAACTGCGAATGTTGTTGGTGTATGATAACCGATTATTTATGGCACGTACTCCATGATATATTGAACGAGTATGTGTCATGCGATTTAATGTTTCACATCATCGAACATTTCTCTGAGCGATACAACTGATGTATCAGATGTCGCCAAATATCGATATTACTTTTCGATTATCGGGAAAATTAATAAGATGCAGAGTTGTGTAGGTTTTTATTTTTTAAATAAAATTTGGGAGGCTTGAGCTGGATCATGCTGTAAATTATTAGTCAAGGAATTTGGCCTTTCGCACATCTAGATCCAGATTTTTAAAATTTTATAACAAGACAAGGGTCTTAGTGGATAAACATATTTCTATTTGATATCCTGTGGTCAGCCTTAGATATTTTTTTTTTTTTTTTTTTTTTTTTTTTTATAATTCGTGCAGGTTCAAGAGTTACGCTCTTTTGATGTTTGTCACACAACCTGGACGGGGTGCAGATGGTTTGTGTCGAAGATGTTCGTTCACTACTCTCCGGGGGTGGTTGTCTTGGGATTCGAGAGATTCGACTGAATTTGTCGCGTTGATTGTAGTTTTACAGTAACTTTATTCCATGCCATTAAGATGTTATATTGGAAATGCACACGCAGAGTATGAATTTTGAAGTGATCTTATACTGCGAGTGTTATGCCTTCGTCAGCATTTTTTGATCATCTCTCATTCACAACTGGTGTTGTTGCATGGGTTTTTTCCGTATAGGAATTTTTCTTGGCTATGGTCAGACTTGAACTACAGACCTTCCGCTTAACAGTCGGTGATGATTACCATTGCACCACTACCACCATATGTCTCTAATTATTTATAAATATATTGGATAAATTGTCCAGTATTAAAATATTATAAAAGAATATTCAGCTGGAACAATCTTCAAATTTTTGTTTCTTAGGGAAATATTGTATATAAAAGATGTTGAAAAAAATCAAAATATGCCTCCACATCATTCCCATTTTGTCGGTTGCCCATCTCTCTGGAAGCACACGAATTTCGCGTTTGAACATTTTTACTTTTCTTCAGGCTTCAGCGAAAGATCGGAAACACTGCTCAACCCCTTCCTATCTTCATCCTGGAGCAGCATATGGCATCCAATCAATTTGCGTTATGTTATTTCACCAAAACAAGCCTCAGTTTAAATCTCTATGATCCCGCAGCCCGCATCAGTTGGTGTTTTTTCGAATTCAAAGAGTAAGCAAAACATTTTGCAAATGACACCTTATTGGTTCGAAAGTCGACATTTTTACGCATAAGAAAAATGTATGAAAGTTCACAGAGAAAATACTAATACTTATCATGTTGTAATGAACTCTCTGTTCTGGGGTATACCCACCGCTTGGTTAAAAACCTGAGTCGGGGCACTAACTTTTATTAGCTTGGCCCCTCGAATGCGGTTATAAAGCTTGACCGAACTCTTCCGGGCTAAAACCCAAATGAGAGTGCTAGTCACGCGATATTTGCCTAGGGTAGGTACTGCTAATACTTGCTTAATCCGTGTGGGTTGAAACCCGAGTCGGTTACCGTGTTACCAAACTCTACTCACCGTCTACTCGGCGAGCGACAACTCCATTAACTGTAGGCCACACCACTCGGCTTATAAGTAAGTAACTTGAATGAGGATTTTAAGAAGATTGTCCCTCAACCAAATGAATGTCGGTCTTTGAAAGAGTTAGGAATTAAGAGCTTTATTTAAATTAAATGTAAATTAAATTAATTTGTAATTTCATTATTTATATACAGATTTCACAAAACGCTTTCGTATTGCTTACAAAGCTGCACTATCCCCAGCTATTGGGTTGGTTTCTAGATCTAGAAAATCATCGTTATACAGGAAAAACAGAATGGGACTTAGCACACTCCCGTGGGGTACTCCAATTCTTTTTTTTTTTTAGCTTCAAATATGGACCTGTGAGCCAGATATGACTCTGGCTCTATAATTTGAACCAAAATGCCAAATTTGATCAACGGCCTGAGAAATAAATATTTTTCTCTTAACACTCTTTTAACGATGGCTTATCAATTGTTGAGTGGTATTTTCAGTAACCAATCGTATCAATAGTTCTGTCAAACAATTTTCAAAAAAATTGGAATATGATGGCCAAAACTCGGAAAGTCGGAACAGATTGCACTGAGAGTTATAAGATCTCCTTCCACTGTTTGTGCTAGTTTTCCATCGAAGTTTGTGTTTTTTTAAATATGTATTTCATTCCAGACATTTAGCGGAAAAATGTGCTTCAACTATTGTGGCGTCAATCATTCATTATTTGTTTTTTATAAGTAAATATAAAAACTGCCAGTCTTTTGTATTGATGTCAATATTAGAAAATCGAAATTCGACAAGACATTTTACATGGGTCGAAACACTAAACGTGATTGGCAGCTGTTCACTATCGAAGTGGTATTCGAAAGGATTAATAACAGAATTGTGAATGGAGGCACAAATGTTCTTCGGTCAAGAATTAGTTTTTTTTTTAAATCCCTGTACAACAGCATTTGTCAATAGGAAACATACCCAAAGGGACAATTCACCCAGATTAATCTCGCAAATATCGTTAAATATAAATAAAGCGAAATAGTAATAATGTTTTGCCAGTACCCCGCCGAGGAGGGACGCCGCGAAATAATCATGATGTTTTCGGGATCCGAACTCGCTCATCTTGCATCAGCGGCCGACGCACTACCCACTGCGCCACGGCGTCCACAAGCTTTAATAAAATAACAAAGTGGAAGGGCTCCGGGAAGTATATTAGGTTGTAGGAAAAGCATTGTGCGTATTTTTTGGGAGGATATTTTCCCTTACCCTAAATGCAGAAAAACAATTTAATATCAAAACTGTTATTGAAATTGGTATTTAGTTCTTGCCTTACTCAGCCTGCAGGTTTCATTGGGTAAACATAATTGTAACCATTTTTAGGTGAATTTTGAAATGGATGTATCGGAAGAGCTTATTCGACATATTTTACTGTGTTTGTTCCGGAAAGACGAGGATGAAGTGAAACCACTAGCGGAAGCTCAAATATGCCGCATACCCTTAATACATTTTTGCGTATTGAAAGTATTTAACTTCGGCTGGGCCGGGGAATATCCTTTCGTGCAGCCTCGAGCCCGAACACAACTTCATTTCGTTAGTAGTTAACATCAGTCATCAGAATGAAAATTTGATTAATGTATGTGAATAAGGCCAAGCAGTAGGGGCATGAGTGGTATTTTGGAATTAGCGGTAATGGCAATGGAATCTGTAGCGGAGCAGCATGTAATTTCTGGAAATTGGATTTACACGATAGCAGAAGCAGTGATGGTTATGATGTGTGAAATGCGAAACAGAGGTGAATCTCCATCTGGTTTTGCTTACACTTGTGTATGGGCTATGGAAACTTGGGATATACCGATGCAGTAAAAACGATTAAATACCAGGTGCGAGAATCAATCAGGCGAATATTCGAGGCATTTTTCTATTGGGATGGGATCCAAAGATAGCAAAACTTACGAGTAGCCAATAAAATTTAAGAGACCTGGGATTAACTTCGCATGGTAGTTGGGTCTTTCAAGAAATCAAATAAAAATATAAGCATTTCATCATGATAGGGATTTCATAATTGCCCAACAAAATCGTCAACATCATTATGATGACTTAAGTATGTAAAATTAAAGAGGTTATCCAGCTTGGATCGATACCGTGTTGCTCAACTTGTTGGAATAGTGAACATTCGCTTGAAAAACGATGAAAATACCCCATAATTTGTGCAGCTTTGTGTCTTTTCGTACAGCTCACCTTGGACGTCCTGGATTATTCTCCTTAACCACAGGAAACTATGGAAAAACCCTCTGGCGGCATCATTGGACCTTTTTGTTTTCTTTAAATAACGCGTGTGCGACCATTTTATTTAGTGAATGCATTATTGAACTTATGATTTGTCAAAATAGAGCTTCTAATTTGCGCCAGGCCCACGCGATTTTACACTATTAGACTTTTAGAGTGACTACTGCGTCTCTGCTTCAAGATGTTGGTCTTGGTGGACAAAACGGTTCGTAGATTTTAAAAAGGTGAATAACTCTATTAGCTACTCGAGAATGTATCATATCCTTGTAAGCTGAGGAATCCCGGATAATTTAGTGAAACTGATACAAGTATGCCTAATTGGAAACAAAGGACGAGTCAAAGCTGGAAATGTTTTATCTGAAACATTCGAGGTACGAGAATGATTAAAATAGAGAGATGCCTTGTCACCATTTCCTTTAAACTTAGTGCTAGAATACGCAATGAGTGAGAATCACTCTTGTTCTAACACACGCTGACGAGGTCTAAGTCGTCTGGGAGATACATAAACATAGAAATGTTGGTAAGGGCGGGAAAGAAAGTAGGCTCAGAAGTAAATTGGATCGATGCAAACCTCGCACCTGACTGTATTTGATAAACGCTTTGATAAAGTGGACGGGCTCAAATATCTGGGAATGTCATAAAACGGCTTAAAGATCGAAGTAAATAAAAGGATCAAGAAACTAGTCAAAAGAACTCTTTTGTCCTGCTATGTCAAAATCGATATTTATAAAACTATAATTCTAGTGGCACTTTAGCGATGTGAAACTTTGTCAATCATTAAGAAGGAGGATTTCGGGTCTTTCGAAACTGAAGAAAACCAACAGGAAAGTTAGAAAGATAACAATATAAATAGTGTAGGTATATGGATGGACATGGAAGAGATGGAACAGAATAGCGTAACATGGAAGGAATACACTCATCATAGAGTGTCTTGGCGAAGACCAGAGAGTCTCTGGACTGCGAAAACTGCTTATCGCCCAATTAGACCATTTGACTGTCTTCGTAAGCAACCAATCGAGTAGGCATTTCAATCCATAGCAATCAAACTTCGCACCATTTTCACGATTGGCCATCAAGTCACTACTAGTATGCGTGGCATGCGTACAGAGAAAAATTTTGCAATTGGGATTATGTGGGATTTTACGCAAATAAAGGGTGTTTTTTTAGAAGTATACAAATTCAATATGAAAAAAGATACTTCAAGCCTATGTAAGTATCTTTATATTAGCTTTATTTAATAGATGAATTTATGCCATAAGAAATATGATCTTAGGCATCTGCACGCCACGGCGAATGTTGACTTCCAAATCGTCCAACCTGTTTGATTTATCGGCATAGATCGATTCATCGTGTTTCGACTAACTTCACGATTACGAGGGTGGTCCGATAAGTACTTAGCCTCACCGCCAGTATCGTGTAGTACATTCTAGTAGACGGCTACTGTCGAAATTTCAGCCGGATCGAACTCGTAGTTTTGTTTTGACCGCGTGTGGACGCGGGAGTGTCCGCGGATTTTAGAAAAATGGAAAAATATCGGTCGGTGATTCGATTCTTGTTTTTGGAAGGGAAATCGCGCAGCGAAATCAAAGAACGTTTGGATGCTGTGTACGGTAACTCTTCTCCTTCGATGGCGATCATCAAAAATTGGTTTAACGAGTTTCAATGTGGTTGCACGTCAGTTTTTGATGAGCCACTTCCAGGTGCCCCGAAAACGGCTACCACGGAGAATAACGTGACAAAAATCCACGATCTCGTATTGGCAGACCGCCGATTGAAGGTGCGCGAGATGGCTGAGACAGTAGGCATTTCACAAGATCGCGTGGGTCATATCCTGTATGAAATTTTGGGCATGAGAAAGCTGTCGGCGCGATGGGTGTCGCTGTTTAAGCGCAATCCGAACGAGTTTTTGCGTCGTTTCGTGACAGTCAACGAAACATGGATCCACTGGTACACACCAGAGACCAGGGAACACTCGTAACAGTGGACTTCACCCGGCGAACGTGCTCCGAAGAAGGCGAAGACTGTCCCACCGGCCGGAAAGGTGATGGCCACCGTTTTCTGGGATTCACAAGGTGTGATCCACATCGACTACCTGGAGAAGGGCAAAACGGTCACAGGGCTGTACTATGCCAAATTATTGGGCCGATTCGACGCCGTATTGAAGAAAAAACGGCCCCACTTGGCGAAGAAAAAAGTGCTCTTCCACCATGATAACGCACCGGCTCACACATCCGCCCTCGCCATGGCCAAATTGTGTCGAATTGGGCTACGAACTGATGCCCCATCCACCGTATTCTTCAGATTTGGCCCCGTGCGACTTCTTTTTGTTTCCAAATTGAAAAAGTCACTCGCCGGGCAGAAATTTCAGTCGAATGAGGAGGTCATCGCCGCCACGGAGGTCTACTTTGCAGACCTCGAGAAAAGGTATTTTTCAGACGGGTTAAATAAGTTGGAGCATCGCTGGGTCAAATGTATCGAGCTAAAAGGAGACTATATTGAAATCGCCATTTCTCCAAAATTTTTGTTTTTCTTTTGTAGGCTAAGTACTTATGTCGACCGTAAAATGATTGGCGAACCGAACCATGGTTTACAAAATAAGTTTAAGTAATTTGCATGCGTTGCTCTATTCGTTGCTCTAAATGTCAAAACGTACTAACCATAAATCAACTATCAGCTGTCAAATTGACTCTGTAAAAACAGTGTTGCCAGTTTAAAACCAAACCTCAGAAAACACTCTTTATATTGACTTGAGACCCTATAAACCTATAAGAAACGAAGGCGAACTGCCCACAGTGAATGGATTTTAGAAAAGCTGAAGGAACATCAGCTTTTTTTATCGACAATTGGTTTTCAGCGGCGAAGCTCATTTCTGGTTAAAATTGACGTGGTTGGTCCGATGAGCAAGGTAACACAAGAACTGCCAATGCAGCCGGAAAAATGCACTGTTTGTTGCGATGTATGGTGCGGCAATAATATAAATAATATAATCGTGAAACAACGTTACTGTCAATGGCGCCCGCTATCATTCTATGATTTCGAACTTTTTTTTAGCCAAAAAATCTGAATCTGGACGACTTTTGGTTCCAGTAAGATCCTACACAGTATGTACATATGTGATTCAGGCCAATTGAGAAATTCGTTAAGTGAGCAATTGATCTCTCGTTTCGGATTAATGGATTGGCCGGCTAGATCGTGAGATAAAATGCCTTTAGGCAATTTTTATTGAGATACCTCGAATCATTTGTCTGATTCGATTATTCATAGTCTTGAAACACAATGCTGTACGTGTTATTAGCGAGATACAAGCTAAAGGGTGGTCCAACGAAAACGCACGATGATAATTGTAAATAAAACAAAAAGTTTACAGAGAATTATCTTAATATTTTCTATTTTGATAGAAAGATCTATGACAATTATGTGTGAAACAAAATATCAGCCAAATGCTCGCCACGGCTTCGGCGGCATACCTCTATCCGATGGTTCATATTTTCAATGACTCTGAGACATAATTGAGGTTCAATGTCGTTAACCCTCACATGGGCGACAATTTTCGCCTCTTAATCAGTACCTTATTAACCCGGGTTAATATTGTTATTTCTTTTGTGTTTGTATGAGGTTTCTGTTTACAAAAACGAAATTCTTACTCCCTCTCTACTTTTTAATTGTTTTTTGTGGTTTCATTCTGGAAGGGAAACCCCCCATTCCTATGAAAACCATGTGAAAATGAAATTTTCCAGGGAAATCCCCATTACTATGATGACCATGTGAAAATTGATCCTTAGCGGTCCGGAAGTATTTCAACATAGATAACAAGCAGAAAAAAACCCACAGCAAGCGCAAGGCATAATAAAAAATATAAATTACAACAGTAATAGTAATAAAGATGATAAAATGGTTACTTCCGCCATATACAAGAACAGAGCGAACTTCTTCATACACTTTATTTGGCAATCAGATTCAACTAGTGCGCTTGTGAATTTTATATTTGTGAATATGGATCAAGATGAATTTAAATTTATTTCAAGTGTGGCATAAGCCAGGTAAATATTTATATAGCAGATACAATTAGATGGGTGTAGTAAGATCAATTGGATACATTTTATTTTTGTTCAAGATTGCCGTACGAGGAGCAACAACAATACCTGAAATCGGTTTTGGATACACTTCAGTCTGATGATGATGAAGAAAATATTTCTGAGTCTGTACCCGGCCAGACAGCAAATGCTGAAGATATGAATTTGGCCCAGGTACTAAATATTGTGGATTCGGATGCTGAAACAGAAGACGTGAATGTGGAATACAACGTGGACCACGAATCCGAGGAGGATGAAGAAGACATTAATGTATCTCGTCAACACGATGGAAATAATATTTGTTTTATTGAAAAAGATGGAACGGTATGGCAGAAAGCCCCACCAAAATTGAATCATGCTTGTGCTCATAATATACTGAACGACAGCAGTTTTTTCGGTCCAAATCCAGAGACAAAACTTCTTAGTGATGTTGGTACTTTTTGTACTTTGATGAGCCCACCTATTCAAGCAATAATATGCAGGCACACAAATTGGAAAGCACAAGAAGCGTACAAAATTATTAATGAAAAAAATAGTAACAAACCAACATTGCTATGGGACCCGTTAGGTGAAGAGGAGCTGTTGGCATTTTTCGGAATTCTCTTGGTCATAGGATGTCGTAAGTCAAATTACGCCCCGGTTGTATTGTAGAATTATGGAAAAAAAATGCCTATCCACTTTTCCGCGCAACCATGTGTGTGAAACGGTTTAAGGCCATATTAAGATTTTTTCGTTTCGATTACAATGTCACACGCGCTGTTCGAGTGACAACCGACAAAGCAGCTCCCATAAGTGAAATATTCGAAATGATGGTGGAAAATTTCAGGCCATATGGATGTATCACAGTTGTCGAACAACTCTTTCCATATAGAGGGCGTTCAAAGTTCACCCAGTATATTCCATCGAAGCCAGCGAAGTACGGCATTAAATTGTGGTGGGCATGTGACTCCGAACCTGGCTATCCCCTCAAAGGCCAAATATATACTGGGAAAATAAATGAAACCAGAGACGTTAACCAAGGAGAGCGAGTGGTCAAAGAACTCGTTGCCCCATAAAAACACTGGCAGGAACATCACGATGGCCAATTTTTTTAACATCCTTTTCACTTCGACTGCAATTACTGGACTGGAAGTTGTCAATGGTAGGAATCCTAAAAAAAAACAAGCGTTGCGTTCCCGAGGAGTTTAAAGCTTCGAATAGACGAGGAGTGTTCAGCAGCGAATTCGGTTTTAATGACAAGATGGTCCTCTGTTCATATGTGCCCAAGAAGAACAAGTCGGTTGTGCTGTTATCAACTCTTCATCTTCTTCTTTTCCTTTTTCCGGCGTTGTTATGGTCAGAAGTGTAGGACCATAACCTTCCCACTTAACTGCATTCCTACTGGTCCGCTTGTGGGGTCCGCCGGTTTGACCTCAGAAAGTCGCGGCAGGCTTCCCGGTTTGGGATTACTTCATCGCTGAGGCCAATCAAATGCTGGTGTTTTTGCATCAATTGTTTTTCGGCCTGCCGTTTTTTTTTTTTTTTTTGTGACACGGGCATGCTCCAGATTTTTTTGTTTGATCTTACTCTTACAACACCGGTGATCTCCAGTCGTGTCAGCCCACTGATTTGCATGTATACTTGTGGGGCAGTTTAATGGTGGTATATATGTCCCTAGGCTCACCTTGGTGTTTTCAAAATTGCCTAGATGTGATTTTTGTTTACCTTTGTTTTAGTCGCCTTTTACGACAAGCGAGAGGTATCGCTGCAGGGATATTCTTAACCCTGCGGAACTGGGGTCAGTTCTCTCTAACAGCCATTAATCTTAATCGAGGCAGAAAGGTAAACAACCATCGACCAATGGGTATGTAGCTGTATAAATTGTTCTTATGCTTTCTCTAGAAATTACGAAATTTGTCCTCAAATGTAACACAACTACTTCTGCTGACCGAATGATGGTCAATCAGCACGGTAAGTTGAGTCAGTTCTCTCTAACAGCCATTAATCTTAATCGAGGCAGAAAGGTACACAACCGTCGACCAATGGGTATGTAGCTGTATAACCATCAACTCTTAATAATGACACCAAATGTTCAGGGGAAAACAATAAACCGGAAACTATAAATTATTATAACAAGACAAAAGGAGGTGTGGATATGATGGACCAAATGCTTTGTCAATACACAACTAAGAGGAAAACAAATCGCTGGCCTATGGCTCTATTTTACAATATTTTGGACATAGCTGGCTTAGGAGCATGCATAATCTTCCGGTTAAACAATATAAGCACATCCAAAACAGTGCAGTCAAGCCAACGCAGGGAGTTTTTGGAAGAGCTGGGAGAACATCTTTGCATACCTGCAATAACTAAAAGAGCCCGAATTCCTCGCAATGTGGAAAACTTCCACGTAAAAAGAGCAGTGGAATGCATTTTGGGTTTACCAATAGACGCACACAACATCCACTTGCCTTTTTCGCCCGATGATTCTTCATCAGCCAAAAAATTAAAGGTGCTTCAGGTCGCCAAAAAATTAAAACTGCTTGTTTTTTATGTTACTAGCAAGAAAAACGAAAAAGAGCAACACGAAAGAGTTGCATACACTGCAAGAAGACAATTTGTTAGATGCACAGCTTGACAATGACGAAATGCGAAAGTTGCCACATGTCATCGTAATCTATTTCTTTACTAGTTATAAAAATATAATTCCGAATAATAAACAATAGATATACTCGCAAAAAGCAACAAATTATTTTTAAATTATTTGAAGATTAATCTTGAGGTACAACGCAAATGACATATATGCATATGTTATATTTTATGTTATGTAAAAACATGTATGTGTGTACATATGTACATGCATGTTTATGTGTGTACATATGTACTTATATACACAAGCTTGTGTACATGTATTCCAAAAAAAAAACGAAAGTTTTAACATAAAGTTGGAATACTTTTATATAAAAGTTCAAATATTAACCTGGGTTAATAGAGTACGTTTGCTACAATTTGACGAAAATTCAGTCGAAAAATCGTTAATTTTATTTATTTTTTTTGATTTTTCTAAATATATCAAATATTTAGGCACTGACTCTAAATAAAAAGATATTTGGGTAAAAAGTGTTCAAGATATGATAAAATGAAATTACTCATATTAACCCTGGTTAATAAAGAACATGTGAGGGTTAATGTGCCAAATTATTCATCTTTTAGCTCTTGAATTGTTCTTGGCTTATTGACAAACACTTTTTCTTTTAAATTCCCCAAAGAAAGAAGTCCAACGGTGTCAAATCACATGATCGTGGCGGCCAATTAACATCGCCACGACGTGAGATAACACGGCCATTGAATTTCTCGTGCAAAAGAGCCATTGTTTCGTTGGCTGTGTGGCAAGTGGCACCATCCTGTTGCAAGCACATATCGTCCAGGTCCATATCCTCAATTTCTGGCCACAAGAAGTCCGTTATCATCTCGCGATAGCGAACACCATTCACAGTAACTGCTTGGCCGACCTCGTTTTCGAAGAAGTACGGCCCGATGACGCCGCCAGCCTATAAACCGCACCAAACAGTCACTCTTTGTGGAGCATCGGCTTTTCAACAATCATTCGTGGATTCTCATTTGCCCAAATGCGGCAATTTTGTTTGTTAACGAATCCACTGAGGTGAAAGTGTGCCTCGTCGCTGAAGATGATTTTCTTTGTAAAGTCACAATTCACTACTGTCTTCGGCGTGTTGACGACGCTCGAAATGGTCAGTGGGCTTCAACTCTTGAGTCAATTGAACCTTGTAAGCGTGTAAATTCAAATCTTTATTCAAAATTCGCATCAGTGATGTTTGTGAGATGTTCAACTGTTGGGCACGACGACGGGTCGAGGTTGACGGCTCTTCTGCCGTGACAACAGCAATGTTTTCCGCAGAACGAACTGGGCGAGCATGCCAAGGTGTTTTCACATTTCCTACAGACCCGGTTTGCTCACCCGCCCGAGGGCCGGGTGTGGGGTGCACATCAATTGCGCCCTGAATACTCCTCTGGCGGATAACAATATAGCAGAGCTTTAACTAAATTAATGGCTATCCCATCAATGGATAGTTCATTGATCATTGTGGCTCACATTTAGCTATTTAGCTGTTTGGCTTTTTGCTATTCAGCTATTTAGCTAAATTTCCTCTATATTCCTATCATTTCTGAGGCTCTCAGTTGGGATGTAGGGTAACCCAACTGGGAGTAACGGCTCCACCGGAGGCCTTGTTCTGGTACCACGGGAGACAGGGGCCCCCTGTCAGTAAAATGACAGTCCCGGCCTGTTTTGCGGTAGGCCCGCTTGTGTTAGTATCGTGGGGGCTGTGGTTATCCCAATATGCGGGAAGTTGCTTGCAACAGAAATATAAGCTGAGTTGCTTGCAACAGGGCGCCGAGACCCTTAGATCGGTATGAAATTTAGGTAGGCTTCGCCCCTCACCAAGAGGGAAGTCATGGTCCTACACATGGCTTCGAAATGGTACTTAGTAGCAAATAAGGACGTTGGTTGTCGTCCCAAAAACCAACCCCCTGTGGGAAGGCCCACCGTGGAATTAAGCCGGCAAGGTAGGTGTCCACGTAAAACAAACAGAGTTAGACCCGGTTTGCTGAAATTTGCGCACAATTCTACCGATTGTGGACACATTTGGTCGATTATGCTGACCAAAAAAATCACGAAGTGCACGAAATGTATTTTGATTTGAATGCTTATTTTCGTAGAAGGCTTCAACAATCTTAATGCGCTGCTCAATTGTGTACCTCTCCATGGTTAAATTTGTCAAACTCTGAAACAAAGAAATGTCAAATTAAGTTGGGCAAAAAAACTTGACATTAAGGTGTGACTCACAATTAACATCGTGCATTATGGTTGGACCACCCTAATAAGACTCTCGGTATGTATTGTACTACAATATTTAAAATATAGTAATGATGGAAAACAGGACGAAGAAACAGGCGAATTCCTACTCAATCAGGAACTCTAGGAAATTTATTCACCCAGATTCACGAGTAATAAAATCCCGAAACCTAGGATGAGCATGACACGTACGTATAACTCACGAACATTCTAAAGAATAATGAACGGAAAACCCGTAGGAAAGCTGTGCCATAGATGGGTGACCATTTCGAACGTGTGGATTCGAACAGCTGTTGTGTCTGCATGTCCATATGGAGTCTGGCTTGATACCGATTCAGTTAATGACAGTAATTGACAGCCAACATCTATACTCTCTGTTGGCTCACCCTTTACTAGCAGGCTATTTAAGGGATATCGAACCGTTCTCATATAAAAGGAAAACAAAAAAGGACCACAAATCAGGAAAAAGTTAAACAAGTTTCTAAAGGAGTTTGTTTTACGTTTTTCTTTTTTTCTGTTAACTGAGAATCGTTTAGCTGTCAAATCCCGCTTTTAAGCAGTGAAAGCGAAAACAATAACTCTTCTCTAATGGTGATACAAGATTGAGCTGTATCCTTTTAATCCCTAATAGCTTAAAGCGATTTTCAATTCATCAAATTGACTTTTATGCTATTCCCACCGGCAGATGCCCGCCGCAAGTAAGTACAAAAAATTGCGGTATCATCTGTGAAAGTTCTAAACTTCAATAAAGAATTTCAAGTGCTATGCTTAAAACTTTTCCACTCAACCATAATATGTCTGTGTTGTAAGTAGCTTTCCAAAACACCTTAAAGTGCGAAATGGTACATGTTTCGATTTAGAAAAAAATAGACAAGGACCCGACTCGTGTGTGGCTATTGCTATAGAGTCATTTATTCACAGAACTTTTTTGTTTTTGAATTCCGACTGCCCTTTGTAAACGGATTTTTTTCATAACAGCTTGTCAAACGCGGACCAACCAATTGAGAATCAATTTTTCAAAATGATACAAGAACAGTCCTATGGAGTTTAATTGACCCTCGAGGACATTTGAACACCTCCAGTATCCCATCTATGATATTCCATATGTGAACCCATGAAACCGACAGTACGGGTATATTGTATTTCAAAGTGAGGATAAACAGAGAATTAATTAAAATTCCTTGCTTGGAGTGGCAATACATCTGTTGCCAAATATAAAAGTAATAGCTTCCTGGTGAAAAGTTCGCCATCCATCAAAATTTCCCGGAAACTTGCACAGGACGAGGCGAACTACAAATACAATGCTTAACTTACAACACCAATTATAAAGTTAAACAAAATATACGAGTACACACGCGTGTATGTTACGCACATTGTTTGTGTTTTTTGTTTTTTTGGTGCTGAGTATAAAAGTTATCCCCTATCTACACCCAAAACTTTTTAACGTATTTCGGAGCTGAAGTAAGGAAAAAAACCCAAAGTAGGAGACGTTCAACACAGCAATTCAACGAGGAGCAAGGACGAAGAAGTTGAGTGAAAAGTTTGATCATTGCTAACTGAATTCATCTGTTTCTTGAATTACACGATCCGGTGGTTTTACAAAACATTTTTATTAGACGAAATATTATCCTTGCATCATTGTCGAGCGAGACAGTAGAGACCATAATGGGTAAGGATAAAATGAGGACATCTTTGGGAGACAGTGCCCTTTATGTTGACTTGGCGGTAAATTAATAAAGTTTTGCTTGTTTAAAGCGAGCACCGGTTGCTTAGCAATGGATGCGAGTCAGAGAATTGATTAATTGTTTTTTTTTAGGAAAACGGAGGAAGCACGATAAATGCAGGTTTCTTAGTAGCAACGGGAGAAAGGAATGGGTCTTGACTGAAGTAAACATGACGACAACGACAGCAAAAATGTACATTAACTACGTCGTTATATTGTTCCAGTCGATGATTTTCACAAGGACAATGAATTATGTACAGATTCATAAGTTTCGCATGAAAAATTCAAATAAGAGCTGAGTGGAAAGCATTCTATGAAATCGTTTCGGGACATCGTTGGGGGTCGAAAACGGTTCAAAGCAGTTTCTGGCCAACTCGTGGGTTGCGGACGAATAGCTTATAGTTATATTGGCTTCGCTTATTCATACATTAGCTTTGCAATCCTTGAATGTTTTTTTTCATTTTACAGAAAGGAACCGGAAGTAAGAGAATCAATAGAAGCAGGTCTATTCAGTCAGGGATACTTGATATTAAAGATTATCCAACAAGAGGTGTCATTTTAAATTTCGTGTCAGTGTTGAACTGTCAACAATCAAGTATCAGTGCGATAATTTTTAATAAGTGCACTGATTCATACTCTCACGATGTGTTGAAAATGGTATGATTGTTAAGGCTTATAAGGCTTTAGTCATCATTAAGTGCCTTTCCGCACAGCTTCAATGAATTAAATCGATGGATGTAAACGAATGGTGCTGTGAGGGCTCCTGCTTGTGTTCGGCTGAAAATATCGCCGCCGTAGCTGAGAATGCGATCATTGCCGAAAAAAAATGTTGGCATATGTGCTTATAACATATAAGTTAACACAAGAATTGAATCAGCAGAGCATGCACCACCCCAAAATTTATCGGAGTGATGATGCTTTGAAACAGATATGTATGGAGTGCGGTTACTCCGAGAACTGCGATGGGATGGACCAGGCAAAAACGGGTGAAAAACTATGATATCTATTACTGTAACTGCTACAAGGAAAATAAACAACGCCTATTCGGATGCGGATTTGTTATTCGAGGAGAATCTGATCCGAAAAGAATTCTTAAGCTTCTGGCATGTAAGCGAACGCCTCATACCCATTCGCAACAAAGGCATTCTCAAAACTTCGCAAGACGACATATTGGAGTCGATCATAGGTAAACATAGTCTCCGTAACACCACATCCAACAACGGACGCAGGCTAATTTACTTCTAAGCGGGGCGTAACCTCCTTGAAGCAATCACACGATTCCCACATCTTAAAATCCATAAATCCAAAAATCACATCGGACCGTCATCGACCTTGTTTTAGCCCAGGTAGGAATGAGAATATCAAGGATGCTGCGATGCCGTAATCGCAATAGACCGCTATAATCTTCGCCGATCGAGTTTCCCTCAACTTCTCGCAAAGTCCGATGAATCCGGCACAATTCGAAGAACAACAGTGGCAGCATTACCAGCGTGCGATCAAAGACGCTGCTTCTGATGTGCTGGGTTTCAAACTGCCGCTAGCTAGAAGCCCGTGATTTGATGAGCAATGCCAATAAGCCCATGAAGCAAACCAAACCGCCTACAAAGCCATGCTACGACGGACGAGAGCCGCTCGAGAGCTGTACGAGCAGAAAAGTAGAGAGGAACATGCGCTTTAAAGAAGAAAACAAGAGCACGTAAAGCGTGAGATCGAGGAGATGGAGAGATGCTACCACAGGAATTACGCGGCTATAACGCAAGAGCAGAAGCGTGTAGGGATGAAGACGGACACCTAGTAGTAGAGTCACAGTCGATAATGGGAAAAACCACTTCTGTAGAATGTATAACGGCGATGATAGATCTGATACCGTTGTCAGGCAGAATGATCAATTCGCAACGGACGAAGACACAAGGGAATTGCGTACACATGATCTACCTATAGATGAAATTAAGCTTGTTATTTTGCTTAAAAGCCGCGGGCGCAGATTGCCTGTCTGCTGATGTACATATTTAAAGCGGCTGGAGATGGGTTGATCGCATGCACCAGCTCATCTATAACATATGGTCGGAGAAAACCATGCCCGACGAATGGAATCTTAGCATCGTTTGCCCAGTCCATAAGAAAGGCGACCCTAATAACTACGCTAACTATTGAGGAATCAGTCTCCGTAACATCGGGTACAGGAATTTCTCTGCCGTACTATATGAACGGCCGAAAGCCTTTGTGGAATAGGTTCCTATCAGTGTGGTTTCAGGCCAGGCAAATCCACAATAGACCAAATTTTCACACTGCGGCAGATCTTGGAGATACCCAGAAATTGCAAATCGACACCCATCACCTTTTCGTTGATATTAAAGCCGCGTATGACAGTGTGCGTAGAGACGAACCTAGTTTTAATAAACTCGTCCGATTGTGCAGGATAACAATCGAGAATTTGCGCTGCTCCATTATGGTCGGTAGCGAATTAACCGAGACCTTCGATGATAAAAAACGATTTAGGCAATGTGACGCACTGTCATGTAACTTTTTCAATATCGCGCTTGAAAAGATCATATGAGACGCACTGGCCAACACAGGAGGTATGATCCATTTCAAGTCTGCGCAATTGCTTACGTAGGTGGATGACATTGACGTAATTGGGCGAACACAGGGAGACGTTAATGAAGTGTTCTGCATTAAAGCAGGAGCGGCTAAAATGGGTCTTTCGGTGAACGAGGGTAAAACCAAATATGTGCTTTCATCCAAAAAAGACGTACAACGCCGACTCCTTGGCCAGAACGTTAAAATTGACGGCTACAAATTTGAAGTGTTCAAGGACTTCATCTAACTTGGCTCCATAGTGACCAGTAACAAGAACGCCAGCGCTAATATCAAACGTCAAATTACTCTTGCCAATCGCTGCTTCCTTGAGCTTAACAGGCAATTGAAATGTAGAGCCCTCCCGAGAAAAACCAAAGTAGCACTATATAAATCACTGATCATCTTGGATGAGGATGCCCTTGCATTCTGCTTGCAATCTATGGTCTGGTTTATATGAATGGAGAGTGGAGGAGAAGATACAACGACGAACTGTACGGGCTCTACAGCGACATTGGCCTAGTACGACGTCTGCGAATCCAACGTCTAAGACGGCTAGGTCACGTAGAGCGAATGGACAACACAGCTGCGGTCCGAAGAGTTTTCGAATCCAGCCCTGAGGGACGATGCAGCAGAGGACGATCGAATCTAAGGTGGGACACACAGGTGGAAGGGGACCTAAACAAAACAACTGACAAAAAATCGTGCTAGCTGGAGACGCTTGTTGATTGAGGCCCAGGTTCACACCAGACTGTATCGCCATCTAAGAAGAAGAAGATTATGCTATGAGATTCATTTTCATTTTTTGAAAATAATGACACAACTTTTCCATTTACAGTGATCAAAGACCATCTGAGACTGTGAGATTAAACATTATCCGAGTTTTCTTTCGGGATTAAGATTACACCCCAACCCACCCATAAGAGCCCCTTAGAGGCCTTTGAAAGGCCAACAGCATCCGCTTACATCATTTCACTCTAAGAAGTGCAATGTGATAGATCGGAGTATAAAAAACTACGATATCTGAGAAAAGAAACGAGATTAGTTCAAAAAATAAGGTGACTGCGAATTTCGTGAGCGATTTTTCACAGATATTAAAGTTAAACATGTTTTGGTGTGCTTGATTATTTGTTGCTATTGCAAAAATGGACCAAAGAATCTGTATTAAAATGTATGTGAACAATAAAACTAAGTGCTTCAACGTACTTGAAATGGTGACTCTGGAATTTGGCGGCATGTTTATATCGTACGTGGTACAAGCTTTGCACGGAAGGTCGAGAAGATTTTTATGACGAGGCCCGTCCTGGACGCGTCAGTTACCCAACAATTGATGAACACGTTGAAGCAGTGAAGAGAATTGTTATGGACAATATCGAATCACTATCAGGGAAGTCGCTGTGAATATTGGTAAATCGTTTGATTCATGCCTTGAAAGTTTTTCTGATATTTTGGATATGAAACGTGGGTCAGCGAAGTTTGTTCCGAAATTGTTAAATTTTGACCAAAAGAACCGTCGCAACGGTGGATTACGATTCAGATTTGTCAAAAAAGGGTCACCTCTATGCGAAAAGTTAGGACCGAGAAAAGCACGCCAAGTTCGGCTGTATTCAATAGCGTGCTTCTTCATGAATTCTTGCCGAAACATCGTGCGGTCAATAAGGAATATTACCTGGAAGTTATCTGCCGTTTGCGTGAAGCAATACGAACAAAATGTCCGTATTAGAGGGAAAAAAAAGATTCATGGCTGTATGATAATATACCTGCTCACTCATCGTTGCTTGTGCGAAGGCTCAGCCACCGTATTCACCAGACTTGGCCTTCTGCTACTTTTCTTTCTGCCGAAAACTGAAAAAAACTTGTCACGATTGAGGAGACGAAGAGATGTATTGTATTTGTGGCGGACTATTTTGAATGTGACAAAATAGATTTTGAAGAATAAATAAATATTTTTCCAAAAAAATACCTTAGTCACCTTATTTTTTAAACAAACCTAGTATAACATTTATTCGGGCGTGGATTTATTATTTGGGGTTGACTCGGATAAAAATGTCTTAAATTGTCCATATATGAGCGACCTCCTTATAATAATCTCCATTAAATCATTCGATTCGAAACTTGGAAGTTGGAAGACAAAAACCACCGCACCAATTCCATGAACTATCTCATACCCATACCCAAGCCAAAATGATAAATGCCAAGACCCCTGCCAGGGTTCAACTTGAAAATTTTTCTTGGCTTTCCGAGAAAAGATTTTACAACTCAATTGCCTACACCACCTTGACGACATTAACATGTCTTTCAAACCATTTTTATAGCCTACTTCTCATGCTCGCAAGACCCTAATTGACGTTGTCCAATTAGGTGTGATGTCTGCAGCTATTCGGACTTTGAAAAATATCGTTCCTCTAGCACAAGCCAGTGACACCTTTACTACCATTTCAAAGGCAATGCTTAAATGATTTCATGGCAGCCCTGTTCAAGGGCTTTTTAACATCGAAGACCTCTTTTAACGGCCCTCATGAAACAGCTTGTTATACTCGTCCTCCACAATGTAGAAATCTCAGTTCGGCGGAGATTTAAAATTCGACATGGCGCTATACAACTCGTTTTGATATGGACCAATAAGCTGATACTCAGATATTTTTTTTAAGTGATGTGTAAGCTGTGTTTTAGGGCCAAGAATCTAGGTTCAAGGTTCATTTAACATACATTGGTCAACACACTTTTTCTTCAGATACCTGGGCTACTGGTATGCACGATTCGCAAACCCAAACACTCGACGCCAGGACCACACCCTGCGCACTTCAACCACTCTATACGTAGGACTGCCGTTAGGTATTACTTTGCGTGGCTGGTTAGCAACTTTTGCTCTACATCTGCCGTTTCAGCTCTTCTCTTTTGAGTTTTCTTAGCTTGTTCTGCACGCTCGTTATGAAGAAGCAGATCTCCAGCCAATAGTCCCCTGAGTTTATCAAGTGGCTTACTAGAAGCTCCGGGCACCGCAGGTCCATTCCTGCGTCTGCGAAGCGTCTACAGTGCAATATTGCGTGCTCTGCGTCTTCTTCTTCCTCTGGACATTTTGGGCCGTCCGTCAAGCTGTCGTGTGCAAGTCTGTGAAGATATTTTTGATAGCCGCCGTGATCTGACAGGAATTGCGTAAGGTGGTAATTGCAATCCCCGTGTGATATTTTTTCCCCAAGCCTCGAGCGTGGGGATCAGCTTCTGCCATGTAATTCCACCTAGCTTGCCACAGTGCTACAGATGTTGCTCTGTCTTTTAAGGTAAACCATGTGCATCTCGTTGGCGAGGATATCAATAGGGACCATATCTGCTTTACCACGACTGCTTTATCCGAGATTGTCCGAAAACCGCATACTGTTCTTATTGCGCAAAGCCTTATCTCCTTCGTTGTACTAGCTCCCGCCCAGAACGGCGCAGCGTACAGGAGTATTGAGCTTAAAACTCTTGAAAGCAGAATCTAACTCGCGTACCCCGGTCCATGGATATTTGGCAACATTCTGGAAAACGTTGCGTGCATTTGTGACGCATTTTTACTGCAATATTCAACATGGGTCTTAAAGTTATGTCGGTTGTCTAGCATTACACTCAAATATTTTAATACCTCTTTAGACCTGATTAATTGGCTCTCAACTCGGAAGTTTGCGTATTCCACAGTCTTTCAGCTGGTTATTAAAACAGCCTTCGTCCTGTGGTGAGCTGGTTCATGGCCGGCAGACTCTAGCCTGTATCTCTGTATCTCTTTTATGGCATCGACAGTACAAAGTGATTTTTTAAAACCATATTGGTGGCCAGACAAAGCCCCTCTTAAAAGGGTAAGAGGATGACAATGTTGAAGGCTGCCTGCTGGAAATCATGACGCATGTAAAGCCTTGAGCCTCTGTTCGTTCTGTGTGCTAGCGCAACTAGCTAATCACTTAATTGGTCTACATGACTCTGACAATTATATTATAAAAAATGTCGGAAACTTATTTTTAGGCTGCTTTTAGAGGGATCCATGCTTCCCAAGGCTAGTGCGATATGCTATATGCGATTATTGGATTGTTCTGAAAGAGCACTCTGATCTTTGTTACTTGTCACAAGGCAACCGAAGAAGGCAAAGTACTTATCCATCTTAAAGTTGTTAATCAAAACGTCAGGAAGTCATTCAAAAGAAACGTATTTTTTGCTTAAAGCTTATACATATATACCAACAAGCTCATTTTAGTCGGTCTCACCTCACTTTCCACAAGGGGCTTCATTGACATCTCGTCATATTCGTCCAATCATGGTAATGTTGTTACGTATGTTTCCTGTGCAAATTGTGTAAACTTCTTTTGAAAATAGTGATTAAAAATCAAATGACAACTTGACAGGGGTTCCTTGTCGTAACCCTGTAAATTTGACAAGATCAGCACAGATGTCAAAACTACAATAGAAATGAAGCCTTTCATGATGTTCCATTAAAGTTGAAAAATGGATGATGATCGATTTGAATTTCATATCTAGGAATTGCCTGGGCGGAAACCAGAATTGACGAATAAATTTAGCATTTCCCTTAATATTTCTTATGCGATTTTCGTGTACTGTTAAAGGGATCTCTTAAAGAGGAAGGAAAATATTGTCGGGAGCGGAAGATGGTCCTACTTATCGTCCTTACCATATTGCATAAGCCATATAACTTCTAGGTCAAAACTTGACTAGAAATGCTTTCTTGCACAACAAACATGATCTCGACAGTGACAGTTATTTGCTAGTAAAAATAAGCTGGCTTCAAATATCTCTTTAAGTAGCGGGTAAGACTTCAAGTCCTTCCAGTATTCTTTCAAATTTCAAACTCGCTGACTGAGAAAAAATGAGTAGACAGGTAAACCATCAAAATGTTGATAACGACCCTGACCTGCACCTACCCACAAAGATTAATACGACTTGCCACAGATTGCAAATTGATAATCATTTTCAGTTTCACTGCTGTCATCATAACATTTGGATATTTTCAATCCTCATCATACATGTCTCTCATTTTAAAACTTTAATGTATTCCGCTTGCCGTAGCATGCACCCCGTGTGATATTCAGCACACTCCTACCAGTCGTCTTCACACGTTGATGCTAGCAGGATATACTGCCGGGCTAGTGGCAACAATCAACACATGTACGTACCAATTAGTGTGGTGTAAAATGGCCAATGACATTCACACAGCACGCTTGATTGGATTTTATGTGCAACGTTCAACAGAAGCATATCGACTCACTCCCCTCATCGCCCGCATTCAAACCACATCTGATTAATTAATTTTCATTTTAAACTATTGTACACTTGATCTTCCATAATTTAAATCCATTAAATTCAAATCCCATCCACTTCGGTAAATGTGTCTACGTGATGGCCGCATGAACTCTGCACCTCCGGACAATGACAGCAGCACACTATTATCGAAATCGAATCAGGTGCATACCTCTATATGTATATGGATGGGCAGTCCGAAAATGTTTAATCATCTTCGAACAGCAGGAGTTCGGAACTAGTTAATACCTCATTCTAAGAGCATACTGGCGCTCGAATGGGAGCTTCATTTTAAATAGATTTACCATAACGGGTGGATTGGTCACTTTAACAATCGCCACATGCGAGCCAAGTGAGGGGTGTGTGATGTGTATATTGTAGACGGATCAAATCGAGTGCAATCGGGGATGTATCGTTGTTTATTGTTCATTTTGTGCCTACGGGAAATCGAGGACATAATGTGTTGTAGCCTGTCTCCTGACTAGATGCTTTGTTAAGCCATAATCATCTATACCGCAGTCTTGTGCATACGGTTAACACAATCTACATTTCCAGAGAGAGTCAAATATGCGAATAACTACAGTATTTTAACACAAAAGAGGAGAACTCCTTAGTTAAAGCAGCTTTACGTTTTTTTTTTTCTGAGATCAGTATTATTTGAGATTTTTCTGGATTAAGTACCAACCCATTAGCTTTTGACAATTTACAAATTTTTACTAGATCCTCATTTAGAAGAAAGGTAAGTTCTGTGAGAAGGTTTGGCTAAATGAAGTTGAACATCATCAGCGTAAAGATGAACTGAGGCATGATTGCATACAGATGGTAGGTCGTTAATAGCATGCAAAACAAAACCGGTCCAAAGATTGACCCTTGAGGTACTCCTTTGTGATTAGTTTCAAATCTGATGAGTTATTGCAGCCTATCAGAAAGCAAGTTATTTATCAGCTTAACTACCCTATCACTAAGGACAAACAATTTCTCGAGT
Source organism: Merodon equestris (assembly GCA_958301585.1). Lineage (NCBI taxonomy): Eukaryota > Metazoa > Arthropoda > Insecta > Diptera > Syrphidae > Merodon > Merodon equestris. The sequence goes on along the minus strand of OY284417.1, from coordinate 94,884,379 downwards.
TTCCAACAAAGGGATTTATGTTTAACCTTATCAAAAGCCTTCGTAAAGCGAAGCAGACAAACTCTTGCTTAATTTTCTAAAATAAATTGATTATAGCCGTGGAACAGCTATGGTTAGCTCTGAAGCCAGACTGACGAGGTCGAAAATCAGTAGGAGAAATTGAATCGGCTTTCTTAGTAATAGGTAAAACTTATGCAATTTTCCAAGACTAGGGAATAGTAGATGTTGTAATGCAACTGCTGATAATGTGCGTTAAGTGGTTGACAATAAGTGGTAAAATTAGTTTCACAAACCGTATAGGAACGCTATCATCTCCCAAAGAATTGGACTTAATAGCCGTTATACACTTTATAACATCGATTTCAGTTATCACTTCAAAATCCTCCATTCTTGGCACCGGTGGTTCTAAATAATGAGTTTAATCAAAGTTAACTGAATTATTATCATTACCAAGGAAAAATTTATTAAGATCATTAGGATCAAGGACACAATTTTGCCACTGGAGACACCAATCATACGTAAATTATTCCCAAACTTTTTAGGGGGCAGGGACGTGTACAATATGGAATGAAGCATAAAGGATCTGCTTTGAAGTTCGTATGATGGACGTGGTGTTATTACGTGCCGATTTATATAAAGCCCAATTAGCATTAGTAGGCTTGTGCTTCCGTCTGCTGTATAACTTATTGCAAATTTTAGTGGAAGCGACGACATCCGATGAGAACCAGAATGGTCACAGCTTTGGTAGAACGACTAATTGAGTTAACGCTGATTGATAATAATTCACTTTTTCTTCGGTTCGTCTTGCCAGTTTGGGAGGTAAAACACATAAAGGCGAAACTCAATTGACGGAGGATTTTATAAATGTCCAAATGGTACAATTTGGAAAGAAACGTACCATCAGCAACTCGAATTCTTAAAGTTATAAAGATTTGACAACGTGTACAGATTTTATTCCGAGCCTGAAGGCCCGTTTCACAAATCGAACAAGGTGGATAAAGTTCCGGAGACACTTGGGTGGTAATGTGATAATGGCTTATTATTTTATGAACCTGCCTTTGTCTAAGGATCTGTTGGAGAAGAAAACCACAATTGTTGATACAACGAAAGCGTATAGACCTGAAATATCTAAGAAATTCGAAGCTTCTAAGACAGCAACAATAAAGAGTTAATTTTTTTGGTTTTAAAAACGATGCGACTTTTGTGTGCTAGGTCCCAAAAAGACAGGAAGAAAACAACACATAAAACTTATTTTCTACAATCCACAATGATGCAACCATTGATCCCGTTACACGTGAAGAGCGCGAGCCTGATATAATTACTTTATACAACCGTTTTTGATTCGCTTTATATCAATATAAACAATACCCCGACAAGTAAAATCTAAAATAGCGAAGCTTTTGTCACATTAAAGTTAAGAAAGGTTGGTCGATGGTACCAGTGGAGTGGTGCAAGACTTACTACAAATGGGTTTACCCTGATCAGCACTATCGTGTGTATCTACTGAATGTTACGAAAAATTATTTTTTTATAATTAATATCAGTTATCGAAAAATATATTTACATTTCAAAATGATATACCATAGTAGGCCACGCGTGTATTGGGCACGTGCACGCTAGTGTTAAACATCTTCATACCAACCATAGAGCGGGTTTTCAAGTGTAATTTGAGATTAATCTCCGAAATTTAATCCAAAAGATATAGCTTATAAATGATGATAAGCACAATTTACGAAATCAAAAGAGTTAAATATAGCCTTAGAATGTTATCATCTAAAAATAAAATCCTGACTACCCTCCAGCAATTAATTTTTTTCCCCTTAAATGTGAGAATTTTCTTTTTATTTTGAATTTAATTTGAAAATTCCAACCCTGCCCTGAAGCACTGCCCTATGGTACATGGTGTATGCATTAATTTTGAGCATATAGCGCTACTAGTGCTATACGTATCCGACCATACTGTAACTGGGTCATATTAAAGCTGCGGCATCTGGCCTTAGCTTGTGGTATGCATCCATTTGTCAATTTGTAAACAAGATATTTTGTTTTTATCTGGCAATATGTCGACATATGTGCCAGCGAAAGAAATACGTTTTACTATACTTCTTTAATTCGAGGAAAAGTGCTGCTGAAACTTATGGTTCGAATCGATCCGTCGATTTCGACCTGTAAGTACTGATTTCGACGCTTTAAAAGTGGTGATTTTGATAAGGAAGGCAAAAAACGTACGGGACAACCAAAAAAAAAATTTTAAGGTGAAGAATTGGAAGCAATACTACGTGAAGATTCGTGTCAAGCACAAGAATAATTTACAGAATCATTAAATGTTGATCAAGCAACAATTTTCAGATGGCTTAAGCAGAGAACTGGGTACCATACGAGTTAAGGCCGAGAGAGGTCGAAAGAATGTCAGAAATGCTGCTTAATTGCTACCTATATGAAAGAAGTATTTTTGCATCGCACCGGCTAATCAGCCTAGTCGGTTGCAAAGCAAAGGTCATCGGATGGAACCAGGGAGAGTGATGATGCCCCGAAAAACGTCATAGGTCTTGGATGATATGCAGATGTCTTAAGATGGAATCAAACTTTAGAGTTGGTTTTTTTTTCGCACAAACCTAACATAATGAGCTTCTGAACAACGAAGAGCGCAAACTATTTAGAGACAGCAAATCCCAAGCTATTGTATATGAGACTTTTGCCCTCCGTCACCTGAAAGAAGCTACTTTTTTTTAGGGGTAAAAAAAATTAAAATTTTGATCATCAATAAATAAATAAATAAGCAATTAAAAAAATAAAAAAAATATAAATATAATTGAACAAGTGAAACAAGTAAATAAGTAAACAAATAATTGAATAAATAAATAACAAAATTAAATAAATAATTAAGTAAATAAATAAATTAACACAATTCACTGTGAACATTGGCTGTCCTATGAACCTCACCCATTAAAACTGATTAATTAGAGGATTTTCGGAGATAACATATCTTATCCTAAACTTTTCACTGAGTTTTTGGATTCTATTGAAGATCTACTTAGCTGTTCGATGAAGACCTGTTGTGGAATGATGCTATGGGAGTTTAAGCATCATTTTTGGTATTTTATTTTGGGCTACTTGTAATTTATTTTAAATATGAAGTGCACAATTCCCCCAAACTTGACACCCATATAAGAAAATTGATTGGAAAATTGTTTTATAAATTATTAGCTTATTTTCATTTGAGAGTAGGGATCTTCCATGAATAATTTAATGGCAGTACTAGATTTTTTAATTGTTCTTGCGATATGTTCCTTAAAGGTCAACTTTTGGTCCAGTAAAATACCTAGATATTTAACAAAGGGCTCCCACGATATAGATTGACCATCAATTATTAACTGGTTAGCCGGAAGAAAAGCAAGGTTTTCTTTTTGTAGTGAAAAAGATTGCTTGGATGTTTTGGGCACTTAGTTTAATTTTCCACTTACTGAAGTAATTCTGCAGTATTTATGGCATTTATAAGAGTTGTCTCAACGTCAAGACCAATTTCATCCGATGAAAAAATTGCGGTATCGTCAGCATATATTGCTGCGTTCATTGTGGAAAAATTGGAAAATCAGCTGTATAAATATTGTATAATAATGATCCAAGGACAGAACCTTGGGGAACACTTGCGGCAAAATTTAGCAAATCTGACACACCATTATAAACATGTACTCTAAAACATCGATTTTAGAGGAAACTTTGCATAGCTTTGGGAAGTTAAAATTGATCAATTTGTAAATGAGACCCTTGTGCTACACAGAATCAAAAGCTTTTTCTATATCAAGTATTATCATACCTGTTGATTTTTTAATTGCACGGTTTCTTTCAATATAGTTACAAATTCTTTGAACTTGATGTGGAGTTCCATGATTTCGTCTGAATCCGAATTGCTCGTTAGGATATATGTGCCGTTCCTCAATTATTTTCATAATCTTTTCCTACTTTTTCAAATATTTTACCTACAGCACTTAATAAACTTATAGGCCGTTTTCTCTAGAGGTTTCCCTGCTTTTGGCATTGGAATTACTTTTGTAAATTTCCATACATCTGGGAAATATTGAGTCTTCAGATATGCATTAATTATGTAGGTTAGAAACTGAACACATTTTCTGGGCAAATTCTTAAGATAAATATGTTTTATTTCGTCGATGCCTCCTGATTTTTTGGTAAGTAAGTTGTTAATGTTTGTAGAGCATGTTCTATGATTTCGACTACTATATAAAAAACTTACAATTAACATTATTATAATTAACTTAAGCTAATTGGGGGCTACTTCTTTATATTCTGCCCTACTCCTTGCTTCAAAAGCTTTCTAATTGAACGAGAAACAAGATGGGGTCAGCTCGCCGGGAGCCAAGTAACAAGTGTTCTACCTTGAAATTTGCAAACTCTTAACTGGATCTCAGGAATCACAGTAGGGTTCTAAGTCGGTCGCTATGAACTCAGAGTCATGAACTCTATAACACAGCTAAGTTTCAGACTCATAGCTACTCGGCAAGTTTGGTTTGATATATGCATATGGATGGACGGACCCTTTGAATAAGTCTTCCCTACCCCAACTTTGCAAGGCAGAAGCCTAAAAATAGGTCCTTGTATTCGACCGGTCAACCTACACTTTTCCATTATTTCCAACAGATCGATTCAGTTATCTATATCTACTCGTAGGTCTAGTAAATAAGTCTTCTCGAACGTACACCAGATGGTATTAGAAAAATGAGAATTCGTAATAGTTTTTTGATTGGTTGACACAGTTTCGTTTGAGAGGGAGCAAGTTCACAGCTTTTCTTCGTTAAAGGTGAAAACACAAGCCAAGCGGCTAGAAATGTGAATTGTGCTTATGGTACGAGTACTAAACTGCCAGTTACGATGTCAAAATTGCACCACGCCTTGGAAGGCCAATTCGCGAAATGTCGATGTTTCGATGATCCAGAATATAAACCTTACACAAAATACGTTTGGAACCATTTGAATAAGTCTGGAAACAAATGAAGCTCGATATATGGGTGTCATGCAAAAAAAATGAGTTCATGAGCTGAATTTCTATCGGCGAATCGTTGCCATAATCGTGAATCGTGAGTAAGCCATAATTCTCGGTTTTGCTTTATTTAGTGGGATTGAAAAGGAATCATCTACTGAGAGCTGCTCCTCTACCGCAAAACTCTTCGGTCCTGTACTGTCAACAAATGGACCGTCTGAAGAAAGCAATCGCCCAGAAGCGGCCGACTTTGCCCAATATGTAAAGGACTGTTTTCCATCAGGACAAAGCCAGGCCACACATATTGATACTAGCCATAAGCTCCGGGGACTTGGTTTTGAGGTTCTTAAGCATCCACCTTATAGTCCGAACTTGGCATTAAGTGATTACTAACTGTATCTGTCCATGGTGAATGATTTTGGTGGAGAAAAATTATGGGAGATGACTGTTCCATTTTTTTGCCAATCGGGAATGGAATTATGGTATAAGTTTTCGAACAAAACACCACATATTTGACCCTAATTGGGTCATTCTAACTATGCTAGTTAAAGCCTTCAACTTCGTGCAAAAAAATCTGATGAATTTGGAAAATTATAAACGAATGCTAGTAAGGAGTTAATATCCAAAGTTTTTGACAACAAAGTTTCCGAGGTACAAGGTACTGTGCCAATTTTTTGGGAAAAACCTCCGATAAAATATCTTTTCAAATTTTTATATAAAGTTTTTGACTACGAGTGTCGATAATTTGGTCGGATTGGGTTGCCAGCAAGTGAGCACACTAGGCAACAGTCGGCGGACTGCTTTCGAAGGATTTGTTAGAGCGAGCGGTTGCAAAATTAAAGTTATTTCTAGAAGTATAATTATTGCTCTTATTAAACAGCGGAAGAGAAGGATCAAGAAGAGAAACCAAGAATATTGGGTGCATTCCATCGTGAACAGTTTTACACGATGCATTCCAAATTACTGGATTATCCGAGAAAAATGTTTGCTTTTTATCGAATGAGCATTAATAGCTTCAATGACCCGTAGTCCTGCAAGAACTTGCTAGGCTACATGATATGCCAAAACTTTTAAATTAAAAAATCAATTCTATTGCAATAATTTTCAAACGGAAAATTTGATTACTTTAAATATTATCCTGTACCTTAACTCCCCGTTGCCCTTTATATGCTTTTGGTTTTATAAATTCGCTTATGCACAAGACTATAATTGTTATTATAATTACCGGCAATTTGGGACTCGGAAGTGCAGAGCCTCGTTGACCACCAAGCCCTTTTTATGTTTCGCTTATCTATAAATGACCAAAAAATATCACAGCATTTCCATTTGAAATTGAATGCCTCAGTGGGTTATCTACCAAATTCATAAATAGATTAATGAGATATGGACTAGCTCTTGTACAATTTAATTAAAACAATCGAATCCCTTTCAAGCACAAATCCGATTGCCTAACGTTGCACTGGCAATGGTGTTTATAATTGTGAATTATTTATGTGCACTCCGATTGGATTATGTGATATCCATTCCAGGATAGATAGCAATTTTCGAACCGCATTTAAAACAAAATAACAATAAAAAAACTTTTTAACAAGCTTTTGCGGACTGGTGACTTTCCAATACATTTACCAGACTGCTTCCTGACCATCAAAACCATTATTCTGTAATTGAAGTTGAATACTGAGTGGGTTGATGAGCAAAATTTACCCAACTAAGAACTTATAGGATATTTATAACGACAGGTGGTTATTTTCGGCGTGTTCAAAGTCCTAAATATTCGAATGTAGTGATATTCTTATTGGACCAGAATCGAAGTTCGAGAAGCTTTTCCTAGACTAAACGAATTTTTCTCAGTACTCTCCTGAAGAAAAACTTCACGAAAAACAATTTGGAAAATTTGATTGTTGCTGCATTTGACACTAAGCCCTTATGATGCTGTCTTATTATTCTAATTAGGTACTTTCACAATAAATTCTGTAGTATATGAACGAGACCTTATTGACCTGATTGAAAGGTTCATATAAGAATATCAACTGAAGCGATCGCTTGAATAATCTCCACCAGGTGTTCGGTATACTGAATTGTGTATGCCATACTCTGGCTTGGACTATTACTTATAATTTGAAGGAGCCTATATTAAGTTCTAAAAACATTAAAAATAGTATCCAGTTAATTTTATATAAAAAGTACAAAATATAATCTGGTTTTGGGTTATTTTTTCTTGAACTTTATTATAAGCCTTCGGGCCTCTTGCTAGTTTTAGGCAGATTAAACCTTCGTTCTGACGTGAGCTGTTTTCAAGTTAGGGCTGAGATTTGTATTTGAATTAATTCGGTATTCCCTCTCCAATTCTATTTATTTTGTGAACTTTGTTTGATGGTGAAATGTCCTTTTTTTATAGGCTTCGCGCAGGTTCAAGAGTTACATGTTGTTTGTCAGACAACCTGGACGGTGTACAGATGGTTTGTGTCAAAAATGCTCGTTCACTACTCTCCGGGGGTGGTTGTCCTAGATAGGGTTCGAGAGATTCCACTGAATTTGTCGCGTTGGTTGTAGTTTATAGTAACTTTTTTTGTTTCCATGTCATTAAGGTGTTACTCGCATCTTATACTGCGGGTGTTATGCCTTCGTCAGCATTTTTTTTTTATCATCTCTTATACACAACTGATGTTGTTGCATAGTTTTTCCGTATACGAACTGTTCTTGGCCATGGACAGGCTTGAACTACCGACCTTCTCCTCAACAGTCGGTGAAGATTACCACTCCACTACGACCACCCCCTTAAGCTTGAAATTACTTTAAAATATGAAGCTAAATTACGTTTAGGTCTTTACGGGCCTTATTTCTATTTTACGTATATTTACTCCGAATTCATTGGGCCCGTTTTTCACCAGTTGGGATTTTACTTGTCTTTCCCATCTTTGTTTATGGACTTTCTGAGTTCTTGTTCCATTTTACAGTTTCCTCCCTAGTATTGCGCTATTTTTGAGTGTCCCAGGTTTAATGTTAAATAATTTGCACCATACGCAGAAATGCAGTCGTCAATGTAATTTCCTTCATTGGCAACACTTCCGTCCACCTCTTAAGCAACTTCTTAATGCCAGCATGAAAAACAATATGCTTGGCGTTAACGAAAAATACACCCCAAGAACATGTTGGATATCATCCCGAGATATAAAATTTTGTCTATTAAGGAAGTTTTGCACACTTCGACATTTTTTTCCTAGCCGAACCCCTGTTACAGTGTGTAGGTGGTTCAAGTTGCGTGAGGGCGAGCACTATCTTGACGGAATAGAACACCTCTTTGATTATTCAGACCTAACCGTTTCTGCTCTAGTATTGACTGTAATCTGCACAGTAGTTGCCGGTAGACTTCTGCAGTTATGAGAATATTACCTCAGCATCCCAACACAGTCCATCTTTGGGATGTTCTGCTGGTCGATTTTCTAGACCAAACCATTGGTAGCGACGCTTAATGTTATAGTATAGAATCCATTTCTCATCTTCGTTAACTTTCCGGCTACAAAACGGTTTTTGGCTGTGAGGCGACAGAAACGCAGTGCACGCTTCGCACCTGTACGGTACGAAAAATCCACTCAAGCCCTGCCTAAACTCAGAGCACAGCAATTGGTGGAGGATGCCGTTCATGAATACCGCCATCACCAACTGTTTTGAACTCGCATGTTCTGTCGACAAACCTCAATGCGGTTCCCTGGTAGAACGCTGAGCTCCAATGACTTCACAGGGAAGCCAGAAGTCTCCTGAATGGATCGCTTAAATCGACCTCGGAAGATAGCTGGAATAAGTATCGATCGAAGCAGTAGCAATATAAGAAGCTTATTCGTAAATCGAAGAATGTTTCCTATAAGCCCTTCTGCCAAGAGGTCAAATCCCTGAACGCGACCAGCAAGTTGGTTAACGTTCTCAAACGAGGAACATCGACAAAGCTGGATGTACTCAGAAAGTCTGATGGTACCGTCACCGAGTCTAAAGCAGAAACTCTTAGTTTACTGTTGCAGACCCATTTCCCGGGAAATCAGACTGTCATCGGCACACTTTCTCATTGGAAACTGCCACTGAAACGATGAAAACAACTCGCGTGGCAACTACTGGGGTCATTGAATTGCCTTGGCATCTTTCGATGGCTTCAAGTCGCCAGGTACTGATGGGACAATCCCAGTTAAAAAGGTATAAGACAGCTGCTTCCTACTCTGAAAAGAATTTTCACTGCTAGCCTGGCACTTGCCTATATACCTATTCCTTGGCGCGCGGTGAACGGTGGTCGTTATTCCCAAAAGAGGATTACTCACTCGCCAAGAATTGTAAACCAATCATTCTAATATACTTCTTGCTGAAAAGCATGGAGAGACTAGTAGAGTTGCACGTGTGCAAAGATGCCATTCGAATGCATCCTCTCTCGGACATGCAATATGCTTATCAGCGAGAAAAATCCTGCGAGACTGCGCTTCAAAGCCTAGTAAGAAGAATTGAATGCGCTCTCGACAAAAAAGTGTACCTGTTGGGAATTTTCGTCGACATTGAGGGAGCTTTTGATAACTCTACTTTCGCATGTATAACGCTGCTAGACGGCATGGCGTAGATGAAGCGCTGGTTTTGTGGATCAAAACTAAGCTTGTTCATAGGACATTGATCGCTAATGCAGGCCTCGAACAATGTGTCAAGTCTGGCGTAAACAGGGGCTGCCCGCAAGGTGGCGTCCTGGCTCCGCTGTTATGGTGCATGGTGGTCGACTGTCTGCTCGACGCTCGCAATGCCTCTAGAATCTATGCCCAGGCCTATGCGGATGATATTGCCCTTCTTCCTGTCGGCTCATGTTTAGTGTCTGTCTGTCTCAAAGCACAGGCGGCGCTAAATGTAATCGATGACTGGTGCACGAGTAATGGGCTGTCGGTTAATAACCTTAAGACTAATTTCATTCCCTTCACGAGAAGGAGGAAAAATACTGGCATGACCAAGCTGGTGCTAAAAAACATTCCCATCCCGATATCCAAGGAAACTAATTACCTTGGAGTCATCTTAGATAGCAAGATTCTGTAGTCAAAGCATGTTGAGTCCAAAACCACCAAAGCGCTGTCAGTTTTTTGGCAATGCAAAGGTGCCTTTGGCAAAATATGGGGCTAATCGCCGAAAAAGGTCCTCTGGATCTACACGGCAATAATAAGACCGATAATCTCATATGCATCAGTTGTCTGGTGGCACACGATAACAGGGAAGGCCTCTTTCATCAAACTCCAAAGAGCGGTTCGTCTCAGCTGTACGGCGGCTTTCCCCAGCACACCGGGAACTGCTCTAAATGCTATGATGAATATTATATATACATATATCATAGTGTGCGCACTGAAAGCCATGTCTCGCCTCAAGAGTAATGATTTTTGCTACAACTCGCATTGGAGTGACAGTGTACTTGCGTGAGAAATATCCTACGACCCTTGTCTCATGGATATGCCTTCCGACGCAATGATACCTGCCATCCTATTGCGCTATAATTTCACAGTAAAATTTCCATGGCGTCAGCACTGGTTCTGGTCAGATACTGAACCTGGGTCAGAGATTTACGCAATCCTAATGACCATGCACTATGTTGTGAAGCACAAGTGGATGGGAAAAAGCATATGCGTCAGCAGTGACAGCCAAGCTGCACTCAAAGCTGTGTCCAATCCTCTATTCAACTCAAAATTCGTGCATGAACTCAAGGCATTTTTGAACAAAGTGTGAAGACTAAATTCACTAAGGCTTGTATGGGTCCCAAGTCTATCTGGGATCCCAGGTCTATCCGCTTTAGGTCTACCTGCGATGAGTGATGTGGTACAAACTTTTCTAGCTTTATGACTTTTCCCATTCTTGCTGGGCGTCGTTGAATTCACTTTCAAGTAACCTTACCGTAGCAGTGATTGCAGGTATTGCTATTTTGCTGTCTTTGGAACCCACCCCAATAGAAAAATGCTTCGAAAATTCACCGGACTGTTTGCCAAATTCTTGCATCTGGTATTAAGGGTTTTTACTGCACTGGTATATCCCAAGTTTCCACAGCCCATGAACGAGAGTGAGTAAAATCAGATGGAGATTCACCTCTGTTTCGCATTTCACACATCATATCCTTCATTACCACTGGTCTCGTGCAAATCCAATTTCCAGAAATTACATGCTCCTGCGCTGCAAATTCCATTGCCATCACCGCTAATTCCAAAATACCACTCATGCCACTACTGCTTGGCCTTATTCACATACATTAATAAAAATTTTCAGCCTTGTGCCTGATGTAAACTACTAATGAAATGAAGTTGTGTACCGGCGCGAAGCTCCATGACAGGACATTCCCCGGCCTAGCTGAAGTTTGCATAAATGTATTGAGGGTATGCACTGTATCCAGGGTTCCGTCACTAAACAATCGATGATATCTAGAATGAAAAATCTCCTACCGCCACCGCAACGTTCTCTACCGTCCCGGACGAGTTATCCGTCACTTGATCACTGGGCGAACATGCACCCACCCTTGGACGGTTGATGGTATTGGACAAGTGTATGTAGAAATAATCTGTGTGCTCGGCGAATATGGGTATCCCTCATGCATTATTCATAACATGAAGTATCTGAGCCACTAACGCAGGTAATCGTGCCGATTGTTTATTTGTTCGCATGCCATGTTTGTATCTGTATACTTGCCCGTGTGTACTACACGCGAGATATACTCACAGTTCGGATTGGGATATGAGTTTCAGATTTGGATTTTTGGCTCGAAGATTCGTGTAGAGCCAGCACCATCATTGTCGTAGTCGTCGTTGACGCTGTCCGTATGCGCTTGTGGTGGTTTTTTAATTTCCCATTTGATACGTTGATTGAATATGAAAATCGAAGATGAGATTCATTTCGCTTAATTTCAAATACGTGTGCATACGACAATGTATGTATGCTGTTCGCCGCACGGTCGCGTGTATCGATGATCGGTTACCTCTGGCGGAGTATTTCGTCGTTTAATTGGCGGATTGCAGTCAGATACAGCCATGAGGTGCTTGAGTCAGAGATGGTAGCTCATATGCTCGAAACGAAGGTGTAATGAGCTATAAATGAATTTTTGGAAAGTAGATACGACTGGTAAGGAGGGGACGTACAGGTGGGTGTCATATTGCTTGGAAATATTACGATATACTGTTGTTGCCGAAATTGGTAGACACCGAGGTGGGGGTCTGGATTTTTATAGCAGATTTCTAAATTGCACAACCCACCGCAGCAGATACAATTATTTTAACAGAAAACACTCAGGAATGTGAAAGCATACCAACGAAAAGAAGTCGATGTTTCGGTGGTTTATAGTATAAGACCTTATTCGGAGAGAGTTTCGGTCCTTCCAAGGAAGGAATTGATTTGGCTGATGGACTAAAGGGCCATAATATTTTTATTCCTCAAGCTGTTTTACTCAAAAACGTAAGAATTATTGGAACTAGGGGTCGAAACAAAAGAAGAATCCCCTCAAGCTTTCGATAAAGGCACGGTCATGAGCACAAGGTAAAATGGGATCAATATTGCTGACGGTCCATGTGTGCTTGTTCTCACATCCATTTACCCAACCATAAAGATGACTCACTTGGAGAAATGTCGGCTGACTTCCACATGCTCTAGAGCCCACAAGCGGTGTCATTGTTTACCTTGTGTTTCCAGGTCAATCGTCAAAACTCGTTAAGCTAAAGTCGTAGAATTACCAAGTTGTTATGAGAACATGGTACACCTTCATGCGCGACAGCGATGTTTTCAGCAGACATAACGTTTCAGTAACATTCGGGTGTTGGCTGATGATTTATCGGACCGGTTGACTCGAATTTTTCCACCAAACGTCGAAGAGTCGACTGGGGACGGGGTGAAAATTCACGTAATATGCGGCAAGTATGTGGAACCTAGCACTGATTTTGACAATAGAATTTAATGATTTGCATACGTTCAAGGCTATAACCGTCCATAGTGAATTGCCGTACACTATGCCGCGCTGCATCGTATCGTATCGAATCTCGAAGGAGCCGAATCCAAATTCACAGAAGCGAAACATAGGAATTTAAGAAAAAAATTGACTTTGAAAATTATAGGAGCCAGGTGTCCAACGCTAATACCAGGACACAATTAGAAGCCGGTATGCTCTACTAGAAGGTATGAAAACTAACTAGAACCAATGTGGTCGAGAATAAAAAGACTGTTCCAAAACTTCCAAGGACAATCCTTGATTCGACGAGAAATGAGAGGGAATAGAAGCCCGTAATTTTCCAAGATTTCAAGCCCTGCAAATTAACCGTCGCTCATACGAAATAGCAGGTCTTATGAAAGGAATAAAAAACGACACTGGCAAAGGAAAAAATGTGCTAACATTCAGGAAAATTGTACAGCTAAAAGCACGAAAGCAATGTATACAGGGAAGAACGCTGTAGTAAAAGGATACCAGAACCAACTAGACCTTACACGTAATGACAATGGGCGTCTCGTTGCGGCAACGAAAAAGTGGGAGCTCCATGAATACGAGGGTGGTTCGATAAGTACTTAGCCTAAAAAGAAAAACAACAAAATTTGGAGAAATGGCGATTTATTTTCCAATATAGTCTCCTTTTATATCGATACACTTGACCCAGCGATGCTCCAACTTAGTTAACCAGTCTAAAAAAATAAGTAGGCCTCCGTGGCGGCGATGACCTTCTCATTCGACTGAAATTTCTGCCCGGCAAGTGACTTTTTCAAGTTTGGGAACAAAAAGAAGTCGCACGGGGCCAAATCTGAAGAATACAGTGGATGGGGTGGATGCCTTCGTGGACCAATTCGACCAGGGAAGAGCACTTTTTCTTCGCCAAGTGGGGCCGTTTTTTTTTCAATTCGGCGCCGAATCGGCCCAATAATTTGGCATAGTACAGCCCCGTGACCGTTTTGCCCTTCTCAAGTAGTCGATGTGGATCACACCTTGTGAATCCCAGAAAACGGGGGCCATCACCTTTCCGGCCGATGGGACAGTCTTCGCCTTTTTCGGAGCACGTTCGCCGGGTGAAGTCCACTGTTTCGACTGTTCCTTGGTCTCTGTTGTGTACCAGTGGATCCATGTTTCGTCGACTATCACGAAACGACGCAGAAACTCCTTCAGATTGCGCTTAAACAGCGTCAAACACTGCTCTGAAGTGGTCTCACGGTTGCGCTTGTTGTCCGGAGTGAGCAAACGCGGCACCCATCACACCAACAGCTTTCTTATGCCCAAAATCTCATGCAGGATATGACCCACACGATCTTTGGAATGCCTACTGTCTCAGCTATTTCGCGCACCTTTAATCGCCGGTCTGCCAATACGAGATCGTGGATTTTTGTCACGTTATCCTCCGTGGTAGCCGTTTTCGTGGCACCTGGACGTGGCTCATCAAAAACCGACGTGTGACCACGTTGAAACTGGTTAAACCAATTTTTGATGGTCGCCATCGCAGGAGTAGAGTCATCGTACACAGCATCCAAACGCTCTTTGATTTCGCTGCGCGATTTCCCTTTCAAAAACAGGAATCGAATCACCGGCCGATATTGCACTTTTTCTATTTTTCTAAAATCCGCGGACATTCCCGCTTCCACATGCGGTCAAAACAAAACTACGATTCCGATTCGGCTGAAATTTTGACAGTAACCGTCTACTAGAATTTACCACACGATAGTAAGTTACTCTTGCGATACTGGCGCCATCTGGCGGTGCTGCTAAGTACTTATCGGACCACCCTCGTAACACTCTTCGACAGTGCAACAGTTACTGGGGAATAGCTTTGTTATCAACTTGTTGTAAGGTACTATCAAATATTCACTTAAAGGGACATTATATGCTATGGAAATAATCAAAGATTACCAATGTGGCTTCAGGAGGAACGAGTGACCAGATTTTCACTATGCGACAGCTCTTAGAAAAGAAATGGAAATTTCACGAAACGGTCCACAAACTACATATTCATAGATTTTAGAAAGGCCTATGACACTATGAACCGATCCAAAATCGATCACGTCTTTTTAAGGCTGGAAATCCCGACCAAGGTGCTGAAACTGAATCAAGTATGCCTAAAGTGACACAAAGAACAAATTAAAGAAGAAATGGCTTATCTTAAACCTCCGAGTTACGTGAAGGGTTTAAACAAAGAGATGCCGTGGCAACACTTCTTGTTGATTTGGTGCTGGAATGAGATGCTTACAAGATCACCGATAACCTGGACCGTTTGGGAAATAGAGAGGAGGCAGTTAAGAAAAATGCAGCAAGTACCATATTGACATCTTCTATTGGCTTCTTAACGATGAAAAAATTAAAACAACACAATCAAGAAAACGAGGTACTCTATTCAGCCTCAAGCACTGTCCGAGTAATAAAATCGCAAAGCCTAAGTTGGACATGATAAGTATTGTAGAACGAATGGACAGTGGACAAGCAGTAAAAAAAAATACCTAGTGGAAAACCCAACGGAAGAGGCAGTCAAAAGGGCCACAGATGGGGTGAGCAATATAGGGACGAACCTTAGGTATAGCGAAACATGAAAGAAACACGAAAGACAAAAAAGCTAGGCAAAGGGTGGTCAGCGATGCTCTGAACTGAATAAGTTCCAAATAGCCGGTAATAATAAAAATAAACTTAAACTAGTCGCTAGGCTTCCCTAATAGAGAAATGAATGCTGAAATGGTAACGTGTATTATTCAAAGTGGAAGGAAAAGCTGTATTTCCAATGGAGCAACAAAATTAGGCCTAAAGAAAAATCATTCTGGGGAAGGCTAAAAGAAGTGACCGAATCGAGCATGATAGCAGCACACATATGCGATGTATTCAACTTCAGAGAAAGTGCCGTGGTGCAGTGGGTAGTGTGTCGGCCGCTGACGCGCGATGAGCTTAGGATCCCGATAACACCAAGCCATCGAATGTTTATTTCACGGCTTTTCTCCTCGTCGGGATATTAGCAGAACACTTCCTAGTACACTTGCTTTGAAAAAGCTTTTCAGCTCTCGCCGTTCAGAATTGGCATTAAATTGTAGGTCTCATTAACTTGTGTGGGAAAACATATCACATGCAATATAAGTAAATGAGAGTAGCTTGGCTCTGGATCTGCATAAGCTGTGTGGCAGTGCAATGGACTAGTATTTGCGTCTGAGTGCTCTAAAAAATAGGAGAAGCGTCCAACAAAAAAAAACTTTTAGTTTGAAAAAAAAAACGGAAAAACTTTTAATATCACAGAGGCAGCAGACGTTTTTGATTCAGTAAAAGCATCAAGAACAAAGCCTTCTCAATACCCACGCTTATTTACGATGTCATTATATAATAGCTGTTACAAAGTTGGACAAACCAAGCTGCTTGCTCCTTATTGTGCATGTAGCTCTGGACTACCAGTTTGTGCATCGCCTCCTTCTGTATTAGAGCGCGACGTATTCCACTTTTTGAAAATCAGAGATATATGCAATCCTAATGGTATTCCACTATGTTTTGAAGCACAAGTGCAAGGGAAAAATCAATCAATCTTCAAGCACTCAAAGCTGTGTCCAGCTCCTTTAACCAGTTCCAAATTAGTCCAAGACCTTTTGAACAAAGACGGAAGACTAAATTCACTCAGGCTCTTATGGGTCCCGCTTCACTCACGGATAATAGGAAATAAGATCTCTGATGAACTCGCTAGAGGAGAGTTTTTCAGGACCTGAAAACGCTTGAGATAGAGCTGCTTAAATGGTCAAATCCTCCATCAACGATTGGGTCTTTAATACGCTCAATCGTAGATGGAGCGAATATTCAGGTTGCAGGCGTACGCAACATTTTTCTTATCCTAAAGGAGTATAGCCCCTTCTCTGGTCGATAAACATACTCTACAAGTTAACCAACCTCGGTTATGTACCTTGTAGTTATAGTTACAGGTAAATGCGAAATTTCTGCCTGTGAACGCATGCAACCGGTGCTTCAATTTATCTCTGACTAGTGCGGCAAAAAGAGTTTATCGATAAGCCCAAATAAGACAAAAAGACAAAATGGGGTGGTCATTATGCCGACTGTTGAGCCGAAGGTCTGTAGTTCAAGTCTGTCCATAGTCAAGAACAATTCTTATACGGAAAAAACGTGCAACATCATTTGTGAATGAGAGATGATCAAAAAGTGCTGACGAAGGCATAACACTTGCGGTATAAGATCACTTCAAAATTCATTCCCTGTGTGTGAATTCCCAATATAACACTTTAATGACATGAAAACAAGAAAGTTATTGTGAACTACAACCAAATGTGACAAATTCATTCGAATCTCTCGAGCCTTATTTAGGACAAACACCCCCAGAGAATAGTGAACGAACATTTTCGAACATCTACACCCCAGGTCCACGTTCAGGTTGTCTGACAAAAACCATAAGAGCGTACACTTTTGAATCTGCATGAATTATTAAAAAAAAAAAAAACTATAATTGTAACTAGCATGTCTCGGCATTATAAGCGCCATGCCAACTTGCCACTGATCGGAATTACACAACTACTCTCTTACTCCTTTTATTAAAAAGGTTGTTGTACGTAGTGCAATCAGACTCCTCCGCTCGGAAACAAACCAGCCATGTAGACCATTGACATACAACATACAATACGTACAAACCAGGTGGAAACCGGTGTTGGCGCTGGCAACTTTGGACCAAATCGGAAGAAATCGAAGGCTGTGGGAATTAGTCCTAGTGTTTTCAAGCCGAATTATACCCCATCCTGACGTACGTCAACCTAAACGTAGAGACTGGCATAAGAGGTATAACCATCAATATACTCTCAGACAGTGAGGAAGCGGTCAAAGTGTTGGGATTGAATAGTACAAACCAAAATCCGTTAAGGAATGCCACGATGCCCTGCAGGACCCAGCCAAAAGAAAGAAGGTCAAACTTCGGTGAGTGCCAGGGCTCAAGGGCATAAAGGGCAACAAAATCGCCGACCAACTCGCTAGAAATGGCTCCAGCGCTTTTGGAACAGCGTTCAAGGACTCCGACAATCGAAGAGATTCATACTCAACAAACATCCTATCGGGACACTGTAGTCTGAGATAACATCTTAACAAAATCAACCTCGCATCTGAAACCGAGTGTCGACCCCTGCCATCTTAGGAAGCGTACCCTCCTCAGAGAAATCATGACTCCTGAAGGAATTCGCTCAGCTCTTACGAGGGACATCCTCAGCTTTATTAAGAAGGTTGAGGAACTCCTCGTCTACACACTGGTCGGTGGGATGACACAGGCAGAACATTTTCCCTGCGACTGTCCTGTCGTCGCTCGAACTCCTGGGGCCGACGTGGTGTGTGCCTAATCTCTTATCTCTACATCATTAAAGCTGCTCCTCAGCAACGCTGTTCCTCAGCAACGCTGCTCCTCAGCAACGCTGATCCTCAGCAACGCTGCTCCTCAGCAACGCTGCTCCGAGCAACTCGGAAAGTATTACAATGGAGCAATATTTGCGTCTAAAGGCTCCAACAGATAGCAAAATTCTTCAACAAAAAATACTTTCTGAAGTTGCTATGGATTCACAATTGATTTGATGGCATATCCCACCGAAAAGTGAAACTGTCCGTTTCGAATCCAATAGTTGTTTTGAATTCAACCCAACCATACAAATGTTGGTGTCCCGCAGGGTTCCGTGTTTTCTACAACACTCTTTCTCATTTTTATAAATAATCTCTTCTCTGATACTCCTTCGCTGATGACAGTACTTTTAAGTTTGTCTATTCCTTCCTAGAAACATGACCCTGCTCTTTGGTAATGGAATCGGAACAGCAGCTATCAAAAGAGTGGAAATTAATGCTTGCAAAACGACATCCATAAATGGCACTTATATGTTACAAATCGAAAAGCTTCCTATCTTGAATTTGACGTGACAGGTTCAATTTAAAAGACCACATAACAGGTATCGGCTTGGAATGATGGCTAAGAATGGCTATTATTCATAGAGTGTATATCCTCTGGTTGGTGCTGCTTGCACCTGCCAGATGGAATCTGCCTCTCCCTCTTTTACATCATTATTCTTATAAAAAATGTTCTGAAGAACTAGTCAGGTGTATTCCTGCCTTTAAATATTTAAAGAGTGTGCTTTCGATTATACTGTCAAATTCGGATTTTCTTCTTTCAAAGAAGTTCCACGAATATGGAAGCCCTTGACGAGTTTGGCCTTTCCTCCTCAGTATGACTTACCTACATTACCATCCTGCCCGGTTGAGCTATATTCCCCACACGATAAGATTTTCTAACCTTAAAAGTGCGCCAAATAATAGAAATTCTGTAAACACTCGATTTGTATACCCCTAAAAGCCCATGCCCGTAAGCGCACTCAGTGTTGATTCAGTTTGAGGTTCTGCCTTCGTAGAAAAAGGAGGCCATTCGGCGGAAGGACATCTGGGATCGGTGCCAGAGTTATGTGGATATCAAATAAAGAAGAAGAATGAATGTACTGCTGATCAGGCCATCGATAGTTACAGGTGGTAGTCTGGGAACTGTCTGAAGGAAACCTTTTCTTTTTTACGTTTAAGCTGCTCAACTAGTATGGCACCCTACTTTCTCGTAACGCTAAAACCATTCGCGACACGCTAATTCAGTAAAATTAATTACGGAAATTACGCTCGAATTTAAGTACAAAAAATTAGGAGCACATTTCATTAGGAGGCTAAGTTAACCATCTGACATCTCTGATCTGGCCGTATGTACCCCTAGTGCCACCTATTGGAAAATTACTTGATAGCCTGTTTGTACTCCTGGTAGCACCACAAATGAAAATATTTACCTCCTTTAGGAACGCCAGTACTTGTTCTTCGGGTTCTTCGCTTTCAAGCTCTTCACCAAAACCCTCGACTGATGTTGGACAGGAAAATGGATTTCAATTGAAATTAAAATCAGAACTGAGATATGACATTGAGTGATTGAGTGATTTATGCATATTCGGAGTAAAACAAACAGAGAGAAACTAAAGAACGATTCCGGTGAACCGTGTCCATCCCAATCTAACTTTGTTGAAAGACAACATCCCTAAAGCACCTTTTCCTTAGCTAAGTGCTTCCAGCAATCCAGTAATGAATATTGAAATGAAATTATAAATTCAGACCAAGATGCTCGTAAAAGTTCCACTTAAGTTCCGTCCCGTAACCGGATCTCCGTTTATAATTCAATCTCCAGACAACATCCAGAACGCATTGGAATAAATTTAACTTTTCCATTAATTCGCAATTCACCGCTTAAGCGTGCATTTCACTCAATTCGTCCCCATCTAGCTCGGTAGAAAAGCACAAACCAAAAAACACGGTAAACATTAATCTCGTCTGGATAGCACTTCACTCACTTCCGCTATCAACTAAAACAAAACGCCATTGTTAAGCGGAAACAAACGATTCCTCTTTGGATGAACATGGTGTCGTTGATGTTGCACGTCCGCTATTTGTAGAGCAAATGAGCGATTGACAGTTGGAGAAGTGCCAAATTGAAAAGGTTTAGTGCGAAATGTATTTGACCCGCTTTCACTTGGCAACATAGTGACAAATCATGGTAATGGACCATAAATTTATCCGATCTCTGTACTTAATCAGGAGGCGGGCTTAGAGGTCTTGAACGTATATACATCGTGCTCCTATTCAGGTAGATTTCAATCACACACCAACACCAACGAGTCCAGAGGATATCAGCGGACGCCAAAGACATGATTCATTTTCTGAGTGTACGAGGCCCGGAACCCAGGTGAAGGACGCCTTTAGACTGCTACACAATGTGAGGTAATCAACCCGGTCATGAATGAGATTTATTAATTTCCACTCGTTGTCGTCGTGGAGATGAGTTGGTGACGGGAATGATAGGGGATTATTCAGAATAGAGGTGTAGAGCAGGGAATTGGAGCGGGGCCGGAAGCAACTGGTTTATTAGTGTTCAGGTAAGTAATTAGGCAATTAGTTGTCATTTGACAGAACTGTGCATTATGGAGGATCAAGTCAATTAGGTGTACTTACAGCTACTTAGGCCAGGAAGGTTAGTGACGGCTTGGAGGTGAAAGGTAACGTAAGATAACGATAAAGAACGTTGACAACTTAACTCCTGACACTGAGAGGGAAAGTTGTATGGCTTGCTCCAATATCCCTGTGTGGAAGAGGTAGTTGCTAATGGGTGAGTCACTTTAAGACTATTTTCAATCTTAAAACTCTTGGCTTTTAATCTGGATTAACAGCAGGTATTGAACTATATTTAAAAAAAAACGAAATTTTGAGAGTTCCACAAGATTATCGTCTTGGTGCTCTCATTTTTATTCTGTCTAACGACGTCATTCTTCCTAATTTAAATTAAAAATTCCATACACTTTGGAAACCTAACAACCTGGTGCCAACGAACACTTGCCAGAGCCTCCGACATGCGATTTTGTGGCAGTGGACTAACTTTCGATATTATTACCAGAGCCAACTCCGCACTGTTAAAAAGAATTTCCCTATACCTATCTCACTAAATCACTAGTCCAATCTTAGAATATGATAGCCAAGTATAAATGCTTTTTCACGGTATTCACGAATCGAGGCTGTTGAACGCAGAATTATACGTTTTGCTCTGTACTGTCTCTCTTAAGTTGACCCTAAAAAGATCGCCTAACGTAACTAAACTATTCGGGCTAACAACAAACAGCCCAACTCTGCTTGTGCCCCGTTTCAACCACAAACAGAAAACCACTTCAAGGAATGTGTCATGCGATTTATTGCTGAACCAATTGTCTCATTTTGAAAAATGTCGTTGCATAATATTAGGGTCAATCAAGCCACAAGCAAATACATACTAATATAAATCTGTTTATTTGGAGACTTATGAGCCTCATGACAACCTATATAAAAGCTGACTGACTCAAGGATGACTTACTATACATATATGATTTCCTGGAGAGAACAAAGATCTTAATGCGAGACTAGGTAGCGAGGACGAGTCACACAACATCGCGTCAGAAAACGTATTCAGGCCAATGGATTTTGTGTTCAGTTCATGATACCCACATCTCAAAAGGAAATTTAGCGGTTTCCAAATCAATTAACAAACAGTAAGTCCATCACCTTGTAATTGATGTCAGCCTCCGCTCCAGTCCCTGGACGGCCGAATTTTCTGAGTAGCCAATGTGGATCAATTTAGCTTGTTGTAACTAATGCGACTTTTGCAAAATAAACCGAGTTAAGTAAGACAGCTTACAATTTAACGATGGAAAGCTACTAGAATGCTGAAATTCGCTAAAGAAGACCAAAACCTTTGCCGATCATGTATCCCTCTCAAGACTCGATGCAATGTAAAGGAAGACCCTAGTTGGATGACGAGAGTAGGCACGCACTTATACTCTGGCTCATACATGGCTATATTGCAAAGAAGGCTCGTGAGCTCTACGAACAGACAAGGAGGCTACTTATAAGAGAAAAGAATGAATACGAGAAGTTCGAGACTGACATTCCAAATAATAAAACGAACATGTCAAGGCCTTAGCCAGAGAGGAATCCTGCCCGGGTGTCGGAAAAACTGCTTCTGCAGACTATAAGACGACAATGATTCAATCTGTCGCTATCAGTCAGGAGGAACCATTCGCACTGGAGAAGACCAGAGAGAAATCCTTCCATCTAAA
Source organism: Merodon equestris (assembly GCA_958301585.1). Taxonomy (NCBI): domain Eukaryota; kingdom Metazoa; phylum Arthropoda; class Insecta; order Diptera; family Syrphidae; genus Merodon; species Merodon equestris. The sequence goes on along the minus strand of OY284417.1, from coordinate 94,861,776 downwards.
TTTGGGCTGAAGTCTACTAAAGCTTCTGGCGCAAAAGGACTGTGTGCTGAACTGTCTGCAGTAGTTGGTTGGGTTATAGTTGGCGGAAAGCATACCCCATGGGACTTCTGCATCGAAAGGAAGCCCTTTGTCATCCCAAGCCCTGAGCATCACTTATAAGATTTTCCCTGCTGTGCTGTGGGAATCCCTTAAACCATTCTTGAACAATCTAATTGGTTCTGTTACCAGGATGGTTTTAGGCAAGGCAGATCTTCTAAATTGATATACTCCACCTTTTCGTAGACCTTAGAGTTGCATATGAGACATGACATACAGAGCCAAATCAGTTCTTGCAGGTTGAGAATGAACAATTAAAAATGAGAGATGTTAAAAAGGGATTCATCCAGGGCGACGCATTGTCGATGAATTTCTTCAACATCACCCTAGAAGAGATCGTGCATGGCTCACTGGGTAACGCAGGAGACTATCGATTTCACGTCTATAGAACTGCACACGCAGACGATACTGACGCGATTGGATAAAAACTGCGAGGTGACAATGAAGCGTTTGAGGAGAGGCCTTTTGTTTCTGTTGTACTTGAAGACGTTTGGAGGAGATCATATAACCAACACTTGTACGAGCTTTAGAGCGGCATTGGCTTAGTCAGGCGTCTGCGGATCAAGCCATGTAGAGCGAAACGCAGCTCCAGCTTGGAGAGTCTTCAACTTTAACCTCAAAGGACGACTATATGATGGCAAACACAGTTGAAAAGAAATCTCGATCGATTTGGCGTGCGGCTTTCATGTAGTTGAGTGAAGATCATATCGGCTTGAGAGGCTTATTGGCTCAGACCTATTTTCACTCCGAACCAACAGTATAGCAATATTTAGGTCTGTAGTATACATACATTGATAATTGAATGTCGACAGCTGAACAATAGTGTGAAATTTATAAATACATCCCTTGTTGTATGCCAGTTTTCTTTCGAGTGTATTTTTTTAAGCGTCTGGTTTTAGATTATCAAAAAATGTGCAGAAAAGTTACAACAATGTACATAATTTCTATTTATTTTAACAAATAAATACTTGCCATTTATTTTTTAAAGACTATTCTTTGAAAATGTTGATCACGACTACGTTTTAACTAGTCCACACGGGGAGTCTAATTTTCAGTCACTTTTGTGACCATATTGGATGGAATATATGCCCATAAAAAATAGTTTAAAGGCGTCAAATCGTATGATCCAGCCGGCCAATTTACCGGTCAAAAATGTGAGATAAATGACACACCGAACTTATTTCTCAATTGGTCTATCGATTTGTGTGTTGTGTGGTATGTAGCGTCCTCCGGCAGGGGCCACAGCTCTGTATTTTAGGCAAGAAGGAGTTTGAAATCATTGAAGAAGGCGCCACCCATTGCCAATTTCGCACACCAAGTTGCTGAGGTCCTTTTCCACTTGCGTGCGAAATTTCAGTCGAGGGCGTCCTCTGTTGCGTTGTCTCAATGGCTTGGATTCAAAGACTCTTCGGGCCGGAATTGTTTTGTACATACGCTGTACATGGCCTAGTCATCTTAAGCGTTGTATCCGAAAACGCTTAAGCGTGGTATCCGTAAACGCTTAACCAGGCACATGCCGCCGTACAGCTCATATAGTTTGTGATTGAATCTTCTCCTCCTGTCATCAACGCAAACAGGACCAAAGATCGCATGCAGAACTTGTCTCTCGAAAAGACCAAGAGCTTCCTCATCCGCTTTTAGCAGCATCCATGTTTCTGCACCATAAAGCAGGAATGGGATGATTGGATTATTATATAAAGCCAACTTGGTCTTTCGAGAGAGCCCAAAAAAACAGCGATTGGCAAGAGTGATTCCGCGATTGATCTGGGTACCGATGTTGTCCCTATTTACTGCGGAGCCGAGGTAGACGAAGTAGTTAACTACCTTCAAGATCATGCTGCCCATTGTGGCGCTCTGACGTCGATGTTGTGCGTCCTTTCCTGATGACAACATGTACTTCGTTTTGCCCTCATTTACCGCTAGACCAATTTTAGCCGCTTCCGCTTTAATGCCAGCATAATGACAGCTCGCTGTATTCTACTAATTGCGTCAATATCATCCGCGTAAGCCAGCAGTTGAACGGAAGTTCGTGCCTCTGGTGTTGACATGTGAGTTTCGCACCATCTTCTGGAGTATTAAGTTAAAAAAGTCACATGACAGCGTGTCGCCTTGCCTAATCCCTTTTTGACATTGAAGGTATCGGTAAGTTCGTTGCCCACTTTGATGGAGCACCGAGAGTTCTCCATCGTCATCCTACACAATCTGACCGGCTTGATAGGGATGTCAAAACTAGACATGGCTTTGTATAGCTCGTCTCTATGCACGCAGTCATATATGGCTTTGAAGTCGACGAGTAGGTGGTGAGTGTCGATCTACATCTCTTGTGTCTTTTAAATGATCTGCCGCAGAGTGGAGATTTGCTCTACTGGGGACTTCCCTGGCCTAAAACCACACTGATATGGACCTATCAGGTTCTTGACGAACGATTTCAGGCGTTCACACAAAACGGCAAAGAAGATTTTCTAGGTGATGTTAAGGAGACTCAGATCGGCTAATGATAGCCTGCGCCCGAAACACCAGCCCAAAAAAGCACACCACCAATACACCCTGTTATCGTTTAGCTTTTACAGTCGGAACATGTTCGTAATTGTGAAAATGCAACGTGCTTATCGTGCAAAATATTGGGTGTGTGAGGCGCCTTTAGACCACACCATCTGGTCAAATATTAATCACCAATTGCAATCTTGGTCGCGTTAGTCATTAGAACCGATGCTGCCCGAGGGAGTATTGTTGGTGGTGGAAACAACCCTATTTATTCATTTGAGCTATGGGGACATACCTACATTCCGTAGGAAAAAAAAAAAGACGAGGATTTCGTAGATTATGAGATAAGAAAGAGTTGTAGAGGGTTTCTGTAGTCAACGATACCCGAAAAGAGTCAATGAATGAAGAGGATGACGAATAGTCCTCTTCTTCTCTCCAGCATATTCCGTTGGATTCCGGAGATGTGAATATGTCGGTAAGAAGACCGCACTTAAGAGGTATATTCGAAAAGGAGGCAAACAAAGGTTAGGTAGAGAGATCGAGTTAAATAGTAGCTGGGGGATTCCTTAGACCATCGTTTCAAGGAACCGTCTGCTGAATTGGTTTAAAGAATTATACCACCCACGTAACAGCCTAGGTCGTGGATCACTTGAAAGGTGATGAGACGTAAAGTTATTGATTGCACTATTCCATTCAGTTTTTGAAGCACCAGATTAAAAAAACTCACAAAGATCGAATGAATAAGGGCAAAATCATGTCCCGAAATAATGGTCTCGAGGAACGTGGAGTCATCGGTTTACAATGAGATGTGGGAATGCTTAATGTTCATTTCATTATAATAAATAGTAAAAATGAAGAGCACTGGACCTAAGTCGCCGCCTTGGGAGACACCAAAATTGAGTCAAGAATGAGCTAAAGTGGGTTTCAATAAGGGAGAGTAGATGATGAAATGGAATAAAACAAGCAGTGTGCGGTATTGACAACATTTTAGCTTTACTTGAACGGCCCATAGTAAAATATGACATCGTTCTGATGCCCGTCTCGGCTTCTTACGATGGCACGGATCCAAGTGGTTACATTTTCAATGACTCTTCCGCATTGATCCGGCTGAATTCGAGCGATGGCCTGAGTTATGTTCACCTTAAGGGCATCGGTCGATTGAGGTTTATAGACCTGTAACTTCAGGAAACTTTAGGTATAAGAAAAGGTCTAGCGGGGTCGATTCGCATGAATTTGGTGGCTAATTCACGTCTGCGAGCGATAACCTTACTCTCAAATCGTTCATGTCGAATAACAATCGTGGCGTTCGTTGTACGACACGCAGAGCCATCCTCTTGGAACTACGTACCGTCTAGGTCCATCTGGTTCAATTTGAGCCATAAGAAACTGGTTATCATCGTATAGCGCTTACCATTGATGGTGACCGCCTAACCAACGTCGTTTTCGAACAAGTGCCAGCCCAAAAGGTAACTTTTTGAGTATGCATTGTCATCTGATGAACCGCGTCTGGGTTGGTGTCATCCCATGTACGAAAATTGTGCTTGTTAATACAGCTATTCATCAAAAATGTGCCTCTTCGCTAAAAATTATTTTACGGCAAAAATTAGGGTCATATTCCAAACGCCTCAAAGCGCAGGAAGTGGAAGGCGGAACGGCGTTGTCTATGGTCATGAATTTTGAGCTCCTGGGTCAGTTGGATTTTGTAGGGGTATAGGCCCAAGTCCCGACGCGAAATTCGCTAAGTTGAAGTCTGCGAAAGGCCGAGCTCTTTTGCACGGAGAGGAATCGACTGCCCCGGGTTCTGCTGCACACCTTTACGGAGCGCGGCGATGTGCTCGGCCGATCTTTTATTCTTTTACGTACGAATATTAGCTTATTGATTACCGAACCGGTCGTCTCAAATCTGGCCACCAAGCTTTATGAAGGGCCACCACGTCTACCGTAAAATGGGCGTGCTGTTCAATCGTGTAACTTTTTACAGTGATTTGGCATCGGTTACTGAATTACAGATGTCACCACCGGCCGCCAAAGTATACCCGTGTCGATTCGAAATAAATTTATAAAATGCAGATCTGAAACTAGCACTGTAATAGCGGTTTTGCTTTTAAAAAGAAGACACAGGTCAGATTGAGAGGTCACTGACAGCATCGTCTCTCCAACCCATAGTTCATGATGATTATTCCCGTACAAAATTCAATTAACGCATCAACCTTTATTGACCGACAAGCCAGCCACGTCACTTACCTTATACGAATTTCGTGGTGAACATATGTAACACAAGCCGATGACGATCCTCAATTAAGAACAAACCTCTGCACGATCGACGCCTGACTGTTTGGGCTAAGATCTGTGCGGAAAGAGGGATTGAATCGTTCTTCTTCAAAATGACGCAGGAGCAGCCGTAACGTTCCTTCATGAATAACTTTTGGTTGAAATAAGATGGCATCACGCTATCACAGGTCGAGCTACGATCGTTTTATTGCGACCTTAGTTTTTCGATTGCTTCATTTGGAAAATTGGTGATCTTGACTGGCTTCTGCGATTGATAAATTTCTTTCTGTTGGATTATTCGAAGTTCACAACGACACCAATAAGCCTGGGAAAACAATATCCAACAGAAAAAATGGCCGTCATTCAGCCCGAGAAGTGGTGGATCCGCCCTGATGGCGATCATTCACGCGATTTTATATTCAGAAAGTGATTAGAACAATTTTTCAAGGTTCAAATGGCCCACCTGTTACTTGTGACTGAGTGCTTCAGTAGCGAGAGCCTCTTAAAAGAAAAAGCAGGCTTTTTTGTATGGCTTTCCTAGCCTAAAGCTTTGTTTAACTTTTGCTTAAAATAACTTGCCATTCTCAAAAAAAAAAAAAAAACCAACATTTAGGAAATCATTTGTGAAGCTTACGGGGGTGCCCGCAGTTGTTTCAGCTGCAACATGTCCTCAATAGTCTAAGCAACTTAGTAATCTTCTTATTTCCTGGAAATTACCTTCAGAAATCATTTATTCTGCCCAGAGAGAAGTTCTTAAGGCCGTCTAGCCCATCAATTTACTTACCTTTCTTCCTTTGTTAACTGATTAAAAGTTCAAAGAACAATTCTACCCGTATACCCTTCAACATTAAGGTAGACCCATTTAAATACAAGTGCCCTTCGTAACTTACAATAGATAACAACAAAAGTCAAAGTCAGCTTTAAAGGTCAAACCAATCAATTGTCATTTCAAGAAAAATGAAATAGGCACGCATCAAACGAAAAACAAACATTCAAAGATAAATCTTCGGGACGAAGAAGGAAAACAGAAACAGAAATCGTGCCATCAAAAGTCCTGACTCATTGCGAGAGTAGCAGAATAGAATTGTTGCTGAAATCAATATGATCAGAAATTCATTTAAACAATTCCCGAAAAGCCCATTGGAGTTGTGGCAATTCATTACTTCTTGGTCCATCGGGCTCACGAAAACTTTTTCGATAAGAAGCCAAATCAGTTGTCTGCCTAGGCCCGTGAAATAGCGCTTAGATAAAACACTTTTTGTTTTCCAAGTCATTCTCTTTGATTGTTTCGGATCCTCTTTAAGGCGCGAAAAAGGGCCTATTCATAGAGAACCACTTAAAGTCCGTTTAAAAGGCAATTCCAATTGGGATTCAACCAGAAAGCGCACTATCATCAGATAATTACCTTCCCTTTGAGGTGGAGCTCTCTATGGCAACCCATCGTACGTTTTTACGGTGTGAGTGAGGCTTTTATTCCGCGCATAAAGCGTAACCTCTCGCCTGCCCGATATGAACTTGTTCTGCAGACGACGACCGACTCACTTCCACCCCAGCTCACATGGGCTATGATGATTCGCCTTTTTCGTTCCACTCCTTTGCATTCTGTTGTTGGTACTTAAGTACCTTGAGGCTGTCGAGGAGATATGAACCCTGTGCTGTTCACCTTCACCTGTAGATGACGACAACGACAACGATGATGACGGCGGTGATGAGCTTAAGGGTCTATTTGAGTGGAAAATCTATCAAAGGCAATGTCTGATTAATTTCATTACGAATCGGTGTTGGCTGCTGTGTATCCGCACGAGCAACTCTGGTCGACCTAACTCGTTCAGGATCTGGTCAGGACTCGTCATTTCAAGAGAATTACATTTAAATTGTAAATTATCCGTTGGCGTGGCATTCACTACGACAGTCAGTCAAGGAGACTTTAGTTCACCCTCATTGCCCTGTTTTGTCTTTGAGGACACCACATTGCCACGGTGCATCATAGACGTGTCATCAAAAGGGATTAAAGTGCCGCTGAGCTAAGGGTAAATAGCGTTAAAATGTTGGCTTAAAGCTATGAAATGCAATTCAGCGTGTTTTGCCTTCCTCTCGCAGTGGGACGGGTAGCCAAGTGCCTGTAGGAGGAGGGCGGGTGTATGCATAACGCTGATGAATTAATTAAACATGCTTCTTTGTGGAACTGAGTAAACTGTTGTAAATGATTGCTAGTGGCATTGATGTGGTTTGTTGAGGAAGCGTGTAGGCATGATTACACGAGTGCTCTGGTGAAGTACTGAAACCTTTGATTCTTCGTGGCTCACGGAGGCGGAAGGAGATGATTAACTCGAGAGATACAGCCCTTTGGGAATGTTCCTTATTGAAACGTAGGGCGGTTAAACAGTCTTACATCATTGACATTAAGACCTGAGTATATGACTGCTCAAAGGCTTTAATGAAGAGTTTCACTTAAGACTTAGTTTGGAAACAGAAAAATTATACGTTCCGAAGGGCGCTTAATGTCTTTGAGCTTCAAGATGTCTAGGTTGTCACATAGTTTTCCTTTTGCGCTTAGTCTTGGAAATGTTGGCATTGAAGAGTACAAGAACCCAGATATGCTACAGAGTCTACCTTACCTTTTTCGATGAGGAGCAACTTTAATGATCAAATGAGTGCCAAGTGAGGTCATCATTATAGCAAGTCACAGTGGTTAGATATCTAATAAGTATGTAACCACTAGGGGACTTATGTAAGCTACAGTCCTAGGGTGACCTGGGTCTCAACCAATTTAAGCTGTCAGCCCTTACCAGTTGCGCGGCTAAGATGGTTGACTTTCCATTGATGCTTCACCAGGGCGGGAATTCTCCCCTATTGTGACGTCCATCGGGCTTGAATTCGAACGCTGTCGCTGTCGAAGTGTTATTGGCGATTGATAAGGACCACATTGTTGTTCAATCCACATCCTCTTTCAAACTCGTATCCACTTTTGATAAAATTTGTACTCATGACATAAAACAAAGATGCGACCAAGAGCATGTTAACTTAGTTTGTCGGAGGTTGTTGGAGTCTTGAGAATTGAGAATTGGAACTTTAGAACTTTGTACAATCTCGTCTCTCGTTCTAAATTGATGAATGTTATCGATTTGATGACCAAGACTTTCAGATCAGATCTATTGTTGTCCAGCAAGGTCTCAAGAAAGCAAGGGTCCCAGAGGCTCACACTGGTTAGCATGCAAGATCTCGTATGCACTTATGCTTCTGTAGTTGCCACGATCGAGATCGTCTGCTTTTTTATGGACCGTCCAAAAATACTTTTTGGACCATATTCCTCAATGGTTTTGCTTCTTTTACTTAGTAACTTAGTCCAAGTTCCCTATATGGAATGCTTCTCATGCACGAGCTCTCTTTCTTCTTTATGATTCCAAAGTTCGTAAGCCCTTGCCGTCTGGTGTAGTTTTGAAAAACCCTTGTTTGAATACATAGTCTCAAACTAGGATATTAATTGGAAGCCCAGCGTGGCTTGTGCATATTGATAATGCTGCCATTATTGGTTTATGGCTTATGTAGGTAGTGTAGCACGAAGTGGCTTCGTGATTACATCCCTTTCATGTCGATTTTTGATGATCCTACTGTGATTACTCGATATGCATGTAATTTTGCAATTGACGCATGACGACGTCTATTCTGGAATGCTTCACAATTCAGAATGAAAAGAGCCCTGAAGTCGATTATTGGACGTTGGAGTGAGAGATTGAAGAAAAGTGCTGTTTGACATGTGCTCTGTGTTCTGGTGCAGAGTCTTGTTCCGTCCATTCTCTCTCACTAAAGTATTTGATTGCCTTATTTGATAGCCTTAAAATAACTTTCAAAACACTTGGCTAAAATTTACATTTACCCTGAAGCCAATATCTAGCAACACAAGTGGCTTATTTCCATAGGCCATTAAAGCCGCGAAAACTGTGACAAATGTCTGTACTTTGCTTCTGTAGGCCTTGGCTTCTGGTGGCCGACTGCTCCATGAAACCTCTCTTTCTTTCGAGCGTCGATAAAATGTTGTCCTTTTTGGAACTTATACGGCTTTAGTTTAAGATTGTATTTTTCTTGCCGATCCTCGAGAATTTCGTCCTATTTGAATCTCCACGTTCCGAACTATATCTGATCTTGATGCAGTTTTAGTCTTCTACCTTGCAAAGCTGGGGTAGGGAAGACTTATGCAAACGCTTTCCTGTCATCAAACCAAACTTGGCGAGTAGCACTAATTCTCAAACTTGGCTGTGTAATGAGCTCATAACGACCGGTTTCACAATCCTAGCTTCAGGTAAAAGTCTGCAAAATTGAAGGTAGAAGACCTGGAATTGTAGCTTGGCTTCTGGTGGGCTGATTCCATCTTGTTCTTTCCCAAACAGAACTATAGCTTTTGTGACACTGCTAGTATTGTTGTAACGTACTACCCTTTAAGACATCGAGGTGTTGCTAAGCCCTAATTATCTCTGATCCAAAAGACAATCGGTTATTTCCAGTTGGAATATACCATCGAAAGGATAACATCAAAACGAAGATATACGTAATTACAAAAAAACTGTCTACCACAGACATACACAGTGACTTGGTGAAAACATTGATGGACTTTGCTGCTCCATATTCGACATTAGCACGCTAGGCTAAGATGCTTAAATTGGGCAGAACATAAACTGAAAGTGAACATCGCGGGGAACGTCCTTGCCCCCCTAGTTCCTAATGACTTTTATCTCTTTCTTGTGCTCAAGGAACACATCCGAGGCAAAAAATTTGAAGACGATAGCTAAGTTATGGCCGCTGTTAAGTCGATTTGGGAAAGTTCAGACAAAAAAAAATTGTAAGGAATCCAGGATTTAGAAAAAAATTGGACTAAGTGTATTGACTTGCTAGGAAATTATGTAAAAAATTGAATCATTTTATTAACTATAATCACTGTGTTTTGTTTTCATTATCAGTACTTTTGGATCACCCCTCATAGAATAATCCCACTATTACGTTTGAATACCATTCGGGATTGAAAGAATGTCCACGAAACTGAAATGCAAATGCTTCAAACTGCTTTTAAATACTGAAATATGCGAGTAGACGCAGTCTTATCAGCTGCCTAAGACTAGCCTTTTAAGGTTCTTCCGATTCACAACCAGAGCCGAAGTTACTCTCATTAACCGGGTGGGGTCCATTTCTTTTCATAGTTTGTGCCGATCTTGAATGGCAAATTCTGAGTAGCCTTATTGGTTACAAACTTACTTACTTCTCAAGCCAGTGACCCATTGACGGTTTGAGCCAGAGCTAAAACTGCCATCCATCCCTGACGGTTACGGGCATGTTGCTAATACTGCGCTCAATGAGGCAGAGACAGGATAGTCGGCAGGTGTCGAACAATTCTGAAGTTCTTTAACCAAACTGTACGGTGTATCGCGTTTTTTTCAAGCGCAGTGCGACACAGCTGGATTAGTTATCCCGGGGTCCGTCGGCCATCGCATTAAAGAGTTCTGTGCGATGTATGCTGTTGTTTGCAGGTTTGAAATCGATAAAAATATTTGCTTTAGTATAGAAATGTGGTCTATAGACGGTGCAAAAAAGCTTTAGACATTCACACAGCACCCCGGGTAGGATCTTGTAGGCAACTTGTTTGGTAGTTGGTGCACGAGGTAGGATATCGATGTTTGAGGATGGGACAAATAGAGCTCATATTCCAGTCGTCAGGTATGATTTCATCTTTCCAAATTCTGCTGACAATCTGGTCCCTACTGAAACATCTCCGCCAGTCTTGAAAAGCTCTGATGGAGACCGTCCTATCCTGCGGCCTTGTTGTTCCTCAGCTTTTTGATAGTTGTGCCTACTTCTTCAATGTTGGGTGGAAAGTCTTCTTCATCGCTTGGAGTTGAGATTTCTTCGCTCTCTATTCTCTGATCGCGAAGCAGCATTTGGAACGCGTCTGAACGCGTACACCCTTTCCTCGGGTCAGTGACTAGATTACCCTCGCAATTTCGAATATGCTGCGTGTCCTTTCTGTAACCTGTTACCCGGCTTTTAGTTTCGCAGGGGTTTTCGATATCCTTAAGATGGGAGGCTGTGTAATTCCTTTTCTTTAGTGGCAGTATTTTCTTCTCCTCCTTTCTTCTGGCGCGGTACTCTTCATGCGCTGCTCTTGTTTTCCGTAGAAGCGTCTTCCAATATGCCTCATCCCTTGCTTCCTTTTTTGCTCACATTGGCCACCATACCTTTACATCGGTGGTCGGTAGCCTAAAGTAGTCTCGGCTGTTTCCTGGATGGGTGAGCGGTAGTACAACCACATATTATTCGCATTTGCGTTTAACATTGGCATATTGGAGAGTCTTTCGTCCAGTTGCTCTCTGTAGGTTCTGGCAACATCCGGTGTGTTCAGGCGGTCAATGTCAAAGCAGACTTTGGGGTGTTGGCGCGACTTTCTGTCATTGGATAGTCGAGCTCTGAAACGCGCTGCTAGCAGGTAATGGTCAGAGTTAAAAACTTTATTGGGTAGCCCTGAATAAGCGACAGCCCCTGCATTGTTTTCAAGTCAATATGGAAGCTGTGGGAACTGGAAACAGTTCTAGACATCTACCACTACGCGGCGTATACATACGTAACGTTTTTCGGTTTTTGGTATGGTATTTTAATATTACGTGCCATATGGAGCTCTGGAATTCAGAGCTTCGTTGACCACCCATTGCCCTGTCAAGAGTGTGTTCATTCAATGTTTCACCTCTTTTCTATTCTATTCTTCTATATTCACCCATCTACGTTACAGCTTTCTTGGCGATCTCTTTCCTTCGCTTTTTCCCCAGACTATTCTTAAACTGTGCGTCCACTGTCCATTCGTTCTATGTTTCATACTCACCTTAGTCTTCGCGACTTTATTACTTAAACAATGTTTAGAGCTGTATAAAGTACCTCGAGTTCGGGATTGAGTACTTTTATCTAATTGCTCTTTTCTTCGTCCTGTCCAACGTTGAATTTCCTTAAAATCTTGTTTTGAAGACTTGAAATCTATTTGCGTCCTTTGCCTACTTCTTAGCCAGAGATCTAGTTTCACATTCATAAAGTGCCACTGACAATATTACAGTTTTACGAGTATGAATGTTGACAGGGGGGCCAAGGGAGTTTTTTTAAAATATTTTCTTCATTGTGATAAGTCACGTGTTGCCCATATCCAGCCTTTTATTTATTCCGGATCCCCTATTATCGGAGTCAAAATATTTTTTTCATTTGCTCATTTCCTCTTGTATGGAGATAACGAAAATAGTGGAATAACACCTCCAGCCGCAACCGGAAATAGTTTGCTATAATTTTTAGCATGGTGCTATCATGCCATTTTCGGATGTGACACTTGTGGGACCTTTACAGTGGATGAATTGGGTCACCGATGTTGACTGACTTTTTGGTGCTTTGGACATAGACGTCATTTATTTTAGTCGGATGGCGCCACATGCTATACAACTGGTGAAACAGTAGCTTCATTGCGTGACGAACTTCCTGGACAAGTGGCTTGTAAAGGATTAAGTATTTGCCAACATTTCACCAAGGATTTATGCAACTATTAGAGTTACAATATTATTTGCGAAATATTACTATATTACGCGAAAGCCTCATGACAAATATCATCAAAAGAATGACTACTTCTTTGCATAACCTATAACCTACTCGTAAAATGTCACCACTTTTTATGAAAATGTAGTTTTGTAGAAGTCACTCTCTGACCATATCTTGTTTCCGGACTCTACAGAGCTTTCCCAGTTGGATCAAGCTAGGTTTTTTGAAAAATCTAGATCCACAAAACGTCTGGTATTACTCAAAGAGGCGAAAGATTATCATTAAATATGGAGCCTATTTGATTAAAATAGGTAAGCTTGCCTACTTTAGGAAAAGGACTCATTCACAAAACTTCCAACGTAGTAAGGAAGTATGTTTACATAACATAGTCGCCGTTCAGCTGCCTTTCTATCCTTTTCATGAATTGTACTCTATATGACGTAGACTCAGGCCAACTCAGGTGGTGGAGGTAAAAGGCGATTTTTTAATAGGAAGTTAACAATACATACTTGAAACCTACTGGCGAAAACTTTCTTGCTCTTAGTTACAAAGGCGAATCGTCGATGGCCAGTTCTAGGCTTTACTTTAAATGTTAATTCCAACCAAATATTCTCATGGTCCACTGTAAGAGTCCCTCCATAATGCACTTTCCGCACATCTTTCCAGGATATGCCCCATAAAACCTATGAGTGCCTATTTATCACATGAACAGAGGGTGGCGAGTAACAATTTCTCATCCAGATAGCATCGGAATAAATATGCATGGTAATAAACAAAATTTATCGAATTTCGAAATGGCTACCTTATAACTTTTACTGTGAGATATTGCTAGAGATTTACGAGCTCTCTTCGTTAAGAATGTAAAAACGAGGATGCGTGCTTAAAACAGTTGAAATTGGGAACAGGCTTCTTACAGTGTTTCTGCACGTTAGGTATGATAACAGACAGGAATGAAGAAACGTTTTTTATTTGAGGTGCAAGCTGTGATTCATAACCGCGTGTTTTTATGAATAAGCGGGTTTATTTAGACTATGAGGATCCTTCAGTATTCTGTTGGCTACACTTCCTAGAATATTATATTCGACAACTGCACCAGAATGTAGCCGTGTGTGCCTATATCTTCCTATTATAACGATAATTTTGCGCTATTATAGGGCCAACCACTATTCTTATTTTATATTTTTAGTTTGCATTCATAACTGATGAACGAGAGCAGATGCGGTAACATAAAAGACAGCTGCACTTCAGTACTTTTTGCACTAAGAAGGAAACAAACCCTAAATTCTGTTCCAGTATGAAAGCAACAAAAGCAGCAGATCGTGTTTAGTTCTGCATACTTCTCTAACTGAAAGGACGATATTCTATTCCTGGTGCGAGCGAAATGATAGAAAGCAACCGATTGATTACGAAAATGCTTGTTAAATGTCAAAGTTATTTTCCGAGGGGAAATCGATGCGGTAAATAGGTGACATTGCAGCACGGCATAAAACGTTGCAAAAAAGTACGAGTATAAGCATTCAATAGAACTTGTTGGTAAACAAAGTTGGAGGGATTCCGGGTAGTTCGTATTGAATATATCAGAGATTCGAAACAACATTTTTATTTTTGTTTTCTCATTTTTTTAACGTTTTATCTTTGTTGTCAGGGAACTTTAAAATAGAATTGTTCGATTGTCTCCCCTGAGGGATAGAAGTTAGCTCAGAATGCCAGTCGTAAGAGGCGACTAATTTCCTAATGGATCTCTGCCTCATGAAAGAATGGCAGGGGTAGGCACTACTCACACAAAACCCCATTACAACACCGGACTCAAAACAACAAAATCATAGACTAACCTTAATATTTGGCTGGTCTTCCTTGGGTAGGAGCTCCCGGGTCGAATATTTGGATGGGAACCATTCAAGGGAGCCCAACCATGAGAAGGAATGCAAAAAATTATTAATAGGCTCGTGAAACTTACGAAGCCTGTACAGGCCGGGTGCATATCAAATAGTTGGCAATAAAATGGGATATCACAGCGGTACAAGAAGTTCGACTTTCAAACAGACGTTAAGGACGGATATACATTAATATAGCCTACGGTATGTATACGTACTATTTTGGAACAGGATTCTTCATCAGAAATAAAATTGAGCAAACCGTAATGGATGTAGTATTTTACAATGACTGAATGTTAGCGCTAACTAAAGGGTCCGCCAAATAACTTTTTTTTTTTGAAAATGCTATAAAAAAAAACGACTAACTATTTTCTCAAATTTCTTTTTTTATTTGAAAGTACAATCCTTCCGGTTAAAAATGGAAAATAATTTCATTCAAATGGCTGCCTCGGCTGGCCATGCAGTAGCCTACACGATCGGTCCAATTTTTAAGCACATTATCGATTGTGTGCAGCTGTATTTCACCAATGGCTTCACGAATATTGTCCTTTAAAGCGTCAATTGTCTCTGGCTTGTCGGCGTAACACTTATCTTTGACGGCACTCCACAAATAATAGTCCAACGGTGTCAAATCGCAGCTCCGAGGTGGCCAAACGACATCAGCTCTGCGGCTGATAATGCAGGGCGCAAAACATCGAGTGTAGCTTCGGCTGTGTGGCACGTAGCGCCGTCCTGTTGAAACCAAATGTTGCCAATATCCTCCTCTTCAATTTTTGTGAACAAAAATTCGTTCAACATGGCCCGATAACGATCGCCATTGACTGTAACGGCCACTCCTTGCTCATTTTCGAAGAAAAATGGACCAATTATGCCTCTGGACCAAAATCCGCACCAAACAGTGGCTCGTTTTGGGTGCACCGGCATTTCAATGTATGCGTGCGGGTTTTCTGTGCCCCAAATGCGACAATTTTGCTTGTTTACATACGGAGCTGACGGTGCTTCTCTTCTTCCAAAATCCGTACGCAATTTTTGCACACATTCTGCAACATTACCATGATTTTCAAAGTAATGTCGCAATATTTCCCAGCGTTGTTCAAGCGTATACACAACCATATTCGTTCAGCGGAAGGATAAAACTAATTATCTGTCAAATCAGACATGAGCTAAGTGTTACCATTCACGAAATAAGCACTACTTGAAAAAAAAAACGTTAGATGGCGGACCCTTTAGGTTCTTCTGAAAGTTACACTGCCCTTCGAAAGATAAGGATGTAGAGGTAGAGGACGCGTTTTATGAAACAGTGGATGAAATTTTTGGCAATTTCTCATCCTTAGACGTAAAAATCCTACCCTGGGATTTCAATGTGAAAATAGGGAAAAAGAATGATAGATAGACGGCAAGCTACGATTACCAGACTTCAGCACCTTAAAACAATACAAATAACGAATAGGAAGAAATTTGAGCTCATGGAACAGTGGAAAGTTAGAATGTCTACCAGCTTTACGGCAATTTTTTTCTAAGCACACTTTTCTGCAAAATAAACATTGGTTTAATTCTGTTACGATACACACCCCCTCGCCAATAAGCAATTCCATACTGTAACTTGGAATGGAAAATATCAAAATAAATCATTTTTAAAAGCTTAGTTAGAGCATAAGTTACGCACATAATGAGAATGTCGGAGGGTGATTCGAAAATATTTTTTCAGAGTATAAACGTGATTCGCAAAACTCATGTCAAAGATAAACCCCAGATATCTAAATTCATCTACCCTCTCAACTTGGAAACAATAATCACAACAGGCAAGATTTTCACAAAAATAGCAATAATACAGTTTATATCTAAGACACTCAGGTGCATGGAAATATATATTAGCATCCAAGAAGTACGATGAAGATAAGCTAAAAAACATTATCTTAGTTTTAGGGCTCATAGTCCGGGAGGTAGCGTTGCAATTTTTCTAGGAATTTTATACCAAATGAATTTTATTTCATACAGTTGTTTAATGTTCAGAAATCAGTAAAGTGAGCGTCAGTTGTCGCACCAGCGGTGGAGTTAAAGGAGACAGCATGAAAAAGTCTTTGGAAAAAAATCTGCTCCGATGATTTTGATACCGAGCAAAAATGTATGAAATTATTGTTTCAATCACATTTTTAAAAAAAAAAATCGTCAACTGTATTGAGGAGGGGGGATTTTATGTCAGTCACGTGCATGAACGTCATTGAAAATTTGATAAATAAATTTATTTTATACCTTATGAAATTTATACTTCTAAATGTTCATAGTTTTAAAATAATAACGAAAATCGTCAGCTGTATTTTTGACGGGGATAAGACCGTCAGTCAACGCGATAAACATTTTGCGCGCTCATTACATTTGAGCGTTGCATAGACTCTTTGGAAAATAAACTGACGATCTTTACACCCACAAACAATCAGCTGACAACGATTTTTAATTTTTTTAACATTTAAATTATCTTATACTTTGAATTCAATAAGTATAATATTAATTTAATATAAATAACACCACATTGTTCTCGATTGAAAATGTCAGTTTACGAGCTAAACTTGTCTTGTTTCAATATGAAGAAAACAGCGGCTGAGTCTGATCGAATGCTCTCAGATACTTATGGTGAGGACGCTATTAGTGAAAGAACGTGTCGTGAGTGGTTTCAACGCTTCAAGAACGGTGATTTTAACGTCGAAGACCGGCATAGTGGTGGAAGAGAGAAAGTTTTCGAAGATGCAGAAATGGAATGAATTGCTGAGTGAATTGCTGCGTCCAACTCAAGAAGAATTGGCACGATCAGTGGGAGTAACACAGCAAGCCATTTCAAAATGTCTCAAGGCTATATGCATGATTCAGAAAGAAGGATCTTGGGTCTCGTATGAATTGAAACCAAGAGACATTGAACGGCGTTTGTATGTTTGTAACAGTTGTTAGTTTGTAACTTAGTCTACCTTAGGTTTTTACCTTAAACTAGATAATGATCAGAAGCGCGTTCCCTACTTAGTACGCGAATGGTAGTTTTTTAATGTCCCAAAGAAGATTAAGACATCTTCAAAGAAGCGCCTTAAGAGCCGGAATTGCAAATCAAGGCTTGGCCCATCTTTTGCAGAAAAAATTGGTATATTCCATAAATTAGTGCCAAAAGCCATAACTTGAATTTACTATTAGTTCTTTTAAATGTGTGCTAAATTTAGTGAAGTCCTGTCCAAATATGTGAACCAATATACTCACCCCTCAAAGCCCGAAATGCAATTTTTTGTCATATATATAATCAGCCCGGATATAAAAAAGCTCTTGTGTCACAAGTTATTAAACGTAAAATATGCTTTTCCCCCCATTAAATTATAAATAAATTTCGAAAGCTGATCCTTGCACCCAACTACTCATATGAACACAATCGACGTGACTCTTTAAGCCATGGATTTCACAAGTAATTGAATATGAATCCAGCCATGAAATCTCAAGTACTCTTCATCAAACAGGAAATCCAATAAAGCCCGGAAATGTTATTACTGGCACACAATCCTTTTCCGGTCGAGCGACGAACATTCGACAGCCACTTTACCTTCGCCATTCCATCCACCTGCCTCGGGGAAATTGCTTATTTGTGCTCGCTTCCAAACCAAAAATGAATTCGAAACAATTAAAAACTCCAAACCAAACGACGAGTGCTTGGAGTAAAATTGTGCATACGACCGTTGACCACAAACTCTCCGATTGCCCTCAAGTGGCAAATAATTTAATCCAATCGCAATATCCTGGCAAATATCCCTCTGAGAGTGATTATAGGTCTTATTTATTGAACTTTTAAGGAAGTGGCAGCCAATTTGTCTTCAGGCTTATGATGCGGCTGGGCGGAATGTGCTTTTTGGGAAATAACATTAATCTGAAAGGGAAGAAACACAGTTGGTAGTGGTAGTTATTCATCTACCTTATGTTACATCTCACTTGGGATTGTTTTTGACGTCGTTTGATTTAGAAGAGAAGAACATCGAATTGTTTACCAATTCCAGATACTTGGGGGGGTGAACTAATGATTTATTCCTCGACCAAGGGCTTAGAAAGTGGTCTGTCTGGTCTACATCAAAGAGATTAAAGGCTGCAAAGTACTCCTCAAGGTTGCGTCCTAAAGGTAGAGGAATCAGATTAATTTAATAATACAAAAGTATTGCATGGCAATCAACATGGATCTTCTGACTTAGTTGTCTGTCGGGGGATTCAACCATATTTACAAAGTCTGCCCTAATATCACAGTCCTCTGCTGCCAAGTTGATAATAAGTAAGAAAAGTAGAGAAAATAAAAGAAGTGATTTCACGTCCTTCGATATCATATTTGGACAAGGTATTCAGCATTTACCTAGCTTTGTACTAGATATAAAAGCATGTAGGAGGAATTTTTGGTACAGCGTCATTTCTTGTTAAAGTACTCCCGGCAATGATACTTAAGCTACGACGAATGGCGTGGTACCACAGCTATGTATAAGAGATACACTTTTTTTTTAACAAGACCCTTTTAGAAACAAGACCTGATTAATGATTCTACATCTTTCTCCGCTTTGAGCCGTCATCAGCGGTGGGTAAACTGATGTTAGGACACGGGCTTGCATTCGTAGAACAGCATAGATAGCAGAGCTCCACTCTAGATGAGCAATAGCCCACTTCCTTGAGTCTAATGGTCTTGAGTCTGATCTTTGGAATTTGTTGAGTTTGTTTGTCTGGCACAAAGCTGACGAGGCATAGTTGGAGATGCGACGGACTTTGACTTAAGTCCCCACCCCAAAAGCGTAGAAAACAGTGGTAGCTTACCTTAACCGGTTTTCTATACTTGACTTCCAGTAAAGCTCCGAATCTAAAACGACGCTTAGGTACTTGACATGAGAATAGAGATCGAGTCAGGTTGTTTTCTCTTTATATTTAATCCTCGAAGGCAGTCTGTGTTTGAAGTGGATAATCTGACCAAAGCCCTTTCGGTGGTTTCACTTATCACAGAGAGAAACAACCTTGATACTAGGATAACCACGTCGTCCGCACGTTTACAATTCGGCCAGAATTTGATTGTCGACTTTGGGAAATAACAGAGCCGTTTACGGATTTGTTTTTGTTTATGGATTTTCTAAGCCCAAAGCAGTTGAGAATTTTTCGATATATTTGGTGAAGACTTTATTGAAAATATATTTCCACCACTTCCACGACCAAGAAAGCTACTAGCATATATTGCTTGAAGGTAATAGATCTTCATGCGATGCCCAGGGTCTGGTGCAAAGCTTTCTCTGCGGATTTATCCTCGAGATAGACGTGTTGTGGGTTCGAAAGAACATTGTTTCTTAGGGGGTCGGACTCTAAGTTTTAGCACACAGTCGAGTGTCTTAAAAAATAATGATAGCCTGACTGGGCGGAAAGCGTTGGCTCTATAGCATAACTTTTATTCCCAAACTTGAGAATAAGGAAATGAACCTCGGGAATGTAAGTAGGGAGCAAACAACTTCGTAAAGTGTTTTTCAATTCTTATTCAGTTACTGATACCAAACTATCAAAGCAAGTTGCACGATTGAACAGCACATCCAAATGTCAGAACTTTATTATCAAAATGAGTGTTTTTTAGTGCAAATGTTGCGCTCTTTGCGCTCATTCTATGAGGTAGATGTGGTGGCCCTTCACAGTCGACTCTTCAACGTTTGGTTCCAAAATTTGAGGCGACCGGTTCGGTGTTCAATCAGCCAACATACGGACGTCAAAGGAACGCAAGATCGGCCCAGAACATCGCCGTAGTCCGTGAAAGTGTACAGCAGAATTCGAAGCAATCAAATTCGAATTGTCCACGCTGTGGACAAGAACTAAATTTTTTCCGAGACATCAACTTAACGAATTTTCTCAGAACTTAGGCCTAGACCCGTACAAGATCCAAATAATCAACAAAATTCTAGTCATAGTTCATTACCGTAGACAACGCCATTTGTTCGCCGACTGGACTTTGGGATGTTGAGAAAGTACCCCAATTTTGGCCGAAAAATCATCTTTAGCCACAAAACGCATTTTTGCATGAATGGCTGTGTTAACAAGCAAAATATCCAAATATGGAACGACGAGGCGACATCAACACTCACGAGGTTCACCAGGTGACAATGCATCCTCAAAAAGTTCGCGTTTGGTGTGGATTTTGGGCTGGTAAGGGGGTCACCGTCAATAGCGAGCGCTAAAAGAGGGTACGAGAGATGACGAAAAAATGCTGGCGAAGCCATAACATTCGCAGCATATGATCACTTCAAAATTCATACTCTGTGTGTGCATTTCCAATATAACATCTTAGTGATATGGAAACAAAAGAGTTACTGTGAACTACAACCAACGTGACAAATTCATTCGAGAATCTCAAAAAATCATATCTAGGACAACCACTCCGGGAGAGTAATGAACGAACATCTTCGACACAAACCATCTGCACCCCGTCCAGGTTGTGTGACAAACATCATAAGAGCGTACACTCTTGAACCTGCATGAACCCTACAAAAAAAAATGTCTTATGGCCCAAATTGAATCACATCAATCAAGACGACATGTGGTTCCAGCAGGACGGCGCTACGTGCCACACAGCGGGCGCCAAGATTAGAGGTTAAGATTATCTCTCTCAGAGGTGGCGTAGATTGATTTGACCCCGCTTGACTTTTTCTCGAGGGGAGTTATTGTAAACTCCTGCGGTCGTGTCTGTTCCAATCAATGTTAAAACTGCATATTTCGCTAACTAAGGCCTGTTTTGCACACAAGACCGCGTTATCGAAGAATAGAGGTGCTGAATATGCCACTGCTTTTGCAAAATCTTGATCTTCAAATTTTCTCATATAAGCCTCGGCGAACTTGATGTCGCAAGTAACAGAATATATGTAGTTAGTGTGTGCAAAAAATAACGGGAATTTAAGATCAATATTATTTCCTTAAAATTAGTCTTCCGCCAGCACTCCCTTTAATCCTCTAAATGCGTCTTAATCTCATCACGTAATCATATTCAAAATGATGGCCCTTTAACGTTCTCTTTATTTCTGGAACAGAAAAAAATCCCAAACAAAACCGTGTAGAATAAGGCATTATAGAGTAGTCGTGTTTATCATTTAGGCTCGTGGCGAGAACTTACGCACGCTATAACACCATCGAAAAACATATTTGACCTTACCTTTTCAGATTTTTTCATCTTGTAATACCTCAAGTTTCGAGGTCATATCCGTAAATCTACACATGTTGCATCATCTGTTATTATACGCGTTAGTAGTTTCACATAGTTATTGACGCCACTTAGCGACTCCTGTGAAATTTCCATTTTCCGCTGTATTTGTTCGAAGTTCAAGAATTCGAATGCCACGCATTTCATAAGTACAGCGTTCGAGAAAATTTCATGACACGAGCCATGCCATCATCTTCCGCGAATTTTCTGATTGGGTCTTCAAAGCTTTCTTGGTACCTTTCTTGGTACCATTCGGAATGTTAATTTTACGCATTACATATTCGCCGAAAGCGAGTTTGCTGTTTGCATAGTATATTCTATGATCCACTTTATAAGCAAATGAATAATTATTAGAGCACATTCCTACAATTGACAGCGCTGTACATACTTACCTGTCGGGCATGATCTTCATCTAAATAACAAATAAAAAGTCGGGCGAGTCTTACCTATGTATGTTCGTATATCAGGAGAAATTACAAAATTTACTTTACTTTGTGAACATGTCTAGAACAGGGAACTATTCCTGCTTCCCCTATAAAACTGAACTAGGTGATAGGGGTTGTTATTTTGGGATTTTTATGACATTATTCTTGAGAAAATTACATTTTTGATGATAGGACACTAATTAATTAAGGTTGCTCAATAAGGTGTTTGTGAAGGTTCGGATTATATAAACAAGGAATAGAAGGTTTTGGTTCGTCGTCGAACCTTGCAGGAATACATACAAGGCATTTTTGATATTTGAACCCTCTTGAGCGAGTGGAGAGCTTAGGATTAAAATAATGAAAGGTGAGCTCAGGATGCGGCACTACAGCTGCAAGACCAGATTTAAAACAAAAAAATGTAAAAATGAAAAATATTTAGGCTTAAGCTTGAAAAGTACCTGCCGTGTATTTTGCAGGATAAAATAGAATTTGTAAGGTAGAATAAGCGATTATGCCCTCTGATTATTGTTGCTTTTTAGCGAGCATTCCGATATGACAATTCATTTAAGGCAAGCATAAAAAATCGACTTGGGTACAGTAAGGTACCAATCGAATGGAAATTAACTATGGAGAAAGACGGAGTACTATACTAGTAGAAAGGCCATCACGCCTGTTGTATAAGCCACGAAATCAGACAGGCGATCTCAACATAAGAAGAATTAAAGAAAGAACATCGACGACGACAATATGAAATAGCTTCGCAGACCTAAGTTTAAGAACTATCGAAAGCGGAACCTATAAGAGTCATTTTACGAAACAACCAGTAAGCTAATGATTATGGTGGTCTTAAAAAAAGGGACAAATTACAATTAAAGAAATACCCACAATGAACGAATATAAAAAATTGTCCAGAGAGTATAAAGGAGGGAAAAAGTTTTGCTGTCAGACAAAGCACGAACCTTCCCTATAATATGTGTTTTGTTGCTGCTTAATTGTTCAGGCTTCTATTTTTGACAGCTGTTATATGATTTGTGACATATATCAAAATCAAGCATGCTTAGTTAGACCTGCTATGTTATTATAGAAAGACTTATATCCGAACAAAGTTTTTTTTGATTTTATTATCGAAATTCGTGCTCTGTGAAAAAAGATTTTTTACGAGCCACAAACATTTTACGTTCATCATAATCGACCTCTTGAGCACAGACTCACGCCATATTGACCAAACCTCACGCTATTGGACGGTAAACCATCTACCCGTGAGCGAAGAGTCGAATAAGGAAAATATTGCTGCTGTATTCGTCAGTTTTAATGAAGACCAAGATTTATGGAGGAAGATCCGCTACTACGATCAGCGACGAAGCTTGTTTCTGGTTGAATGGCTATGTTAATAAACAAAACTGCCGTATTTTGACCGAGAGCAACTTCTGACAGTATAAAATCTGTCAATGCACTCGAAAAGATATATTTTTTCAAACATGACCATGAGTACAAGGTTACAACTTTTTTTTACCAAAAATACACGAGCTGAACCTGGTTGGCATGTGGTTGCGCAGGGCGGCGCTAGCCACACAGCACGTGAATCGATAGACCAACTCATTCGTTCGTTGTGTAACTTATTTCTGTTTTTGGATCGGTGACCTGATAGGCTAGCTAGCGCGAGCAGCTTTAGAATATTTTTTTATGGGAGACGTCGAATTACTCATCTATGGCGGCCAGCCATCATCAATTGTAGCCTTGGAAACAACATTACAGTACATTACAGTAGCAAGATACCAGCCAATATGATCAAAAACTGACTAAAAATATTTCACCAAAATGATGTTTAATCGGTAAATGGCAAGCATTGGTTTAGTTAGTTAATGCTTTTGCGCATTTATTAAATTCTTATCGAATACAAAAGTTGATCTACATTATACAATACGTTGGTAACGCTGTGATAAATAACTAATGATAAATAAAAAAAAAAGGCTATTGGAGTGCGAGTGGTCAAACTACCAACTTCCTAAAATGTACTCTGAAGATTAGAGACCTCTATCAGAGTATACTGATAACCCGACAATCCCCAGGGGAAGTATTTTTCGTCACGAAATTTATTAAACTTTACCAGCTCTTCATTACGCAATTAAGTGTTAAATAAAACGTGTCCGGGCTGCTATCGAAATTTGTTCCCAAGATATGTATTAGGAAATATCTTCGTAAGCTTACGGATGGATATATACAGACACATCCTGACAAGTTAGGCAGAAAAGATTATCGTATTGGTTGTTTTTTTTTGGAACGCTGATGGGATAATTGTGGAGGCATATTTGGAAAAGGGAGCCACTTTGTTTGTAGTTGTAAATTCATTTTTATTTATAGTTTCTTAGATCTATCTTATCCTAGACAAAAATGCTTAAAACTATATATATATGTACAATATATATAAATATATATATATATATTTTTTATATTTTATATATTTATACTTTTTTTTGGTTTTTATTCTTTTTTGTTCTATCCTACCCTAACCTACCCTACCCTACCCTAGCCTATGTAAGCCTGCCATTGGTGTTAGGCAAGCCCTGCCTTGAAGAAGCTGAAGCCATTGAAGTGTCCACTGACGCAGCTCCCCCCAGCCACCAAAAGCGTTGATGTTGGCGGACTACGTCTCCTCGATGGCGGCATGAGACCGATCTACAGAACCTGAGGCGCTCGGGCTCACTGAGCGCGACATCGGGTCCGTAGAGGAATCGCCGTTCTACGGAATTGCGACCCACGACACCGCCAATCTATCCTGGATCAGCCTACATCTATCTAAATAGAGGAATGCTTCTGGCGGGACAAAGCCATTAAGGCGCACTCTCTCGTGATATAAATCATTGGGGTAGTAAGCCCCGGAGATTAGGCTATTGACCGAAGCCATTGCTCTCGCAACGTAGCCTCGAATCAGTTTGATCAGGAAGTTATCCGTTATCCACCCGTACAATCCTGGCACAATTGTATAGGACCTCGTTCGGGTAAAATTTCGTGTAATCAGATTCGGGTGTCCTACGTAACCCGAGACAAGTCCTGAGACATTGTCTCTTAAACACCCGAATCCTTTCCATTAAGCTGGCTCTCACACTGAACCAGACGGGACATCCATAGGCAACCATGGGCCTGATTAAGGCCATGTATCAGATTACCTTCACCCTGGAATCAAGTTGGCTGCAATGAAGCAGCCATGTTGTCAGAGCGAAAGCACCTCGGGCCCTTGCCAGAGCAGCATCTACATGTTTGTCAAAATATAGATACTGGTCTAGCCAGATCCCAAGGTACTACACTTGGACTACACTTTGTTTCACCAGTGGGCGCCCGTCCTGTCCAAGAATTGAGAACCCGCGCCAATTTTTCCTAGTGTCTCGAGAGGCCCTAGACAGAGGCGGTCTGAACAAAATAGTTTCTGATTTCTGGCAGTTGATTTTCAACTTCTAGCCATCACAATACTCCTGAATTTTTTCGAAGTCACGCTGCATGAGAGTGACAATGACGCCGATCATTGGACCTGATCTGTACGCGATTAAATCGTTCGCATACACTATTGAATGGTGAAGAGAAACTATTAAATCACTGAAATAAATGCTGAAAAGGATCGGCGAGTTCACCGTACTCTGTTGCAGTCCGTTGTTAATATCAAATGTTTGGGTAAAAGTCACGTCGGCAATTTTCACTACGAACTTTCTACCTGTTAACATGTCAAAAATCATATACATATAGCAGTGGTTTAATTATGCCCAGCCGACTAAGCTTGTAATAAAGACCTTCTAGCCATACGGTGTCAAAGGCTTTTTCCAGTCAATCAGACAGGCACCCGTGCATTGGTTCTTGCATTTATTCCATTGGACATCCGACACGAGTTTCGACGCGGCATGTCCCGCTCTGAAACCGAATTAGTTATCCGGGATGATTTTATTGTCCTCAACCCATTTAGACAGGGCCCTATGGACCACCTTCTCGAAGATCTTGCTGATACTCGGAAGGAGACTTATCGACCGGAGATTTGCCGGGTTAGATGTGTTCTTACCCCTCTTGGAGATTGGTTGCACCACCGCTGTCTTCCAGTGCACTGGATAATATGCATTATTCAGTGCATTGTTGAACAGGATGGTGTACCTCTCTACAGCCACTGGTGGGAGGTGCCTAAGCACAACATTGGATATAGCGTCGATACCCGCGGATTTTTTCCTTTTCAATGACTGAACGATCATCTGGAGATCTTCCATCGAAATGAACAGGGTATTAGCCCCTTCATTGGTGACGGCATTATTTGCTATGAAATCGTCATCGAACCTGGTAAAACCAAGATTCTCGGATCGCCATTGACCGATATCACTTCTAAGGTAGGAGTCATGAAGTAGAACTCTGTTTTCCAATTCGTGGTTTGGACGAATGCTATCATTCACCTTGTACACTTCCTGGAAGACAGCTCCCACTGTCGCCACCTTCTCCTGAGGATCCTCAATCACGAAAAAGTCGTCATCCAGGACGGCGCTCTCGGGATCGATGCTAACTGTTCGTAGTAAACGTTCATTGTCTGACGTTCTCGGAAGCTTTAGATCCTGAATGTAATTTTGATTGTTTCTCCGAAATATTTAATTTATTTGCGGGAACATATTCGCGCTGTTGGATTTTACAGCACGAATTCTTTTGCTCCAATGCAAACTTACAGATATTTATTCGCCAGCTCTCTTCTAGTGACCTCTACCTCTTTCCTCGGCTCAAGAAACGCATCCGAGGCAGGAATTTTGAGGATAATAGCGAAGTTATGGCCGATGTTAAGTCGGTTTTGCAAGGGTCAAGACAAAGAATAAATGGACTAGATGTATTGACTTTCGGATCACCTCTCGTATTAAGTGGAGAATACGGCGGATGGGGCAGTAGTACGTAGCACAATTCGACCAATTTGGCCGTGGCGAGGGCGGAGGTGTTAGCTGGTGCGTTATCATGGTGGAAGAGCACCTTTTTTTTCATTAATTCGACATCGAATTGGCCCAATAATTTGGCATAGTATTGTACATCCCTGTGACCGTTTTGCCCTTCTCCAGGTAGTCGATGTGGATCGCACCTTGTGAATCCCAGAAAACGGGGGCCATCACCTTTCCGGCCGATGGGACAGTTTTCGCCTTCTTCGGAGCACGTTCGCCGGGTTAAGTTCACTGTTTCGACTGTTCCTTGGTTGGTCCATGTTTCGTCGACTGTCACGAAACGACGCAGAAACTCCTTCGGATTGCGCTTAAACAGCGTCAAACACTGCTCTGAAGTGGTCTCACGGTTGCGCTTGTTGTCCGGAGTGAGCAATCGCGGCACCCATCGCCGACAGTTTTCTCATGCCCAAAATTTCATGCAGAATTAGACTCACGCGATCTTTTGAAATGCCTACTGTCTCAGCTATCTCGCGCACCTTTAATCGGCGGTCTGTCTCCGTGGTAGCCGTTTTCGGGGCACCTGGACGTGGCTCATCAAAAACCGACGTGTGACCACGTTAAAACTGGTTAAACCAATTTTTTATGGTCGCCATCGAAGGAGTAGAGTCACCGTGGACACTCTTTCAAAAACAGGAATCGAATCATCGACCGATATTGCTCTTATTCCATTTTTCTAAAATCTGCGGACACTTCCGCTTCCACAAGCGGTCAAAACAAAACTACGAGTCCGATCCGGCTGAAATTTTGACAGTAGCCGTCTAGAGTAGTACTAGAATGTACAATACGGTAGAAAGTTGCTCTTGCGATACTGGCGCCATCTGGCGGTGAGGCTAAATACCTATCGGACCACTCTCGTAGCTCAGAGTCTGAGGTTAGCAGTGGAATAAAATATCCCGCAAAATTTCCGCTACGATCTAGAGTCGACAGCATTATTTAGTCTGGAGATATAGGAGGTGAAAGAAACTCACCAACACGCGAATGTACGTACACGCAGACATTTATTTCTAAAAATAATAAAATCGACTTCTAGAGAGATTCTAAAATATGTCTCTTTAAAAGTATCCATTTCAATAATCTCCAAAGGTAAAAAGACTAGGTCCGAAAGCGGTAACTTGAGGCACTCCATTATTATACTAGAATTATTGACAAATTGAAATTGAATAAAAACACAACGATTGTTAAGTTTAGTTTTGTATTTTACATAAAAAGTTTTTTTACATTTACAATTTCACATTCTTAGCAAATAAAAATGTTTTTTTTTTTTTTTTGGTTTTGTTTTTTATGCTTATCAACTCGGTTTTTCTATTTTTATAAACATATCCAGGAGCAGAACACAAAATTAAAAAGAGCAATCAGTAAAACAGATTAAGGCAAGTTCTTTATGTCGAAGGATCTCGAGTTTGTAAAAAGTAGGGAAAATTACAAATTAAAAAAAAAAATAATAAAAACAATTAAAACAAACATAGATATAACAGAAAAAAATCTCATCTTATCTATGACTACGTGTCTGTTAAGTTAGGAGTGCATGACTGGATCTTAACGGAGTGGGAGTTCTTCCATGGCGCGTTGTTTCGGGTCCTTCTCATCGGCAGGCACTTCCCTTCTGAACACAGCCTTGTATGCTATTGCGGCTACAGCACCGCCAGCCATTGGTCCGACCCAGTAAATCCAGTGATCTTGGAAGTCGGCATTCCATAAAGCTGGTCCAAACGACCTGGCCGGGTTCATGCTGGCACCGGTGTAGGCTCCCTAAATAAAGACAAAAACGTAAATTGGTGAACTAACAAATCGGTTAATGATACTTACGCCAGTGATGGCCAGCGAAGAGACAGTTAGACCAAACTTGATTGCTACTGAGTCGTGGTGCTTGGCGTTTCTGGGATCCCAAACCGCACACACAACCAAAAGGAGTGACATGGTGAGTATAAATTCAATACCAACAGCTTGAAGGCTCGATATTTCGCTAACGGGCACTGTCACACACATGCCATGAGCGGCACCCGGTGCATTAATGACATTTGTCGGAACGAGTGTCTTTAGTACTCCGTAACCGATGAATCCACCAAGCAGTTGAGCAGCAACATATAATGCACCAATTGGTGGTGTCACCTCTTTGTATATAACAGCTGCAAGCGTGACAGCTGGATTCATATGAGCTCCCGAAACACAACCGAACGCCTGAACCAGGATCATAATGACCAGACCGAAGTTCAGAGTCATTTGAAAGTGGGTGTTCGGGAAGACGTCACTTTTGATGCAACCCATACAGCCGAGGAACACCAGCAGGGCGGTCGAGATCAACTCCGCCAAGAAGACGGTGATTTTATCCAACGTGGACACCTTCATTTTGTGCTACTAATCTGAAATGGAAAGTAAAACAAACGAAATGATTTAGTAAAGAGATCGTCACGCTACTTTGTTTATAAAGCGATTCAAATGGCTTTTGACATGGTTTTTTATACTTTTACGGCCTTACGGGGTGTTTTTACGTCAATACGTTCAAGTGGATAAGTCGATATCTAATTGCTGATCCCCGTCAAGAGATAGTGACATATGCCAGTCTAATCGATAACTGCTATCGCACCGTGTCTAGTGACGGAACTTGGCATCGGAACACCAATTTGATCCAGCTCCGCCCTTGATAACCGCTCTATGAATGAATGGTTGATTGACCTAAAGGCTGTACAGCTGAATGGATAACTGGGTGAATGGGCGAATCCTTGTGATTTTGAGAGGAAACTGTACATGAATTGCTATCGAACCACTACCCTAACAATGCATCTTGATTTCGCAGTTTTAATTGCTTTTCCACTCCACTGTCGAATACAAGGATAACGAAGCTTTTATGGCCGTATCCACTTCAAAGAGACGTTTTAATCGACTATTGATAGCCCGATTATTCCCCAATTGGACAGAGATGATTGTGATTTAATTGACATCATATATTTACAGTTCACAAGCTGCCAGTATTGGAGATAAGCCAATCACGAGTCGTGAGTCTGTTTGTCGGCGACGAGTGACACTATTGTTTATGGGAGATAGTCGATCGGTTATTTTTGTCGTGCAAGTGTTTATACTAAGCGGCGCAGTTGCGCAACGAACTAGGAGATAACAAGTTTATTTAAAGCATGTGCTGAGGATACTAATGATACAAATGAACACGAATAACATGTGGCCTGATCGTCGGGCATACTAGAGCGTTTCGCAATGGGATAGGTGCTTCATGTGATATGAGGAAGTTGGGAGATTGTTTAGCGCAAAGTCACTAATCACCGAAAGGGAATTAATCAAAATCTTTTACATCTCAGTGATGCTGGTGATGTCATTCTGGGCTTGAACGCTAATTGGATGGTTTTTATTGTTTTTCGCACTATTTTTTGACATTGATGTGATTAGTTGCGGTTTTGGATCAGGAATTATGTAATCGCTAGAAATTAGATATTTTCGTGTAAGCCTGTACCCGGTTACATCATATGTATTCGATGTAAAATGACACTGCCTTAAGTACCGATCAAGTGATATCTGAAAGCTTGGGTTAACGTCCGAATTAAGAAACTCTGTTAGTCCCATATGCCGTTTGCTGTGTGTCTGAGCGGTTTAACGTTGGTTTTCAATCACTCTCAATAAGGTCAAGGTCATACAGGGATCCTAAAAAGCTCAAGTCACAATTTTCCAGCCTCAGGACGAATGTGATATAGCTACTATCAGATGTCTTGGTCACTAGTACGTTTTTGAAACCTTCGTATGGAATACAAATTTTCTGTCATCAAAATAAAAAGAAAAATTACCCGGACGTCAGCCATGGCTATCAAATGCATTTTTCCCTCAGTTGATTGTAAGCATTTACAGGATCATTGGATCTACAATGTGTGCTCAAAAATTAAGGTGACTGAAAAAAATGAGTATTTTTCGTAAAAATAAAAAAGTCACCTTATCTTTTGAACACACTTTTTATGTTGCAACTTTCGAAGTTAGTAAATCGGTGGATTGATCTTGATCTTACCTTGATCTTCATTTTACAATCTATGGAGCTTTCGCTCTCGTCCAGTACGTCTGGTCCACTAAGTAAGGTTTTTTTTTGGAATAATTATTGAGAGCCTTTAGTCCACCACCTCTACCTACCTATCTACGGTTGAAAGAATAAGAAAAAAAAAACTGGAGCGAATAATTTGAAAAGCCACTGTATCAAACCATTGACATCGACCATCGCAAAGACAGGGAAGAAATACTCAAGCATAGTTGGGCAAAGTGGCCGTTTGTAGGAAAAACAATGCCAAAGGCTTTCGTCGCTCTCTCATAACTTGATCCGTTAAATGGTAATTTAATTTGAAGGAGAAATGAGGGTTAACCCAGCGTCAATATATTGTACAAGACGATATTGCAGTCAATATTGCCATTGCCTGTTTCATCTTGAAAAGAAACTTGAAACAAGACTGACAGCAGACATGAGTTAACAGAGACAGATAGCATTTAGACATTTAGACCGATACTTCGGAAAGGAAACTGACTGCAATGAAATCCCCCCATATTATGGTTGCCATTCCTTCGTAAATTGCCGTAAATTAGGTCGCTAATGGGACAATCAAAGAGGCCCTTAAATATTGAGGCAGCGACGGTTGCCAAAGGAATATCTTACATTCATGATTCTATTCGAGAAAGGTTCCATAAGCCAGACACTAAAATCAACTCCATTTCTGCTCCCACCAATCACTTATTCAAAACCATAAAGGGAGTGAATTATGTCCATAAATGATGCCTCATACTTCTAATTAGTGAACGTGTACGAGGCGCTGTCTATATTAATACTTAGCTTTCCTCCTTTAGCTTTTTTTTCAATTAATTTCTTTTTCCTTTGATGAAACATGAATGTATTTAGGAAGAAAATGCCTTGAAGGAGGATTTCTTTTCTTCATTTTAGGGATTTTGAGAGCTTAGGTACCAGGCCTCGAGGTAGCGAACATATAGGGACTTTGACACAATGGAATAGCAAATATAACGCAACGAGTTCAATAATATTTTTCTTGGAAAAGTACGTTTTAAAAATAAGTGTGGTACCTCGTGCGGCTCTGAGCCGAATATTCATATTCATTTCCTTTATGGATTATACTCGTATGATCAAAGACGTTCAGGATTCTAATTCTACTCAATTTGATGCTTCATCAAGGATGGTAAAAAAATATAATGGGTAAAATAAGTTGAGGAAGCAAAGTTTGCAGACCATAAGTGCTTTCTGGACTGGCAGTCACGATAGATGCATTATTTAACTTCCGTTCCCTTTAATCATTTGTAGTGTACTGATGTGGCTCGAATGGGCAAGTTCGCAATTTCAAATAGGGAACCCCCCCCCCCCCCCTTTACATGGTAATGATTGACCTCACAGAAGACCATGATTAAAGGAACAAAACTTCAAACCTGAAAAGGGTCGAACGATTTAGACGAGTCTATAAGGGCTGAAGTCCGATGTGAGCTTTGATTGTCACTGTCACTACTTCTCTTTAATTTGGTGGAATACGTTATGAGATGGCAATAACCTTTAATTGAATCACACCCGCTAACGATATTTGGGCTAACGATAACCTCTGGGAAATACTGAGGAAACAGTTAAGAAGAACGCGGAAAACCTAATAATGGCAGGTTGACGTGTTCAAATACTGCTTCTTCACGATCTTAAGGAGAATCGATGGTGGAAAATAGGACAAAGAAACAGGCGAGTGGAGAACTCGAGGAACTCCATTCAATCCCAACAGAGTCCGAGTAATAAAATTGTGAAGCATAAGATGAGCAGGTCAAGTAGAACGACTGGACAGTGGACAATAGAAAAAAAGAGAGGAAAACCCGAGGAAAAATACCGTGCCGTTGTTTTTTAGGACAATCCAAAGACGGACCTAGAAGGGATGGAAAGAACAGTGAAACATGGAAAGAACATTCTCAAGACAGGGAAGCTTGGCGGAGGGTCTAGACTTTCGGGTTCCAAATGGCCGGTAAGAATTATAATAATAAGTGAATATTTTCAAACCGATTTGAATAAGTATGAGTATAGTATTATGACTCTATGATCACATTTAAAATGGTGAAAATACAATCTTCCTTTAATGGCGGTGACTAAAAGGCTAATTGAGAGAGAGAAGGTCTTTGGAGACAGTTCTTGAGATTGTCGGTGCAAAAGTTTTGTATGTCATTCATGTTGGCATAACGCATTCTTTCAATATCAAATGTTATTTTTGTCAAAGAAGATGTCACGAATATTGGTCGGTGAGATGAGGCCTTATCATACAATAAGCTTATCATTTTCTTCAGCACGATATTCTGAACAATTCCGAAAATTCAATTCCCCATTTTGCTGTAGTGAGCCAGAGACAAGCTTCTCTCATTCACTTATGTTACGTACGAATGGTATTATCGGGATCCGAACTCGCCCACCGTGCATCAGAGGCCGACACACTACCTGCTGCGCCACGGTGCTCTCAAATTCCAATTAGACGTCGTTAATTGACTGAGATCTGTTCTAAGATTTTTGGGCCTGTACTAGTCCGATTGACTCATTTTCTCAAAAATGAGGACCGTCGTGTCGATAAATATGTCTCAAAAGGGTTTGAAATACAAGAGACCTTGTATCCTATACCTTGACCTTCTTCACCTATAAACCCTCTACGGCTTAGGCAAAATGTTATTTTCATGCCCCTTCTTTCGGGATGTCCTTTGTTTATTCCGCAATAACCATATGAAATCCGCCTATTCAAGTCCAAGGGATTTTTGGAAATGAGATAAACTAAAATCAAACGCATATTAGAAATAAATTGTGGCTAAGAACCATCTCGATCACGGTAGCTTTCAAACGCAAAAAAAAATTATCAAAATCGATCCATTCGTTCAGGAGCTACGATGCCACAAACAGACACGTCAAACTCATAATACCCCTCTTTGCGTCGGGGGTTAAAAAAGGCCGAAATTGATTCTCGGAAAGATGATGACGGAATTGTCGTTTTGAAGTGGAAGGACACACGGGATGTTGGTAAGCTCTCTACAAAACGCACCTCTACGCACCTGTTTTATTGCCAATTGCACATAGAAGAACATCACAAATAAATTCTCAGCGCTCCGCCAGCTCAAATCCACCTGCAGCTCCTAGGCCAAGACGACAGGCTCAGAGGTCATTATTCAAGCCTGACGCAATTCTAGCTTACAATAAAGGAAGAAGAATGTGCCACAACTCTGCGTAAAGATATAAAGTGGTTCAAGAAATTAGGAGTTGAGTTGCTGGAGTTTCAGTTGTCAATGCTTGGGTCGTAAACAAGCATGCAACAAAAAGCAAAATCTGTATACGCAAGTTTAGAGAAATCTTGGTAAGTGAGATTCTCAACATTGCAACAGGTTTGACCCGAGCAGAACATAGTTCCCCACGTACCGAAGTTCATCACTTGAGGGATAGATTAAATGATTCCGGAAATAAAATTCGCAGAAATTGCAGTGTTTGTTACAATAGAATCTCCAAAGAAAAGGGTCGGTTTTTGCTCGGAAAGAATCAAGGCAAACTATGTAGTACTATTTGTGAAGATTGTCAAAATGAACCCCAATTGTGCCGGGAATATATCATTCTTATTCTTAAATACATTTTCTTCCAAAATTAAAACATATTTTTGTAAATTGAATTTTTATTATTGAATTAAAAAGTTATATTAATAATAAAGCTAATATCACAGACGTTAACATTAGCTTCAACTGTTTTATTTCATATTGAATATTTATACCTCTAAACTTACTTTCTTTTTTCTGGTACTTTCCTGTATAATAATTTTACAACTCGATTCCCTGAAAAACTACAGAACTGCAATTTACGAAAAGGCAAATGTCAGACAGGGTAAGATTTCAGTGAGACAAAAAAAAAAAATTACATATAGGATAGGATAAGGGAATTCAATATATACGTATTTGGTCTAGACTGGGTTACCCAACTTTCACTTTTAAACCAGTGAAATGCCCCACCCGTAGCTACAGTTTTGAGATATTTTTTTCATAAAATTGGGAAAGCTCTTCCATAAGCAGTTGCAAATTGAGTAAAATACATCCGGGGTTGGTATCTTAGTTTGATGTTTCAAATATGTTCAACATCTGATTCGGACAATTTTACCAACCTAACGGCCAAAACAACGTATGAAACGGTCATGAACCGCGAAATTATAAAATTCACGTAACTTTTCGAACCCGCACATACATGCTTGCTAAAAACAAATCTCGAAGAAGAGGACTAAACATGATACAATCGTCGAAAATCACTTTAAAATATATATGATTAAGACCTTTCCCTTTTCAAAATAAGTTCAGGAACTCATTAAGTTAATCTACGGACATAGGTTTCAACCTTGTCGAAAAGTTTGTAAATGGTATTCCATATTGCTGCCGTGTTGAACACCAAATCTTCAAGGGGAAAACGTAAAACTTCAATCTCGAATGCTGAAATATCGAATGAAGGACATGTTGCATGTGTTCCCAACAATGAACCTCTATTCGAAATAAATTGAAATCGAGGCGTATAAGCTTTGCAGGCAATCATATTGTGACAATTTATATATCTTCCCTTTATCTGCCACTATACCAATTACGGAAATATGAAACTTTCAGGACAAAGGACTTATTGGGTACTTCCTTACCATGAGGTTCCGAATTAAGAAAGTCTCTTTAACGAACATTCAACTTTTGTAATTCCTTTCCTGCACTACCGGAGATGCTAATGTCATCAGCCCACCAGGGTTAATTGTATAGTATATTCAAAACAGTTTTAGTTAATAGGTTCCTAACAATTAAACCCAATCGTCAAACCCAACGACGGATAGGAAATCCCGACATAAGGATATCCTCAACAGGAAACACTTCAGCGAAGGGAACACGCACTTGCTGCTCTTCGGCAACCACTTTCGCTAATCTTCACTCGGTCGTTTACAATCATTTTCTTGCCCATCGACCCCGCATCCAATTGAAATACAACGACTTTCGAAAATTCCCTTGAATACTACCACTTTGCACACCGTTCCCAACCAAGTACATCTCACTATGTTCGTAAATCACCGCCAACCCTTATCCGCCCACTGCTTTCCCTGCTTTCGTGATATTCATGTTATCTCATCAATAAATCACATGTAGCACCATCCTAAGCATCTTAAAGGCAACACGAATACTCCTCACCGTCGCGCTACACAGTTGACTTACTTTCTACTGATTTACAACAGCAATCTTGAAATATAAGATTCGTATCGTATCTGATTTAAGTGCGACACAAATTTACAATTGTATCTCTCAACCGTATCGCAACTAAAAAAAAATCACCGAGTCAATCCGCGATCCGTGAAATGTAACGAAAGACTAATTTTTATTTTATATTAACATCGTACTTATATTATTGCCTTAATCTCGAATGGGCGGGTTATCGTAAAAATAAGAACTTTATCTTGTATCTCGGATGCGATGCCGAGAAAGACGTTTCCATAATAAATATTGGATAATGTCTTCAGCTGGGAAAGATTGGATTGTGGCGAAATAATGTTATCACGTCTCGCCTCGATAAACATTTTTAACTTTTACCTTCCTCTGGTCGCAAGACTGCGCGTCTTGTTTGCTCTCTGTATTGTGAATTATTGTCATCGATAAGACGATAATGTGCGATAAGGTGAACTTTGAAAAATATCCAGACGTTCCTTGCTTAGGATCCGATGATGGTTTGCCGGCGTGTCATCGGTGCGGATATGTGTCACATGTCTACACTGTCATGTGGGTTATTCTAAGCGAATTTAGTTTGTTTTGTTTCTTTGCGGATTGTTCTCAAGTGTAAAGTGGGAACGTGATAAGGGAGACGACGATGATATAAGTAGAAAAATATGTTCGCAAAAGCAGATAAACGCTAATATTATGGCAGACGAAGAGGCAAGAATTTGAATTTGATCTTCCTTCGTTATTGTTAGCTTTGTCAGAGTAAACACCAAGGTACTGATAATCCACGCAGAGCCGAAGTACTATTTTATACAACAGCGAGCTATAATAATAGCTTTACTATATCGCCAACATTTTTTGTTTCTAAAAAACGACATGTACTTGTGGACTTAAGTCTTACTGATAGGGGTTCCTAATTGGAAGGCAATTGAATGATTTTGATAAGTGTTTACCTTTTTCCACGTGCGGGAGACGTGGTAAATATTTACAAAATGCGTGAATGGCGCTATCGACCTTTATGGAGCCTTGATATAAACACACTTCGAATCTACTCTCGAAGAGTAGTTTGTCAAACAGGGGAACTGACTCAACCAAAATGAGAATATTATGTTTATGCTAAATAATATGTGGATTTTTAAGCGATTGGTTTTAAATTGTAGAATATGTACAAAAAGGTCGTACAAAATTTTTCTTTAATGAATAAACAAATAAACAAATACTTGCCATTTATTTTTTAAGGATTATTCTTTGTAAATACTGACTACAATGAAGTCTTAAAAGATTCATACGTAGAGTTCAATTTTAAGTAACTTTTTTGGGCAGACTGGCTAACACCCCTCTAATAACATGTGTAACGTTGTTTTCTAAGGATGCCATTGACGCTGGCTTATCGACATAGATGAATGATTTGACGTATCATAATAAAAAATAGTCTAACCGCACGAGCCAGCCAGCCAATTGACTGGTAAAATAGTTAAAGAGTTTGGTACTCCGAACTCATTTCTCTATTAATTCATCGATTCGCTTGCTGTGTGCCATGTGGAGGTGGTCATGGTGCAATGGTAATCATCACCAAATATTGAGCCGAAGGTCTGAAGTTCAAGTCTGTCTGTAGTCACGAAAAATTCCTATACGGAAAAACTGTGCAACAACACCAGTTGTGAATGAGAGATAATCAAAAAACGCACGAAGGCATAACACTCGCAGTACAAGATCACTTCAAAATTCATACTTGGTGCGTGCATTTCCAATATAACACATTAATGAGATCGAAACAAAGAGGTTACTGGGAACTACAACAAACGCGACTAATTAAGTCGAATGTCTCAAAAAATCCTATCTAGGACAACCACCCCCGGAGAGCAGTGAACGAACATCTTCGACACAAACCGCCTGCACCCCGTCCAAGTTGTGTGACACACTCTTGAACCTGCACGAATCCTAACAAAAAAAAAAAACGATGTGGTGCTGTCTTGCTAGAACCACATGTCGACTAGGTTCAACTCGTGCATCTCGGCCAAAAATATCCTTAAATAAAATCTCCCACGTAGTCGAGCCACATAATCTCAATTGCTGCAAAACGCGACTAATGGACTAATCCGGGTCTTGGTCGAGTTAGTAGGCACTTTTCTTGTCCAAGTCTTTTTGTGGTAAAATGCCTATACTAACTGCGTATATTTAATTTTGACACGTGTTACGAATCATACGTGAGCTGTTAAAACAAAACACTGGAAAACCAAACAGGCAAAAAACCACCCTTTATAAAATCCTGACGTCGGCAATAACCTAACGAGGCGGAAATAGGGTAGAAATGTTTACCTTCATTGATGGCATTAGGTGACTCATGGTTTTAGCTCTTTCGAAATTCGTTCATGGTTAAAAAAAAGCTTTTGAAATTATGTCTTATGTTTTCTTTAATTTACCGCAACACTATTTCATTAAATTAAATATTACGCACTTGACATCTGTTCTTTTGTAGAGCATCTTAGCAATGCGGTTAAAATTTAATTTTGTCGAATGATGGCGCATTACGTCACACGAGTCATGTTTATCAAACATAGGGGCTGGAGCTCTACATTTTTAAAAAAGCAACGGAATGAGGGCCATGATCCCAAGGACATTTTTCTTCGGATCGGTTCACTTAAATAACGTTGCTCTTGTGCGAATCTTTAGACTTTGTAGCAAGAACTCTAGCCGGTATACCTCCACGAGGTGAGTTGAATCTTAAATTCAACGACGTATCGGTACGAGTAAGTCCAAGTTGTATTACCTATTGCGGCACTTCTTGTAAGCCGACTTTAACATTAAAACCTTGCCACAGTTTGATCCATTTTTCTAGCAAAATTTTACTAAAATTCTGTGACTCATTTTATAAAGAAATAAATATTCACGATCACGCCAAGACACAGCCTGACAACAAACCAAAAATCAAACACAAATGCTCAACTCTTGAGAGTCTTAGCACAATTTGCTTACAGACGATCTGTCGGAGAATTATTGGAATTTGGCTTGGAATAGCTATAGAGCTTCATGCAATTCATCTTAATCCCACGTCTGTGGCATTCTAAAGATTAATAACGCCCGGCATTAAAACAGCATCACATCGGTTGCCGCCGATAATATAGGATCGAAAGTCGCGCCTAGTAATAAATAATCTCTGAATGCTAGTCATTTTTTTTTTGTGTCCCTTTTGATATTCTTCCGGGAGACACATGTCCCATTTCAACAACGCATTAAAGTTATTTAGCATATTATGAATATGGTGGGCCTTTGAAAATAAAGATTCGCGATATTTAATCACCCAAGTGAGTCAACAATTCAAAGGTTGATGAAAAATATTGAAATAAAAA
The DNA here is from genome assembly GCA_958301585.1 of Merodon equestris. Classification (NCBI taxonomy): domain Eukaryota; kingdom Metazoa; phylum Arthropoda; class Insecta; order Diptera; family Syrphidae; genus Merodon; species Merodon equestris. The sequence continues at coordinate 94,822,353 of OY284417.1, read as the reverse complement.
TTACTACTGCCGAAGATAGGAAAAGGTCTTGCATGCCAAAAAGTAGACGTTCCACCGAGAACATTTCTGCATAAAGTGTCTCAAAAGAATATCACTATGGTCTCAAGCACTAAGCCTCTTTGGCTTGCACGTTTATAAAATTCAATTAACACAAGTTTTGCAAACATCATCGCAGGATTTATATGATCTTCAGCTTGATCGCTGATTTTTATATTAGATGGATTCGTCAAACAAATCCTCAAATAATTAAAAAAAAAAAACTTCTACTACAACCACAAGGTTATACTTTTGGGTGTGATTTTTGGAAGGTCCACATGAAAGAGCTGTTACTAGCAATGGAGAACAATGACTGATGCAATGACCGACACAGATGATTGATATTTTCAACATGCTTGAGCAATGATACAGATAATGAGCCAAATTTTGATCTATTGCGGTCTCAGATTTCAGGACGATTAATTTTACGTAATTTTTTCACCTTGTATGCTTGGCAATCCAGAAAAGGTAGTTCAAACCGACACAAAGAATGCCTAAAGGACGAGTTAAAATACGTTAGGATAACACAAGGAGATGCCTTGTCAACAATTCTTTTTAATTTGGTACTGAAATACGTAATGAATATGAGAGAGGAATAACCCTTAATCGAATCACGCTCTAGGTGAATCTGACAACCTGGTCTTCAGGGAGATAGTAGAGAAACAATTAAGAGAAAGGAAACAGTTTGGTAATCAATCAGCCAACATTCATACGGCAAGATCGATGTACAAAAATTCGGATTTGCACAGACTTCAACTTGGCGAATTTTGCGTCGGGACTTGGGCCAATACCTATACAAGATTTAACTGACCTAGGAGCTCAAAATTCATGACCATAAACAACGACCATAGACAACGACGTTTGTTTGCTGACTGTGCTTCGGAGTATTCGGAAGAGAACCCATATTTTGGCCGAAAAATCATCACTAGCGACGAGGCGCATTTTTGGACTAATGGCTGCGTTAACAAGCAAAAGTGCCGCTATGGGACGACACCAACCCACACGCGGTTCATGAGGTGGCAATGCATTCTCAATAAGTTACCGCTTGATATGGATTCTGGGCCGGCGGCGTCATTGGTCCGTTCTTTTTGGAATTCGACGTTGGTAAGGCGGTCACCGTCAATGGCGAGCGCTACAGAACGATGATAATTAATTTTTTATGGCCAAATTGAACCATATGGACGTAGACGACATGTGGTTCTAGCAGAATGGCGATTGGAGGATAATGTTATCTCTCGCAAAGATGACGTGAATAAAAGCGATTTGACCCCGCCAGAATTTTTCTTGTGGAGTTTCCCCAAGTAGCAGGTCCATGTGGTTAAATTACAATCGACTAATGCCCTTAAGGTGAACACGGGACATCGCCATCAGCCGGATCTATGCGAAAGAGTCATTGGAAATTGGACCACTGGGATACGTGCCACCGTATCAAGTCGAGGCGGGCATTTGAACCTTTCAAATAAAAAAAATTGTTAATATCTCACACGCAGCTTGTTTTATTTGATTTCAATATCATTCCCCCTTATTGAAAAACCCTTTATAAGTGTGACCTTAGAAGAAATGGAACAGAATATCGAAACATTGAAGCATCATACTCATGGTAGATGGAGTTAGCATAGGGAAGCCAACGAGGCCGGTAATAATAATTACGATGGTGACACAAACTGGGTACCTATATTTTGGAATTTAACACTAGTGTTAAACCCTAAACACCCCAACCCTAAAGAATGATCCTTTGTTTGTGGCTTTTTGAAAGGTAAGACAACATTTGGACCAATATGAGCAAGTCTCTGAAGGTGTCGATATTCGTGGTGATACTTGTTGGATGATAATGCGCCGTCTGATCAACAAATTTTTTGGACAAAGGTGGCATCCCATCAACTATTCACGTTGGGAACTGGCTTAAGACCGTTCGAAGTCGGCGTATTAAGTAAAGAATGTACTTGAGTATAAAAGAAAGGCATTATGCGACCATAGGCGTCATTCAAAAGTTGTGCATTGGTAATCTTGGAAATCTTTGAAGGTCACATGTGGTAATAAGCCCGTACCAGATTTTCTCTTTCTCAAATGACTTCAGGGCCGGCCTTAGCAAGATATATTACAAACTTTCCGTTTCTGCCATCGATTTGACTTTGATGAAAATGTACAATCAGGGTCTTAGTTCTACTCAGTCATACATCTATTAAGTATTCACTTGAATCCACTTCAAAGGCCCGTCTCCATCCCTCTGCGCTTCTTTGGGTTTGAATTCTGTCATTTCCCCGCCACAAGGATATAGATATAAGATATGCTTTTATTTGCTCTGTCAATCCTGGTCTTTAATGATTTCTATTGTAACATTGCCGTATCGAGAAGCCTTCAAAACATTCACTTAAGACATACAACTTCCTTTTCACTTTAGCGATTTATTTTTTAGGATTCCCTGGGTTATTCTAAACCTGGGAAAAGCAGCATTCAATCCTAAACGTCTTTGATCATAAGAGCCCTAGAGGAAATGAATATGAGTATTCGGCTCTAAGCAACATGAGGTACTAGAATTTTCCGAGAAAATTATTGTTGAACTTGTTGCTTTATATTTCTCATTTCTCCGTGTTTATCTGTCCACGACCTCGACCTGTTACGTAAGCATCCTAAATCCCCAAGAAAAACAAGACAAATCCTCTTTAAAGACATTTCGTCCTTGGAACATACTCGTACCTGCTCCAACAAAGGAATAAAAAGTGTATTGGAAAAGTACCAAATTGACAAGCTTAACATAAACAGCGCCTCGCACACGTTCACACCACGTTAGTCGCATTAGGCGGTAAAACTGATTATCCGTCAATCAACATACCGTAGAAATCATCAGATTGACACCAATAATTATGAGTGACATTAAGTGGTATTTGCCGCAAATTAAAATTTACCACATTACTGCGACCACCCTTCGATCGGAAAGCCTAGTACTCTCTTTATAAATGTGTCGAAAGCACTTGTGTCATTGCGTCTTCCTTCTTCCCGCCCCAACTTTTTCCGATTGTTTGTGTAATTTACGACAGCCTTCGCGGTTGTTCTTAATTTTTTCTATATTTCCCCAGATGTATCGGCGGCACGGTGATGGTAGGACAAATCGAATGCTTAAATGGAAGGTACACAAAAGCGAGTTTTTTACTCTAGTTGAACGGATGTCTACGGCTCATGAATTCAATGCAACCGTGGAACTGAATGAGTAGTATCGGTGGCTCGTGGTGGATAGAGCTATCAATTACCATTGCGGCGTTCCTTTCTTGTTTACTATTCACTGCGGTTTGATAGGCTTCAATTGAATGAAATTCTCGTTTGAGGTAATCGAGAATGATTCAGAGAATCCAAATGGACTGTTTACGCTCTTATGCCTCGTTCCGGATACAACGAACGCGATATGCAAATACAACTAGGGGCGTCGCTGGGTGTTTTTTACTGTGGCGTATGTGGAACTTTTGTGCTCGAGCAATACTCATATGTACTTGCATGAAACTGATTAGCAAAGCGTTCGTGCGAGGTGGAACGCCGGGTCGATGACCAGTTAATGAGGGCTATGGGCATGAAATAAGGTATTCTTGTCGGGCAGGGTTAAGAGGATATGGTTCTTGTTAATCATACGCTTATCGCGGCTACAATCTTATGCATATGTGCACATAGTCAATTACCCAATGGTAGGTGCGGTGTGACGCAGTATGGATGATTCAGGGTAGTGTGCTAACGAGCTATCTCATCATTTATTCTGCGGTGGCGTAAAATGTCCAAGAAATCAACGAGTCTTATCAGCAGAAGACTATGGAACCACCCTGCGATCATTATTAAATATTTTCCACCCTGACCCAACACGAGTTCCGAAAATAGAACTTTAAGATTATGGATCGTGATTATTGGGAATTATGAAAATAGAAATCGGGTGTGACGCTCGAGTAAGCACTCGAGGTCATGAACATGTGTCTGATAACCAGAACACATGTTACAGCTCATATTCAGCTCAATTTCCTTTCTAAATTACTAGCAAGCAACTATAACATGAACTCAACCAAAAAACGTCGGAAATTTGTGAGTTCCAAGAGTCTTCTAATCTTTAGGTAAAAGGTCTATTGGAAACGCATGAATAGTGTATTTGAATGGATAAAGCGGAAATTCTGATATCACGAACATCAATTATGAAGCATTTTTCTCGTAAGTCTTCTTAAGTCGCCCCTTTAACCTGGAGTGATAGAACAGTATACTCGATTCACGATCGTATTTAAACTTAGGGACTTATTATAAGTAGTGCGACTTTCATTTCCAAAAACTATAATATATGTATATGTATTCTCGTGTATACAATGTCATGTGTCAAAGTGAAAAGAATTATCATAAAGGGGATATAACCGTCCAACAAGTCGGAATTTCGGCTATGAATGGTGTGTCTGTGAGGTTTGTTCAGAAATTGCCACATGTTGACCAAAAGAATCGTCGCATGAGGATAACTCGGGAGCTGTTAAACGACCTGAGTGATGACTCAGATTAACTGAAAAGCGTCCTTACTGGAAATGAAACATTGGTATATGTTTATGACATTGAAACCAAGACGGAGAAAAGCACGTCGTGTTCGGCCGAATGCGAAAGTTTTGCACACTGTTTTCTTCGTTTATAATGATTTGGTTTATTCTGAGTTCTTGCCGAAAGATCGTACGGTAAACAAGGCGCCGCAGCATTTGTGAGAAGCTGCCGACAAGATACACTGCGAGGCGTATACGAAACTTCTTTCAGAGTTTCATGCCTGCTGTCTTGCTGACCCTCTAAACGAGGTTTCTCTGAAGGAAAAGCCCCAAAACGTACTTGAATATGTTAGACCCGAGTAGGCGCTAGCTCACTGCATCATTTCTAAGGCGAGACAGTCGCTGCCGCATTTGTAAGAGGCTGTCGAATAGAAGCACTACAGTGCGTATACGTAACTTTTTTTCTATGTTGGTTACTGTTCTTTCCTGACCCTCTAAATGATGATTTCCTAAAGGAAAAGCTCCAAAATAAGCTTGAATATGTTAGGTCGGAATAAGCACTAGCTTCCGGTATCATTTTTAAGATGAGGCAGTGGACGCAACATTTATGAGAGGCCGCCGACAAGATGCACCACAGTGCGTATACGTAACTTTTTCCTATGTTGGTGCCTGCTCTTTCCTAACCCCCTAAAGGAGGTTTCTCTGAAGGAAAAGCCCCAAAATGTACTTGAATATGTTAGACCCGAGTAGACGCTAGCTCACTGCATAATTTTTAAGACGAGACAGTGGCTGCGGCATTTTAGAGGGGCTCCGACGGAATGCACTACGGGGCGTATACGAAACTTCTTTCAGAGTTTCATGCCTGCTGTCTTGATGACCCTCTAAACGAGGTTTCTTTGAAGGAAAAGCCCTAAAATGTACTTGAATATGTTAGACCCGAGTAGGCACTATCTCACTGCATCATTTTTAAGACGAGACAGTGGTCGCCGCATTTTTGAGGGGCTCCAACAGAATGGACTACGGGGCATATACGAAACTTCTTTCAGAGTTTCATGCCTGCTGTCTTGCTGACCCTCTAAACGAGGTTTCTCTGAAGGAAAAGCCCCAAAACATACTTGAATATGTTAGACCCGAGTAGGCGCTAGCTCACTGCATTATTCTTAAGACGAGGCAGTGGCCGCCGAATTTGTAAGAGGCTGCCGAGTAGCAGCACTACAGTGCGTATACGTAACTTTTTTTTCCAATTCCCGTGTATGCTTCCTTGCTGACCCCCTAAGCGAGGTTTCCCAAGATATAGGCTTTATTTCTCTACATCATACGAGAGAATAACTGCGAGATCTGAGGTGGGGAGTGGGGTGAAGACACAAAAATTCATGAATTTTACATTTGCAAGGACCGTGTTTGACATTTGTAAATGAGAGAATCGACAGCTAACATTCACTCTCTTGTTGGCTATAGACTTGTGCTCAAAGTTCATTTGCTTTTTGGATTTTTTTTTCGCTGGAAGTGATTCCCAATGTTGTGGTTTTGTCGATTGTTTCGATCAAACCTAGGTGGCGGGTACCAAAAAAGTGATTAGCCGCACATCTTCTTAGGCTTAGCTTTGCTGAGTTAAAAAAGAGCATATTTACTGGCAAGCATTATTGTCGTTCTGGACACGCCTAATAGACTAAATTCAGGTTCTATGACAGAACTGGTGGCAGCAGTGAGCCATATACCTGGATGTCAGTTTAAAAGATATGATTATTGCGGTCTGAACCCTTGTTAAAATCAAAGAGAATGGTTGGTACACTTCTTAAAGAGTGAGACCGGCCGATTGACTGGATTAAAAGAGCGTGCTGTGTCAATAGTTGTAATGAGCTTGTGGATGGACAACCTTAAGCAGTTTAAGTCCATTGTCTGTCGTATCACGCATCGCTCCGGAAAATGTCAATACTTTTATGGAATTGATATCCTGTATCCATACTCCATATGAATGACTCATTTCCATGGTATTATTACTAGTATCACCGCCTTTGACATGACGCAGGTTTTGTTACCTTCAATGTGGGTTAATAATTCGAGTGAATGAACTTGTTAAGTAACTTGGAATATGATATATCGTTAAGTAATGACCGAAGTAAACGTGTAGGCCTTTCGTGTTTAGTCATTATTTGTCTACTTTATATGCGAATGTAAGCAGTCTTCTCTCGTTCATATGATAACTGAATTCTAATTGGAACCAACACAAGGTGTGTTAATACAGTCATCGGCCAAATATGCTTTACTACTTAAGGCCCAAGATAGACTCGCAAATTACAAATCATACTTCAATCTCATTCAGCAAAACTCTACAACTTTGAAACCTTTAACTAGTTTCATGAGACTACGGAGCTCAAATGTCGCTAGTAACTGCAAAACAGAGTGCAAAAGTTCGATTATCTAATTCTGCTTATTGTAGAATTGTCATTTGATTATGAAACTTAGCAACAAAGTCATGGAAAGATCATAACCTCCTAATGAATTCCAACTTACGTAATATCCTCGGACTAAAATTAACCTTCGCTTTGATCATTACATTCACTTCAACGCTATTTCAGTCGACTGCTGCCGCGGCATTAGTAGTTGAAGCACAGATACATCACATAAAAAGGTCAGCGGATCAACCGTATCGGTTGATAAGCCTTCGTTCGGTTTACGCCAATTGAAGCAAACAAATCCGCGCGATCCACTTTGTCTAATCTCTCACCAACCCACAATCATTCCTAACGTTTCACTGATAAGACAATAGCAATCGGCTTATACCCACTGACACTACATACCCCGCTGAAGTGGACGTCAAAGCGTCGCACTCCGAATCTGCCCCATTCCAGAGGCACTGATTAACTTTCTCAACTCAAAGATTCCTGCTTTTCGGTTCGTCCCATCGTCAGTGGGCTTTGTTGGCGGTTAATGAGCTTTCGGTTTTCTTTTACTCGTCGGAGGAGGCAAACCACACCTACGCTTATCGCTCGCCGTGGAGCACTGCAGAGTATCATGTCCTTGTCATGGTCTGACATTGTGTTTGCCTTTCACGGATTTCCGAGCCACTACTTATCTCGGTTATTGCATGCTTTGTATCTATTCAACCGCGCTAGATAACTAACCCTCGCAATTTGGCGGCGGATTCCGCACAACCCGCTCACATTTCTGCCAGATTTTCCTGCAATGCGCTGTGCCCAAAATAACGTTCGCCTATTTACTTCTGGTTCCTCGTTTGACGATAAGCTCTACTTACTCTGCGCCTTTGCTTTTTGCCGAATATATGTAGTTCAATGGCATAATTAGTTCACGGCTGGATCTGGGTGAAATTCCGTTGCGCCAATACCGCCTGATGTGACGGATTTAAACGAAATTATCTTTAAGTTCAATGGAATGCTGAATAACCAAGATTATGTCAAACAGAATGAACTCAGGTAGCGAAAGAGCGATAAATTCCCATTAAACACGACATATTCTCATATCAATATCTTCAACTGGAAATTCTGAAAGTTATCTTCCTCCTATCCTGCTGTGGAACGTCGTTAACCAAAAAGGGAAGAAAAAATCCCGTAGGATCTGCCTAATGTCGATTTTATTCATGTCGCCGTTGCGGAGCATCATTTCTTGTTTCATATTTTCAAGGTTCTGAATTTTAAGCGAAAAATGAGAAAGACAAGTTGTTGTGGTGGATACAAAGGCTGGTACGTGAGCTACAAGCCGCGTTCCACATTAACTTGAATAATCTCCGAATACTGAATGTAATGTATGTATGTAAATGCTGGCAATGTGTCCTTCTTCAAAGTTTGATGGTCTCTTGAAGGGCATGGTGAAGTGGGTGGATATGGCGTTTAAAGTCATTGAAATTTACTTATTTTATTCGGTAAAGTACCGCTGTGCTTGGGAATGTTGCACTTGAAATTATTTATAACGACTTGTTGGGGGGACGGAATATGTTAGGGTTGCTGGAATAATTGCAACACGTTTTTGTGATGATGGGCTTTTAGGGCTTGAGTGACAGGCCAGGGATTTGTTGCGTTAAAAATAAAAAAAAAAACTTTTCCAACTGTCTCATTTGCTTGAAGTTTGCTTTTGGCAAACTCCATCGTGCAACAGACATTCAGGGATAGCACTCAGAAAAGAGAACATGCGGTGTGCTTACTGATTAAATTAAAACATGGTTGAATTAAGTCCGTATCCGTCTCCCGAAAGAAGGGAGTATTGATATCCTAAACCACTAGTTTGGTGGTATGCTAAGAGAGACTGCTTTACTTACTGAAAGGCTTTCAGGATAGTCTGAAGAACTAGGTCCAGGTCATATGCAATCTACAAATGTTAGCAAGCCTACGATCAAGATAAAGGCTTACTTAACTTTTTCCTTTTTTTTATTGTTTTTTTTTCTATAATTCGTACAGGTTCAAGAGTGTATGCTCTTATAGGGTTTGTCACACAACCTGGGTGCAGACGGTCTGTGTCGAAGATCTTCGATGACTACTCTTCGGGGGTGGTTGTCCTAGATATGATTCGAGAGATTCGACTGAATTTGTGTTGATTGTATTATAGTTCACAGTAACTATTTTGTGTCCATGTCATTAAGGTGTTATACTGAAAATGCACTGCGAGTGTTAAGCCTTCGTCAGCATTTTTTAATCATCTCTCGCTCACATATTGCACATATTGAGAACACTCCATACGGTATTGGGAGAAAACAGCAGTATAGAAAGAAGTGTTAGATGGTAGATTCGACATTAAACGGAGGACCAATTCGAGACCAACCTGGTCCATATATTCTCGTTGGATTTGAAATTGACTCTCCAACTTGAGCACTGCTTAGGATATTAGGTTAAGCAGATAAGGACAAGTGTCATTAGGAGAGTATATTGAGAGACTAAAATACCATCTGCTGCCTTCTGTGATTTTTGCTTCTGTACCCTCTCTACCCTCAACAGAAGTTGAGGTGGTGAACCGCATTCTAATTCCTCACAAATTTTCTTTCTTTCCATCAATGGTCTATTAACAAAACCTTCGAAAAGCGATAAAAGCTTCGGGCTAAAAAAATATTCCTCTTGGTTCATTCACACGGTTAAAGCCCAGTGTATATAAAGGGTGATTTTTTGTTGCTTGCTTTCTTGGTGTTGCATTTTTGACAGCTTATGCATTACCCGCGGCATGTTCAGTTATTATTGCCATCTGATTATGAAAAGACTTGTACCCGAATAAATTATTGAATATTATTATCGAAATTCATGCTCTGTGACTTTGATCATTTTGCGTTCGTCATAATCGAGCTACTAAGTAAACAATCAAGGCCATAGTGACGAAATTTCGCACGGATATTGGACATAGAAACTCCTACTCGTTTGCGTAAACTCCGTGCAGAGAACAATATTGCCAATGTTAATGAAAACCATGATTGATTCATTCGTCACCGTTCGCAGTAATGGGATTATGTCACTCGACGACGTGAAAAATTGTACGCAAGGATCTTGTATACAGCTGGTGCAAAAATCGAAGCCAAACGCCCTGCCATACTCCTTAGACAGCAGAAGGAGGGAAGAATCTGCCCTTTTTTATGGAAAAGAAGGGGGTAATCGTGGTGCAATAGTAATCATCACCGATTGTTGAGCACCGACTGTAGTTCAAGTCCTTCCATAGCTAAGAACAATTCCTATACAGGAAAACTGTGCAACAATATCAGCTGTGAATGAGAGATTATCAAGAAATGCTGTCTTCAAAATTCATACTCTGTGTGTGCATTTGCAATATGACACCTTAATGGCATGGAAACTGTGAGTTACAATCAACGAGACAAATTCGGTTGAATCTCTCGAATCCTATCAAGGACAACCACCCTCGGAGAGTAGTGAACGGACATCTTCGACACAAACCGTCTGCACCCCGTCCAGGTTGTGTAACGAACACTATAAGAGCATACACTCTTGAACCTGCGCGAACCCTATAAAAAATAAATCAAGCGACGAATCTCATTTCTGGTTGAATGAGTATGTTAAAAAATAAAACTGCCGTATGTGTGGTCCGATAAACAACCTTAAGCAGTACAAGGATGGCAAATACACCCGAAAAAATTCGGCGTTTTTTGCGGCTTATGGTCCGACTGAAACATTGATTCGGATTTTTTCAAAGATGAGCATGAGAAAAACCTAACCGCCAGTGATGTCTGCTATAGTTCAGTAATTTCAAACTTTTTTTTTCCCCCAAAATGCACGAGCACACACAGCATCGATGAGCCAATTGGAAAAAGAGTGAAAAATCATCTCTCGTTTTGGACTGGTGAATTTGAAGATAGAGCGATTTGAAGCCATTATACTATTTTTCATGAAGATACGTCAAATCACTTATTTATGCCGATAAGCCAGCGTCAATTGCGACCTTGGAAGATAACATTACACGTGTTGTTAGCGAGATACCAGCCAAAATACTTGAAGAGTGACGCAAAATTGGACTTTAATATGGATCTCTGATAATTCAATCATTGTCAATATTTACACAAAATAATCTTTAAGGAGTAGATAGCAGTGTTTTATCATCTCAAATAAAAATTGTGCTCACCTTTGTAGTATTTTTAGGTTTTTTTTTTTTTGACAATTAAAAACCAAAACAGATTTTAAACCCATTAAATATAACCTAAGTCCACTATAATGGTCAAGCAAGCTTCATGACATTAGAAAATATGTTCAAAAACTAAGGGGAATTTATTTATGCGAATGTACGTATATTCGTGAGCTTTTTGTCGCCTCGTATATCTCGAAAACTGGTAATGAGACCTGCTGTGGACCAATTTTATTCGACGCATAATTGCATAACGATAATTTGAATTTGCGATGTACATTTTATAAAGAATAAACATTGCCACCACAAGCAACGTAAATTACTGACATTCATATAAAGGGTCCGCCAAATAATTTTTTTTTTTTTTTTTGAAAGTGCTATAAAAAAACTACTGAATATTTTCTCAAATTTCTTTTTTTATTTGAAAGTACAATCCTTCCGGTTAAAAATGGAAAATAATTTCATTCAAATGGCTGCCTCGGCTGGCCATGCAGTAGCCTACACGATCGGTCCAATTTTTAAGCACATTATCGATTGTGTGCAGCTGTATTTCACCAATGGCTTCACGAATATTGTCCTTTAAAGCGTCAATTGTCTCTGGCTTGTCGGCGTAACACTTATCTTTGACGGCACCCCACAAATAATAGTCCAACGGTGTCAAATCGCAGCTCCGAGGTGGCCAAACGACATCAGCTCTGCGGCTAATAATGCGATCTTCAAAAACAGGGCGCAAAACATCGAGTGTAGCTTCGGCTGTGTGGCACGTAGCGTCGTCCTGTTGAAACCAAATGTTGCCAATATCCTCCTCTTCAATTTTTGTGAACAAAAATTCGTTCAACATGGCCCGATAACGATCGCCATTGACTGTAGCGGCCACTCCTTGCTCATTTTCGAAGAAAAATGGCCCAATTATGCCTCTGGACCAAAATCCGCACCAAACAGTGGCTCGTTTTGGGTGCACCGGCTTTTCAATGTATGCGTGCGGGTTTTCTGCGTGCGGGTTTCCCAAATGCAACAATTTTGCTTGTTTACATACCCGCCAAGATCAAAATGAGCTTCATCTGAAAAGATGTTTTTTTTTGGCAAAATCGGCATCTTCTGTAAGTCGATCGCAGGCCAACTTAGCGAAGCGAAAACGCATTGGACGGTCAGTTGGCTTCAACTCCTGAACCAATTGGACTTTGTATGGCGTCATACCAAGGTCTATGGCGTTATGCAAAATTCGTCTCAATGATGTCTCTGAAATGTTCAATTGTTGAGAACGACGGTGAATTGATGTTGATGGCGCTTCACGCACACTTTCTGCCGCAGCAGCAATATTCTCGGGTGTACGCACTGTTTTTGGCTTTTCACGCTTTGGGTTATCGATGATGATGCCAGTTTCTTTCACTTTTTTCACAAGATAACGAACATACGGAGCTGACGGTGCTTCTCTTCTTCCAAAATCCGTACGCAATTTTCGCACACATTCTGCAACATTACCATGATTTTCAAAGTAATGTCGCAATATTTCCCAGCATTGTTCGAGCGTATACACAACCATATTCGTTCAGCGGAAGGATAAAACTAATTATCTGTCAAATCAGACATGAGCTAAGTGTTACCATTCACGAAATAAGCACTACTTGAAAAAAAAAACGTTAGATGGTGGACCCTTTACAACGTAATTGTAAAATGTTACGAGATAAGACGGTAGTAAGGGTTGTCCACATTTCGGCAAGTAGCAGCGTAAAAATTCCATTTGTTTGCACTTTTGAAGATTAATAAATCGTTGAGATTTAAAGGGCCGAGGATTAGTAAAGAAGTTTCTGCACATTCTTAGTCTAACCGATGACTTGGTCTTCCCTCGTCTGTCGAAGAGGTTACATGTGGTTTTTCTTAACGTTTTGAGGCATCTTGAGGCATATGCCTGAGAGCGTGCCTGCTGTTACGTTTATAATCTTATTTAAACTACAAGGAGTAATCTAGTGGCTTGGGTATATCAATCGTACATTAGAACTAATTTTCGAAAGTTGTTTCAATGAGCCCAAATTTGAAATAGGGAGGTTTCCGCATTTTGCTCCCGAAAAGAATAATACATGTCCTATGTGAGTGAGAGCGCTTATATGACGGAAAGAACTAACTTGCTATGAAGCTTTGGTCTTAGGATAACTAACAAAATAACGAATTTTGTATGCAAAATCTCCAATCCAACAGTCAAGTCAGACTAATAAAACTGCAACTTTGAAATGAAGATTCATATATTCGATACCTTTTTTAATAGCTTTACATTTTCAAAAATAGGGGCAGTTTCCCTTCTTTTTTTTTCTTTTTTAGGGAGCTTTCACTATCCGGTAAAGCACTTATTCACAATAACTAGCCCGCTATACAACCAGACAATGTACATACATCCCGCTGACAGGAAGCATCGTGTAATATACAATACAATTTCGAAGACTTGGCTGTCCGTTGCTGTATTCGAATTCGATATCATCGGCATACGAATCCAGGACCATAAGACACCATTGTACTCACATCAACAGCTAATAAACGACATCCAAAAACTACCGCCGTAAGCCTTATGCTTATTCCTGTTCTATTCAAAACCATAAAGCATCACAAGCAAAAGGATGTGGTTCGGATAGGTAGGAGGCAAATCATCGTCGAACATCAACAAGCCTAAAGAGAGGCACACGAAATTCGCTCCGAGGTGTAGAAAAAGGAAAACAATCGACCGAAACCAACAGTAACCCCGAGCGGAGCGAGGATTGAGTTTTATTCACAACCACCAGCTGCAATTGCAACCAGAGAGAACAATATCCCAGAGGAAATGCAGTGCAGCGATTGTCGTCGTGACATGACAGGCAAAGGGGTCGACAAGGAAAACAGTATCAGTCGATATTTGTGCGAGAGTCCTTCAGAAGTTTTATGAATAGAGTGGACCTGTACGGTTGACTGTTATACAGTTTTGTTTCCTATGATATGAACCTTTCTTTGAGGCATCGAACACAATCTGCATCTGACTTTACTCATAAGCACGTGCTTGTGCATCAAAAACAGTTTTGTAGGATATACTGTCGTGAGCTTGTGTTAGTTGCATTACCAATGGTGAGGATTATACGGTCACAAGGAACAAGGTTTTTTATGAAGACACAACAGTTTTGAATCTACTTAAGTATATTTAAGAATAATGGAGATGTCGGACTAAAATATATTTCAGGTGTAGTATAAGATTTACGAATGGATTGATCGATCACCGGGAGCACGTTAGCAGCGATTCATAAAACTTAGTTTTGGAACTTTAATTGTAATTTTAAGATTTATTTTAATGCTTAGATTTTTTCAAAGATCGAGAAAGTGGATTAACATTACGTAAAATAGCAGAAAAGTATTCGCCATTAATATCACGAGTGAGAAAAATCTATTTGAACTTTATAACACAAGGATCAGTTGAAAGTTTTAACCAAAAAAAAAACCACACCAACAGATGACCGAAAAATTAAAATTGAGGCCAGAAAAAATCCCTTGTCGTCTGTCAGGAACATAAAGGAAGATTTGCAGCTCAACATAACCACTAGAACCGTGCAATGATGGCTCCGAGAAAGTGGTTTACAGAACTTTATAGCGAAGAAGAAGCCTATGCTTCGTCCAACAAATATAAAAAAACGACTAGCCTTCGCAAAAAAGTATTTGTCCAAGCCGCAAACATTTTGGAATAACATAATTTGGTCCGATGAATGTAAATTCGAATTAAAAAACTCAAAAAGTAGGAAGCGAGCAAACTTCTTTGGTTAAAACATGTTGAGTCCAAAACCACCAAAGCGCTGTCAGCTTTTTGGCAATGCAAAGGTGCCTTTGGCAAAACATGGGGCTTATCGCCGAAGAAGGTCCTTTGGATCTACACGGCAATGATAAGGCCGATAATCTCATATGCATCGGTTGTTTGGTGGAGCAGGCTAACACGCAAACACGCTGTGGCTTTACTCACCAAACTCCAAAGAGCGGTCTGTCCCAGCTGCACGGGGGCTTTCCCCAGCACACCGGGAGCTGCTCTAGATGCTATGATGAATCTTCCATCCCTTGACATATATATCAGAGGGTGTGCATTGAAAACTATTTCTCGCCTAAAGAGGAATGGACTTTGGTACAACTCGCATTGGAGTGAAAGTGTACTTGCGGGAGAAATATCCTACGACCCCTGTCTTATGGATATGCCTTCTGACGCAATGACACCTGCCATCCTACTGCGCTGTAACTTCACAGTCACATTTCTATGGCGTCAGGACTGGCCTTGGCCAGACAATGAACCTGGAATGGAATGTATTCGCATTTTCACAGATGGCTCCAGGACTGGGCAGGGATCCGGCGCTGGAGTTTTCTTTGAGCGCGAAAACATTCGACTGCACTTCTCGTTAGGAAAATATGCGTCTGTCTTCCAAGCGGAGATTTACGCAATCCTAATGGCTATGCACTATGTTGTGAAATACAGGTGGAGGGGAAAAAGCATGCACTCAAAGCTGTGTCCAACCCTCTATCCAACTCCAAATTAGTGCATGAACTCAAGACCTTTTTGAACAAAGTCGGAAGACTAAATTCACTTAGGCTTGTATGGGTCCCAGGTCACTCTGGGATCCCAGGAAACGAGATCTCCGATGAACTCGCTAGAAGAGGCTCAGAGGAGAGTTTCTCGGGACCTGAACCCGCCTTAGGTCTATCTGCTTCCACGGTCTAATCTGACATCAATGACTGGGTCTTTGACGTACACAGTCGTAGATGGAGGGAATTTCCAGGATGCAGGATGACTAAGCGCGTACGCCCTGATGTCTGCAAAAAGTCCGCAACATTTTTCTTATCCTTAAGCAGAAATGATTGCAGAAGGCTAACAGGCGTCATCACGGGCCATTACACTTTTGCCAAGCATCTCTACGTGTTTGGCATCAGTGAGACGCCTACCTGTGCTGCATGTTGCGAGGAGGATGATACAGCAGATCACTTTCTCTGCGACTGCCCCGCCTTTGCTCGCGCACGGTGGCGCGCCCTTGGGACCGACGTAGTGGGTGCCGAATCTCTTAGCTCTACATCACTGAAGCCCCTCCCCACTTTTCTCCGGACAACGGGGAAAATACAATAAAGACAAGGTGTCTGTCTGGTAGTACAATGGACCAGTATTTGTGTCTGAGTGCTCCAAGAGATAGTAAAACCCTCCAACAAAAAAAAAAAGTGTGGTGAAAGCCATCGGAAAACCGTGAAGCACGGTGGGGGTCTATTATTGTCTGGGGTTGTTTCTATTTCAGCGGCGTCGGGAATATTGTCAAAATCGAATCCAAAATGACTAGTTCTGCTTATGTCTATATCATAAGGGAAAATGTAGCTTCTTCCGCTTCAAAAATGTTTTTGAGGAGTTTCGTTTTCCAGCAAGATAACGACCCAATGCACACAAGCAAAGTCCCACAAGAATATTTTTCCTTAAATCACGTTGATGTGTTGGAGTGGCCGCTCCATTCTCCTAACCTTAACCCTATTGAGCACCTTTGGACGATCCTGGATGATAAAATCCCATTAAAAGCGCGTTGCAGCTTACCAGCTTTTTGGGAACGTTTAAAAATTAATGGGAGAAAATTCCAGGTGACACCTTAAAAAAAATAGTTTTAAGCATGCCCAAGCGTCTTGCGGCAGTTATAAAACTAAAGGAGGATCCACTAGTTATTAAGTTTAATCTAATCAAACATGTGTTTTTGTATGTACATATTTTAGAATTTGCACTTTATTTTGTCGAACAGTGTATAACGCATATTTGCAAAGTCTTGAGCTAAAAATAAGCTCCATTGTTGAGTATAATTTTTCGATCAAATTCAGAATTTTTTTTTTTTATCTTGGCAGAGCCCGATCGGAAAGGTTTCGGGGCTTCAAATGCTCAAGAGATTTCAGTTCACGAATTAATTTGACTTTGTTTGCCAAGATCTTTAAGATAATTTCCACACAACGTGGACTAAAATATGCCCAATTTCTGTAAACGGAATAGAATCGATTGATTTTGGTACTTTTTGAACTGTTCCATTTATAGCTGAAATGTTTTGGCACTTCAACTGGTATGTTATTTTCTTGACCGAGAAACATTCAGTAATGAATGTGTTGGTTCAAATTTATCCACTACATCTCCCACAGGCTGTGTCGGGGAAGGATTATTACGACCGGAAATTGGAGTGAGTACTCTTAAAGTAACAATAACCATGTCAGAAATTCGGCAGTAACTTTCAATAGCTTAGGAACATTTCTCGCCACTAAACTTCATTGTAGTAAAAACATAAGCTTTGACTGATGTTTTGCCATTAACAAATTTTGAAAAAAGCGCATTTGTATTTAAAATCAAAATTGTTACGTCCCTATTGAAAACCATATGTTACAATTCTATTTCGAACGACTATAGAGCCTTGGCATTGAACTACATCAGAAAATCGAATACATCAAGGACATGACGCACTTCAAACCATCAAGGACGCCCACTTTTGCGAACTATCGTTCTCGAAAGTCCCCATTACACAATAGTTTTGATTTTTACTATAACTACACTAATTTGTCAGACCTTTCATCGCATGTCCTTCGTTATCCCTTTTATTAATAGCCACTTCAACGAAACTAATTACTTTCCTTCTCTCCCAGTGATGTAATAAATTACACTACGAGTATATACAATCGAACGAATTTAATTCATAGACACTTGCATTCAATTCAAATTAGCTTTAACCAAACGATGTTTACACTTTATCTGATCAATATTTCAACGTAATTTTGGCAATTAATTAAATTTCCCATCATGGTGCTGTCAATGATTATTCTCATCCCGTTACATTTATTTCCTTCCATTGTCGCCGAAGGGATAGTATCTCGATGCATATAGATGCCTTCCATTGAAATTGAATGAATACGAAATGACCAATAAAACGAAACGTGGGCTTATCGATGATGGGCCAATGATATCTGAGTCATGAGCTTCCATTGATTTCCGTGATTGAAGGCATTCAAAGTTGTAGATTGACTCATTACATAATATGCTGTAAGTCCACGGTTATGGTAATTTGAGTCCAGTAACCACGTGGCATGTCCATGGCGTTATTTATTCGAATCGTAAGAAATCTATTTTTCCATCTTATCTCCTATCAAAGCATAAATACCTTCGTTTGTAAGGCTGTTGTCGGTGGGACGTGCGCTGTTCATGCGAATCGCCGTCGTGATTACATCAAATAGACAACCATCAATCACATATATCTCGCTGTCAGTTTGAGAGCAGTCGCGCGATAAGCATAAGAAATTTTCAATAAAAATCACAATTGACACAATAAGGATAAGGAGAAAGGAGATTCGGGATAAAAATCCGCTTTGGCAACGTGTATGGCGGTAATTGGAAAGAGGATTGATCAGGAAAGTGAAAGCGAACGTGCTTTAACGTGACGCCACTCCGGGGTATACTTATCCAATTGTTTCGAAGACACTTTAAGGACGGCAGTGGGTAACACTTTAAAGCACTTTGATTGATTTTGAGTCACACATATTGGAAGCCGCCACGTTGTGTCTTTAGTGGTTTCGAATTAGAAACTGCTAGAGCAACTATTTCAACAGCAGACTTCTGAATAGAACACCATATTAAAGGACTAAGTAAGGGGAGCTTCAATGGTGACACATAGTCCGCGGCAGACTGCTTTCACATTCATGATTCATCTCGTGACGAAATCAATTTGAATAAATCGACTTGTTTTCATTACTACAATACTGCGAGTACATTACATGCACATTACCGTTATGGACGGGATGAGAATATCTCGAATTCCGCCAACGTTTCATGATTACATCATTGTTGGCCTGAAGCGAATGTATTGTAACAACTCAAACAACCTGAACAAATCAAATAGCCCAAGGGTAGAGCCCAGAAAAGGAAAAGCAAATAGGAAACAAGGAAACTTCAAACAAAAAGTTTGACGTCTTAAGAGCATTCCCTCCGTCCTGCCGGTCGGATTAAAGCTCCGATCTCTCAAAGCGAACGCAAGTCAGGCACGTCTGAGTGAAAGCTAAAAGGTCGTGCCGAACAACTTTGCGTTGCTTTGTAGTCGGCCGTGAAATTGAAAGAAATGATTTTTTGTGAAAAGTGTCACGGATGATGGGATTAGTGGAGAATGATGACTTTTACTTGACCTGTTCATTGCCCACTGGGGAAACTGTCCGAGGTGGATTTCACTGACTGTGCCTCGGAGCGTGCGAACAAAAGTTTGTGGTAAATCAAGCGAGGCTGCTTATTAAAGTTGAATTTTCGCGTGTCTCTTGGGAATGGCTTGAGGATGGTGTTGGTGGGTGTATATTTGAAATACCATGGCTGGTGAGCCAGACACAATATGAGGCAATAAAATAGGTTTCAGCAAACGGGGGATTCACTTAGAATGCAAATATAAAAAAAATATTTGCTTTAATGAAAAATTTCACTTCTTGAGGAATCATAAAACTGTCGACAGGGATACAAAGTGACAGGGGGAGTTTCGAAGATTAATATGGTTCTAGATAACAGCCGTTAACGACAGAATTTTCTCAGAATTCGAATAGGGGATGGATGATTGAATAGGATAGAAATACCAAATTTCAGGATTACATTTCAAAATTACTAAACCAAATTTATTCTTAAAGCAACGACGTGGTTTTCATGTTAAGACAACATGGCTTTAGTCAAAATTTACCCCTCAGTCTCATATTTAACTTTCAAGCTTTCATTCAATTTATGGACCATAAGGGGATTTCGAATCGATAATGGAGCTAGGAATACAATGGCATGTAGTAGGTTTTCGGATTCCATAAGTGCAAATATGTACGTTCAAAAAGTAGAGAGAATTTCCTAACTATGGAAATTATACAAGACCTACTTACGACAATATTTTTTTATTGTGATGAAACTTATGGCTTAAATATTTTCGAACATTATCTGTCAAACTAGTAGTTTAGTTCGTTGTCAGCTGCCAAAGAGGGTGCATTTGTTTTGGTATCTTCGGCGAATTAGAACGATTTTTTTTTCTTTCTCCGATGACACTAGCACAATCCATAGAACAACAGTGGGGGCATTGCCAGCACGTCATCAGAGACGCTGCCTCCGATGTGCTGGGTTTCAAACCGCCGCCAGCTAGAAACCCCCGGTATAATGAGCAATGCAAACAGGCCCATGTAGCAAAGCAAACCCCCTACAAAGCCATGCTACATAGACGGACGAGAGCTGCTCGTGCGCTCTATGAGCAGAAAAGTAGAGCGAAGCACACACTTTTAAAGAAGAAAAAAAAAGTGCACGAAAAGCGTGAGATCGAGGAGATGGAGAGATGTTACCACAGCAATGAGGCTCGTTAATTTTACGAAATTTCTATCAGGCAGAATGATCCATTCGCAACGGACGAAGATACAAGAGAATTCTGTCCACCTGACCTAAACCAAATTAAGCTTGTTATTTCAAAGTTTAAAACTAACAAAGAGGCGGGCGCAGATGGCCTATATGCTGAACTATTTTAAGAGGCTGGAAATGAGTAGGCCGCATGCACCAGTTCATCTGTAAAATATGGTCGGAGGAAAGCATGCCCGACAAATGGAATCTCAGCATTGAATGTCCAGTCCATAAGAAAGGAGACGCCTCCGCCAACTATAGAGGAATCTCTTACAAGATCTTTTCTGCCGTACTGTGTGATCGCCTTAAGGCCTTTGTGGATAAGCTGATAGGTTCCTATCGGTGTGGTTTCAGGCCGGGTAAATCCACAATAGACCAAATTGTCACACTGCGTCAGATCTTGGAAAAGACCCAAGACCCAAAAGACGAGCTATACCGAGCCATATCTAGTTTTACCATCCCTGCCAAACTCGCCAATTGTGCAGGATGATGATAGAGAATTCGCGCTGCTCCATTAAGGTCGGTAGTGAATTAACCGAGACCTTCGATATTAAAAACGGATTAAGGCAAGGTGACGCACTGTCATGTAACTTTTTCAACATTGTGCCATAAAAGATCATACGAGACTCACTGATCAACACAAGAGGTACGATCTATTGCAAGTTTGCGCAATTGCTTGCGTGCACGGATGACATTGGCGTAATTGGGCGAGCACACCGAGACTTCAATGAAATGTTCAAAAGCATTGAAGCAGAAGCGTCTAAAATGGGTCTTTCGGTGAACGAGGGTAAAACCGATATATGCTATCATCCAAAATAGACTCACAACACCTTCGGCTTTGCCAGAACGTCACAATCGACGGCTGCAAATTTAAAGTGGTCAGGGGCTTCGTCTACCTTGGCTCACTAATGACCAGCGACAGCAACACCAGCGCTGAAATCAAACGCAGAATTAATCATCAACCGCTGATTGTTTGGGCTCAAGAGACATTTAAGAAACAGACCCCTCTCTCGAAAAACCACGGTAGCACTATATAAATCACTGATCATCCCAGTCCTCCTTTACGGTGCAGATATATGGACCTTAACGAAAACGGATAAGGATACCCTTGGCCGCATCGAGAGGAAAATTCTGCGTTCAACCTATGGTTCCGTTTATATAAACGAAGAGTGGAGGAGAAAATACAATGACGAACTTCACGGGCTGTACAGCGACATCGGTCTAGTACGACGTCTCCGGATGGAGATGGCTAGGCTATGTACAGCGAGTGTACAACACAGCTCCGGCCCGAAGAGTCTTCGAATCCAACCTTAAGGGACGACACAGCAGAGGACGATCGAATCTAAGGTGGGGCACACAGGTGGAAGGGGAACATAACCAACTGGGAATGCGGCACTTGAAACAACTGGCAAAAGATCGTGCCAGCTGGAGATGCTTGTTGGTCGAGGCCCAGGTTCACAAACGGACTATAGCGCCATCTATGAAGAAAATGAAGAGTTTGCCATAGTTTAGAGTAAGCGTCGAATGTCGTTACTGGCCGGGACTACAAAGGCCAATGAACTTGAAGAAAATAGCTCTTAGACGTGGCTGGTCTACCCAAACTATCAACATTTCCGTTTAGTATGTTTATAATTAATGATTCGGATTAGGTTCCAGCTTATAGCTTTTGTTCGCCATAAAATGTACGAGAACTTACGAAACACGCAAGGAAGTCTCTGGAGTTGAAACTTTAACTTACTTTCACGATTTCAAGCCATTAAAAAAATATAATTTGTCGAGCTTCGCAAAATATGTTCCTGTTGCGGCGAAAACCAAGACACTTTTTTGTGTTTGGAAATAAAAAAAAAACTCTAGAATAGGACGAAACCTGGAGAATAGGGTGAATGATGAAGCAATTCGTAGCATAATTCCACCAGTCTTGCTGTGACGCTTACGGATCAGTGAACTGGCGCATTAACATAGTCAAAGAGCACTTTTTTTTCTTCGCCAATTCGGTATTGAATCTATCTAATAAAATAGCGTAGTACTGCCCTATGATTGTTTTTCCCTTCTCCAAAAAGTCCATTTCCATGACGCTAAACAAACTCTTTTGGTTTGCGATGTCCATGTTCATGTCCAATGAATACTCTGAAAAGGTTATTAACATCCGTTTTTGCCCATGGACCATATAATAAATTTCGGTAATCATTTCCTTGGTACCATAGATCACCTTAAAAAAACCGATGAATTCGAGTTCATTGGATCACTACCTCATTACAGTCGTCGAAAAGTCATCGAAAGCAGTAATTCTATCCAAAAAAGAAATTAAATCACTGATCGGAATTGTCCTTTAGCCACGGTTGCAAGTTTACACGAGTTTGACGACTTTGAACTGCCGTCAACACTTCTATCTGAAAACTGCCGTCTTAAAGGTGGCGTTTAATCAGTCACTAGGAAGGGGACACCTGTCCTAGGAAGGACAGATGAGAACTCTCATTCGTGTATGGCCTATCATAGCTGACAGTAGGCCATACTAGCTATTTGATTACCAAAATATTACAGAAATGTTAAGAAGTATCATTCTGACATATTTCCAAATAAGAAGACGAGAAAAGAAGATGAAACAGCAAATGAAATAACTAAATTCCCATTACTTTTTCAACACCCTTACTTATGTTGACAAAAAAAGTCTCAAGACAAAAGGCGAGTTCAGGATTAAAAATTTACTAAAAAAGCCCTTTCCTATTCTTAGAAAGTCAAAACTTAACATAAGTCCTGGAAAATCTAACTTTTTTGCCATATCTGTCGCCCTTGTAGGGGCACTTTATTGGCTTAATGCAAGCTTTTAAAAAGCAAACAAATAATCAATATAAACTTAAATAACTTATACACTTTAAGCCTTTACTAAGCTTCATTTGTATTAGGAAAGAAAAGATCAAGGAGAGAATGGCTTTAGATGACAGATGAATTTTATAAGTCAGGGTTTAGTGAAATGTAGGTCGGAAAGAGCGGAAATCACTTCGCGAAGTAGTTCATTCAATGAGAGTTGAGGCGGAAGAAGAGTATGGACGAAAGTTTTCGGGGAGTGATGTTAAGGTCAATCATTTAAAGCAGGTCATGGCCATGGGTAAAAAGTCTGCCACCTTGCGTCTTCTAGGGGTTTTAGGCTGTTTAGTTTTAAGCGATCTTTATAAGGCTGTAAATTGTAGGTATTGGTCGTTGGACGGTCACAGTGCGCATAATGTGGAAACCGTAAGAGGGAGACCAGACCTGACTAGCATATTCAAAGCCTAACGAAGCTAGTACAATATACGTTTCGCAAAGTAAACGACGAAATTGGCGCGTTTGATGTTGCTTAATGTTATCGATGTGAAGGCGAAAGTTAAGTACTCGGCACAGATAACACCTATGCCAACCCAAAAATCGAGAGGAGGAACAACTTCATGACAGATAACCTAGTTTCTGGGAGGTGAATTGTTTACGTGAGTAAGTGATAGCTTGACGTGGTTTTTTTTTTTGTTGACACTAAATGGTGAACATGTTTAGGTCGAATTCGAGGGAGCAGGAATCGGTAGGGGAAGATATAAGGAGAAATGAAAGTTATTGATGACACAATTAACCGAGGTGACCTTGGGATATTCTGGAGGTGGCATTAATTGGAACAGAAATAGAAGATCTGAAAATACTGAAAATAACATTCTCCTGACGGGCTTCGTGGTAGGATTTGATCCATAGAAAAAAACCGGGGGGGGGGGGGGGGGGGGGGGGGGGACCAAGTACATACAGTGAATTTTAGAAGTACTCGTATATAGTATATTGAAGTGAATTTGATGAGATATTTTTTTACACAACCTAAAGCACTCCTTTGCCCCAGCCTTTAATCACATGTTGTATATGGTCGTCTTCTATAGAAAATTGGAAGTTAGTAGTCTGAGTAGACCGGTCGCACTCGGTCGAGCTTAGGGATCTTTAAACCTGGAGATATATCTTTATTTTCACAATAAATGCTCTTGCTCAGACTTGGCTATAATATTTTATAATTGAGGTTTCAACTCATTAGGTACCAGAGCCAAAGTTTCACTCAATCATCCATATTGAATGTGATTCGCTTCTTCCCATAGTGGAAAAGGATGTAATGTATTTCCGTCTGTATTCGTGTCTATTCCGTCCGACGAATTTTGAGAAGTTTTTTACAGACAAGTATACTGCACTGGGTCTTGTCAGTATCCCGCTGAAGAGAAGCACCGCAAAATACGATTTCAAAAAATTGACTAGCTGCGAAGAAATATCAACCAGACGACGGGCGACGGAATTGGGCATCGCCAGGGGGACCCTGCAGCGAATTTTAGTGAAAGACTTACACATGTTTCCCTACAAAGTGCAAACAGAGCATCAGTTAATGCTTGCTGATCGTCAGTCGGGTGTGAATTACTGTCAAGCCATCCTTAATCTCAACAACGAAGAGGACGATTTTGTGTCGAAAATCATCTTTAGCGGCAAGGTGCATTTCCACTTAAGCGGTTACGTCAATAAACAAAATCTTCTTACATCCACTCAAAGCCACTGTGTGGGGTCGGTGTTCACGCGGGAGGAGTGATTATTCCATATTTTTTTTAAGACGCGATCGGCAATACGGTCACCGTTAATGGCGAATGCTACAGGGCCATGAAAAATGACTTCTTACTGCCAGAATTGGATGAGCGGAGCTTGGTGAACATGTGGTCTCAATAAGACAGTGCGTCCGCACACACAGAACGAGCCATTATGGATATTATGAAGGAAGCGATTTCTAGTCGCGTGATCTTCCGTTCTGTCACTTTGGCATGGCCAGCCAGATTGCCCAATTTGACCATCCAAAACTTCTTACTTTGACGCTACTTGAAGTCGCGGGCTTATGCCAACAAGCCTCAGAAGCAGCTCTTAAGAAGAATATTTGACAGGAATGCGAATCGGAATTGGAAAATTAGTAAAAGACTAATTCAAAAACAAAATAGGATAATTAGTTTTACGCCCCCTTGTATATTATATCCAATTGGAACTATTTTGAAGGTGATAGCAATAATGCAAGCTTGTGAGAGGGTTTCTCTTAAAAAATAAAAAAATCTCCTTATTGTCTGAACATAGGATTCTTAAGTATGGAAAGCAGGAGAAAGGTTTCCTTAGCGCCATTTAGCGCCGCTTCGTTACAACATCTCGTCTGAACTGATTGGGATATAGAATTTGTTCGAATTTTTGATCCAACTTATAGAGATGGAAAAACCTATTATATTGGCTGGGACGAAATGACCTCAGACAGACAATTTAGCAAGTGTTCGCGAGCTCGGGGATTTACAAGTGCTATACTTCGCCGAGGAAGTAGATTAAGCTCTCGTTAATTTGATACTGTGACAGCCGGCAGGGTGCTAGTTGTCGATTCTGCTTGTCACGATTCGGGCAACATCAGAATGGCGTCTATTTGGAAGGTGTTCTGCCTCGTTTAAGGAGTGCTGAAGAATTTCGAATTTTAGATTTTTCATAGTAGCCTCGAGCTTAGACATAGACCTATTTTCCGTGGAAAGATATAACCTTATTATCAAATCCCTGTGTTGTAAAATGTGCGGTAGCAAACCATTGTACATTTTACATACGAAATAAATATCTATCTATCTATAACCTTAAATCTTTCTCATAGACCTATTCATTTCTAATCTCTGTTACTATGACTTCCAGGTCATTTGCGGAGATCAGTTGGTGAGATAAGGGTTTGTGCCACATTGCGCCATACCACTAAAGTCGGCAGTGGTACTAACGTATCCTTCGTGATTCAAAAACTTTTAGAGTACAATCGAATGCTTCAAAATTTATCACAATATCCTTTTCCATTAACGGCTTAAGACTGATGCGATTATTATCCCACTCGATAATCCGTCCGTTGAATGAACATATAGGATTGCTGTCCTAGGGCATGGTACAAATAGACTTTCACCCTTTTTTAACAATGCCCACATAAAAATACGTATTACAATATTTATAACACCTATTAAGTGGAAATGCAGTTAAATTTTGTTTACTCGGTCTGTTTGATTGGAAACTGAAAGTTCGTAAACAATTTTTATTGTCCTTCCTCTGTATGTTGGGGCGGAAGAACAGAGCACAATAATTAAATAAAAAGCAATTTACTCGTCTATTTACTTACCGAATTATTACCATTGAATTGGTTTAAAAAAATGTGAAAATAAATGTAACCAACAGGCACTGAACGCATCACGTACTCCGCGGAAACATCACGGTTAATACGTAAAAGGCACAATTCAGCGACTGAGTCGAATGTTTTTATTCGTTTTGCTATGTTTGTTATTGTATTACAATTTTTTTTTTGAATTTTATGTATAATAATAACCGTTGCTGCACGTCCGGTAACATTTTTGGTTGGGTTATTTGGCATTTTAAAAAAGGACGACTTGGCAAATAGCACATTTCTGCCCTGGTTTCCGGATTTTTGTGTACACTACCTCGACCTGCGATTTCCTACTTCATTATTTTTTTATTTACTTTTAAATAAAATGCTGTAAAATCGTTTTCCGCCTGGTCTGACCCGAATTCGGTAATTTTACGCATGAAGCACTAAGTGAACATTTTATTTAGCTGCCCAAGACGCATGAGTTCGTTTGGGCATTAAATTAAAGACTCTTTCTAGTGACCTGGAACTTGGTATATTCCACGGTACGTTAAAGTACTTATTCCATTAGTAGATTTATGGAGTCAAATTAAATGTCATTCACTGCCAATTAACTTGCCGCATTTCGAATTAACGTTTATTCATCAGAAGCAGGTAATTAACATACTAACAACCACCCATGTGCATCAGCATTATATGATTTTTGTATTCTTGAATAATAAAATCCGTGTTATAAGCACGTATCGAGGCGAGTAACGCCACCTCAAGGTTGCTGCTGCATTTAGTACAAAATGAAAAATCAAACGCAAGAGGTGGATACAATTAAAAATATTTTCCTCTCCTATAGTGATTATTGTTATTTTTAAACCAAAAAGCGGATTTTCATATTTACCAAAGACACGAGCTCTCTGCCGGTGAGAGGATTATAAATGTTCGCTTTGTTTTCGAATAGACTTTTGGAACGTATTTGTAATTAATTGCGGGACGGAATGTCGATCCTCCAACTGTTCGATTGGATATCACAATACTCGCAATACCATTGAAAACGTCTCAAGTTGTGGTAAATTTTGATTTTCTTTCTTTATTTTTGTTTTGTTCAATAAAAATAGAAATAATTACGTGTGTTGACATGCGTAGTGCCCGTAACGCATAATTCACTAGCCGAATATTTTCTTCTTGTTTCGTGTTTTATTTTTGTTGGCATTTAATTTCAGAGAAAAAAAATTGAATTTTTAAGATGAAAGTTATTTTTTGTCTGAACTTGACGGTACATGGAGATTTCAATGATTTCTGGGTCAAAGCAGAACGATGGCTATTTTATTCGAGGCTGAATGTATCCAACTTGCTTAGCGGGGCAAAACGTGGTGTTCAGTCATGCTGACGTTGGTATGTGTAAAAAAATAATTTAAAAATGTGGACACAATCTTACAGGTGCCGGTTGTATGTGATCGACGTCGATGAATTCTGATCGTCGCTTTTCAGTAACCACTCTTCCTATGCATCTCTGGGCAACTGGGTTTGCAAAGGCAAAGTTCTGCGAACTGTGCAGGTTGCATGGTGGTAGGGACTTTTTTAAGAGTCAAAAAAGAAATTGACTTTGAATTTCGCGGGTTAAGTACAATCAAGGGAACAAAACAGACATTGATAAATAAATAGTTATTTTTTGACTAAAATTAAAAGTCACTTGTTTTTTGAACAGACCTCGTATATACCATGTGCGATGGCTTGGATAAGTGTAACGCATGAACTGCAATGCTTCAGCTCAAAATAATATTTGAATCCAAACTTTAAGGATGCCATATAAGAGGTAGAACTCATATCAATTCTCAGGACCGGCTGGAAAGTGTCGAGGAATTAACAAAGGCTAGTTTAGGATTGCGATAGCTGTTGCGACTTGAGGCCATGTCCACCAAAAATATTAGCACCTGGCTAACTTGTGGCTCTGGCCATTTTTAGATTTTGTTCTGTATCGTACATATGCACAATAGGGATATGGAGATATGTCCTTGTGACACCCATGATGTGCTACAGTTCTAAGGTCTAATCCTCTCGAATACTAAAGATATCCACACAGATAAGTGTAAGGCGAAGGAAATACTTTTAAGTCAATTTTGTACTACAGTTAATTTCACTCAAAAGTCCATAAGCTCAATTCTAATTATAAAATTAATCGAAACAAATTTCGAAATCTCTGAAATTCATTCTAAACCACATGCAATGAAATTATCTTGAGCACAACCGAAACTAGTTAGCAGGCATGTACATACAGTAAGCGCAAAATACTTTTAAAGTATTTCTCACCTAATCCCACAGTCTCGCTCTTCCACCTGAGATTCAAGACAAGCAATCACGTGCCGATCCATGTAAATATTATTTAATTATCCACCGTACCCCCGTCCATATTTACAATTCAAATCAAACGCCGACGTTTCCACTACGTATCCCCCTATCTCGTTTACATTGCATTCCGGTTCGTGTTTACAATGTGCAATTCAACCTGACACCATCAACCCGTTTGCTCTGGGCTTCGGCAAACAATTAAATCTCTTAATTACCCATAAACCGAAGTAGCGAATTTGATAACCACCGACACTGCCAACTTCTGACCTTCGAGCGCCAAAAAAGAGTGATCCACTGCGGTTGCATTCCCGGCACAGTGGTCAAATAGCTCCACTTGCAATGCTGGCTACTGTAATGCATCGATTAGAACGATATACTGCTATGCAATATCTGTATCGGAAAATGTACCCGACAGACTGAAGCACTGCGGTTAGATGAATTACGATTCATTGGTGGTGGACAACGGTGTGTCGTTGCCATTGAGCATCTGATTGACTTCACATTTCCAAGCAGTCCGACGGAAGGTTAAATGGTGGTAAGTGTGGAACGGTGAGTGCTGCTGAGTAGTTTGTTTACTCGAAATGTACTTGGCAAATCGTTTATCAATAAACAACTATTCCTCCTCGGCGGGAATGTTTTTTTTTATTTTGGTGTCTTAAAACAAATATGGATTATTGGAGGAAGGAGGAGTGGTTCGTAAGCTTGTAACAAGACTTGTAGGTAACCTGCCTTGAACAATGTTGGGTTTTTATCTATACATAGCTGTAGACATAGACACAAGTTGTTGTTCAATTCATTACTGATTTTGATAGTTTTGGGGAACGACAAGGGCCATTGTCAGGTATTTATCATTTTACAAAAATTGGATACACCAAATCCTTATCTAACGGAAACTCAATGACATAAAGACACATCGACGAGTGGGGAATCGACGAAAACAATACAACCGGCATACAGCTGCAGGGTAATCAATGAGTTCACTCCAAGTCAACAGAAGCATAATATATGACATTTCTGTAGTATTGAAAGGGATTAGAAGGAATGCTTTCGGGCTATTTGGCTTGGCTATATAAAAAAGACAAAGTGTGCTCAAACAATTAAAGAAAGTTTTTGCTGGTTACCGACCCAATATGTTTAAAAAGTGCCAGTTTAGGCTGGCCAAACCGGTTGCTTAATGTATTCTCAACTATCAAAGAGGCTTTCGCACGATCGAGCTGCCCAATTCACCGGTCCAAAATATAAATTGCTCGACGAACTCAATTCTTAATAAGTTCATCGACTCGCATGCTGTGTGTCATGTAGCGCAGTTTTACCGAAACCACATATCGATCAGTTTCAGTTGGTGCAAAAAAAGACTTCGAAAAATCACTCAACGATAGCGGGGGCCATCGACGGTAACGTTGTTTTCATATTAATCTATAAAAAAAACTCCGGCCAATGACTCCACCGAACCATAAACCGCACCAAAAAATATTCTTACGATCACTCATCGTGCGTCGTTTGGCTTCGGTTCTTGCACGAGTTGTATTTTGTAAAGCTTTGGACCAGGATTTTTGCATAAAATCTTTCATGCAGTCGAGTAACACAATTCCAATTGCTGCCAAAAGCGACGAATGGACTAATCACAGTCTTCATAACATTTGCGCTGCAAAATTTTCCTCTGTACGCGCGGTAAACATACGAATAGAGGTCAAATAGTGTAAGTTGTTGGAGACTGGGTCAATATGTCTTGAATTGTTTGTCCAGTAGGTTGATTATGACGACCGTAAAATGGTCGAAGTGAGTCAAAAACATTTTTGATAAAGCATGAATTTTGATAATAATATTCAATAATTAGTAAACATTAGTTGGATACAATTTTTATTTATAATAAAATGGCAATACTAACAAAATACGCTTAATTTTAGCACATGTCATGAATCATACGTACGCTGTCGAAAATAGAACACATAAAAACCAAACGGAAAAAAAAACACCCTTTACAAGGTGGCTTCCCATTGGAAAATATTTGCGACTGTCAGTTTTCGAAACATGACCGAAGAGCCGCCGGAAGATCTCGTTGGTCTCGTTCTATCAAGAAAATCGCCGCTGCGATCGGTGAGTGATCCATGATCAATGAGTTTTTACTTCCATAAATTGATGAATCCGGACTGTAGACGATGCATATACAGCTCACGCGACAATAGATATTTTGAAAATTGCTTTTGGGGATCGCCTAATGTCTGGTTTTGGCGATGTGCACTTTCCGGGAAGATCACTCCATTCAATCAATTTCTTCCTTCAATTAATTTTTTTTGTAAGGTTCGTGCAGGTGCAGGTGGTTTGTGTCGAAGAGGTTCGTTCACTACTCTCTGGGGGTGGTTGTCTTAGATAAGTTTTTTTTGAGAGATTCGGCTGAATTTGTTGCGTTGGTTGTAGTTCACAGTAACTCTTTTGTTTCCATGTCATATTGGAAATGCACACACAGATTATGAATTTTAAAGTGATCTGCGAGTGTTATGCCTTCGTCAGCATTTTTTGATCATTTCTCATTCATAAACAATTTTTCCGTATAGGGATTGTTTTTGGCTATGGACAGACTTCAACTACAGACCTTCCGCTCAACAGTCGATGATGATTGCCATTGCAGTACGACCACCCCCGTTGACTTTGGAAGCTCTCCGACATGTCCGACATGTTTTCACCCAAAGTTCTGCCGAAAGGATTAAAAATGCGGTAAAAATAACGAATTGTCATCAATAAGGGCGACAGCCACTTAACCGATATCACCTTCAAAAGTAATAGAAAGAAACCTGAAGGTACGAAAAAATTCATGAATTTATGTCTCTTCATTTTGATGACAAGGCGGCACCAGAAGAGTGTTTTTAAGGCTCCCTGTATAAGACAAATTAAAAGTTTATTGATGAGAGGCTTGAATGTCGCTCATATGTCGGGTTAAGGTTAAAAGAAGCCCATGCTTTAGGCTGATTCAGGAAAATATAATAATTTCCGTTAAATTTTGAAAATAATTCGTTAATTTCCATGGAGAACCTCCCACGCTGATAATAGGTGGTTCGAATCGCACAGCAGACAAACCGTCAACATTTTATTTCTTTATTTTACATTTTATATTTTTATTTTATTGACAGGCTCTGATTGTACTATATTTGTCTGGTAAAAGTTTTGTTAACCAATTACTGGGACATATAAAGCGAAGTAAACTGAGGTTTTGATTCATATAGTGGCACTGAGCTTAAAGTTAAAAGAAGGAGTTTTCATAAATATGATATTTCAGAAATCTTTAAGCCGGTCTACTTCAGGGCAGCCGACTTCTACGGTTTACGCTGTGAACTTCAAAAGTGGTTTGAAGCAGGCTTTAGCAAGTATACTCTGCGACAGTCACTGTCAAATTCCTCTCTTGCTATGTTATTTGGATCGGATAATTCAAGAAGCAGTTCACGACAAGGATTAAATTGACTTCCTAAATCAGAGGAACATGTTTGCTCATCCTTGAAAGGCTCTATTTAAGAATAACGCACTCTTTTCCTCAAACTCAACCGTTTCGCTTGACCCTTCTTCAAAAGTAACGACACTGACGAATACCTATGATTATTACAGAACTGAATAAATAGGAAAAATCCAAAAAGGTTTGCACTGATTGATGGTCAATGCTAGTAACCTGCTTTAAATCACATTTCGATTCAGCGGACACCATTCCCAACCATCCCAGTTGTCTATCATTCCTTTTTTCTTTCCTCGAGTGTTTGTGTGTCTTGGAGGTTCAAGTGATGGAGAGCTAAATTAAAGAAGTTAATAGCATTCGGCTGTTTTTCAAGCCAAAAGAACCCTTCAAGGCCCGATAAAGCCTACTTATAAGCCACAATAAAAAGGACAACGAGAAGGAAACCAGGCAAGGAAAACAACTCAATAGGGCTCAGCAGCGAAAGATATCTTCATACGAGAATCTAGGTCAAGGGCGTATAGACGCCATTAAATGGTATTAAACGTGCCATTAAATCACTTCAATAATCAATAGAGCGTACGCATTCATGACGTCCCAAAAATTCAATTTCGCTCTTTAATCATTGATGGTGGGTACGTGGCTTTATCTGTTGCCATTGAAACGGAATTTCGATTACTAGTCGGAAGT
This sequence comes from Merodon equestris, assembly GCA_958301585.1. Classification (NCBI taxonomy): domain Eukaryota; kingdom Metazoa; phylum Arthropoda; class Insecta; order Diptera; family Syrphidae; genus Merodon; species Merodon equestris. Next base: position 94,789,273 of record OY284417.1, on the reverse strand, counting down.
GAAGATAGGAACCATCAACCAAAAGCTTAGGCGAGGTGTAGAGGAAATGAAGCAATGATGATACCACGATACGAAATTATGGTGACATGAAGACATCACTTTCCAAATGACTAATTCCCTTGTGAATGAATCAAGTTTTCTCGCTTTATTTAAGCGTGAAATGGCACAACGGAATATATGAGGAACGGGACGAAAATGAATGAAATCGGCTTTGATTATTCACTGGCTTCGATGAAATGGAAAATACGCGCCTGTATGCTTGGTTGGAAACCAATCGAAGTTAGCAGCTCGAATATCTGCAATTTCGTTTAAGAGAAAAAGAGAAATCATTCACTTTGTAAACATTCTGTTCCGTGTTGATTCGGGTAGAACTGACAAAAGCCAAAACACCGGAGATTGCCAGTCGTGGATCGAGAGTTGACAGGTTAGCTCAAACAGTTGCCATTGGCGGCCTTTGATATTGTCACTCAAAAGGTACACTCGCACGGTGGAAACATCGTTTTATCTATGTATACAAAATCACGAATGTTTCTTCAACGGGGAATTCAAATATGGGTAACGCAAATGTTTCGATCCGAATATGACTGTCAATTAGCCGCAAAAAACACATTAGATATTCGAGTTAACAAAACAAACATCCAACGCGATCGGAATATCAATTATGTGAATTAAAAAGCAGCTGCACGTCCGCATGTTTGCAAAGTGTTTTCATTTAATCTGGGCGAGTAGCTGTAGGTGTGCTTAAGTCTTAGATACCTTTTATGGTGCGAAATATCTGGTTTTGTTGTGAAATTTCCCATCGGCCGGAAGCCCTTGCAGTGACATATGCACTTTTGCTTTCTACGGTTAACTGGAACTCCCAGTGATTAACGACCTACACGTGACATAAGAAAACAATTCCAAACTACGAATGGATTCATTGGATTTCTCTCATGTATTTCGGACTACTTATATCATTTTTGTTTTGTTATAAATAAATGTTTGCTTATGATAAAAAAACACCGCAGAAGTTTTTTTTCTTTTTTTCACCAAATGACTTTTGGAATCCATCCAAGTGACCGCTATACCGAGAGATATAGCGACATAGCTCACGTTTTATTTTTACTTTATTTTAAAGACATGTGGACGGGAATTATCGTGCCTCCTCCGAGTCCTAAATTGAAGAAGCCGTGTGATTTGACCTTCCAAGTTTGAGATACGTATGAGAAATTTCGTATTTCGGTCATTGCCATCAATCGGCAATTCTTATCAATCTTTTGAGGAACATGTACGCGTAACATTCAATGCTGTGCTTCTGTACTGAAGGCATTTAAATCGGTTTATCGCTTACCCGGTAATAATCTGATTTTGATAAACATTTTGCAATTAAGGCACTAATATCATGACTGAACTGACTTTGATAAGATTCAAAGTTGAAATTCCAAATATAAAATACGCACTCTAGCCTCGGATAATGCTTTCAATCTATGAGGAAATCATGTTACGCATGCGCTCAATATTTTAAAAACTTTGAGGCAGAATCTCGAAGAGGTAAAATCCCATACCAATTGCTAGTTAAATTGGTCCATATATTCAATATTAACTTCGTCTAGGTGTCAAGTCTCGTGAATAGTCTTGATGAGATATCGAAGGATTTTAAGCCGGGCAGTTTGCCCAGTCGTTGATTCAACAAGATAAGGAGGACGCTGCTCGAAAGACTTGACATCCCTGCTGACGTATTTTTAATAACCCAATAAGTCTAGCCGTGACCTACCAGGCATCAAAGCTTGAGCCTCTTAACTTACTTAAAGTTTAAAAAAATAGGAAAACAAAAAAAAAATGGTTTGACGAGGATGTCAAAAACTTCGAGCTAGAAAGAAATTTAAGATTTTAAGATGAGAAAAGATGAACATTCTCAGCAAGTCCAAGATTCTGTAGTCATTTTAGTGATTTTTAAGGAATTAAATGACATAATGAACATAACTGTGGATTTCAATTCAGTTTATTGGCCTATGAGACTCATTCAAAAATTAAAGTGACTTTTTAAATTTCGCGAGCTAAATACATGTCCCCTAACACATGCTGATATTAGCGGCAGTTTTGGATATTTTGTTTGTTTTTCACAAATATAAAGATTAAATGTGCGTTGGTGTGCCTAGCGATTTTTTGCTTTTGAAAAAATGGACCAAAGACCGGTATTGAATTAAATGTGAAAAAAAAAATAATTAGTGGTACAAGTGCTTCACAGAAGGTTGAGAAGATGTTAATGACGACGCTCTCCCTGAACGCCTCACCACAGATGAAAACCTTAAAGCAGTGAAGAAAATGTTTATGGAGAGTAGCCGAATGAATATAAGAAAAGTTACTTAAGATATTGGGATATTGGTTGGCCCTTACCATAAAATTTTATTCAGACATTCTGCTCACGAAACCTGTGTCACAAAGTTTGTTTCAAAATTGCTAAGACTTGACAAGAAAAACCGTCAAATGAGCTTCGTTGAGGTTGAATAACGTGTATGACGGAAAGGGTTAGATATACATATAATTATGATGTCAAAACCAAAACCCAATCATCGCACTGCAAGCGACCCGAAGAACAAGGACCGAAAAAGGCACGCCAAATTTAGTCAAATGTGAGAGTTTTACCCATTATTTTCCATGTCTACAATGTTACAGTTAATCATAAGTTCTTGCCGGAAGGTCACAGGGTCAATAAGGAATATTATCTTGAATATGAGTCGTTTACTTGAAACCATACGAAAAAAACTTCCAGATAAGTGGGGAAAAATCCATGTCTGTTGCATTACGAAAATGCACCTGCATCGTCAGTATCGTAAATCGTATCGAAAAACAATATCGTAATCGTGCCTTAACTATCATATTCACCGGACTGCTACTTTGTTCTCTTCTGAAAACTGAAAAGATCTATGAATGTAGCTCAAGGCTATACTAAAAAATGCATATCAGAAGGGCTTAGATTGTTGCAAAAAAAATTGCTGATGAAAGTAAATTATATCCGAGGGGGATTACTTCGATGGAAAAGTCCTTGTTTAAATTAAAAACTCTCGAAACGTAAAAGCTGGAAAACTCAACGCGGATAATCTCTACAGAGTCCTTATATAAAATCCTCTGATTCTATAAATATTATCACGATTGCCTGCTTTCCTCTGTCTATCGCTATTTCGATTTATAAAAAGCTATGAGAGCAACCCCCACAGCAGCGCTAGAAATCATCACGGACTTACCACCCGTACACCTCCAACTTAAAAGAGAAGCAATTATATTCGCTCATCGGGGAGGATGACTCTATAGGCTTTTTCATCCCGAAATTCTTAATGAACTAAACAGGCATGAAATCTTAAAAATACACCATATAGACAATTGTTTTCCAAGGTATAACTTCAGCCAAAACTTAAGGGTTACAATTCCCTCTCGACACTCCTGGGAGCAAAATATACCTTCCAATCCTGTTCATGGTACACAGATGGATCCAAAACGAATGAATGTGTTGGGGCTGGAGTATACGGAGCTAACACTGGAACGTACATCTATCATAGCATAGACAGATACAACTCCGTATTTTAAGCAGAGATATTCGCAATTGAACTCTGCCTCAGAGAAAATATAAACAGAGCGATAACCAATACAAAACATTTATATTCTCTCTGACAGCAAGGCTGCACTTCTAGCCCTCAAAATCTACGAAGTCACCTCTAAATTGGTATGAGACTGCTTACAACTCGCCAGCTGGTCAACACAAACAGAGTTCACCTCATGTGGATGCCTGGGTACAGTGGCCATATAGGAAACGATAAAGCAGATCTATTAGCCAGAAAAGGCTCTTCATCACCATTCATGACGCCAAAACCAATCTGCGGCATACCTATTAGCACCATAAAATGCTACATAAAGGGATGGTTGAGGAACACGGCTAACCACTACTGGACACAAACGGAAGGTTTGTAGATGGAAAGTTTTGCAGACAAGTCAAGATGTTCCTACCAACCACTTCCCTTAAAAGAGCGAAACAACTCCTTAAACTTTCTAGGAGTCAGATTCGTATAGTCACAAGATTCCTCACTGAACACTGTCCGGTCAACAAACATCTTAAAACCATGGGCATCACACAAGATGACACCTGCAGAATATGTAACGAAGAGGTAGGAGCAGCAGAGCACACACTGTGCCAATATAAGTTTTATCATGAACTCAGGATTTTTGTGTGAGCTCTAAATGGGGGACATCACAAGAGGCCCACCAGAGGCTGCAGTGATTAGGTGACATTGAATTGTGACAACATTGATTAGGTTAGCGGTGGTCTGATGACACAAGCAATGAATTACAAAAAAAAATTGAGCGGCATAAAATCTGTTCAAAGTTTTAAAAATCTCACTGGATTACAGTGGAAACTTTGGAACTGACACATCATTGTCAACTTTTGAATTGATTTTTAAATCACATGTCACTCCAATTCTCATTAAACCATGCTCGAATCTTGCAAAATATTGTACGTAAAACCATACCATAGATAATTTTGGTGTGATAAGTGAAAAATCAAATGCCAAAATAAAGTGATAAGATGAACACCAGGAACCAAAGGTTACGCGATGACATTTCAATATTATGGCAACCTTAACACCCCACTTCAGCTAAGGCGATTAAATCCGGATTTTGATTATTTTTAAAAAAAATCTAAATAAGCAGTTCAAAAATAAGTTCTGATAAGAACATTGACCTCTTGCCCAAATGCCATCACAGCCCGTGATCGCTGGAACAGAGATGTTCTATACAGAGGATGAAAATGATAAAGTGACGGAAAGACATTTAAAATACGGACAATCGTTGAGCCAAAGGCGTTGTTAATTAAGGAGGTAGATGTATGTAGGCGCGTTTCTGACAGACTTATCCCTAATATTTGGGAATAGATCACAAATTGAAAACTCCACTGTCACCGGCATATTTGTCATTTTATTGCACTTATTTTTGTAAATTGACTTGAATTTTTTTTATTTTCACTGTAATCGTATTTGAATTAATATATAAAATCACAAAAATATTTTTTCAAATATGACACTTTACTGCGACTACCACTCAACTTATTTTATAAATCTTAGGAAAAATATAGATAACAGAAATGGAAAGACAAATTCGGAAAATAAAACTTAGAAACAAAAGTTTTTTTGGATTTTTCAAAAATCCATCGACAAAAATAAAATTTATATTTCCAAATTATTTAAGTCGCGATCTCAGAAAGCACCACTCACCTGTTGCTGCTGTCTGGTTTGGAATACAATGACTACACGGAACACGGACCGATGTGAACTGAACTCGAAGTAATACCCGTCGAAAGAATTCCCACAAGCTTCTTGATCGCTACTACCCGCAACCGTATTATGCTTTCTTACTTCCACAAATTACTACACACCATCAGCGGCAGCGCGACGTCATACACACCGGCAGCACACGAGAAAAAAAAACAGAAAACTGGAAAAAACATTTTTAAAGTATACGTATTAAACGCACTGTTATAGGAAACAAAAAATCAAAAACGTCAACTGCGAAATTAAAGAAAAAAAAAAACCTAAAAACAACTAAAGAGCGAGATTGTGAGCGAATTACCAAAAAAAAAACAATTTGGATTTAGAGAGAAAGTAAATAAAGAGAGAGTAAATAAAAATTATAAAACAGAGCAAATAGAAAAATACTAGTAAGTCCAACACAGCCGTCAACAGCGCGTCTCTCCTCATATCTCTTGCACAAAAGCGAGAACAATAACAACAATTAGGAATAGGAATCGTGTCGATATAATTTACGATTCGATAGTAAAAGTATATCCGATTGATTCGACTGATTACTTACAACAACAACAAGGAAATCTTGGATGAAGTAGTGTCATAACATTCACATATAGTAGCGATGAGACCTGGCCTAATCGTTTACGAGTAATCAACCTCACGAGCTGCGATTCCCTCTGATCCGATTTTTTGTTTTTTTCCTTTTACTTATTTTTAACTGTATTTACGAAAGATAATGAACTAAAGAGGCGATTAAGAGTGATCGTCAACCGGACTATCGATAAGGAGCACGCTTAACAGAGAAACGAAAACAACACTCCGGGAGAGCAATCGTTGCGAAGGGTTTGGATCGAGCTATCGAAATGCATTTATCGGATTGATAAGAGCATTAAGCAGTGGTTGAATAAACGAGCATAGACAGCAAGCCTTCGTACGACATGGTTTCCCGTAAATGTTATCATCGTTCTGGTTGTTGTTTTCGTTGTAATGATCGACCTCCTACATGTGTGCACTCATGTAGCATAGTCCGCGATGACCTTAACATATTGAATGTCGGGGATTTCATAAAGCCAAACCTGGGTTACACGAGAAACGTGGATTTTCAAATAACGTCACTTGATTATATAAAAATTTACTCATTAATGGAAAGTTGTTATAACTCAGTGGCTAACTGGCTGTCTACAATTAAGGAGGAGATATGAGCTTTTTTGTGCACGTGCATCGTTAATTGCAGATTTTTATTGGCGCCAAAATTAGTTGAACTTTGCGAGCTGCTTTTAGCTTTTTTGTTTTTGGAAATGATCATTTCATATATAGCTTATTGGCATGAAGGGTATTTCGGATTTGGAGAGGCCGTTTGTTTTTGCTTCAAGTTCAAAACCCCGGTAACGACTGGTGTTGAGGATGTGACGTGTCTGATTATTGGTGCTTAATTCACCGTGGTAATCAATTGAATTATAAATAACACTGAATAGGAAGCCAGCACAAAATTGATCGTTGTTTCACACAATTTAATGTACTCGGAACTTCGGAGTAATTTTTTTAGGAAAACTTAACCCTTAGATGCACAATGTTCCATATGTGGCACAAACAAGTCTCCGTCCAATATTTGAGCTTGGAGACATTATGTTGGTACAAATAACACGCCATATCATGTCATCTATATCCATGGACGTATTATATGTGCAGTTGTTGATTTTCTCTTATAAATATTTACAAAATTGACATAGCGTAATTGTTGTACAGTGCATCTCTTTGTTAGTAGCGAACATCGTCTAACATTATAATTTTGTATAGTTAACTATTACAAAAAATATTTTTAGTATGTTTATAGCTTACTGAATCGGGGAATAAGCATATAATAATTCACGGTAAGTTTTTACCAGTTTTTTGGGCGACTGTTCATTCATGACTGTGCATTCATGCATATGTATATGTATTTGTAATGTTTCTTAGTTGGGAAAAATATCTGTTGTGAAATGTGGCCTTTATCGGCGTTTTAATTCTATATTCAGCTGGAATGTACCCAAATTTAAGAATTTATTGAGATAGAGATATCGGCCTTGATATGGTAAAGAATTTTATGACACTAAATTGCTTTGGAAAAATTCATTCTTTACACTTCAATAATAATTCCAAAGCAATAACTACATATGCAAACCTCATCAGATTTTGACAAATTTTATAAAATTCGTAGTTATTGAATGATTCGAAAGGAAATGTCTATCAATTCACCTTTCCGCCGTTGAACAAGTTTGTGCATCAAAAACCAAACATCATTTGAAGCAATACTTCAATATATTTTTGTTTTATATAGTGTGTCTTGTTCTACATACAATTTTGAAGTTTACACATGTCTAGAAAATAATGCTGCTGAAGGTGCATAACACAAAGAGCCAAATTTAGGATTAAGTAGCAATATTGTGTAGTTGTCGAGAAGTAACTCGGGCATGCAAGATTAATTTGATAATTTTTACACCATCCTTCAGCTTCAGTATTATTTGGCAAAGTTGGAATACTTTCCTTGGAAACAATGAGGCGGAATAGGATACCAAGTTGCAAGCTACCAAGCGATGATGAAATAAAGAACGCAGCTAGAGAGACCTCAGTCGAATTCGTGCTTATTTTGAAGGAACATCTATTTCCAATTTGACATGGAAAGATAATGAATGCGTCAACATAGTATCAACCTTTGTTTGAACTGGACTGAAGGAAAGAAAGGTCCGGTAGAAAAACTAAATCCTCCATAACAATAAAATGACCGGTTGTAATAAAATAAAATAATGGATATATGGGAGGGGTAGATTTCATGACCAGCTTTATCGGAAGACCTTCTATTTCTATGAAATCCAAAAAGTTCCATATGTGCATTTTCTATCGCTTGGTCGATTTGGCTATTATAAATTCATGGCTCCTCTATAAACAAATTTCGGCTCACAATGCATAAATTTAGTTCGCTTTCGAAACGAATCAGCAAAGACCTTGTGCAATATTTGTACCAGCTCACAGTCTTTGTTAAAACGTGGAAGGCCTGTTTCTTCACTTCAAGCTGAAAAAAGGACCATCTGCACCCATACCTTCAACAAGTGTGATGGCGTCAACCACACGCCGGTTTTTTTTTTAGAGTTCGCGCAGGATCAAGTGTTACGCTCTTATGGTGTTTGTTACACAACCTGGACGGGGTGTAAATGGTTTGAGTCGAAAATGTTCTTTCACCACTCTCCGGGGGTGGTTGTCCTAGATATGATTCGGGAGGTTCGACTAAATTTGTTGCGTTGGTTGTAGTTCATAGAAAATTTTTCTTTATTCCATGTCATTAAGGTATTGCATTGGAAATGCACACACAGGGTATGAATTTTGAAGTGATCCTATACTCGTACTGCGAGTGTCATGCCTTCGTCAGCGTTCTTTGATCATCTTTCATTCACAACTTATGTTGTTGAACAATTATTCCGTATAGAAATTGTTTTTGGTTATGGACAGACTTGAAATACAAACCTTCCGCTTAACAGTCGGTGATGATTACCATTGCAGCACGACCACCCCCAAATGTTGGGGTCAGTTCTCGCAAGTCCGAGGTGTAAGTTCCCATCATGCAAATATAAATCTTTTTTTAAGATGCCGCAAATGTTCAACATTTCATGAAAAGTAGATGTTTCTTCAATATTAATGTACATTAACATATGTATGCACATATTATAATATTACGAAAAAATAAAATTTGAATTATTAACAATATTAAAACTTTAGCAAATCAACAGGGTTCTAGTTTTAATTTTTTGAAGGCTAAATGCATGGTGTGCCATATTTGGCACAAACTATATTTTAGCAAATTATTAACATATAATTTGACAAAAGTAAAAATTATTGCTGAGGAAGTGTTTCTATAGCCAATACTTAGTCAGGATAATTTTTAATCCAAATTTGGAAAAATCATGCATCTAAGGGTTAAAAGGTCTATACTTCATACCTTTATATTGGTCTATAACTTAATTACTTGTATTATTCCATTGTTATTATACCATTGGAACATGCATTGGAAAGCTACTGTCATTGTAAGTCATTTCAGTATATGTCATTCATTTGAAGCGTAAACAACAATAATTTTTTTTCACTCAAATATGTCGAACTTTGTGCCTGAAAAGGTGTTTTTGTGGGGAGTTATTCTTCATTACTTTAATATGAAGAAAACTGCTGCCGAAAGTCATCGTATTTTGGTGGAAGTTTATGGTGAACATGCGCTAGCTGAGCGAACGTGCCAAAAGTGGTTTGCACGATTTAAAAGTGGTGATTTTGGCTTGGAAGACGATGAACGTCCTGGGCAGCCAAAAAAGTTTGAAGATGAAGAACTGGAAGCATTACTCTATGAAGATTGTTGCCAAACACAAGAAGAGCTCCCAGAATCTTTGGGTGTCACTCAAGCAGCCATTTCAAAACGTTTATAAGCAGCTGGATATTCAAAAGGCGGTTTTGCATGTCCGAAATGCTGCTGGAACGCCACAAAAGGAAGTCATTTTTGCATCGGATTGTTACTGGTGATGAAAAATGGATCCATTACGACAACCTCAAGCGCAAAAAATCATATTTGAAACCCGGCCAACCAGCCAAATCAACCGCAAAGCCGAATATCCATGACGGGAAGGTAATGCTCTGTATTTGGTGGGATCAGAAGGGTGTTTCCGTTTGAAGAGAGCAGTAGCCGAAAAACGCCCGGAATATGGGACCAGGCACGAGGCAATAATTATCCATCATGACAACGCTCGGCCCCACGTTGTTATTCCGGTTAAGAACTATTTGGAAAACAGTGGATGGGAAGTTTTACCTCACCCGCCTTATAGCTCAGACCTTGCCCCTTCTGACTACCATTTGTTCCGGTCGATGAAGAACGCCCTCACTGAAATACGGTTCACAGCAGAGCAGAATATCAAAAATTGGCTTGATTCATTCTTGGCTGCCAAGCCAGCGCAGTTCTTTTGGGATGGGATCCACAAATTGCCAGAAAGATGGAAAAAAGTCATAGCTTCAGATGGGCAATACTTTGAATAATACTATTGTACATGTTTTTCTTAAATAAACGTTAAAATTTTGAAGAAAAAAAACCGTTATATACCCAATATATTCCATTTCTTACCCTGCTTTTAAGGAATTCGTTTTTTTCATCGCCGAGACACTAGTTGAGCTATAGCAATATAAAATAGCCATCTTTTCAAGGGTAAAATCTACTTAATCCGAAAAAAATTAAGACAGTAATCCTTTTTACCACTAAAACACATTTTTTGAACATATCTCTTTATCTCAATAACTTGGGCATTTCTATCACGGGGAGCCACTAACTTGCTCGAAAACACTTCTAATCCTGGCGATAAATCAGAAAAACTCTGGATATGAATTCTGTCTGCTGCCCAGTTTAAAAGTCGTCGAGATGTTAACAAACGAGGTTTGTTCAAGAAATACGGTGACTTCGTGAATTTCGTGAGCTAAAAGCATTTGATTTTCGATGTTACGTCATGTTAGTACATATGTCTCCTGACATACGTTGACATTGTCAGCCATTATTTAGCTTGTCTTTACCGATATATATACATAAGTTAGACGTGTTTTGGTGAGCTTAGACATTTTTATGATATTTAAAAAAAATGTAGCAAATCTGTATTCATTTATGTATGAAAAATTAGATTAAGTGGTGCAACTTGAAATGCTGACTGTGGAATTCGCTGCGACTACTCTGAGCAAAAAAAACTGTTCATAAAGGTACAAGCCTTTCGCAGAATGTCGAAAAGTTGTTATTGACGATGTTTGCGTCGGATGTCAACGACGGATGAAAACATAGAAGCAATAAAGACTTTTTTTTTCATGGAGAATAGTCCAATCACCTTCAGAGAAGTTGCTGAAAATATTGGCATATCGGTTGGCTGATACTATGAATTTTTTTTTTTTAGATATTTTAATCATGAAACATGTGTCAGCGAAGTTTAATCCGAAACTGATTAATTTTGACCAAAAGAGACGTCGGATGAGCATCGCTCAGGAGCCTTTAAATTAAGTGAATAATGATCCAGATTTTCTTAAAATTATCATCACTGACAAAAGCATTGGTATATGGTTATAACCTTTAAGCCAAAGGCCAGACACCTCAATGAAAGCGACCAGAAAAGGTCGGGCAAATGTTAAAGTTTTGCTTTACATTCGACTACATTGGCTGGGTTAAGCATGAGCTCTTGCCGAAAGATCGTACGGTTAATAAGGAAGTTACACGCCGTCTTTCTGAAGCAATACGAAGAAGAAAACGTCCGGGATGGAGGCGAAAAATTCATGGCTGTTGCATCATGATAATGCACCAACTCACTCTTCGTTGTTTGAGCGTAATTATTTGCAAAAAAATAACATCTTGGCTTCCACGAATTTTTTCCCTTTCCAAAGCTGAAAAGACCCAGCAAAAGATAGAGGTATGCCACGATTGAGGAAATAAAGACGCACCGCTGGAACTCAGGGATATACCGAAAGTGCTTCGAGGATTAGAAAAAGCGCTGGCGGGAGGTCTCCTTTGAAAGGGACCAAATAGGTATACGATGGTGGTCCGATAAGTACTTAGCCTTCAAAAGAAAAACAACAATTTTGGAGAAATTTCGATTTATTTTTCAATATAGTCTTCTTTTAGCTCGATACACTTGACCCTGCGATGCACCAACTTCTTAAACCCGTCTGAAAAGTACGTTTTCTCGAGGTCTGTAAAGTAGGCCTCCGTGGCGGCGATGACCTCCTCATTCGACTGAAATTTCTCCCCGGCGAGTGACTTTTTCAAGTTTGGAAATAAAAATAAGTCGCACGGGGCCAAATCTGGAGAATACGGTGGATGGGGCAGCAGTTCGTAGCCCAATTGGACCAATTTGGCCGTGGCGAGGGCGGAGGTGTGAGCCGGTGCGTTATCATGGTGGAAGAGCACTTTTTTATTCGCCAAGTGGGGTCGTTTTTTCTTCAATTCGGCGTCGAATCGGCCCAATAATTTCGCATAGTATAGCCCTGTGACCGTTTTGCCCTTCTCCAGGTAGTCGATGTGGATCACACCTTGTGAATCCCAGACCTAGAATCTATCAATCTATGAAGCAAGTAGTTGCGTTCGAATTTAAATAAAAATCTGGTTTTTCTTCTGGCTGTCAGTAGTCGGAATGTATTGCTAGGCATAAGATTTAAACTTCGAACAGGCCGCTCAAAGCAATAGTTTAATAGAAAATTTCTTATGAATGGTAGATTTGCAATTGCACTAGATTTAAGAAGTATTCAGAACCTACTGTTCAGATTCAAACTTCGTGACATGTCGCAGATTAATGCATACAGTGACGGAGTTTGTTACAGAGTTTCAAGTAAGAAGTGTTGACGCGGAATACCTGTCTTTTCACTCTCTATCACTTATCTGTCAATAACTTTAGATATGGGAGTGATTATTATACATAGTGTATGCCAGGCTATTTCACGTCAAATACAAATATTTTTGTCTTAGTTAGATATTTCTTGTTTGAAATGATAAGAATATTGACAATATCATTGACCTTCACTCGGCTATATTTTAATACCAATAGAGGAAATGAAAAGACGTTCTTAATTTACAATGCTGGAGGAATTAAACTTAAGCACATATGAATTGCAAAGTGCTAGCAATCTCAATGACATTTTTTTATGCCAATCAGATTGTCACATGGCATATATGTATGCGCATTACTGCAAGTTATAAACCATTATGGTATAACATCAGCACCGGAGATAGCTTTAGTTTAGTATTGCCATTGCATTTAGCAATCGATTCATTGGTTATTCGAGAATGGGCGCTAAAACAGCTCGATAAAGACGTCAAAAAATTATCTGAATCACTGTAAATTGACTTGTCAGCGGGAGAAAAAAAAGCTTTAGAGCTATGACAATGATTCAGATGCAGGGAACCTACTGAGGCGAAAGTTTTAATCCCGAGCAACATAAATGGCGAAGCCAATTATCCATGGATACAAAACCATGTTCCGTATTCGATGCGATCAGAAGGGGATGGTCCATTACTGCAAATCACTATCGGTCACAATTAATGCTCCTAAGCCGTGCTCAGTAATACTCCAACAGACACGGCAAAGTGATATTGCAGCATGACAATCTTCGTCCGCACGTCGCAGAACCGGTTAAAACATATTTGAAGACACTTAAATGGGAAGTTCTTCCCCAGCCTCCATATTCTTGAGGCATTGCTACTTCTGATTATCAATTGTTCCGATCGATGACTCATGACCTTTCCGGATTGTGTCTATTATTCGGTATTCGGATCCTGTTTGAGGGATGAGAAACCGGTGGAAAATATATTTTTTTTAGTTTCATAAATATTTTTGTTTGACAAAAAGAAGAACGCTAAGAATCAATTCCAACTCCTAAGCAAAAAGGGGAGAAGGACTGGTCAATCCAAATTATCAACCAATTGGCACGATACTTTTATGGATTGGAAACTAATGTACTTACGATACATCGACAGCTCCAATTTGTATTATAGTTCTCTTTGTTTCCTTTCTATAAGCCACAAAACGTGCGGATATGTACAAGAAATTGTATTCCAAAAGTCCTGGACCCTATCCGGCTTTAGTCCGACCGCAGACTAAGCACCCAATTTATTACAGCTCCTCTGACATCACTACTGTCGTAGTAATAGTCTCCCGAGAGGAAGGCATATGGATCTCCGCAGCGTACCTGCCTAAGACGACACGTCCTGATAGGATATGACGCGAATGCTCACCACACCATCTGGGGCAGTAGCGACATCAACAAAACAGGTGAAGTATTACTTACTTACATTATTGAAACAGACCTTGTTATTTGTAATAGGGCAATAGGCCAACCTTCGTAACAAGAAATAGGCAGGAAGTTTTGGATGTAACTTTGGTATACAATTTTTCCAATATCTCGGTTCCAAACGGGTCGGTATCAGAAAAGAACTCTTTCTCTGATCACCGTTACATTTGCTTCCATCTAAACATCGAGATCTCAACTAAAACATCCTTTAGGAATCCTAAACGGATCAACTGGGATAAATATGAGGCTAACCTTAAAGACTCTACCCAGTAGAGATGCAACGTGCTTACGAAAACCATTTTCGAATCATGGCTTTTGGTATTGTTCTCATCCAGTCTAGATTGCGGCTATACACCACTATCCTGGAGGGAAGCAAATGTTATAATACATTTATACCAAAAGCAGGAAAAACCTTCCACACAACTGCAAAAGACTACAAACCTATCGCTCTTTCTTCCTTCCTTTTTAAGACGCTAAAGAGACTGGTGGACATGTACATTCGCGAAAACCTATTGTACAAAAAAGCATGCTTTCGAAATCGCAACATGCTTACTGTAAGGGAAAATCAGTAGACACAGCTTTTTAAGCGAATTTAATTCGAAATTCGGCTGCTTCCAAACAAAAGGGGCAGTAAAATGTGGTACACCACAAGGAGGAGTATTATCTCCGCCATTGTGGATGCTAGTTGTAACTGAAATACTCCTATCCCTGGAGGACAGCTGGTGCAAAGTCATTGCGTATGCAGACGATATTGCACTAGCATTAGCGGGGAACCTCTCCCAACAATCAGGGATTTGATGGAAACAGGCCTAAGCAAACTGGCCAATTGGGCAGTGAACGGTGGGCTTGGAATAAATCCCTCCAAAACGGAACTAGTTTTATTCACAAGCAGATTCCTCAAGTCACACCACCAAAACTCAATGGAACTTAGCTTAGATTCGCAGACCACGTCAAATACCTTGGCGATATACTCGACAGGAAAAAGGCCTTGGGCATCAGATGGGGTATAAAACCCCATACAACCACTGGCTGTATACCGCAGTTGTCAGACCTATACTAATGTACGGATGCCATGTCTGGTGGCCGGCACTGTGCAGATCTATGTAACTATTGCAAACTCCTAAGCAGAGTTCAAAGGATGGCGTGGATCGCGATAACAGGGACAGTGCGAACAACTCCCACTGCAGCCCTCGAAACGATGCTTTACCTACTCCCCTTGGATCACTTTGACAAGGAAAAGGCAACGAAATCGGCGCAAGCAATGATACACATAAGCGAAGTCACGAACTACTTAATTCCGACCCTTGACTTTGAAATTCTCTACAAAACAACAATTCCCAACCGACGACAATGGGAGGGGAATGAATTTCCAAAAAAAGGCACTGCACTGGAAATATACACAGACGGGTCTAAGACAGGCAATGGTGTGGGTGCCGGTGTCTATGCACCGACTCTAAAAAAAAATTAGTCAATCCTTTAGACTACCGAACCACTGACGCATATTACAAGCTGAATTAATGGCAATTCGTGGGGCTGGCTGTCAGACAGACTGGCTGACTGTGAGGTCTATGAACAACAGAGACATCGTCACCTACACAGATAGTCAAGCTGCAATAAAAGCACTCGAATCATCAATAATAAGATCAAAATTGGTCAAGCCGCACGTCTCTAAGTGAGATATCGAGCAGATGCGCTGTAACGTTGTGCTGGGTACCTGAGCATAGCGATATATCAGGTAATTTTGAAGCAGATGAACTAGCCAAAATAGACACAACACTGGAGCTCTCGACAATTAAAGGGGAAATCTACCCACCAATGGAAACGCAAGAATATAAAATCTGATAATGAGAGACGGCATGATCTTGAAACATGCAACTATGCGTGACAAACCTGGCCCAGGTATTGTCAACGTAAAACTATTGTACAAGTCTGCTAAAAATACGCAGGCAGATTATAATCGGAGTCTTAACAGGACATTGCGCTTTAGGGAAACATGCTCCAAGATTAGGACTGCCCTACAACGACTAGAGCAGTGAGGAAGGGGAAGAATCTTCATCCCAAAATCAGAATCATATATGGTCGTTCATTAGCACCAGCTCCATAGATTGCTTTTTTATCGTCCTTCTAAAAATGAAAATAAAAAAAATGGCTCCCGGGCAACGTCAAATGTCCATTATGTTCGCCTCTGATGAACACACACATTCCATGCCCCACAAAAGGATATGGTTGGTACATGTAAAAGCGTGTATTTTTGTGAAAGGCAATCATAGAAAATTTCCTGGAAAACACCAAAATCAACACTCAAAAATAACCAACAATCATGCTGAGATTTCCTTTGTCAATATATTCCCCTTTTGCCGTATATTGAAATACCATATACTGCAAGGATATTGCCAGCTAAAATTTAAATTGAAACCACTTTCGATACTGACCTTTGCGTACGTGCAAAATGCCTTTTAATTATTGTAGAATGATTGGTTTCTGACAGGGAAGTGCAGTCGTATGTATGAGTATATGCGAAAAGCATACAGTGGTTACTGCGTTCTGACACGAACTGAACTAAAGTTTCTCACCTGATGATCGACGAAAGGGGTAAGAATTGTATAAAACGCTGGGGTGCATAAATTCAAACTGATTGCTAAGTAAACAGAGCAATGGGATCTGAGACTCTGATTGGCAATCCAGAGTACTCGCATTTACTTTAGAAAGGGTACAAGATGAATTGCTAAATCAATATCGGTAACTCAGCATATCCTTATATTGTTATTGCCCTACTTATGCGTAATGAAGATATTGTGGCAATGGAAATGGTTTTAAGGACGTTACGCCTCTTCTATGGAGGAAGAAATGAAATTTCAAGTAAACATAATACGAAATAGCATTTCACAAGAGAAATTGAGACCAATGTACATAGATTGCCATTGCCATCGTAATTGCTTTCGCACACTGTACGTACACCTCCGGCATGTTACAGCGTAAAGACTCTGTATGCAAATTTCCACTGTGCAGGTGTCGGAACCATGCTATCGCTTTATTTTGTGCAATACAATGCAGGGTGATCTAATTCACGATTTGGATTTGACAACTCAATTACAATCATACACGGGAAAGCGAATTATCATCCAAGGCAATATGTGTTTATCCTAAGATTTGCCATTTTACCATATGGATTGCTCAATAATCGCTGAAAGAGATAAAATTGTAAAAACTTTCTACGAAAAATAGTGATAGTCGATAAAAAAAGATAGTCGTCCATCTGAACGTAGTGTAGGCAAAACTGAAAAGTTCAAAAGGGCGTTGTTACAGAAGACTTAAGGACTGTTCGTCATCCAGATCCAAACCTGTCTATCGACGAAGTCAAGCTTAGTAGATCGATTTCATGCAAAGATTGAAGACACATCATCTGACCGTATCAACGCATTTGATAGAGCTGGAGGGTACTTCATCATCGGCATCCTTTGATCCTAGAGTCTCTCTAAAGCAACACCCGCCGAACGCGGACCAATAGGTTAAGGTAGGTTGCGCTAGGTTAGATTAAGGTCAAGGACGGCTAGAATGGTGGGTAGTTTTGGTTTAGCTTTTAAAAATTTGCAGAACATTTTCTTGGATGAGTTCTTCTGCATTTTCGTGATGAGAACCTGCCACCAAAGTCATGCGATTTGTCGCCTTTAGACTGCCCGATATTTGTCGAAAAGTCATTGAAAATTAACATGGAGACCTTATCAATGATATTATATTTCATTCGGAATGGCAATTTCCAGTCAATATATGTACTGAAATAAAAATTTGATCAAAATCCGAATTATACATTTATTTTAGTTAAATTAACTTTGGGAACCGCGAATTGGATGGCATTATATTTTACGGGACGCTATAAAAGTATTTGTTTATTATGGCCATGTTGTTAAAGCACCATCTGTCGGGGTCGACTCTAATTTGAGTCAATTCGGTTCGATAAACACACGTCTACTGAAAGCGTCACTGTTGCCAGTGATAGTGTACGAGAAAACCCGAGGCAGTCGAATTCTCGTTGGTCACTTGGCCTTAATGCGACTTGAATTTGGCGTATAAAATCTGACTGTGGTATTGGCGTACAAATAAAAGACGTGTGTGTTACTTAACAAGGAGCTTTATTGTCGAATCTATGGTGGTTGAAAGAGAGACAGATCTGTTTTAATTCATTTCGATTTGCTGTTTTGTCGAAATGTTTCTTTTGCTTGTCGTTCGCAAAACTCTACTCATTAGTAATTGTGATGGTATTACATAAAAATGTGCAAGTTTAGTACTACGGTATTCCAATAAAGTGAGATGTAGGTCTCCACCACTATCCAAACATTTTCTAAAGGCTTTCTCGGCTTGGCGGTTGGATTTGGGATAAAATGGGCTAGAGTATATGAATTTGATTGCCCACTTTTTTGCGAACGGCCTACATTCAAATGAATTGAATGGTTGATTGTCACAAACGACCTTTTCTGGATTCCATGCGTTGAAAATATTTCCTTCATAGCCTGAACAACACAACTAGCTGATTTTCTTACTAATTTCTTTAGATCAAACCACTTGGAGAAATAATCTACCATTATAAGAAAATTCTCCCCTTTAAATTCAAGAATGTCACAGCTAATTTTTTGATAGTGAAGCTCAGGCCGGGCGTGAGGAATTAGTTTGTGTGGTTCGTTTGAGGCTCGAAATTTTTCACAAATCCGACACCTGTTGATCAGGTTCTCTATGTCTCTGTCCATGTAGGGCCAGTAAAGTAGGGTCCTAGCCCGTGCAATAGTTTTGGTTATACCAAAATGCGATACGTGTAATGCGTTTAAAGTATGGGCTATGAGTGCTTTTGGAACGAAAATTCTTTCATCATAGAAAACAAGACCGTTGTCTTCGTAAATTCTATCCTTAATGTTCCAGAAAAATCTAAGATTGTTAGGGACCCTGTCTTTAGATACTGGCCAGCCCTGCTTATAATACTGTATCAGGCTTATTAATGTGTCATCGTCTCTCGTCCCTTCCTTGTACAACTCCCTACTACTAGTCCCCAAGCTAACTGAATGTATAAATTCGGTTCCAATTTCATCCAGGTTAACATAGTTATCTGTGCCTTCACTTCTGGTCGCAAGTCGGCTATGTGCAGACTTTTTCGGGTACATAACGTATATCTAAATCATACATTGATAGCTTAATTTTCATTCTCTGTAATCATGTAGAATAATTACTTCCTAGCGGCTTCTTTGCTATCGATACCAACGGCTTGTGGTCCGTATGCATGATTACTGGACGGCCATATATACATATATTCATGAAACTTCTTACAAGCAAAGACCACACCTAGCATCTCCTTTTCTATTTGAGCATAGCGGGATTCGGCGTCAGACAAACTTTTTGATGCATAGCAAATAGGTTTTCCTGCCTGTAGGAGGCAACAACTTAATCCGTCCTTGGAAGCATCCGACTGTATTAATATAGGGAGTGAGGAATTGCTTTTTCTATAGCTTTTACTTTATTCAACACTCCCGCATAGTAATCGTTCCATGCAAATACAACGTTTTTCTTCAGGAGTTCTCGGAAAGGAGCAGTTATATCAGCTAAGTTTGGAATGAATGGCCGTAGGTAATTAACGGTTCCTAAAATTGTTTGCAATTCCTTCTGGTTGCTGGGTTCTTGCATACCTTTGATTCCATACATCCTTGTTGGATCAGGCTTAACTGAAAAAAATGTGTCCTAAATATTTGACGCTTTCGGCCCTGAATTGCACTTTCTTAGGATTAAACTTTACGTTAAGTCCCCTTGCTCTATTTAGCATTGCTTCCAGATTTTCGTCGTGTTCATCTAGCGTTCTACCGCCTACAATCAGGTCATCGATATAAACAAAGGTTCCTTTTAGCTGGCCAAAATATTTGCTGTTCAACTTTTGGAACTTCTCGGGTGCAACTTTTATGCCAAATGGTAAGACGTTAAACCTATAACAGCCATTATAGGGGGTACTAAACACTGTCAAATTTGTTGAATCCTCGTCTAATCGTAACTGCCAAAATCCCTCCTTCAAGTCCAAGACTGAAAAATATTTTAAGTTACGCATTTCCTGTCTAAAATCCTCAAATGATGGCAACATAAAACGTTCCTCTTTAATAGCTGCGTTTAGTTCTTTGGGATCTAGGCGAATTCGAAGAGATCCATTTTTTTTTTCTACCACTACCATATTATGCGACCAGTCACTTGGCTCATCCACCTTCGAGATTATCCCTTTCTCCTCCATTCTATCCAGTGTATTTTTAACCCTATCACTTATGCTTAAAGGTATCCGTCTTGGCGGCTTGTTAACTGGGAGTGCCCCCTCTCGGAGCTCTGAGTGACATGTGTCTGGAAAAAATCCAAAGCCCTCAAAAACATCCTTATTCCTTTGTTTAAAAGCCTCTAAGCCTTCTAAAGCTACGTTATCCACGCGTTTTACGACACCTAGCTCCATGCCCGAATCGATTCCTAGTAAAAGCTGAAAACCGTTCTCTACTACGACAAATGGGAGATTGTACTGCTTAGCTTTGTGAGTAACCATACAGTCTATTGCACCAACAACTGCAAGCAATCACAAGCTTAGAGAATACGCCGTCATCAGAAAGAGAGACAAATCTATTTCGGAAATCATTTACCCACTGACCCACCCAAGAAGTAAAGTGAAGCGCCCGTAGACAACGCTGGTTGACTGACTCCAAAGAAATCGTTTTAACGATGAAGCAAAATTGTCGGATTTGGGGCGATCGTGGTGCAATGGTAATTATCATCGACTGTTGAGCGGAAGGTCTGTAATTCAAGTCCGTCCATGCCTCATTCCTATACGAAAAAACTGTGCAACAACAATAGTTGTGAATGAGAGATGATAAAAAAATGCTGTCGAAGGCCTAACTCGCGGTTCAAAATTCATACTCTATGTGTGCATTTCCAGTATAACAGCGTAATGATATTGAAACAAAAAAATTACTGTGAACTACAAAATTCAGTAAAATCTCTCGAATCCTATCTCAGACAACCACCCCCGGAGAGTAGTGAATGAACATCTTCGACACAAACCATCTGCACAGGTTGTGTGACAAACCCTATAAGAGCGTACACTCTTGAACCTGCACGAACCTTATAAAAAAAAAACAATCCACACGAGATCACACCATCATCAAATGCAAACCAAAAAAGTCACTGTTTGATGAGGATTTAAACTGAATGATATGGATATTGAGGACACGACTCCAAGTAATGGTCTTAAAATTAACATAACGAACACCATCCATCAAAATCAGCGACGAAATTATCGTCACCATCAAATCTAAGCATCCTAAGCCTAACCGTCAGTACACCTTCAAGAAATGGTCAGAGTGATACATCTCATTGGTCTCTGCTCGAATATTTATATAGGTTGACGTGACACAGTTTGATAAACTGAACATAGAGCAGTAATAAAATCCTTTTTTTGGAAGACGTAGCACCAAAACAAACTCATGAACCATTGTTGAATGTGTAGAAGCACCATTCTTGAAAACGATTTGCATAAAGGACGTCCAGAATATGCATCAACCCAGAAGTTGCAACAAAAATTCATGATATGGTTTTGGAAGATCCTCGATTAATAGAGAGAGATCTGTTACCTGGGCAGTAATCAATATTTTGCTTGAAGTTTCAGGTATTTTTTGAAAAAAAAAGAGAAGGATTTTGTGCATTGTCACATCACCATGGAGCAGATTTCATGCATGGAAAATTTCATCGACCCAAGAGGAAATAGCAACCGTCAAAGCGTCTTTCTACAGTCTTCCGCATTCTCACATCAGGAGTGGAATCCATGCATTATAAAATCAAAAATGTATTGACATTCAGAGAAATCATACTGAATAATAAGAAGTATTTGAAACCATAAAATCGTGTTTTTCTTATCGAACGATGAAGCTTATTGAACCTAGCACGTTCATATGTGGGAACATGTGGTGCTTACGGGGAATACGACCTATTCATCTATTCACTATGTGATTGTGAAGGTTCGTCAGAAAAGAAGAAAAGATGCCTTAAGTTACTACTGCTCCTGAGACTACACAAATACTCATGAAGGCTATGGTGACGTTGGTAACGCTACATCTGAGAGGCACCTACACATTTTAAATGAGTATGCAAACATCATTATGTTTACTTTGAGAATGGGCCTCTGTCGATGATTAGGGAATAAATCGACTGAAAGAGAAACTTGAAGTTTTCTCCAAAAAGTTCAGTACTCCCACCACGTGCCCACCCTCATTAATGTAGTATTTTGATAGGCAAAAATAATTTCATTTAAAATTTCGAATAAATAAAATTTTGGAGAGTCATCTTAAAGGGACAATTAGCCTGAAACGCCTACACAATGGAAAGCATAAATACCCCAAGAGGGGTTCGTTAAAATTTCATAAAAAAAATGTTAGATCAAAATATTAAAGGCAGAAGTTCCACAATTACATATAGTAGCTAGCTCCTCAACTTGTGAAGGCATAACAATTTTCCTTTTATCCATGGCAACCCATTATGATGAGTAAGAGTAAGATGTAAGGGATGGAACGAGTTCTCAAAGTAATATAGAGACGGGATTCAGTTCCTAAAATAAAATACCCATGATAAGGCCAAATTATTTCAGTCTGCATGAGGCAAATACGCGTGTTTTTCTAAATTTCGTAAGCAGTTGATTAAAGAAAATTAAAGAACATCTGTAAGTTTACATAGGAACAATAGAATTCGTGCTATAAATTCCAACAAGGCTAGCATGTGCCGGCAAATAAATAAAATATTTCGGAGAAACAATTAGAATGACTTTAAGGATCGGAAACTTCCAAAACGTCAGACGATGAACGGCTATTGCAAGCAGTTAGCATTGATCCGGGCAGCGCTGTTTTGGATGACGATTTTTTCGTAATCCAGAATAACCAGGTGCTTTCCTCTGGGAAGTGTGTAAGGTGAATGGTGGTGTTCGCCCAAACCACAACCTGGAAAACAGAGCCTTACTTCATCACTATTACATTCAAAATGATACGATCATTGGCGATCAGAAAAACTTGATTTTACCAGGTTCAATGTCGTTTTATGGCAAGTAATCCCGTCGCCAATAAGAGGGCTAACACCCTGTCAATATTGACGGGGGATCCCCAAATGATCTTCGAGTCATTGAATCTAATGTTGTACTCAGACGCCTCCCACCAGTGGTTGTAGAGATGTACACCATCCCATTCAATAATGTACTGAATAATGAATTTCATCTAGTGCATTGGAAGATAGCGGTGGTGCAACTAATCCCCTACACTACAAAAAATTGGCGCAGGTTCTACATTTTTGGACCGGATGGGCATCCATCTGCGAAACAAAATATAGTCAAATATCTTGAGATCTGGCTAGACCAGTATCTATATTTTGACAAACATACAGATGCTGCTCTGGCAAGGGCCCAGGGCGCTTTCGCTCGGACGTGATGGCTATTTCATAGCAGTCAACTTGATTCCAGGGTGAAGGTAATCTGCTACATTGCCTTGATCAGGCCCATTATTGCCTATGAATTTCCGGTCTAATTCAATATGAAACTCAGTTTAGTGGTATGAATTCGGGTGTTTGAGAAGCAATATCTCAAGACTTGTCTCAGTTTACGTAGTACACCAGACTTTTACTCTTACGAGGTCCTATACAATAGATTTTTTGGGTGGACAGTTTTGTAATAAAACTTATTCGAAGTCACATTGCAAGGGCAATGACTTCGGTTAATAACCTGTTCTTCGAGGCTTACTACCTCACGTACTTGTACCACGAAACGGTGCGTCTTAACGGTTTTACCCCACTAGAGGCATTCCTCCATTAAGATCAACGTAGGCTGATCCAGGATAGATTAGTGGTGCCACAATTTCATGGAGCCGCATTTCTTCTATGAACACGATGCCTACCCGAACAGGTTCAGTAGGTCGGCTTCACGCCGAGATCGAGCAGACGTCGTCGGACGCATCAACGCTTTTGGTGGCTGAAGCGGACCTCGGCAGCGGTATCTTTGATTCATAGAGCCTCTTTAAGGCAGGTCCTATCAAAAACCAATGGAAAGCGTGATCGCATGCTGAGTTTTTCCCACATTGATATATTTCCTTAGCCTAAATTTAGTTAACTTAGCCCCTAAGAATATGTATATATAATTCATCGAAGGACAAATTAAAATGTTGCTTTAGGTTAGGTTAGTTAAGGTTATTAAGCAAATTTCTTTCCATTCGTTTGTCGGCCGACATGTGGCCTGGCGTTATCATGTTGGAAGTTGACGCCTTTTCGATTTGCCAAAACTAGCTCGCAGCAATCTCCTCGGTTGTAGTCTTCGGACAATTAAAAAAAAAATAGCAAAATGCCGTCATCAATTCTAGAAGACCGTCCAGAACGGGGTTATTCGTCCAAGGCGTACAGCATTACATGGCGATGGTGTAATTTTTCGTTCTCCATTTTACAAACTATTTTTCACACACAATTTGATATAACTCGTCGAGGTCTAGCGATAAAATGACTTCTGCTACCAACGACCTATTCATTAGTATACTCATACATCAACTCCTGATACAAGGGTTGCATCATACCGCAAACGTTCCGTCACGCATGAAGATCCGGGAAGGAATTTTGCAATGATCCAAAACATATTTCTAATAAATTGTTTCAGTATACTCTGTGCTTCTTAAGGACTTAACAAAGGAAGTCAATTTAAATGATAAATATGCTCAAACGAAAACTCTAGCGCCCTCTCTCACTGTTTTAGGGAATGTAGACGATAAATTTGAACCTCTCAAACGTAAGGCGGACTAAAAATATCGTTAACGTAGTCAAGTGTGTTGCCATCCGCAACCACGTTGCAACGCATTTTCCATAGAGAATTGTGTCTACATGCTTATAAGATCCAGTGTGGGAGGGTATCTGGGCTGGTGGTACCATTAGGCCATATTTTTGGGAAATGATATTGTTGCGATCGTTACGAAAAATTAATTGCATAACTGAAATCGGTTGGTTGGTTATGGTTACTCTTAATCCATTCACTTTTCGCAGCAAAAATCAATATAAGACATGATAGCACCCAGTCCTGAAGATATACAGAGTGGGCCAAATACAAGTTTTTTTTTAAAGAATACAATAAAATTACAAAATTAATTTTTTTCCATGTATTATGCTCCATTAGCAAGAACAAACATTCCCATTAATGATGAAATACAATGTCGTTCAAGTGACTGCCTCGGCTGGCTCCGAAGTAGCGCATTCTGTCACCCCAATTTTCAAAGCCCTTGTTGATTGTTCCGAGCTGTAGCTCACGGAATGCTTGGTTCATATCGGCCTAAAGTGTTTGAATTGTTTCCGGATTGTTGGCATAATATCGGTCCTTCACGGTTCATTACAAAAAAAAAAATTCAAAAGGGGTCAAATAGCAGCTACGAGGCGGCCAATTGATATCGCCAAGACGGCTGATAACACGATTTGGAGGGGAACTTGGTGCGCAAAAGATCGATTGTGGCATGGCGCGGCATCCTGCCTGAAACCATCCATGTCTTCAATTTCAATAAAAAAGAAAGTCGGTTAACATGGCTCTGTAACGCCCACCGTTGACCGAAACGATGTTCGCAGCCTCATTTTCGAAGAAAAATGGTCCATTGATGCCACCACTCCATAATCCGCACCAAACTGTCACTCTTGTGGATGCAATGGCTTCTCGACAATAACGTGCGGATTTTTCGAGCACCAGATGCGGCCATTTCGTTTGTTAACGTAGCCGTCGAGGTGAAAATGCGTCTCGTCAGAAAAGATGATTTTTCGCCCAAAATCGTTGTCCAATTCAAGCTGCTCTAAGGCCCAAACTGCGAAGCGATAACGAAGCGGATGGTCGCACGCCTTCAATTGCTGCGTCAATTGGATCTTGTGAGGGAATAATCTGAGCTGTTGAGATCGATGGCGAGCTGATGTTCGTGAACTGAGTCGCACACTCTCGGCCACAGCAGCCACATTCTCATCTGCGTGCACTGTACGACGGCGGGGCCATGAGTGTTGTCCACTAGCATACCAGTCTCATGAACCTTTTGCACAAACTTGCGTACAGCAGGCGCGGTGGATGCTTCATTTTGGCACAAAACTTATTTTTAAAAAACGCACTGTTTGGGCTACACAGCACTCACTTTGGAAACAAGTTTTCAATATTTCCCAACGTTGATCAAGTGTAGGCGACTTATTTCGTCCGCGGAGGTATGATACTGACTTTCTATCAAGATTTCGAGCGGGAAACAGCTGTCGGTGTCAAAATAACCTATGATTTAAAAAACAACCACCAGTTGGCCCACTCTTTATGTTTATTTATTCGGGACATACGTCTTATGCAGGTGCTATATCGAGAGATATGTCAATCAATTGGTGATAATTTCAAATCGGTAAGATCAGTCTGATCGTATCACCTGAAATGCTCTTAAAAAAAATATTGTGTTGAAATCTTATCTTGAATTTTTAGCTAGTTAGAATCGATGGTCCTCTATGGGTTTTTTCCACATTTACTAAAGAATATACTGCACTATCGGTAACAGCACATTCAACGTTAAATTGTATGAGTATGCAAGCCTAAGGCTAAGAACACTCCTATATTGCTTGTTTTCCTTAATTAAAATAATAGTTTATCTCGTATTGTACTTTTCCGTTGCATCTCATCCTCTTTCCATTTCGGGTCTCTGTTTGATAGAACAACCTAAGTGTTGGTTGCTAAAAGTTTTCATATTAACACTGTTTTCACATTTTTCCACAAGGGGTTGATTGAAACAAGCTATTTCATAGGCTGGTCGAGCGGCTAGCCTCTTTTCGAATCACACGCCTTTTAAGTTTATCGAAAAATCGCCTCAGCCGTCGAGAGGAACCGGAAGGGGCAAAGTACATTCGGCGGTTCCTTCAATGCTCGGCCCAAAGGCATCAATTGGACTCGATTGCGACCCCGTGATGGTTTCGTTCGATTGCAGCAGCTCATAATAAGCCTTCGATAGGCACTTCATTGGCTTAATGCAAAACTTAACAAAGGATGAAAATAACTGGAACAATCTAAATTTAATTCAACGATGAGATTGATGCGGAAGATGAGCGTGTGAGAACATCAATATTACCGCTAAGTAAGTCAGACCTACCGGGAGACCTACCGAGTAGGTCAAACCTACGTCAAACGGCTCCAATATACGCAGTGTGGGTCCCTTGATAGGAGGACTGGACTTGTCCAGCATAAGAATTTTGTCATGCCAGTATTCGAGAACTCCTTGGACCAAAGTTTCGCATAGCCTGGCAGGTTTGATTATGTTGTCGATGTGAAGGCAAAAGTTAAGTTATTGGTCACAGATCAAATTATTAAGTCAACCAAAAAGTTGACAGAGGGAACAATTTCATTACGGATAAGGTAAGTTCTCGGAGGTAGAGGGAAGCCCTTTTGCGAGTAGGTGATAGCTCGACATTTGCTAACCAATCGCGAGCCTGTTTAGATGGAATTGGGAAGAGCAGGAATCAGCAGGGTGGCA
Source organism: Merodon equestris (assembly GCA_958301585.1). NCBI lineage: Eukaryota > Metazoa > Arthropoda > Insecta > Diptera > Syrphidae > Merodon > Merodon equestris. The sequence continues at coordinate 94,761,642 of OY284417.1, read as the reverse complement.
CTTGGCCAACTGCAGGGCAGAACTTTCGAGCCATAGATATTTACCTTTGTCGTCGATGTTGTTGCTTGGCCGGGCTTATCTCTTACGATACGATGTACAAAACTTTTATTTTTTGCCGTTGAAGCAGCAGTTCAGAAATGTATTGTAATGATTTTGGGAGTTCAGCTAGCGTCTGGCAGAAGTCTTCATGATGTTAAACCTTCAATGCTTCGTCTATAAACTTTTCCAGAAGCCAGACCATTATTCACTTCTAACATCAAAATCATAATTTTTGAAGCATCGAAACCTATATCGGCATGCCGTTTCCGCCAGAGTATACCCACTGTAGACCTCAACATCTTAAATTACACGCATGTAGTTCTGATAACCAATATTCAATCATTGGCAGCACTGACGTTCTAAATATTTGACAATTATTTGGAGCCAAACTCACATAATCTGTCTCTTTAAGACTTAGACTTTGTTTCAATCTTTTAAATTGGGCTGATTCCCACTTATTCGAAGCTTCTCCTGCCTTTAGGTAGTCTTCAACCATTGCCATTACCCTTATTCATGAGCATTAAGATCATCTAAGACCTGTCTTCTCTAGTACAACTCCTCCGGTAGCTAAAGGGTATGTGGTTCATGTTGGAGCTCAGTCCAATTCCGCTAGATTGATTGATTGATGGGTTGTGCAGGTCCAGTCAGTAGGGTTAAGGAAACTGATTCTATTAGCGTGAGGTAAGCGACCTCAAAAAATGCTTGCCAAACACGTGAAATCAGTGTTTTATAAGTCAGTGCGTTTCCTGCGTACACTTAATATTTCAAACAATTTCCTTTGAGCGGTGGGTTTTGTACCACACCCTAGTCTAGCCAGATGGCCCAGTGTCCTGTACTGATTTTTACGATTCTTTCGCATTGAGTTCTCACCTTTTACCGAGGGTTTTGTTGCAGGCATAGAAAGTAGTTACTCCAGTTTTCTTTATTGTTTCCCGGTATTTTAAATGTATTTTCTCCCTAAACTTCGAGCTTCGATTTATTAATGTAGATCTGTAGAGAAATCTAGGCCAAATCCAGAATACAGAATTCCAAGAAGGTCTTATAAGCACATTGATGTGAGCTACGTTTCTTACAACTAAACGATTTGAATGTCTTATTTCCATTTTTTGAATCAATAATTGCATACAGTTTCCTGATGAATGACGATATTTAAGGATATAAAAGAAAATCGAATGCTAGGACTTTACTGGAACTCACGCTCTAAGATTTGTGTTTTATACCTGATCTTATTTAATCTATAATATATGCATGGCTAACCATGGGAATAACATACCTTGTGTATATGAACATCCCTTGATGCGCTTTTCCACAGAAAAACTGCAAAAGGGCTCTCACGGATCCTGTTTTCACTGAATTCTAAAAGGGGTTTGAAGCAACACGTCATTCTCCGTTTTGCCATCCAATGGAAAAGGTTTCTATACACAGTAGGTGAATTTTTATTTATTTTTTAACCCAAGCCTTTATCAATGCCATTCAGGTGGAAAATTGGATATTCCACCCGAAAGAGCTCTGAACGAGTGAGTAGTTAAAACTCATTTTTTATGTCGATGCTGATATTTATGTTCCAGGCCAACAAATCCGAAGAATTTTCCTTTTGAAGTGCATCTTCACCTGGCTTGTATGGTATTCTTGTTTATTCACTATAAAGGTCACGTTGGAACGGTGGTCTGTTTGATTACAAGTGATACTTATGCAAATTTTCATGCAATCGTGTAGAGTTTAGGCATTCATCCAGCCTTGCGATTAGAATGAATGGCTCTTTGGTGGAGAAATTCAGAACCGAAACCTAAACTTGAAGCGATTATTTCTAGTACTTATACCAGAGTATTAAATTGAGTCGAAGGATCAATCAAGTTAGAATGATGAAAAGGTTTCGAGAGTTATCAAGGTTAAGTAAATGTTATTATTAAACAACCACGCCAGAACCCCACTATCCACGAAGAAACCGAACGCGAATCATTTCTTTTCTCATATTTTCTAGAGGAAGAGGAGGGTAAGGGCAGGAGAGCTAAGCTCGATTGTGTCAAATGCTTTCAAGCTACAACTAGACTGAATTTAGATTTCGATGCTGTTCGTCATGCAAGGAACAGCCGCTGCTCCACATTCCGCGATTGACGGCAGGCACGCATCCGATATTCTGGTTGTACGAACTTTCAAAGGGGCCAACATCGATTCGGACCACCATCTGGTGGCAGCGACTGCGAATATGACTGGCCCAGAAAAATGGAGTGAGACCAGCGGCATATAACGTCGCAATGCTACAATCGCACGAGACCGCTAGAATCCTATGCCAAACTCCCTCAAACTCTAAGAAAATCCTCCAACACCTGTTCACTTCGTACAACGCCAATAGAACCGCTGTCAACGAGCCTTAGAGAGCGCTGCTTCTAAGGTACATTTCAAAACGACGCCAACACGAAACTCATGGTTTGACGACGAGTGTAGGAGGGCATACGCGGCCAAACAGTACAGAAGGACAAGTGCTGCTCTGGAGCAATATGAGCAGAAGAGAAGGGAAGAGCATAAGCTTCTCAAAAGTAGATAAAAAGAGAGCATGAGAAGCTTGCGATCAAAGAAATGGTGAGATGCTATCCATAAATGACGAGGTTTTATCAACGAATAAAACAATCATATCATATAAAGACAGAACGAAAGCCTGCAGGGACGAAAACGAAAACCTAAACAGTCGGTACTAAGAATCGGGAAAGACTACTTTTACAAGCTGTCAAGCAGAATGACTCATTCACAATGAACGATGATAGCAGAGAATTCCGCGCCTTTCTAAACCTAAGTCCAACAAAGCTGCTGGAGCAGATGGACTACCTGCCGACCTTTTTAAGGCAGCCAGAGATAACCTGGTTGGGAGTGTGCACCAACTCATCTGTAAGATATCAAAGCAATGCATGCCCGATGAATGGAATCTTAGTATCGTTTGCCTGATCCACAAGAAAGAAGTCCTGTTTGTCAAGAGGTAAGTCTTCTGAACATCGCTTACAAGATCTTCTCTGGTGTACAGTCTTGCAGGATGACATTGGAAAACACTCGTTGTACTCGCTGCTCGGAAGCGGCTTCGCCCTTTAATGTCGTAGAAGGTCTTAGACAGGGCGACGCGCTATCGTATGACTTTTTCAACGTCGTCCTTGAAAGGATCGTGCAAACTTCACGTGCAAACCCGTCAATATGAGTGGCACTATCTTTTTTAAGTCCGTACAACTGCCTTCATATGCCGTTGACTTTGACATAATTGGACGAGCTAAGCAAGATGACAATGAGGCCTTTACGAGCATTGAGGCGGAAGCGGCTGAAAGGGGTCTGGCCGTAAATGACGATAAAACGAAATATGCTGTCATCGAAAGAGGACATGAACCACCGGCATATTGGCCAGAACGCACATATTGGCAGACATATTTTGGAGGAAGTTAAAGACTTCATCTACGTTGGCTCCACAGTGACATGCAGAAATCACATCAAACGCAGAATAACTTTTGAATAAGAAAGAGCCGTTTCTTTGGACTCGGGAGGCGATTGGAAATTTTTAATTTTTCGTCTAGGCAAGCATCTCCATTTATTGAGCTTAATTCAAGCTAACATTAATGTCACTTATTCTAATTTAATCTAAGCTAGAAACTAGGAAAAACGGGAGAGGGGGGCGCGAGTTAATAGTGCGGGATTGGAGACTGCCTTTTAAAGGAGGCCCAGATTCGCCATAAGCTGTAGCGCAGAGAAAGAAGAAGAAGAGGCTTCTTAAAAATGCTGAAGGCATAGAGACAAGTTTGTTGTTGAACACGGATACAAGAGACGCGTTAATACCATCGATCCTTGCCACATATTTCTTATAGCACGACCGTCCTTAATAGTAAAAAATCCGTTTTGGTTAGTTTTTGACTGTGAAACTAGCTATCAAAAAATATTTTGTGATCGTCTTGCCTTGGAACTATAGATACTAACCGAGACACAATAATTCTGGTTACACCAAAATCTGGAAAGAGAATTCCAGAAAATAAGTTACTCTGCCCTTTTCACATCATAATATTTCGCTGAGAACAACTTATAGGTTGCTATACTGCTTAAGGTTGAGACGGAACTTAGCATGTTCTATTTGCTCGTCTATTGGTGTTGTTCCTTGTATTCCCCTCTTTTATTCAGAAATAAACTGACTTTAAACAGTTTCTTGTGCCCCGGTAGTTGTCCTCCTTTTTCTTCTTTTTATTCGAACTCAAAGTATACAATGGTTGGTCATTTTCCAAATAATAACAACTTACATCCGTTGGTGATATCTATCACCACATGTTCCTCCGATCTTCTACTTCAACAAAAGTATAAGGCACTGTGTAAAATGAAACAGCGTTTGTACTATGAACGCATTTTAAGTCCGGTGATTACGATGGCTGGGGCTTGAATGCGGTATTGTTTTCCACCAAAAAACATAAGCACAAATCACAATGTGAGTGAGCAGGTGCATTATCATGATGGAACAGCCATGAATCCGGGCATTTTCTTCGTATTGCTTAACGCCAACGGTGCAAGATATTTTCCTTATATTCCAAGATCTCATGATTAGCTCTCCATTCTAATAAAAAACAAGGAACGGTGTGCAAAAGTCGACTCTACTGGTCGCTTCCATTGGCATGATTAGGCTTTGGTGATAACCGTTTTCAGTAAATCTGGATCGCCATTCATGGCATTCAACAACTCTTGAGGAATGATCATGCGACGTTCTTTTGGTAAACATTTTTGCAATTTCGGAACAAATTTCGCTGACACACGTTTCATGCCCAAAATATCTGGAAAAATGTCATGACTTAAACTAACCTATATGCCATTAGGATATACATTTCTGTGATAGTATTTTGACGATTCTTAATGCTGTTATTCTGCTTGTCACACTGTTGTCGCTAGTGTGCCTCAAGAATCCGCAGATGACACGGCAATATATTCTTCGCATGAGTTAAGCCTCAACGTGGAGACAAATTTACAAATTGCGATTTAATTATTGCATTATGAAGGTATTTCAATTCCTAGAAAATTAAACTAAATGCTGAGAAGGTGCAGGCCATATTTTCAGCAGGAAACGAAAAGCCTGCTCTCTGCCAAGCAACCAGTTAATTGTCAATAATACCGGTGTCAACTGAGTTCCAGCTGTAAGATATTTGGGCATTTAACCCGGCGAGAGTGTGGTGACAAAATGTAACATAGAGTAAGTGGCCGGGTATGACATACCCACATACAAAATTACCTGTAAACATTGTTATAATAAATATTAACATTTAAAAAATGGTATATAATTATAAGGGGTATATAATAATTAGTTGCAAATGAAACACATGAAATATTTTAAGAATTATTATATTGATACTGAAAAAACGGAATTCACTAAACTTTTAAAACACAAATTGCTCACTTCGAAGTAGCCCCTTAAATAAACAAGTTTTTTTCTTATTTATGAAAAAAAATCAACAAAAAGTAGAGAATATAACAATATAAAATAAGAAAAACTTAACGTATCCTTTAAAAACATGTTAGGAACTAGTGTCCAAGTCGTAACAGTCCTTGCATAAAAATATTGCATGTCCCATACATATGGCCTTTCCACAGTCTGTACATGCGTGTTTTGTTTTCCAATCTTGTTTGTTTTGACAGACACGACATCTTACATAGCGACCAGCAGCATTTTAGGGTAATGGACGTAGAGGTTCATTGATTTGAGATGATATTCTCTGTCGAATGTACTTTGGAATATTTCTTTGATCTTTTCGCAATCGTAGATGTTCATAAACTAATGCTACTCCCAAATTACGAATAAATTCTGTTCGTTTGATGTTATTGTTTTGATTTTCCCGAAAAATTATGTTTGCGTTTATAGCAGCTATATTCAGCATCCCATAAAATATCGTCATCGGCCAACGCTTGCTGTTACGCGAAACACTGTAAGATGCGCACAATTCATCGACAACATCTACTCCTGCTTTTGTTGAGTTATAGAACATAATCATTTCGGGTTTTTTCTGGTGTCCTGTGGTATCATCAATTTTGTCATGATGTAAAGTAGACATTAGTATGAATACTTTATAAAGGGTCCGCCAAATAATTTTTTTTTTTTTTGAAAATGCTATAAAAAAAACTACTGAATATTTTCTCAAATTTCTTTTTTTATTTGAAAGTACAATCCTTCCGGTTAATAATGGAAAATAATTTCATTCAAATGGCTGCCTCGGCTGGCCATGCAGTAGCCTACACGATCGGTCCAATTTTTAAGCACATTATCAATTGTGGGCAGCTGTATTTCACCAATGGCTTCACGAATATTGTCCTTTAAAGCGTCAATTGTCTCTGGCTTGTCGGCGTAACACTTATCTTTGACAGCACCCCACAAATAATAGTCCAACGGTGTCAAATCGCAGCTCCGAGGTGGCCAAACGACATCAGCTCTGCGGCTAATAATGCGATCTTCAAAAACAGGGCGCAAAACATCGAGTGTAGCTTCGGCTGTGTGGCACGTAGCGCCGTCCTGTTGAAACCAAATGTTGCCAATATCCTCCTCTTCAATCTAAAACAAAAATTCGTTCAACATGGCCCGATAACGATCGCCATTGACTGTAACGGCCACTCCTTGCTCATTTTCGAAGAAAAATGGCCCAATTATGCCTCTGGACCAAAATTCGCACCAAACAGTGGTTCGTTTTGAGTGCACCGGCTTTTCAATGTATGCGTGCGGGTTTTCTGTGCCCCAAATGCGACAATTTTGCTTGTTTACACACCCGCCAAGATCAAAATGAGCTTCATCTGAAAAGATGATTTTTTTGGCAAAATCGGCATCTTCTGTAAGTCGATCGCAGGCCCACTTAGCGAAGCGAAAACGCATTGGATGGTCAGTTGGCTTCAACTCCTGAACCAATTGGACTTTGTATGGCGTCATACCAAGGTCTTTATGCAAAATTCGTCTCAATGATGTCTCCGAAATGTTCAATTGTTGAGAACGACGGTGAATTGATGTTGATGGCGCTCCACGCACGCTTTCTACCGCAGCAGCAATATTCTCGGGTGTACGCACTGCTATCGATGAGGATGCCAGTTTCTTTCACTTTTTTCACAAGATAACGAACATACGGAGCTGACGGTGCTTCTCTTCTTCCAAAATCCGTACGCAATTTTCGCACACATTCTGCAACATTATCATGATTTTCAAAGTAATGTCGCAATATTTCCCAGCGTTGTTCAAGCATATACACAACCATATTCGTTCAGCGGAAGGATAAAACTAATTATCTGTCAAATCAGACATGAGCTAAGTGTTACCATTCACGAAATAAGCACTACTTGAAAAAAAAAAAGTTAGATGGCGGACCTTTTAGGAGCATAAGACACCATAGATATATCCTTCTGAAAGCAGAACAAAAAACCTCCCGGTTCCCTTCCAGTCCTCAAAAAACGGCCGGGATACATCTTTTATTTTTCCGAACAGTTCCAGTGGAAGTAAGCCTGTGCTCAGCTAGTAGATGCATCATCAGTTCGTGACTGGTAAACCAGTTGTCAAACGTCAAATTGCGGTTCGACCGGGTTATGGGCTGAATAAGTCTTTCAACTACATTAGAAGCCGTATTGCTAACAGCATACGGTCCTGCAGGTTGCTTTCCTGCATACACCTCTAAATTACAAGTGTAGAAAGATGTTGCATCTACAAGGCTTTGTAGTTTAATGCCATACTTTGCAGGTTTGTTTGGAATATAGACACGAAATTTGCAACGCCCTCTAAACGCTAATAGCATCTCGTCAATCGTCATTCATGAGGAATGTAGGCTTTCTGGCAGCAGTGAACAAATTGATCAAAAACAAATCTAATAGGAGCCATTTTATCACTTTTCTTGCGCTCTTCCCTCGTTGATTTGTCATCAAAGCGAATACAGTTTTGCAAAAAATAAAATCCTTGTAGTGACATGGTTGTACGAAATATATCCACTCCTGTTCCATCCATTCTCCACAAATCTTTGAGACTTTGGCGGCTTGATTTATTGAGACCAGCTATATACAGCAAACCAATAAATGCATCCAGTTCCATAGCTGTTGTTTCGTTCATATGTAATATTTCAGCATCTTTACGCGTGGATTGTCGTATTTTTATTTCTGCGTTCGTGTGTGTCAATTAGACACCCTTCATTTCCTTAGTGATAAAAATATTCCAGCATTCAGTTTCAGTCTTCGCTTCTTTTGCTGTTCCTTTTACTCCCGCCCGTTCAGTTATTATCTTCGGTTATCCTTCGACGTATAGTTTGGTGCATACACTTGAACAGATGAACGACGCTGTGTTCTGAGAACTGACAATGGTATATTGTCCCCCGAATCATCATTTTCACCTCCCTCAGCTTCGCCTTGATCACTAATTTCTTGTTCCGTCTCAGTTTAGAGGTAGTGTTCACTGCAATGGTCGGATTCTTTGTCAGAGCTCCACTCGACCGGAGAACTTCCAGCATGGATCTAAGTCGCATTTTTCTAGTTTCGAAATCCATTTTTAAACTAAAGAAAAAAGTAGAACATAAACAAAGGAAGCGAAAAGATCAATAGTTAATTTTGGCACGAAACGCATACACCAACTATGTGGCAGGGTATTACGTACCCAACAGATGTTTGCACACGTGTATCTCGGCCGATGGCTAGCGCGACAATACGAACACACTACTATCCCTTCCCGTATCTCTTTAATTCCAGCTACACGAAACGACAATGCGTTCGTATGATCAGTTAAAAAAATATAGTTATGTAAATAACAACATGGGTATGTCATATCCTGCCACACTCTCGCCGGGTTAACTTGATACAAAACCAACATTTAAAGAACATATTACAAAAACTATACATAAAATAAATATTGCGATAAACATGCTGTACTCTTTTATAAACAGGAAGCTTACACTGAACAATGCCAAAAAAATTGTACAATAATTTTTAAGGTAATTTTTAAATCAATCCTTCTATATGCTTGCCAAGTTTGGGGAAATTCAGCAACATATCATGTTAAAAAATTACAAGTTTCCCAAAATAAAATTCTTACAATGATGCTAAATCTTCCTCCTTATCACTCAACCGCTGATCTTCACAGCAGAAAACTGATTGAATTAGTTCGTGTTAGAATTTTGAAACTAACCACAAGGTTTTTCCATAATTGTTAAATCTCAGAAAACCCTCTTATAAATCAATTAAATGTTTAATCATGTTTCCTTATGCTATTTTGTTAGAAACCCACATCTTATTCCAAAATACACTATTAATTTCTTACCTTGTTATTTATTATTTATGGTTGATTGCTGATTATTAATTATTTAGGTATTATTTATTATTTATTCATTTATTTAATTTATTTTTATTTATTTATTTTCTTTTTTGATTTTTGGTTATTATCATTGTGAAATATTTTTTATCATAAATAATTGTTCAGTAGAAAGATATAATCAAACAGTGCGGTGTCTCACCAAATGTAAATTATGATACGAAAATAAATAAATTAATAAATTAATGACAATTTACTCCACAGCTTCAAAGTTTTCATACGTTTTACGGTACGGGCATCATCATTAACATCTTCTCAACCTTCAAGAAGACCTTGTACCACTTACAAATATTTTTCTTTGCTCAGAGTAGACTCGCCAAAAGCCACACTCAACATTTCAACTACGTCGGAGCACTTAATTTTATTTTTCACACAAAATTTATTACAGATTCCTTGAAGAATTTTTTTTTCAATAAAAAAAATCGCCAAGCATAACAAAGCACATCGATCCTTTATTCAACAACACACGCCAATAAAAAAAAAAACATTCGAACACACTTAGCTCACGAATTTCTAAAAGTCACCTTATTTTTTTAACAAATCTTGTATATGCCTATTTTATATGCCTATTTTCGGTTTCAAGTCGGCAATCGCAGAATAACAATAAATAATAAAGTAAGTCAACATACAAGAAAGGAAGGCCGAATTTCTGTTATTGATTCTTTCTCTAGACTGTGAAAATTGTAAGAAAAACCATAGCTCGGTTTGCTAAAATAATTTTCAATAAGGATGAGTAGATGGTGAAATGGAATAACTCAAGCTGCTTGTAAGTAATTATTAACAAAATTCTTTTTTAGGGTTCGTCATTGACGATGACCACCTCACCAACGTCGTTTTCGAAAAAATTACCAAAAAGGAGCAATGACGCCTCCGGCACAAAATCCACTTTGTGGATTGGAGGATTGAGGAACTTTTTGAGGACGCATTGTCACCTGGTGAACCTCGTGTGGGTTGGCGTCGTCTCATATATGGCTATTTTGCTTGTTAACACAGCATCATACATCCAAAAATGCGCCTCGACGCGTCCTTTTGGCGTCCTCTTCCAAACGCTCCGAAGCACAGTCAGCGAACAATCAAGTCTGTGGTCATGAACTTTGAACTCCTGGATCAGTTGGATTTTGTACAGGTGTACATATGTATGTACAATAGGTCCATGTCACGACGCAAAACTCGCTGTTGTTTTGGATATAGCCACCATACGTTGAAGAGGCGACTGTAAAGGGCCACCACGTTTACCGTAAAATGGGCGCAATGCGGGCAAAGGGTATAGTACATGTTGTTCAATCATGCAACTACCATGGTGATTTGCCATCAATCATTGAATAATAAGTATTTGACAATTGTTACCAAAACAATATGGCCGCCAAAATATACCCGCGCCAATTGAAAAACCCTTTAAGTTCCCTCTAAATATTGTCATTTATATTTTACACCAAATACACCACCTATGCTTGAAGAAAGTTCGAAATTGCCTCGCATTTTTGATTTTTGATTTCTTGATTTCTGCCGGAATAAAGTTTTTTCTTTGCTGTTTTTAATTCTTTTTTCCAAATGGAAAATAAAAAAGAAAACATTTTGTTTTGTCCCCTGCATGCAGTAGAGCGTTAAAATAGTGAACATTTTAATTACAACTTTCCTGTTACCATGAGTTTGTTTTTTTTTTCCAACACTTCCACCCTTCACTAGAGCCCTGACATTGACATAACAAGCACATTGCAGGGAAATGCACTTTGACCGTTTCGATATTTCCATCCATACACTTCACCTTAAGTCCCCTTGATCCATGGAAAACGGCAACAAAAAATAGCAACATCACCAACAGTAACACTATTTAAAAAAAATGAAAAACTCTTCTCCATCCGATTTACAAACGCTGGGCGGTCCATTGGTCAAGAACCAAATAAAAGCAATATCCAAAAGCCTGACTTTCGTGACCATGCTCATAACAAATGTATGTACGTTGTTACAAACTTTTTGAAAGATTAATCTGCTTCACAAAAGTTCACGTTTGACGTGGTCACTCATGCTGAGCGCTTCCCGGAAAAGCAATTTTCCCCAATTTTCCATTTTATTTTCATGTTGCGTTGCAATTAAATTTAATGAAAGCGTTGTCGGTTGACTATCGGCCACCACTTCAAACGCAGTCCTTTCAATTCTTTTCCCATTTTCGAGGACAAGCCACCCATGAGAGTGACACTCATTGAGCATCCGACGGGCCCCATATGTATGTATATAAGGGTTAGCCGTACGATAATAAAACCACTCCGGGATGAAATGTAAGTAGTAGGAGGATAAAGGGTGAAATGATAAACAATTACTCGTAAGTGCGGATAACACAGTGTCGTGCGTTGTTTCCTGGCGCCCATGGTTAAAGGAAAACGAAATAAAACATCCTGAGGAAAAGTTACGCTAACCATAGTAGAGTAGAGTCCCAAAAGGATGCTATTAGGGATCAAGGAATACCCAAAAAGGGCTATCTCTGAAGGGATATTTATTATATTTTTAGTATATCGACAAAAAGGAAAACATTTTCCAAATTGAAACAGCCTTCCTATGTGTTGAGTTTGGTCCCTGATCGGGATCGGGGAAACCCTTTAAGATTACGGCCGGATGACAGGGTGTATAGACTGTGGGCTTTTGCGGTGACTACGGTCGTTTTGACGTGTATCTGAAATTTAATTTGTTGCAAAATACGCCGACACAGCAGACGGGGTCGGTCCTGCGGATTTAAAATGGGTGAATCATTGACTGTACCTATTCAGTTGTACATCCGTGTGACTCGTGTCGTATGCCAACAATTTATGGTAATCGCCTGAAATCGATAGCGGATGGGGTGCGGTGTACCATGATTGACAGTGGGATTCTAGCTACAAAAGATGCAAATTTGAATGTAAACTGTAACAGGAAGGCATTGGGCAATGTGCCAGAAAATATGTCCTTCATCGCAGCTTACCCCACAAATTTGTTCTATTTACAGCATTTGACAACTGTTTTCTTGCCTTTTGGGCGAAAGAGTTTAGTGAATTATTTGTTCTGTTTTGGAATTCGACGCCAACGGATCGGAAATTGAAACTCGGTCCGGAAGCGTTCCCTCTGTTTAATCCAATAATCGATCTCCAGGAAAGTCACACGAGTGCTATAAATTTAGGCATTTAGTTCCGACTCTCATGACCCCTTACGCCCACCGGGTCGCATCCTCAATATGCGGCTCACGTACCTGGGGGGCAACAGTGTAGGGCCAGGTAGTACTTGGTGGTGCATGGCCTACATAGCCAAATAGCTGTATGGTTTCGGCCATACAGCTGTTTGGCGATTTGAACGCATAATGCCTGTCAATAGGACAGGCAAGCACTTACCATTTAGTTGACGGCTCTGGTTCCTCGGATCTTTTGCTATTCGGCTATTTGGTAAGTGTAAGGCTCTCAGTTGGGTGTAGGGATAACCTAACTGTGAGTAACGGCTCCACCCGGGAGCTTAATTCCGGTACCACGGGAGACAGGGGCCCCAGGGATATAACGTTAGATTTCGACTGTGGCAGAGTCGAACTGACCGGTCCCGGCCTGTCTTGGGTACGGCCCCCTAGTGGGAGTATCGTGGTGGTTGTTGGTTGTCCCAAATGCGGGAAAAATCGAACGATAAAACTGGTGGAAACATTAGTGGAAACATTAGTGGAGACATTGGTGGAAGTTCGGAGGTGGTCGACCTCAAATCGGCAAGAGGTTTTGGATAGGCCTCGCCCCTAACCAAGAGGTTAGTCATGCCCCTACGCATGGCTATAATCTGGTACTTATACACAGGTCTGTGAATAAAGACGTTGGTTGTCGTCCATAAAATCAACTCCTTGCGGGAAGGCCCGCCGTGGAATTAAGCCATCAAGGCAAGTGTCCACGTTAAACTCATAGAGGAATTCTCATGACCCCTACCGAACACTTATCTCCATTTCCAAGCCGTGACGCAGAAATTCACATATCCGACATCAACAACGAAATGACGAATGGGGCCCCACAGTATTCCCCAAAATCATCGTGCGCAGTTGAACCGCAAAAAAGCTTTCGATTACGTTGATCGATGCACGCATTCCCTTGAAACTTTGGACTCACGGGCTGTTGCTATATTAGTCGTCATCGGCTTTATCAGCCAACTGTCACAAGAGTAATGGCGAGTGAATCAGCCTGTCCGATCAGTCCTGCTACTAGATGAATGAATGGTTCGTCATTAACTTACGCCGCACTGATGAAATACAATGTCGTAGACTGTAGCGAACGCTGCAATCACCCTGTCAGGTGATACGTGACCAATTAGCAGCATTTATTTTCAACTTTTCGGAACTTTTTCAAACGAGAATTGTTTCATAGCAACACGTGTCTCTTGTTAGGCAGCCCAAATTCCCAATATGCCCGATGATGACAATTGTGTCTACACGGGTACATCGTTAGTTTCGTCATTTCGGCATGTAGATACAAGCACGGGCGTAAGTGGGGTTTAACTTCTGAGCATAGGTGGAGATGGTAGGACTAAGGATTTTCTACCCAACAGCCGAAGCTTTAATTAGTGAAAAGCCATAGAAACGATGAGGAGATGTATGATTTCTGGCTGGATTTAATCGGTTCTCAGAAATTATGTCATCCGATTTCGTAGCTTTGCTTTGCTTTTGTGGTAACTATTGTTCTTCTTTGGTTGTGGAGTGTGACAGGAACGAATGGGAGCAATTATTAACATTCAAAACAGATATTGAGTCCGGAGAGCGTTGCTCGAGGATGTTTCTATTTCCAACTGGCATAAGGAATTTAGTGTTAGTGGTTGTATGCTGGTTTGAAAATGAATTAATAAAGTCACATCGGAGAAAATGCACTTAAGAGTTGTAGGATTTTCCAAGAAAAAGACTCAAGAGCAACATAAGATTCACAGGCTGCCTGGAAATTAATATTTAATGGAAATGAGTATCTAAATACGTGGCAAGTGAACTGGAGTATATCCGCGAATTGATAGGGAGTAGAGGAAGATTGGAAAACATTATTTCACTCGCTAATGCCAATCCTGCGTTTGATTCTTATAACCTTTTCCATATCTTTGCGGAAGTGCGTTTTGCACCATTTTCTTCCTTTCAACGCTGAATTCGTATTCGTATTATTGATAGACCATGCGACTAACAAAACCAGGGTGATGTCCTCTTAAACATAAGGACAAACAAATAAAAGGACAAATTTTAATTAAACATGTTTCCCATTTATATTTTGATCACATATTAACCTCAATTTTTTGGCTGTATCCTGCCATTCATAATGGAAGATAATTCATTGAAAAGTCTTTCAAAGGAGCTCTTGCAGAACATAATTCTAACAAGGTAATTTACGATGATTTCTCATCCAGGAATAACTCAGTCATAATCTGAAAAATATTCGTTTCGAAGGCGTCAAGAATTTTCGCCTTATGTGTGTAAACACGTTTACGTAGCCCTGCAAAGGTGGCAAATCACATGATTTTGGTGGCCATTTCTGTCCACAATTTTCTTGCAAATTCTAACAAACCAAACTACCTATCATCCTAGCATACCCCAATCTACCTTATGGCGGCCTACCGGTTGACATTCGGCAGGCTTTGCCTTAGAGAGTCTGTGGGAACAAAATTTACCCTCCAGCACCACCAATATCGTTGATGCTGCCGGACGACTTGTCCACAATTTCGGGGTGAAACTGTTCTACTAATCCTGTGGCTTATAGGGCGCTACATCACACTTGTATATGAATCACCTCTCCACGGGATTAGGGAATACGTGATTGATCTAAGTTGAAGGATGCCTATTGGGGAAAAAGCCATTAAGGCGCGCCCTCTTATGGCACAAATTGTTGGGGTAGTAATCCACAGAGATCAGCTTATTTATCGATGTCATTGCCTTTGTAACGTGACTTCGAAGCAGTTTTGTCAGATATTTTTCCATCCGGAAAAATCCTAGCCCTTTTTTACAGGACCCTGTAGGGCAAACTTTCGTGAACTCAGATTCGAAGGTTCTATGTAATCCCAGATAAGTCCTGAGAAATTATCTCTCAAACACCAGAATGGCACCATCTTCTTGAAGCCACCGATTTTGGGCAATGTCTTGTGCGGAATCGTTCATTCTATTCCAGACAAAATTGATGAAATCCATTGCCAAGTCCTCTTTGAAGAACGCAATCGCTACAAGTGCGGTAAGAACCAGAGCAGAGATCGAATTCTGGTTCCAGTCGCCCTCAACGCCACGTACCATAGTCTTGAAATCTAGCTCGACGAAGATGGAACTCGTGTTTGCGACAAATTGGACAACCGGAAGAGTGAAGGAGTAGAGCTTGTCTGAGACTGTGGTCTTGAGTTCGACGAAATAGGTTTTGCTGTCGAGTGGGATTCGTGGGAAGAATACCATGATGCCGGGATTGAAGCGAGAATCCGGGTTAAGAGGACTCTCAACGCGTTGGGAATAGATCGGGCTATCGGCACTGCCCTTGCAGTGTAGTGATCGTTATGGGATGCGGTCACATGAGCTGTGACGTCTACGAATATTATGGGTGAAGTGGCAAATAGATTCACATTGCGGACATCAGCCGTGCCGAGGGCGACTTGACGAGACGCAGGAATCGAACGTTCGACTTTTGCATTATCCGGACCGCGCTTGGTGCGGACGATATATGGGCAACCGGGTTGTAATCCGCGGATGTGGTATTGGCCGTTGTTCTCAGAAGTAGCCTCCTCCTGGTGATACATGCATTTGTGGTCCGAGATGGCTTCGACATTAACTTGTGCGAATGGTTCGCCATTCAGAGAGGTGATAATGCCGAAGATGGAATATGCCACACGTTTGCCACTACAATGGAGTGATCGATCGGTACGGAAGTGAAATGCTAGCCGAAGTACTTACATAAGCTCCGAGTTGACGGTCTGGACGTCCTTAACGTCTATCATGCAGGAATTCGGGTTGAATATGTATTCCTTCATCATCGGTCGCAAGAAATACTCACTCGGGGGAGTGAGTCGAAATTAATGAGTCCGTTGTCACCAGTAATCATATTTTTTCAGTAACTTTCGGCACCATTCAAGGACAGGAGAACTCCGTTCAGCGAATTGCCGTCCTCGTCCGTAGTGCGAGTGCGTAGATTTAGTGTATTCCGAGAAGATGCACGATTATTTCTCCGCAATGATCTCATAAGCTAAGCTCTCGTCAATCGGGCCAAACTTGAATTCACCTGATGCGGATGTTTGCGTTGTCTGTGACTGGATTTCTGGATTCTGTGGAAGCTTAATGTCACTTTAGCGTCACGAATCGGTGGGGGAGGTCTTGCCGTTAATCATGAGCCCTTTGGTGGCGATAAAATAGAAAGCAATATGAATATAATCGCCCACGACAAGTTCTTTGAACTCGAGCTTGAATACCATGATATCGCTCTGAGGTCTGATGGTGATGGATTCCTTTGGCTTTAAATGTGTATCGTAACGGAATGAATGGTAGCTGTCGACCCTTTGGCTTTCGGATATAAGGATGACCAGTTTCTGGCCATTATTCGATTTGATTTGGCGACGAAGGGAGTCAAGATTTTGATATGTGGACAGCACACGGACACCCAGCTTATGGGAAATGGCACTGAATACTACCGGATACTTGTCGAACGTACTGAATGACTTGGGGAGATTTGAATCGTACAGATGGCATGCGAAATCGATAGATCTTCGTCAACACTTTCACTCACGACAGTGATAATTCTACAGAGTGTGCTTTTTGGTAATGAAAAGGCCTTTAGATTTATGTAAGGGAGCTAGTCTCTTCTCGTCTTTTCTGGGTTTGCTTATAGTACACCCAAATGGACGATTATGTTGACCTGATCTACTCGTAATGTGAATAATAGAATATCACTATCCAGTGATCCACAAGCAGTTTTGCCTGATAGTTCGGTTTGATGAATGTGATTAAAATAGTGCTGTCAAACACGGACTATGAATTGGATGACTCTCTGCAGATGTCCGTAAAATGAACGTACGCGAAAAATTTTTTTTTTAGGCCCACTTTTGAATTTTTAACAAAGATTACATGGGCGCATGCTTGACAAAATTTGTAAACTGAACTGACCCATAGTTACAGTTTTCGTCTTAACCAAATATTGATGAACAGGCAGTCACGTGCTTAGATCCTAAAAACACACAGAACATCACCCTCATATTCGACCAAACTTGTCGACCTTTCCTCGGTGTTAGCAAGCTCTAATCGGACCATAATTTTCGCATGATATCCGTGAACATGGTTCACAACCTATTGTGGCAGGTCTCAATAGTGTTGTTTCATTATTAATTCGAAATGAAAAAAAAAAAAACTGTTTGGCCTATTCAAATTACCACCTTCCTATATGGTATCCCTGAAGATTACAGACTTACCCCCCAACAGCGTCAGTTTACAATCTTTTTCCTTGTTATACTAAGACTTTAAATAAGTTCTCTCTGTTCCACATTGGAAAACCTTACGTCTCTTGAGGCTACCCAAAAAAACCTGTCTCTTAGGATCTCCATAAGTGCTGCTCTGCAGGCCATGTGCCTTATCCACGCAGACCAGTCTTCCGATATTGACTCTATTATATTAAAGAATGTTAATAGAATATTTGTTCAGGGGCCGTATGAATCTCTTCGATTGTCGGAGTCCTCGAACGCTATTCCAAAAGCGTAGGTGTTGCGATTTTTCCCACTTGTCTAAGATAAAATTAATCTTCGACTTGGAAACCCCGCAGAAAAATTCGTCACCTATTTACCTTTCGCTGGAACCTTTTCTAGCAAGTTGGTCGGCGATTTCGTTGCCCTTAATGCTCTTGTGCCCTGACACCCAACAAAATTTGGCCTTTCTATTGGCTAGGTCCTACAGAGCCCCGCGGCATTCCTTAATGGATTTTTAGTTCGAACTATACGAGCTGAACGCTTTTAAACCTTGACTGCCTAAGAGTACAATACAGTGCAACCTCGATATAACAAATCGGAGGGGAACAAGTAAATATTCGTTATATCAAGTAATTCGTTGAACTGAGGTTTGTTATGTTTGTTAGGTTGGTCTAAAATTCGTTATAAAGGGGTAAAAAAATAGTTTTATTCACCTCAATATTACGTACTCATCTTGTTATAGCGAACAAATTCTACTAATAAATGATAACATATTTTCATCAAATTACTGTATGTACTTTCTATTTAAAAACAATTAGGTAGTTAACACAATTTTTTTCTTTGTGTTATATGTCGACGGTAGCACTAATGCAGAATTGTGAATCAGGCTTAAGAGTCATACATCGGTGGGAACTTTATATGTATGTATGTATAAAGGTTTTGTGTTGACAAAATTCGTTAACTAGAGGTATTTATACTTTTTCTTGATAGTTGAAAAATCGTTATAAAGAGGTTGTTCGCAAAAAATGTTCGTAATGTAAAGGTATATTTTATATTGACTCCTATGGACAATTCAAGGGGATAACGAAGAATTCGTTAAATCGAGGAAGTCGTTATATTGAGGTACATTATATTAAGGTTGCACTGTATATGCCTTTTATGTCAGTCTCCAAGTTCAGGTTGACACACCTCAAGATGGCGTATAATTCGGCCTGGAAGATACTAGAGCTCATTCCCAGGGCCTTCGAGATTTTCCAAGTTAACCCAAGGCTGCCAGCGCCAACACCGGAATCCATCTTGGAGCCATTCGTGTACCACCTGAGACCTTTGACATTTAGCAAAGGATCGCCACTTTCTCAAACTGTGTGGTTAGGGATCGGTGTCTCAAATCTTTTGTCAAAGGTGAACGTGTGTGATAATACATACGTCCGACACTGTGGCAATAGCGAGCTCAGGAAGGTTTTGTAGTATGGACATGTAACTCAATGATCTCTTGGGCTGCTGTTGTGCAGGTTGACATAGCGCCTGTAATGCCGGGACATGTTATTCTCCAAAGGCGTTGAAGTATAACAATTAAAATTTTTTTGTTTAACTTTTGTCAATCATACAGCAGGCTCAGGTAGGTGCGTGGATAGGCTCAGAGTGCCTTAGTTGCCATTGCAAAGCTCTATTCTTTCTCCTCCAAAGATAGACTTTTGCATGCGTCAGAAACTTCGCATTTATCTATAACAATAACTGCAAGGTCATCTACGTATCCGATGACTTTATAACCGAGGTAGGTTGACTTGTAGAGTAGGTCGTCGATGACTATCGGACAAAGAAGGGGTGAAAGGAGTTCACCTTTTAGCTGCCAATACGTGGACACGTCGGCACCCTTTAACTGCCGATACTATCAAAGAGACCTTTCCGGATGTACCTAATATGTATATGTAATATGGCTCTCAAACATCGCTCTAATCCAGTAAGTAGACATACCACTACCGGACAGTGCAGTGGGGAGTACTATCAAAAGCCCCTTCAATATCGAGGAAAGTGCAAATTTTAATCTCCTTGCATGTGAAGATTCACTCACTTTATTCGCTTGATTAAATTCCATCTGACTTCAAACTGTTACATAAACTAAAAATAAACATCTCAATCTATCGAGTTTCTTAGAAGAAGGAGTTCAACTAGAATAGATTGAAGGGCGTTGTAGGAATTTAATGTAACAACTGCTTCGATAATTGGAAAAAAACCTTGGCATAAGTATACCTTGAAGGGGATAAAGTGAAAAATTTGTAGACAAAGTCACTTTTCGATAGTAGTGTGTTGACTAAGGAAGTCTCAGGAAATAGGGTAACGTAAAGCTATATCGTATTCTCGAAAAGTCGAAGTGATCTTTGCATTCGCTACTCAACCTATCAATCGTAAGTACCTCTTTACCAAAGAACCAGCCGCACACTCGGTTGTCCATCCTCCCACTTTCACTCGTACTATCATAACGACCAATGCCAAATAATATTTGTAAAATAACTTAACCTTTTGAGATGAATAATTCCTTTTCAAAAGAAGGTCTCTCTCGAAAGACCTTTTTTTTATGGTTAGCGAAAGTTCTCCTTAACCTGCTGAAATGGAAAGGAATTGACTTGTTTTTTTCCGGTCTGCTGTGGTGACTTCTTTGGCCTAAATCCTCATGCATACTTGTACATATATGGTTAGTGGTGTTGAAATGATCCCCTTTCTTTTGGACCAAGCAAGCCATGCTGAAATTTAAATCTGACTTTGGGAACACTACCATTGGACCATACTTTCCCCGTTCTCCACATAATTATCATTGGGTGCCTCAAAAAGAAGTCCTCGTGCGTCAGTAGTTTTACAAAGCATCGTCGACCATTTAGACTTCCTTGAACTTATTTTGTTCAATTGCCGAAATACCAGAGTAGCTTCAGAGACCTTTCAATAGCCTCTTGTGTCGCTTTTCCTGATAGGCAACTTATGGTATATGGTATAGGCTATAGGGTATATCGCGGCAAGGTTTGGATTTCGAAGCTGAATATTTAAAGAATCTTTTGAAGAGGACAATCCTACAATATGTCTCGGTGGCGGTTTTTTTCCACCACAACATCAGAGTTGGATTGAAACTTGAGACCTCCAAAGTCATACTCCAAGTAAAATACTGTCACGGATCAATACTGAGTCAAAGCGTTTCATAGAAAAAAGCGTTCAATAGAATCAAAGGCGACTGAAACCCTTAAAATCAAGTTACATTGAATATAGGAATTCAATTAATCGTTGCATGTGACACAATAGGCCTTAAAATCAAAGTCGTGTCAAAAGTACCTGCAAAATTTTCCAACTCGTTCGCGTATACATTAAAAAAGGTAAATCAAAAATTCCACCACGTGCTGCAAAAAGGATTAACCTTTTCGTTCCATCCAGTGGACGAAATTTACATCGCATCCCTTCCCTCCCTAATACCACGCGCCCTGCTAAATTCTCATTAAGTATCACGCCTCAACGATTTAATTGTTGCCTAATTGCTAGATGTTCCATGGAAGGCCGTCAAATATAAGCCAAACTCGCTTCGCATTCCATTCAATGCAACGAAGCATATCATGATCCAGCCAACGTGTTAATAACGTGGTATTCTAATCTGTTTTCGGAATTCCTCTCAAGGACAACTCCATGCTTACACATACGCACGTGACGAAATTCATCACTTTACATCATCGCATGTCCCAGTTTCCATCCCAAAAGAAACATGACCGTGACTCAATGTATAATTTAAATAAATGCCAAAAAAAAAAAGCTTGATCCATGTCGTAACACACCGTCAAGCAACACTCACGAAGTCGTAGTTGCGAAATTACTTTTCACCCTAAAGGATACCCCTTTTTTATCATTGTTGGTTTTGCATGTTTCTGTTTATATATATAGAAGCAAGCGGATGTGCAGTCACAGCCAGGAACAGATGGTGCCACTAAGAAGACAAAAATAATGGGGATGACCAGAAAGATGCTCTCACAGGGTAAGTGTATGGCAAGTGGCCTTGTATCCTTGCTAGCACTGTTTAAATTTTAATTTGGCTGCAATGGTCCTTTCTGTAATTTACATTCAACCACCAGACGGATTGGCCGAAGGTTAAGTTGCAGTCACTTCACAGCCCAGAAGGCCAGAAAGCTGGAAAATGAGCGATTGCTCATTCCTTCGTAAAGATAAAACGGACCTATGGTCGATGTATGTGTGTGTGTCAGTGCGCCCAAGTCCCTTTGAAGATGTCAACTGGCAGAAATAGCACAGATATGTGACGGGTAAGAGAAAGAACAACGTTGTGTGGTCCTTGAGATGTAAGTCAATAAAGTGATTAATTAAGTGTTAAATAACGTGATCATTTTGCCCCAGAACCAGAACCAGTTCCGGTACCTGAAACAGAAATTCCGCCAAGGCTGGTATCAAAGGCAGACGACGTTGACGAAGTCAACAGATATTGGATGAGTGACATTATTCGAAGTGTATTTTTTCCGGTGAACGATTTTGGATTATCTCCTTCCACCTATCCATCATTACACAGCTCTGCTAGGCTATGACACCCTCCTTCATCTCTTACAAGGACATATTGTTCACTCTGTTCAGTGGATAGGATAGGATTTTAATGAAAATCTTTCTCAACCCGAGCATGTTCTGCCACACACACGCACACGCATGCCAATCCCGCTCCAAGGATATAGGGAGCAACGACATTTAATAGAATCTCGAGAAGGTTCTATCATTAAGACGGTTCCACACACAGCATTCTTGGCTCCGCAAACAAAACCTAGTCACTCGGAATTGCGGCGAACAATGAGCCACGGGGTGTCCCCGAAGCCTTGTTCTTTTCTTTTTTTTTATTGTACTTTAATGATATGAAGGAAGAGAAGACTGTCCCCGACGTCATGCCGTAAGTCGTTAATGTTTAGAAGTCATTTGGTGTTTGAAAGCTGCCTACGGCAATGGTTAGGTTGGTCTTGTCGTGTAATTAAAACAGTTGAGAAGAATTTCCTTCATTTCGAAAAGTTTTCAACCAAAGTTCTTGTCAATTACTGAGTCACAATCAATTGACAGTCGAGACACTCATGCCTTATGCTTTCTCGGCAGACCTCCCACTGGTATATGACGGTGTGGAAGTCAATAGGACAGTTTTAACATAAATAAGTTGCTGATTAATAGGTCGTCTCGAAATGCTTTTTTTACCACTTGACGTGTCATGTTTTATTCCCCGGGAATTCAGATCTATATCTTGTATACATTGGAGATATTCGAATCCCTGGCTTTTTTGATTTCAAATAAATACTCGTATAATGCTGACTTGGGTTCTTGAAGTGACATTTGTCACATTGTGAAAGAATGTGCCCTATGAACTTTTTATATGCTATGTACGTGCTCTTTTGAAATTTCGTTGGGTAACCTATAAAAGTTAATGGTGCGCACTGGAGGGTCTTGTAAAAAGCCATATGCATTGATGGATGTTCAAATTTAATTTTTAAAATAAAGTTTTAAGAGATATTTGACGCAATAACTTATTTCTGAGATTGTCCATGCGACTAAGGCACCCGAGTGTTAGACCCGAAAAATCAGGGCCACCATCCATTCTGTGTGGAAAGGAAAGCCAATTCCAAAGAATATATGAAATAGGAATCAACATTATATTTCTTGAATGTCACCATTATTAAAAATAATATTATACCGTTCAAATTTCCCCCATAGAAACTCTCGTTCCACCCCATTTTAACTAGTTCGTTTTCGATTACTTTTCGACAGATATCAGGCCAAAATTTTGCCAGAACTTTGTATTTTATTCACAAGCCCAACTTTTGTAAAGCTCTACAAAAAAAAAGTATCGAAAGGCGATAAAAGGCACGATCGCACACTCGAGAAAACTCAACCAGGAATTATATCTTGCAGTAAAGTCAAAACGGATTGTGTTGTCTGAGATATGCCATCGTCTTGTTTAAGCCACATGCTTTCTGTGTCCATATCTTCGATTTCAATCTAAACAAATTGTTAAAATTTGCCCAAATGCTATATACGCCGTGAAACCGATAAGTTTGGGTCTTTTCTAAAACTTTTATTGACGGCAGAATTTTCTGCAGAGCGTGTTTTCCGACGATGGATGGGATTTAATATCTAAAATCTAATATCTATATTCTACAGGGAAATATATAACTCTATCTCTCTTTATGCTCCCTTTTCCCAACGCAAACTTTTTCCCCTGGTATGATCGGAGACTCTAATAAACAAAAGAATTAAGCAGAGGACAATCTTCTTTCGGACTCTATCCCCTAATGATTCTACACGAGCAGCTATCTCCACTTTACCGCCCTTCACAACTCCCTCGATCAACGCCATTTGACTGAAACGCAAGTTCTTATAGGCGATCCTAAGTCCTTTAAGTTTGTTAAATGATGGCTGCCCTACCTCACTCTCCTTTTATGATCAACCCCAATATTATCGCTTTTTCGCCACCTTTTTTAAACAATCTTTCACCGACGACTCCTTTATTCCGAACTTCGTTTACTTCGATTATTTACTGAATTTCGCCCTTGGACTATTTCTTCCTCATACGGTCGATCCCTATGTCATTGAAATCGACTTAATGATAAATTCACTCCTGGACCTGACGGTCTCCCTGCCATATTTCTAAAAAAAATACAACTCAACCCTTTCTCTCCCTCTCTCAAAAATTCTCAATTTATCCATATCCCTATATAGTTGAATTCCCCCAGAACATAAAAGATTCATACAACTATCGTCCCATTGCCAAACTGTCACATATACCCAAACCCTTCGAGAGTATTTTGTACGAAATTCTACGTTTTCGCTGCAAGTCTTTAATCTCCCCTAGACAACACGGTTTCTCTCTGTCACCCCCCAATCATTTCCTAACTTCGACCTCACGTCCGGAGCCAAGTATCCCAATTTCCGAAGCTCACATATCCTTAACCCCTCCAAACCCTCCACCCACACCCCCAATCCCATTCCGTCGCCCAACTCCCCATCTCTCCCCACAGCAACTCTCTGCCCCACTTCCCCACCCCTGTGTCACCCCCCAATCTTTCGTTGATCCTCTTCTGCCCCCTACAGTTAAACTTACCCAGCTAACTACCGACCCTATCCAAAGTCGCTACGCTCTCTCCCGTCTGAGGGATAAGAAGACATACGAGAACATTCGTCTCTTCTTGGCATACCTTCACGATAAATCCGATTCGATTTGCTACGAAGGTAAGACAAACACAAGCGTTATGGTCTCCATCCAACAGGAAGGCCTTCCTACTGACTTCGCTAGCCTCAAGAACCTATATATCAAATATCACGAATTCTTCAATATTTCGCCCCAAAAAGTATCAAAAGATCTTGAAACTTTCCGCCAATACATTCACTCAAAACGAATATCCCACCTGCAACGTAGTAGAGCTGATCACGACAAGTATTTTCGTCCCTAAATTCATCCCTCTCCCATCAATACCCCCACTTAGTCAAAATCTTCCTCTTACCTTCTACTATCAGAATGTAAGAGGTCTTCGCTCAAAAACCCAAACTGTCTTTCAACAGTCGCACGCTCTACCCTTCGAAATCTTTGCTCTGACCGAAACGAACCTGATCCCCAGCATAAGTAGCTTCGAACTGTTTTCAACTAATTTCAACATCTATCGCGATGACGAACTCAGTCAGGCCACCGAGGGTTGCCCTTGTCGAGGAGTCCTACTAGCCGTCCTTGACTCCCTTGACTCTTCCCTCATTGCAATATCGTCCTCCCCCCATCTCGACTATGTTTCAATCAAAATTGTCTTACCCCAAAAGACACTCTACATCATATGTTTCTACATCTTGCCCTCACAGCCCATTGAATCCTATCAACTGGCTATTAACACAATTGACCAAATAATTGATTTAAGAGACCCCCAGGATGAAATCCTTCTCTTCGGAGACTTCAACCTTCCTCATCTTAAATGGGCTCAATCAGACGATGAATCGCATTTCATTGCCACCAATCCCACTACTGCCAAAGAATGCCTCTTCTTGGATCGCCTTGCGGATTCAGACTTTAGTCAAGTTAGTGGCATCTTAAACTACATGGGTAGACAACTAGACCTCATATTTACAACTGATCCCTTCAACTCCTCTGTCTCACTCTGTCCCCTCTCTCTTTCAACCATCGATAACTTCCATCCCCCCCTCCTTCTTTCCTTTTTTCACGATTCTCCTTTACAGAACACCCCTTCCACAGCTTTGCCTTCTCACGATTTTCACAAAGCAAATTTCCACCAAATCAATGAATACCTTAAAAAAGCCCTTTTCAATTTTGATAATCTAACTATAAATGATGCAATATCCAAATTTTACAGGGAAATATTGAACTCTATCTCTCTTTACGTACCAATTTCCCAACGCAAAATTTTGTCCACCTCCCCACCCTGGTATAATCGTAGTCTTCGCACTTTAAGAAACAAAAGAAATAAACAGTGGACAATCTTCCTTCGTACCCAATCCCCTATAGACTTTTCTAACTACATGGGCAGCTATCTTAACTTTACCGCCCTTCACAACTTCCTCTATCAACGCTATTTAGCTGAAACGCAAGCCAATCTTATAAGTGATCCTTAATCTGATGGTTACCCTACCTCTCTCTCCTTGA
Source organism: Merodon equestris (assembly GCA_958301585.1). NCBI lineage: Eukaryota > Metazoa > Arthropoda > Insecta > Diptera > Syrphidae > Merodon > Merodon equestris. Next base: position 94,735,246 of record OY284417.1, on the reverse strand, counting down.
ATGATCAAACCTCTAATGACCCTAACACTATCGCCAACTTATTTGCCGCCTATTTTAAACAATCATTCGCCGACGACTCCTTCCATCCAGACCCCGCTTACTTCGACTATTTACCGAAATTTTCCTTTGGGCCCTTTCTTCCTCATACAGTTGATCCCGATGTCATCGAAACCAAACTAAATCAACTTAATGATGAATTCACTCCTGGACCAGACGGTCTCCCTGCTATATTCCTGAAAAAATGCTCATCAACCCTCTCTCTCCCTCTCTCAAAGATCTTCAGTTTATCCCTAGCTTTAGGTGAATTCCCCCAGTTATGGAAAACCTCATTTATAATCCCTATACACAAGAAAGGTCCGAAGAATGTTATTAACAATTATCGTCCCATTGCCAAACTGTCACATATACCCAAAATCTTCGAGAGCATTTTGTACGAAATCTTAAGCTTTCGCTGCAAGTCTTTAATCTCCCCCAGACAACACGGATTCCTTAAGGGCCGTTCTACAACCACAAACCTTATTGAATTTGTGTCTTTTACCCTCTCGGCTTTAGAGAATGGAAAAGATGTCGACATGGTTTCAACCGATTTCAGTAAGGCTTTTGATAAAATCTCCCACAATCTAATACTCTTCAAATTGTCTTCTCTTGGCTTCGAACCCATTTTATTGAAGTGGATATCTTCCTACTTGGAAAATCGGTATTATAGTGTTCGTTTCAGATCTGCCTTTTCCAATCCTTTCTTAGCTTCCTCCGGCGTCCCCCAAGGGAGCCACCTAGGTCCACTTCTTTTTGTCCTTACCATTAACGATATTGATATAGTGATTAAAAATTCCCACATCTCACTATATGCCGACGACACCAAATTCTACAAGTCTATTTGCTCCAATCACGACTCTTCCCTTATTCAATCCGATCTCAATAGTTTTTCCATGTGGTGTTCCAAAAATTGCTTGGAGCTTAACATTAGCAAATGCCAATCAATCACTTTCTCACGTAAACGTATTAAACCCCGTCCCCGTCTCTACTACCTCAATAATCAGCCCATCTCCACCGTTCAAATTATCCGCGATCTTGGTATATTATGTGACCAACAGCTAAATTTTCGCGCACATATAGACGAGATAATCCTTAAAGCTAATTCAGCACTCGGGTTCGTGAAGCGATGGTCTAAAGAATTTTCTAACCCTTACGTCACCCGATCTCTCTACACAACCTTCGTCCGGCCCCTCCTTGAATACGCTTCTCAAGTGTGGTCTCCTTACCAGCAAATCCACATTTCTAGAATCGAGAGCATCCAACGCCGGTTCTTACGCTTTGCTCTGCGAGGTCTCCCCTGGAACAATCCTTTGCTCTTACCACCTTATCACGACCGCCTTAAACTAATTAACATGAACACCTTGGCGGAAAGAAGAACTGTATCTGACATCCTCTTCATCCATCGACTCCTCTCAGGCTCCATTGACTGCGCTACCCTCTATAACTCTGTCTCTCTCAACACTAACCCTCGCAATGTACGAAACCCCCGTCTCTTCTATGTACCCACCACCCGTACCGCTTATGGCTCCAACGAACCCATCTTACGAATGCTCGGAAGAGTCAACTCGAATCCCTTCTTCGACCTCAACCTTAGCACTCCATGCTTAAAAACCCTTCTTCTTCATGCCCCCCTCTCCCTTCCCCTTAACAACTAAGCTAGTTTAAGTTAGGTTAAGGTAGATTAAGTTCATGTGCTTGAATTAAGCTTAATAAATGGGGGTGGTTGCCCCCACGAAAATTAAAAATTCTCAAATGCACCACAAATCTTCTTGAATTTGTGTCCTTTAGTCTGGGAAAGAAGTCGACGTTGTGGACGCCCATTTCAGTAAGGCTTTTGATAAAATCTCCCACAATCTAAAACTCTTCAAATTGTCTCCTTGACGTCGACCCCAGTTCTTCGAAGTGGATATCTTCTTACTTGGAAAAGTATAATGTACATTTTAGATATGTATGCCTTTTCTAACCCCTTTTTTAGCTTCCTCCGGCGTGCCCCAAGGCAGCCACTTAGGTCCAATTCTTTTAGTTCTTACTATAAACCATATTGACATTGTGATCAAACATTCCAACATCTCACTATATGCCGAAAACACCAACTTCTTCAAGATCATTTCCTGCAGTCATGACTCTTGCCTTGTTCAATCAGATCTCAATAGTTTTTCCATCTGATGTTCCAAAAAGCATTTCCAAATGCCAATCAATCGCTTATTCATGTAAACCAATGAAACCTCCGCCTCGTCTCTACTTCCAGACTATTCGCGATCTTGGCATATTATGTGACCAGGAGCTAAATTTTCGAGTACATATCGACGAGATAATCCTTAGAGCAAATTCTGCACTTGGCTTCGTGAAGCGATGGTCTAAAGAATTCTCCAACCCTCACGTTAACCGATCTCTATACATAACCTTTGTCCGGCCCCTTCTTTAATACGCCTCTCAATTGTGGTCTCCTTACCAACAACCCACCATTGCTAGAATCAAGAGCATCCAATGCTGGTTCCTATGTTTTTCTTTTCTAGGTTTCCTCTGGAACCATCATTTACTTTCGCAGTGGATACTGGCTGATAGGTTGGCTAAATTGCTAAGTTCTGACCAAAAGCACCTTCGCATGAGCATCACTCAGGGGTAGCTGAATGACGTGAATGATTATCTAGATTTGCTGAAAAGTTGGTGGCGATAAGTTTAGTCAAATGTGAAAGTTTTGCTCACTATTTCCTTCGATTAATGGTTTGGTTCTTCAAGAGTTTTTACCGGAAGGTTATAATTACCCTCAAGTTCAATGCCATTTGCACGAAGCAATACGATGAAATCCGCCTGATTTATGGAGTGTTGCGCCACGATAATGCACCTGCTCACTCATCGTTGCTTGTGCGTAATTTTTTGACCAAAAACAATACCATAATCATGTCTCAGCCACCAAAACTGAAAAGAGCCTGAAATGACAAAGTTGTGCCCCGACTGAAGTGATAAAAACCGCATCGAGAATTACAAATAGCGCTGGTGTCAGCTTATTACATCCGAGGGCGATTATGTTATATTTGCGATTACTTTGAAAAGGGTAAAATATAAGAGGGGTGATCCAAAAGTGATGATAATCGGTTATTCTCAGTACGACTAAACATTTTTTTGCTTGCTTATACCATATACCCACTTGGTTAACACAAAAAATTCATATAAAAATACCGCAATTCCCAGGAGGTATATTCATCTGAATACGAACCTTCGAATATTCAACAGAAGGCACAACATCCACAGGAGATGAACATCCCAAGGGAGGCCTCCGATTGAAAATAACGTGAAAAAATTCAAAAATGTCGTGTTGGTTGATGGTAGAGTGACCGTCAGACATATAGCTAAGGTCACAAGGATCTCATATGGCAGTGTTCAAAAATTCTTGCAAACGAATTGCATATGAAAAAAGTGTCTGTGATTTGGGTACCAAGAACCTCCTCACAAACGCAAAAGAAATTTAAAATATCAAGTTCGGCAGATAAGGTTATGGAATCCATTTTTTGGGACGCTAAAGGAATATTTACGAGTATGGTGGAATATTTCGAAAAGGGAGCAACTATTTCGGGATCTTACTACGCAGACCAAATAAGAAAATTGTAAGAGTTCTTTAAAAAAAAAAGGCGCGGCAAACTGCGAGCTGTATTTATGCTGTTTCACCAAGACAACGCACCGGCTCACAAAGCCGCAGTTGCGATGGCACCCATTGAAAAAATAGGATTCGAACTGCTCAAACACCCGCCTTATTCGCCACATCTAGCTCTCAATGACTTCTCCAATACCTCTTTTCTCGACTCAAGGAACACACCTGAGGCAAGAAATTTAAAGACAATGGCGAAGTTATGACCGCTATTGAGGCGTTTTGGGAGGGTCAAGACAAAGTATTTTCTTTCTAAGGGAATCCTTGGGTGAAAAAAAAGGTAGACTAAATGTATTGACTAGTTTCCTAATATGTAGAAAAATAAATCATTTTTTGAACCATTATCACCGTGTTTTATTTTCATTATCATTATTTTTGGATCATCTATCGTATATTGATGATACACTTAGGTCTGTGACATTAACTAACTTCGACTGGGGCGTTCTCTCACTAGCACAAAGACGTTCAATAGTGAATATTGCATTTCTTTACTAGCGCAGGCACCTATCTGATGAGACCATTATTAAGATCGAAAATAATGATAAGTGCTCTTAAAGTTGCAACCGCGAACTCAGAACTTCGACAGTAAATTTTAATAATTTTCAAACATCGATTCCTCGCGAGCCTCAATACGATAAGCATACCATAAGCATTTTGGCTGACGTTTTGACAGGTGATAAAAAAGTGTGTTATGTCCCTATTGAAAAACCTCTTTAGCTAGCTCTTTAGAACACGTCATGTTCAGTTGTAGTTTTACTGACTTCAAATTAGTATAAAGAGCTTACAGACTAGAAAGGCGATAGAACTTACTGACGAAAAGGCTTACCCAAAGGAAAGTATTAAGAGTTAATACTTAAAACGTAAGTTCAAAGTTCCAGCTAGGATTAAACGATCAAGTCTTAGAAGTCCGGAGCCTACGTCTTCATCTACAGTTTACATAATTGGATAAGAAAACAAAAAGCTACTAATTATCGGCTAATGATCTGAATTACTACATAATTGTTGCGAGTTAGTACCATACCAACCTCCGGAAATAAACTTGATGGTCGTCACAGATAAGATAATTAGGCGCGTGATAGGTTTTCAAATTTAACTTCCTAAACCATACAATCAACAATTAGCTGATTACTAATGCATTAAGTAACTAATTATTAACTTAAAAGTTCCTTAATTACAGATTTTCCAAAAAACAGAGAAATTGAGGAAAATAACTAATTCAACTTAGCTCCATCTCCAGCTCAATTTCGTTTTTAACTCTTAGTCTTAACGCGTGTTATGTTAGGGTGCTAATTGAATCTGTATCTAATCGTGTGACATGGCGATGATCAGATTAAAGGCAAAGTCAACAACTTCGCGTTCGTTTTTCCTGTGTTTGACGAAAACTTTAGAGCAAAGCTTTGTAGTATTATTTAGAATTTCGAAAACTACATAAAGTCGGTTGATTTGAACCAATTAGATAGTATATGCTGATACTGATGTCGTGTGCACGGTTTCATTTAAATCTTTTTCAGAATAGAGCGAACGGCAGTTGTCAAAAATGCTTCTTGTAGCGATGTGATTATTTTTTTATGAATGTGAGCGACCTTGATGGAGATTGATTGGTACTGCCTGTACGCTATTCAAAGAGTACGTAACTGTTTAGTAGGTTGCGAATAAATTGTATTAATTGTTTTCGTGATGCCAGCAATTAAGCTCGTGCCGCTGATGGTAGTTAATTTATTTGGGCCGCTAACTAAGTGTTCGTTTTTATAATTATGCTAATATTAGTAAGGCGCAGAACCACTGTTTAGTATTACCTGTTAGAACCTGTTTTAGTATACTCTCTTGATTAATTGCCCCTTCTGAAGAAAGGTCAATCAAGTTAACTAATAAATTAATTACTCAAGCCTCGGATCGACCGAACAAAGGCTTGCCCTTCGATACTAAGGATTTTTAGAATCATTTAAGGGGTTCTGGCAAATACTCATTTTGAATGATACCTCGTTAGGCACACAAAATGGCATGCAAAGGAATTCGCAAGTCGTACATTAGTTTTCATGACTGGTGTACATTTTCAAGAGCTGCGTATTTCTTAGCTGCGTTTTCCTTTAGATGAGCAGCTTCCCAAAAGTGGGTCGATGAAGGGCTTAAATTTGAAAAAAGATTTCAGACACCTTGGACTATGTAACGTGTCCAAACTACCTTAAGTTAAAGGAGCATTTCCTAAGGCTGTTGGTGATGAACACAATTTTGCTAAGACTAGAGAAGGCCACGATAAAAGCGGTTGTATATGTGGACTATGTAGTGACAAGTTGAATTATAAAGAACATTTTAGGCAAAATTCATCGATGGCCAAACTGTGACTTGAGGTCGTTAGAATAATGCAATAAAACTGATCGAACTTATAACAAAAATTGTCGATTTTTAAGAAAGTATTCGCTAAAATTCGAATATTTTTTTGTTTGAAAAGTCATCCAAATGGGTCAGTCGTTCAAAGGTTACTTAAAAAGATGTTCTGTCGAGGATCAAAAACAATCTGGCAGGCTAAAAAGTGGACGCTTTGCCGTGGACATTGCTGTCATAGCTCAAAGTGCCGTCGAAAACTTTCCGCTCTTCGTTAAGTGATTTTGCCTTAGAGGGACTAATGGAACTATAAGATATGACCTGTCACCTACACATTCTATATGCAGCAAGGTGCCATAATGCCGTGACACTTTACGGATATGAAAGGGGCGACAATAGGTTCTTAAAATAAAATCTGAAGGAGAATCTATGGTGGAGAGCACGAAGGTATAGGCGAATGGAACTCGAGCAACCTTTTTCAGCAGCACACACTGTCCGAGTAATAAAATCGCAAAGACTGAGATGGGCAAGGCACCTAGAACGCATGGACAGTGGACAAAATCAAATGAATAATGAGTGAAAAACCCGTAAGAAAAAGACCCCCAGAAGACAGCGCCGTGAGTCTTGGGCGAAGGACTGTCAGCAATGCCCTAAACATCCGAATTCCAAAACGGCCGGAAAAACAAGTAATAATAATAACCTTTAGCACAGTGCCCTCTAAGAGAACCCAGCTAATAGTTTACCGTAGATTACCTCAAGTTCGGAAACCTCTTCTCACTTAAATTTCAGACAAAGAGTGATTGGAAAAGTGAAAAGGCTCAGTAAACTTCAAAGAGAATACGAAGTTGACGCAGACGGCGTCTAAAAAAAAGTTTTAAGTGTACAGACCCATTCGCCTACAGATCATGTTAGCGATCTTGAGGCTTGTATCCTTACCAACACATTCAAATGAAGCCCCCTACTTGAAAAATTTGTAAGTTTCGGCAATCAAAGCCATCAAGTCGGCTACTCTATCATATTTATTGGAGAAACAATGCCAGTCAGCTATGGAATAACTTTGTTTCCAGTTACCAATATCTGGATTTTTAAGGTTATAAGAGAGCCGACGAGTTGCCTAGGAAGGGATCGGTCCCTAATAGCTCTATAGTGAAACCAGACAATATTCTAGAAGGAATCATTTCCAATCTCTGTTGGCAAAGGGAAGTGACCTGCTTTATATAAAAAACAGTTTTTTCTTAGTTGCAACAAATGCAAAATGACTTTACACACAGAACTAAGAAAGACATCTGAAGACAATTGCTATCATAATAGGCCATTGGCCACTGTTATTATTTTCCACAACAGGTCCGTAGTTGTAAGAAGTGAGAGGGAGAAATTCTTACATTTGGAAGGACCTGGCGAGGATTAGTCAAATCATTTTCAACGACTTGAAACATACTACTGTACTATCCATGTCGTCTGACACATTATGCAATCGAACACTATAGTTTTTGTTAATTAGAACAACACACCAGAGTGCTGGTTTGGGCTTTTCAGTACCTACATCACTCCTACTTACTTACCTATAAGAGGTTTTGACGGTACCCTGTAAGGAAGAAGTAACACAAAATATAATTTGACTGTTGCGGGATTCGAACCCCATTTAAAAGTATTCGTAAGCTACTATACGAATCACCATATTCTTACCGACAAAAAAAGGCTTACAATATACGATTTGGATTATATGATTTCTTTCACGAGATATCGTTGGGAACTATAAGACAATAAAAGGTTTGTTCAAAAAGTAAAGTGACTTTAAATTTTTCTCGACAAATAATTAAAGAAAATTAAAGAATAATTAAAGAAAACTTGGCGTTTTTTCGGTCATGGCTCTTCTGGTCGCTTCAATTGGAATGATTGGGATTTGGTCTCGATGTCATAGCCAAGTTTCGATACCAGTGATGACCCTTTTCAGCAAATCTAGATCGTTATTCAACAGCTTCTGAGCGATGCCCATGCGGTCAAAATTTAGAAATTTCGGAAGAATCTTCGCTGACACATGTTTCATGCCCAAAACATCTGACAAAAATTCTTAAAATGAGACAACCGATATGCCACAATCCTCCGTAACTTCTCTTCATCCGTTGTTGGCGTGCTGGGACGTCCAGGGCGGGGATAATCGTTGATATTTTCTCGGCTTTCTCTGCCGAGCTTGCACCACTCGCATACCTCGTATTGGTAGCTATACAATTCGTCTTCCCCGGTTAACTAGTGACAAGCGATATAACGACATGAGTGATGAGATCAGCCACTCTCTTCAACATCGCTGCTTTTATTTAGCTCAGCCCCAAGTGAAACCAAACAAGCTTCATCATCAGCTCGAATTGACGTCTTCGAATCTTATCCTGAGGGATGACGTAACGGAGAAAAGCTGGAAAATTGTATTTCAAACTGTACTTTTCTTAACCATTTTTTACTTCCCATAAAAGTTAATCAAAAGGGACTACAAGATGGAACCACATTTAGATTAAAGCCTAAAACAGCTTTAGATTAAAATCGAATTATCTACCCTTTCCAAGACCCAAATAACATTAAATTGCCCTTAATTGAAATGTGTTGCTTGCCTTTAAGGGAATCTTTTCTCTATTTATACCACTCGCGTAGGTTCATAAGAACACCCCATCACGACCTTGATCTTCATCCATCTGAAGCAAGAACGTTTAATTACCGGTATGAGAATTTAATTTCACGCTATGAATCGCCAAATACTGGCACTCGACAGGGCCCCGCAATCGCATATAGGACTCCATGACCTGGTTAAGTACGTTGTTGACAACACCTGCTAATCCACGTACTTTAACAACCGCCACTTGATTTAGTTCCCTCGACTCATGCACTTGAAAGCATTCACACATGCACGCACGTAGCCGGCAACTTAAAGCTAAGTCAGCTTAAGCCCTCAACGCAAAACTGCTCCTTTATTTGTTTCTGTACGGTCTCTATCATGCCCCTGTCTTCTACTGACTTTACATGCTTTACATGCAGATATATAAAGTTGAAGTTAATTTTCCATAAGATTGCCTGTACATATATAGAACGTAATATACCCAAGGGATAAGCAACAACAATGATGACGATGAAGAGAACAAAAAATGAACAGGAAAATAAACGAGCAAACAAGAACTACTACTTCAAGGACCCTCCTTACACTGTCTGCAAACTAGTATGCAAGAACGACACTGAATAGTTGATTTTTCTGTATCCAAAAATAGAGAAAAAAACAGAAGAAACTAAGGCAGGCAACCCCTGTAACCTAGTAGCCTGGGCTTCTTGGCTATGCCTGTGTGTGTATCAAAGTCCCACAAAACGACAACAATGGCAAGGACACCACACCGAAAGTAAAGCAAAGAGAAAACAGACACTGAAATCCTGCCACAAACAATTTATCACTGAACCCTTTGCGACAGAAGGGGTGACAAAAGTTCTACAAGTTACCTCTTGTATGATATGGGACGCTAGAACCATAGCCTCTTGTAGGATATACATATATAGGTATGTACATCAGTTACGACAGGGAGTGTAAATGAAGAATGAAACGGAAAACCTTTAGATCCCAGCTCCGGTTACGTTTAAAGTTCGCCGGATGTTAGGTGATATTGGAAAAAAAGGAACAAGGACGTAAAAACGAACACAGGCGAGACGCATTCTATTGGAAAACATGAAACAACGCATAGAAGACCGTTCTTGTCCGGCTATTCCCTATAGGCACGGCTCTTGATTAATCACTCCAGCTACATGTGAATGTCTTGTCAGCTACCAGGCCACCGCACGGGATTGCCAGCGCATCATCCCCTAAATACGCGCTCAAATCAAATACAAGCATTTATTCAACAACGTGTGCCGACAATTTTGCTTTCGTCCTTTTACCAAACACAAACAGAAAACGAAGAGCTCTACGTCGGCAATTTTCCGATAAAACAACAAACGAAGCCCCTACCACAGGCTAAAGACAGAAGTGGTACGGAGCATGAGGCAAAAGTGCTGCTGACCAAAAACAAAGTAAATACCTTTCAGTTGACCTCCTTTCGTAAGGTAACCCAAACGAGAGCAGATAAATTCCTCAAGGTACCAACAATTTTTTTGTCTTTATTAAAGTTCCCAACAATAAGTCCTTGTTGCTCCTCTGCTCCTTTTGTTGATTTAATTTCGGCGTGTTTTTCTTTTTTGATTTCGCCCTCAAGACATCATAGATTGAGAGTTATGCAAACAACACGAGACGCTGCCGGAGCTGTTTTAGCAGCGAGTAAAAATGCTAATTACCTTGTATCGATTAGATCGTGAGGATATTGAAAGGTGTTTCTACCTTTTTTTTTTGGGGGGGGCACGAACCCTCACCTCGGGATGAAGGATAGAAACCAACAAGCTACGTTGCGAATTTAAATAGACATTATTCACTACTAACTTATAGCAATCCATGCTATCATCCCCCGTGGTAGCCTCTAGCTAAAAGTGTTTCCTTCACAGGCTTTCCGTCCTGTGCGTGGCATCGTTCAACACGATTCCTTGGTGTTGCTAAAGGGGTTGTAGGCTGTCGCCGTCGGTGACTAATGGCAAAAGAGTGTGTCCATAAATATAGTACACAAACCATGTAAGGGAAACACAAAAGCAGAAAACCAGACAACAGTTGTGTGACATATCGTGCGTGACAGGAGCGAAACCTACGTTACTAACTCACATTACCAGGTCGATACTGGCTAAGCCACGACATCTGCTACCCTGCTTTAGGGCTATCGTAGTCGAGTTCATTTTTGGAATGTTGTTAATGAGGAGAAGTCCTTCCAGGACATGGGGCAACCGATGGGGAAACATTTCCCCTACGGAGGGCAAATAATCTACTACAGATTTCGAACGAATGGGGAATGTTCGAACAGAGGGGGATTAGTCGACTACTAGTTCCGAACGATTCGAGGGTGTTCGAATGTTTTTCGAATACTCAACGCATGCCCAGGAACGTCGATTTGAGTGACTTCGCGTGCGGAGAATCTGAGCGCTTCTCGAAGGGGTTTTCGAATCCGGATAACCGGATAACAGTCGAAATTACAGTTACAACGACCTGATGCATACAATTCAAAGAGTCGAAGTACGAAAATGTCTGCCCCGCCAAATGAAATGTATATTACCCGCAAGAAGTCAGACTCCGTCACCGACGTTAAACAAAATTTTCCCCATGCTAAGAGCCTTAAGGCAATTTCGTTGCACTAGCGTAAAGGACACGATGTGACAGATTCAATTTGACTCTGATTCCAAAAACAAATATTTACTTTACACGTTATAGCCATACATATGTACATATTTGCACGCGTATCCTTTTCGTAGATGAAAGGACCTATCTGTGGGTGGGTTGCAGTTCGTTCAATCAGCGCTTTATTATATTTTTCGGGCTTATGTGTGTCTATTTGCTTGTTGTCAGTTATCACTTACCATCTGTCCCTTCTCAGAACAGCTTGTAACGTTCTAATTGAATTAGATCGTTCGACGTTAAATTTTACAAATAAACATTAAATTACGTCGTTGCTGGTTCATTTTTGTATCATACTCGGTGGAGAGAAAGGCACGTTGGTCGATTGGCACTTTACTTTATAATGCGGCACCAAGGCGCTAATTGATTTCTTTAAATGCTAATGAGCAGAAAATTGGTTGTTCTCAACGCCCATTGAGCGGCGAAATTAAAGTTGATTGCAGCCTGAAATAAGACATCAAAGGATTCAATTTGTCTTGACAATGAAGACGCTAAGAAATAACGCAAATAAAAAAGTATTGATGAGGTTCACGGAATACTATTTCGCACATCTGTGCTGGAATTGTAATTAGGCGAGATTGGTGGGCGAGATGGAAAGTGCTTCGTCAAAGCGAGGTATTGCGTAATTGTATGCTATAACCGATGTTTTATTATACAGCATCCTGGAAGCGTGTGTGAATAAAATTTCATTACAAAGAAGTCTATCAGTATAGCTCGAAAGCTCGGAAAACAGTCTAAAAGTGAATAAGCCACACAGGGAACCTCTTTTGTAGCGCCTAATTGCAGGGTCGGACAGTTTTGAGCCTCACGATAAAGATGGGGCCAATAAACCTTTCATGCCGCTTTAAATTTCCATTGTTGCTTGTGCCATTGTGTCAGTAGACGCAATTTTGGCTTTTCAGAAGCAATATAAAAGACAAACTGTGGCTGTCAGAAACTGACATTTACTGACTTTAGTAGACCTTTTTGACAGATGTCAAGCACGATCCTTGGCTACACCAGTCATGGAATCATTCACCATCCATCAACGCATTTTTGTTATTCGAACTTATAACGAAAAAAGGTGATTTGTCACATTTTGTAAATTTGGTGAATTTTTCGACCAACATAATAGCCCTAGTGATTCCGGAATTCGTTAATTGTGAAGTGCTTTGAAGAAACTGATTCGACATCGGTTCAAACTTCATGTCAAAATGCTCGGACAGCACACAAAATACTACCGTTGTGAGCGAAAGTGGTCTACGAGGGTGGTCCGATAAGTACTTAGCCTACAAAAGAAAAACAAAAATTTTGGAGAAATGGCGATTTATTTTTCAATATAGTCTTTTTTTTAGCTCGATACATTTGACCCAACGATGCTCCAACATCTTTAACCCGTCTGAAAAATACGTTTTCTCGAGGTCTGCAATGGAGGCCTACGTGGCGCCGATGACCTCCTTATTCGACTGATATATCTGCCCGGCGAGTGACTTTTTCAAGTTTGGAAACAAAAAGAAGTCGCACGTGACCGCCCGAAGTCGCCCTGTAACCGTTTTGCCCTTCTCCATGTAGTCGATGTGGATCACACCTTGTGAATCCCAGAAAACGGTGGATATCACCTTTCCCCATCTTCGGAGCACGTTCGCCGGGTGAAGTCTACTGTTTCGACTGTTCCTTGGTCTCTGGTGTGTAGCAGTGTATCCATGTTTCGTCGACTGTCACGAAACGACGCAGAAACTCCTTCGGATTAAACAGCGTCAAACACTGCTCTGAAGTGGTCTCACGGTTGCGCTTGTTGTCCGGAGTGAGCAAACGCGGCACCCATCGCGCCGACAGCGTTCTCATGCCCAAAAATTCATGCAGGATGTGACCCACGTGATCTTTTGAAATGCCTTCTGTCTCAGTTATCTCGCGCACCTTCAATCGGCGGTCTGCCAATACGAGATCGTGGATTTTTGTCACGTTATCCTCCGTGGTAGCCGAAGCTTATACCATGTACGACGTCGCCGATTCCTTGAATGGATGTAGGATCGCCAAGACTAACTATCATCAAACTAGCTCTCCTACTTCTTAGATGGCGTTGCAGGTCATGAAGGGCCATAGCCAAGCTTCTCTCATTCACCTACGTATGTTGTGTGCGATTTGTTTTTCCAAGCGCTTCGTTTTTAATTGTCAAAGAAGTATAGGAAAGTTACAAAAGTATAAATACAATTTTTACTTTAGTCGTTGAATCAGTATTTGCCATTTATTTTAAAATGATTATTTTGTGTAAATTTGATCATAATTATATTTTAAGTGGTCCGTACCGAGAGTCCAATTTTGAGCCATTTTTTGAAACTGACGTATCCCCATAAAAATATTCTAAGGGCGTCAAATCGCATGACCTAGCCGGAGAGAGATAAATTGTTCACCGAACTAATTTCTCAATTAATCCCTCTGTTCACGCACTGTGTAGGGTGTAGTCACGTCTTTCTGGAACCACATTTCGATCAGGTACAACTCAAAAAAAGTGTGAAAACATGGCTTTCGACGTTAACGTCCTCCTGCGGTAATCTTTGAAAAACTATGTACCAGAGACGCTGCCTGACCATAAATTACATCAATTAATAAAAATTAAATGGGCAGCTTTTTTATCGCCAAAGGTTGCTCATCGAAACAAATAAGTCAAGTATTAACGCTAAAGACAATTTTTCGATAAAGAAAGAGATTCTTCCTCCAGCTTTTGTTATACCCACTGATCGAAAATTTGTCGCTGTGGCAGGTCTTTCAGCTTGCATTATACAACGTGGCGCAAAACTAATCCCCCTATCGGAAGATAAGAAAAAAATTTCTTGAAATGAGACAGCGTCAATTTCGACGTCGATATCCTAAACGTGTCGCGCTAACTGCGCAAACATTCCGGCACTTAGCTACTCGACTCAAACAGACTGGAACCACAGGAGACCATGCCTTGGCCGCCTCCGTGACTACCGGTGTCGCTGAAAATGAAGAAAGGTCCGTCACTGAAAATTCGCGTGTGATGCACGAAGAGCCATTACATCCACCCAAAGCCACTGTATGGTGCAGGAGGAGTGGTTGGGCCGTATTTTTTTGAGAATGCCATCGGCAATACGTTCATTCTTACTGACGAACGCTACAGGGCCATGATGAATGACTTCTTACTACTGGAATAGGATGAGCGAGGCTTGGTGAACATGTGGTTTCAAGAAGACGGTGCAACCGCACACACAGCACATGCCACAATGGATATTGTGAATGAAGCGTATCCAGGTCGCGTAATCATCCGTTTTGGCGATTTGGCATGGTCAACAAGATCGGCCGATTTAGCCATCCCAGACCGAACTATTATCATCGGAAATCTTGCGGAAAGTCATGGAAAATGCGATAAAACGGGTATCAACACTTGCGGCAGCTACTTGACGGATATAATCTTTTCCGCTTAACAAAAAAAATTGTAACGATCCAGGTAAGGATTTCTATTGCTCAATATCTTTTTTTTTATTTAGTAATTATAAAAAAGTATTTATAAGTATTTTGCGCCACCTTGTATAAGGTCTTAAACCAAGATCCTGGTGTAAAATTTTCCCCTTTGTACGACCAGGTGATTTGATGTTCAATGGCAAGAAATCGGTACGAAATCTGGTCACTAAAATGGCAATATTCACTAAGTATGATTAATTTTAAGATATGTCACGAATCATGCGTTAGTTTTCAAATATGGAACACTGAAAAACCAAGCAAGAGGAAATTCGTCCTTTTTTATTGATTAAACTCATTTTTCCAAAATTGAATGAACGGGGTCAGATAATTTTTCCGAAATTTGAAAATCACACTATTTCGATTAGAGGTAGGTAGATAGGTTGAGATGACTACCTGACTATGCGCGTTAGGGTACAATTAACCTTTAGGCGCCCTTTTGATGCAACAAGGCTCATGAAAGCTGAGTAATGTCAAGGAGGATGTTCATTAGTTATGTTGGCTGTTATGGTAATGGTTGTTTTATGGCTGTTTTTGTTTGTTGATCAAGGTAAGTGTACGGAGGGTTTGGCCAGTAATCAGCAAAAAGAAGCAGCGACTTGCCTCTAGCATGCTTGACGAGTATTCGAGACAACCAAAGGCTGCGACTATCATCGATAATAACGTCGCAGCTCATAAACACGATCAGAAACCGGCCGTCAGCAGCTTCTGCAACCCAAACCATCTAAAGCTGTTGCACTTGCTTCCTAGTATCCATTATTTGGCCAAAATTATCGTCTGACTTCGTGTCAATTGGCTGCGCTAACTTTGTTTGGCCAGGTGTGAGATCGTGCACTTTTAGTAACTTCAAGGCTTTGATTATAAGCAATTTTTTTAAAATATTTTGCAAACCTTCTCTGGATATGTTTAGGTCGGAAATTATACTTGTTCTGCTACACCGAGTATTTCGTTCGATTCTGGCTTTCACACTCCGAATCACTTTTGACGACATTGCAGTCTTTGCATAACACCATAAATGAAATGCTGTCAGTTTCGTTCGATATTCGATGCGGTTTACCAGCTTTTGTTAATTTTCAAATGTTTTAGAAGACACACAGAAGTTGGCAATACTCGTTGTTCATGTCAGTCAACCTGTATACGCCGCTTGTTCAAAAAATAAAGTGAATTTTTGAATTTCGTGAGCTAAGTATATTAAATTTTCAATTTTTTTATTATGTTGGTACATATCTAGAAACATTGTCAGTCATTTTGGATAGTAAGTTTGTTTTCCAGAGAAATAAAGGTTAGACGTATTTTGGTGTGCTGGGCGGATTTTTGCTATTCAATTATATGTAAAATAAATCTTTATTGAATTTCGTGTGAAAAATAAAATTGAGGACTCTAACGACGCATTTGGGAAGTCAACTCTGACTAAAAAAAAAGGGTTTGTAAGCCGTACAAGCTATTCACAGAAGGCCGAGAACATCTAAATGACGACGCCGGCCTTAAACGCCCTAGCATGTCAATAACGAATGAAAACATTGAAGCAGTGAAGAACATTGTTTATGGAGTATCGTCAAAACACTATCAAAGAAGTTGTTGGGGATATTGGCATATCACTTGGTTCATGCCATTAATTTTTTTTCAGATATCTTGGGCATAAATTATGTCAGCGAAATTTGTTCCGAAATTGCTAATATATAGTTGACCAAAAGAACCGCCCCATGATCATAGCTCAGGTGTTGTTAAATGACGTGAATAACGATCCAGATTTGCTGAAAAGGGTCATCACTAATGACGGAACATACATAGGTATATGGTTATGACGTTGAAACCAAAGCGAAATCATCCTAAAGGAAGGGACCAGAAGAGCCAAGACTGAAAAAGTTCGGTCAAACAGTTTTGCTTAGTGTGGTTTATCATGAGTTCTTGACTAAGTTTATATGGTTAATAAGTAATATTGGTTTGCGGAAAGCAATACAAAAAAAAACGTCCAGATTTGTGGAAAAAAAAGTCACACATCGTTGGTTGTGCTTAAATGTTTGGCCAAAAACCATCATGTCTCGGCCACATCGAGGATTGAAAAAGGCGCTAGCGCAAGTGTATTATATTTAAGGAGCATTACTTTGAAGGGCAAAAGATTGATGCGAAACACTATTCAGGAGTTGAGTTACTCATTCGCTCATCTAACGCTTAATCGCAACCATGTGTGTCGGATCTTGTTGAAGTAAAATTTTGCCAATACATCATCCTAGTTCCATTTCCACTTTTCAAGGATGAAAGGATAGTCAACACAGTGGACTACCAATAGGGTGCCCCTTAAATCATAAGATGTTGGCGATCATACTTTGGCATAGTCCCGAAGTGTGTTTATCGACTATCCTAGCAATCACTTAATGAAAACGCCGATGTCCTATGCATCATTATCAGGTTAACTCAAGAAAGGGGGAGAGTCAGGCCATGGGGTCCAAAATTCAGGGACTGCTCCTACAATTGGTGGCACATCCATAGTACAACAGATATGCTCTGAGTGAATATTTTTTTGATTTCCAAGCTCAACATTTTCACGATTTTCACCAATTAGGAAGTTAACCTCATCTCTTAATGCCTGTTTTGCCGATTAAGGTAGAAAAAAGCATACAACTGGACGACTTAATCGAATGAATACATCTTACTACCTGCGGAGTATTTTACCAAAAACATCTTAAGGCAAATATGTATTATACACGACCGTATTTAACTCTGTCTAGAGGAAGAAAGTGTCCCAGTGTAACAAAAGTAAGCACGAACTCTACTCCTCCCCACTAGAGCGATCAACTTATCTATGCTGCGCCGGCCAAAGAATTTATTTGATATATGCGCCACTTTCTCGACAGCTCATCGGCTTCATTCCATAATGTCGATGTCATCTTCTATTCATGCGGGAGTCTCGCACAATCTTATCTAAAATTCACCAATTCGACCCAGTGGCGATGTTTATGTCTTCTAAATTATCCGATAAGCTCAAGACCTTAAAGGTGAAACTGAATCTGTTTGTCACAATACGATATTATCCGACCTACAGACCTCTTGCTTATCATCCCAATTGTGTTCTGCCTCCGACAGCAATCAAAGTGGCATATGTTCTCAAGACGATAAGTCTTCTCTCATATCACCTGCAATTGTTTTCAGCTTCGTCGTTAAGCCCTTTTAAGTAGATTCCCAAAAACATACATAAACGCGTATCCAGCCTTGCAACAGTAACTAATCCTCTACCAACGTTAATACTCCCACCACCGCCCCATCCTACGCCTGGATGAATTTCCTTTCAAAACATTTCCAAGAAACGAATTTAATAACGAATCCTTGTCAACGCCCCATCCTACATAATTCTAAGTAAAAAACACGTTCAACTGATTACAGAGCACAACACCACAAAACAGTAAAATTGAATTCCAAATTGAAAAAAAAAAAAACAAACCACAAATCCAAAAGCTGGAAAACAAAAACAAGAACAAAAGCAGAATAAATTAATCCCAAGTCATCTCTTCGGTGTGGCATGCCAACGACGAACCAGCATAACGAAATGGAAAGTTTACTAGAAACGTTCGGTTAACGACCTACTCGGGGACTGTCCGTTCAAACGAAGCACACACCAATAGTGAAAAGTGGCCGCCAGAGAGCTGGCAGTTCTTCCCACGAACCCACAAGCCACAACTAACTTATCAAGTTCAACATATGTTCCATTGACTACATCTCCATAGCAACCAAACCAGTGGCTGGCGTGGGGGAGCTTTTGTTGGCATTAAGCCCAATAGCAAACACTGACTGTTGCGCCATGGAGCGAGGCGTTAACGCGATTCCATGATATGACAGCGGGTGATAGTGTGACAACATAGCTGGATGACAGGGTAACCGACTGACAGTGGGTGATAAGTTACATTGAAAGATTCTACGATAGCTCAATACGACTATGCCAAAGGGGCTGCCTTACGTTTTGTCATCGTTCGCACCACGTGACAACTATGTCAGCGAGTGCTCCTCCAGGGGCGCACATCGAACGGGCGGATGTGGATTACGATGCCATTTGATGGAATGCGGTGATCGACGTTCGGTTAATGTGGTAAGTTATGGCAGCAATCAAGCTCGGGGGTGTCTCGTAAAAGTAATTAAATTAGTTTCGGTTCCCGTAGTAAAGTAACAGGCAAGCCTGCGGGATGTTTTCGCTTTCTTCCTTCCATTTGTTTTATAGGATGTCAGTATGAATTTTCAGACAGGAATCCCTGCGTGTGAAATATAGTATATTGGCTCCTGCCTAATGCCGGTAAAGTGCATTAGCAGCAGGTGGCTTAGTACTTAATACTGCCACAATATTTGAAACACAATGAAACCTTGTTAATTATCGGCTAATTAAGAAGGAAGGTAACCTTGGGCGGAAGCTCTTCGCTCAAGGTCGACGGAATGTTTTGGTTATCATTGAAACCAATTTATCGTTCGGGCAAAGCCGATTTGGTTCACTTGTGGCATCGTAAATAAGACCACAATGACTTTTTGGGGATACAAATGGGTGTCGGTAATGTAATCACGTGCCGACAGTTCGACCCCGAACCAGCAGCCAGGACTTTATTTGATTTCTCGTATGAAATATGATTGAGAATGGCCGGGACGGGATCCATTCAAGCTTAACCAATTCATTTCGTTTGGATAAAGAGCTTTCATTGATTAGAAGAAGGATAATCGATGAAGCGTGACATGGAAGATGTACGAGTATCTCTCCAGGATGATAACATTTAAAAAAAAAAAAGAGCGGCGTGGTCTTGCCACGTGGACTTGCAACTTCAGAAAACCCCACAAGAAAATGTCTGGCGGGGTCATCTTGGTGGCTAATTCACTCAGCTCTACGAGAGATAACCTTACCCCCAAATCGTTCATGCAGAATGTCAGTCGTGGCATCCTCTGTGTGGCATTTAGCGCCGTCCTGCTGGAACCATATGTCGTCTAGGTCCATATGATTTAATTCGGGCCATAAGAAATTGGTTATCATTGTTATGTAGCGATCGCCATTGACGGTGATCGCTCAATCATCCCTGTTTTAAGCACATACGTCAAGCCTAACTGCCAGCCGAGACAATTCGTATTTAGTCTAAGGTTTACCATTTTACAATATCGATCGTTAACTAATCGCCAAATGTGCTAGAATTGTGAAAACTTACTATGAACATAATGATTTAGTAGTAGGCACGTGTCGCCCACATCGAACAGAGTATGGTCAACATATGGTCGTCCATCGGAGTGCACTTTAAACAAAACAAAAAATCAAAGAGACTGGCCCTTTTATACAAGGTGGCGCAAAATGAATCATTCAATTACGTTTTTGAATTACTTTTTCACTTAACAAATAAAAATAATTCTAAGTGATGGTCATCTTTATTCCGACCTTTACATTTTCTTTTGTTAAGTGAAAAAGTTGATATCTGTCATGTGGCTGCCGCCATTGCTGATACACATTTGTACCCGTTTTATCGCTTTTTTCATGACTTTCCGCAAGATTTACAGTGATAACTGTTCGCATTACTGTCGAATATTCTCCTTAAGGGCTGCGATTGTCTAAGGCTTGTTGGCTTAAGCCCGAGTTACATCCTGGTAACCCTTCACGATCACTCAGCAACAAGCACGCCCTATGTATCCACCTTTCCCTATGTTACTCATATCCCATTTCTTTTTCGTCTATTTGTTTACACCTTCTGTAACGAATGGCGTCTTTTCTTCTATTTGCTTTACCCTATTTGTTTACGCCCTCTGTTATCAGTGGCATCCTTTCCTAATGTTGCCTCCTCCTATTTGTTTACCAGAGGTGATTGTACGATTGTCTCGATGGGAGCAAGTGGAAATGCTGAGTGGTCGATTCATTCGCCAACGAACCAGTGAGTAGTGCAGAGCTTATATTATCCCAATAAAATAAATGTAATAAATATCATTCGGAAGTTTCAATTCGATCGGCACGGATCCCTAGCCCCAAAGAAAGAAATCTGGAATCACAATTTCCTTCACAATTATTACATGATAAATTTCTTTAGCGAATTATTTCGTGTTTTGGTGATATGTAACGGCCATCATGATCGTGTGTTTCGTCGTTGTTGGATTTTTTTAAGAGCCGTGCTTATACACACAATCCATAAGCTCTTGACACTTAGAAAACAAATATTCATCAAATTATTACAATATTATAGAACTCGTTGATCACACTAGTCACAGTAATCGTGTTATCCAGTTTATTTTAGAGTGTCCGCCTAGGGCCAGTAAGATTCCTAAATTTGTAAGGATAGTTAAGCTAGTTTTAAGCATTTTTGTCTAAGATAAGATAGATCTAAGAAACTATAAATAAAAATGAATTACACACACAATCGTGTTATCCAATGACATACCAGGCAGCCACTTCGACAGGATGTATTGACGAGGGTAAGATGAAAAGTTCTCGGCCTGGCAACGGAAGATTGCGATTTTCGGTCAGAAATTGATTTTGTTTTTCTATGTAATCTTCCTTGACTTGAACATACTTGTATCAGCGTTTCTCCAACATCAGTATTCCTTCCCATAACTAAGAGTCTGGGAGGCTGTGAAAATATTCATCTACGACCCTCTCAGCTTATTTATTGGATACGAGGAGTAAGTACCAATTAGTAGAAGTACCAATTCAGCGGAAATAAGGAGGGTGGTCGCAAATGCCGCGGTTTCCCCATCACTAACGCACGAGCCAAGCCTTTTCTCGCGAACTTTGGCATCCAGTTGATCATAGTATTTATTCTGCTTTTGCTAAGTAAACAATTAATACCCTTTGCTCTTTGGCGATGAACCACCGGCTTCAAGCCAGAGCCTGGACTGTTTCGTTTCTGGCATGTGGTGGTGAAACCATGTCACATCCAAGGCGATAAATCGACAAAATCGGTCAACTCTCTGACTCACTTTCATTCGCATGTTCGCCAACACGATGGGTAAAGGGTGTTTTTTTCCATCTATATAAATGTCAATGTGTTTAATATTAGCTTTATTCAATAGATAACTTTATACCATTAGTGCTTAAATAAGATTTCGGGCAAATATGTGCCATAGCTAGCTTGAATGAGGCGCAATCGTGAAATTTAATTTTCGAGCTTTATCGAGCAACTGGGGGCATATAACAGCAATAACAGTGCGAATGTTGACTTTCAAAACGTCCACCGTCTCTGGTTTATCGGTATAGACTAGTGACTTCACATACCCCTAAAATAGTAATATAAAGGTGTGAGATCACAAGATCGTTGTAATCGTTCAACTGAGGAACGGAGAAGTCAGAAATCACGTTTCTATAGCGCTCTCCATTCTGGCCAACATCGTCCTTAAAGAAATATGAGCTGATGATTCCAGCAGCCCATAAGGCACACCAAATAGTGAATTTTAATGGTTGTAAGGGCATCTCGACAAAGGCTTATGGGTTTTCTCCACTTCAATTTAGGCAAATTTCTTCATATCCATTTAACCAATAATAATGGGCCTCATCGGAGAATACAATTTTGCGTTGAAAATGAGGATCAAGCTGGATCATATTTTTGGCAAATTCACCGAACGTATGACATATTTATTGGTCACTATAGCACAAGCTAGATCTTATAAGCTTTTAAATCAAGGTCTTTCCGTAAAATTGACTCATCCAGACACGCCTCAACACTGCGCTCCACGACTGCAATAACTTCTTCTCTTCGCATTGTTTGTCGTCTTTGGGGATGCGTATTATCCACTAAAGCTTAAGTTGTGCGAAAACGATTCATCGTGCTCCGAATAACTAGCTCAGATGGACGATTATGTCGACCGTAAAATGGACGTAGCTGTTAAAAGTTATATTAAAAGTAATATGGCAACACTGTGGCAACACTTTTATATTAATTGTCTATGGCAACATTCTCTTTTCGTATTAATATGAAATTAATGAAGTGATTACTTCCTGTTCTATTGTGCCTGCGAAGTCAAGTGTTTAACTTTTCGAAAGTAGTACACGTTAAGTTTGGCGAACCAAACCATGGTTTTCAAAATAAGTTTGCGCAATTTGCATGCATTGTGCTGGCATAAATCTATTTGTCGTAAAATGGCGAAATGTACTAACCACAAATCGACTTTTAACTTTGAAATTGACAATCTTTAGAAACAGTATTGCTAGTTTAAAAACCAAAGCTCTAAAAAGAGCACCAAATGTTATGACCGCATTCGGGTCTATCTATTTAAACGCAAGACATCTACTGCTAGAATTCATGTAAACAAACTGCTTTAGAGAAAGAATTAAAACTTGTCATATGTACTATTGACACGTACATCAAAGAAGGAAGCCTTCCAATTTGCTGGTTTGATCCAAGGATCCTCAATGCCTCAGAAGCGCAAATTATATATGTTTAGGTATTCGCGTGACACGTTTGATAGTCTGCGGGCAGTTGCTGATAGATTCCTTGCGTTTTGAAAAGAAAACTCTTTTAATCCATCACCAAAATGAAAAATAGGAAATTGTGTGGAACATCGTCTGCTTGACCCTATAGGGCCATTCGCGATGTCTTCAGTCGAAACGAGCGTCCGGCGCCCTACTGTCACGTATTATTGCAGTCTTTTCGAGACGAGCGGCTGACTCAATGTTTGACCAGTTGGCGTTGGTCGATCAGAAAATTTATGTCGAAATTCAATTTGCCTCGAAACAACTCATGCCTCATGCATCTATCCCATATTTTATTAATCTCGTCGCTGGACTACAAATCGTCGTGTCTCTCATCGGTAAATTCGTGTCGATAAAGGGGAATTGTTAATTTGTCTGTCGACTCTCTAAACGAGCGTGCTTGTACCTTGTCCCTTTTCCGCCTTAGATTATCCGATATTCACCACCCTTAACACCCGTCTCTGGGAAATGTAATGTTTTTAATTACCGAAGGCATTTCTGGATATTTTCATCCAACATGCCCCTATTTGGGCTTAAAGCATCCTGAACAAAATCGACCCCTTCGGTCCCTTTTCTACAATGAATTTGTTACAATAGAATTCCATAAATTCAATTTCGGGCATTTAAAATAAATCCTCAATGTCGCCCACAGCCTATAAAACCATCCAAGAATCCCATTTCTCATTTAGCCACACATTGTGATTTATAGTATTGCGTTTATTACTCCCCCATAAACAGTGTTGGTTTCTCTCGGAAATCATCTCCATGGAATATTAAAAGCTCCTACCCAAGCATCGACAAGTCAAATGTAATCAACAAATAATTATACCCTCAAACCCTTCGAAGGAATGTCTTATTGAATCGAGGGCCTTAACAGCCCGATTCTCAATCATAGCCATTCATTTCTTCGTCGCACGAATTCCATTCACGTTTTGCCTTCGGAAACTCAATAAACTCCGATTTCATTATAGGAATCCTTAAAACATTATTGCCTCGACATAACGTGTTCCACCACCTCCATTCCAGAGGAGCTGAAAAATGGCTTGTACGTTCAACCGCAAGCCGTAATCATGTAATAACTTGGTGTAAACGATATTTGGAACAGCAAATCAACGCCGAGGTGCTTGTGGATAAGTGGGTCCAAACACCTGTGCGATGAAATGCAGCTCAAGACTGTGTTTTATTCCTTTGTTGCGGATGACGAGAAGGGGAACGTGTTTGCCTATATACCATACTATAACATCGCCTATCAGTAATGCGCCTGTTAATCTAACCTGACCACTCTATACCCTATCGCAATCGATGTGTTCCTGATTAGATTTTAACAATACAAAACCAGGAGAGAGCTCACCCCACCAACAGTTCACAAAGATACTCGAGCAATAAAGTAAAACAATTAAGGTCAAACGACGGCGCCAGTGATTGGATTCGATTTGTTGCGCGACATACACTCTCGTGTACATTCTATTGTGCCGACCGCTGATGCCGATGCTTCCTAACGCGCGATAGAAAAGCATATTCAAAGAAAAATAAAAAAAAAATTCTGGCAGCGGTGGGATTCGAACCCACGCCTCCGAAGAGACTGGTGCCTTAAACCAGCGCCTTAGACCGCTCGGCCACGCTACCTGTTGACAACCAAGACGCAAACCACCTACTTGTGCGCGGTTGTCGTTTCTTCGAATTATGTTTTTCTTAATTTAATCCCCCATGCCACTCTTTTAATTAATCGTATCTCGGTAAAAATAGAATAAACTGTGCTCTATTGAAGGAGAGACAACCTTTATATATGCATTTGAAAGAATAAACTAAAAAAAGATTTTTGTTTACCGAGTGTACGCATTCAATCAGAATTAATCACAGAAGTGTCGCAAAAACAATATTGGGAGGAGGGAGGAGGACACTTTCGGTGTTGCTAATTCGGTAACATGATCATATCCAGGTATTAACCGCATGTCAAAAACTTTTTGATGACAAACTAGTACAAATCGCACATTGAAGCTATTAGTGACGATGACACATTTAGGATTCCTTCGGCGAAATGTTATTTATACTCCTCCAGTGGCACTAAATAGGTGGAAGAAAATTGTTGCGCTTTTCTTATAAATAAATGTCTTGTTTTATTATCCTAATCTACTATCACGAGCATCGTCCTTAAAAGACTAACAAAAACTTTTCAACAGCCACCACATCTAGTTTATGTTTGATTCACTTGTCTATATTTGTTTATCTCGTTTAAATTTCAATTCAAATCTTACAGTTAATGACGACAATTTGAAAACAAATTTGAAAATGCACAACCGCCGTTTAATGCCTCACGTCAGTTATTTACAAATATAATTTGAATTCCCAAAAACCAGTGCAAATTCATATGCAGTGGGATTTTTAAATTGTATTTCACCCACATACAAATCACAACGCGAATTTTAAATTTGCATTAATTTGGGTCCAAATCATTTTCACCATAAAATTGTCTATAAAACTCCTAAAGTACATCCAACCTTTAAATTCAAAAACCAACGTTCGCTTATATCTCAAATAGTTCTCTGTCGGATAATGTAGTGTTCATGTCTGAATGGCAAGGTGGAGCGCAATTGTATCGAACATTCCTGGTACACGAAATGTTGCAATCGAACATGTACTAAGAAAGTTCATGTTCGAAATTCGAGGTGAAATTAAAGATTTCAAATATTCAAAATTCAAATTCGAATATTTTCAGTTCAGTCGCTACTCTCGTATAACAAAATGAGTTCTCATGATGGTTTGTTAAAACTTTTTCAATTATTTGATTGTATCGTATTACCTAGTCAATTCTCTGCAGTCAACCACAACTGACGACAGCAACCAGTTTAAGGTAACCGAAGGAGCCTATTCCATAAATGAGATGAGCAAATTCATTTCTAAAATAATTTAAAAATACGTGGTTAAAAGTAATCATTGCTGTTAAGTGATTGATTGCAATTTGATCTTACTAAAGCTGGAAACTTATAGTATGATAGTATTAACCACCAAGAAGGTCAGTGTTTTTGAAAGATGATTGTAAGGCATTCTTCCGCAAATTTCAGGCACCTTGCAAAATCTTATAAGAAGAAGTCTGCATGGCAAGCACGTTGTAGAAGACAGATAGTAAGCTATGTAGAGTTCCCTTTTCTTTAAGACATATCTCTCACAAAAGCTAGTGATGAAGTTAGCAAGCGTAGTAAAAAGCTCGGTTGGCTTTCCGGAAACATTCCTGGTAAATGGGAAAAGGTAGATAATCTCCTTAAAGATCATTGTTAGCCCCCAATAATGGGTTCTATTTCAAAACACACATGTAATATATAGTACCTGAAATCAGTCATTCGAATTTAATAATTTTTGCGAATTATACCATTACTTATGTCGAACAGGAAGAGACTAATAGAGAAAAAGGCTCCAATTTGCGATCATCCACGAGCACATCTAACTTTCCTGTATATAGTATCTGCATTCGGAACTGAGAAAATCCTGAATCCTAGTTTGATTTTCAACGGAAAAACTCAACTCACTTACTTCATGCATGAGGGCACTGATCGAGACAGGAGCTCCAATTTACGATCACCCACGAACAAATTTATTTTTCTTGCATACAGTTTCTGGATTCGGAACTGAGAAACTCCTGAGTTCTAATTTGATTTTCGACGAAAAAATTCAACTCACTTACCTCAGGCAGGAGGCCACTGATCGAGACAGGAGCTCAAATTTACGATCGCCCACGAACACAACTATTTTTCGTGTATACAGTTTCTAGGTTTGGAATGACAATATCCTGCGTTCTAGTTTGATTTTCGACGGAACAATTCAACTCCCGTACCTCATGCATGAGGGCACTGATCGAGACAGGAGCTCCAATTTACGATCACCCACGATCACAACTATTTTTATTGCATACAGTTTCTAGACTCGGAACTGAGAAAATCCTGAGTCCTAGTTTGATTTTCGACGGAAAAATTAAGTTCTCTTACCTCACTCCTGAAATCAATGATCGAGACAGGAGCTCCAATTTACGATCACCCACGAACACAACTATTTTACTTGCATACAGTTTCTAGGTTCGGAACTGACAAAATCCTGAGTTCTAGTTTGATTTTCGACATAAAAATTCAGCTCCCTTACCTCATCCATGAGGGCACTGATCAAGGCAGGAGCTCCAATTTACGATCACCATGAACACAACTATTTTTCGTGTATACAGTTTCTAGTTTCGGAACTGACCAAATCCTCAATTCTAGTTTGATTTTCGACGGAAAAATTAAGTTCTCTTACCTCACTCATAAAGGCACTGATCGAGGCAGGGTCTAAAATGTACGATCACCCACGAACACAACTATTTTTCTAACATACAGTTTCTAGACTTGGAACTGAGAAAAGCCTGGGTCCTAGTTTGATTTTCGACGGAAAAATTAAATTCTCTTACCTCCCCCATGAAATCAATGATCGAGACAAGAGCTCCAATTTTCGATCACCCAAGAACACAACTATTTTTCGTGTATACAGTTTCTAGGTTCGGAACTGACAAAATCCTGAGTTCTAATTTGATTTTCGACGAAAAAATTCAACTCACTTACCTCAGGCAGGAGGCCACTGATCGAGACAGGAGCTCAAATTTACGATCACCCACGAACACAACTATTTTTCTGGCATACAGTTTCTAGACTCGGAACTGAGAAAATCCTGAGTCCTAGTTTGGTTTTCGACGGAAAAATTAAGTTCTCTTACCTCACTCATGAAGGCACTGATCGAGACAGGAGCTCAAATTTACGATCACCCAAGAACACAACTATTTTTCGTGTATACAGTTTCTAGGTTCGGAACTGACAAAATCCTGAGTTCTAATTTGATTTTCGACGAAAAAATTCAACTCACTTACCTCAGGCAGGAGGCCACTGATCGAGACAGGAGCTCAAATTTACGATCACCCACGAACACAACTATTTTTCTGGCATACAGTTTCTAGACTCGGAACTGAGAAAATCCTGAGTCCTAGTTTGGTTTTCGACGGAAAAATTAAGTTCTCTTACCTCACTCATGAAGGCACTGATCGAGACAGGAGCTCAAATTTACGATCACCCAAGAACACAACTATTTTTCGTGTATACAGTTTCTAGGTTCGGAACTGACAAAATCCTGTGTTCTAGTTTGATTTTCGACGAAACAATTCAACTCCCTTTCCTCATGCATGAGGGCACTGATCGAGACAGGAGCTCCAATTTACGATCACCCACGAACACAATTATTTTTTGATTTTCGACGGAAAAAATCAACTCCCTTACCTCATGCATGAGGGCACTGATCGAGATAGGAGCTCCAATTTACGATCACCCACGAACAAATTTATTTTTCTTGCATACAGTTTCTGGATTCGGAACTGAGAAACTCCTGAGTTCTAATTTGATTTTCGACGAAAAAATTCAACTCCCTTACCTCATGCATGAGGCCACTGATCGAGACAGGAGCTCCAATTTACGATCACCACGAGCACAACTATTTTTCGTGTATACAGTTTCTAGGTTCGGAACTGAAAAAATCAACTCCCTTACCTCATGCATGAAGGCACTGATCGAGACAAGAGCTCCAATTTACGATCACCCACGAACACAACTATTTTTCATGTATACAGTTTCTAGGTTCAGAACTGACAAAATCCTGTGTTCTAGTTTGATTTTCGACGAAACAATTCAACTCCCTTTCCTCATGCATGAGTGCACTGATCGAGACAGGAGCTCCAATTTACGATCACCACGAACACAACTATTTTTCGTGTGTACAGTTTCTAGGTTCGGAACTGACAAAATCCTGTGTTCTAGTTTGATTTTCGACGAAACAATTCAACTCCCTTCCCTCATGCATGAGGGCACTGATCGATACAGGAGCTCCAATTTACGATCACCCACGAACACAACTATTTTTCGTGTATACAGTTTCTAGGTTCGGAACTGACAAAATCCTGTGTTCTAGTTTGATTTTCGACGAAACAATTCAACTCCCTTTCCTCATGCATGAGGGCACTGATCGGGATAGGAGCTCCAATTTACGATCACCCACGAACCAATTTATTTTTCTTGCATACAGTTTCTAGATTCGGAACTGAGAAAATCCTGAGTCCTATATTTATTTTTGACGGAAAAATGAAGTTCTCTTACCTCACTCATGAAGGCACTGATCGAGACAGGGGCTAAAATGTACGATCACCCACGAACACAACTATTTTTCTTGCATACATTTTCTGGATTCGGAACTGAGAAACTCCTGAGTTCTAATTTGATTTTCGACGAAAAAATTCAACTCACTTACCTCAGGCAGGAGGCCACTGATCGAGACAGGAGCTCAAATTTACGACCACCCACGAACACAACTATTTTTCTGGCATACAGTTTCTAGACTCGAAACTGAGAAAATCCTGAGTCCTAGTTTGGTTTTCGACGGAAAAAATTAAGTTCTCTTACCTCACTCATAAAGGCACTGATCGAGGAAGGGTCTAAAATGTACGATCACCCACGAACACAACTATTTTTCTAACATACAGTTTCTAGACTTGGAACTGAGAAAAGCCTGGGTCCTAGTTTGATTTTCGACGGAAAAATTAAATTCTCTTACCTCCCCCATGAAATCAATGATCGAGACAAGAGCTCCAATTTTCGATCACCCAAGAACACAACTATTTTTCGTGTATACAGTTTCTAGGTTCGGAACTGACAAAATCCTGTGTTCTAGTTTGATTTTCGACGAAACAATTCAACTCCCTTTCCTCATGCATGAGGGCACTGATCGAGACAGGAGCTCCAATTTACGATCACCCACGAACACAATTATTTTTTGATTTTCGACGGAAAAAATCAACTACCTTACCTCATGCATGAGGGCACTGATCGAGATAGGAGCTCCAATTTACGATCACCCACGAACAAATTTATTTTTCTTGCATACAGTTTCTAGATTCGGAACTGAGAAAATCCTGAGCCCTAGATTTATGTTTGACGGAAAAATTAAGTTCTCTTACCTCACTCATGAAGGCACTGATCGAGACAGGGGTTAAACTGTACGATCACCCACGAACACAACTATTTTTCTTGCATAAATTTTCTGGATTCGGAACTGACAAAATCCTGAGCTCTAGTTTGATTTTCGACGGAAAAAATCAACTCCCTTACCTCATGCATGAGGGCTGATCGAGATAGGAGCTCCAATTTACGATCACCCACGAACAAATTTATTTTTCTTGCATACAGTTTCTAGATTCGGAACTGAGAAAATCCTGAGCCCTAGATTTATGTTTGACGGAAAAATTAAGTTCTCTTACCTCACTCATGAAGGCACTGATCGAGACAGGGGTTAAACTGTACGATCACCCACGAACACAACTATTTTTCTTGCATAAATTTTCTGGATTCGGAACTGACAAAATCCTGAGCTCTAGTTTGATTTTCGACGGAAAAAATCAACTCCCTTACCTCATGCATGAGGCCACTGATCGAGACAGGAGCTCCAATTTACGATCACCACGAGCACAACTATTTTTCGTGTATACAGTTTCTAGGTTCGGAACTGAAAAAATCAACTCCCCTACCTCATGCATGAAGGCACTGATCGAGGCAAGAGCTCCAATTTACGATCACCCACGAACACAACTATTTTTCATGTATACAGTTTCTAGGTTCAGAACTGACAAAATCCTGTGTTCTAGTTTGATTTTCGACGAAACAATTCAACTCCCTTTCCTCATGCATGAGTGCACTGATCGAGACAGGACCTCCAATTTACGATCACCACGAACACAACTATTTTTCGTGTGTACAGTTTCTAGGTTCGGAACTAACAAAATCCTGTGTTCTAGTTTGATTTTCGACGAAACAATTCAACTCCCTTCCCTCATGCATGAGGGCACTGATCGATACAGGAGCTCCAATTTACGATCACCCACGAACACAACTATTTTTCGTGTATACAGTTTCTAGGTTCGGAACTGACAAAATCCTGTGTTCTAGTTTGATTTTCGACGAAACAATTCAACTCCCTTTCCTCATGCATGAGGGCACTGATCGGGATAGGAGCTCAAATTTACGATCACCCACGAACCAATTTATTTTTCTTGCATACAGTTTCTAGATTCGGAACTGAGAAAATCCTGAGTCCTATATTTATTTTTGACGGAAAAATTAAGTTCTCTTACCTCACTCATGAAGGCACTGATCGAGACAGGGGCTAAAATGTACGATCACCCACGAACACAACTATTTTTCTTGCATACATTTTCTGGATTCGGAACTGAGAAACTCCTGAGTTCTAGTTTGATTTTCGACGGAGCAATTCAACTCCCTTACCTCATCCAAGAGGCCACTGATCGAGACAGGAGCTCCAATTTACGATCACCACGAACACAACTATTTTTCATGTATACAGTTTCTAGGTTCGGAACTGACAAAATCCTGTGTTCAAGTCTGATTTTCGACGAAACAATTCAACTCCCTTTCCTCATACATGAGGGCACTGATCGAGACAGGAGCTCCAATTAACGATCACCACGAACACAACTATTTTTTGTGTATACAGTTTCTAGGTTCGGAACTGACAAAATCCTGTGTTCTAGTTTGATTTTCGACGAAACAATTCAACTCCCTTTCCTCATGCATGAGGGCACTGGTCGAGACAGGAGCTCCAATTTACGATCACCCACAAACACAACTATTTTTCGTGTATACAGTTTCTAGGTTCGGAACTGACAAAATCCTGGGTTCCAGTTTGATTTTCGACGGAAAAAATCAACTCCCTTACCTCATGCATGAGGGCACTGATCGAGATAGGAGCTCCAATTTACGATCGCCCACGAACACAACTATTTTTCTAACATACAGTTTCTAGACTCGGAACTGAGAAATTCCTGAGTCCTAGTTTGGTTTTCGACGGAAAAATTAAGTTCTCTTACCTCACTCATGAAGGCACTGATCGATACATGGGCTAAAATGTACGATCACCCACGCACACAACTATTTTTCTTGCATACATTTTCTGGATTCGGAACTGAGAAAATCCTGACTTCTAGTTTTATTTTCTACATAAAAATTCATCTCCCTTACCTCATGCATGAGGCCACTGATCGAGACAGGAGCTCCAATTTACGATCACCCACGAACACAAATATTTTACTTGCATACAGTTTCTAGACTCGGAACTGAGAAAATCCTGAGTCCTAGTTTGATTTTCGACGGAACAGTTCAACTCCCTTACCTCATCCATGAGGGCACTGATCGAGACAGGGGCTTCAATTTACGATCACCACGAACACAACTATTTTTCATGTATACAGTTTCTAGGTTCGGAACTGACAAAATCCTGTGTTCAAGTTTGATTTTCGACGAAAGAATTCAACTCCCTTTCCTCATGCATGAGGGCATTGGTCGAGACAGGAGCTCCAATTTACGATCACCCACGAACACAACTATTTTTCGTGTATACAGTTTCTAGGTTCGGAACTGACAAAATCCTGAGTTCTAGTTTGATTTTCGACGGAAAAAATCAACTCCCTTACCTCATGAATAAGGGCACTGATCGAGATAGGAGCTCCAATTTACGATCGCCCACGAACACAACAATTTTTCTAACATACAGTTTCTAGACTCGGAACTGAGAAAATCCTGAGTCCTAGTTTGGTTTTCGACGGAAAAATTAAGTTCTCTTACCTCACTCATGAAGGCACTGATCGAGACATGGGCTTAAATGTACGATCCCCCACGAACACAACTATTTTTCTTGCATACATTTTCTGGATTCGGAACTGAGAAACTCCTGAGTTCTAGTTTCATTTTCGACGAAAAAATTCTACTCACTCATCTCAGGCATGAGGCCACTGATCGAGACAGCAGCTCAAATTTACGATCACCCACGAACACAACTATTTTTCTGGCATACAGTTTCTAGACTCGGAGCTGAGAAAATCCTGAGTCCTAGTTTGGTTTTCGACGGAAAAATGAAGTTCTCTTACCTCACTCATGGAGGCACTGATCGTGACAGGGACTAAAATGTACGATCACCCACGAACACAACTATTTTTCTTGCATACATTTTCTGGATTCGGAACTGAGAAAATCCTGACTTCTAGTTTGATTTCCGACGGAACAATTCAACTCCCTTACCTCATGCATGAGGGCACTGATCGAGATACGAGCTCCAATTAACGATCGCCCACGAACACAACTATTTTTCTAACATACAGTTTCTAGACTCGGAACTGAGAAAATCCTGAGTTCTAGTTTGATTTTCGACATAAAAATTCATCTCCCTTTCCTCATGCATGAGGGCACTGATCGAGACAGGAGCTCCAATTTACGATCACCCACGAACACAACTATTTTTCGTGTATACAGTTTCTAGACTCGGAACTGCGAAAATCCTGAGTCCCAGTTTGATTTTCGACGGAACAATTGAACTCCCTTACCTCAGCCATGAGGGCACTGATCGAGACAGGAGCTCCAATTTACGATCACCACGAACACAACTATTTATCATGTATACAGTTTCTAGGTTCGGAACTGACAAAATCCTGTGTTCTAGTTTGATTTTCGACGAAACAGTTCAACTCCCTTTCCTCATGCATGAAGGCACTGATCGAGACAGGAGCTCCAATTTACGATCACCACGAACACAAATATTTTTCGTGTATACAGTTTCTAGGTTCGGAACTGAGAAAATCCTGAGTCCTAGATTTATTTTTGACGGAAAAATTAAGTTCTCTTACCTCACTCATGAAGGCACTGATCGAGACAGGGGCTAAAATGTACGATCACCCACGAACACAACTATTTTTCTTGCATACATTTTCTGGATTCGGAACTGAGAAAATCCTGAGTCCTAGTTTGATTTGCGACGGAACAATTCAACTCCCTTACCTCATGCATGAGGGCACTGATCGAGATAGGAGCTCCAATTTACGATCGCCCACGAACACAACTATTTTTCTAACATACAGTTTCTAGACCCGGAACTGAGAAAATCCTGAGTCCTAGTTTGGTTTTCGACGGAAAAATTCATCTCCCTTACCTCATGCATGAGGCCACTGATCGAGACAGGAGCTCCAATTTACGATCACCCACGAACAAATTTATTTTTCTTGCATACAGTTTCTAGATTCGGAACTGAGAAAATCCTGAGTCCTAGATTTATTTTTGACGGAAAAATTAAGTTCTCTTACCTCACTCATGGAGGCACTGATCGAGACAGGGGCTAAAATGTACGATCATCCACGAACACAACTATTTTTCTTGCATACATTTTCTGGATTCGGAACTGAGAAGCTCCTGAGTTCTAGTTTCATTTTCGACGAAAAAATTAAACTCACTTACCTCAGGCATGAGGCCACTGATCGATTTACGATCACCCACGAACACAACTATTTTTCTGGCATGCAGTTTCTAGACTCGGAACTGAGAAAATCCTGAGTCCTAGATTTATTTTTGACGGAAAAATTAAGTTCTCTTACCTCACTCATGGAGGCACTGATCGAGACAGGGGCTAAAATGTACGATCACCCACTAACACAACTATTTTTCTTGCATACATTTTCAGGATTCGGAACTGAGAAAATCCTGACTTCTAGTTTGATTTTCGACGTAAAAATTCATCTCCCTTACCTCATCCATGAGGGCACTGATCGAGACAGGAGCTCCAATTTACGATCGCCACGAACACAACTATTTTTCATGTATACAGTTTCTAGGTTCGGAACTGACAAAATCCTGAGTTCTAGTTTGATTTTCGACGGAAAAAATCAACTCCCTTACCTCATGCATGAGGGCACTGATCGAGATAGGAGCTCCAATTTACGATCACTCACGAACAAATTTATTTTTCTTGCATACAGTTTCTAGATTCGGAACTGAGAAAATCCTGAGTCCTAGATTTATTTTTGACGGAAAAATTAAGTTCTCTTACCTCACTCATGAAGGCACTGATCGAGACAGGGGCTAAAATGTACGATCACCCACGAACACAACTATTTTTCTTGCATACATTTTCTGGATTCGGAACTGAGAAAATCCTGAGTCCTAGTTTGATTTGCGACGGAACAATTCAACTCCCTTACCTCATGCATGAGGGCACTGATCGAGATAGGAGCTCCAATTTACGATCGCCCACGAACACAACTATTTTTCTAACATACAGTTTCTAGACTCGGAACTGAGAAATTCCTGAGTCCTAGTTTGGTTTTCGACGGAAAAATTCATCTCCCTTACCTCATGCATGAGTCCACTGATCGAGACAGGAGCTCCAATTTACGATCACCACGAACACAACTATTTTTCATGTATACAGTTTCTAGGTTCGGAACTGAAAAAATCCTGAGTCCTAGATTTATTTTTGACGGAAAAATTAAGTTCTCTTACCTCACTCATGGAGGCACTGATCGAGACAGGGGCTAAAATGTACGATCATCCACGAACACAACTATTTTTCTTGCATACATTTTCTGGATTCGGAACTGAGAAGCTCCTGAGTTCTAGTTTCATTTTCGACGAAAAAATTAAACTCACTTACCTCAGGCATGAGGCCACTGATCGATTTACGATCGCCCACGAACACAACTATTTTTCTAACATACAGTTTCTAGACCCGGAACTGAGAAAATCCTGAGTCCTAGTTTGGTTTTCGACGGAAAAATTCATCTCCCTTACCTCATGCATGAGGCCACTGATCGAGACAGGAGCTCCAATTTACGATCACCCACGAACAAATTTATTTTTCTTGCATACAGTTTCTAGATTCGGAACTGAGAAAATCCTGAGTCCTAGATTTATTTTTGACGGAAAAATTAAGTTCTCTTACCTCACTCATGGAGGCACTGATCGAGACAGGGGCTAAAATGTACGATCATCCACGAACACAACTATTTTTCTTGCATACATTTTCTGGATTCGGAACTGAGAAGCTCCTGAGTTCTAGTTTCATTTTCGACGAAAAAATTAAACTCACTTACCTCAGGCATGAGGCCACTGATCGATTTACGATCACCCACGAACACAACTATTTTTCTGGCATGCAGTTTCTAGACTCGGAACTGAGAAAATCCTGAGTCCTAGTTTGGTTTTCGACGGAAAAATTCATCTCCCTTACCTCATGCATGAGGGCACTGATCGAGATAGGAGCTCCAATTTACGATCACCACGAACACAACTATTTTTCATGTATACAGTTTCTAGGTTCGGAACTGAAAAAATCCTGAGTCCTAGATTTATTTTTGACGGAAAAATTAAGTTCTCTTACCTCACTCATGGAGGCACTGATCGAGACAGGGGCTAAAATGTACGATCACCCACGAACACAACTATTTTTCTTGCATACATTTTCAGGATTCGGAACTGAGAAAATCCTGACTTCTAGTTTGATTTTCGACATAAAAATTCATCTCACTTACCTCATCCATGAGGGCACTGATCGAGAAAGGAGCTCCAATTTACGATCACCACGAACACAACTATTTTTCATGTATACAGTTTCTAGGTTCGGAACTGACAAAATCTTGAGTCCTAGATTTATTTTTGACGGAAAAATTAAGTTCTCTTACCTCACTCATGGAGGCACTGATCGAGACAGGGGCTAAAATGTACGATCACCCACGAACACAACTATTTTTCTTGCATACATTTTCAGGATTCGGAACTGAGAAAATCCTGAATTCTAGTTTGATTTTCGACGGAAAAAATCAACTCACTTACCTCATGCATGAGGGCACTGATCGAGATAGGAGCTCCAATTTACGATCACTCACGAACAAATTTATTTTTCTTGCATACAGTTTCAAGATTCGGAACTGAGAAAATCCTGAGTCCTAGATTTATTTTTGACGGAAAAATTAAGTTCTCTTACCTCACTCATGGAGGCACTGATCGAGACAGGGGCTAAAATGTACGATCACCCACGAACACAACTATTTTTCTTGCATACATTTTCTGGATTCGCAACTGAGAAGCTCCTGAGTTCTAGTTTCATTTTCGACGAAAAAATTCAACTCACTTACCTCAGGCATGAGGCCACTGATCGATTTACGATCACCCACGAACACAACTATTTTTCTGGCATGCAGTTTCTAGACTCGGAACTGAGAAAATCCTGAGTCCTAGATTTATTTTTGACGGAAAAATTAAGTTCTCTTACCTCACTCATGGAGGCACTGATCGAGACAGGGGCTAAAATGTACGATCACCCACGAACACAACTATTTTTCTTGCATACATTTTCTGGATTCGGAACTGAGAAGCTCCTGAGTTCTAGTTTCATTTTCGACGAAAAAATTCAACTCACTTACCTCAGGCATGAGGCCACTGATCGATTTACGATCACCCACGAACACAACTATTTTTCTGGCATGCAGTTTCTAGACTCGGAACTGAGAAAATCCTGAGTCCTAGTTTGGTTTTCGACGGAAAAATTCACCTCCCTTACCTCATGCATGAGTCCACTGATCGAGACAGGAGCTCCAATTTACGATCACCACGAACACAACTATTTTTCATGTATACAGTTTCTAGGTTCGGAACTGAAAAAATCCTGAGTCCTAGATTTATTTTTGACGGAAAAATTAAGTTCTCTTACCTCACTCATGGAGGCACTGATCGAGACAGGGGCTAAAATGTACGATCACCCACGAACACAACTATTTTTCTTGCATACATTTTCAGGATTCGGAACTGAGAAAATCCTGACTTCTAGTTTGATTTTCGACATAAAAATTCATCTCACTTACCTCATCCATGAGGGCACTGATCGAGACAGGAGCTCCAATTTACGATCACCACGAACACAACTATTTTTCATGTATACAGTTTCTAGGTTCGGAACTGACAAAATCCTGAGTTGTAGATTGATTTTAGACGGAATAAATCAACTCCCTTACCTCATGCATGAGGGCACTGATCGAGATAGGAGCTCCAATTTACGATCACCACGAACACAAATATTTTTCGTGTATACAGTTTCTAGGTTCGGAACTGAGAAAATCTTGAGTCCTAGATTTATTTTTGACGGAAAAATTAAGTTCTCTTACCTCACTCATGGAGGCACTGATCGAGACAGGGGCTAAAATGTACGATCACCCACGAACACAACTATTTTTCTTGCATACATTTTCAGGATTCGGAACTGAGAAAATCCTGAGTTCTAGTTTGATTTTCGACGGAAAAAATCAACTCACTTACCTCATGCATGAGGGCACTGATCGAGATAGGAGCTCCAATTTACGATCACTCACGAACAAATTTATTTTTCTTGCATACAGTTTCTAGATTCGGAACTGAGAAAATCCTGAGTCCTAGATTTATTTTTGACGGAAAAATTAAGTTCTCTTACCTCACTCATGGAGGCACTGATCGAGACAGGGGCTAAAATGTACGATCACCCACGAACACAACTATTTTTCTTGCATACATTTTCTGGATTCGCAACTGAGAAGCTCCTGAGTTCTAGTTTCATTTTCGACGAAAAAATTCAACTCACTTACCTCAGGCATGAGGCCACTGATCGATTTACGATCACCCACGAACACAACTATTTTTCTGGCATGCAGTTTCTAGACTCGGAACTGAGAAAATCCTGAGTCCTAGTTTGGTTTTCGACGGAAAAATTCATCTCCCTTACCTCATGCATGAGTCCACTGATCGAGACAGGAGCTCCAATTTACGATCACCACGAACACAACTATTTTTCATGTATACAGTTTCTAGGTTCGGAACTGAAAAAATCCTGAGTCCTAGATTTATTTTTGACGGAAAAATTAAGTTCTCTTACCTCACTCATGGAGGCACTGATCGAGACAGGGGCTAAAATGTACGATCACCCACTAACACAACTATTTTTCTTGCATACATTTTCAGGATTCGGAACTGATAAAATCCTGTGTTCTAGTTTGATTTTCGACGAAACAATTCAACTCCCTTTCCTCATACATGAGGGCACTGATCGAGACAGTAGCTCCAATTTACGATCACCCACGAACACAACTATTTTTCGTGTATACAGTTTCTAGGTTCGGAACTGACAAAATCCTGAGTCCTAGATTTATTTTTGACGGAAAAATTAAGTTCTCTTACCTTACTCATGGAGGCACTGATCGAGACAGGGGCTAAAATGTACGATCACCCACGAACACAACTATTTTTCTTGCATACATTTTCAGGATTCGGAACTGAGAAAATCCTGACTTCTGGTTTGATTTTCGACATAAAAATTCATCTCCCTTACCTCATCCATGAGGGCACTGATCGAGATAGGAGCTCCAATTTACGATCACCCACGAACACAACTATTTTTCTTGCATACATTTTCTGGATTCGGAACTGAGAAACTCCTCAGTTCTAGTTTGATTTTCGACGGAACAATTCAACTCCCTTACCTCATCCATGAGGGCACTGATCGATACAGGAGCTCCAATTTACGATCACCACGAACACAACTATCATACAGGTATACAGTTTCTAGGTTCGGGACTGATAAAATCCTGTGTTCTAGTTTGATTTTCGACGAAACAATTCAACTCCCTTTCCTCATACATGAGCGCACTGATCGAGACAGTAGCTCCAATTTACGATCACCCACGAACACAACTATTTTTCGTGTATACAGTTTCTAGGTTCGGAACTGACAATATCCTGAGTCCTAGATTTATTTTTGACGGAAAAATTAAGTTCTCTTACCTTACTCATGAAGGCACTGATCGAGACAGGGGCTAAAATGTACGATCACCCACGAACACAACTATTTTTCTTGCATACATTTTCTGGATTCGGAACTGAGAAACTCCTGAGTTCTAGTTTGATTTTCGACGGAACAATTCAATTCCCTTACCTCATCCATGAGGGCACTGATCGATACAGGAGCTCCAATTTACGATCACCACGAACACAACTATCATACAGGTATACAGTTTCTAGGTTCGGGACTGATAAAATCCTGTGTTCTAGTTTGATTTTCGACGAAAAAATTCAATTCCCTTTCCTCATACATGAGGGCACTGATCGGGATAGGAGCTCCAATTTACGATCACCCACGAACAAATTTATTTTTCTGCATACAGTTTCTAGATTCGGAACTGAGAAAATCCTGAGTCCTAGTTTGATTTTCGACGGAAAAATTCATCTCCCTTACCTCATGCATGAGGCCACTGATCCAGACAGGAGCTCCAATTTACGATCACCACGAACACAACTATTTTTCATGTATACAGTTTCTAGGATCGGAACTGACAAAATCCTGAGTCCTAGATTTATTTTTGACGGAAAAATTAAGTTCTCTTACCTCACTCATGGAGGCACTGATCGAGACAGGGGCTAAAATGTACGATCACCCACGAACACAACTATTTTTCTTGCATACATTTTCAGGATTCGGAACTGAGAAAATCCTGACTTCTAGTTTGATTTTCGACATAAAAATTCATCTCCCTTACCTCATCCATGAGGGCACTGATCGAGACAGGAGCTCCAATTTACGATCACCACGAACACAACTATTTTTCATGTATACAGTTTCTAGGTTCGGAATTGACAAAATCCTGAGTTCTAGTTTGATTTTCGACGGAAAAAATCAACTCCCTTACCTCATGCATGAGGGCACTGATCGAGATAGGAGCTCCAATTTACGTTCACTAACGAACAAATTTATTTTTCTTGCATACAGTTTCTAGATTCGGAACTGAGAAAATCCTGAGTCCTAGATTTATTTTTGACGGAAAAATTAAGTTCTCTTACCTCACTCATGAAGGCACTGATCGAGACAGGGGCTAAAATGTACGATCACCCACGAACACAACTATTTTTCTTGCATACATTTTCTGGATTCGGAACTGAGAAAATCCTGAGTCCTAGTTTGATTTCCGGCGGAACAATTCAACTCCCTTACCTCATGCATGAGGGCACTGATCGAAATCGGAGCTCCAATTTACGATCGCCCACGAACACAACTATTTTTCTAACATACAGTTTCTAGACTCGGAACTGAGAAAATCCTGAGTCCTAGTTTGGTTTTCGACGGAAAAATTCATCTCCCTTACCTCATGCATGAGGCCACTGATCGAGACAGGAGCTCCAATTTACGATCAGCCACGAACAAATTTATTTTTCTTGCATACAGTTTCTAGATTCGGAACTGAGAAAATCCTGAGTCCTAGATTTATTTTTGACGGAAAAATTAAGTTCTCTTACCTCACTCATGGAGGCACTGATCGAGACAGGGGCTAAAATGTACGATCACCCACGAACACAACTATTTTTCTTGCATACATTTTCTGGATTCGGAACTGAGAAGCTCCTGAGTTCTAGTTTCATTTTCGACGAAAAAATTCAACTCACTTACCTCAGGCATGAGGCCACTGATCGATTTACGATCACCCACGAACACAACTATTTTTCTGGCATGCAGTTTCTAGACTCGGAACTGAGAAAATCCTGTCTCCTAATTTGGTTTTCGACGGAAAAATTCATCTCCCTTACCTCATGCATGAGGCCACTGATCGAGACAGGAGCTCCAATTTACGATCACCACGAACACAACTATTTTTCATGTATACAGTTTCTAGGTTCGGAACTGACAAAATCCTGAGTCCTAGATTTATTTTTGACGGAAAAATTAAGTTCTCTTACCTCACTCATGGAGGCACTGATCGAGACAGGGGCTAAAATGTACGATCACCCACGAACACAACTATTTTTCTTGCATACATTTTCAGGATTCGGAAGTGAGAAAATCCTGACTTCTAGTTTGATTTTCGACATAAAAATTCATCTCCCTTACCTCATCCATGAGGGCACTGATCGAGACAGGAGCTCCAATTTACGATCACCACGAACACAACTATTTTTCATGTATACAGTTTCTAGGTTCGGAACTGACAAAATCCTGAGTTCTAGTTTGATTTTCGACGGAAAAAATCAACTCCCTTACCTCATGCATGAGGGCACTGATCGAGATAGGAGCTCCAATTTA
This sequence comes from Merodon equestris, assembly GCA_958301585.1. Classification (NCBI taxonomy): domain Eukaryota; kingdom Metazoa; phylum Arthropoda; class Insecta; order Diptera; family Syrphidae; genus Merodon; species Merodon equestris. Next base: position 94,693,117 of record OY284417.1, on the reverse strand, counting down.
CGTTCACTAACCAACAAATTTATTTTTCTTGCATACAGTTTCTAGATTCGGAACTGAGAAAATCCTGAGTCCTAGATTTATTTTTGACGGAAAAATTAAGTTCTCTTACCTCACTCATGAAGGCACTGATCGAGACAGGGGCTAAAATGTACGATCACCCACGAACACAACTATTTTTCTTGCATAGATTTTCTGGATTCGGAACTGAGAAAATCCTGAGTCCTAGTTTGATTTCCGACGGAACAATTCAACTCCCTTACCTCATGCATGAGGGCACTGATCGAAATAGGAGCTCCAATTTACGATCGCCCACGAACACAACTATTTTTCTAACATACAGTTTCTAGACTCGGAACTGAGAAAATCCTGAGTCCTAGTTTGGTTTTCGACGGAAAAATTCATCTCCCTTACCTCATGCATGAGGCCACTGATCGAGACAGGAGCTCCAATTTACGATCAGCCACGAACAAATTTATTTTTCTCGCATACAGTTTCTAGATTCGGAACTGAGAAAATCCTGAGTCCTAGATTTATTTTTGACGGAAAAATTAAGTTCTCTTACCTCACTCATGGAGGCACTGATCGAGACAGGGGCTAAAATGTACGATCACCCACGAACACAACTATTTTTCTTGCATACATTTTCTGGATTCGGAACTGAGAAGCTCCTGAGTTCTAGTTTGATTTTCGACGAAAAAATTCAACTCACTTACCTCAGGCATGAGGCCACTGATCGATTTACGATCACCCACGAACACAACTATTTTTCTGGCATGCAGTTTCTAGACTCGGAACTGAGAAAATCCTGAGTCCTAATTTGGTTTTCGACGGAAAAATTCATCTCCCTTACCTCATGCATGAGGCCACTGATCGAGACAGGAGCTCCAATTTACGATCACCACGAACACAACTATTTTTCATGTATACAGTTTCTAGGTTCGGAACTGACAAAATCCTGAGTCCTAGATTTATTTTTGACGGAAAAATTAAGTTCTCTTACCTCACTCATGGAGGCACTGATCGAGACAGGGGCTAAAATGTACGATCACAAACGAACACAACTATTTTTCTTGCATACATTTTCAGGATTCGGAACTGAGAAAATCCTGACTTCTAGTTTGATTTTCGACATAAAAATGCATCTCCCTTACCTCATCCATGAGGGCACTGATCGAGACAGGAGCTCCAATTTACGATCACCACGAACACAACTATTTTTCATGTATACAGTTTCTAGGTTCGGAACTGACAAAATCCTGAGTTCTAGTTTGATTTTCGACGGAAAAAATCAACTCCCTTACCTCATGCATGAGGGCACTGATCGAGATAGGAGCTCCAATTTACGATCACTCACGAACAAATTTATTTTTCTTGCATACAGTTTCTAGATTCGGAACTGAGAAAATCCTGAGTCCTAGATTTATTTTTGACGGAAAAATTAAGTTCTCTTACCTCACTCATGAAGGCACTGATCGAGACAGGGGGCTAAAATGTACGATCACCCACGAACACAACTATTTTTCTTGCATACATTTTCTGGATTCGGAACTGAGAAAATCCTGAGTCCTAGTTTGATTTCCGACGGAACAATTCAACTCCCTTACCTCATGCATGAGGCCACTGATCGAGACAGGAGCTCCAATTTACGATCACCCACGAACAAATTTATTTTTCTTGCATACAGTTTCTAGATTCGGAACTGAGAAAATCCTGAGTCCTAGATTTATTTTTGACGGAAAAATTAAGTTCTCTTACCTCACTCATGAAGGCACTGATCGAGACAGGGGGCTAGAATGTACGATCACCCACGAACAAATTTATTTTTCTTGCATACAGTTTCTAGATTCGGAACTGAGAAAATCCTGAGTCCTAGATTTATTTTTGACGGAAAAATGAAGTTCTCTTACCTCACTCATGGAGGCACTGATCGAGACAGGGGCTAAAATGTACGATCACAAACGAACACAACTATTTTTCTTGCATACATTTTCAGGATTCGGAAATGAGAAAATCCTGACTTCTAGTTTGATTTTCGACATAAAAATGCATCTCCCTTTCCTCATGCATGAGGGCACTGATCGAGACAGGAGCTCCAATTTACGATCACCACGAACACAGCTATTTTTCATGTATACAGTTTCTAGGTTCAGAACTGACAAAATCCTGTGTTCAAGTTTGATTTTCGACGAAACAATTCAACTCCCTTTCCTCGTGCATGAGGGCACTGATCGAGACAGGAGCTCCAATTTACGATCACCACGAACACAACTATTTTTCGTGTATACAGTTTCTAGGTTCGGAACTGACAAAATCCTGAGTTCTAGTTTGATTTTCGACATAAAAATTCATCTCCCTTTCCTCATGCATGAGGGCACTGATCGAGACAGGAGCTCCAATTTACGATCACCACGAACACAGCTATTTTTCATGTATACAGTTTCTAGGTTCAGAACTGACAAAATCCTGTGTTCAAGTTTGATTTTCGACGAAACAATTCAACTCCCTTTCCTCGTGCATGAGGGCACTGATCGAGACAGGAGCTCCAATTTACGATCACCACGAACACAACTATTTTTCGTGTATACAGTTTCTAGGTTCGGAACTGACAAAATCCTGAGTTCTAGTTTGATTTTCGACATAAAAATTCATCTCCCTTACCTCATGCATGAGGCCACTGATCGAGACAGGAGCTGCAATTTACGATCACCCACGAACACAACTATTTTACTTGCATACAATTTCTAGACTCGGAACTGAGAAAATCCTGAGTCCTAGTTTTATTTTCGACGGAACAATTCAACTCCCTTGCCTCATCCATGAGAGCACTGATCGAGAGAGGAGCTCCAATTTACGATCACCACGAACACAACTATTTTTCATATATACAGTTTCTAGGTTCGGAACTGACAAAATCCTGAGTTCTAGTTTGATTTTCGACGGAAAAAATCAACTCCCTTACCTCATGCATGAGGGCACTGATCGAGATAGGAGCTCCAATTTACGATCACTCACGAACAAATTTATTTTTCTTGCATACAGTTTCTAGATTCGGAACTGAGAAAATCCTGAGTCCTAGATTTATTTTTAACGGAAAAATTAAGTTCTCTTACCTCACTCATGAAGGCACTGATCGAGACAGGGGCTAAAATGTACGATCACCCACGAACACAACTATTTTTCTTGCATACATTTTCTGGATTCGGAACTGAGAAGCTCCTGAGTTCTAGTTTGATTTTCGACGAAACAATTCAACTCCCTTTCCTCATGCATGAGGGCACTGATCGAGAAAAGAGCTCCAATTTACGATCACCCACGAACACAACTATTTTTCGTGTATACAGTTTCTAGGTTCGGAACTGACAAAATCCTGAGTTCTAGATTCATTTTCGACGGAAAAAACCAACTCCCTTACCTCATCCATGAGGGCACTGATCGAGACAGGAGCTCTAATTTACGATCACCACGAACACAACTATTTTTCGTGTATACAGTTTCTAGGTTCGGAACTGACAAAATCCTGTGTTCTAGTTTGATTTTCGACGAAACAATTCAACTCCCTTTCCTCATGCATGAGGGCACTGATCGAGAAAAGAGCTCCAATTTACGATCACCCACGAACACAACTATTTTTCGTGTATACAGTTTCTAGGTTCGGAACTGACAAAATCCTGAGTTCTAGATTCATTTTCGACGGAAAAAACCAACTCCCTTACCTCATGCATGAGGGCACTGATCGAGATAGGAGCTCCAATTTACGATCGCCCACGAACACAACTATTTTTCTAACATGCAGTTTCTAGACTCGGAGCTGAGAAAATCGTGAGTCCTAGTTTGGTTTTCGACGGAAAAATTAAGTTCTTTTACCTCACTCATGAAGGCACTGATCGAGACAGGGGCTAAAATGTACGATCACCCACGAACACAACTATTTTTCTTGCATACATTTTCTGGATTCGGAACTGTGAAACTCCTGAGTTCTAGTTCGATTTTCGACAAAAAAATTCAACTCACTTACCTCAGGCAGGAGGCCACTGATCGAGACATCAGCTCAAATTTACGATCACCCACGAACACAACTATTTTACTTGCATACAGTTCCTAGACTCGGAACTGAGGAAATCCTGAGTCCTAGTTTGATTTTCGGCGGAACAATTCAACTCCCTTTCCTCATCCATGAGGGCACTGATCGATACAGGAGCTCCAATTTACGATCACCACTAACACAACTATTTTTCGGGTATGCAGTTTCTAGGTTCGGAACTGAGAAAATCATGAGTTCTAGTTTGATTTTCGACATAAAAATTCATCTCCCTTACCTAATGCATGAGGCCACTGATCGAGACAGGGGCTAAAATGTACGATCACCCACGAACACAACTATTTTTCTTGCATACATTTTCTGGATTCGGAAATGAGAAGCACCTGAGTTCTAGTTTGATTTTCGACGAAAAATTTCAACTCACTTACCTCAGGCAGGAGGCCACTGATCGAGACAGGAGCTCCAATTTACGATCACCCACGAACACAACTATTTTTCGTGTATACAGTTTCTAGGTTCGGAACTGACAAAATCCTGAGTTCTAGTTTTATTTTCGACGGAACAATTCAACTCCCTTACCTCATCCATGAGGGCACTGATCGAGAGAGGAGCTCCAATTTACGATCACCACGAACACAACTATTTTTCATGTATACAGTTTCTAGGTTCGGAACTGACAAAATCCTGAGTTCTAGTTTGATTTTCGACGGAAAAAATCAGCTCCCTTACCTCATGTATGAGGGCACTGATCGAGATAGGAGCTCCAATTTACGATCACCCACGAACAAATTTATTTTTCTTGCATACAGTTTCTAGATTCGGAACTGAGAAAATCCTGAGTCCTAGATTTATTTTTGACGGAAAAATTAAGTTCTCTTACCTCACTCATGAAGGCACTGATTAAGACAGGGGCTAAAATGTACGATCACTCACGAACACAACTATTTTTCTTGCATACATTTTCTGGATTCGGAACTGTGAAACTCCTGAGTTCTAGTTCGATTTTCGACGAAAAAATTCAACTCACTTACCTCAGGCAGGAGGCCACTGATCGAGACATCAGCTCAAATTTACGATCACCCACGAACACAACTATTTTACTTGCATACAGTTCCTAGACTCGGAACTGAGGAAATCCTGAGTCCTAGTTTGATTTTCGGCGGAACAATTCAACTCCCTTTCCTCATCCATGAGGGCACTGGTCGATACAGGAGCTCCAATTTACGATCACCACTAACACAACTATTTTTCGGGTATACAGTTTCTAGGTTCGGAACTGAGAAAATCATGAGTTCTAGTTTGATTTTCGACATAAAAATTCATCTCCCTTACCTCATGCATGAGGCCACTGATCGAGATAGGAGCTCCAATTTACGATCACCCACGAACACAACTATTTTACTTGCATACAGTTCCTAGACTCGGAACTGAGGAAATCCTGAGTTCTAGTTTGATTTTCGACGGAAAAAATCAATTCCCTTACCTCATGCATGAGGGCACTGAGCGAGATAGGAGCTCAAATTTACGATCACCCACGAACACAACTATTTTTCTGGCATACAGTTTCTAGACTCGGAACTGAGAAAATCCTGAGTCCTAGATTTATTTTTGACGGAAAAATTAAGTTCTCTTACCTCATTCATGAAGGCACTGATCGAGACAGGGGCTAAAATGTACGATCACCCACGAACACAACTATTTTTCTTGCATACATTTTCTGGATTCGGAAATGAGAAGCTCCTGAGTTCTAGTTTGATTTTCGACGAAAAAATTCAACTCACTTACCTCAGGCAGGAGGCCACTGATCGAGACAGGAGCTCCAATTTACGATCACCCACGAACACAACTATTTTTCGTGTATACAGTTTCTAGGTTCGGAACTGACAAAATCCTGTGTTCTAGTTTGATTTTCGACGGAACAATTCAACTCCCTTACCTCATGCATGAGGCCACTGATCGAGACAGGAGCTCCAATTTACGATCACCAGGAACACAACTATTTTTCGTGTATACAGTTTCTAGGTTCGGAACTGACAAAATCCTGAGTTCTAGTTTGATTTTCGACATAAAAATTCATCTCCCTTACCTCATGCATGAGGCCACTGATCGAGACAGGAGCTCCAATTTACGATCACCCACGAACACAACTATTTTACTTGCATACAGTTTCTAGACTCGGAACTGAGAAAATCCTGAGTCCTAGTTTTATTTTCGACGGAACAATTCAACTCCCTTACCTCATCCATGAGGGCACTGATCGAGAGAGGAGCTCCAATTTACGATCACCACGAACACAACTATTTTTCGTGTATACAGTTTCTAGGTTCGGAACTGACAAAATCCTGAGTTCTAGTTTGATTTTCGACATAAAAATTCATCTCCCTTACCTCATGCATGAGGGCACTGATCGAGACAGGAGCTCCAATTTACGATCACCCACGAACACAACTATTTTACTTGCATACAGTTTCTAGACTCGGAACTGAGAAAATCCTGAGTCCTAGTTTTATTTTCGACGGAACAATTCAACTCCCTTACCTCATCCATGAGGGCACTGATCGAGAGAGGAGCTCCAATTTACGATCACCAGGAACACAACTATTTTTCGTGTATACAGTTTCTAGGTTCGGAACTGACAAAATCCTGAGTTCTAGATTCATTTTCGACGGAAAAATTAAGTTCTATTACCTTACTCATGAAGGCACTGATCGAGACAGGGGCTAAAATGTACGATCACCCACGAACACAACTATTTTTCTTGCATAGATTTTCTGGATTCGGAACTGAGAAAATCCTGACTTCTAGTTTGATTTTCGACATAAAAATTCATCTCCCTTACCTCATCCATGAGGGCACTGATCGAGACAGGAGCTCCAATTTACGATCACCACGAACACAACTATTTTTCATGTATACAGTTTCTAGGTTCGAAACTGACAAAATCCTGAGTTCTAGTTTGATTTTCGACGGAAAAAATCAACTCCCTTACCTCATGCATGAGGGCACTGATCGAGATAGGAGCTCCAATTTACGTTCACTAACGAACAAATTTATTTTTCTTGCATACAGTTTCTAGATTCGGAACTGAGAAAATCCTGAGTCCTAGATTTATTTTTGACGGAAAAATTAAGTTCTCTTACCTCACTCATGAAGGCACTGATCGAGACAGGGGCTAAAATGTACGATCACCCACGAACACAACTATTTTTCTTGCATAGATTTTCTGGATTCGGAACTGAGAAAATCCTGAGTCCTAGTTTGATTTCCGACGGAACAATTCAACTCCCTTACCTCATGCATGAGGGCACTGATCGAGATAGGAGCTCTAATTTACGATCACCCACGAACACAACTATTTTACTTGCATACAGTTTCTAGACTCGGAACTGAGAAAATCCTGAGTCCTAGTTTTATTTTCGACGGAACAATTCAACTCCCTTACCTCATCCATGAGGGCACTGATCGAGAGAGGAGCTCCAATTTACGATCACCACGAACACAACTATTTTTCGTGTATACAGTTTCTAGGTTCGGAACTGACAAAATCCTGAGTTCTAGTTTGATTTTCGACATAAAAATTCATCTCCCTTACCTCATGCATGAGGGCACTGATCCAGACAGGAGCTCCAATTTACGATCACCCACGAACACAACTATTTTACTTGCATACAGTTTCTAGACTCGGAACTGAGAAAATCCTGAGTCCTAGTTTTATTTTCGACGGAACAATTCAACTCCCTTACCTCATCCATGAGGGCACTGATCGAGAGAGGAGCTCCAATTTACGATCACCACGAACACAACTATTTTTCGTGTATACAGTTTCTAGGTTCGGAACTGACAAAATCCTGAGTTCTAGTTTGATTTTCGACATAAAAATTCATCTCCCTTACCTCATGCATGAGGCCACTGATCGAGACAGGAGCTCCAATTTACGATCACCCACGAACACAACTATTTTACTTGCATACAGTTTCTAGACTCGGAACTGAGAAAATCCTGAGTCCTAGTTTTATTTTCGATGGAACAATTCAACTCTCTTACCTCATTCATGAAGGCACTGATCGAGACAGGGGCTAAAATGTACGATCACCCACGAACACAACAATTTTTCTTGCATACATTTTCTGGATTCGGAGTTCTAGTTTGATTTTCGACGAAAAAATTCAACTCACTTACCTCAGGCAGGAGGCCACTGATCGAGACAGGAGCTCCAATTTACGATCACCACGAACACAAGTATTTTTCGTGTATACAGTTTCTAGGTTCGGAACTGACAAAATCCTGTGTTCTAGTTTGATTTTCGACGGAACAATTCAACTCCCTTACCTCATGCATGAGGCCACTGATCGAGAGAGGAGCTCCAATTTACGATCACCACGAACACAAGTATTTTTCGTGTATACAGTTTCTAGGTTCGGAACTGACAAAATCCTGAGTTCTAGTTTGATTTTCGACGGAAAAAATCAACTCCCCTCATGCATGAGGGCACTGATCGAGATAGGAGCTCCAATTTACGATCACCCACGAACAAATTTATTTTTCTTGCATACAGTTTCTAGATTCGGAACTGAGAAAATCCTGAGTCCTAGATTTATTTTTGACGGAAAAATTGAGTTCTCTTACCTCACTCATGAAGGCACTGATTAAGACAGGGGCTAAAATGTACGATCACCCACTAACACAACTATTTTTCTTGCATACATTTTCTGGATTCGGAACTGTGAAACTCCTGAGTTCTAGTTCGATTTTCGACGAAAAAATTCAACTCACTTACCTCAGGCAGGAGGCCACTGATCGAGACATCAGCTCAAATTTACGATCACCCACGAACACAACTATTTTACTTGCATACAGTTCCTAGACTCGGAACTGAGGAAATCCTGAGTCCTAGTTTGATTTTCGGCGGAACAATTCAACTCCCTTTCCTCATCCATGAGGGCACTGATCGATACAGGAGCTCCAATTTACGATCACCACTAACACAACTATTTTTCGGGTATACAGTTTCTAGGTTCGGAACTGAGAAAATCATGAGTTCTAGTTTGATTTTCGACATAAAAATTCATCTCCCTTACCTCATGCATGAGGCCACTGATCGAGACAGGAGCTCCAATTTACGATCACCCACGAACACAACTATTTTTCTGGCATACAGTTTCTAGACTCGGAACTGAGAAAATCCTGAGTCCTAGATTTATTTTTGACGGAAAAATTAAGTTCTCTTACCTCATTCATGAAGGCACTAATCGAGACAGGGGCTAAAATGTACGATCACCCACGAACACAACTATTTTTCTTGCATACATTTTCTGGATTCGGAAATGAGAAGCTCCTGAGTTCTAGTTTGATTTTCGACAAAAAAATTCAACTCACTTACCTCAGGCAGGAGGCCACTGATCGAGACAGGAGCTCCAATTTACGATCACCCACGAACACAACTATTTTTCGTGTATACAGTTTCTAGGTTCGGAACTGACAAAATCCTGAGTTCTAGTTTTATTTTCGACGGAACAATTCAACTCCCTTACCTCATCCATTAGGGCACTGATCGAGAGAGGAGCTCCAATTTACGATCACCACGAACACAACTATTTTTCATGTATACAGTTTCTAGGTTCGGAACTGACAAAATCCTGAGTTCTAGTTTGATTTTCGACGGAAAAAATCAACTCCCTTACCTCATGCATGAGGGCACTGATCGAGATAGGAGCTCCAATTTACGATCACCCACGAACAAATTTATTTTTCTTGCATACAGTTTCTAGATTCGGAACTGAGAAAATCCTGAGTCCTAGATTTATTTTTGACGGAAAAATTAAGTTCTCTTACCTCACTCATGAAGGCACTGATTAAGACAGGGGCTAAAATGTACGATCACCCACGAACACAACTATTATTCTTGCATACATTTTCTGGATTCGGAACTGTGAAACTCCTGAGTTCTAGTTCGATTTTCGACGAAAAAATTCAACTCACTTACCTCAGGCAGGAGGCCACTGATCGAGACATCAGCTCAAATTTACGATCACCCACGAACACAACTATTTTTCGTGTATACAGTTTCTAGGTTCGGAACTGACAAAATCCTGTGTTCTTCTTTGATTTTCGACGAAACAATTCAACTCCCTTTCCTCATGCATGAGGGCACTGATCGAGAAAAGAGCTCCAATTTACGATCACCCACGAACACAACTATTTTTCGTGTATACAGTTTCTAGGTTCGGAACTGACAAAATCCTGAGTTCTAGATTCATTTTCGACGGAAAAAACCAACTCCCTTACCTCATGCATGAGGGCACTGATCGAGATAGGAGCTCCAATTTACGATCGCCCACGAACACAACTATTTTTCTAACATACAGTTTCTAGACTCGGAACTGAGAAAATCGTGAGTCCTAGTTTGGTTTTCGACGGAAAAATTAAGTTCTTTTACCTCACTCATGAAGGCACTGATCGAGACAGGGGCTAAAATGTACGATCACCCACGAACACAACTATTTTACTTGCATACAGTTCCTAGACTCGGAACTGAGGAAATCCTGAGTCCTAGTTTGATTTTCGGCGGAACAATTCAACTTCCTTTCCTCATCCATGAGGGCACTGATCGATACAGGAGCTCCAATTTACGATCACCACTAACACAACTATTTTTCGGGTATACAGTTTCTAGGTTCGGAACTGAGAAAATCATGAGTTCTAGTTTGATTTTCGACATAAAAATTCATCTCCCTTACCTCATGCATGAGGCCACTGATCGAGACAGGAGCTCCAATTTACGATCACCCACGAACACAACTATTTTTCTGGCATACAGTTTCTAGACTCGGAACTGAGAAAATCCTGAGTCCTAGATTTATTTTTGACGGAAAAATTAAGTTCTCTTACCTCATTCATGAAGGCACTGATCGAGACAGGGGCTAAAATGTACGATCACCCACGAACACAACTATTTTTCTTGCATACATTTTCTGGATTCGGAAATGAGAAGCTCCTGAGTTCTAGTTTGATTTTCGACGAAAAAATTCAACTCACTTACCTCAGGCAGGAGGCCACTGATCGAGACAGGAGCTCCAATTTACGATCACCCACGAACACAACTATTTTTCGTGTATACAGTTTCTAGGTTCGGAACTGACAAAATCCTGAGTTCTAGTTTTATTTTCGACGGAACAATTCAACTCCCTTACCTCATCCATGAGGGCACTGATCGAGAGAGGAGCTCCAATTTACGATCACCACGAACACAACTATTTTTCATGTATACAGTTTCTAGGTTCGGAACTGACAAAATCCTGAGTTCTAGATTCATTTTCGACGGAAAAAACCAACTCCCTTACCTCATGCATGAGGGCACTGATCGAGATAGGAGCTCCAATTTACGATCGCCCACGAACACAACTATTTTTCTAACATACAGTTTCTAGACTCGGAACTGAGAAAATCGTGAGTCCTAGTTTGGTTTTCGACGGAAAAATTAAGTTCTTTTACCTCACTCATGAAGGCACTGATCGAGACAGGGGCTAAAATGTACGATCACCCACGAACACAACTATTTTTCTTGCATACATTTTCTGGATTCGGAACTGTGAAACTCCTGAGTTCTAGTTCGATTTTCGACGAAAAAATTCAACTCACTTATCTCAGGCAGGAGGCCACTGATCGAGACATCAGCTCAAATTTACGATCACCCACGAACACAACTATTTTACTTGCATACAGTTCCTAGACTCGGAACTGAGGAAATCCTGAGTCCTAGTTTGATTTTCGGCGGAACAATTCAACTCCCTTTCCTCATCCATGAGGGCACTGATCGATACAGGAGCTCCAATTTACGATCACCACTAACACAACTATTTTTCGGGTATACAGTTTCTAGGTTCGGAACTGAGAAAATCATGAGTTCTAGTTTGATTTTCGACATAAAAATTCATCTCCCTTACCTCATGCATGAGGCCACTGATCGAGACAGGAGCTCCAATTTACGATCACCCACGAACACAACTATTTTTCTGGCATACAGTTTCTAGACTCGGAACTGAGAAAATCCTGAGTCCTAGATTTATTTTTGACGGAAAAATTAAGTTCTCTTACCTCATTCATGAAGGCACTGATCGAGACAGGGGCTAAAATGTACGATCACCCACGAACACAACTATTTTTCTTGCATACATTTTCTGGATTCGGAAATGAGAAGCTCCTGAGTTCTAGTTTGATTTTCGACGAAAAAATTCAACTCACTTACCTCAGGCAGGAGGCCACTGATCGAGACAGGAGCTCCAATTTACGATCACCAGGAACACAACTATTTTTCGTGTATACAGTTTATAGGTTCGGAACTGACAAAATCCTGTGTTCTAGTTTGATTTTCGACGGAACAATTCAACTCCCTTACCTCATGCATGAGGCCACTGATCGAGACAGGAGCTCCAATTTACGATCACCAGGAACACAACTATTTTTCGTGTATACAGTTTATAGGTTCGGAACTGACAAAATCCTGTGTTCTAGTTTGATTTTCGACGAAACAATTCAACTCCCTTTCCTCATGCATGAGGGCACTGATCGAGAAAAGAGCTCCAATTTACGATCACCCACGAACACAACTATTTTTCGTGTATACAGTTTCTAGGTTCGGAACTGACAAAATCCTGAGTTCTAGATTCATTTTCGACGGAAAAAACCAACTCCCTTACCTCATGCATGAGGGCACTGATCGAGATAGGAGCTCCAATTTACGATCGCCCACGAACACAACTATTTTTCTAACATACAGTTTCTAGACTCGGAACTGAGAAAATCGTGAGTCCTAGTTTGGTTTTCGACGGAAAAATTAAGTTCTTTTACCTCACTCATGAAGGCACTGATCGAGACAGGGGCTAAAATGTACGATCACCCACGAACACAACTATTTTTCTGGCATACAGTTTCTAGGTTCGGAACTGAGAAAATCATGAGTTCTAGTTTGATTTTCGACATAAAAATTCATCTCCCTTACCTCATGCATGAGGCCACTGATCGAGACAGGAGCTCCAATTTACGATCACCCACGAACACAACTATTTTTCTTGCATACATTTTCTGAATTCGGAGCTAAGAAAAACCTGAGTCCTTGCCTGGTTTTCGACGCCAAAACCTAACTCGTTTACCTCATATTACAGGTTGTGTAAAGAATCATGATATTCGAATTATTCCTATCTTCCGTTTACCCCGTTGACCCCTTCCGAACTTTTTATCGCGTTCTCTAATTTCAGGCGATCAAGCGATCATATACGCCATTTCATGTTCGGAAAGTGATTACAAAAATGTTACGAGTTTCAAAACAAGCAAAAAATCACCTCAAAGCAAAAATCAAAAATCATCGCGAAGGCTGAGCTCATCAGTAAAGCATAAACCTAGTCCGGATACTCGGAAAAGGCTATTAACTATTGTAAGAAATATGCAATGTAATCTGGGCCTAGGTCTATTGTTTTCGAAAACTAGTTGGACAGCTGTCATCTGTACCTAGAAAGTACAACTCGAAGTTCGCAGTACAACAGCTGATCTCTATTGACATTTTGCTTGACTACTGAGTGGCTCTGTGGGGAATTTTCCACCCACAGCAGTCGAGTCCGGCAGATAACAAGCCGTATTCGCACAAATTCCATCAGCAGTTTTATAATCATTTGACACACTAGATAGCTCGCCATTTGGCGAAACCATCATGGACTGGGGTGCCTACGTAATTGGTGGTTTTGCATCAATTGGCGCAACATTCTTCACAAATCCCATTGAGGTAGGTTACGTTTTGCGATTCAAATGGTCATGAGATGATGGCGTGACGAACGCGCGTTCCTGTGTGCGCAGGTTGTCAAGACCAGAATTCAGCTGCAGGGTGAATTGGCCGCTCGTGGTACGTATGTTGAACCGTACAAGGGCACATTGCATGCTTTCACCGCGGTGGTTAAGAACGATGGATGGAGTGGATTGCAGAAAGGTTTGACTCCTGCGCTTTACTTTCAGTTTATCCTCAATTTCGCTCGGTAAGTTTTGGCAGTAAACAGCTGTGCGGCATGATAACTAATGATGACTTGTGTTTTGCATAGCTTAGGGTTGTATAACACGGCTGTGACGAATGGGTGGATATTGGACAAAGATGGAAAAGTGTCCTTCGTGCGAGGTTCCTTTTTCGGCGCACTGGGAGGCGTTATCGGCTGTTTGGCTTCCAGTCCCTTCTATATGGTAAGCCGTAACCAATTTGATTCTCCTTCATTTTAACGTAGCTCCTTGGTTTCCCTAAGATAAAGACACAGCTTCAGTCGCAAGCGGCGAAGGCCATCGCTGTCGGCGTGCAGCACCAACACACCGGCATGTTTAGTGCCATGTCGGAGATACACCGCGCGCAAGGTGTTGTAGGCTTATGGCGTGGAGCAATGTCTCACGTTCCAAGGGCGACACTAGGAAGCGGAGCTCAAATAGCAACGTTCGGCTCAACGAAGAGTTTCTTGAAAGACAACGACATAATCGTTCAACCGACAGCGAACTCATTTGCGGCCGGACTGATCGCTGGTTCGATCATGTCATTGGCCATCACACCGCCGGACGTGGTGGCCACTCGCTTGTATAATCAGGGAATCGACCAGCACGGCAAAGGCTTGTTCTACAGCGGTGTGCTCGATTGCAGCGTAAAGATCCTCCGCACCGAGGGGGTATACGGGTTGTACAAAGGATTCTGGGCGAACTACATGAGGATAGCACCCCACTCCACCTTAGTCTTGCTATTCTTCGACGAAATTATGAAATTTCGGGGAAAGTTTAAAACCGCCGAATATCTATAGCTCCAGAGGCTCAATCACAACGAATGTCCAGTTTTTTTGTCATTTTAGTTGATAGACGTTTGTTACGTTTGATAAATGTAGTAAAAAGCCGTTAGCTCTCCGACGTTGACCTTTGTTTTTTACTCCGGATACACGGCACATTCAAAAACACCTCCATCCTTATAGCCTTTAGAATTTTATTCTTGAAAATATAAAAATAACAAAAGTAAGAATCAGAGAGTTACAACAAGAAACAAAGTGCTCCGCGAAGAGCTCAAGTCTCACTGGGACTCGTCGACACGGGTGAACTGATTGACAATAGCTAGAATCTCTAGCATGGCGTTTAGTCGACTCTCGTCGGAAAGCATGCGTAGGTGCTCGGCCAGCTGCATCACGAAGGTATCTTGTTCCGCGAAAACGAAACTGCCATCGGCCACATCGACTGGATTGCTGAAAATCTGTTTACTCTTGTTGCGTCGAGCAATGAGCATTTTCTTTGCCTCAGTCATCGGAAGAATTTAGAATTGTTCGCTGCTGTTGTTGACGTTTATAATGTGCCACTGACCGATATGATGAATGGAATATTTTGATTGTTCTCGAATTGTTTTCGTATGTTTTATGGGCGAAATGTAATTCCTTTATAATAAATTCATGGTAGAGGGATCGAACTTAGTAACCGATGGGGATAAAATGGAATGAAGCTCAACTGACAGAATTACAGTGGGCCGTAAACAAGGCGTTGACAGTTGTCAAGGTGAAAGTAATCCACGCTGGGTGTGTTCGTTTTGAGCTACGGACTAATTCGGAGGGAGGAACAAGTTTAAAGTCGGAAAACAACAACTGCAGGATATTGCATCCTTTATTTAGGTAAATCACTAGATTCGTGGCGGACACCGAATGCGCATGGAGAAAAATAGAATGTAATTCTAAAGCGGCATTAAGTCTAGTAATCCAGCAAAGAAACCAGAGCGCAAGACTTGCTCTTGGCGTGCCGCTATGTATTAGGATACACTTTGCTAAATCAGAAGTTATAAAGAATTGGTAGATGTCAAGATTAGATAGTCAAAGCACTCTTGTCCGCCAAACTTCCTAACCGCATGGTCAGGCGATGCCTGCACTTTAGGGAATTTTATATCAAATTTACTCTCGATGATTGTCAACATGGTTCAGATCATCACTGGCATTTTGGCCCATTCAATGCTACATTGTCGCAACAGGAAATATGCTCCTTCTATATCTTGATTAGCAGTTCAGGACAACCATTTTTTTGATGACCTAGATGACCAATCGACTTCTTTTTTTTTTACACCAAATTACACTGTTGACGTTGCAGTTTGTGAACTCAGTGCCGAAAGAGATGAAGTCCTCCACTACCTCAATGACATCTTTCGTTCTTTGGTAGTGCAGTCCGGGGCCTCAAACAACAAGCGTCTCCAGCCAGCATGGTCTTTGGCTAGCTGGTTCCAGTACCGCACACCGAGCTGGTTAAGGTCCATCGGTGAACGCGACCGTAGATGTGGTCGTCCTCTGCTGCGTCATTCCTCCAAGCTTCATTTGAATACTCTTCAGGCCGGAGATACATTGTCCATGCGATCTACATGGCCCAACCATCTCAGATGCTGGATCTCGAAGGCGTCGTACTATGCCGATGTCGGTGTACAGCCCATAGAATTCTCCGTTAAATCTTTTCCTTCAAACTCCGATTATACAAACGGGACCGGTGATTAACACTGAATTTTTCTGTCGTCACGGCCAAGGGTCTGCGCGTAGAGGAGGACGGGAATGATTAAGGTTTTGTATAGCACAACCTTGGTCCTTCAAGAGAACTCAAGAGCTCAGAGCTTTTTGAGACCAAAGATGCAGCAGTTGTCAAGAACTGGTTTTTATCTCATCGCTGCTGCTATTGTCGTTGGTCATAAGTGAGCCAAGGTAGATGAAGCCCTTGAGCACTTCGAAATTATAGCTGCCATATCTCGTCTCTATGCACACTGTAATACGCAGCTTTAAAATCGACGAAAAGTTGATGGGTGTCGATTTGAGATTCTGGAATCTTCTCCAAGATCTTCCGCAGTGTGAATATTAGGTCTATTGTAGACATGCCTGGCCTGAGGCCGCACTGATAAGAGTCGATTTAAAGGTCTCAAACGTTCACGCAATTCGTCAGAAAAGATCTTATATGCGATGTTAAGGAGACGGGGAAACGATGCTGACATTCTATTCGTCAGGCACGCTTTCCTCCAACCATATGTTACACATAAGTTGGTGTATGTCCTTACCAGCTCATCCCTGGCCGACTAAAATAGCCGTTTGACTTATGTATCGTTATTACTAAAGTCATTTCGCTCATGTTGGATGAACGAAATTCGTTTACGTCGTCATCCTTTGAGAATGGGTTATTCTGCCTGACAGCGGTATCTTGTCTATCATATCTCAGCGTCGACTGTGATTCTATTACCAGTTCTCCATTATCATCCCTGCAGGCTTCTACTCTGGCCTTGTACCCCAGGCATGTTCGTTTTGCCTTAGCATCTCTCCATTTCTTCGATCTCATGCTTTCAGAGCTCTTTTTTTTTCTTTTTAAAAAGCGTGTGTTCCCCCCATCTTTTCTGCTCATATAGCTCACGAGCATATAGCTCGCATTGTGCAGCAAACCAGGGGTTTCCAGATGGTGGAGGTTTGAAAGTCAGCCTATCAGAGGCAGCTTCTTGATGGCATTCTGTCAATGCAGGACTTTAAGAGAGTTTGAGGGAGACACAGTCGGCAAAGATTCTAGCGGCCTCTTGCGATTGTAGCTTTCCTTCGCCAAACTTACGTTCCCCTGTTCGACTCCGTAGCATCCTCGATATCCTCATTCGTGCCTTGGCTACAACGAGGTAGTGATCCGAGTCGTTGTTGTCTCTTCGGAAGGTTTGTATGTCTAAAGTGCTGAAGCAGTGTCTGACGTCGATTGCGTCAATCTGGTTAGTGGGTGATTGATCAGGCGACCGCCAGGTGCCAGCGGGATGTTGAGATGTGGGAATCGTGTGCTTGCTACAAGGAGCTTATGCCCCGCTAGGAAGTCAATTAGCCTGAGTCTGTTGCCGGATGTGGTGTTATGGAGCCTATGTTCTCCTATGATCGACTCAAATATGTCCTCTTTGCTCAGTTTTGCGTTAAATTTCCCTAGTGCAATTTTGGTGTCACAACCGGGGCATTGGGTATATGTTCGGTCTAGGAGATCATAGATCATAGTCATTCTTGAGTCTTGATTTTCCTCGTAGCAGATACCACAATAGATATCACAGTTTTTCATCCCTTTTTTGCCTGGTCCATCCCTTCGCACTTCTTGGAGGTTATATCTGTTTTGGGGTAGTCAAGGTTTTTTCCTAGTTAATTGCCTGATTCCGGTCCGTTAAAGGACCTCGCATTCCAGGGACAGACTCGCAGATTGTTTTCCCGTTTATATGGGTCGTCAACATTGTATCCGTCCGTATCCGAAGCTTGTTATTGCTTCGTATCAAAATTTGTCTTTCGCGATAGGAATGTTAATCCTAAGCACAACCCCCAACCTGGAGAGGCATGTTCGTTGCACACATTGGTTACTCCTATCCAGGAGAGGTTACGTGGAGGCTGTGTGTCAACTTGAATTGAGCAGGGACAGAAATCGAAGCTGGTGTTTGCATGTTAAACACAATCAACTTCTTAACTCTGTTTGCTCGCTCCCTCTCTCCTAATTTCGTTCATCTAATCATGCATCAATAGTAAACGGTGTTTGTTCAAAAAATAAAGTGACCATTTGAATTTCGCGAGCTAAGTAAATACATTCGATTTTCAACCAAAAAAATGGATTCTCGTATTAGAAAAACTGGCGCAAGTGTATTATATCTAAGAGAGATAGCTTTGAACGGGACAAAATAAGTTTTGATAGATAAATAAATATTTCTCGAGAAAGAGCACCTACAGTCTACTAAGTGGTATTATCCAAATCAATATTCAGCTCAGGTTTTGTAAAATATGTTCGTCGTGATCTTTTAACTACGAATCAATAGTTTTCATAACGATTTCTTTTTAAATTTAATGACCAAGCGGGAACCGTTTTGTCACACCAATCGAACATACTTATCTGGAAACCTTCTTGGCAGCATTTTAAAACGTCAATCTCTGACACCATATAGCTACCAGAACTGTCACAGGAAGAAAAACCAAAATATTTTCTATTTCGTTAAAAAAAGAAATTCCAGAAAACACATTCATGTTCAAGTTCGAAAGATCACTTTAAGATTACCAACCAAAATGTTTTGTTTGAGCCACTACTGTCTTCTGTCGACGTTTCTGGCGTATATATGCCCAAGTACGGCGTATAAACATGGTAAGTGCGACTTAACGTGACAAGGCCATTACCATCCGCCCCCAGAATAAGACTAGCTCAGCAATTCGACTTTAACTACCTTTTTATAGTTCGTCTGCAAGATCACCTGTGTGCCGATAAGTTTATACTCACCCTACAGAAACCGTTCAAAGGTGATCCGCATGTCACGCTCGGGGATGATCACGAATCGGCTGCTATTTTCTCACAAACGTGGAACAAGACCACTCACAGTAAACTGAAGTATGACTGCCGTTTTCGTATTTTTACCAAGGATCGACCGATTCATGGTCTATACACCGTGATTACAAAGCTTAAGTTTCGTCGCGACCCGGAGTCAAATGCATGCTACGATTATATACAATTTACCAGTGGGTATCGCTGGCCATCGGAGAAGATATGCAACGACATCAGTCCGGAGGGCCCGTCGGGGCGATTGATATTCGACGAACGCGACAGCGAGGTGAGCGTGCATGTGTACATCGATAAGCGTCGACCGATTGATGAGCCACTCGAGCTCAGTATGGTCGTGACAGCCCATTCGGAGTGCAAGCATCCGAGTGATTTCACATGCGATCCTGGGGTGCCAAAATCATGCATTTCCCGCTATTTGGTTCGTGATAACATCACCAATTGCATGTTCCCGTGCAGAGATGAGAACAGTTGCTTCCATGGTGCGATCATTGCCGAGGTGGTCGACACTGCGAATGTTGCCATTAGTGCGATAACTTCCTTGATTTTCACAATGTCTGGCGTGGGGTTCTGCATCTGGGTGTGTTGGAAGTATTGGAATTGCATTACCTTGCAGCAGCAACAGGCGCACGAGGATTCACAAAGCAGTCGCCCACGGGTGAGTATCAGTACGCTGATTTAATGTGAATGTTGATTTTATTGTACGCACCTTTGCAGAACGTTCCTAATATCGAACTGCCACAGACGCCATTCGACGGGGTGATTACACCTATTGGCGATCCGTATCACCCGCAGCCGTCAGCACCGCCAAAAGACCTACCGCCAAGCTATGAGTCTCTGTTTCCCGACAGATAAAACTAATCGTGTGACTCCTTTGCCAAACTCTCTCTTGTTGGAAACACACACACGCGTACAGAAGAGTTCAAATCATTTGTTCGAGTCGTCAATTTTGTTTTGCGTTTGATATTTACGTTTCTCAATGTGTACATAGTAATCTCGTATTTAATCTCTCGTAGTCGATTTGTATATATGTATTACCACAACCTATACAACTAACTACAATACAACATAACTAAAACCAAAAACAACTAGAGCCGCAGTTTCCTAGGCCGTACTCTCTAAGCGCAAATTCGTTTCCGTAGTGCGTAAATGGTGAACAAGGATCTAATGTAGGATAGCCCCTTAGATGAATTAGTATTAATCGAATGCACATCCCCCATATTGTACTTTTATTTTTAATTTAATTTTATTACTTTACCACAATCTGCTATTTGAAGTGTATTGGCGGTGTCGCCGAGGGTCGCATTCCTATGGGATCGGCTCGGAGTCTGCTTTTAGTATAAAAATATATTTTTCCTTAGCTAATTAGATATGTAAGTGTGTCAATTTTAAGATTTTAAGCCAGGAGTGTCGAATATGCCGAGCTCGAACTTGTTTAAGTGGTTTTTTATGATTTAATTTGTTTTTTTTGTTTATTTTGTATGAAACTACTCATTAGGGTAAGGCATTGCGTCACGCAAGGATCTATGTATTTATGATAAGAGAGAGACAGAATTTATTTTAATTGTGATTAGGAAGTAATAAACTAAATGAGAAATACGAGCGTTAAAGATAAATATAATAAAAGAATTGCAGCAGCAGTAACGCGAGTGTTTGCATTGTACGTTGTCTTCTTTAGGGCTAAATTCTACTCAAATGGATATTGCTGTGCCTTTCACGCGACAATCACTTCACCATTCCCCACTCCGAGAATACAATATTAACTTTAATTTTCCTCCAAACCGTAATACTTTTGTCTTATTCTTCTCCAAGGACATCAATTGCCTTATCCTAGCCATCCCATCGCATTTTATTCAAAAAAGAACTGTACCTCTTTTTTACCAAGGAACTACGCTCCCAGCGCAACAAAAGAAACAAAGGGTGGTAGTCGTTCCTTATATACCGCTCTGCCTCCGAGCTTCCTACTTACCAGCGGACTTATACGCAATTAACACAACTATGTGAATATCTCTACCTCCGATACCTGAATCGAATGCAATCCTCTCTTCACCGACCTCAAGATAGCTATCCCTCTACTTAATTAGTACTTCTTCCAATGATCCGAAAATAGTTGCCCATTTCTTCAGCCAATCATTCATCAAACAGGACCTACAATCCGATCATGGCTATTTTTTTTTAATTGAAAGACTCCCTTCAGACGTCTCTAGCGACAGTGAATATAACCTTTGCTTCAGTCATTGAGAAAAAAACGTAATTTAAAGGGCGACTACCCATCTTGACTGCCTCCTCTCCATAGTTGTAAAAAACTGCGCCAACAATCTGCCTCTACCCTTCACGGCCTTAGTTCGCAGTTCCACTTCAGATAGACTTTTTCCTCCGCTCTGGAAAAAAGTGCTTGCAATATCCCAATCCACAAACGGGATGGGATCAGCTCGCCGGCTACAATTCCAGATCTTCTACCTTGAGTTTTGCAAACTTTTACCTGGATCTCAGAAACCATCGTACCTAGGCTTCTAAAACCGATTGCTATGAGCTCAGATTCATGTACTCTATAACACAGCCAAGTTTCAGACTCCTGTCTACTCGGCAATTTGTTTTAATATATACGGACGGACAGACAGGAAAGCCTTTGCATAAGTCTTCCCTACCCCAGCTTTGCAAGGTAAAAGACTAAAAAGGATGAAAGAATAATGTGTCCAATTATCGCCGCATTCCCAAACTCTTTGAGAGTATAAAATATTTTTCACTGCCTGCCTGTCCAATACAACATGGGTTCCTAAAAGGCCAGCCGGTAATCATCACCCTAACTGACTTTGTCTCCCGACCCTTACAGGCACTTGAGGATGGAAAAGAAGTAGACGTTGTGGCCCCAGACTTCAGCTACGCCTTCGATAAAATCACGCATCAAATTATACTTCTTAAATTCACTCTATTATCCTACCTACAATGGACTAACACATATAAAAGAGAGGATTGCTTACAAAACATGGCTCCTGATACAAGAAATTAATTCTCCTCAAAACGCACTACTCTCCAACACCACCAAAAACAGTTAAAAAATAACCTAAATATCCATCAGCCCAAACGAGGAACAACACGACACGTACCCAGCTTGGATGTGGTCAGAGGACTCAATAAATACAGATTTGAACGACAAACTCAAAAAATCTTGCCACTGCAAAATCTACCAATCCTTTTTTTCGGATATCACAGAGACTTACAGAGCACTCGGATGGCACTTCCTCTATACCGACGCTTCAAAATCCGACAATGGTACATCATTTGCTGTTGTTGACGAGAATCAATCAACTGT
Source organism: Merodon equestris (assembly GCA_958301585.1). NCBI lineage: Eukaryota > Metazoa > Arthropoda > Insecta > Diptera > Syrphidae > Merodon > Merodon equestris. The sequence continues at coordinate 94,670,432 of OY284417.1, read as the reverse complement.
TTCAAAAGGCCTACTACCTCCTCTAACCTCAACCTTCATGGCCGCAGCTTTAGCCAACCTTTCTGCCATCGAAAAAGCCCACCACGATAAAACTATAATTTTCACCGACAGACTATTCATAATCAACGTAGTCAGGAAGTTAATAATCACACGGACATCATCGAGCAACATAAATGGACATTAATTAACTTCGAAATCCCGCACCATAAGTCATCTGGATTCCAGGTCATACGGTCATCATAAGGAATGAGGACGTGGACTCTGCTGCAAAAAAAGAAATAAAAGAACCCCTGATCACTTTTTTCTCACTCAATAAAAAAGATCTTAAAAAATATCCTATTCAACTCCCGACCACGTATGCCATGACATCCAAACACTTACCATCAACCACTTGTTCTCATGCAACCAAATCAACCTTTTATACAATCTTCTAGAAAACAAAACCAAAATTAAAAAAAAAAAAAAAATACATGGATGACGTATACAGGCTAACGCTAAGTTAGACATCTAACCTAATTTTACAACCAGCTGAAAGCCCTGGCAGCTAGCGCTTTGTTAATCCAATGTTGATATTATAATTCATTTACATGTTAATAGATAAAGGGTTTTCCAATGGGGACTTGACAGCTTTGAATTTAATTTATGAACGCACCCTTTCACTAATCATCGAACTGTCATTGTCAATTTATTCAGCAAACTCAACATTTTCATCATGGTAAAGTACACGAACGAGCAACGTCTGCAAATTATAAAAATTTTCTACCGAAATTCGGAGTCGGTGACCGCAACTTTAAGAGCGTTAACTCCAATTTTCGGTCGTAATTCTCGCCCTAGTAGACAGGCAATAACAAGCTTAGTGCAAACATTTGAGTCCACATATTCATTGTGTGATGTTGCTGTGTCAGTAAGACAACGGGTTGGTTGAAGTGTTGAAAATATCGCTGTCGTTCAGGCGTCCGTAGCAAACGATCCAAATCAGTCAATTCCACGGCGTTCTCAAGAATTGGGCATCGCTCAGACCACATTATGGCGTATTTTGCGTAAGGATCTTGGTTTACACCCATACAAGATCAAGCTGACTCAAGAATTGAAGCCGATGGACCATTTGAAGCGACGTACGTTCTCCGATTGGGCTCTGGAGAAGATGCGCCAAGATGATGAATTTCATCGCAAAATCATCTTCAGTGACGAAGCTCATTTTTGGCTCGATGGGTTCGTCAATAAGCAAAATATGCGTTATTGGTCGAGTGAAAATCCACATGTGCTTCATGAATCACCACTTCATCCACAAAAAATTACTGTTTGGTGCGGTTTGCATGCCGGCGGCGTTATTGGGCCATCTTTTTTCGTCGACGATAACGATCGTCACGTTACTGTGAATGGCCAGCGTTATCGCGCCATGATTACCAATTATTTTTGGCCCGGATTGGAAGATATGGACTTGGACGACATGTGGTTTCAACAGGATGGTGCCACAAGCCACACAGCACACGTTACAATCGATTTATTGAAGAGTAAGTTTGATGAGCGTGTTATCTCAAGAAATGGGCCAGTCGATTGGCCGCCTCGTTCGTGCGATTTAATGCCTCTAGACTATTTTCTTTGGGTCTACGTTAAGTCATTGATTTATGCCAACAAGCCGATGACGTTGGAAGAGCTCAGAGCCAACATTGAACGCGAAATAGCGGCCGAAATGTGTGGCCGAGTCATCGAAAATTGGGTCCAAGGAATCGACAACTGCAAACGTGCTCGCGGTGGCCATATGAACGAAGTCGAGTTCCATTCATAAATGTTTTGATTGTACTTCAAGCCGATAGTAATGTTTTTGAAATATCCCCAATGGTTTGCATTTTATTTAAAAAAAAAGTTGTCAAGTCCTTTTTGGAAAACCCTATATATATTTGCAACAATAAATTAACTATTCTTAGTTTCCCCCTCCGATTTTATCCTCTGGATCACATCCTACTTCAAAGACCGTCAGTAAAATGTTATTTTCGGATCTGCTATTTCTGATCCAATTAATGCCACATTCGGAGCCCCCCAAGGCAGTCCATTTCGCCCATTGATATTTATCCTAATCATATCTTAACCAGAACCTAAACAGGTTCTCTGTTTCATGTCAAGAAATCGATTTTAACAAGTAGTTAAAAAAGAGGTCTCCTCCGATGGCGACCATCAAAAATTGGTTTCAACGTTTCACGAGTTTCAACGTGGTGGCACGTCGGTTTTTGATGAGCCACGTCCAGGTGCCCCGAAAACAGCTCCACGGAGGATAACGTGACAAAAATCCACGATCTCGTATTGGCAGAAAGCCGATTGAAGGTGCGCGAGATAGCTGAGACAGTAGGCATTTGAAAAGATCGCCTGGGTCATATCCTGCATGAAATTTTGGGGATGAGAAAGCTGTCGGCGCGATGGGTGCCGCGTTTGTGCACTCCGGACAACAAGCGCAACCATGAGACCACTTCAGAGCAGTGTTTGACGCTATTTAAGCGCAATCCGAAGAAGTTTCTGCGTCGTTTCGTGACAGTCTACGAAACATGGATCCACTAGTACACACCAGAGACCAAAGAACAGTCGAAACAGTGGACTTCACCCGGCGAACGTGTTGCTAAGAAGGTGAAGACTGTCCCATCGGCCGGAAAGGTGATGGCCACCGTTTTCTGGGATTCACAAGGTGTGATTGACATTGACTACCTGGAGAAGGGCAAAACGATCACAGGGCCGATTATTGGGCCGATTCGACGTCGAATTGAAGACCCCACTTGTCGAAGAAAAAAGTGCTCTTCCACCATGATAACGCACCGGCTCACACCTCCGCCCTCGCCACGGCCAAATTGGTCGAGTTGGGCTACGAACTGCTGCCCCATCCACCGTATTCTCCAGATTTGTCCCCGTGCGACTTCCTTTTGTTTCCAAACTTGAAAAAGTCACTCGCCGGGCAGAAATTTCAGTCGAATAGTCGAATGAGGAGGTCATCGCCGCCACAGAGGCCTACTTTGCAGACCTCGAGAAAACGTATTTTTCAGACGGGTTAAAGAAGTTAGAGCATCACTGGGTCAATTGTATAGATCTAAAAGGAGACTATATTGAAAAATAAATCGCCATTTCTCCAAATCTTTTGTAGGCTAAGCACTTATCGGACCACCCTCGTAAGTGTTATCTGTAACCGAGAACTTAACTTTTGTATTCACATCGACAACATTATCAAACGTGCCGATTCCGTCCTCGGCTTTGTGAAACAATGGTCCAAGGAGTTCTAGAATTTATGCGTAAGCGAAATCTTTATATACTAAAAAAAGGTTTCTTGTTTGCTAAATTTGCTAATGCATGATTTAGGGTTTCACTCTAGGACTGCATCAGATTGCCCGGATGGCATTCTTAAACAAAAGTGGTTAATACTAGGAATCAACTGCTTTGACATATTTTCAAAATAACTAGGGGAATAGATTTTAATAACAAATTTTTGTATACCTCGGATAAGAACCATATTGTTGCCCTTGACATTTGGAAAGCATTTGATAGGTTTTTTTAAGGGATTAAAACCTACCTCTCAAATGCCTCAGTACCTAGAATGTATTTTGTATAATCTGATATTCTGGTGTTCTTCAGGGCTCCCTATTCCTGTCCTTCCTGTCTCTGCGCTAGTGACAATCTCAATTAAAATAGCGACATAACAGGTATTCTCCAGAGGAGAAAGTCTTGGAGCGTTAAATCGCTCACACTGGGTGGCCATTTTACATGATCAACAGAAACATCGCGTCTGTAACGTTCTATAGCACGCTGTGCCATGTTATTGGAACCACATATCGTTTAGGACCATATTGATCAATTGTCAAATTTTTTTGTGCACCAAAATCGTGTTCTGACAGTTTTCGTTCCAGAAGATGTATGGTCAAATGACGCCTCCTGCCTAAAATACACACAAATGAGTAAGTTTCTTCGATTCTGCTGTGGATCGCTCTCCCCCAAGTGAGACAATACATCTTGTTACAATAAGGGACCGTACAAGTACAGTTGGGCTTCAGTTCTTTGTGTGTCTAAGACTTTCTGCCAAATTGAGGAGGCGGATACAGTCACAATTTCGAGAACGGCGCATCGTTCGTTCGTTCGCTCAATTGGAAATGTAACCAGATCATATTCAATGATGAGCAAATATTGGTTCAGGAAAAGTCCTGGGAGATTTTTGTCATTTTTTGATTCTCTTATTCAAGATGAATTTTATTTGAATTTTTCACATTTTTGTGGGCTGTTTTACAATTTTTTTAGTGTCGACAACTGAGACAACTTAATTTTACTGTATTTTTTTGATGTGAATTTCTTTTCGTTAAGGAAGTTTTGAAGAGATCGAAACAAATAATTATTATCTGTAAGTGCAGATCGGGGCTACATGGTGGATGCATCAAAACTTCCCAGCCAAATTTTCTCAATTTTTGCTACTTCATTAAAGGTCTGGCCCTTTCTATTAATGTACGATTTCCTTCCAATCCCACCATACACACAACATAAAGTTATGGGGCGCCTATCCTAGCTTCAAAGTTGACAGCCAGACTGACACCCAAAACTGAAAAGGCCCATGAAAGAACGGAATTTGCCACGATTGAGGAAATGAACTAAAGCCTATACAGAAAGCTTATGCAGGGTGGCGCAAAATTAATCATCAATATCAATCATATCTGACATTTGTGAACTAGACAGCTGCAGTATACAAACTGACAAGAAATGGAGCACTATACTCCGCAAGAGCGTAGAATAATTCTGTCGATTTTTTGACCAATAATCGGTCGGTGTTAACGACGTGAATTTCGATGTCGATTTACTAATTGTGTCGCGCCAACTAGGCAAATACTCCGGCGCTCAGCTAATCGACTCGAACAGACTGGAACCACATGAGACCATGCAGAGCGTGGCAGCCACCGGACTGGTTGTTTGACCGAGAATATCGCAGCTGTGGCTGCCGATGTTGCTGAGAATGAAGAAACATCAACCATACGACGGGCCACGCAATTGGATTTCACCAGTTGGATCCTACGCCAAATTTTCATCAGTAAAGTTCATCAGTTAATACCTGCTGACCGTCAGTCGCGTGTGAATTACTGTCAACCCATCCTTAATCTTAAAAACGAAGAGGACGAGTTTTGTGTCGAAAATCATCATGAGCCACATCTTCATATCTGGCACTGAAAATCAGGACCATGATGAAGGACATCTTACCGCCGGAATTGGATGAGCGGGGCTTGGTGAATATGTGGTTTCAACAAAACGGTGCAACCGTACACAACACGAGCCACAATGGATATTGTGAAGGAAGCGTTTCCATAATCTTCCGTTTTGGCGATTTGGCAAGGTCAGCAAGATCACCCGATTTAACTATTTCAGACTTCTTTCTTTGGGGCAACTTGAAGCCGCGGGCTTGTGCTAACAAAAATGCTTAAAACTAGCTTAAACAGCAACTGATATAAAATACCTTACTGGCCCTATACGGACACTCTAAATAGAACTACTTAAGGCTATGCCTTTCGGCCTTACAATTAACTTGTAATAATTAAAACAATTAAAATAAATAAACAATTTAGGTCAAGAAAAAAGATATTTTAAAAAAAAGCCTAGCATCAGATCCTCTTTATTTTTTTATAAAGAAACTTGTAACTAAGAATAACTTAACCCTACCTTAACTAAAATATATATACATATACCGTGAGCGTCAAAAGAAAGTTTACACTTCAGTGTTTTATGTTTCTAATTCAACTACAGATTTTATTAAAGATTTATCATATAACTAATTTAACATATTCATTCATCTATTAATTCTTAATCGAACGATGTAAAAAGTTAACAAAAAAAATCAAAAACAAAAATTTTATAAACAAAAAAGGTAAAACACTTCATATTTTAGGCGTCAAAAGAAAGTTTACATTACTGAAAAAATAAAAAAAATGTATTAATAAACGGTGAATTCAGTACTTTGATTGTTTTCCTTTTGCCTTAATAACGGCCTTCAACCTCCTGGGCATTGATTCTACCAATTTTTTTGTGAAGTCGGAAGGAATTTTTTTCCCACTCTTCCGACAGGACGGACTTTAGTGAGTCTTTACTTGTAATGACCCTTTTTCGAACTTGCTTGTCGAGATGTTCCCACAAATGTTCGATTGGGTTAAGGTCTGGGGATTGCGGAGGATGATCCAATAGCTTCAGCGTCCTATCCAATAACCATTCTTTCACAATTTTGGCCGTGTGCTTGGGGTAATTGTCATGCTGGAATACCCATGCTTGATCCAAACCCAATTTTGCAACACTAGGGTGTAAGTTTTCCCTCAAAATATTTAAATAATCAATTTTATTCATTGTGGACTCAATGAACACCAGGTTTCGCACACCTACCGCCGCCATGCATCCCCAGACCATAACCGAACCTCCCCCATGCTTAACCGTGGAGGTAATGTTTTTTTCATTGAACGCCTTGTTCTTGGCTCTCCAAAGTTTTGGTGGTTTTCTGGATTTGAAAACTTCAAATTTACTTTCGTCACTGAATACCACACTCTTCCAAAATGAAATATCTTTTTCTTCGTACTTTTTTGCAAATTGTAGTCGCCGCTTTTGATTAGCTGCTGATATGAGCGGTTTCTTCCGCGGTACTCTGCCATGTAGCCCATTATCGTGAAGTACTCATCGAATGGTACTTGCACTAATGGGAATACCGGACGCCTTTTGAATGTCTTCGGATATTTTCACAGCACTAGCAGATGGATTTTTCTTCACTTCTCGCACAATGGATCTTGCTCCAGAATTGGAGGGTCGCTTGGATCTACCAGTGCGTGGACGATCTTGAACTTGTTTAAAATTTTTATATTTATCAATAGTTTTCTTAAGTACTGGTGCAGGGACGGGTTAAGAATATCCCTGCAGCGATACCTATCGCTTGTCGTAAAAGGCGACTAAACAAAGGTAAACAAAAATCACATCTAGGCAATTTAGAAAACACCAAGGTGAGCCTAGGGACACATATACCACCATTAAACTGCCCCACAAGTGTGCATGCAAATCAGTGGGTTGACACGACTGGAGATCACCGGTGTTGTAAGAGTAAGATCAATCAAAAAAAAAAATAAAAAATCTGGAGCATGCCCGTGTCAAAAAGGAAGGGAAGAATGAAAACGGTCAAACCGTAGCATTATGGAAAAGAACGCTAAAGGAAAAGCAAAAAAAGGGTCAGAGCTATAGGATTTCCGGGGGATAGCAAAGTAATGCAACGGCGTAAGCCACATTTAAGAGTCGCGAGTTGGAACGTTGGAAGCATGAGTGGGCGCAGCTATGAGCTTGAAGAAATGATGGTTAGAAGGCGAGTAGACATCCTGTGCGTACAAGAGACGAAATGGCGAAACACCGGTAATCGGGCACGTTTCTTGGACGTTAAAACAAAAGCCTACAAGATGTTTTACTATGGATTGGAACAAGGAAAAAACGGAATCGCCATCATCCTTGCGGCAGAGCTACTTGGCAACGTCTTAACCATTTCAAAGTCCAGTGACCGTTTGATGGCTCTCAAATTGGTGATGCATGGTGAGGTGTGGAACATCGTAAGCGCATATGCCCCTCAAGTAGGATGCGAACAAAAAGAAAAAGATGCATTCTGGCTAGATTTCCACAACCTTGTCAAAATCATCCCAAAGGAAGAGCTTTTGTTTGTTGGGGGAGATTTAAACGGACATGTCGGGAAGACAAGCGAAGACTATGAAGGCTACCACGGAGGGCTGGGATACGGCACCAGGAACTCTTCAGGTGAAGATATCCTAAACATGTGCAAGTCGTACGGTCTTATAGTGCTAAATACCATGTTCGTCAAACAAAGCCGGCACCTGATCACTTATAGCAGCGGCGGAAATGAAACTCAAATAGACTATCATTTGGTATCCAGTTTCATGAAGCCACGAGCTAAAGATTGCAAAGTGATCCTGGGAGACGCGGTCGTCCCTCAACACCGTCTCCTCCTGACTGAATTTTTTATGGATGCGAGAAAGAAGTCAAAGCAGCAAACGAAGGTGTCTGAGATAATCAAGTGGTATAAGCTTGATAAAGGAAAAGGCGAAGCTTTTATCACCAACATGGAAAACTACCTCTCTTCCATTATCGATGAGGTCGGTAATGAGGAGTGCAGAGCACAAGACATGTGGGATTCCCTACAACAATCTGGCCTGGAGAAAGCCAAATCACTGCTCGGAACATCTAAAGGCCCCTGCCAACACGCAAAAGAAACCTGGTGGTGGACAGACGAAGCCAAAGCAGTGATACACGAAAAGAAAATGGCTTTCCAAGCTTGGTCAAAGTGCTCTTCCACTAATAGAGAGGAAAAAGCTCGCCGTGAAAAGGTATATAGATATTGCAAAGGTATCGCGAAGAAAAATTGCGCCGAATTCAAAGCGAAAAGCATGGAAGGCCTCTATCAGGAGTTGGAATGAATATCGTCTTCTGCGTCTGACAGGAACCAGGCTACCGAGGAGCTTCGACAAAGCAATTTCAACAAAGGAGCGAATATCTTTAAGATAGCCGCCCAGAGAAGAGGAAATGCTCATGAGATTCGTTTCCTAAAGTTTATTAACAATGCTGAAGCCCAACTCCTTGTGGAAGACGAAAAAATTCTCCACAGATGGCGACAGTATTGCGAGGAACTTCTGAACGAACAGTTTCCCCGAGTGTACTTTCCAAGAGCCGCCCCGAATCATGCCGAAATATCCGACATCACAGTCGAAGAAGTTCGGTACGCGGTTAAAAACTCCAAGAAAAGAAAAGCTGTTGGGCCGGACGGGATACCCTCTGAGTTCTGGAAAAAGATGGGAGACGTCGGGTCTAGATGGCTCATGGTTCTTATCTCCAAACTTATGAGAGGCAACACTATGCCTAATCAATGGAGGGAAAGCTATCTTCTTCCTTTGCACAAAGGAAAGGGTTATACGCGAAACTGTGATAACTACCGTTCTGTCAAGCTGATGTCGCACACCATGAAGATCGTTGAACGGGTATTAGATAGCCGACTGCGGAAAATAATACGACTATCTAATGACCAGTGCGGGTTTGTCTCGGGTAAATCAACGACAGATGCAATTCAAAGCATAAGGGTCATGATGGAAAAGCATCGTGATTCTTCAAAGGACTTGCATATGGTGTTGGTTGATTTCGAGAAGGCCTTTGACCGGCAACCAAGAGATCTTTTATGGGTAGCGCTAAGACAAAAAAGAGTTCCAGAAACCTACGTGCGAGTGATCATGGACATGTACAAGAGAACAACGACAAGAGTAAGATGCACCGCAGGAGTCACCGAAGAGTTCGCAATCAAAGTCGGTGTACACCAAGGGAGCGTCCTCAGCCCACTGCTCTTTATAGCAGTCCTTGATTGCTTGCTTGAAGGAAAAGTGACGGACCCCAATGTGCACCAGCTATTCTTTGCTGACGATGGAGCCATTATAAGTGATGATCAGGCGCCCCTACAACGAGCACTTGATGTGTGGGTGGACATTTTTGAGGGACACGGGTATCGTATTAGTTCAAAGAAGACAAAGTATCTGTGCTGCCCGTACTCTAACCCTCATCAGCCTATTCCAGACATTTACTTGAATGGAAGAGTGCTTTCCAAGTGTGAAAAGTTTAAATATCTGGGATCTATGATTAATAAAGAAGCAACTTGTGATGACGACATCAAACATCGCGTAAGCGTAGGGTGGATGAAGTGGCGGGAAAACTCCGCCATCTTCTGTGAGCGAAAAATGCCCCCTAAGCTGAAAGGAAGGCTCTACACTTCAGTTGTACGTCCGGCGCTCACATACGGTTCACAATGCTGGACAATGCACAAAAAGTATGAGAGCAAATTAACGGCAACTGAGATGAAGATGCTTCGCATGACAGGGGGAGTAACAAAGTGTGACAGAATTAGAAGTTCAAAGATCCGAGAAAGCCCCCACGTAAAAGAAACCATCACAAGAGATATAGAGCGCGACCGACTCAGTTGGTATTGCCCAGTTGGTATTGGAGAGATCCTTTGAACCCCGTCCAAAAGGCGTCATCAATCAACATTCCAATTTCAACACGCAAAAAAGGCAGGCCGAAAAACAATTGGTGCAAACAAATGCAAAAACACCAGCATTTGATTGGCCTCAGCGATGAAGTAATCCCAAACCGGGAAGCCTGCCGCTACTTTCTGAGGTCAAACCGGCGGACCCCACAAGCGGACCAGTAGGAATGCAGTTAAGTGGGAAGGTTATGGTCCTACACTTCTGACCATAACAACGCCGGAAAAAGGAAAAGAAGAAGATCAATAGTTTTCTTAATACCCTGGTGGCTTCTGCCAATTATTTCCCCTATTTTTCTTAAAGACTTTCCTTCTTCATAAAATTTCAAAACGAGTTTCCTGGTTTCAATAGGCATTTGTTTACCAATTGTAAAAAAAACTTTGATTGTACTAAGTTGACACAACTTTCTTCACAAAGAAACAAACAAAAATGAAATCGAAAGATAGCCTTTATTAGAATGATCTGCAAGAGAAACGAAAAACAGCGGGGAAATGAACAAAACGGTAGTTTCCATGCTCTGCAAATCACAATTCAAATAGTGTAAACTTTCCTAAAATATGAAGTGTTTTGCCTTTTTTGTATATAAAATTTTTGTTTTCGATTTTTTTTGTTAACTTTTTACATCTTTCGATTAAGAATTAATAGATGAATGAATATGTTAAATTAGTTATATGATAAATCTTTAATAAAATCTGTAGTTGAATTAGAAACATAAAACACTGAAATGTAAACTTTCTTTTGACGCTCACAGTATATACATCTTGCGTCACCTTGTACATACATACATACTGATTTGGCTCTTTAAATTTCAAGGTAAATTGATGCGACAAACTTCATGTATGCGGAAAACTGTATGTGGTCAATTCTTAGTTTCTTAGCAATGCCAGGAGTACTTATATGACGATCTTTATGGATTTTCTGCAATATTTGTTCAACATTTTCCACAGTAGGTCGACAGGAATGAAGTGCGTCGTTCACATCGAAACTTCCCGAACGAAAGTGAAAATATCAACTACATATGTACATCTTGCTGCATTTGATAAGACATCTTGATCGTAAACACCGCAATATTTTACTTTTTCGTACCTTTTTACGACTCATGTAAGAGTAAAAGAGAAATTAGATGGCTGCGAATGAGATAAGAAACTAAATTCCCGACGAGTCGCGGGCAAAATTCTTTGCGACTCATTTGGACGTTATGCGCTATTTTCTCATTTTATTTTCGTCGCCGGTTGAGTGAACGTGGTGAAGCACATCCTGTGCCAAAGGAACTACGGAGCTTTTCTTTATCACCTCGGCACAGCAATAAAATGAAAAATAAACGGTGAGGCGTCCGTCTCACGAATAAAAGTCGAAAAAGGAAATCGGAAGAGAGTCATGAAAGAGAAAACTTAAAGTAAATCGTAAAGTCGTGATGCTGCATGTGATAACCGACTTAGGCAAAAACCACCAATGAGACGTACCGCTTAAAATGGCCGCCGAGGTTTGCCTACAAGCTGCGGCGAGCACGTGGGAACCCGGGGTTATGTTCAAATTATGTCAACAATCACGTACATATGTAAATTGTTATCATTCCAAGAGTGTGTTGCGGGAGTACTCTGCGGTAAACTGAAATGAGCTCACACGTATTCACCAATAGAGTTTGTTTGTAGCGGGTTCTGTCGCTACGAACCTGGACTCATTCAAAATTTCAGGGTGTCACGGGGGAAGATGTATGAAAGACGCACAGTTATCAAAGGATAACAAATTACTACTTTACAAAATCATGATAAAACCTATCTGGACATATGGACTACAACTGTGGGGAACTTCAAAAACCTTCAACAAAACACAAAACAGGATTCCAGGGAATAAAATGAACGCAGAATTCACAAAGAAATCTACATCTACAATCTCTGTAACAACCGTCGCGTCGCAGAGGAAATTGAAATGTCTTCCGACAAATACAGACAAATTATTCTACACATACAAACGACAACATACGTAAACTCCCAAATGACGAACAAACAAAAAGACGAAGCCATAAACGCTAAAGTCCAACATACTCGGTTTATAGGTAACAACAAAAAATTATGTGGCGACAACAACGAGCGACAAAAGGCGCTCAGTGTGAACCAAACCTCCAACGTGTCCAACCCACTCATGCCAATATTGTATTGTAATTTAGGCACAAGATGTAAAGGACACTGAACTCTATAACTGTATATACGAGCCATAAAAACATTAACGTATTGTCAATAATTCGGGAGACAGGCGTTAAATAAATAAAAAAAAGGATTTGTGATTCGACAACTCTTGATTATTTTCGTTGGTGACAATTAAATTCATTAGTCAACGCTGGCAAACTAATAACAATCGATGCATTCATGATATTAAGGACGTACGGCCACAAATGCTGGTCAAAACTTTATCACTCGAATGACATTCATCAGATTCTCACCGTGGCGGGCGTATGGTTATTAATTCATGCCATACGCCACTCACAATTTATTGCAACTGCCTTACGTGCTAAAGAAGAACTTAATAATAAAAAGAAAACAACGTGTCTGAAGACTGCGCCTGTATCTATAATTTTTATTAAGCATTTAACACGAGTTGCAAGTGATCTTCTACGGGTAGTTCTCGAGTTTGTTTAACCCGTAAAAACCTTTCCATTATTCTCATGTTAAGCCTCCTAATTATATAATATCTTCTGACTAATTGTGTTGATATACGACTGTCAAGGCCCAAATAGTCACACGTCTCATTTAAAAATAACAACAAACCACTCCAACAAGTAGCTGCTCTAGTGCAGATAAATATTTACTCGCCCGACAACCAAGATCTATTTATAAACAAAAAGGTAATCAACTTCTCCAAATAGTGTGTTTTTAAAAACAATCGTAAACCACGTGATAAGCCAAAAAATTTGTCTGCTGCCTGACAGCCAGATTCGCGAAAAAGTTAAAATGCCGCAGTTCCATGTGTTGCTGTATCATTTTCTCTAAGCGATTGGCTGGTGGTTCACGTAAATACCAAACAAGTACAATAATTATCGATTTATTGCACTCGAAGACCTTGTAGTGCCAATTCCGCCCACTTGTTATGTACGTGACTCTAAGGCCCGATAGTTTCGATAGCCAATTACATAACCTCACTGTGTACAATGGCTGACATGGGAGAAAACTCTCACGTGTCGTCATTAGCCTTTTTCTGTTTTTTTTTATTGAAATCAAATGCCGGCCGCTTATGGTTATCTGCAGTCACTATCAGGCTAATTTATGAATTATGGATAGTGTAACGGTCTAATGGGCTCATTATACTCATCGCACTACTCAAATCAATTTGATAAGAGTTTTTTTTGTATTCTTCTTTACACGATAGATAGATATGTATGTAGATAACTGATGCAAGCCTTAAGGGGGTCTTTTAAAATTGCATTCAAACTCTAGGTAAACAAATGACTGTAAGACAGGTTGTTAGTTTACTAACTTTGTTGACTTCCCGCAGGGTAATGAGTATTATAAGTTAGATCGATGCCGAATATCGCTTTTGCGGAGTGAAACGTCAAATTAATAGCATATTGTGCTTAATTTTTGGGATTATATTCGTATATTGATCTTAGGTCTAAAGGCTAAACTGTTAGGACGTACCGTCTTCTTTATTCACCTTAATTGCAGACAGTTTCCATCAATCCGACCAAAAATCCTCTCATCGTGGTCAGATAGAGTTCATTCTTGTGCGCCCTTGCAAGAAATGATGAGGTTCTTGCTATATAGACCGTTGTCTTAGTCTTTCGAGAGAGGGATTACTTATTCAATTTCCTTCTTATCCCAAAGAACGGCGGTGAGTAAGGATCCCTTTGATTACCTAATCGAAGTTGGTCGCAAAATTAACTTTAGACCTAAAGTTTACTAATTCTTTTACTATTTGTGCCTGCCTATTTAGAAGCCATTTTTTGCCCTCATTCACTTGCAAACTTCCTCGACAGCTTATTGGAATCTTCCAATATTATTGATATATTAAGTATTTTGTATATACGAGGAAGTCTTTCACAGTCTTACTATAGGATTTGAAAGCGTCGTAGATTTATGGTGAAATTACTTCCAACTTGGATATATTGAATGTTCTTTGTAGCTATTTTGCAGAGTTAATCTTTTTAGACAGAAAAGTAAGTAGCATATGGAAATTTGGAAAACTACGGCGTGAAGGTTCATTCAGTGGGAGACCTTCCAGGCTTAAAACCACATTTATACAGACCAATCAATCCCTTCACAAGAGATTGAAAGGGACTTAAGTTTGAAAAAACTCAAAACTCAATAGTTCAAGCCGTCGAGGACGTGTCCTTTTATAAAGAGCCTCCTTATCAGCTTATATTTGTCTGCTTTGACCGAGCAACAAGAATTCTCCATCATCATTCTGACGCGGTTGCAGGGATCTCAAAATTCGACATGGCCGTGTATACATAGTTCGTCGATAGACTCGTTTAATATTTCTCTTAAATTTTATTTTTTGTCCTTTGGAAAAATGCGAGCTGTCATATGAAAGACAATGAAATCATCTAGTGGGCGATATTGCGATAGTGGTTGCTTACGTTTGGCAGTGGAGACACTATTAGCATCTCATAGAGCAAATCGCTTAAGCGTTGTCTTCGTTTTGGGTGAATAATTCATCGCTGAGCTTCTGCTCCGAACTTAATGCTTATTTTGCCCTAAAAAGCAGGTGAAGTGCAAAATCAGAGGTCTTCTTACCTCTTTCTTTGAATTTTGTTCAAAAACACAGAAGTAAGAGAAATTGGAAAAAAGAAATGTCAAATTACAGTCACTGAAAATTGCAGTGATTTTATGAAAGATTCTTTTAAAGGGAAATCATTAAACATGCAAGGGAAGACATGCAGCGTGTAAAACCCGACATCTTAAGTCGGATACCACATGCAGACTCACAATTCACATAAGAATAAAAGAAAACGGGGATAACTGCGAATGAGATGGAAAATTAAATTCCCGGTGAGTCCGGGCGAAATTCTTCACAACTTACTTCGACGTTTCTCTTTCCCCTTGTTCCCTTGTTTTCATTTTTATTTCATTTCATTTTCGTCGCTTGTTATGTTGAGTGAAAACCAGTTGAACTATTTCTAAGCAATTGCGAGGCTCTTCTTTATCTCATCGATACCATCAAAATGAAAAATAAACGGGGAACGGTCAAAGCGCTCGCCCCAGCGCTCGGGCTTTTAACATGCTTTGCACCGACTTACGATAAGCATATGTCAAACGCGCGACCTAGGAATTTCTATAACGAAATGTGGCTTCAGGCGTTCGGACGTTCAAAGATCGAGAATATGACAGAATGCAAGCAATGTTCCCTCAAACAACCCATACGCATAAATACCGCACCTATACAAGCATTGTCATCTGTCAATACGCACCAACGAACGCAAGACAGTAGCTCTACTCCGGAGTTGAGCTCAAACTTACGATATTTACGATACTAGCCGAGATAATGCCTAAGGTCGCATTCGTAATTAGTTAATATGGATTCATTGTTTCTACTCATGCTGTCAAAAACCCGAGCATACCGCATGCGCTGGCCTTATGGGGTGAAAAATGATAGAAGAAAGTGAGTCGTGAGTCGTGAGGCTGCATATAATCGCCGACTATACATGGCACACTTCAGACAGATAATGAACTGTTCATCTGCTCCCTTTGCTGATAAGTATGAAACAGTCCTGATTCAGTGGGCAACTTTTCAAAAATTCTTGTATGCTTCCACCAATGTGAACAACACGTTATTACTCACACTTGTCCTTCCCACCCTAATGTCATCAGGCATTTTAAAATACACCTGAGGTGTCATTTGATTAGACCTGTATTACATGGCGCATGTTTGGCATGCGGACGTTTCGTTGATTTGGGAATGATATTTGAAGCTACGCTCGTTATTACAAGGTTTCTTCGGTATTGCTACCCAAAGCAAAGTGGACACCAAAAGCAAAAATGGAATTGCAGTACAGACCATTTGGATACATTTCATAGTTGTTCGCTTGAAATTTTTCTGTTCCGCATTTTGACAAACTTTGAAGCAGAGACCAACGAGACATTTCAGTCTAACCCCTTCGGCGCCCATTTGCTTGGCTTTTTTAGGTTCAATTGAATGGAAAAACCACCACTCTGAAGCCAACATTTACCACATGGGTAAACTCTTGAGCACCTGCCTTGACCAGAAAATACATTAAAACCTAAACATTTACAGAAAAATCATCAGAGAGCTCTCATTGCTCCAAGTGGTATATTTCAAGCGATAAAATTTCATTCAAAATTTCAGGTTGTCACGGGGGAAGACGTACGAAAGACGCACGTCTCCTTCTGGTTTCTGTTCACAGTGACGCGTGAGAGCGAGGCGAGAGCGGAGACGAATAGATATAGTGCGTGCTGTCAAATGATTTCCAAACAAAGGAAATATATGAAGTGAAACACAATGGCACGAGATCCGACGTCGCATAACGCCGCGGTTTCAGAAAACTGTAAAATTCCCGCGGCGTGACAACGTGACATTTGTAATTTGACACTTGGAGAGCGGGTATTTTTTTTTTTAAACGAATAAATTAAGTGAAGTATTATACAAATAGAAACATTGATGGACTTGATTAAAGAAAAACCGTTAATTTTTAACAAAGGGGATAAATATTATAAGTTCTTTTCCATCAAAGAAAAAATATGAAAAGAAAGAGCTGATAGTATGTACTTTTTTTTTCTTTTAACTTTTTATGAGCTGAAACACCCACATATTTTAATAACACCGTTTCTAAAAACGTTTTTCCTCATTTTTTAGTAATTACACTTTAAATCGCACGACTTTAAAACAAAATTGATATTTGCTCTCAAGAAATTCGCAACGGGTCTCGCTCAATTGTGCATTGAATGAACGATACTGTAGCGAGAACAGATGACAGCGTTTCGCGCATCGTTCTGGCCACGCTTTCCCGCGGCATTGTGAATCAGGCATCCATTTATCATTTTCTTGCAAACCTTTCCTGACATTCGGAAAGACTTGTCGACTGGAAATTAATCAGAGTAGGATTAGATGTCATAGACTCATGTAATGTCAGATTTCAAATCACTAAAAGCACCTTCCTTCAAAACCATGTTGGAAGTGCCATAAGTCCATAATTCCACTTACTTATCTGGCAATATTCCAATGCAGGTTCCTACAATTTTCACTATGTTCTTGTGAAAAATTAATCGCGCGAAGTCAAGAGGTTTTGTCCTTTGAAGACGGCCCAATTTATTTTGTTGATCGTGTAATTGGAAAGCAGTGCTATGTGAGTGCTGCATGACCCTAAAGTCGATGTTTATGTTTCCCTGCTAATTCTTTGTTTCATTTTTCATAGTTACGATACTCAGATCTCGGTTGATATCCTTGTTTTTAATATACCATGGTGCATCGACGACAGCTCCTAGTACCTTATTTTGAAACGTCTGTGTGATGTAAGAGTAACTATTCTTGGTACAAGGGGCACAAAATTAATCATCCAAGTTTGTTCTTGAATTCATTTTTTACTAAATAAAAACAATTATTTCGGTGATGGAAATCATTATTTCAACTTTTTCTGTTAAGTGGAAAAGATGATATCCGTCAAGTGGCTGCCGCCAGTTTTGATACACATTTGTGTTATATCGCATTTTCCATGACTTTCCGCAAGATTTCCGGTGATAACTGTCGAATATTCCCCTTAAGGGCTGCGATTATCTGAGGCTTGTTGGCATAAACCCGCGATTTTAAGCAGCCCCAAAGAAAGAAGTATGGGATGGTTAAATCGGGCGATCTGGCTAATAGTGCCAAATCGCCAAGACGAGAGATTACGCCACCAGGAAACGCTTCCTTCACAATATCACCCTCTCGTTGACACCATATGTTCACCAAGCCCCACTCATCCAATTCCAGCAGTAAGAAGTCATTTATCATGGCACTGTAGCGTTCGCCAGTAATAATGACCGTATTGCACATGGCGTCCTCGAAAAAATACGGCCCAATCACCCGACCTGCGTGAATGCAGCACCAAAATGTTGCTTTGAGTGCATATAATGGCTCTTTGTGTATCACATGTGGATTTTCAGATTTAGCTTATTGACGTAACCGTTTAAGTTGAAATGCGCCTCGTTGCTCATGATGATTTTCGACACAAAATCGTTTTCTTCGCTGTTGAGATTAAGGCTCGACAATAATTCACACGAGAGTGACGGTCAGCAGGCATTAACTGATACACTGTTTGCACGGGAGCATGTGTAAGTTTTTCACTAAAATTCGCTGTAGGGACCCTCAGACGGACCGTCTGATGCCCAATTGCGTGGCCAGTCGTCTGATTGATGTTTCAGCCAGAGCCGCAATATTCTCGGCCGAGCGACCAGTCCGGGGGCGACCGCGTCCTGCATGATCTCCTGTGACTCCAGTTTGTTCAAGTCGAGTAGCTAAGCGCCGGAATGTTTGGCGCGACACGATTAGGAAATCGACGTCGAAATTCACGCTGCGCTAACACGACCGACCGATTATTGGTCAAAAAATCTACACAATTATTCCACTCTCTTGCGGACTATAGCGCTCCATTGTTTGTCTGTTTATATACTGCAGCTGCCTAGCTCACAAATGTCAAATATGATTGACGTACGTCGCTATTTGCAAAAATTATAACATCTTGCGATAGGGATTAATTTTGCGCCACCTTGTCCAACCCCAGAGTTGTATACCACAAATCCAAACTGGTTGTAGTACTTGCTTTTATAGAAGCAGTTCTTTCCAATATTGAGATTAGAATTCTTTCCCAGCAACCAGTGCATTTCTTTGTATTTCAAGCTTGATACGTTTTTTCTTAACATGAGCCTTAAATTTTAATTTCGCGTCGATAGTCATCCCGAGATATTTAACCTCAATCGCGAACGGAATTCTAGCTTCGTTAAAAAAAGCGGACAGCATATCGGCTTCTCTGTATAATTAACACGGACCGATTTGGTGCCGTTAAGCGCTTTTCGCCAAGCTTTGCCCAGTCGTTGCAGAGTCATAGTTGATCTTGGGTTTGCGGTACATCGCGAGTATAAAGTCAATACAGAAGGGGGCCGAGTACACTTACCTGAGGAACGTCAGCCGAATTCACTTTAACATCGGAGTATGCACTTCAGTTTTCTACGTAAAATAGTCTATTCGCAAGATAAGTATTTAAAATATTGGATCTCTGGTAAGATTTGCCTCAGCTTAAACATCAAGCCTTCGTGAAACATTTTGTCAAAGGCTTGAGAGACGTCAAGGAATACACTCAAACATATCAGTTTGTGTTCTTTTTTTTTTCTATTGCATCAATTATTCGATATACTTGGTGAATACTTGAATGATTGCTTCTGAAATCAAAATGATGATCAGGTAAGAGACACTTTTCTTCAATAATCGGTTCTAAGCGATTAAGTAAATTTCGTTCAAATATTTTTTTTTTAAATTATCCGCAACAGTGAAATCCAGCTTTGGAATCAATTTGATTTCTGCGACTTTCCACTGGTTCGGCAAATATTCTAATCCAAAAGAAAAAAAAAAGAGACATTTTATTTTTACCCAAAAATATTTATTTATTCATCAGAATTCCTTCAAAGTGGTCCGTCCCTCTCAGACATAGTAAACTTTAGCCAGCGCTTTTGAACAACTTGACAGAACTTGGAGTGTTTTTTTCGACGATGATTGATTGATTTCGACGTCATATTCACATACTGGTGCTTCGCACCAGTGATGACCTTTTTTAGCAAATCTGGTAAGTCATTCACGTCAATCACGTCTTTAAACATCGACCAGAATTTAAGAGTTCTGGAACATACTTCACTGACTCAGGTTTCATGCCCAAAATTTCATGGCAACCATGATTCGACGATTGTCCGTAACAACTTTCTTCAATGCTTCAAGGTTTTGAAAAGTTGTTGATGTGCTGAAGCTTCCAGAGCCAGCATCCTCACCAACGTCTCCTCGGCCTCTCGCCAAATATCACAGTCAACATTTCAAGTACGTTGGAACACTGAATTTTATTTTTCTCACGAAATTCAACACAGATTTTTTGATCCATTGTTTTCAACAGAAAATAATTGCCAAGCCCACCGAAAAACCTTTAAATCTGTGAAAAACAAGCTAGATAAATATCCAAAATGGCGGACATTGTCAACATATGTAAGGACATATGTATGTATGTGTACCAATTGAACAAAAAAAAAAAATTGAAAATCAAATGTATTCAGCTCGCGAAATTTAAAATGTCACCTTATTTTTTGAACAAACCTCGTAAATCCATTATTGCACCAAATGCAATTTTAGAAAATATTACCTTCTAAATCAAAATTTGAATAATTTGAATAATTTGGTTTTTGTTTTCTATTCTGTCAAATGGGTAGGCTCAGCTCTTACTCTCTCAGTTTATTCTGAACTCATAGAGTGCGCTCTGAACATGCTCCGAACAACAAAGGAAATACGAATTCTGAACTCCGAAGTATCTAAGATTAGAAATCAACACAAATTCTTTATCAAACCTCGGGATCTGCTCTTAACTACAATAAAAAAATAAAAACTCGCATCGTAAGCTCCTTGTTTCGCTTCGTAGATGCTACTCTAATGGTTATCAAACAACAACACAGCAAAAGACAATGCGGTTTTATGTGATCTTATTCAGATTGTCCGATGTCTAATGCAATGTGATCAACTTGGTTGACAGTTGAACCTTGAAACGAACCTCACAGTTCCTTTGTTGATTTTCGTATGCGAAGTTTGAATGTGGCGTTATGCCATTATGTTTACCCAAAAGCCGTCGAAATATAGGGTGAGCCAACAGCAAGTGTGGAAATTTTCATTAAATTAATTAGATTTGCTTTGTGAATTTTTTTTGAAACTTTATTGGTTGATGATTGGTCTGCGGCAAGTGGTTAAATGGCTCAAATCTCGATCCTGAATTGGTGCTGGGTTTTGGGCTTAGAGCTTTCAAAAAATACCGGAGAAAGAGACATAAAGAAGACAAATCGATTGACGCCAAACAATTTCGATTCTAATCGACATAAATAACGTCGGATGGCGCCAAATCATAAACCACACTACGCAGTGACTTTTTGGCATGCATTGGCCTTTAGCGAATTTCATGTGGGTTCTCTGGTCCCGTGTGATTCATCGGCGATCATTTTCAATGACAAATTGTCTTGGAGATCCCACATCCAATTAACGAATCGAGGACGTTGTAAATATTAGTCCAAAGGCTTTGACTGTTGTATAATTTGGATTTCATAGGCGTGTATTAAATGAAGATCATCGATTAAAATTCGCCTTAAAAAGACTATACTTACGTACAATAAAGTTTCGCTTACAGCGACGATGTTTTGGCTTGTACGTGCTGCTCAATCATATTTGTACGAAAATCGGTATGATACCGAAAGGCTTCACCACTGCATGAATTCCGGACATAATAAGGCGATTAGGTTTACAGAAAATTCACGAAATGTAACATTTACAGATCGCCCTTTCGTAATAAGTTTGAATAAAAAAATGCTTTGCTGCATGGTAACTTCATGACTCTGTCAAAAAGATAAACCGTTTTGAACTCAGTAAGTGACAGCCAACATCCACACCATTTGTTGGTTCACCTTTTATTTTCCTTGCGAATATTGCTCTCCTATTTTTTTGTTTTTGAAAATAACTTTGAGACGGACTATCATAAGAAAATGACTGGGTCACAAATAAACCAATCGTTCTCGGCGGGTTTGATCCATAGTTTTAAAAAGTAATGATATCACCACTGTCGATCTGTTGCCCTAGTAACTCTACAGGTGTTACGATGTACACAACAGTCCAGACTGATCGAACGTGCAGACACTGTCTGTGTTTCAGTTCCTCCATTCTCCCTTCTTACATACTTAAACCAATGTACCTTAGGATTGATGGGAATTTTCATGACGTGATGGTTTCGCATAACTATGACTAAGCGTGTTATTTCTAATTGCTTCTACTTGATAACAGTTTTCCTCCTTCATTCAAAGAACTAGCTCGATCCATTGTACAGCTACAAGTAATGGCTGTTTCGATGACTTACACTTTTGTGTGGGGCACGACTTTTCAGTCTTTTTGATCACACCCCTTTCCACGATGCGGGAAAGTAATCACGAGTCCCAACATCAACGTAGAAGCCTTGTCCCACTAGTACAATATTTTTCACTCTCACTGTAAAGAGCAAAACGAAAATCAGTTTGAGGTCACCACTCCCACGCAAGCGATTCCAACCTATCAACTACTTCTAACAATTGCATTAACCTTAGAGTAATACTCGTACATACGAGTACATGCTTAGTGCTCAAAGCTCGTGTTTACACCTTAATTATCGTAGTTATCTGATATAAGCTAATTTTAGCATTCAAGTGCAAAATTAATTGTTCATGAAGCATGTCTACAAATCCTAAGCATCTTAGACCTTCTCCTAAATATTTACGCAAACTCCATTAAACCTAGGAATATTTATATTGCATCATCATGCGCGATCGAACGGTCAGGCCCACAGCGCCCTGACTCAGCCATTAGAACCCGTTCGATGGCTTATCGATGAATCGGCGAATGCTGGATAGTAACATTAAATTGGCTTAAACAATGATCCCACGTTGTGAAATCTTTCAGTTAATTAACTATTACAGAATCCGTCACAATTAGCACCAGAATTGGATGCCAATCAAGTCAAGCAATCTGCGTGGCTTTAAGTATGTTAAAGCGGAAACAAAGAGATAATTCATTGGCGTCTGACTGAGCTCCATGGGTGCACGTTGATGTGTCTCGTGATTGTTTATTTGTCACCTACTGTTTGTTAAAACGGCTACCGACCCCAGTACTCGACCGCACTTTTGGATATGAGCATCACGTAGACCTACTGTACGAGTGAAATTTCTCTTATGACACTCGGCTTGTACCGTAATCAAACCAGTCATCCACCAGTGGCATTCGCATTACAACTCGTATGACGAAATCACATCTGACCCACAGCTGACGAGGAAACTCTCGTCCACGCGTCACTTGCGGCAAAGCGTTGACGCTGGCCATGGATACTGACTCGACCTATTCCCGACTTCGCAAAATTGTGTACAATTAGCGCAGTATCTAGTACATAAACATACATACTACTAAACCGGACCAAAGTCATTATCACAGGCAAAGTCTGGATGTGGTTGGTTTTTACACCACCTTGGTCCAAGTCGATCGTTGAATAGACAGATAATTCTAGTCTACGTCGATCGGATATGGTTACCAGTTAGATATACTCGGCTCGTATGAGTATACGGCAACAATTTATGACCGTGTGTTGTCGCGCGAGCGATAAGAGGAAAAGTATCTTGGGCAATCGTTTCAGTTAAGGTTGAGGTGTCGTATATAACAGTCGCATTGTAGTGGGGTGTCTCGCATCACAGAGCGACACAAACAACAGCTGCGGTTTTAAGTTTCAACCTCGACATCGTGAGTCGCGAAGTAATCCGCTATACATTAACGCGCTAGTTGAAGTCCAAGTATTGTCTTGACGCACAGCACATTTCCAGTCGTGAGAGTGATTTAATAAGTGATTCAGTGGATTTCTGTTTCAGTGTGACACTCGGTCAGTCTAATCGAAACCAAAGTGTTTTTGGAAGTGAATTTCAAGAAAGCTATTATCGAAATGTCAGCGAAAATGCGTGCGGGACCAATAGCGATGATTTTTTTCATTGTGATATGTGAGTATCTATCAAATAAAATGTCGATCTACCGATCTAAGTGATATTTTGTCGTGCCGAACTTGACCAGGAAATCGAACGAGCACGATTGCCCCTTTAAGTGCGTTGTGAATATTTGCATAATAAAGTGGTTAGGTTTGAAATCAACTCCAATCGAGACGCAGAGTTTTTTGAGTGGAAATTTAAATGCAGGAGAGAAACTAATATCAACGGCTGGCATAGATACATTAGCATTTGTATATGAGTTTTTGGTTCGGTTATGTTTTTATTTATCTTTAGCTTTGACCGTAAGATCACTTCCGTGTTGGTTTTTGAATCAATTTATTTACGAAGTGAAAGGGTGCTTCTTGGCCACTTGGTCGGTCGAACTTGAACCGCCACTTGGCCTCACGGGTTCGCGGACTGTACTTCCTTCTCGCTTGGATAACTACTCATGGTTTGCCGAATTCTTTGTCATATTTATTCAATAGATTGGAACGAGTTCGCAGTCTGGCAGAATGAGTAAGGCGCAGACGTTTGTTTACGTGTTTACGTGCCGGAGATCTGCTTGCTTGTTTCGGGCATTATTGTAGGTCAGTAACTCTTGCTCTGGCTTTGGTTCACTTCCCAGAAAGCCTCTCATCTCCGTGTGAATCATCAGATTCTCGTTTGACGACCTACATCTGGAATCCCATCCAACGTGGGACTTTTTTTCTTTCGAACACTGTGATGCAGGCTCGTATAACTGGAAAGTCGATAAACTGCTTATTACTCAGTTTGAAAATCCGCAAATCCATTTTAAGAAGAAAGAAAACAAAAATCTGCTCTTTTCCTAATAATTGTTTTGGCATTTGCAAAAAACGTCTGCCTTAATGGGGGAATTTTGTTTTTCATAAATCGTATTCTAGGTTGCCGGGCTCGCCTTTATAGATACTGAGTCTTCAGATGTTTGTACTGATAATGAATTATCTACGGATAATTGCTAATTGCTTTCAAGATAGGTACTTGTTTCTTTATTTTTTTTTTAGAAAAAATGGGAATCGAGGTTTTCATGTGATTTAGAAAACAATCTTAAACACTCCTTGACCAATTCTAATGCATTGCTTCGACCCCAAATTAAGGGTCACTGCTAATCTTAATTTCACAGATAAATTACAATAAAAATGAAGCAGACAAAAAATAATGACCAATTTTAGCAATGATATTTATGGAGCGAAATTAAATTCGATTAAAGGCTTAACGCGTCGTTAATTTTTTACGAAGATGTCGGTCATGCGTGTGTAGGTTAATAGCTACTCACATGCCCGCGTAAGATTCATTCGCATGACCATGGCGAAAAATAATTTTTATATCGTATGAATATACAGAAAAGAGTGCAGAGTTTCCAACCAGCAAACCAGTATTTTTTTGAAGGATTATTGAACATTTCTGAAATATAATTTTTTTGTTTATGAAGTAATTTATTACGAGTTGTCAATATAATATAAACGCGAGAGCAAAGATTACACAAGTTTTTGTAAAAATTAAAAAAAAACGGTGTTGGACCTTGGACTTGAAATCATGCGGAAAAGGCATAATTTATAGATGGCTTAGCGTAATCCAATTAGTGGATCCGAAAATAAATTTAATCAGAATACATTCTTGGCTCAGATTTCGGTCAAATTTTTATTTCAGTATATTGCTTAGATCTTACCATTAGGAATGGAGTGTAGTATTATTCAAAACATTATTCACGGGAGGTCTTGCAGGGCTCGATCCTGATAAAGTCATTTTCGATGACTTTTCGACTCACAGCGGGCAATAATTCGGCCATAACTTGACGAATATTAATTTTCAAAGCGCCACAAATTCGTACATACATACATAAATACGATTTTGATCTACTTCAATACTTTCACTAACGTCAGCCTTTAGATTATAAATGGTGGTCTCAACACTTCTGTAACAGAGTCGATTATGTCGACTATTGTCTGCTCGTAATGTGCGAATCGGACTTACCGAATCACTATTTCTGGAGCAAATTTTCACAACTTTAATACTATTGCTAAATGATTTCAGTGATTGCTAAATGATCCATGTCATAAAATGGGATACCTTCGACTTAACGCCTACAGTCTTGGATGATAGTTTGGTTGGACGTACATATGTACCGGGTGGCGCAAAATTAATCATCTAATTTTGTTTTTGAATTACTTTTTAATGAAATAAAAAAGAAAGATTTTGATTGATGGAGATCCTTACTTGGTGGTTCACAATTTTTTCTGTTAAGTGGAAAATATCATATCCGTTAAGCGACTGCCGCCAATGTTGATGCACATTTTTACCCGTTTTATCGCATTTTCCATGGCTTTCCGCAAGATTTCCGGCCATAACTCTTCGCATTCTTGTTGAGTATTCTCCTTAAGGGCTGCGATTTTCGGAGTCTCGTTGGCATAAACCCATGACTTCCGGCGATCGCCAAAATGGGAGAGCATGCCACCAGGAAACGCTTCCTTCACATTATCCATTGTGGCTTGTGCCACATTTTGTGTGCGGTTGCACCGTCTTCTTAAAACCGCATGTTTACCAAGTTCCACTCATCCAATGTCAGTAGTAAAAAGTGGTTTATAATGGCACTGTAGCGTTCGCCAGTAACAGTACCGTATTGCAGATGGCGTCCTTAAAAAAACGATTAGAAAATGGACATCGAAATTTGCGCTGCGCTAACACCATGGACTATTAGTCAAAAAAATTGTCACAATTATTCGACGCTCTTGCGAGCGCTCCATTGCTTATCTGTTTGTATACTGCAGCTGTCTAATTCATAATTTTCAAATATGATTGACGTACGACGCCATTTGCGAAAATTATAACATCTTCCAATGGAGTGATAAATTTTGCGCCACCCAGTATATCCGGTTGAAACTGAGGTGTTGAATCCGTATCACAAAAGGGATGAGCTCGCAGAAATAATATTTAAATGGGAAGTCCGTAATTGACTTGTGTTTTGCCGCCTAAGACTTGCTTTATCAGTTTCGCACTAGGTCACTGCATAGCCGGTGTCAAAGTCGGCTTTGAAGTCAATTTTGGTGAACGCTTGTGACCGCTGTGCCTGAACTTTACGTCTTGAATGACGTTTTCGTTCTCAGGAGAAGAGGCTGTCAGTTAATAGTGGGGGCTGTCTTCCAGGAAGAGTATAAGTTGAATGAAACGTATTCGCCCATGACTTGGGAAACAGAGCCCTGCTTATCAAATTCTACCTTCGAAACGATATCAAACACTGGGTTTTCTAAGCACCAGTTTTTTACTAAGTTAAATGAAAATTTCAGGGAAAGTAACAGCATCGAAGTATTACTCTGTTATTTTGACGGAAGAACTCCGGGTGATCTTCGAGTCGCTTAAGATAAAGAAATTCGTCCGAGGCGACTGAATATTCAGTTCTGTACTCAGACACCTTCCACTAGTGGCTGCAGAAATATGGTTCACACCTGGTGCCGCGCTGCAACCAATTCCCCAAGAAGTGCTACAATAATTCCATCCCGGGAATTCTCTGGTCTATAAGTCTCCTACTGAGTGACAGCAAGATCTTCAAGAAGGTGGTGTAATGAAACTATTTATGCCGCATAATGGAATTAATGCCAGAACCAATGCACGAGTGCCTGTCTGACTGACTAGGAAAGCTTCCAACACCGTACTGTTAGAAGAAATTTACTATAAGCGCAGTTGGTAAGGTACAAGTAAACCATTACTGTATATGATTTTGAAATGCTTATTGGCAGTTTCTATATCTACTTTCTATATTTCCAATATTTTACTGTGAACTACAACTAACGCGACAAATTCAGTCGAATCTCTCGAATCATGTCTAGGACAACCACCTCCGGAGAATAGTGAACGAACATCTTTGACACAAACCATCTGCACCCCATTCAGGTTGTGTGACAAACACCATAAGAGCGTAGCTTTTTTACTTGCGCGTACCTTATAAAAAAAAAAACGGCATTATCGAGGCCTCTAGAAACAACAGAAAGGTTTGGCGCGGGTTCTCAATTTCCGCACCAAAAGGTCCAGAGGGTCCTTTCCACTGAACCAAAGTGTAGTCTTGGGATCTGACAAGATCAATATCTGTTGATGTTGATGCTGCAATCTGCTTCCAAAGTGAAGGTATTCCACTAAATAACCTTAATCAAGCCTATGATTGCTTCTGGGTGCCCCATATGGTGCATTATGAAGGCCAGCTTGATGGAAAGGTTTCGGGTGTTGAAGAAACAATGTCTCTCTTAAATAGAACACTTATGTAAATCTGATTAGGCCCTACACAATAGGGCGTTGAAAGAGCGATGATTTCCGTCAATAACCTGATCTCCGGGGCTTACTACCAGAATAATTCATACCACCAGAGGGTGCGCCTTAAGGGTTTTGTCTCATTTGGCAACATTTATTTGTTCGGAGTGTGTTGATTTGAACAACAGTGGGAAATATTGATATGCTAATTGATAGCACAGGCAGCGCTACTGTAGCTGAAAGTAAGCGATTAAGCCCGAAGACATTAACACCCCCAAAAATTTCAACAACTCTGTATACGGAACTAGCCTAAGAATTATTCTGGAGTACGCACATTTAATTGTAGAGAACTAGATTTTTTATTTTTGTTTGTTTTTATAATTAGTGCCGGTTCAAGAGTTACGCTCTTATGATGCTTGTCACACAACCTGGACGGGGTGCAGATGGTTTATGTCGAAGATGTTCGTTCACTACTCTCCGGGGGTGGTTGTCTTGGGATTCGAGAGATTCGACTGAATTTGTCGTGGTAGTTGTAGTTTTACAGTAATTTTATTCCATGCCATTAAGGTGTTATATTGGAAGTGCACACGCAGAGTATGAATTTTGAAGTGATCTTATGTATACTGCGAGTGTTAGGCCTTCGTCAGCATTTTTTGATCATCTCTCATTCACAACTCGTGTTGTTGCACAGTTTTGTTCCCCCCGTATAGGAATTGTTTTTGGCTATGGTCATACTTGAACTACAGACCTTCCGCTTAACAGTCGGTGATGATTAACATTGCACCACTCCACTACCAAGCCGAATGTCAATGTATCTTCAGCTTTTTAAAAGTCGGTCCTATAGGCTGTTTTTCTTTGAAAACGTGAAAGACAACCGCGATACAGAAACATTTTCTTTTGTTGGGAAATATTGATCCATTGGACTTGACTGAGCTATAGATTAAGGAGAACGTAAATAGCTAGGTGCTATCTAAATTGACCCTCTCATAAATATTAAGGCTCTGAACCTATCGTTGATTTTCCCCAATCTAAAAAAAATATATTCAGTTTTAGATAACTGCGAAAAGTTCACATCTGTTGCACTAGACCAGAGTTCAAGAACTTCGTCAATCGATGAAAACAATTTAATCTTTGAAGAAACCCTCTAAGATGATATCAAAGAAATTATAAGCTTCCTATCGGAACATGCACTCTACTGAGTCAGAGTACAGGCTTTGTTGCTGCCCTCTTCCATCTTAGACAAATTGCCAAAGTATCCTCCTTGCTTAATTAAGGAAAAAAAACAATTCAATTTTACCCTACAAGTACATGGTCTAAGTTGCTGTCTGGCACTACTCAGAACTTAGCAGTGACATAGTGTCATATAAATAATAAATGAGTTTTTGGGTGCGACCACTTTGTCATTTATTACATTTAAAGATTAAAATCCATGTACACATGACGCCTACGACCGCTTTTGTTTAATTTTTGCTTTGTCATAAAATTAATTAAAACGTAATTAGCTTTCAATTTCAATACGCAATTACGCGTCAAATAAAACGCGTCCAAAGTTTTTTCTTAATTTGTTATCAAGATAGGGGCCACTCGAAACATTTTACGAACCTACGAACCTAAATACACGTATAAATATGTCTCTCCACAGACCAAAAAATCGAGCTGTAGAGGCCTCAAAACGTAAGGTAAAAATGTTTAACTCAAAAAAAAAGTCGATTGTATGAACCCACACGTGACCTCTTCGATATGTGATAAAGCAACCGGTTCGACTACCGGTGTTTCAAGCTGTTTATCTTGTTTAAACTATGTTTAGTAACATATTTCAGAATTGTTTACCAGTATTTCTCTGACATGCTTACCAGAATGAATCCAACATGTTTATCGGCACGTTTCAGTCATATTCATAAAAATAATAAAACACTTGAAGAACCAGGCTCCGACAATTCTTGTCATTTTGTCAACACACGAGTGCGTAGTTGGCCAAAGTAGTCTTAGGTAATAGAATGAAGTGTGGGGTCACCGTATTCTTAAAGAATGGATGAATAAAGAATGTCATCACCTAAAGTAAACCCTTGGCAACTGTTCGAGCCTTTTGTCACCTGCAGTATATGGCTATTCAATACCACCAGCTCTACTAAATTCTTTTTTTGTCAACACAAAAAATAGAGAAGCCGCAAGATTATAGTACGGACAACAACCATTTAATATTTGCACACTTTTGGGTTCGATTTGTTTAAAAGAAAAATTCTGACTAGTCAAGGTCCTTAAAATCCACCGCTTGTTCGCATGTTCATGAACTTTTGTGGCCTCCTATATATCAAGACCAGAAAGTGGGCAGATGATATTGTAGTTTGAAAGCTTGAAACGTGCAACAACATGCTGATCTAAAATTGGCTTTCCTTCGACTTCGAATATCAAACTTTTAAGACCTTAAGCGGGTTACGGAAGAATATACATACTTTCAACGTCAAATTAGAATTTATTTTCAACAACTTTTTTCGACTCAAAAATGGGTTAAGTTCGTTCGAAAATGTGTCGTAAATTCTATTAAAGTTCATTATCATTCGTTCTTTGTGCAACTTTGATTCCCCCTTTTCGTTGTCAATCTTTTGACTTTACCAGCTCCATATCCGGAAATGGAGACAATAATTTAATTTTTTTAATTTTCGTGCATTACCTTCCTGTAAACAAGGAAAATGCATAATCAGTATAAGTTGTCGGTATCTATTAGCACATCTCATTAGTTGTCTATGAAATGCGCGATTTTTCTTACAACCCTGAAGCTCTGTTTTCAAGTCGTGAAGTTCGAAAATATTTGTATAAAGAAAAGTAATTATTTGTTAAAGGTGGCGATAATCAGTGATCCAGAATCGATCGGTATGATATCCAACAGCGACCTGCACCACATTGCTGTACGTAGGGGAGACATTTCCAATAACATGCAATTCATATTTGCTTCCTAAATGACTTGTTGAGTTTGAACAACTGCCAGGAGTGGGTGTTGTATCAATCAAATGTGTCATTTGTTTTCGTCAATCGTAGATTTTATATTTTTCTTTCTACGTTTTAAAAAAAAATATTTGTCGCGTTATTTAATTTTATAACTTTGAATTAACTTGCGTCGTTTATCTTAACAATAAAGCTTATAGCTTTATCATACAATATTTACCCCCAAAACAATTTGCACAAGCTTTTGGTGGTACCCTAGGTCGAAAAAAAGACTAAAACGATAAAGCAAACATCCGCGGTGGAAAACAAATAAGCGCAAGCTCCTTCGAAATAAAAAGAAACACAACTCTTGGCTATACTTTCACTCCGTTTTTCACAAACGACGCCATTTGAAATGGGACTAAGAGCCTTCGACAACTAAATATGCCTCCTTTACCTATAGTCATGATCGTAAATAAAGGGTGTCTCAGTAAGAGTGCACTTTTTCATTTTAAAATAAAAACAAGTATTTTATGACAGAGTTGTGATATTTTTATTGTATTGTAAAGAAGACATGTTCCAATTAAGTATGGAATAAAATATCCGGCAATACCCCCACGGCTCCGAAGACAGGCCATTACTCTTTTCTTGAAATTTTCGATGACTTTTGCACAGAGATGTGGCTGTATCTCACCGATGACTCGTTGGATTTCCGATTTGAGCTCAGGAATTGTTTCGGGTTTATTTGCATAAACCCGAGATTTCACAAAACCCCAAAGAAAAAAATCGCACGGCGTTAAATCGCACGATCTTGGTGGCCATTTGACATCAGAATTTCGTGAGTTAATGTATTCTGGAAATCGTTGCTGCAATAAGTCGATTATTTCATGCGCGGTGTGGCAGGTTGCACCATCCTGCTGAAACCACATGTTGTCCAGATTCATGCCGTCCAGTTGAAGCCACAAGCGCTTCATCGGAGAAAATGACTTTTTTCAAAAAATTGGCATCGACTTCACTTTGCTCCATTACTCATTGAACGGCGCTTTCCGTGGTCTGCTGGTTTGAGCTCCTGAGTTAACTGAATCTTGTACGCATGAAGGTGGAGGTCTTTAGTCAAAATTCGCTGCGTAGTGCTTCGTGAAATTTGCAGTTGTTGAGAACGATGTCGAATTGATGTTTTTCGGGTTTTCGGCGACACTCTCGTTTACAGCAGCAATGTTTTCAAGAGACCGACCGGTACGTTGACGCAAAGGATTCTTAAGGGCTAACCATAATAGACAGGAGCAAGCAGAAGCTTATGTCAGAACCAAACGAAATTCTCCCCTCTGTTTTAACGAACCGTCACGATACCCATGATGAACAGGTGCAAGCAGGAGCAAGCAGAAGGAAAGGAACTGTCAAATTGTTTTCATTCGATTGGTTTATTTTCCGTGTGGCTTTGGCTTTTTCCTTTTTATTGAAATAAAAGCCATCTGCTTTATCATAGAGACACTTATTGTCCTGCACAAGTGAAATCAACTTGTTAACAAGCTCGTATTCCATATTTATTTTATCTTTTTTCTCTTTCCTAACCTCAAATGTCACTTGTCAAAAATTCCTTCCGTCATGTCTTCTTTCAAGAAGACCTTCCTTCTGTTCGCATCAGTTAACGAACATTTAACGAAACGTCACATCTGTCCATTGTGGGCATATCATATGCTTTGCATGTAAGAAGACATTCCCCTCTGCTTGCTTCTGCTTGCTCCTGTCTATTATGGTTGGGCCTTTATTATCCATAATTGACCCAGTTTCTTCAAATTTTTTTGACCACTCTTCGAATGGTTGACACATTAGGTGCAATTTCTCGGCTGAAAATTTGGCGAAGTTTTGCGAGCGGTTTCAGCGTAACTTTCATTTTTGTAATAAGTTTTCACAATTTCGAAGTTGTTCTTTCGAAAAGCGCTCCATTTTAATAATCAGAATAAACAGAGGTGACAGCTGTCAAATTTCAGAGTTGCCACTTGCATGAAAAAAAAAATTCCAATTTTAAAAAGTGCACTCTTACTGAGACACCCTTTATGTTTATTGAAGTAGCTAATTGAGTTTGAAATGGCAGCTCTGTATTGAATTACAAACTGTTACATCAAATAACCTACTGACAGTCGCATCCGTACATGTGCTCGTCTTGGGGGTAGGCGAAATGGCTTGCGATTGCCTAGTATATTCACTTAAAGGCAGTAAACAGATAAAGATAAAGTAATAAACCGACTATTGCAACGGAACGAATCTTGTCAACACAAGGCACATGATGAAATAGAAAATAGGTTTAGCACCGTTAAGTCATGGGTAAACATATCTACCAAGTGGTTTTGTGGGTAGGTCTGCTGTGAAAAATCGCTATACTTTGTGTATTGTCACCGATAATGAAAGTCAGTATAAAAGCGGAACAGCTGAAAAGTGTTGTTCCCATAGCCAACATAAACTGAACTGAACGCGTGATCGTAGTAAATGATCACCTCATAGGCAACGTGCCAGCGGAAAATTGTGAAAGTAAAATACCTTTACCACCTTTTTGGTTTCATTTTCCTTTATTGGCTGGTCGTGCCAGTTGGCAATTAGTAAATAATCTAAAAATACACGGCCATAAGAAAGCGCAGACTTAATGCGAATAAGTTCATTAGCGACTCTTGGAAATAAATTTGCCTTCCTAGACTCACATGTCTTTCGTGCTAAATGCTTTACTAGACGAATAATATCGACATAAATGAACAGAAGTTAATTGTCTGTCGACAAGAACAACTTTATTTCCTTGGACGTAGGCTTGACTCTGAGGTTGCTAATAGGACGGGTGCAAACGAAGTTAACCAGATGTCGACGAATTCTTTCTCCACACAAGAACAGATGAACTAAGAGTGATTTCAGATGAGATGTCAGTTTAATTTGGACCTAGCCCTGACTCCGCGTGCATGATGTGCCCAAACAGTAGCGGTAATTTTAAAATGATAGCTTAATTTAAAAACAAACACTAATTATTTGCTGTGAGTAAATAAGTAGTTTTTCATTTATTATGAACCATGAAAAATCGTTCTAATCACTTTTTGAATACGATATCGCGTAACTGATCGCCGCCAGAACGAATCACTTTTCAATCACTCTGTTATTCCCTCACTTTTTGAATCGTTTTCTTTTTTTTTTTTCATTTTCATTGTTCTTATTCTATTCTTATTTACTAGACAAAAATGTTTAAATATAACTAACTTAAAAATATATAATATTGATACGGCCCATCCTAAGCCCAATTTACGAACTAAGGAAAAAGGAGGATCTCACCGGAGTTATGTAGTGCTCTTGAAAGCGTTTTCACTCGGTTTGCAGTTTGGAAACATCGACGAGATATCAGTGCGCCATTGCTGTACTAAAACCAATGAGCTCATGAGCACTTGCAACGTACCCGTCGCGGATGAGCCGTTTGTCTCTGGCGCCCCACTGGCGGTGGTAAATTACCGGGATATGATGCCTATTATGCATTTCTTCAGAAGTCATGCTTCTGGGGGAATAAAGCCCGATTGAAGTGTGTTCTCGTGGTATCTATAATTGGGGTAGTAATCCCCGGAAATCATATTATTTTCGTTAGTCATAGCCCTTGCGATGTGCTTTCGAATCATTTTAAGTTGAAAGTTTCGAAAGTTCCATTTGGGCCTGTCCCGTCATACAGGATCTTATTAGGATAATATATATTGAGCTGGGACTCAGGCGTTCTGTACATTCTAAGTCAGATCCTAAGGCACTGCCTGGGTCATCAAACGTGATGATGAGCATTATTTGAGCCACATAGCATATGACGCTTGTTCTGCGATTAAGTTGTCAGCTATAAAAAAGACTCCTTGTCATACCGAAGAACAGCGTCTATATGTCTATTGAAATATAAGTATTAGGCAAGCCAGATACCAAGATCTTTAATTAACAAGTTAAATTTTAACTTCCAATCACAATATCTCTTAATATGATCGGAGTCACACGGCAGCATTGTGTTAATGACCTCAATTTTTAGGCCTTATCTGTACGCTGCTTAATCATCTGCATACGTTATTGAATGGTTGAGAAAACTAATAAGATCACTTGTATAAAGTTAAACAACACCGGAGTATTAATTCTGCTGGAAATAATCTTGTCACATTTAGTTACAAACTTATTTCCAATAGTCATAACGTAAACCATGAATCGAAGGTCATCGTAGATACCTTCTAATCAAACCGTGTCAAATGCCTTTTCAAACTCGAACAGACAAGTACCCGTAGATTTGTTTATTGCCTTATTCCACTGAATGTCGGAAACCTGTTTTGACGTAACTTGAATATGTCTCCCTTAAAATCAAACTGACTGTCCGGTACTACAATATTTTCATTCCCTCAACCCATTTGATAAGAGCTCTGCTTACAACTTTTTCAAAAACCTTGCTAACATTCGGAAGTAAACTAAATGAGCTGAAATTGCCAGAATCTCTTTTCCCGTTTAGAGATAGGATGGACCACTGCTGTTTTTTAAGCTTTGGATAATGAATGTTATTCAGAGGGTTGTTGAACAGCGGGATGAGAATATACTCTGCTTCAATTGGCAGGTGTCTTAAAATATCATATCATATCATCTATTCACGACGACTTTTTATTTTAAAGTGAGTCCAGGCTAAATAATGGCCCTTTTTTGTCAGAAGAATAAAGAATGGAATAAATCTCTGGCTCTGTGAGTCGTGACGTAGACTAGTTAGAACAAAAGTTTTCAGGATTGGCATACAATAATCTGTTATCATGTCCCGATAACGCTCTCCATTGGCGTTACGACTACTCCAGAGTTGTCTTCGAAGAGAAACGGTCCAATAATTCTTTCAGCACAAATGTAAACCCAAACAGTCACATCGCGTTGTAGAAAGGATCCTCGTGAATTGGCGTAGGATTGATAATTTTTTATTAACGGCCCCATTAAAAAAGAAAAATGGACCTCACCGGTCATGATAATTTTCATCGCCATGTTCATCACGAAATTCGCATAAATCCAAGCCAGCCGATCAGTAAACTTTGATGCGTTAATTGAGCGTTAATTAACTTGAAATCATTATGAATTATGCGTCAGAGTGACACGAGAAGGATGCCCAACAGCAAAGAACAGTGACTACTCGGTGATCGCTCCACCCTGGCCAGTAGCCAGTACAGCCTTAATGACTGGCTTTTCCAAGCTTACCGGTGGTCATACATTTTTCATGTATATGCTTCATGGTGTGGTCTGAAGGCGATTGTTCACTCGACATTTTGCATGATGTGCACGTCGCATTTTCACTATTGGGAACATGTTTTGAATGTAAAGCTGCACGATAATAGAGCGTTCTAGTCGCGTGTACTGTTCGGGCTGACGAACTTGAGCTATCATAAGCCAATCTGAAAACAAATCTTAGTGTTACCAGATGCCGAAGTGTTACATGGTCCACCCTACATCAATCTAATTTTTGTATTTTTTTGGTTTTTTAAGGTTGTTAAGTCTGCTTTGATTCACAAATGAATCAAAAAATGTGCATTAAGTTGTGCTATAAGATAGAATAAAGTTCATCAAAATTGTTCTGGTTTAATGTTGTTTCTAGTAAGCTTACGAGTTGGATAAGTGTTTCCAATAAAGCCCAGCACATCAACAACCTCCATTATTTCACCAGCTATGTGATATGTAACCAGCTATGTATGTTCAGCTAAAAACGTCGCTCACGTAGCTCAATTTTAGACAAACAGAAAGTCTGTTACCATCATTCGGTAACGCAATCTATTCACTGATCACATCAAAATCATTAAAAAAAAGTAGGGCTTTGTAAATGCCCCCGAAAACCCACGAAATTGTCAGTCTTTGTGGATAAAAAGGTTGTTCCACTATTGGAACAATAGACATTGTGGGTTTTACTCACAAGCATGTGATGCAGTATGAACTCTACCAAACGTTTCTCTGATATTTTCAATTTTATAGTGAACTTTCACTATTTCACTGTGGAAGTTTGTATCGATCCAAGCTTAATATCCTATTAAGTTAAGCTAAGTCGATCATGAGTTATGTCGGATCAAAAGGGTGCTCTTACGGAGTCATGTTCGCCAACCACCTAAAAGGTCTGGCATTGACATTTGAGTAGCTACAGCTCTACTCAAACCGAAGGCGGCTTGCGATGATTCGTATTCATACGATATCTTGCTCGTAAGTTAATCGCCTGACATTAGCTGACCGCGGACGTCGTGAATTAGCGGAAATCGCACACTTTTCTAGAATGAGACTGAGTCGATCAAGATGTAGGAGGGCCTCCGGGGGATAAAGCCGTTAAGGCGCACGATACTATGATACTGAGAATTGGTGTAGATAGCCCCACAAATTAAATGGTTTTCCAGAGTCCTTGATTTCGTAATATGGCCCCTCTCTATTTAAATTAGCGACATTGTTAAACACCCCATTGCTATAGAATTTCGTGTACTACGATTCGGGAATTCGATACAAACTTAGATATGCTTTGAGCAAAACCTTTCAAACATCCGAATCTTTTCCATTTAGTGTGCTCCCACCTTAAACCATACCTGACAACCATGAATAAGTATGGGCCGTATGAGACCCATGTTGCACATAACCTTTATCCTCGCATTGACGTTTGTAAAACACTTTCTTTGAAAGGGCAATCGGCATGCCGAAATATCCGAGTACTCTTTTGTATACTAGTGGCTCTACGTGTAATTCAATAACTTGGAATTTTCGCCAGTTTTACCTAGTATCCCTTAAGGCCCTAGACAATGGCGTTCCGGCTTCCAAAAATTTATTTTTAATTTCTAGTCCTCGCAATTCCGCTGACTCGTATCGAAGTCACGCTGCTATTTACTCTCAATGGTCTCGATTTTTAAACCTGATCTGTACACAGCCGAACGTCTGTGTACGCAATTACATGGCGAAAATAACGTACAAGATCGCTTATGAATTTATTGAATAAATTCGGTTGAATTAAGGCTCCTTGTTACAAACTAATTTTAATATCAAATACCTGAGAAGAATTTACATTGCAATTTTTGACAATGAACCGTCTACCAGGCAGCATGTACAACAGGGGTTATCTTATGTCTAATCTACTCAATTTGTCGAAAAGGTTCTCCAGCCATATTGTGGCAAAGCCTTTTCCAAGTTAATCAGACAAGCTCCCGTGCATTGGCTGTTGCTTTTGTTTTATTGGATATCCGAAATGAGCTTAGGCACAGCATGTATGGTATCGGGCCCCGTTTTACACCGAATTCGTTATAAGGAAATATATTTTTGTTCTAAATCCTCAGAGCCCTATTTTTCACAAGGTTAGATATAAAATCGGTATGAGTGGAGGCGATGACATTATTTGTCATGTTGTCGCCAGTGAACTCGCTGAAACCAAAACTCTCGGTCGGCAAATCTGAATCTCCTTTCGATGGAAGCGATTTTGTAATGTCATGTCGTTCTTGATGTTGTGATTTGGGTTAATGCTTTTATCGATCTTGTAAACCTCCTTTCGAATATGAAAAAGTACTCATTCACCATCGCGTTAGTTAGATTCATACCTGCTGTTACCAATAGTCGGCCCGCTATTCATCGTTCGTGGTAATATAAGACACGGGAGCTTTTTATGACTATTTCGATTATGACTATTGCGACGCAGTGTTTCTCAGAGATTTTGGTGTCCTAATTTCCGGGTCTTGTCCATCAGTTAAACTTCCTTGGTCCTTGTCAGTTGGCTTTTGTGTCTGTGGAGTTCATTTATGGTGGCATTGCATTACGAGGATATTCTATAAAGGATGCCAAGAAATCGTGTAGTCCACGTTTTATAGTGGCGTCCATTTGCTTAGGTAATTATCACCTTCCTCAGTTGATACATTTTTGTGTCTCGGTCAGGAAAAGAACGTTTAAGGAGGTTTCTCTCTTAAGTGTCTTAAAAAATCTTCTTCAGCGCATCTTGGTGTAATTGAATGTAAATGTCTGGACGAATTCTCGTAGTTTCTCGATACCGATGGAAATCTTTATTTCAGCATTGAGACCGCAATAGCCGCTGTCATACGCAAAGATGCGAAAGCAGTTTACTGCCTGATCATCTGTGTCAGTTAGTCGTAAACGTATTTCTAACAATAGGGGGCCTAAAAATGAACTACCTCTCAGATAAGATGGAGTGTCTGTAGCTTTTAAAGCTGGTTGTCTCTGAGATTGGGTGTGGTGTTGCCCCAACAACAACGTTTTGCATTCAAATCGCCGGCTAGGAGGAAGGAATTATCATCCAAATTCTAAAAAGTGTT
Organism: Merodon equestris; assembly: GCA_958301585.1. NCBI lineage: Eukaryota > Metazoa > Arthropoda > Insecta > Diptera > Syrphidae > Merodon > Merodon equestris. The sequence goes on along the minus strand of OY284417.1, from coordinate 94,631,186 downwards.
GCGAGTTCTGATCTGAATGTGGAAACTTGAGTAGCTCTGGCATCGTACACTGCAATAATGTACAATCTCTTTCCACTTTGGACACGATACATGCTTCCAGCACATGGAACTTGATGGCTACTCCACAAGCAGCAATCAATGGACGTACCAATGTGTTCTTCAACATCGAAAAATGTTGATGACTGCGAACTATTTTCTGAATGCAAAATTGGCCGGCAATTTTCTACCCCATCTTCCTGGGTTACCTATAGTGAGACTTGCAGACTATGTTATACCAGGTGGCCTCGTTAAAGGTCGGTAGACATAATAAAGGGTGGGCTGGATACAAGTTTCTTTTTAAAGATGCAACAAACTGAACAAAATAATTTTTTTTTTTCATGTATTATGGCTTTTTTTGTAAGAACAAACATTTCCATTAATTACGAAATCATTCGTCGTCCATGTCTTCGCAGTAGCGCGTCTGTCACCCCAATTTCCGGGCTGAAGCTCACGGATTGCTTGGATGATATTGGCCTTAAGTGCTTGAATCGTTTCCGGATTGTTGGAATAACATCGGTCCTTCACGATTCCCCAGGCCAAAGGGGTCAAATCGCAGCTCCGAGGCGGCCAATTGACATCGCCAAGACGGTTGGTAACACGATTTGGAAATTTGGTGCGCAAAATATTGATTGTGGCATGGCGCTCCATCCTGCATGAAACAGAGGTTGTTCAAATCCATGTCTTCAATTTCAGTAAAAAAAAAGTCGGTTAGCATGGCTCTAAAACGCCCACTGTTGACCGAAACATTGATTCCAGCCTTATTTACGAAGAAAAATTATCCAATGATGCCACCACTTCACAATTCGCACCAAACTGTAATTTTCTCGATGCGTTGGCTTCTCGACAATAACGTGCGGGTTTTCCGAGCCCCAAATGCGGAAATTTCGTTTATTAACGTATCCGCCGAGATGAAAATGCACCTCGTCAGAAAAGATGATTTTTCGCCCAAAATCGTTGTCCAATTCAAGCTGCTCTAAGTTCCAAACTGCGAAGCGATAACGAAGCGGATGGTCGCGCGCCTTCAATTGCTGAGTCAATTGGACCTTGTAAACGAATAATCCGAGATCTTTGTGGAGAGGTTTCCTCAGGCTAGTGCGTAAAATGTTGAGCGAGTTGATGTTCGTGAATTGAGTCTCACACACTCGGGCCACAGTAGCCACATTCTTATCTGAATGTTGTCCACTAATATAAGTCTCGAGAACTTTTCGCGCAAACTTTTCGTTCCGCGGAGGCATGATACTGACTTTCTGTCAAGATTTCGAGCGGGAAACAGCTGTCAGTGTCAAAATAATCTATGATTTAAAAAAAAAAAACACTAGATGGCCCACCCTTTATTTGCAAATACCAAACAAGCTGGGCAAACTTTTTACCCACGAGTCCCCCGAAGGGTTCTGTTCCTAGAAGTGCAAGTATAGCTCCGTGGAGCTGTCTCCACTCCAACCAATCCCGTTTTTTTTTGACAATGGTACTTCAGCTTTGGAATTTGAAACTACAATATTCGGACTAAGAGTATGCAATCGTATTTGTGCCTAGTTTTCAAAAGTGTTGCCACTGCACTCTCATACCACTTCTGTACTTAAATGTACTCGTTTCCCTTTTATTTATTGTTGATTACGTTTTTCATGAAATTTTGTGACTAATAATTGCCGTAAGTAAGAAAAATTCAATAATAGCAATAAGTAGCATTTACACCCGATTGTCAATCAAAATAAAATTAAAAAAACAACGCCAAAATCGACCACTGGAATTGTTAACTATGTTATTATTAAAAATTACTTGAAGATTGTGACTCGATAACCACTCAAGCGACGTTTTCTCAGACGCTTTATTGAGTGTTGAATTGCCAATAAATACAATTAAAATTGATTGCCAGTCCGTAATCGATAGACGGCGATTAAAGAAAATTCAAACCTACAAAATTCGGCTAATCGGTCATTGGAAATGTTCATTTCAATCGACATATCGACATACCTGATAAAAGCAATCTTTTATTGAACGGCCAAGGACTCTTGCCATCGATTCTTAGGCTAGGTGTTTAAATTTAGAACTTCGTGGTGAAATAAAAAAAACAGTCTTAATCCAGACTGATCCGGACTGTGTATGAGAATGTTATCAGACCATTCATTATGCTGTCATTGAACTTCGTTCGGGTTCTGGAAGCCCAATTAGGTGTAACCATTTTGCACTCAGTACATATGAAATTAACAAAATTTTATCTTGTCGGTGCCACCCCAGCAACGACGACGAGTCAGCCAAGTTCTCGAAAGAATCACCAGCAATGGGGAGGTCGATAAGTGTTACACGTTTACTATGGCCGACCATATGACAGTGATTTCGTCGTCATTACGTATGGCCTCCGTGTTTGTAGGTTCACCTACTATAAAACTCCCCTGCTGATAAGGCAAAAAGTTTCCGTAAGAGCACTGCTTTATTGACAAGACTATCGAGGAAGTAATCCTTATCGAACTCAAATTGTTTTATTTTAATTTATTTTTATCATTTACTGATTGTGTGTTTGATTTTTTATCATTTCAGTTTTGGGAGCTGCTAGGGACGCCAATGCCCAGGCATTCTTACTGACCTACAGTGAAGAGCGAGCCGGCTCACAGTTAGGACAGCAGAAGACAGAAATATTAAACAATACTAACATTACAGAGATCTACACGATACCCGGTAAATATATTGCTACCCACATTCACTTCATCTTCATTAGCAACTAACAGGTTTCCTTTTTGGGCTTTTATAGAGTCAAAACAAATTCCAAGTGAATTCTCGCAGAGCACGATGGATGCTATAACAATCGTTTGGTACGTGTCCACGTTCATGGCACTCTTGGCGTTCTTTTTCCTGATGGCCTGTTCCGATCGTAAATGTGGCAGGGCAGCACGGACAGCAACGCCGAGCCAGGAGCAGCAACAACAGCCACCGCCCACGCCTGCACCATCATACAGTGAATTTGCACCACCAAGCTACGATACTGTGATGAAGAAGAGCATCTCATCGGTATTTGTCGTCCAAGTGCCGTACGTTGAAACGGGAAAGGATAAAGACCCGCCGCCACCATTCACCTTCCATACAGTCGATGAATTGCAAAAGTTCACCAGCTAGTCGAAGCAGGAAGCCTTGTTGTTAATTCGCTTAAGCCTTCTGTGAATAACTGTGATGTTAGAGTTAAGCTAGTGAATGTATTTATTGTTTTCGTTATTCAATTGAAAATTAGTTAGATACATACATGCCTCACTCACATGCAACCTGTGATGTGAGCGTCGAGAAAGCAGTGTTTTGTAAAGCAATTTATATAAAAGACTGAATTTTTTTTGTGTAAAATTATATTATGTCGTATTGTAGTTACACACTCGTAGTTTGAAAGAATGTAATTATAGAAGTATTACTACATGTTAACTGACAGTTGTTTTTATTGTTCGACGGAAGAGGAAGCATGGAAAGCGTGAGAAGTGTCTGCTATCGGCTTGAGTAGTCGTCTTAACCTTCCTTGTTGAGAGTTGATACAGATACGCGCTTGTTGAAGAGCTAGTCTGGTGACGATAAGCTCGATGAGTCTTTCAAAAACCGCTTGAGCTTCATGACTAACACTGGTATAATTAGTTCCTCTTTCTGTCGCACCTATATAGACGAAGACCTTGTTTGTGTTGATGTTATGACTAAAGGCATAAGTGTCGAAGTCAATGGGTCAGCCAAAAGGCGCAGCGATGTCACCTTCCGAAACAAGTCCGAACTTCGGTTGTCTTCTCCTCTTTCGAAGGTTCGCAAGTTATGAAGATATGGTCAGGGAAAAAAGGAAGACATACTCAATATTCAGTGTTCCTAGAAGTGCAACGTCGCTGTGCTGCCGAAGTTACGATCGAAAAAGCTGATATGCTGACAGGCGGACGATTACTGCCGCTCGAGAACAAAACATCTTCATACTGGTGAGATTGTGTCGTAGATGCTCTTGCCGGAAAAGGTAAAAACACCGACACAGGAAAGACGACCTACAAGGGCAGGGCCTCTTTTTTGAAGACGAAGCAAGAGATCGAAAAAAGACGTGTGACTGCTCATCACAGTAGACATCAGCCTGAATCATGAAAATGGTCTTTGAAAAAGAAGGCTACGTTCTTGTTGTGTGTATGACAGGCTACTCATGCGAAGTCCTGAAGTCTGTGTACGTCTTACGTGCGAATTTCGATCTTGGTCACATGCAATTCTACCATGATGCTAAGGAGCAGAACTGCTCAGTTCAAATGTTTGATTTTTAAATAGTTCGGAATATGGTATAGGATGGCCGAGGGCCCATTTCTTCGCATGGAACACATTTTCCAAAAAACTCTTATTATTATTATTACCGGCCATTTGGAACTCGGAAGTTCAGAGCCTCGTTGACCACCCTTCGCCAAGCTTCCCTGTATTGAATGCGTTCCTTCTATGTTTCGCTGCACTGTCCCATCTCTTCACACAACCTGGACGGGGTGCAGATGGTTTTTGTAGAAGATGTTGGTTCACTACTCTCCGGGGGTGGTTGTCCTAGATAGGATTTTTTGAGAGATTCGACTGAATTTGCGTTGGTTGTAGTTCACAGTAACTCTTTTTGTTTCCTTTCTTCTTGTCATTAGGGTGTTATATTGGAAATGCACACACAGAGTATGAATTTCGAAGTGATCTTACATTGCGACTGTCAGCACATTTTGAGCATCTCTCATTCACAACTGATGTTGTTGCACAGTTTTTCCGTATAGGAATTGTTCTTGACTATGGACAGACTTGAACTACGGACTTTCAGCTCAACAGTCGGTGATAATTACCATTGCCTACACGACCACCCCCAATCTCTTCTAGATCCATTCTTATATTATCCTTCAACCTAAGGCGCGTTCTTCCCGGCACTCTTTTTCCTATGGATTTTCCATCGGGTTTTATCGTTTGACTATTCGTCCACTGTCCATTCGTTCTCCGTGTCCTGCCCATCTTAGTTTTGGGGATATGTCACTCGGACAATGCTTGGGGCTTAATAGAATACCTCGAGTTCTCGATTGTGTAGTTTTTTCTATTCACCTGTTTTTTTGTCCTGTTGTCCACCATAGATTATTCTTAAGATTCTGTTTTCAAAGACCCGAAATCTTCATACGAAGAGAATAAAATAGTTAGAAGAGACCGATCGAACGCTACTCAAGGCGGGAGAGTTGCGATCTTCATTAAAAGTAATTTTAAGTATAAAGTCGTATATAGCGGTGAAGTGCGGAGGTTCTAAGTGCTAGAGGCCTCTTTTGTGTGCCCATTCTTCTCCGAAATGGAAAGAGAATGTATATTATATCAACCTATGCATTTTAACCCAACGTTTTCATCGCAGAGCTCGAGATACTATTTCATCTCTGCGCTTAAACTCGGTAGAAAACTTCTACATTAGGTCCAGCGATTTAAATGCCAAACATAATGATTGGGGAAACAACATACCCAACACTAGGGGAAGCGTACTAAGCCACTGATGGGTTTTGCAGAATATAGAGAACAGAGTCAAGTTACTCGTAACGGATAGTCCGTGGTCCGTTCGTCATGCTGCTTAACTTTCGATTGAGACTAGCTGACACGAACGAAGACGACAGTGACCATTGCGGACTTAGTGCCGTGATTATAGTACAAGATGCATACGTGGAGATGACAGAGTATGTCCAAACGCTACGATTTTAGTAGGGCGCGTTGGCCGCGCTTTGCCAATTCCTTGGCGAGATCGCTCACTTCGAGTACCCCTTCTCACCATGCAATAGTAACCCGTGAAACGGCGATATTGACAGGTACATACCTTAAACAAATGGCTCATTAAATCAAGCAAACGACTGACAGTACAACAGCACGACAAAAACACCACGATACCTCGAACATATGCCTAAACGCGACAACCGACGCATTGTACAAACAGAAAAGTAGACTCCTGTCAATACTCAAAATCTTGTACAGGCGAATTTGTGCTTTAAATTCCATCAGGGCGAGTATGTTCCCGCAAATAAATAATATTTCAGAGAAATCAGCAGAATGACATTCAGAATCTAAACCTTCCGAAAACGTCAGACAATGAACGGCTTTTAGGAACAGTCAGCATTGATCCAGAGAGTGCCGTCTTGGATGATGATTTCTTCGTCACCGAGGATCCTTAGGACTTCAGGAGAAGGGGGCGACAGTGGGAGCTGTTTTCCGGGAAGTGCCTACTATGAATGACACATTCGCCCAAAGCACGACCTGGAAAACAGAGTCCTACTTAATCATTTCCGCCTTCGAAATGATATCGATCATTGGCGACCAGAGAACCTTGGTTTTTCTAGATGCGATGATGATTTCATGGCAAATAATCTCGTCGCCAGTGAAGGGACTAATACTGTTCACTTCGACGGAGGATGTCCAGAGCGGTGGTGCAATCAATCCCCAAGAAGGTTAAAGACACCTCTAACCCCACCAATCGCCGTTCGATAAGTCTTCTTTCGAGTATCAGCAAGGTCTTCGAGATGGTGGTTTACAGAGTCCTGTTTAAATGGGTTGAGGACAATAAAATCATTCCCGACAACCACTTTGGTTTCAGAGCGGGGCATGACACTAGTCATGTTGCGTCGAAATTCGTATCGGATATCCAATGGAATAAATGCAAGAACCAATGCACGGGTACCTGTCTGATTGACTTGGAAAAGGCTTACGACACCGTATGGTTAAAAGGTCTTTATTACCAGCTAAGTCAGCTTAACTAAACCACTGCGATTGTTGACATGCTAAAAGGTATAAAGTTCGTTGTGAAAATTGCTAACGTGACTTCTACCCCAACATTTGATGTCAAAAATGGATTGCGACGGGGCACGATAAACTCGCCGATCCTTTTCAGCATTTACCTAAGCGATCTGCTAGTTTCTCTTCCCCTCTCTATAGCGTAAGCGGACGACTTAATCCTTTACAGATCAGTTCCAACGATCGACGCCATTGTTACCCTTGTGCAGTGTGATTTCGAAAAAAATTCAGCAGAATTGTGATGACTGGAAGTTGAAGATCAACTTGAAAATCAACAGAAACCTTTAATTACTTGTAAGGCTACTTCTTTTCCATAGGCATTACTAAACTTTCTAGATTTCTTTTAACTGGTTCAGATCACCATCGTAAGCTAGACGGATGTGATTCCCTTAAGGGTGATTTTCAACTCATTTTTTTTAACGGATCTCATTACGAATTCCAGTACTAAATTAAAAAGAAGTGGTGACAAGGCATCTCCTTGTTTCAATTCTTCATGTTCTCTAATGTTTCCTATAAGACGCGTCCTACTTTAACTTGTCCTTTGTTTCCCTTTAGGCATACCCTTATCAGTTCCACCAACATTCGCAGCCAAAATGTGAACACTTCTATGATCAGAAACAGTCTGTTGGTAGAAGCAGTGAGCAGATGCAGCCACTAAGCTCAAATAAGACAAAAGGTTGTAAAGTCTGTTTAAAGAAGATGGTAGTGATCTCACCAGTTTGTTGAACTGACAAGCCTAGAAGCCTTGGAATCTCTTGAATAAATCGCTTAAATCGGATTCGAAAGATGATTGGAACAGATAGCCATCGAAGCAGAAGGAATGCGAGAAACTTATTCGCCTAGACACTCTGTGAAGAGATCAAATCAGTGATCGCGACTAGAAAGTTGATTTAAAGTCTTCAGACGAGGGAGACCGACCGGATGCATTCAAAATATCCGAGCAAATAATTTTAGTTTTCATCTTCCGAATATTCAGATAGTCATCGGCTCACTGCGGAGCCACAACCGCTAATTGTGGATGAGCCGATGAAAACCATCCAACGTAGTTGATATTTTACCTGACGCCTAGTTACTGATGATTCCATTGTTCCTTCATTAATAATTTGTCCTTCCGGCACCCAAAGCAGATGGCGGAATTGTCCTCAGTGGAGGCTGGTGGAGCCGGCGCAAAAAGTCTACATCTCTCCTATGATGTACATAAGAGAAACTGAATGCCCAAGACTGAAAGGTATCATTACGGGTCACTACACTTTATATAGGCACCTCAATGCATCACTGAGACGAGCACGCAGCGAGGAGGACAACTGTCTGACTGCACTGTGTGAACAGACACAGAAATCATAAAAGCCGCGACCTATACGTTTTTGTAATTTTCCACTCGATGGCAACACTGTAATCAATGTCCTGGTGCAAAGCATGATAATGGGTGATCCAAAACGAATTTTCTATATTGGCAGCTTTATAAATTAGACATCCAATGTGGGACGAAGAAAATCCTCATGGGATACACGAGACACCATCGCATGCGGGTATTCAAAAAGTGCAGTGCACATAGTGGCTGAGTGGCATACATTTTATAAGCGATAACCAGTCAGACAGTAATCGTCAATGCTAGCGCTGTAGGCGTATGGTAATCCATTATTTTTGAAATTAAATCGAAAATGTTAAAGGACATGTGACTTAGAACGATGGCGCAACATGCCAGACAGCGCACGCAACATACGGTCTGATGCAAGAGCTCATAGGTCACATTTGTTCACGTTACGATGACGTAAACCCATGTGATTTGACGTCATTGGTTTTTTGATGGCTACGAAAAAGTACCTTGACCAGAGGCAGTCATACGACTGATACAAGTTTCTATACTCAGAGATAATGGATGATACTACACATTTGTATTATAGGACAATATGTAAGAGAAGGTCGAATTTCGTGTGCGATTTTACAAATAAAAGTCAGAAATCTCGAATTGGAACATCCTGCAGTAGGAAACGCAAGTGTCACTCAGTGGCAATTTGCCATAGTGGAGATTGAGTACAAATATGGACAAGTGATGAGCTATCAGCTGATAATGTGTCAGCAAATAACTCGTAGATGAATTGACAGGACTATTGAAAGGAGTGCCAGATAGCTAATTTGTTCCAATGAAAAGCTTTTGTTATGGTATTGTAGTTTCCACAAAGTAAACAAGTATTCATGTGATTGAGTGACAAATATCTTACGAACTTCATATCTTTCAACTGGACACCTATTGTAGACCTACGTGTAGATAACATCCACATACGTAGAGCAATTCGGACAGTATGTCATACACCCTTCTTCAAAATTGAAACACAGAAGCACCAGCCAGACGGGAGACAATCAAGTTTTATGACAAATTTCTTTTAATACCACAAAACGAATCTATCGATTAATCGAACCCTATTGAGTTACCACTAATCCATTATCACGTATTATTACTACGTTTTGTGCGGGTTTCTATGCGTACGCACGTGACTTGAGCGTCTACAGACTGGGAGCAAACAACAGACGTAGTCACCTGATAGTGAGCGTTCTCTGTTTAGTCTCTATAATCAAATTAAACACTGATCAGGGGGGACTTGATATCTAGATGTACCTGTTGTAACATGGCAACCACCACTGAAACGGACGACGATTTCAATCTTACTGAACAAAACACGTTATATCTCATTGAATTACCACAACTTCCACTTCAGACTCGATGTCATTAACGAAAAATAATTTTATGATTAAATACTCCCAAAGCAATGATAAGCTGACGGCTAGTACGAGCAGAGAAATCAATTGATCATGGAGAAAGCGAATGCCCCGACGCGTCGCAAGGTTCCACATGTGACGTAAGGTGGGCGGTGAGAGATACAATACAACGGCTACTACTAATCTACTGCCACTCGTGACACGAAAATTGCATTTAACGTAAACACACTTACTGATGACTTATTGCGGATTAATGGGAAGTATACGTTGACGTTGATTCCCGGTCTTTTGTCTTATCGAAAGTTTTGAATCATGGACTAATTTTGGGATTTGCGTCGACGAAAATAAAATATATTTGCGAATTGTCTCAAATAATGCTAATAGGTGAAAATTGGCGAGATGTCGTGCTTTGCGTTTATTTATTAGCTTATTGTTATGAATTCAATAAATCAGTTGTCACGCAGAAGAGGAATAAAATATTGTTTATGAGTGGGTTCAAGCTGAATTTTTAAAAATATCACACGGCGCTAAAACCATAAACTCCCATTATCTACTTATTCATTAGACCTCCATATAAAGGAGCCTCAAGATGCCAAAGAGTACTCAAATAGACAGTATTGATGTTATGATCATTTGGAGCAAGGAATGGCAATGGATAACCTATTATCAAAACGGAATGTTATTTAAGGTGGAGCTTGCATAGACACCACATGGCGATTAATAGCAGACACGCACGGACCACTACCTTGTGGCAGCCAAGTTGCCACTACGAATATGCCTGGCCCAGAAAATTGGATTAAAGACAACGGTATATAAGGTCGCAATGCTACAATCGCACGAGGCCGCTAGCGTCTCCTTCAAACTCTCGGAAACCCCTCCAATACCTGCTCAGTCCGTACAACACCAATGGACCCTTTGTCAACAAGCTAGGGAGCTCTGCTTCTGAGCTTATTGCCGCCAATAAGAAACCCACGGTTTGACGGCGAGTATTGGATTGCTCACGCACCCAAGTAGCAAGCCTACTAAGCAGCGCTGCACAAAATGTTTATGTTTTTTATATGGTTCGTGCAGGTTCAAGAGTGTACGATCTTATGGTGTTTGTCACACAAGCTGGACTGGGTGCAGATGGTTTGTGTCGAAGATCTTCATTCACTACTCTCCGAGCGTGGTTGTCCTAGATAGGATTTTTGGGGAAATTCGACAGAATTTGTCGCGTGGGTTGTAGTTCACAGTAACTTTTTTGTTAACATGTCATTAAAGTGTTATATTAGAAACGCACACACAGAGTATGAAATTTCGAAGTGATCTTATGCTGCGAGTGTCAGCATTTTTGATCATCTCTCATTCACAACTGATGTTGTTGCAGAATTTTTCCGTATAGGAATTGTTCATGGATATAGACAGACTTGAACTACAGACCTTCCGCTCAACAGTCGATGATGGTTAACATTGCACCACGACCATCCTCAAGACAAGACAACAGCTTCTCGTGAGCATTATAAGCAGAACAGGGGGGAAGAGCATAAGCTTCTCAAAGGAGAGCATAAGACCCTTGCCATCGAAGGTTTTATCAACGAATAAAACAATTCTGCCAAGGATAAAAAGCCAGAACAGAAGCCTGCAGGAACAAAAACGAAAACCTAGTAGTCGATTCACAGTCGGTACTAAGAATCTGGAAAGACCACTTCTGCAGTCTGTATAAGGATGACACGAAATTTATATTTGCTGTCAGACAGAATAACCCATTCACAACGGACGATGATAGCAGAGAATTCCGTCCCCCTGACCTGGACGAAGTTCGGAATGCTTTTTTTAAGCGTAAGTCCAATAAAGCTGCTGGAGCAGACGGACTACCTGCCGAGCTCTTCAAGTCAGCTAGAGATGCTCTGGTTGCGAGTGTGCACCAACCCATCTGTAGGATATGGTCAAAGGAATGCATGTCCGATGAATGGAATCTTAGTATCGTTTGCTCGATCCACAAGAAAGGAGACCCCTTTGTCTTCGCCAATTACAGAGGTACAAGTCTCCTAAATATCCTTTACAAGATCCCCTCTGCTGTCTTGTGTGAACGTCTGAAACCGTACGTTAATAAGCTGATTGGTCCATATCAGTGTGGTTTCAGGCACGGGAAGTCCACCATCGATTAAATATTCACACTGCGGCAGATCCTGGAAAAAATCAATGAGTTCCAGATCGACACACACCATGTATTAGTCGACTTTAAGATTAAAACGAACGAACAATAGAATCTATTTTTGTAGTAAGGATTCACAATTTAAACGCGTCCAGCGATTGATAAAAATTCAATATTGTTAAGTAGCAAACGTGGGAGTCAACACATACAGTAACAGATTACAGTTCGACATATGTGATTAAAACAGGGATGTCGAATTCGTACCACAAATTGGGTGACTCAGCTATAAGAACCTTTCTTATGGACCGGGCAAACGATGACGATGGTACTATTCATCGGTCATGCTCACGAAAATGTTGGCGCATAGCCCAATCAACTCACCTTTCTCTGCTTAGTTCAGTAAGTAATCCATTTGTGTCGGCAGCATGAACTTCGATTTCATATGTATCTTAGCTCCGTTTAAATCTGCGTCGTTTAACCGTCTGCAGAAACGGTCCTTCCATATTTTCAGCTTCAACTGTGATTCTACTTTTGCTCAAAATGGTTTTGTGGCAATGTTTGTGCGCATTGATCGCTGATGAAGGCCTCGAACAAGAAATGTCAAATCTGATGTAAACAAGGGCTGCCCGCAAGTTGACGTCCTGTCTCCGCTGTTATGGTGCATGGTGGTCGACTCTTCTTGATGCTCTCAATGCCTCTGGAATCTATGCCTAGGCCTATGTGCTTGATATTGCTGTTCTCTCTGTCGGCTCATGTTTAGCGAATGTCTGTCTCAAAGCGCTGTCTTCGCACTTTTCCTAAGGAAAATATGCGTCTGTCTTTCAATCAGAGATATACGCAATCCTAATAGCCATGCACTGTGTTGTGAAGCACAAGTGAAAGGGAAAAAGCATATACGTCTGCACTCAAAGCTGTGTTCAATCCTCTATCCAGCTACAAATTAGTGCATGAACTCAAGACCAAGTCGGAAGACTAAATTCACTAAGGCTTGTATGGGTCCCAGGTTACTCTGGGATTCCAAGAGATTAGATCTCTGGTGAGCTCGCTAGAATGGGCTCGGAGGAGAGTTTCGCAGGAACTAAGCCTGCCTCGGGTCTACTTGCTTCCACGGTCATATTGTTCATCAACGATTGGGTCTTTGACGCATAATCGTACAATCGCAGATGGAGGGAATATCAGGAATACAAGGGGATTAACCACGCACGCGCTGATGTCTGCAAAAAATCCGCAATATTCTTCTTAAGGAAAACGTCTGTCTGGTAGTACAATACAATGCGCCAGTATTAGCATTTGAGTGCTCCAACAGATAGCAGAAGCTCCCAACAAAACAAAAATCTAATCGTCATGTGAGACTTAGGAATCAACGTTCGACCCCAACTTTTCCCATTCAACCCATCGGTTATATTATAGCTCTATATTGTCTAACAATATTTCCTTCTTGCAATGGATTCCTGTTGCCTAGGCTTGGACTCGCAGTCAGAGCTGTTACCAGACAATACATATTGCCACTCAATAAAATTAGTTGCGAGATTCCACGACTCCTTTGTGAAAATATTGTGAAATTCCGCAAAAGTTCGCATAATTATGTCTATAAGTTGTCTATCACGGAATGCAGAGGATAAGATAGCTTGAAAAAAATATTCAGAAATAGTCATAAATGCGACTTAAGACCCGTATAAGGTAAGTACTAGCCTAATACTCACAGAGGGGACTAAATCCTTTAATTTCTTCTAGACAGGAAATGGGCGAGCAAGTCTAGATAAGGTCTGCTAAATTATGCTCAGCGATTAATTATTCATAAAGTTTTTTTGATCTTTCGAATTAAAAATCAAATCGTTTTTAGGGAAATGACTGTGTGCGCTTACGTTCGCAGGTTCGAGAGTTTTTTTTCCATAATTGCGTAATTGCATAAATTAATTCTGATAGCAAGTCCAACAAATTTGAATTGGCGGTTTGCTTTTGGTGAGGAAAAACAAACTGCAATAAAGTTGTTTTAAAATTTTCCTCACCATGTAAAGATTTTTTTTAGAGCTAGTTACAGAGGACTGGAGTACCCAAGGACTATTCGTTTTAGGTGACAATGAGCGGCCGACACAAGTGCCATTCTGTTCATATTATGACTTGTGTTGAATTTCGGCTTTCTAGGAATAGGAAACAATTTGTGTACTATTTTTAAGAAGGATTTTTGAGGGTTAAACCCACCACCCACAAGCGTGATCGACAAATTACGCAAATTGTATAACTTCGTGATTTGTATTAGTCTGATTCAACAAGCTTTCTGTTGTTATGTTATTAAGTAAATGATATATTAGACATGATTATGAATAGGTTTTTATCAGCACATTGCTAGTCAAACGAAATTAGGATAGATATGGACCTATATGATACTGATCGGTACCTGTCGTTTTCTACAATGCTGCCATGTGGAGTATCGGAAAACTCAGTGACCACAACATTGCGTTCATATATTAGAGCAGTCACCATGTCTCAATATTGCCTGATATACAGAGGATTGAAAGCATTGCTTTTTTTTTTTTTTTTTTTTTTGTTGGAGGCTTCTACTATCTGTTGGAGCACTCAGACACAAATACTGGTCCATTGTACTACCAGACAGACACCTTGTCTTTATTGTATTTTCCCCGATGTCCGAAGAAAAGTGAGGAGAGACTTCAGTGATGTTGAGCTAAGGGATTCGGCACCCACCACGTCGGCCCCAAGGGTGCGCCATCGAAGGCGGGCAGTCGCAGAGAAAGTGTTCTGCTGTGTCATCCTCCTCGCAACTTGCAGCACAGGTAGGCGTCTCACTGATGCCAAGCACGTAGAGATGCAAGTGTAATGGCCCGTAATGACGTCCGTTAGCCTTCTGCAATTATTTCTCCTTAAGGATAAGAAAAATGTTGCGGACTTTTTGCAGACATCAGGGCGTACGCGCTTAGTCATCCTGCATCCTGGAAATTCCCTCCATCTACGACTGTGTACATTAAGGATTCAGTCGTTGATGTCAGATTCGACCGTGGAAGAAGGTAGACCTAAGGCGGGTTTTGGCCCGGAGAAACTCTCCTCTGAGCCTCTTCTAGCGACCTGGGACCTGTACAAGCCTTAGTGAATTTAGTACTCCGACTTTGTTCAAAAACGTCTGGAGTTCATGCACTAATTTGTAGCTGGATAGAGGATTGAACGCAGCTTTGAGTGCAGACGTATATGCTTTTTCCCTTTCACTTGTGCTTCACAACACAGTGCATGGCTATTAGGATTGCGTATATCTCTGATTGAAAGACAGACGCATATTTTCCTAACGACTTGTGCAGTCGAATGTTTTCCCGCCAAAAGAAAACTCCAGCACCGGACCTCCGCCTTGTCCTGGAGCCATCTGTAAAAATGCGAAGACAGTCCATTTCAGGTTCAGTGTCTGGCCAGTCCTGACGGCATGGAAACGTGACTGTGAAATTCTAGCGCAGTAGGATGGCAACCGTCATTGCGTCGGAAGGCATATCCATCAGACAGGGGTCGTAGGATATTTTTCGCGCACGTACATTGTCACTCCAATGCGAGTTGTCCAAAAACCACTTTTCTTGAAGCGAGATATGGCTGTCAGTGCGCACCCTCTAGTATTAACGTCAAGGGGTGGAAGAATCATCATAGCATCCAGAGCAGCACCCGGTGTGCTGGGGAAAGCCACGTATGGCTGAGACAAACCGCGTTTTCGAGTTTGGTGGAAGAGGTCACGACGCGACGTGTTTGCTTGTTAGCCTGTTTCCCCAGACAACCGATGCATATGAGATTATCCGTCTTATCATCGCCGTGTAGATCCAGAGGACCTTTTTCAGTGTTAAGGCTCATGTTTTGCTTGCACCTTTGCATTGCCAGAAAGTTTTTGACCGAACATGCTTTGACCAAAGAGGCTTGCTTTCTAAGATGACTGCCAGGCACCAGCTGAGTCATGCTAGTATTTTTCCTCCTTCTCGTGAAGATAACGACATCAGTCTTAAGACGATTAACCGGCAGCCCATTACTCGCGCACCAGTCATCGACTATATTTAGCGCCACCTGTGCTTTGAGATAGACAGTCGCTATGCATGACCCAACAGAGAGAACAGCAAAGTCATCCTCATAGGCTTGGGCATAGATTCCAGAGGCATTAAGAGCCGACCACCATGCAGAATAATAGCGGAGACAGGACGCCACCTTGCGAGCAGCCCCTGTTTACGCCAGATTTGAGACATTGTTCGAGGCGTGCATCAGCGATCAGTGTCCTGTACACAAGTATTGCCTTAATTCATAAAACCAGTGCTTCATCTACGCCATGCCGTCTAGCAGCGTTACACATGCTGTCGAAAGTATGTCGACGAAAATGCTCTTTCCTTTCGAGAGCGCATTCAATTCTTCCAAGTAGGTTTTGAAGCGAAGTCTCGCAGAATTTTCCGCGCTGATGAACATGTTGCAATCGAAGGGCAACTTTACGCACGTGCTCCTCTACTAATCTCTCTTAAATATGATCAGGTTGGTAGTCGTGTATTTCGTTATTTCGATCCGAGTAGTCCCCCTACTAATTGTTTATTCAGCGACTGTGCTCTACAGGCCGGAAACCTCACCAAAGCTAAGAGACTTTGCCAATGCTCAGGCTCATCTAAGCATGATGACGCGCTCAGTCTCCAAAAAAATCCTTAATCCCTAGCCCTAATCTAACTTACGAACAAGGGAATGAAGTGGATCTCATCGGAGTAACATACCTTTCTAGGGAGTATTTTCAACCGACAACTAACGAAATTTGGGGTGTTGTTTAGTAACATCGGCCAGTTCCTAGTCGGCTAATATAACGTATGAATTCATGAGCACTGTCGACGTACCTTTCGTGGATAAGCCATTTGTCTCTGGCAGCTTGGTGGCGGTGCTTAATTACCGGGTTACCAGCTTTATTTTTTGTCAGTCTTTCGAAACCAATATGGAGAAATTCTTCTGGGAGAATAAAGCCTGATCGGAGTCTGCTCTCGTGGTGTCTAGAGAGTGGGCCATCTGGGTTTTTTTTTTAATTATTTTTGGCACCGGCAGCTGTTTCCCTCTCAAAATCTTGACAGAAAGTCAATATCGTACCTCCGCGGAACGAAATGCGTCGCTTTATGCTTGAACAACGTTGGGAAATATTGAAAACTTATTTTAAAGTTAGCCGTGTAGCCGAAAAAGTGCGTTTTTTTAAAAAGAAGTTTTGGCCGAAATGAAGCAGACACCGCCACTGCTGTCCGCAAGTTTGCGCAAAAAGTTCGTGAGACTGGTATGCTAGTGGACAACACTCATGGTCCCCGTCGTCGTACGGTGCGCACAGATGAGAATGTGGCTGCTGTGGCTTACAGTGTGAGACTCAATTCACGAACATCAACTTGCCATCGATCTCAACATTTCACGCACTAGCCTCAGGAGAATTCATAAAAATCTCGGATTATTCGCTAACCATGAAAAACCGATGAAGGCCACGAAGTCATATTACGGCAGATCTTGAAGAAGACTCGCGAATTTCAGATCGACATATGCCACCGTTGGTGATCGCAAGCGAGCTCTATAAAGCTCACTGCTAAATTTGCCAGCCTGTGGAGGATGACAATGAAAAATTGTCCGTCGGAAGTTAATTAACCGAGATGCTGAATATCAAAAAGGGACTCAGACAAGACTATGGTATATCGTGCGGAACTTCCTAACTAATCAAAAGCCAGAATCGATTTCAAGTCTGCCAAATAGCTTGCACACGTAGATGTTGTTCGCATAAATGGACATCAGTGAAGCTTAAGGAAACATAGACCTAAAAGGCGCTCAAGTGATCTGAGGTTAAGTGAAGTTAAACGCTGCCATCAAGGAAAGATGCCCAACAGCTATGCCTTGTCCAGAACATTTGCCCACTAGTGAGGATTGGAAAGGCACCAGCCCTCAGATCAGACGTAGAATAACTCTTGACAACCGTAGTTTGTTTCGGTTCCAAAGGCAACTGAGAACTGAGTGGAGGAAGAGACGCTCGATGATTCAAAGAAAAACATCTGCCTTCAATTCTTGGTCCCATTTGTGTAAGCAGTGAGTGGAAAAGAAGAGACAACCATAAACTGTATGGGCTGTACAGCGACAGGCTGCAGGGTGGTATTTGTTGAGGCCCAGGTTCATTCCGAGCTATTGCCCCGTCTAAGTAAGTAAGATCGTTCGCTCATCTTTTTATGGCGTAATCTAGGTGGACATATTCGCTAAGACGGCGCTACTATTCGGACAGGAACATTCATTTAGACTTGTGTTTCTAAAATGATATTGACTGTTCCGCAATATTTTGCCACAGGGGATTCGTCAAGTTTTTCACATACCTTTAAAGGTACGCTCTCAATTTCAATCAGCAGTCATCAATATCGATTGGTTAAACCACCCTTGCCAGTGTAAAGCCTTGATAGGTTCATCTATTGCTGTATATTTTAAGTATTAAAATATATTTTTAAACGCCATGTAAAAAACGAATGCAAGTCTCTCATTCCGAATTTATATCTACGTTAGATGTCACTATCAAATGGGCACGCGGTTTGTGTCTTTGATGATACAGCCAAATCGTAAGGCCAAAGCTTCCGTTGAACTTACAAGTTTCATTCAAATTTAATCACCCCTGCCAGTGTTAAGTTTTTGTTTATTTCCATTTATTCGTCTTTAATTAAATTCAAATAAACAATTCGTCACCTGTAACCCTGCAGACAACTGAGTAAACTGCAATCGCAAGGCGAGGGGCCCAATCTGCTTATACGAGTAGCAGCCAACTCAAATTAATTGAGAACAATAAATTACGATATGGCACCTGCGACTGTGACACAATTATACGCGAAAACAAAGTGATAACCGCTTTTCATTAGCAAATAGGGGCTGTGCCGGCATCAGTTGCAATTGCCGTCTAGCGACTGGCTGGTAACTGGAACAAATGAGATGTGACGTGGATGGGATAGTTGGAGCACCTGAACCTTTCACGACGCTCAAGCAATAATGGATACTTGTGGGACCATTAGGGGAGTATGTGTCATGTATCTGCCTTCATCAGTATATATGTATGTACACAAAGATGCTTCAGAGGTTGCTATTAATGCCATAACAACTTAAGTGTGTCGTGTGAGTTTCATTAAAACAGTTTCCATGACATTGCATTGTACGAATCATCTATGCGTGTATCTATGCTCTATGTGTCTATTGCAGGAGCTATTAATTGAGAGATCACGGCAGCTCAAGTAGCTGATTCCTCGAAGGAGGCATTGCTAAAGTGTTTACTTCGCTACCACCCTCAAGTGGGTGGGTTGGAATTTCGCGAAATGAACAGATAAAATACAAGTAATCACCTCGAAATCATAAAGAAAAAAAGTTGCAAAACAGCAGAATATTTATACATAGACGTGAATCAATCTTTATCGGGACGACCAAGGTGATGTTCGTTTCGACTGTGATTGGTGCTTGGGTTTTTACTTTGCGTCACAGATGTTCTTGATGAAATGTAATCTACCCGGACATTTGAAGGGTGTGCATTACTTGATAAGAAATCGGGGCCTCTCGACAGGTGGAACTGTGCCGTTGGAGGAAGGGAGTCGTTGAACTTGTCTAGGGTTAGGTAGGCAGTTCTATTTTCGGAGACTGACCTGGAGTAAAAATAAGTAATTCCGATTGGAAATAAAGGTTTATTAGAGGTGTTAAATCGGGAAGGTAAAAGTAGCCACTCGAAAGGATGCTATTCGGAGGATTTGCCAAATCTATATCTTCATGGGATGTGTGGTATTTGTTGAGCATATGGCAATGGCTTGAAAGCGTTCTCTTTCACATTTAGAAACGGATTTTTAACCGCATCAGGGGGCGTGAAATGTAGCTCATTTGACATGATGGTAAAGTATCAAAGTGCACCATCGATGGCAACTTTTAAAAATTATGACACATTTTAAGGACATCAACTGGATTATTTTCATGCCAAAAAAAGAAGAAAATCATGAAAATCATGAAAAGATTTCATGGCGGAGAAATGTCATAGTCGGGCTGGAGGGTCCTTAATCTGATTACATAAAAAATCCTTCACTTTCAAGAAACTGTTTACTCATGATGTCGTCAAATTAGCACTTTTATATTGGGGTGTAAGCGGCCATCCAACAAAAGGTTTCATATTATGTTTGACCTCATTGCTGAACTGTCAACAATCAGCTAAGGGTGTAATCACTTTTGATAAGTAAGAACTCCGAGCTTGTTAAGGATGTAGGTGATAATTTTGCGGAAACCTTTCGTAAAGTTTACACTATTTTTGGTTCCTTTTCGCAAAACTTTATTTGAAAAAAATTAATTAATAACCTTGACAGGGAAGTGATGTAAAAAATCCAGTTCGTCCGGCAAGGTAAGCTAAAACTACCGCCGTAACTGGGTTTGTGTCTGAAAACTGTGGGTATCCATTCAGATACAATCGCAACCACTACACACTTATAAGGTACAGAAGGCATGAGAATATATTGCACTTTTGCTGAATAGGTGCTTGAAATAAATGAACAAGACAAATTACATTGAGTGATGAGACTCCTCCAGTAAATAGACAAAACTGTCAAAATTAACAATCCACCGACCCAAGAGAAATTTTTGTCGAACCCTTGTTAAGGGTGTCCAGCGCAAAATTTTGAACTTTCAATTTCGAATGTTTGAAAACCAGCGGAGTGAGGTAAGTCGGGGAAGCATCGTTCGAGGTGCATTTTTTGTGAATTTAATAATCGTGATGAGTCATTGGTGGGAAGCACACTGCATATTCGCGGTTGTACAATATTTGAAAACGTTGCAATTTTTTGTACTCACTTCAACTTACGCGGACTAAGTGGTGGAACGCGGACGAGCACGGAACTTATCTGGTCGTGGGTGCAAAGGTTAAGACACAAAAGGACAATGGTGAACAGAACTCCTCTAGGACCAACAACATAAGCAGCGACGACCAATTATGTCACTCAAATTCGTCACGAAATTATGCGAAATCCGCTATTTTGAAAAGAAAAATTATAAATAATGATCCACCCATACAAAATCCAAATCGTGCAAGGTCTAAAGGAAAGTGTCTATCCCTTGCGAGAACTGCGATAGAGAACGTCAGCGAAAACGTTTACATTACCCCAAAAATGGCTCTTTTTAACCAACAAGAGACAGTCACTGCTGAAGTGTATAGCCGAATGATAGGCGAGTTTCAGTTGCCGCAACTACTGTTCCCGGGCACAACGACAGAATCCTATTTCAGCAAGACGGTGCTGCACCACACACGGCTTGGGTCTCGATGGAGAAGCTCGAGGGTTATTTTTCCCGAACAAATCTATCAGCAAGTATGGAGACATACCCTGGCCATCTCGCTCTCCGAACCTCACAGCTCTTATGGAGATGCCTCAAGTCAAGGGTTTACAATAACAATCCACGAACCATTCAGGCCCTGCAGGAGAATATTTGCCGCAAAACTGACATTGAACCAGCTCTTTGTTCACGCGTTATTGTAAATGTGAGGATCTGGCTGCAAGAGTACCTGGGAAGAAACGGGGTCATTTACAAGATACATATTGCTAAAAATAAAATTCGGAACATTTCGTACATTTTCCCAAAATAAAGTATTGCCTCCAATTTTCAATTTTTTATTTGTCTTATTTAAATCTTGAACATTTTCCATTGTACTTCCTTTAGAATACCTTGGGCTTGTTTCCTCATTCTGTTTCGGGCCGATGGACGCAACAACTCTGCCGATCCGGATGGTCGAGGTGTTCTCTTAGCAATTCACAGCCGCTATGATTCCTTGCCGCTTACTTCAACTTCACTAGTGCCTCAATAAGTCTCCCTAAACAGAAACTTTATCTTGCGTACTGTTATTTAGGACCCTCAGAGCCCATACATTGCTACCAACTCGCCGTTGATTTCGTCGACCCCATATTTGATATCACCGAACCCAATGACATGATCATCATCTGTGGCGATTTCATTCTCCCACACCTAAAATGGGCTCAATCCGGTGATGAGACCCACTATATATACAAAAATTGACACGCCTATCTTTGATCCACCCTTGCATCTGACCTTTCTAATTACATGCAGTCCTACACTAAATTTGTACAGCTATGTGAATCACTCTACCTTCGATACCTGAACAGAATGCAATCCTCCCTTATCTCTGACCCCAATAGCTACCCCGCTACAATTCATTTTCGCAATAACTCTTCCAACGAACCCGAAGTAATCGCCAACTTCTTTGCTCATTTCTTCAGCCAATCATTCATCAACCAGGATCTTCCACCCGATCACGACTATTTTCGATATTCGAAAGACCGCCCCCAGATGTCTCTTGTCTAAAATGAACTCCCGACCGAATCGCCGAAAAAATACGCAACTTAAAGGACGACCACTCTCCCGGTCCCGACTGTCTGCCTGCTATAGTTTTAAAAAAGTACGCGAACCATCTTATTTTACCCCTTACCACTCTATTTCAAAGCTCTATCTCTCAAGGACTCTTTCCCAAACTTTGGAAATATCCTTACATCATTCCAGTCCACACAAAAGGACTGAAAAATCATGTGTTCAACTATTGTCCCATTGCCAAGCTCTATGCATACCCAAACTTTTCGAGAGATTCGTTTATGATACACTATTCTTCTATTCTCCTAACCAACATGGATGACTAAAAGGTCGATCGACAACCACTAATCTAGTCAAGTTTGTTTCACAATGTTTGTATACACTCGAAGCTGCCAAAGAAGTAGACGTTGTCGCCATTGACTTCAGCAAAGCCTTTGACAAAATGCCACACCAAATTATTCTCCTCAAGCTCACTGCCCTTGGTTTCTCTCCCGGTTCTATCTCATGGATCAAATCTTGTTTTGAAGATTGTATATATAACGTTATCTTCAGATCTTCTATCTCTGATCCAATTAATGCTACCTCCGGTGTCCCACAAGGTAGTCATCTCGGCCCATTGATATTTATTCTAATAATAATAATAATTATATAGCTTGATTCGCTATATGACCGGCATTATGTTTTTCGTAGAAACAGGTCCACTGGCGATTTGATGGCTTATCTCACAGTAAAGTCGAAACAATCATTACAAAACCTTGTTGAAAGCAATATCGTTACGCTTGATATTTCTATAGCATTTGACAGAGTTTGACATCAGATTCTTTTGCCAGAAATCCATGCTAATAGTATCGATGAATCTGTTCTTCTATAGTATTTTTGTATAGTTTCAAGTCTGATATTCATCATATACGAGGGTGGTCTAAAAAGTTTCCGACCTAACAATATAAAAGTAATTTTTTTTTTATTTTTCTACATAGTCCTCGTGACTCTACACACATCTTCCAGATGCTCCGATCTCTCTAATCCGTCCAAATAGTACTCGGCGTTTTTCTCTGCAAAATCATTGTCTCATTTGACGATAATATCTTGATCAAGATATCTCCATGACTGTCCCAAAAAAACAGTCGCCATCACTTTCCCAGCCGAAAAAACAGTTTTTACTTTTGTTGGAGCCGATTCCCCCTTTGACTGTATTTTTGTTTCGGGCATATAATGGTGTACCCAAGTTTAATCGACAATAATTAATCGGTGCCAAAACTCGGATTTATTGCGCCTAAACTGCGCCAACAGAGCGTTGGAAATGTTAATTCGAACACGTTTTTGGTGCGGCACTCGACGCTTTCTCATGCCTAAACCTTAAATATGTGACAGACACGTTCTTTGGACATTTTTATAGCCTGTGCTATCTCTCTCACTTTAATTTTGCGGTCGTCTAGCACCATTTGGTGGACTTTAGCGAAGTTATCGCCAGTTGTTGCAGTTTTTGGACGACCCGAACATTCATTGCCTCTCATGCTCATACGGCCACGTTTAAATTCAGCTGCCCTAAATTTCACTGTGATAAATGATGGTGCAGAGTCTCCATACACCAAGTCCAACTCATCTTTGATTTGCGTAGGCGTATTGGCATTCAAAAACAAAAATTTAATGATACGAGTACCTCGATACTCAATTTTGTTAATTTTCACAAAAAACGGCTGAAAAAAAAACAACGTGTCCAAAATGGCTCAAATTTTGGTGAGTGACTGTCAAAAGATGCGCAACTATTGTGTATTCACTAGCTTTTATTGCTTCCAAAACTCAATGCTATCTACTGTCACTTAAGCGAACGCTAAGTAATGAGCCATTATCTATGAATGGCACTTTCCATTCTTGCCCTATTTCATCAAACAATGCTCAAGCGAGCTAGCTTTTCAAGTTTGGAAACAAAAATAAGTCGCACGGGGCCAAATCTGGAGAATACGGTGGATGGGGTAGCAGTTCGTAGCCCAATTCGACCAATTTGACCATGACGAGGGCGGAGGTGTGAGCCGGTGCGTTAGCATGGTGGAAGAGCACTTTTTTCTTCGCCAAGTGGGGCCGTTTTTTCTTCAATTCGGCGTCGAATCGGTCCAATAATTTCGCATAGTACAGCCCTGTGACCGTTTTGCCCTTTTCCACGTAATCGATGTGGATCACACCTCGTGAATCCCAGAAAACGGTGGCCATCACCTTTCCGATGGGACAGTCTTCACCTTCTCCGGAGCACGTTCGCCGGGTGAAGTCCACTGTTTCGACTGTTCCTTGGTCTCTGGTGTGTACCAGTGGATCCATGTTTCGTCGACTGTCACACGTAAACAGCGTCAAACACTGCTCTGAAGTGGTGTCACGGTTGCGCTGGTTGTCCGGAGTGAGCAAACGCTGAACCCATCGAGCCGACAGCTTTCTCATGCCCAAAATTTCATGTGGATATGATCCACGCGATCTTTTGAAATGCCTACTGTCTCAGCTATCTCGCGCACCTTCAATCGGCGGTCTGCCAATACGAGATCTTGGATTTTTATCAGGTTATCCTCCGTTTTCGGGGCACCTGGACGTGGCTCATCAAAAACCGGCGTGCGACCACGTTGAAACTCGTTAAACCAATTTTTGATGATCGCCATCGAAGGAGAAGAGTCACCGTACACAGCGTCCAAACGCTCTTTGATTTCGCTGTGCGATTTCCCTTCCAAAAACGAGAATCGAATCAGCGACCGATATTGCTCCTTTTCCATTTTTCTAAAATCCGCGGACACTCCCGCTTCCACACGCGGTCAAAACAAAACTACGAGTCCGATCCGGTATCGAATTCTACTTGAATGTACTACACGATAGTATGTTGCTCTTGCGATACTGGCGCCATCTAGCGGTGAGGCTAGGTACTTATCGGACCACCCTCGTAGGTATGTATGTATATTAAAAAATAGGTATCTGCTGCAGAATCACTATTTTTGTAGTAAGTTTTCACAATCTTAACATCTTCAAGAGTTTTCAAGCGTTCCATATTATAAAATAGTCAACTTAAGGCTAAACAAATATAGTCTTGGATGGCGATTTCATTCGACATATGTGTTTGAAACAGGAATGTCCAATCTGAACCGGAAACTGGATAATTGCAACATGTACATCGACTAACAATTCGGTGTATTGCAATGGGCCATATTTTTCGAAACTAGTATTGGGGCGACCGCTTAAGTTAATGGATTATTGAGTTACCAAACGATTTTGATTGATTTTTTTTTCCCTGAATTTAGTATTTAATAATATTTAGAAATCAAGAGCTATGGCGCATATTTTATGGATGGGTAAATATTGTATTTTATTACGTCCCTCAGACCGTTGTTCTGTAGGCTAAAATAAAAATATCACAACTTTTCATAAAAATTTTGTACTTTTTTATCATTTAAAAATGACACCTTTAATTGGATGGTCCCCTCCATGTGGGTTCACAAAGTAACAGTTATTTTGTAATTTCATGGCTTATACTAATCAGATCTTTTCGTTGTACTTGGCATGCTAAAATATGGGATGAGGGTGATGAAAGTGAAATAAAAACGATGAAAACCCAATGAAACCCAAGCATTAACGCCCGATTAAAACGTTTAAAAATGTTAGTATCAGGTGTGCAAACGGGAATATTTTTGTGGTTTTTTTTCCCAAAATTTGGAGCTTTATTTCAATAAAATCGTTACAATAAAAACTAATTGCGCTTTGGGAAAACTGCACATCTTTTAGGTAAACCCTGAATCAACCCAGTATTTGGCTTCTTCGAAAGATCGGAAGTGCTGCTCAGTCAGGCCATACGTAATCGATTGTACACGACTGTGTAGGCACGACCTGGGTAACATGTAGCTTAGCGTTGTCGTGCTACAAAATCCTTATTGTATTGTCGCCGCTTTTCATTCAATGCTTGGCTCAGACGTATTATTTGTGTTAGGTACCGAGAGTTGCCACAACAGAACCCCACGCTGGTCAGATTAGATAGCATGAACCTCAATCAACTGGTATTTAACTTGTTCGTGAATGTTGAGGCCTGACAGTATAATGGGGAAAACCCTTCCTTTGTGGAGCAGCAGTTGAATCGTGAAAAAAAAACGCCGTTCCCCCTATTCAACACCTATTGGATCAAACCCAAGGGAATAGCTTGTGGAATTATGGCCAAGGCTTCTGCAAGTTCTAGTAGTGCTCGACATGTAACTGCGTCTTCAAACTATTTCATCGGTGTGGAAAGCTCTTTTTCTTCCACAAAGCAAAAAGTTTGCGACCTGACACAGAGACGGCGTTCCAATCCGCAAAAAGTTAGGTTTCCTGCACTTTGCATTAGTTTGTATGACAATTTTCATCTTGTTCTTTTAAGTAATTTGTTTCACAAACTCGTGGGTTAGACCCCTAGCTTGTTTTTCGACAAGGTAGATAAACTTGAATATCGTGCGGTCATTGGCAAACGATATTGGTAGCAATCTTAGGACCAGTCCCCATGATAGAGGTCACATGTGTCCACTACTATACGCCAGAAATGAAAAAGCAGTATAAGCTGCGGGTGGAAACCGTGTCTTTAGCTCCAATAAAAAAAGCGAAGTCGATCGCATCTGCCGGAAAGGTCATGGCCAGCGTGTTTTGAGATGTGTAATGGATCCTGTTAAGTAACTACCTTGCAAAAGTCAAAACAATTACGGCGAATGTTACTCTAACCTTCTTGGCTAGCTGGATGCCAAAAAAGAGGCTTGGCTTGAAGGCGAAAAAAATCATCTTTCACCAGGACAGCGCACCTATAAATGTACAAGGCTGCGTTGGCGATGGGAAAACTGCGAAATCTGTGCTACGATTCGATCGGCTACCATCTCTTATTTTCCTACCCTCAGACTTCCATCTGTTCCTAAATTTGAAAAAAATCCAATGAAGAAGTTGAGAGAACCCTAGATGAACAATTTCACAGAATCTCTAGAATCTCACTTCGGGGAAGGAGAGCTGATGTTGGAGAAATGCTGGACACGTGTGTTGAAGTTAAGGGAAATTATGCAGAAAATTGAAATTTTTTTAACTGAAAATCGCAATCTTTTATTCTCAGGTCAAGAAGTTTCCAGCTTAGCCTCGTGCCAATCGGATCCCCACCGTAATCTTATATATTTTAAATCTTTCTTAAAGGTTTCACGTACAAACGGCTATATGACGCCGATGAAAATTCACAAATGTAGTGACAAGGAGATGTTGATTTACGCACATGACATTTCTGACCAGCATGTTTCCGCTAACGACATCTATAGGAAAACGGCTGATTTCTATTTGTAAGCCCGATATTTCGATTGACTTTTTTGTTCCGAAATTTCAAGATTTTGTACAGAATCAAAGGCGAACAACAATGCAGATGGATTTAAAAGTGATGAATTATGAGTGTTGGGATATGACGTCGGAAATAAGGTTTAAGCATTGCAGTGAAGGTATTCCGGTCCTCCAAGACCGACAATAGATTGTCAATATGAAGCTCATATGATAGAGTTAAATGATTGATCCACTTGAATTGTTGATAGAGTTAAATGCTATACCAACGACTGAATTCAAGAAGAGCTAGAAAAAGCGCGCACTATCAAATGGTTATTGCTTTGAAGGACATAGTACTGATGTTAATTTTTGAACACACCTTGTAATCCATTCTGATTCTCTAAGCTAAATCCAATAAGAATCATTGGCACCCTTAAGATTTCAAGCTCAGCTAAAAATCGAAGTAATACATGCTGCCTTTCGAATTGTATTTGGTTATAGATATGTTCTAACGATTTTTTCATACCCAGTATGTGATAGGGGTAACAAATGAGTTCACATTTGGTTTTATGCCTTGTGTTGTCACTATGCCAGCATCTCCCCGTTTTTCTCTAAAACGATTTTTTATCGATTTATAAAATAAACTCGTCAACACATTTGCATGCATTTTGCGCAATTTGTTTGCCAAATATTCCAGATTCCATGTGCACGATAAAAGTGTGCCATTGTCAAAAGCGCTATAAAAATGACCACATCATCACCCTCCTCCGCTTCATCACCCTCCTCCGTTCGATCACCAAATATATGTTCTCGGCACACTTTCCAAATGCTCCATCAAACAACCCAAAACGATGTTTATTACGACACGAAATACTTAAAAAATCTATTCCGAAATATAATTGCGATCTTACGAGCTTTTCTATGTCAGTGACCTTGTTTTCAGGAGATCATAAAACTCAGCTTAGATAAATGAAAGCAGTCTTCAATATTTTTAAATTTGTTTTTTCTTTATTCACAAACATAGAATAGATATAAATAGTATAAGATTTCTTAATAGCTACAAGTCTCCTCTTACATACTCTACTTTAGTGTTTCTCATTGTTTTGGAATAGATAACATAATTACGTCTCAAAATTATCGAATAAAACCAAAAATGTAAACAAAAAAAAAATACTTAAAATCGAAAAACAGGAAAAAAATAGTAAAGGACTCGTGGTATCATTGGCTCGCTCAAACAAGCACACAGCAGAACTGCCCACTTTGACAATCGGTTCCGGGCCTGACCAATTGCCTGGGACATGTCTCTCTGCACTGACCCATATGCTGTCGGCATGGAGCTGGCCTTACGGGCACTTCACAGACATACACAAAAAAATTGTTATTTAAAAATGTAAATGTTAATTGAATTTAGTAAATCATTAATGAATTTCAGAGTTTTTTACGTTCATAACAGCATTCGACGCCTAGATGTTGGCTGGACGGGCATAGTCCACGCTTCCATGTGGTACTCAAGCAGTCACGATTGTGTACGCATAGGCCGCCAAGCATAATACAATTCGCGTCGTTTTTGTAGATTTTAACTCCTTGAAGCACTGAAAGGAAAACCAAAATCAGTTTTTGTTTTAGTAAGCTTCTTTAGAAAAAAATCAAGAAATAATAAGTCAGGAGAAACACTTGGCACTAAATAGCCAATATTCAATTGCGTTCAAAACTTAAAAAACAAAAAAAAAAACCGAAAGAACCATACTAAACAAGTAAAAAAGAAATAAACCTTGGTCCTTCAAGGCTCTCAGTTAGCGTATCATAAGCCTATGCAAGTTGGCAAAATTGTTTATCAAAACGTTTCAGAAATTAAGAAGCACATGACGTTGGGCTACATCCACCCGGTTGGTATTGAACTAAATATTTGAAAACAGTTTTTCAATTTTAATTTAATTGAAGCAAAAAAAGTTCAATTCGAGAAGATGCCTTGGCTAGAGGCCCAATAGCTAATGGAATACGATTTTTTTATGAATTTTTCATTTTATTGAATGGTTTGCGATTGAAAATTCTACGGAATTTTTATGGCACAAATATTTTTTTTGCAGAATGTACAATATCAAAAGCTATTTCAATGAGCCAAACGTTTTTTTTTTATAATTTGTGCAGGTTCAAGAGTGTACGCTCTTATGGTGTTTTTCACACAACCTGGACGGGCTGCAGATGGTTTGTGTCGAACCTCCTTGGGTGGTTGTCCTAAATAGGACTTTTTGATTAGACTAAATTTGCGTTGGTTGTACATAGTTCAGAGTGACTCTTTTGTTTTCATGTCATTAAGGTGTTATATTGGAAATGCACACACAGAGTATGAATTTTGAAGTGATCTTATGCTGTGAGTGTTATTCCTTCGTGAGCACTTTTTGGGCACCTCTCATTCACAACTGATGTTGTTGCACTGTTTTCCGTATAGGAATTGTTCTTGACTATGGACGGACTTGAACGCCTTCAGACCTTCGGCTCAACAGTCTGTGGTGATACCATTGCACCACATCCACCCCTGAAATAAAAACAGGAAGTGTCATTAGGCACCATGGTTCAATTGTCAACATTCAATTATAATTTTTTTGAGAAGCTGGAAAAAGAAGGATAATGTAAAGTGTGAAGATGGAAGTTCGTATCACTTTTGGCCATCATCAACCCACTTCTCATATGCATTTTCAATTTAATCGATCAGCTTGGACGTCTTGGGCAAGCTAGTTATGTTAAGACTTATATTGG
This sequence comes from Merodon equestris, assembly GCA_958301585.1. NCBI lineage: Eukaryota > Metazoa > Arthropoda > Insecta > Diptera > Syrphidae > Merodon > Merodon equestris. The sequence continues at coordinate 94,601,158 of OY284417.1, read as the reverse complement.
ACTTGGTCCGGCCATGTCAGTTGAAAATATGGCCATCGTAACTGAAGATCGACTGAACACCCAGGTGCGACCATTTCGGTACGATCCCAAAAACTGGGCCTGTCTACAGCCATTTTGCACCATATTGACCCTTATGCTAATAAAGTCGCAGACTATTCAACGATCATTGGGTGATGGAATTGGATGATCATGACCAAACTTATTCTAAGTGATGAGGCTCACTAACACAACGGGCTAAGACCGTCAACATTTTTACGAACATGGTTCTGTTGTGATCGTTTCAGTGAATATATTGCTTAAGCGAACGATACTGACCATCATAGTTTTCCCTCAAATATGTGATATGGACGTGTATGGTGTTATTCAACTCCTCGAGTCATTTTCGCTTGTAAAAGAATTCGTCTACGCCAATACTTCGCTAACGATTCATGCACAAGGAAATATTTAAAAAATGCGTTTATTTTTCGATAGATGGCTTTATTAATCCATTTCGCGTTATATAGGTCCTATCGGACGTACACTAGATGGTCTTCGAATGATGAACATTCATACTAAAAAAAACTTCTCTGACAGTTCTGTGATTGGTTTACTCAGTATTGGTTGAGGGTGCATGACAGGACAGATGGATACTACCTTAGTGAAAATATGCCATACTTTCGAACTTTTCGTTGACATAGGTTAAAACGCAAGCCTGGTGACTGAAAATGGGAAGTGTGTTTATGGTACTGCTACTAAAACAGGCAATAAAGTGAAGTTTTGGTTTCGACGATTCCGTTCTAATTTTTTCGATGTCAAAATTGCACCATGGTCTGAAAGGTCAACTATCCAAAATGTTGATAAAATCATAAAAATCGTCAAGTCTCATCGTCATGTAAGCACTGTTTCCATTGCCCAGGAACCTAAATTGCATAAAAACCTTTTCGAACCATTTGACTAAGTTTTGATATAAAAAGAAAAAAAAATCTCACGCTGAATCTCAAGAAAATCGAAAACTTTCTAAAACGGATGGTGATCTTTTACGATCACTTCAAGCAAAAATGGTCGTGGTCGAATCGTGATGCGCTGACGCGAATGGTAGCCAAGCTAGTATTGAGGGCAAGGAAGGTTTTGCTGCGTGTTTGGAGAATTCGGCAGGGAGTTATCCACTAGGAGCTGCTTTTCTATCGCAAAATTCTTAATTCGGACCTGTAGTGTCAGCAATTGGGCCGTTTGAAAGAAGCCGGCTTTGGCCAATAGGGGATTAATTGTATTCCATTAATACCACGTTAGCGCACGCGCATGGATACTACTGACATAAACTCAGGGAGCTTGGTTTTGAGGTCCGAACCTAGTCCGGACCTTTCATAGTCACCTGTTCCTGTCCATGGAGATTTTGGTGTTGAAAAATTCGCCGAATAGGGGCGATGGCTTCTATGAGAGATGAATGGCAACAAATTATAGAACAAAACGGTGCATATTTGACCTTAAACGAATCATTCTAACTATGATTTGTAAAGCCTAATTTAAATTTACTTAGCCATATATAGTATACAACGATGTGAAGAAAAATTTCATCAAGAGAATGACTATTTGACAGATGTTGTGGTTCTTTGGAATAAAATCAACAAAAAATCATCACTTTTCACAAAAATTTAGCTTTTTTCCAATCCATTTAAAATGACACCTCTTGTTGGATGGCGGTATAATATTAATGAGGACAAAGATTTTGAATTGTTTCTTTGAATTTGAATTCAATTACTAAAATAACCCACGATAAATCGAATATTTAAATATTTATTCATAATTAAAAATTGATTTTCACTCATAAGAGTATTAATATTTTTTAGTAATGAACAGGTAGAAAAAAATTAAAAAAAAATCAATCAACCCATCTAAAAAAACGTACATTCGATGATTTTTTTTGAAAGGTTTTAACTTTATCTTTTATTCAAGAAATAATAATGGAGTAAAACTCCCGACCGTTTTAAAAATAATTTCGGGCATCAACTACCCTTTGATTAAAAAAAAAATAATAAATTTCTAAAAAATAATATAATAAGGGCTGATCAAGCCTACTGATCTAAGACAAAAACTTTCTTCTGATTTAAAAGCAAAATTGAAAAAAAAAAAAACGAGCTAGACCTATACATGTGCTTGCTTCCGCTTTTTACAAATCAAAATCGATAGATAAATAAACATTTCAGAAATAGTAATTTAAATATTATTAAAAAAATCATTTCAAAAAGATAATTATTCCAATTATATAATTTAATTAGCAGAAAAATATTTTTGAATAATTTATATGCATTTATTAATTTTCACCTTTTTGCCACCTTAACTTTATCAAAATAATTTTAAATGAAACGTCCAATAACCGCACATATTTCAAGGATTGCATAAAAAACAACAATCAAAAAACGTCACTCTATTGCTTTTATTTACATTTCCTTTTCAGTGCTTCAAGAATGTCATGGCAAAGTGGTGACATTATGATAACATTTCACTTCATCACAATCCCACTCAAACTAGTCACTGAAAGGCCCTATTTCCATAGGAATTCAATCAAAACCAAGCACTACGAAGACGACACCGCATTCGCGTTGACTTTCTGCCCAAACTTACTGTGCGTATCATATTGAACCTCATTGTCGTCAATGTCCCCTGCGATCCCACTGATGGCGATCACCACAATCAATGCAACAGCTCCTATCAGCGTTTTGACCATGATTTTCACTTTTTATTGTTTTGTTTTTAAATATGATTTCAATCAGATATTGGAGATTCGCCTTGTCGCGCTCTTAGGTAATTGTTAACACTTCACTTGTTCGTTCTCAACTGAGCGTTCTGAAATCCGGACCGATTCCTTTAAAGCGACTTTCAATTATTACTAAAAACAAACAGCAAAAAAAAAAATCGAGTAGAGAGGCGAAAAAAAAGAAGAAATAAAAATCGTTGTGTTGTGCGCGCTTTCCGATTATGATTTCAATTGTGATTTCGCCAAGCGGCCAAGACAACACTCACACCGCCGCCGCCATCGTTGGCTGCCGCCGCGCGTTACTTTCGCCATAACCGCAACTCAGTGGTGGCGTGGGGCACAAATGCCACAATAAAAGAAAAAACAAAAAAACAATTCGCAGTCGGAATTCGGTTTAATTGTGAGCGATGCACGAGTTTCGAAAATTAGTTTTGGCTTATTAAAACGAGAATGAGCCCTAATTGACCCGCTGTAGTGGTGCGGGGGCGCCGGGGGAAAAATAGGAAAAATTTGCGAAGAGGAAGTAGCTGGCAGACGGCCAAAGCACTGGTTGTACGAGTATCTCTAATCAGTCTATGTGTTGTCTGTATGGGTTGCGTATACTATATCTGCTCGTATTGTGAGCTTGAGTTTTGAGATTAACGGTCGGCCTGTGTGACAGCACTGGGAATGGGAAGATGCGGTCATGTGTGCGGTCTCTTGAGAAATGGGCGAAATGTTTGCCGGACATCTGGTGGCTTGACGGTCAGTGGGAAGATACGAATAATTTATTTGCGCATTGACATTGGCGCTTATGCAATTCGACACTGTCCATGTTTTCTAATTGCGTTCTAGAGGTTCGTCGTAAGCCTCCTCCGTCTAGTGGATGCTCTCGAGTAAATAACTCGCTCGTTGTATGACATACATAAACGCGATGCAATGCATTTGCAGAGCATCATCTCTTCAAATTTGCACTTGAATACCATTTAAGGACAGGCGTCCGCTACCAATATGGGCAATGCACATCCCATTGTATCACTTTAAACAGATCACGTTTGAATCATCAGAAATCGCCGATAACGATTTCCCCATTCCAATGCACGCACATTACAGAACGCACCGTCCACTTCCAGTTGCCTTGTCGATTGTGTAATGACCGTATGACGTTCTCGGATATATGAACGAGTACGTACATAGATATGTAAGTATGTTGGTAAGTTGCCGACGTCATTTTTAATTGCATCGTTGATTCGGCATTGTCTTGGAGCGCTTGCGGATAACATGCACAATGCGAATCAATTAAGAGTGTCACATGCGTTCCGAAGCGGGCTTTCGGTTATGGTCGATTAGTCATGGGTTGTTGTTGAGTTGCGCCTCGAGCGATTTAATCTATGACCGTGTATGTCCATTTGGGAACCAGTTACTCTGCAAAGAGGAGCATGATTGAGTTGAATTTGGTGATAACTAGTCACGAGCTGCTCTTTACTGGCTGCACTTTCGTTCGATTCAGTTTGTCGATGGGGGTTAATCAAAGTTTGTTCACAGATTGTCTGCTCTGTTCCGCTTCGTCGTCGGAAATTCTCTTCTTTCTTGGGTACTTGTGCGGATTGATTGTCGAATTGTAGCTACTTTTTGCAAAGAATAATATTCGGAATAGGTGATGTCGTTATGTCGTAATGGTGTTCCTGACTGAAGAGTGGAACGAATTTCTTCAATAAATTCTGTTTAATCTGACAGGTATGCTTTGATCTAAAGCTGGATGCATGGAGTTAAAACAACTGAGTCGGAAAAATTTTAACAGTCACAAAAAAGCTAGAATTTTTGGAAAAATATTTTACCATTCTTTAATGTTCTCTTAGTAAAATTGGGTGCAAAAAAATAATCGCCAACCATGCCAAAGCGCATGTAACATATTATTGCTGACCAATCAACTGGCAGTTAACAATGTGCAGTCATATTTACCAAAAAAATCACGAACTTGCAAAATTCCCTAGACTTCTTGAACAAATGGAAAAATAAACGAAAATGTGATAGAAAAATGCCGAATAGTATCGATTACTTGACTAATATTGTTTGTATTAATGACCTTTTTTTTTGTGGACTAATTTAAAAATGATGTCATATTTCATCAGTAATACGTAAAACATAAGCTGGCCTAAATTGATTCACTCTATTGGAAGATGCTAACATTTTTGCAAATTTTGGCAACTGTTAGTTATCCTATGATACTTGTGATGTAAGCCGATAAAGAATACAAGTCAACAGTCATGGAGTGGTACGTGGTAAACCTTAAAGTGACTATTTTTTTACAGAATAATTCGTCAGTGATTCTGGCGTCGATTTCAGGACAGTCATAAGCCAACTGTCACCTATTCGTTTATCGGTTTATCTTGAAGAAACTAGGACGACATATGACTGAAAACCCTCGTAGGCCTCTTCACGATGCAAATATCACGGTTGTCGCCAAAGAGGTTGCGTATGGGATATCAAGATCAAGACGACATGAGACGCAATTGGCCAATTCATGCTCGTTTCTGCAACACGCTTTGCTCCCTTTAAAAGTGCCATTACCCACTATCAACAGGCCGTCAGGCTCTCCTGAATCTCAACGACGAAATAGATCATTTTCGGTCGAAATACATTATGAGCCACGAGGCTGATTTTCATCTGAACAACCTGAATTCACGTTTCCGCAGCACTGAGTAGCATTCCCAAAGACCGTCAGTGCATGGTGCGGGCTTGTCATCAGGTATAATTTTTAAGAAGATTTCGGTGACTAATGAGCGATACAGAATCATGATCAATGAGTTCTTATTGGGACATTAATGAATTTTGACTGGAAGGCATGGTGCAGTGACACATATTGGACGGCAAAATCGTGCATTTTTTCGTCACTGCTCTCAAATTCTTTCACATTGTTTCAAAGCTTCGCTACGGCCTTGTGTTAACGTTGGATTTACACATTTTAATAGCTCACATTGGCTAACTTTTGTGTTGCTTCTTCAAAGTTAATTGATTCTTTGAAGTACGTGTAAATCTTTTGTTCGTGGACATCAAAATTGAAAATATATTTTGAATACCTGCTTTAAAATAAATACTTTGCAACTGCTTGGAAGCTGCAAAGGTAGTGCTCACAAAAACATTTTCGAGCTGCAGATCACTACTTTTGAGTAGTGTTAGTTAAATCTATGAGAGGATAATACATAAAAGAAAAATTATTGTAGAATATAAATGAATATAATTCCTTGCCAAACGAACAATTTATTACATTAAAAGATATTCCCTCAGGTATGCCACAGGGTTCCGTATTCAGTCCAAATTGCCTTAAGCGCCGACGACACTGCAATTTTTTGCACCAGTTTAGTGCATTTAACTTCTATTCCCATATACCTATATATCTCTAATAGATACTAATATCGAATGGGGAAGGAGTGCAAAATAACTTGGAATTTATCTACATAAAAGATAAACGTTAGGGAACATGTGCCTGAAAATATTAACAAAATAAATAATGCCACCAGGATGTTCTACACCTTTATCAACTGAAAGTAAAACAAACTTATAATATTGTACGTAATATGAAGTTTTTTTATAAGACGGTTGTCCAGTGTGCAACTGCGTGAACAGTCCTTTAAAACGACTCTAAATAAAATCAAAATAAAGGATTATAAATGATGGTGAATCTACCACGATATCATTCGATTTTCATCAGGTAGCGAATGTTGGAATACGGAAAATGAGGATGCTAAAAAAATCGCAGACGATTTTCCAACTGTCGGACTTACTAGTAAAATTCGTTATTCCGTTTTCGTAATAATTTATTTTAAGCTGCTTAAGGGGGTATTCTAGTGTAGAGGAGTGAATTTTAGGAGATTTTGGAAGTATTGTAGAAAAAAGACAATCGATATTTTTACTATCCATTTTCTTATGGGTTATTTATTAACATTACAAAAATACAGAAAAAAATTTAAAAAATAAAAAAAGTTAAAAATTCAAAAAATGAGCAGCTGATGAAGTGGGGGGTCTCAAAAAATTGGCACACGATTCCAACCCTCCTAGCAATCCGAAAGAAAAAAAGATTATTAATCTAAAATAATGTCGCAATGTCCGGAACTACGGAAAAGTTAAAGAAAAAAATTTTGACAAAATGGCGGCTGCCTGAAAAAAAAGAAAATTTTATACGACTTTTTTTGACTTTTGCGAATTTTGAAATTTGAGGGTGCGGATAGTTCCGGGCGAAGACAAGTGTATAAAGAAGACTCTCAAAAAATTTCAAGTTAATCGGTCCAGTAGAACTTGAGAAATCATGGGTATCGTTTTGAAAAAGACAGTTCCGAGAAAAACGCGTTCAAAGTTTTGAGACAAGTCGGGCCGGAACCGATGCCACGTCACTGAAACGGCTATAACTCATGAAATAATAGGAATTTTGAAAAATCGTTTTAATGGCATATTCTTGAATGTCTAAAGTTTGGAAATATGAAAAAAAATTTTTTTGATTTTTTCAAAATTCTACACTAGAATACCCCCTTAATAGGGAATAAATTCATGGTGCCAATAATGCAGCAATATCCTGACATGTCATAGGTTTAAAAATGATTAACCAAAATCTGGTTGAACTGCATATTTACCTATTCCGTTTCGCAAACGTTTGACATCAATAAGACGTACAGCAGATGGTGTCCGTATTGTAGAGCTTCTTCTATATTTGCGATAGAAAGGATTTCGATCTCGCTTATGTTGATTTTGGATGCTTGTGTTGACCACTCCGTTTCTCGTGATTTGACAGGCTCGTACGATCTCCCTGATTTCTTCTTTAGTGATCGTAATCCCGTTGATGATATCCTGTCCGAGTCTTACCTGCTTGAAGGAGGCTATCTAGTTAGTGGTGCATCGATATCTTAGTAGATCTCTCGCATGATTTAGCATCCTCTTGTTGATCTTGTATTGCTGGTTGCTATTGTTGATCAGAACTTCTTCATTTAGCATTGATTGAGTAGATAGTGCAATTTAATGTCGTTACATGTTTTTGTCTGGGGCTACCGCTGATTTATGACCGCATCACAATACGGCGTTCGAGCTTTTGGGCTTTTCAAAGAGTAGGAACAATGAATTCATTCGGAATAACACGGAATCCGACCTCAGACGTTGCCTCGGCTAATATCGTAAGCTCGAGCTCAACGCCGAAGTCTAGCTACTGTTTAGAAATTCCTAGGTCACGCGTTTGACATATACTTATCGTAAGTCGGTCCAACGCCTGTCAAAAGCCCTAGCGCTTCAACGGCCATTATGGTGAGATCCAGTTCGACTTATAAAACGCAGTTGTTTAAATGTCTTATATAAAATAATGTTTCGGATAGAGTCCTTTACGGCAAAACCATTCATGATAGTGCACCTACCTACAGATTACTTGTTCGCAATTATTTGGTCAAAAACAACACTTCACCCTCCATGTTTGCCACACATTGCCTCGCGTGCTTGTTTTCTGCTTCCAACAATTTTTCAAAACGAATTTGAATTTTATATAAATTCAATAAAATACGCTTTTAAAGTTTATTTAATATTTTGATATGGCTGCGTTTAGGAAGCACTTTGGCTTTCAGTCGATCGACAAACGAGTTGCAGGAATCTTCTTCAACACTTTAATATTTTTTAGTGCTGACCTTGGTCTGCAATATGAAAAATTCATCTCAGGATTGCGAAGGCTATTGTTTCGACGAACTGAAGCAAATTACATTGTTGTTTTTACTACACTTAGTTGAGGCATGCTTGTGCTAGTGAAGAACCTTGCTTGAACGATCATTCTCCCTCAAAGAGAATCGTGGTTACCCAAAGTTTTAAAGCACCTTCCAAAACACTTTTGCAGTCAACTGTTCATCCTGACGCTCCTGTTCAACAATACAAGCGTCGGACATTAAAAAAGAGTGGCAAGTAGTTAACTGCATTATCAATCGTAGATCCAAAAACAATAATGAATCTATTAGCCTCGAAATACATAATACAATTGTATGTGACCCTGTAATTGTTGCTAATGAATTCAATGAGTTTTTTGTATCGATTTCAAATCGGTATCCGATATGGGACTACACCAAACTTGCTTGAATTGTTCTTCGCCTCATCTAGTTAATAGGATAACTTGTAATAGTTGCTTCGTTTTAACCCTAATTCTGGTCTAGAACTATTACAAACAATTAACTCCTTAAACAACTCAAATTCTTGTGGCGAAGATGGCATTTCCAATTACATCCTTAACAGTATAGCTTTAAACGTTGTCGATATTTTAGCCTATCTTTTCAACTTAAGTATGTTCTTGGGTATCTTCCCTGAAATATTAAGATAGGCAATAGTGATTCCCATATTCAAAAAGGGTAACAAAAAAGATAAGACGAACTATAGGCCAATTTCCTTTCTTTTCGGATTCTCAAACATATTTGAGAAAACCGTAAAATGTAGGGTTTTGAACTTTATAATTAAATATAACTTTTTCAGCAAGTTTTAATTTGGTTTCAAAGTAAACTCTTCCACTGAAGACGCTCTTCTTAATTTCTGTCAATACATATACGAGTATAAGGGATTTGCGCCGGTCTCTTCGTAGATATATCGAAAGCGTTTGACGTGGTAAATCAGAAATTTCTTTTAGATACATTATATCCCTTGTTTTTCGAGATTTTGTTTTCGACTGGTTTACTTCCTATTTGAGCTATGAAATCGGAAGCAAAAGGTAAAAATTGGTGATACACTTGGCGGATCTAAGATTCTCAACCTCGGCGTTCCTCAAGGATCTGTCCTTGGGCCATTATTGTTCTTAATATATGTCAACTCAATCTTTAGTCTTCCCTTTGTAGGTAAATTTACATCCTTCGCTGATGATTTTGCGTTAGCGTATAGTTTGTTTAATCTACTCGCGGACATCAACCATGACCTCCATCCGTTAAGAGTCTGGTTCGCACAACACAAATTAATTGCAAGCAGTAAAATTAAGCTAAAGCTGCACATTCTAGTTTCCACCGAAACTCCAGAGGTTGATATAGTGTTTCACTCAGCTAGTTGTCGTAAATTTAGCTTAATAAATTGTGGATGTAGTGCTTGGTACAACGAAAGTCTTAGCTGTGACGACAATTGCTTTTCAATTGAAATAGTCAGGAGCTATAAGTACCTAGGAATCATAATAGACTAAAATCTTTGTTGGAATGAACACATATGCTTTTTGAAACAATATTTGCTTACCACCTTAAGATATTTCTACAAGCTAACCATGTACTGTTCTTCAAGTATCTTAAAGAATATTTATTTCGGACTTTTCCATTCAAGATTGCAATATGGCATTCATTGCTGGGGTGGAACGCATTTTAATAAAATTCATCAATTATCTGTTTTGCAAAAATATGTTGTTCGGAAAATATGTTTCTCATCCCGCCGAGCCGGCTCCTTTGTTTTATTTAATAAGCTGACAATTCTGCCAGTTAGACACTTATACTTTTATAAAGTATTGAGGATTTTTTTTATTAGATGCGCCTACTTACAGAGTCCCTTCAACGAAACTCATAATCTTCGTAGCAATATCAGTTCTCAAGTTACCATTCCATATTTTCGTACCTCCCTCTCGCTATAGAAGTTTTTATTCGATTGTTTCCTGTAAATTATTTAACTCCTGAAGACATTAAGAATATCAGAACGTTAAAACAATTTCTGTGTAAAGTAAAATTTTGGCTTTTGAATATTGACCATAATCAAATCGAAATTTTGTTGCACTTCATTGCCTAATCTATTTTGCTTTTTTTCTGAATCATACGATCAAACTATTCATTACCTTTTTATATTATAATATACTGTTCACCCTGAATTATCGTAATGATGTGACATTACCCCTATTTATTACTAAATATAGATGTCACTAACTATTCTCAAATCATAATAATAAATATAAAAGTTAAATTCTAAGATCATATATATCATGTATATCGAATTTTGAGAATAAAGAATATCAAACGAAAAAAAAAAAAAAAAAGTTTAACAGCTCCTCTCTGTAACAGCGGCCTCTGTTTTCGCCGTTCAATTTCAGTTCAGTTCAGTTCCTCGAATTTCTCTAGACGAAGTTTGTGTATGAGTTTAAACTGTCCATCGACATTCCATCTCTTACCTCTTTAATTGTTACAATCGGAGAATGGTATTCGAAAATACTAAGCCCTTGCACGGTCACAGTTAGTAAAAAGAAAATATACGAGTATGTATTCATCATGAACCGAAGTTCCCTTCCTTTTGGAAGCCTATGTTAAGATTATAGGCGACCTAATCGTGGTACGAATTTAAGAGATCTTCGATCTCTCTAAATGTTCCCTTGGATATCCGGATTTTGCTACTTCGGATCTAGAATGGTGTACGGTGCTTTCCTGTTAACAGTTATATGCTCTCAGGTAGGGTGTTCTGAAACCATAAATATCGGCCGATGAAGAAAATATATTAAATTAAAGGCTGGTCTCTGCTTGGGCGCCAGTCAAAAGAAAAAGTTGAACACAAAAAATAACCAACTTACAATCAGACCTTCACTTTTATTCACCTTTTGCAAAAAACTTCGAACATGCTAAGTTTTTGTCATTTGTAAAATTTTCTTAGCTTTTATTATTCATTTATGTTCATTAAGTTATTAAATAAGTCGAAGGACATAATTTTAAGAACGTGCTGTCTGCTTTACAGTGCCCACACAGGGCCAGTAAGGTAATATTAATTAGATAAGGTAATTAAGCTTAGACTTAAGCAGTTTTGTCTAAAATAAGTTAAAGTTAGATATAATAAAAAAAAGGTTAGAAAAAAAAACCTCGAATATATAGAGCCATCCAACAAGGGATGTTATTTTAAATCGATAGTAATTTTCAACATCTGTCCATTTCCGTCTCATCCTTTTTCCTCACTTTTGTGGCTCTGGTGGAGCATATGCGTATACGTTATTTTTACCTTTTACCTTAAAAAAAATGTCGAAATGGCACAATATTTGCTGCCCATTGAAGTCTTACCTTCTAGAAATAATATGTCCAAAAAAATTGTCCCATATAAAGCTTTTGCTTCACTAGTTTCGGGCCATGTTACCCGGCCATACTGAAAATAAACTTCGTCCATGTTTATAGCGTCCCTTGCGGATAGAGAGGTTGTTTCAATATTTCGCAAAATGAGACAGTTTTGTTCTTATCTGATAAGCCTGATCACTCAGAATGACTTTGCTTAAAAAATCATGATGATAGAAAGTCTCTGTATGTAGTCTAATATTTAATTCCAGTGCCAACTCGTTCTTTGAAGCTTTAAATATTTTATTTTTTTATTTTATGCTAAAAATCGTGAACAGCCCTATGATCATCTCGTAAAAAAACGATAGTTATGGCGACGATAGCTTCAAATGTACTCGTGTTAGAGTCTTCCTGTCACTTACCTTTCCAAGGGTTCAACATTTATCTATTAAATCCACCGTTATGTGAGAAGATGATCAAAAACTCCGGCTTTTTTAACTGTTTTTCTAATAAATAATTACTTTTATTTATCAAAAATCATCGCAATGATACCTGAATGTTGACAATTCAATTATGGCTTAACAATTCATTCTTTTTAAAATGTTAGGTGACCGTTTACTAAAGGATTTTTCAATAGGGTAGCTTAAAATCTGTTTTTTTTTAGCGGCTATGTTAAAGTAATATCCAGCAAGCCTACTGTTAACTGTCAGTAATATTCGCCAAATCACCATGAAACTTTTATAATTTTTTTTTTTTTTAAATCAATGCTCCGTTTGACAAATGATTTACGCATAACGTGATCTTTACGTCGAATGTTCGATGTTTGGTGGCAAAATTCGAGTCAATCGGTTCAACAAATAATCAGCAAAAACGTGTACGTCACTTAAACAGAAGTTCTACTAGAAACATCGTTGTCGTGCGTGAGTGTGCATGGGAAAACCCGAGGCGGTCATTTTCTATTCATTCAAAAGAAATTGGCTTTTTGGTGGTTTCAAGGAATTTTGCTTTGAAACTTGGGTCTGTACTCGTTTAAAATTCAACTGACCCAGGAACTCAAGGTTAACGATCATAGAAAAAGCACTGGGTTCGTTGGTTGTGGTCTGGAGCAGTTGGAGATTGACCCAGATTTCGTCATCTTTAGCGATGAAGCCTATTTTCGGATATATGGATGTGTGAACAAGCAAATTTGTTGGATTGAGAACTATACCAATCCACATGAGATAGACGAGAAGCAAGTGCAACCCGCGAAGGGTTCTTAACACAAAAGAAACTAGACCGCTGTAAAGATCAATGTCAAGTAACTTCTTGTTTCCTAAATTGTATAAATTGGATAACTTTTGATTCCAACAGCATGCATGCACAGCATATGCATTGGCCACCGAGATCATACGATTTAAGCTTTTAGACTTATTCTTTTGGGGCGGTCTTAAATTACAAGCCACAAATAAAATATGCAATCAAAGTCACCATACCAGCGCCATCCTTCAAATTCATCCAAATTTATGCAGTGTCATCGGAAACTGGACTTCCCAAAGACGTGCCACCAAGCAAAGCCAACGTTATATTCCACACTTCTATCAAATTGAAAAATAAATTGATGGGAGATGTACACAGTACTCGCATGTGACTACTTGATGGATTTATTTCAATCTCATTAAAAAGACACTAAGTTCCTAATCAAATCTGAACAACCCACGTCACTACCTCAACCCATATAAGTCCAGATTGTTCGAAAGCAACAACCAGAATGGCGGCTTCGAATTACTACGACCAATGAATTATTCCGCTCTTACTCAATATACGAATCAAAAACAAAATATTTTCTAATCTATGACTAAGCCGGCTAGAAATAGTCGAAACCCCAGATAAGCTCTTTAAAATATTTTCAGAAAAAAAAATTCACAAAAATAACCATAACATCCTTATGCAAAGTGTGAGTATTTACTTCAACTGAATTCTGTTCTAAGCGTTCATTCACAAAAAAAAAAAAAATCAAAACTTTTGATAATGAGCTGTTAAATATTAAGCGGCGCGCAATATGTACATAATTGAAAACAAGTGAAAATGAAAACAAAAATTAAATCAAATAATATTGAAGTTCGATTGCTAATCAAAACATGACATAATCGTGTGGATTTCTGAGAATCTCTTGACTCTTGTAACGTTGTCTTAATTAAATAATTGCTTTTAATTAAATACACGATAATTCGCTTTTATCGATTTCGAGGGATGTCAGGCATCCTATGGTGTTCCATAGTCTTTTCCATTTTACGCAATTTCCCATGAGCACCCGACGAACTTGACCCAAAAACAATATCTTGAACCTCAGCGTTGACATTCGTATTCATACCACGCACGAGGTACCCAAAGTCCACTCTGGCCGGCTGCACTCGCCGTGTCACAGACAGCGGACGTTCGATATCAGCACGTACTCGTTGGTACTTTTGCATATGTGGGTTGATCGATTCACGCTCAGCATACATTGTTTAGTTCAGAATCTTCCTGGCTTTACGTTTTTTTGCATTTGACATTATTTTCTGTAAACAATTTCGATGTTTTTCGTCTTGCCTCGGTTATGTGCGCGATAAGAGGCATCACCAGGCCTGTCATATGCCTCAATGTCAAGTTCAACAATTAATTTGAATTTTTATTTTCTGTTGCCTTTCGTTTTCATTTATCATAATAAACAAATACGGGCGTTGTTTCGAATCATCAACTATTTCCTGCTTAACTTCTGATGTGACGTAGAGCTCTTCTCGAACGGATGAAATATAATGAGGTCTTTCGTATTACTTTACATCGTTACACGTTATCAGGAGCCTAACGACGTGGTTGAACGAACTCGATTCGTGAGCTTCGGAAACAAGGTCAGGAGTGCTTGTTTAACATCCGCTTATCGTCTTATCAAGTTTTATGTAATTAGGAGTAGAGGCATTCTTATTACTCGAGCGACGACTTAGACATGCAATAGAGTCATGCGAAGGTACCAAAAACACCCAGGCAGCTTGTGCCCATTTCCGTGCGTGACCAGGACCAATTGCAGGGGAACCCTTTTTGAAAGTAAACCTTGATTTAAAAGTAGGACATGCAGTCTAAAATTTGAAACGTATTTGGTTATCAAAACAAAACGCTATCGGCTTGAACCACTTGTGAGAACTAAAATAAAGCAATCTCACGGAGTAATTTGTTTGACGATAAAGAATGGCCCGCGTTATTCATTTGACAAATACTCAAAGTTCGAGACTTTCTGGCACAAACATATCAGCCTAACTGGGATGTCATGGTCTTAAAATAATCATTTTGCGATTTTAATTTTGTATGTCAATTTCTGTATTTACTTGAAAAAGTGATTCCAATTGATTATGAGATACTTGACAATATGGACTTATGAAGGGTGCTCAACGGAATTTTAGGTTTTTTTTAAAGAGTTTTATTTATTCGCTTACATAAGTGCTATCCTTTCCGAATCAGTAGTATTCAGTTCTCTGGTGATGTGCCTGAAACTTCACCTATTTTCACCAGAACGACAGATCATAAAGCTATATCTGATAAGGATGGAAGTTATGTCTCTATCTGGCCAAATGAAAGAGTCAAAAGCAATAATTCACAGTCCTCAATACCGTTGATATCGAAAAGTACATTGAGTATGACATTCAGATCAACCGTATTTGACCATTCAGACATACCAGAGCTCCATACCATACCTCTACGATCATAGTATAAGTAGTTCTGTATCGCAATTGTTTTCGCTTAGTGGTCCATAACTGGACATCTGGACCTTTGTGTTGGCCTTTGAAATTCAACAATTTTGCGGAAATTCAGAGAAAATTTCATGACTAACGCCATTGTGAGGCGTTCTCTGATGATGATAATTCGCTATGATGGAAACTCTTGTACCAATCATAAATCTTAGTTTTAAGTTTGCTTTTAGTTTAAAATATTTCTTTATTCGTTTTTCTGTAACAGCACCATCTGACGCGGTAGAATCGGGATTCCAAGCACAATTTAAGATGAGAAGCATACTGTAAGATTTAGGCCAATAAAGGCAACCTGTATGGTCAGTAGAGTTGTGGATAAGTTTGCCAACATTACAATAAAAAAACATTCAAAAAGTAACAAATTCCCTTTATTTTTTGAACATAAATTGTACATTCAAATCAACCATACTTTAGAGTAAATGTGTGATAAATTACGTTAGATTTTAAATACCATTTCATTAAAAAAAAAATCATCTTTGAAGAGAGGATGCCTTCTTAGCCACTGTTAAAAAGGGTGGACCATGTCGTGGGTCGCTTTACGCTTGGACAACGTTGGAAGATATTGAAGACTTATTTCCAAAGTGCGTGCTGTATAGCCTAAACAGTGCGTTTTTTAGAAAGAAGTCTTAGCCGAAATGAAGCACCCACCGCGACAGCAGTACGCAAGTTTGTGCAAAAAGTTCGTGAGACTGATATGTTAGTGGACAATACGCATGGTCCCCGTCGTCGTAAGGTGCGCACAGATGAAAATGTCACTGCTGTGGCCAAGAGTGTGAGACTCAATTTATGAACATCAAGCCGCCATCGATATCAACAGCTTATCATTTTACGCACTAGCCTAATTAGAATTCTGCACAAATATCTCGGATTATTAGTTTACAAAGTCCAGTTGACTCAGCAATTAAAGGCGCGCGACCATCTGGTTCGTTATCGCTTCGCAGTTTGTGCTTTAGAGCAGCTTGTATTGGACAACGATTTTAGGCGAAAAATCCTCTTTTCTGGCGAGGCGCATTTTCATCTCGGCGGCTACGTTAACAAACAAAATTGCCACATCTGGGGCTCGGAAAACCAGCACGTTATTGTCGAGAAACCAATGTATCCACAGAGAGTAACAGTTTGGTGCTGATTGTGGAGTGGTGACATAAGCTGGGAACAACGTTTCGGTCAAAGGTGGGCGTTACAGAGTCATGCTAACCGAATTTTTTTACTGAAATTGAAGATATAGATTTGGACGAACTCTGGTTCATGCAGGTACCATGCCACAATCGATCTTTTGAGTACCAAATTCCCCAATCATGTTATCAGCCGCCTTGGCGATGTCAATTGGCCGCCTCGGGGCTGCGATTTGACTCCTTTGGACTTTTTTCCAGAAACGATTCAAGCACTTAAGGCCACTATCATCCAAGCCGTGAGCTACAGACCGAAACCATCAACAAGGTCTTGGAAAATTGGGGTGACAGAACGCGCTACTGCGAAGCCAGCCGAGGCAGCCACTTAAACGACGTTGTATTTCATAATTAATGGGAATATTTGTTCTTACTAATAAAGCTATAAATACATGGAAAAAATTTAATTTTGTTCGTTTTATTGCACTTTTAAAAATAAACTTGTATTTAGCCCACTCTGTACATATATACGTATATATATGTATATGATTTTTTTTTATAGGGTTTGCGCAAGTTCAAAAGTTACGCTCTTATAGTGTTTGTCAGACAACCTGGACGGGGTGCGGATGGTTTGTGTCGAAGATGTGCGTTCACTACTCTCTGGGGTGGTTGTCCTAGATAGGATTCATTTTCATTTCATTTTTCATTTATTTATTTATTTTTAATAACATAAAATACCACAAGATGTCATATCTTATAATAGGTATTTAGAGCAAAGTTACAAAAGTAAGAATATTTTAACTCATCTTCTTCTTCTTCTTCTTTTCCTTTTTCCGGCGTTGTTATGGTCAGAAGTGTAGGACCATAACCTTCCCACTTAACTGCATTCCTACTGGTCCGCTTGTGGGGTCCGCCGGTTTGGCCTCAGAAAGTAGCGGCAGGCTTCCCGGTTTGGGATTACTTTATCGCTGAGGCCAATCAAATGCTGGTGTTTTTGCATTTGTTTGCACCAATTGTTTTTCGGCCTGCCTTTTTTTTTTTTTTTTTTTTTTTTTGTGACACGGGCATGCTCCAGATTTTTTTGTTTGATCTTACTCTTACAACACCGGTGATCTCCAGTCGTGTCAACCCACTGATTTGCATGTACACTTGTGGGTCAGTTTAATGGTGGTATATGTGTCCCTAGGCTCACCTTGGTGTTTTCTAAATTGCCTAGATGTGATTTTTGTTTACCTTTGTTTTAGTCGCCTTTTACGACAAGCGAGAGGTATCGCTGCAGGGATATTCTTAACCCGTCCCTGCACGGAAAAATATTTTAACTCATGAACATATAATAATAAAATAATAATACCAAAAATAATATTACTCATATAATAGAAATATAATATTTAATAATAATAATTAAGGCATTGTTGAGATATGCAAGATTAGATTCCTCTGAAAAGTTGTTGATGAAGTTGTTCTCTGCATTTCGGCTGGTAAGTTGTTCCACAGCCTTATCACTGCAATAAGAAAGGATCGCTCTGCCACAGTGTGTGTAAAAGATGGAAAAATTAAACAAACACCTCTACGCGATTGAGCAAACGTAAACATTTCCTTCAAATACTGTGGAGCTTTTCCATAAATAATTTTATGGAGATATAAAAGATTTCTCATTTTACAGTACTGATCTAGTGGGATTCCAAACAATCTACACTTATATTGTCCAACACTAATATATCTAGGTACATTATATATATATCTTAGGGAGTCATTAAAGGCAACATTTAATTTACGCCTACATTGAGAATCTAGACAAGGATACACACAACAATTAAATGTTAAATATGGTAAAATAAGACTCTTTACTAGCTTTAGCTTCATATTGGGATGAAGTAGGTGAGTTGAGTACCGCAGACTACGCAGTCTGAAGTAGATTCTTTTGACTGTGTCAGAAATAGCATCACAACATGTCAACGATTTGTTAATGGTAAACCCAAGGTATTTCACTTTATCCACATAGGTAATAGTTTCACCATTTATTAGGATGGGCAGATAGAGAGGCAGGATAGAGCAGATTATCGCAACAGTTTTTTGTGTATTTAGTCTGAGTTTATTTTGCTCAGACCAAATTAGAATCCTATGCAAGTCTTCGTTAACTTTTGCTACGGAGTTGACTAAGAAATTTTTAGGACATGGCATATAAATACACACATCGTCAGCATACATATGAACTTTACAATTATGGACTACTTCAGGTAAATCATTAATAAATAAGGAGAATAATAAAGGACCCAAGACAGATCCTTGAGGGACTCCACAGTTGACCACAGTAGGGCTAGACATACCAAGATCAGTTTTCACATCTGAGCGCCTATTTTTCAAGTATTCACCCATTAACTTGAGTCCTGAATTTGCGAAGCTAAATTTATGTTTTAATTTATCTAATAGAATTGCATGATCAATACAGTCAAAAGCTTTAGAAAAATCCAGGAGGACTAATAAAGCTGTGCCATTTGAATCCATGGCCATACGTAGGTCAGTAGTTACTTTAATCACAGCAGATTCACAACTATGATTAAGCCTAAATCCAGACTGCCATTTCGACATCAAATCTCTTGTGTTAATTAAATGCTGAATTTGACTCACAATAATTTTTTCAAACACTTTTGCCAGAAAGGGCAACAAACTTATCGGCCTATAATCAGACGGTCCGGATGGATTAGTTTTTTTTGGAACAGGTATAATAATGGCATTCTTCCATTGATCAGGAAACTTACAAGTGTATATGCATACATCAAATATATGGCAAATATATGGTATTATTAAAGGTAAAATAAGTTTTATGAACCTAGGGGAAATGCCATCAGCACCTTGACCATTCGACTTAATGGACTGAATAGCTTGGATAATTTCAGAGGTACCCACACAATCAAAAACAAATGATCCTTCAGTTACGTCTTGGAATGAAAAATCAATCTCATTATTAAGAGGATAATTCCCGGTAAAAAATTGGCTCATTTCATTCGGATCCGCGGTACATCTATATACGTTTTTGTTTTCAACCAACCCCAGTTCTCTAATATTTTTCCAAAGCTCCTGCGGAGTTAAAGAAAGATCTAGCTTGTTAGAAAGATAGGTTCGCTTTGCGTGTCGAATTAAAGATGTTACTTTATTCCGGGCCACTTGATATTGTCTTCGGTTGCATTCTGTCGGATTATGCTTGTATCTACGATAAAATCGTTCTCGTTCTCTTATACTTAACTTAACGCGCTCATTATACCAAGGACAGTCTTTAGTTTTTATTCGTTTTGTGATCAAAGGAATAAATTCCTCATACAGTCTTATTATAAGGTTGTCAAATAATTCAACTTTGTTATTCACGTCAGTCATAAAATAAATATCAGTCCAATTAAGTATTCTGCTTCTATTCATTAGCCCAGTCATATCAACATTACGAAATGATCTAAAACTTATAATTGTGTCAGTAGGACGTAGTGCTATGTTAAATTGAAACGAACAAAAAATAAACTCATGTATAAATTCTGAGGTGGGTCTAAGCTGACAACTACTCAGGATTTTTTTTATAGAACTAGTCAAAAACACGTCAATTAAAGAGGGATTGTTCTCCGATTGAAAACAAGTAGGGTAAACCTTGTTAACAACCGTGAGGCTTATTTTATCACAAAAATACTGAAACAATCGACTTACATTGTTGTTCAACAATAAATTAACATTAAAATCTCCACCAATCAAGATATTACTGTATTTTCGATTAAGACAGAGCAACGTATTTTCCAGTTCTACTATGTTTTCCTCTTTAAAGTATTTTGGTGGGCAATAACATATATATATATATATACACACCCCACCACCTATTCTATTAAGACGATCGTTTCTATACAGTTTAAAACCAGAAATATTTACAAGTTGTGACGACATACTTTCATTAAGCCATGTTTCAGAAACCATTACAATATCTAACTTCGAAGTACACAGTATTTGATGAATAATAGTAAATTTAGAGGAAATACTACCAGCGTTTAAATGACAAATGTTAAGGCCATTGTGCATATTACACATTACATTCAGAGCAATCCTTACATTATCAGGATCTATTGCGAAAACCATATAAATAATTAGTATCTAATATAATCAACAACCTACCGGAGGAAAGCATTCTTGCACATAAAAAGTATAAAGATAAAAATAAGAAAATTATAAAAAGTAATAATCGAGTGTGGTCGTCAAACATTGTTTCAAATAAGAACATATAAATTGTAAGTCTCAAGCAACAAATTCATTATTTCAATATAAAAAACAAAAACAAAAACTACACTTTACTCTAGACAGTTACATTACTTTCATTTGGAGGCTCGTCCATCAGCTATTCTTTTCGACGAATATGATTTACCAACTCCGTTAGTTACAGACGCCGAACACATTGATTCAAGCGAATGCAAGTGAACAATGCATTTTGGTCTGCTTTCCGCTGTTGTTTTGACGAAAACCCTCCCGCTCCTTGTAAAGACAGAGTGTAGACACCTGCTGCGTCGGAGTTCATTCGCCCTTTTGAAGAGTTTATGATTTTCTTTCGTTAGACATTCATACACACGTACAAATTTGTTACTATCAAAGCCCAGATCACTTAAACACACGTACTTAGATGTCGATTTATAGTACTCCGCATTTTTTTTTTAATAAGCGTAATTTAATGTTTGAGTGAGGTAAATTGACAATGATAACACTAGACGATGATCCTCTTGCTGATACAGGTCGACTTATGTGGTTAGGTGTTACTGAGGTAAAACCAATTTTTTTGCAGAATTTGCCAAAAATATTCAGAAGGTTTTCGTTGGGAGTCAAGGGAATTCCATGCAGGACAACATCGCCCGAGATGCTTTTACGAGCCAGAGCATCAAGCTGCAGATTGAGGAGGGCACTGTTGTTTTGATTCTCAATAAGCTGCGATTTTGTTAATGACAATTCATTCTCCAAGAATTCAATGCGGGAACCATCATTTTCAACTGAATTTATTTTTTCCTGGCAAGTGAAGACTGAGTGATTTATAGACGCATGTCTTTCACTGAAATCCATTTCAATAGCTTTTAATTTTCGAGATTCGAGAGATTCGAGTGAATTTGTTGGTTGTAGTTCACAGCAACTTTTTTGCTTCCATGTCATTAAGGTGTTCTATTAGAAATGAACACACAGAGTATGGATTTTGAGTGATGTTATACTAGGATTGTTATGTCTTCGTCAGCATTTATTGATCATCTCTCATTCACAACTGATATTGTTGCACAGTATTTCCGTTTTTTCTTCAAGCTAGGCTCCTTAAATATTCACATTCCTACTTAGGTTAGGTTAAGTTAAAGAAGGGAAGTGTGATGGTTGAGCATCACTTCCACTCGGAGGCCAAAGGGCCCATTGTGATTCCCTTCATTTGTGGAGTACACATATAATTAACCTGTCCTATCACGTGGTGACTGAAACCATCCCGTGCTCTTTGTGACTTTTAGAAAACCCGATATACATATGTGCGTTTGCTACATCCGCAATCTCTGTAAAGAATCTTTGGCACAGCGAGGCTAGGCGCCGATTCTGGAGAGCTGGGCAGTGGCAAAGCAGATGTTGGACCGTCTCGGTTTCTTCCTCATCTACGCAGCTCCGGCAGAGATCGCTGGATCCTGAGTTCCGTTTCGGAGCATTGCTCCGATGGAACAGTGCCTTGTGATCACTCCGCCGAGCATACGGATCGAGTTCCGGTCCAGCGCCAAGAGCTTCTTTGTTTTTCCGATATTGAGCTCTGGCTACGATGATCTTATCGTGTGGTTTTCGTTTCTTGTAAGCCAAGACGAGTTGGCTTCTTTTATAATTTTATCATTTAATCCGGTATAATGCTTTGATCGGTGGTTGCAATGACGTGTCCGCTTAGCTGATGTCCATTTCAGACCCTTGCCTGGCCAATTCGTCCGCTCTTTCGTTCCCTGCGATTGAGCTGTGACCCGGGACCCAGCAGAGTTTGACTTTGTGGTGTCTGATGGACTTCAGTGAGTCGCGACATTTCATGACAGCCTTTGATCTCGTTGTACAGGATCCTATTGCCATCAGTGCAGCCTGGCTGTCTACGAAGATAGTGATATCCGACGGTGGGATATCGGTTACTTGTGGGTGTTTGGCTTTTTTCCCTATTTCCCTAGGTCACCTTAATGATTCCTGTGTGTGCAGGGTATCAGAGTAAAACCCGGTCCCAGTGCCTGGGTCCATTTTCGATCCGTCGGTGAAAAGGGTAATCTCGTGCTCGTTGATCACGGCGTTTGATAGCCACTCGTCTCTGTCGGGGAAAGGATTGGTATTCTGAGAGAGAAGTCTTTTTTGGGGGAAATATAGTCGATCGTATCTACGAGGCTACTAGAACCATGTTTCTTTCCCATGTCATCTATTATTCTGAAAATGGCCGCATGTCCATAGTTGGCTTATTTCCACATAGAGGACTCCCTTAGTCTGAGAACGCTTTTTGCACCGAAGCCAGAATAAATCCAGAGGAAGGAGATGAAGTATCATGTCCAACCCTGTTTGTTGCGTGCTTCTCATAGCTCCCGTTGTACAAACACCGGCTGACCTTTGTACTTTGTTGAGCATGCTCATATAGCTTTTCGTGCTGCTAGCAGTCCACCAGACTAGGGCCCCATAAGTTATAATGGGCCTGATGATTGTTGTGTACATCCAATATATGATGTACGGTTGCAAGCCCATCTTTTGCCAAAGATCTTTTTGCGTGCATAAAAAGCACTCAATCCTTTTCTTCATCCTTTCCTCCAAGTTCCTTTGAAATCAAGAATGATGCCTAGATATTTGCCTTTCGCTTTGAGTTTGAGTGGAGTACCCTCTAACTTTGGGGGTGCAAATATCGGGACATTGCTATTTACGTAGAATATTTTAAATGGATGACTTAAACCTATTGCTGTCCATGAAGTTTACATAACATTATTACAGCACCTGTAAAATACATTTTTAAAATGTTGTTCTACTTACATAAATGTACATCGTGATATAACCAACAACTTATAAATCTAAAGAATGTAAGACGTACAGCTTTTAACTTGCTCAGAAAATCAATTATTGTTTTATATAAAAGTCGTCTCCAAGCGGTACTTGTATATACATAGTTAAAGTCGAGTCGCAAATAAAAAATAATCCTAAAAGGCTTTAGGCGTTTCTACATGGAAAGAGAAAGCCGGAATGTTATTTTAATAATAAACAATATAACGGTCAAACCTGTATTGATTTTACAAGCACATGTGAATTTTTTGCATAATTTTTTTGAATTTGTATAAAGAGATCATTCAGGTATTGATCTTCTAACGTTGAAGAAGTATTTATATATATGTTGCTGTAACCATTTTGGCTTTCACTATGCCAATACCAAAACTCCTATTGAAAGGGGTCTTTTACTAAATACCTAGTAAGACAATAACGTTGAAACCTCCATGCATTGATGTCTTATTCTATTAAATGTGCTCTCGTCGTGTTAGGTACTCTGCAACATCGACGTATTGTTCACTGTATTTTGTTTTCTGAATTGTGTTAAAAGTTTTCAAATTCTAGAATTATTTCCTAGTTGTTCAAATTATTTACTGCACCCTTACATAGTCTAACGTGGGAATAATGAATGGTAGAGATAAGCTGATGAGTGTAGACGAAAACAAAAAAAAAATATGCATAAATCGCATGATTAAACTCGATCCTAATCGTTAGTCACACGGATCAGCCAAACAGATTGGTTTGAATGCAAGCTGGCATTTAAGCCTAGGACTGACTCATAATGAACATTGTTGTAACAGATAACGGGTACTTAATACTCCTAGAGGCTAAATAATATAATTCGCGTAAATACGTCGAATCTGTCAGGAATGACACATGCCGCAATTCTTAATACTGTGTATCATGATCTCGTTGTGCTCATTGCTGCTAACTATATGGTGACACTAACTGAAAACGAAATATTCTTATTCTAAGGCCAATGGTGCTTCTGTAATTATCCACAGTCCTGCCAGGGTCAACAAATTACAAATGTATGTTCAAAAAATAAGGTGACTTTTACTTTTTCTGTAAAAATATTTATTTATTCATCAATATTTATTTTGTTCTCTTTAAAGTAATCTTCCTTAGATATAATACAATTGTACCAGCGCTTTTTATAATCCTCGAAGCACTTCTGATATAGCCTTGAGCTTTGTCAGAGTTGCGATCTTTATTTCCTCAATCGTAGCTAATCTGCGTCACTTCTTAAATCTTTTCAGTTTTGAAAAAAAAAGTGGCTAGTCTCGGAACAAGCTTCGCTGACACAGGATTCATGCCCGAAATATCTGGAAAAAAATTCATTCAAAATCAACCAATATGCCAATATCCTCAGCAATTGCTCTGATAACGGTACGACGATCCAAAACATATTTGTTTATGTAGTGTGTAGACTCCCTAAATGCCACAGTCAACATTACATACTTGTATGTTGTTTGAAGACTTGAGCGATACCGCCGACGCATAATCCTCATCACACAATAACCTATTTAGCTTTTCGTGAATCCCACTTGGGTCTTCCGTTTCCAGGTAAGATAATTTGGTTTATTTACATACCCATCTATGCAAGATCGGAAAATATCGAATTTAAATTGTCTTCGTCGCAGATGACCTGAGGTATGCAGTTGTCATGTAATTTGGATTCTATAGTCACGTAAACGAAGATCAACTACAAGTCGCCCGATTTTTTTTTCTGACATATACTTTTTACAGACCGTCAATTTTCGTAACAAGTTCTTCTTCTTCTTCTTCTTCTTCTTATCCTTTTTTTCTCCGGCGTTGTTATGGTCAGAAGTGTAGGACCATAACCTTCCCACTTAACTGCATTCCTACTGGTCCGCTTGTGGGGTCTGCCGGTTTGACCTCAGAAAGTAGCGGCAGGCTTACCGGTTTGGGATTACTTCATCGCTGAGGCCAATCAAATGCTGGTGTTTTTGCATTTGTTTGCACCAATTGTTTTTCGGCCTGCTTTTTTGCGTGTTGAAATTGGAATGTTGATTGATAACGCCTTTTGGACGGGGTTCAAAGGATCTCTCCTTTGAACATGGCAATACCAACTGAGTCGGTCGCGCTCTATATTTCTTGTGATGGTTTCTTTTACGTGGAGGCTTCCTCGGATCTTTGAACTTCTAATTCTGTCACGCTTTGTTACTCCCGCTGTCATGCGAAGCATCTTCATCCCAGTTGCCGTTAATTTGCTCTCATACTTTTTGTGCTTTGTCCAGCATTGTGAACCGTATGTGAGCGCCGGATGTACAACTGAAGTGTAGAGCCTTCCTTTCAGCTTAGGGGGCATTTTTCGATCACAGAAGATGGCGGAGTTTTCCCGCCACTTCATCCACCCTACGCTTACGCAATGGTTGATGTCGTCATCACAAGTTGCTTCTCAATTAATCATAGATCCCAGATATTTAAACTTTTCACACTTGGGAAGCACTCTTCCATTCAAGTAAATGTCTGGAATAGGCTGATGAGGGTCAGAGAACGGGCAGCACAGATACTCTGTCTTCTTTGAACTAATACGATACCCGTGTCCCTCAAAAATGTCCACCCACACATCAAGTGCTCGTTGTAGGGACGCCTGATCATCACTTATAATGGCCCCATCGTCAGCAAAGAGTAGCTGGTGCACATTGGGGTCCGTCACTTTTCCTTCAAGCAAGCAATCAAGGACTGCTATAAAAAGCAGTGGGCTGAGGACGCTCCCTTGGTGTACACCGACTTTGATTGCGAACTCTTCGGTGACTCCTGCGGTGCATCTTACTCTTGTCGTTGCTCTCTCGTACATGTCCATAATCACTCGCACGTAGGTTTCTGGAACTCCTTTTTGTCTTAGCGCTACCCATAAAAGATCTCTTGGTTGCCGGTCAAAGGCCTTCTCGAAATCAACCAACACCATATGCAAGTCCTTTGAAGAATCACGATGCTTTTCCATCATGATCCTTATACTTTGGATTGCATCTGTTGTTGATTTACCCGAGACAAACCCGTACTGGTCATCAGATAGTCGTATTATTTTTCGCAGTCGGCTATCTAATACCCGTTCAACGATCTTCATGGTGTGCGACATCAGCTTGACAGAACGGTAGTTATCACAATTTCGCGTATCACCCGTTCCTTTGTGCAAAGGAAGAAGATAGCTTTCCCTCCATTGATTAGGCATAGTGTCGCCTCTCATAAGTTTGGAGATAAGAACCATGAGCCATCTAGACAAGACGTCTCCCATCTTTTTCCAGAACTCAGAGGGTATCCCGTCCGCCCCAACAGCTTTTCTTTTCTTGGAGTTTTTAACCGCGTACCGAACTTCTTCGACTGTGATGTCGGATATTTCGGCATGATTCGGGGCGGCTCTTTGAAAATACACTCGGGGAAACTGTTCGTTCAGAAGTTCCTCGCAATACTGTCGCCATCTGTGTAGAATTTTTTCGTCTTCCACAAGGAGTTGGCCTTCAGCATTGTTAATAAACTTTGGGAAACGAATCTCCTGAGCATTTCTTCTTCTCTGGGCGGCTATCTTAAAGATATTTGCTCCTTTGTTCAAATTGTTTTGTCGAAGCTCCTGGGTAGCCTGGTTCCTGTCAGACGCGGAAGACGATATTTCTTCCAACTCCTGATAGAGGCCTTCCATGCTTTTCGCTTTGAATTCGGCGCATTTTTTCTTCGCGATACCTTTGCAACATCTATATACCTTTTCACGGCGAGCTTTTTCCTCTCTATTAGTAGAAGAGCACTTTGACCAAGCTTGGAAAGCCATTTTCTTTTCGTGTATCACTGCTTTGGCTTCATCTGTCCACCACCAGGTTTCTTTTGCGTGTTGGCAGGGGCCTTTAGATGTTCCGAGCAGTGATTTGGCTTTCTCCAGGCCAGATTGTTGTAGGGAATCCCACATGTCTTGTGCTCTGCACTCCTCATTACCGACCTCATCGATAATGGAAGAGAGGTAGTTTTCCATGATGGTAATAAAAGCTTCGCCTTTTCCTTTATCCAGCTTATACCACTTGATTCTCTCAGACACCTTCGTTTGCTGCTTTGACTTCTTTCTCGCATCCATAAAAAATTCAGTAAGGAGGAGACGGTGTTGAGGGGCGATCGCGTCTCCCAGGATCACTTTGCAATCTTTAGCTCGTGGCTTCATGAAACTGGATACCAAATGATAGTCTATTTGAGTTTCATTTCCGCCGCTGCTTTAAGTGATCAGGTGCCGGATTTGTTTGACGAACATGGCATTTAGCACTATAAGACCGTACGACTTGCACATGTTTCGGATATCTTCACCTGAAGAGTTCCTGGTGCCGTATCCCAGCCCTCCGTGGTAGCCTTCATAGTCTTCGCTTGTCTTCCCGACATGTCCGTTTAAATCTCCCCCAACAAACAAAAGCTCTTCCTTTGGGATGATTTTGACAAGCTTGTGGAAATCTAGCCAGAATGCATCTTTTTCTTTTTGTTCGCATCCTACTTGAGGGGAATATGCGCTAACGATGTTCCACACCTCACCATACATCACCAATTTGAGAGCCATCAAACGGTCACTGGACTTTGAAATGGTTAAGACGTTGCCAAGTAACTCTGCCGCAAGGATGATGGCGATTTCGTTTTTTCCTTGTTCCAATCCATAGTAAAACATCTTGTAGGCTTTTGTTTTAATGTCCAAGAAACGTGCCCGATTACCGGTGTTTCGCCATTTCGTCTCTTGTACGCACAGGATGTCTACTCGCCTTCTAACCATAATTTCTTCAAGCTCATAGCTGCGACCACTCATGCTTCCAACGTTCCAACTCGCGACTCTTAAATGTGGCTTACGCCGTTGCATTACTTTGCTATCCCCCGGAAATCCTATAGCTCTGACCCGAGCATTGCTGCTCGTCCCAGGATCACGACCATTAGTAGTGCCTGGCGGGGTAGTGCTTTTCCTTTTAGCGTTCTTTTCCATAATGCTACGGTTTGACCGTTTTCATTCTTCCCTTCCTTTTTGACACGGGCATGCTCCAGATTTTTTATTTTTTTATTTTTTGATTGATCTTACTCTTACAACACCGGTGATCTCCAGTCGTGTCAACCCACTGATTTGCATGCACACTTGTGGGGCAGTTTAATGGTGGTATATGTGTCCCTAGGCTCACCTTGGTGTTTTCTAAATTGCCTAGATGTGATTTTTGTTTACCTTTTCATTTTCATAACAAGTCCGACTAACAAAAATGTGTTGTTGCATCGTAAACGACTTAACGACTAAAACTGCCAAAGACTGTACGTCAACGATATTAAATTAAGCGGATATCCAACATCCACATGATCTTTTGCTTCACTCTTTAACATAGTGTGAAAAATGTAAAAAGTTGTGTTCTGAGTAATCAATTCTTTTTTATTTAATTTGCAGATTGGTGTTTTGATTTATTTGTGATTTGGTGGGCAACTTCACCTAACCAGGTCTGTTATGACCTGAGCTCTTACGAAAAAATTTCAGGAAAAAGTTATTTCAAGACCTGGCTGCAGCTGTTTCTTCTTATGGGAAGAAATGGAGTTTACAAAACGGATCAATCAAATTCGCACGGTTCAAAATAAACAATAGTAATTGCATCGAACCCAAATACAACTCTGTAGGTAGTGATGTATAGGTCCATTTAGATCCTTTCATTTTTAAAAGCCAATAACAGAAACTAAATAAAACTTTATTTTATTTAAATGGGATAACAACTGAAAAAATTAGATAAATTAAAAAAAGTTATTTGAGTTAATACAAATAACCACCATTGAATCTATATGTTTGAAGATAGATTGTGTGACTATCAACTAAATAATTTAAGCCTTCTATCCCCTTTTTAGAGCATTCTACCCACTCTTCGATCGAGGCTTATTCCTTTACAGACATTACCATATTTAGAACCATTTATTGTAGTAAGATGTGTGCATAATTTTTATCAAAAAATCAAATGGAGAATATTTCTTTTTTCATCATCAAGTTTATAAAATAAATACTACAAAGCTAGATTGATCCACATTTATTTCCCAGTATTAGATAATTGACATCTTGTTTAAGAAAAAAAATAATACTGCTTTCCATCCAAGATCATTTCCTTCGACACAGTTAGACAAAATCAGTTTCACTTCTTGAGCCCCTGTGACAGGAGTTCCTATGCTAGGGTCGTACGAACACCAGATACTCCTCAGTCCTGGAAGAAATACAAAAGCACCAAACCGAAACAAAAAACACAGCCATTTTTCTATTAAATTTCATTCAGCTTATAGCAGGCACATTTATTGTGTTACATAATATATATCATAAAATAATTTACCATATCTAGAAACATAATTAAGAGAACATTTAACGTAATATCTAAAGTTCTAAAAATATATCTCTTTGGAACCTATTTACAAATTTAAAATTAAAAAAAAACTAAATAATTTAATAAACTAGAGACAAATAAACTATTTTTTTAAAATTAGCGTATATTAAATAAATAAATAATTAAATTTTAATCAAATATATCTGAATCGGAATAGTATTAATTCGTGCAAAAATTTATTCATAGTTTGCCGTGGGCACTGGACTTGTCGATGTTAAACTGTAAAGAAAAGAATATAAACGAAAACGACATGAAGACGAAAATAAATAAAATAATGAAAGGACGAAAGTGATACGATACAACACAAGTAAGCAACTAATTCAGGTCAAGGACATACTCTGAAAGGGTGTAGGAAGGTACAGAGTGCGATTTGTTTGTGTCTTTTATATTTACGTTCTGGTTTATGTGGGTAAGCATGACTGAATGGCGCATATAAAATGTTATTTTGATGTGTAAATGCTTTCTCGAGCTTTCAATGTTATCATGATTAACTGTAAGGTTTATCATGGGTAGACGACGACTGATGGAAATGAATAGTATGCGCTCTAAAATTCAAACAAAGCTTTAAATGAAAATTGTCAAAATCCGGTTTATTGGGTAAAACTTTCCGGACGAGGATGTAATTATTCTTATCTTTATTCCATAATAACAGTTTTTTATATCGTGACATAACTTTTATCCAGCAGCCTTTGTACGGACCAAAATTTACTTTTAATAGGTATTTTTCAGTTCTCCTCCTTAGCTTTACTTTCGGCGATTTCATCATCCAGTGATGCCATGATTGTATTCGAAATGGTATTATAAATATATTTTTTTGTATACAGCCTTTTATTTTTATACATCTGTAAAGGTTGACATTAAGTACATTTTGTTACATCTTAAACAATATTTTGACCAGTGTCGTATGATCTTACTTATTAGTGATTTTTTACATACTCGTAATTATTATACAACAATATTTTAAATACCAGATGTATGCATACGTTTTTCCCGGTTTTTTGATGAAAAAAAATATTTAATTTTCTAGTGAAATAAATTTTTTATTCAAAATGTTGACCATCGGCTTTTACACATTTCGCCCATCTTTCAGGTAATTTATGAACACAATGCCAAAAAACCGCTTGTCTTTCGCGGCAAACCATTCGTCGAGCCATTTTCCAACTTCCTCGAAATCGCTGAAGGGCAGCTCTGCGAGCGCGTGTCCCATTGATGCGAAGATGTACCAAGTCTGGAGAATACAGCGAGTGCAGAAGTATGTCCCATCCAATCGATTTCAAGGTGTCTGTCACTAGTTTTGCCGTGTGAGACGTT
The DNA here is from genome assembly GCA_958301585.1 of Merodon equestris. NCBI lineage: Eukaryota > Metazoa > Arthropoda > Insecta > Diptera > Syrphidae > Merodon > Merodon equestris. The sequence continues at coordinate 94,569,871 of OY284417.1, read as the reverse complement.
ATTTGTCGTGTAACAAAATCACTTTCCCATGTCTTCTGACCCGTCTTTCGATTAATGCCTGGTTTAAATTAATCATTCGTTGATGATAGCGTTGTGTATTAACGGTTTTGCCGGGGATCAAGAGCTCTGGTCCCACCACACACAGAGCATGGTCGTCTCGCCAAAGCGATTTGGCCTTGATGTTAAAAGACCGGCTTCGCCAGGTGAAAGCCATGAATTTTTCCGCTTCGGATTTTCAAAATAAATCCATTTTTCGTCACCCGTCACAATTCGTGGCGTTGAAGCAGCATTCAACTCGTGTGGGATCCATTTACCGAGTTTATTGATCTTCCCATTGCCCGTAAACGTCTGCTTATTGTTTCTTATGACACATGTAATGCTTCTGCTAATAGTCGTTGAGTCTGAGTTGGGTGATCAAACAGTAACTACTGCAATTGCTCGTCTTTACATTTTTGTGGTCTACCATAGCGCTCACTGCCTTTCATATTACCTATAAAATCACCACTTTTAAATTGTCCACACCATGTCTCACATGTTCTAATTGATGGAGCGTGTTCACCATATGCTTCTACCAGCAAATGACACCTTCCAACTTTTTTCTTTTGATTAAATAAGAAAAGCAATGCGTGCCGCAACTTAAGCATACATCTGGTAAACGTATGTATTGTAAATAAAGAGTGCGTCATCTAGTGTTTTTTTTTTTTTAATTATAGGCTATTTTGATACTGACACTTGTTTTCCGCTCGAAATCTTGAGAGAAAGTCAGTATCATACCTCCGCGGAACGAAATGAGTCGCTTTATGCTTGAACAACTTTGGGAAGTATTGAAAACTTATTTCCAAAGTGAGTGCTGTGTAGTCCAAACAGTGCGTTTTTTTTAAATAAATTTTGGCCGAAATGAAGTACCCACCGCGACGCTGTACGCAAGTTTGTGCAAAAAGTTCGTGAGACTGGTATGCACTAGGCTGAGGAGAATTCTGCACAAAGACCTCGGACTATTCGCTTACAAAGTCCAACTGACTCAGTAATTTAAGGCGCGCGAGCATCCGCTTCGCTATTGCTTCGTTTGGGCCTTAGAGCAGCTTGAACTGGACAACGATTTTGAATGAAAAATCATCTTTTCTGACGAGGCCCATTTTCATCTCGGCGGCTACATTAACACACAAAATTGCCGCATCTGGGGCATGTTATTGTCGAGAAGCCAATGCATCCATAGAGAGTGGCAGTTTGGTGCGGATTTTCTTCGAAAATGAGGCTGGAAACAGCGTTTCGGTCAACGGTGGGCGTTATAGAGCCATGTTAACCGACTTTTTTTTTACTGAAATTGAAGACATGGATTTGGTCTTCTGGTTCATGCAGGATGGCGCGCCATGCCACACAGCCCATGCCACAATCGATCTTTTTTGCACCAAATTCCAAAAATTTGAGCTGCGATTTGACCCCTTTGGACTTTCTTTTTGTGGGGAACTGTGAAGGACCGTTGCTATGCCAACAATCCGGAAACGATTCAAGTACTTAAGGTCAATATCATCAAGCAATCCGTGAGCTACAGTCCGAAACCATCAACAAGGTTTCGGAAAAATGGGGTGACAGAATGAGCTATTGCGAAGCCAGCAGAGGCAGCCACTTGAACAACGTTGTATTTCATAATTAATGGGAATATTTGTTCTTACTAACAAAGCTATTGGGTACAAATTAATTCGGTCCGTTTTCAAAAGATGGCGCCACCTGCAAGTTGTGGCTGATCTTGGAAGCGATTACCAACTTCATTGGAAAGGTGTGACATCTGTCAACAATAATAAATAGTGTGCATAAGCGTCTGTTTCTGACAACAACATTGCTTTTTGCCTCTTGGAAAATGTCAGGATTCGTCTTAAATAAACAGCATTTGCGGGAAGTTTTGATTTTCTTTTTTAATTGGAATAAAAGTGCAGCTGAGGTCCATCGAATGCTTGTAGAAGTTTATGGTGAATCTGCTCCGACCGATAAATCATGCAGAGAGTGGTTTCGACGCTTAAAAAGTGGTGATTTTAGCGTCGAAGACAAAGAGCGTCTTGGCCAGCCCAAAAAGTTTGAAGATGAGGAATTGGAGTCTTTACTAAATCAAGATCCGTGCCAAACGCAAAGGGAACTCGCAGAATCGTTGGGAGTGACTCAGCAAACAATTTCCGTTCGGTTAAAGAAATTTGGATTTATTCAAAAGCAAGGAAATTGGGTGCCGTACGAATTGAAACCGAGAGATGTCGAAAGGCGATTTTTCACCTCGGAACTGCTTCTTGGAAGACATCAAAGGAAGGGATTTTTGCACCGGATCGTGACTGGAGATGAAAAGTGGATATACGACGATAATCCCAAGAAGAAAAAAATACTATAGAAAGTCTGGTGAACAAGTTCCATCATCGTCTACATCGACGCCAAAGAAAAACATCCACGGTTCAAAGGTCATGCTCTGCATATGGTGGGACCAGACGGGTGTGGTGTACTATGAGCTGCTAAAACCAGGCGAAACCATTACTACAACTAATGCGTTTGAGCCGTGCATTGCGTGAAAAATGGCCAGAAACGACCGAAAGGCATGACAAGGTGATTTTGCAACATGATAACGCTCGGCCCCACGTGGCTGTAGCGGTCAAAAACTACCTGGAAACGCTGAAATGGGAGGTCTTACCCCCTCCCCGTATTCTCCAAACCTTGCTCCTTCCGACTACTGGCTTTTTCGACGGATGCAAAACGATTTGGGGGGTCACCGGTTCGGGTCTTTTGAAGATATCGGAGAATGGCTCAATGATTGGATCGATGCCAGAGAGGACTCATGTTTTAGAGATGGTATTCGAAAATTACCAGAGAGATGGGAAAAAGTAGTCGCTTCCGACGGACAATACTTTGAGTGATGTATTTTTTACGTTTTTTCAATAAAAAACAAAATTTGAACACAAAAAAAACGGACCGAATTAATTATTTGGCCCATCCTTTACAGCAGTATTAAGTTTTGTATGTGCGTTGAGGAAGATTGTATCGTCCGCAAAGTTGCAAACATATTTGTGTTCAGTTTCCGAAAGGGGATGTCTGAGGTGTACAGAACATAGATCAAATGACCTAAAACACCTCCTTGGGGAACTCCTGTTTTTCTAGACAAATTGATGAACTTTCGCCTTTGCACCTCATGTAGAAACAGCGTTCAGTTATATAAGGTGACTCTTTAAAACTAGGTAGGTAGACGTCCGAAGGGAGTCGTCTTTGTAGTTTGTGTATTAATCCCGTATGCCAGACTTTGTGAAAGGCTTTTGCTACCTACACATTATCTTCTACGAGTATGTACTTGCTGCTCGGTAGAGTGTTGTCTTCGGAAGCCAAATTGGTGGATCCGAACTATTTTGTTCTTTGTTAGAATAGGCTGTAGTTGGTCTAGTAGTAGCTTTCAAATATTTTTGCTAAAGGTGGAAGTGGGCATATTGGTCTGTACGTACTCTGGTTAAAGTCACCTCCAGCTATGCATCGATCTTCTAGTGACTTTAGATATTCGTCAAATTGTGCTGTTGTAGTTTCATGTTTAGGTGGGCTGTATAAAGCTGATATGGTTATTGGCTCATTTCTGTCCATCGTTTCTCTTGTTGTCGATTGGATGCAGTCAGTTTGATATTTTCTTCATGTTTTTTTTAGTTGTGATCGCTGAACCTCTATGTGATGTTCCATCTGGGAATTTTCATAAAACTTTCTTGATTAAAGTGGGTTTCAGCAATCGAAAGTATGTCAACTTGATGTTTCAGCTCTAAGGCATTTTGGCTTAGTCTAATTGCGTTCCATATTATCATATTAAAATTACTGTCCATTCTGTTCTTTCTGTGCACTTAGTTTTGTTACTGGGAAGGGATAATGTTAATCATATTTGTCAATTGCTGACTGAGGTATTTCATCATTCGGTCAAGTCACATGTTGTGTTATAAATATATCTTCGAAAACCTAATGCTTGAGCAGGTCAGGGTGGGAGACAGGGTTATCCAATAAGAGGTGGCATTTTAAATCAATACAAAAACGTGTACTTGTTACGAAAAGTGATGATATTTTTATTTCAGTTTATACTACAAGCTCTGGAGTTACTTTCAGGAGTAAAGATCTTACAATGGAATATAATATCAGCTTTGAAGCATTATGGCTCAAAGGCTGGTGTGTTTGAGTTTTTTTTTTGCGAATGATATGCGCCTAGTCAACGAAATATTTCGCTTACTTCGCCTTTCTACTCAAGGGGCAACTGGTAAACCTACCTAATCTGGAAAAAGTTTTACGTATTTTTGATTTACGAATCGCCAACAACTTGTTGGTCAGTCTGGTAGAAGTCAAATTTAGGCAAAAGGTCAAACTAGATTACGAACGCCCAATTATTTTATACAAACCAATAGATATTTTTTTTTTTTTTTTTTTTTTTTTTTTTTGGAGGCTTCTGCTATCTGTTGGAGCACTCAGACACAAATACTGGTCCATTGTACTGCCAGACAGACACCTTAGATGGCGTTGGAGCTCATGTGGAGCCAGAGCCAAGCAACTTTTTACTCACTTATGTTGTGTGCGATTTGTTTTTTCACATAAGTGAACGGAACCTAAAGCTTAATGCCGATTCCGAACGGCGAGAGCCGAGAAGCTTTTTCATGGCAAGTATACAACGGGGGGTTTTGCCAGTACCCCGCCGAGGAGGGACGCCGCGAAATAATCATTCGATGGCGTTGGTGTTATCGGGATCCCAACTCGCTCGAACCAATAGATATACTAGGGAAAAGAAAGAGCTACTGAGAACGCGCTGCATCACTTAGTAGCGCATGTGGAAAAGAGCTTCACACGCAAGGAGATCGTAATTTGCGGAGACTTTCGATAATACTGGCTGCAACTCAATCCGCACTGCACTGTCCCGTAGAGGTACAGACCACCCTACTAACCACTGGGTTAGTGTGATGCTTAAGAGCCGTATTATATCACTTACATCCCGAGAGGTCTCTGTGAGAGTATCGGCAGCTAAAGAGTGTCCACAAGGTGGTGTCCTTTCACCCCTTCTTTGTTTGTAACCAACCTCGGTTATGAAGTCATCAGATACGTCGATGACCTTGTAGCTATTTTTTCCAAGTAAATGCGAAATGTCTGCCTGTGAATGCAAATAGGGCTTCAGTATATCTATATATGGTCAGCTACCTTTCGGGACGCTGTAGTCTGAGATATCATCTCAACCTCTCATCTGAAATCGAGTGTCGACTCTGTCTTGAGGAAGAGGAAACTGCACAGCACATATTATGTGAGTATGCTACCCTCTGTCAGCCTAGGAAGCGTATCCTCCTCAGAGAAATTATGACTCCTGAGGGGATCATCTCAGCTCCTGCGAGAGACATACTTAAATTTATTAGGAAAGTAGAGGAACTCCTCGTCTAATCTATGGCTGTTACCGATCAAGTTTCGACGTCAGATACCTTATAAGCAAAGGCAATAAAGGGGACCCCAGTTTCTTAGAAAGAAATTACAAGCAATGCGTTACTGAGGATCTGGCGAGTTGGTATTCCAAGTATGAGGACCGGGACATTGTGATAAAGTCTCATTTAATGCTGAAAACGCATTTCTATTGGCTGCGAAATGAAAATACTATTTGAGTTTGCGTTACAGAAGGCTAGACATAAAAAACCGCGCTCAATAACCCATGGAAATATTTATTCAAGGGAGAGTGCGGATTAGAATTTCACATAGCTGTGCCCATAACATTCTATCTGGCACATTATGTGAACCTTTTTTGAACGAATTGTTCGGCTTTCTCGATCTTTAGGATTGATGCTGAAAATTGCCTCCGAATTTCCCTTTGCTACCAATCCGCCTTTGTGTCGTGTGATACGAATAGATCTTACAGAATAAGCTGCACCAAATCAAGGTTTTTCTGTGTCATCGGATTATGAAAAACTACCATGAAAAACAATCGTTTTTCTGCTGTCGATTAAGCGTTCACTAGTTTACGACTTTTGACCATGAACCAACAATCCCCTTCAGCAAATCCGTTTTTTTATCTGGAGCAGTCAGTACCACACTCTTCCAATGAGGCTACCAATGAGGAGTTGAGACGGCCGTGGATGAATATTTTCACAGCCTTCCAGGCTCTCATTTCCGTCAAAGAACACTGATGTTGGGGAAATGCTGGACCAAAAGTTTCATCGGTCTAGTTTGAGTCAAAACATTCTGGTCCATGATAGACGGAGCCACAATGATGTTTATTCTCTCTACAATATAAAAGATCCTTCGAGCTCATTTTGCCATCCTTTTTTGTAGACATGTTTGTTTGAAAAACGAGAATAGATTAACAACTCAATCGGCACAAGCCGACAATATTCTTCACAATATTGTTAATTGTTCGTTTGTGCATCCTTACAAAGCCTAGCACAAAAGTATGACTGACGCCCATACTGTGTGTGCCGCAACCCAAATAACTGCTTTGAGGCATAATTCAATTGTAGACTGCATATCGTTAGCATACCATTCGCACGCCATTGCCATTCCATTACAGGACTTCCTCCGGTCTGCTGCCAAATTAGTTTCAAAGCCACAAGCAGCTTTCGACATAATTAGTTTCGACGCTTCATAACAAGATTTATTATCGAAATTCCGTACCCCGTACAGATGTGCAAATGTATCGAAACGGCAAGGAGTATACTTGATGTCGTTAGGTAGAGTTCCATAATCAGTTGATATAAAAACAAATACAAAAAGGATAAAGCAGATGAAGGGCATACCTACGAGTATTACAAACAAGCTCATGCAAAAACAAATGACTAAAACGACATCACATCAACCGTTTGCCGTATAAAACACAAATAAAGACGAATCCTTATTACATTTACTTACCGTAAGCTTTCGGTTCTTGAACGTAAGGAATAGTCCTTGGAGAATCTGTATCTGGAATGAGTGAAGAAAAACAAAGGACAAATAATTAGTAAGAAGCAAAAACGTACATATATGATTCGTGTAATGAATTTGTGTATGCAAGGACGTTCAAAGGCCCGGAAAAGGATCTAAGAGGTAATAACTGAGGCAAAAAAGCAAGTGCTCGTGGGCGGTAAGCATTGAACCGTGATGGATATTTCGTTGGATTTGGTTGTCGAAACAGATGACGACAGGATAGAATTGTCTTTGCTGATTAGAGCCTATTCGTGTGGTCGTTTTATGTTAGTTATATTTGGTAATTGGCTTCCAAGAGCAAGTCAAGCCGTAGTAGAATGCGATAATGGAGGTTGATGAACTTGACTGAGCTCCATGCAGTGAGATTTGGGTATTCTTAAAGGCGGTTAAATATTTTACAATAAGATTAACACCTTCATTGGGATCGGAAGTTGACCGAGTTAAATTGCTGTAATACGTATAGGCAGAATATATCATACATTCCAGCACTGGTGAAACCATCGCTTTCAGATGAGACCCCAACTAGTATACATAGATGTGAGAAAGATCATGCCAGCTTCAACAATACTTGAACAAAAAGTGCAGAATTGTATTCCGCCCAAGCTGAATGGTAAACCACTTTTATTCCGTAAAAGTGTTAAGTTATTGGATATTCCCATATATCTAAGGTTAAGCTGGAGACCCAAGATAGAACTGCGCACTAGAAAGACCAACATAACCTTCTACGCCTGTAATTTAACTTTTAGCAGAAATTGGGACCTTACCATACCCATACCCTAAAATAGCTTTATGGGTGTACACTGCCGTTGTGCGCCCAATTCTTACCTACTGAGTTACGGTATGATAGTCTGTCCTTAACAAAAAAATTCCACATTAACTGGCTGGACAAATGTCAGAGAGCGAGGGACGAATGGGCAAAAAAAACTACACTAGCTCTCCTCCGACTTATTTATTAGTGATACCCTTATACACGTAGGTATGTCGATTTACCAACATACTGCTACATATCTAGGCAGATGCGGCCCAATTGCAACAAACCCAAAACGTTAAGTCTACTAAACAGATCTAGAGAAAACCCCTCAGGAGCGGTTGCAAAGATCTGGCAACCTAGCTCGTGCATCTAAGCTGCTCTTACAACTTTCATATTTTACACAAATTATTGATGTGGTCCCAAACACCTATAATTTTACAGGCAGCCACCAATCATTTATCAGAACCATGTTCAGTTCAGATTTTTATGGCCAAAAGGGTACCCTAAATGAGTGAGTTGCGCCTCTTTGCTAGTACTACTATGCCTTGAAGGTTTTTACGTTTGGATATTTGTTAAACCGTCATCACGACTCATAAATCTGATATCTGATTTGAGCTGTGTTTGTCTGTGCTATTTGTGAGCTCTGCAAACGAACCGGGGGAAAAAAAGCTTTACCGACGCAAAGCGCAATAAAATTTTCAAGATCGCACACTTATGAGTTTAAGTAAATACATTTAGAAATAAAATGAGGTTTACGGCGGGTTGACAGGTCTAATTAATGAAAACGTTATCAAGTCTTCATTATACAATTGCGTGTCGAATATAACGCGTCCAGAGTTTGTTTCTTAATTTATTCCCAAGATATGCGCCAGTATAGAGTCGAACTAGAGGGCTAGAGCGGGGAGATAACATGCGTTAACATTCTTGTAATTAAAAAAAATGCCGATTTTATGAGGGTACATGTTACCTTTTTGACAGCCTTGCATCAGAATAAGCCAGTAGGTAAACACTGTATAGATGCATGTCTGCCAACAGCAAGTGTTTACCAATACTACAAAGAAAAAATTAACTGAATGAGACTAAAACAATTTGAGAAAGTGCAAAATTCCCGAAACTTTTTGAACAATGGTACATATGTCGTCTTCATCAGGTCTCAGAGATTACGGCCAAATCATTTTTGAAAAAAGAACAATTTTAAGTTCTAACAGAAAGTTGAAACTGAACGCAAGCTCTAAGGAAAAAATGAAGTGACACTTGTCTTTGCCGCTCAACCTATCTAGAGCACTCCTTGGCCCATTGTTCCATTGGGAAGGTTTTTAAGGGCTGCAAACTCTGTTGGCCGGATTAGGCGTCTACTGATGAGGTAGCAGGAAACGGTCCCGGCCTTGTACTTTAGGTAGACTGATATGGTTAATCGGGTTACAATTAGCGCCTTGGAGCCATTTTGATGCCAGAAAGCTCGGGAAACCTCAGGGGGATGTTCATTTAAATTCAACCTGTGAAGTTAAAAAAACTGGTTATATTGGCAAAGCTGAAATTAATATTCGATGGTGTTGGTGTTATCGGGATCCGAGCTTGCTCATTGCGCGTCAGAGGCCGAAACACTAGCCACTGCGCCACGAAGGTTTCTTGAAATGTACATCAACAAGTATGAAACGCGTTACTATCCACCATGGTCACTGGGCAAATTGACGAATTTCAGCGAGTTTTAAGTTATTGGTAATCCAATACAACTTTTGTATTCGTTTTATTATAGAGCAAATAATTTAATGGTTTGGGTTGTGTGGTATGAGGTTCCTGGCAAACAAAGCTAAAGTTTTTGGAGAAGCCGAAATTCAGTCCTGGATAGAGTAGTACTAGTCTACTGATGAAAGACATTGTGAGACAAGGTACATTTTTTTCCAAACGGTGCTCCATTTCTCTGACAGAACTTGGCCATATTAATATAAGCAGTTTATCCAAATCAGCAGCTGTCAGGTCAGCAGTTTTCAGGCGATATATTCCTTCGTTTTAGTAAGTGAAGTCCAACCATCCAGAAAAGATTAGTTATATCAACACAATGAAAAGTATATAAAAACTACAGAAGCTTAAAAATCGAATGAACACTGCTGGATCAAAAACGAATTGAGAAACGCCTGCTTAGAGAGAGACAAATTCTATCGCAGAATGAAAGCAACTGCAGAAACCAGGATTACAAAAGAGATTACAAAAAAATTAAAATTCGATTTGTAAAGGAAAGGCAACCTTGGATGATGCTCTAGCTGAAAATTTAAGCCATAAATAGATCTTAAACGGAGTACCGCAAGGATCTAAATGGGGACCGTTGGCTTTCATGAATGCAAGGTTTCTCTGTCTCAAGGAAAGTTCAGCATTTGCATTCGCTGAAGAGAAGGCGAATAGTCGTCCATCATCAAGATAGCGAAGTAGCTGAAATAGCCCTGCAAGAGAAGTTACATGCTATCGCGGTATGGCGTCGTGATTCTGGTCTAATAATCAATCCACAAAAGACATAGTTGCCCGCCGTACATTGATGACTGTAAATTAGTAATTGAAGTGGTAGAGTATAATTTTAAATGGAATTTTCACATCAGCAGAATAAACAACTAAACTTAGACAATCAGCCTCAGCTCTATAGCTTTTTTTTTTCTCGGCTACAATATTCCCGTCAAGTTGAGTCTCACTTAAGACATGGTATACGAGTATTGGCTTATGCACGGCAGCTCTGAAAACTAAATTCATTGAATGTGATCATTCGGAAGTTGATAAAATAAGACACGGAGATGTCAGTAGGACCTCCAGCTGAAGTTGCGCTAAGCAAAGCTTACATAATAGACACAGTTAACAAAGTCCAACCACGGGAGCCATGAGATCACGCTCCTCAAATCACTAAGCATTCTGCTGCACATTCCCTTCAGTAATAAGGCGCAATATTGCTTTCCATCAGAGAGGAAAGACCCTATGCTAATCTCAGGTTATTCAATTTTGATTTTGTCCAATTCGGAGTTCGAGTTCACAAGTGAGTAGTGAAACGCATATTAGAGCTGAGGGAAGCCAATAACCTTGACGAACACCAACTGTTTAGGTTTAGTGATTTAGGGATTCGTTGAAGGATCATAGGGAAGGAAGAGTTCATTGAATGCTTCAGTCATTCAGAAGTTCAGAATGCTTCACCAATATGGTAAAGCGGAACTTAGCACTCTTTTACTACACCTAATCAGGATTAATAAGTCTCAAGTCTTTATTACAACCTGTGGAGTTAAGTAGAAGGTTGAGTCCATAGTCACAAAGGTCGAGATATCTCCTGAAATATGACAGCCTATGCGTCAGTTGAACAAGCAAGGGTGGCTGTCTTGAGTCAAATTCCAACACCGGGAGGTAGGATAACTTGTTAAACCTGTCATCGGAAAAGTCAATCGTCTTGTGCTTGTTCGTTTTCTAAACGTAGTGCGGCTTGCCCCGATTTTCCGGAAAACGCTTGTCGAACCTGTCTATCGGTAGGACAGGCAAGACGAAGAAATGAAATAGGTTATCGCTGGCAACTATTCGGAAGGAATCGTTACGGTAGGTTTCACATTAAAAGCAAGAGTAGGGAATATAGGTTCATATTTAGAAGTCGGAGTCCTGTGTGCTTAGATTTTAGGCCTTCTAGACTCAGGGGCTTCAAGTACAAGTCGAGACGATTGGAACTGTTTCAGAAGTTAGGGGCAAAAATACAGTGAGGCAAAAATGGATAAAGTAATGCTTCCCGATGGCTCTGGTATCGAATTAGCAAGGTGTGCTTGGTGATACCGAGACTTCTTCATGTGCTATCCTAGGTGCGAATTATTCAAGATTTGAGTACAGGTTAGTAGGTGTTTTCAGGACTGGTGTTGTTCTCAACTTCCACGGTCGGAATTCGGTGAAATTTAAGTAAGGAAGGGGTTAGGTAGACCATGAGTGGTGTTAAAGTTGATATTTTGCGAGGTTGAGGAAAGGCTTAAAGCATGCAAATTATTTAGTTTTATCAAAATTTGTGCTTTGTGAAAAATGTTTTTCAAGCATTTCGACCAGTTACGGTCGTCATAATCGATTAACTGAACAGACAATCCAAGACATAGGACCAAATTTCCCACCAATTTCACGCTATCGGACATCAAACCAGTTTACGTAGAGCATTTAAAGAGGAAAATATTGCATCAGTGTTAATGAAGACCGTGATTTGAAATTCGTCGTCGCTCACAGCAATTGGGATCGTGTAACTCGATTGGGAAACATTTTAAGCAAGGATCTTGGTCTTATAAATACTTAGAAAAGTTGAAGGAACATCCGCTTTTTTAACGAAAATTTGTCGTTAGCGACGAAGCTCATCTCTGCTTCTCATGGGTATGCGAATAAGCAAATTACTGTAGTTGGTCCGATGAGCAACCTCAGGATATACAAGAGCTCCCAATACATTTGGTAAAATACACTGTTTGGTGCAGTTTATGGCCAAGCGGATTATTGGCCCGTATTTTTCCAAAGATGGCCATGAGAACGTTAATATCAGTGGCGCAAAATGCGCGGGCTGAACTTGGTCAAGATATGGTGGATAAATTGAGAAAAGGGTTCGGTGAGGAATTTATCTCATGAGACTTAGACTATTTAGTCACTCTTACCTGTCGATAAATTGATGTCAATTGCAGCCTTGAAGACAACATTACATATGTACGTAGATATAAGCCAATATGCTCGAAAAGGTGACACAAATTTGGACTCTCCGTATGGACCAATTAAGACGGTCGGTTTTTTTATATGGTTCGCGCAGGTTCAAGAGCCACGCTCTTATGGTGTTTGTCACACAACCTGAACGGGATGCAGATGGTCTATGCCGAAGATGTTCCTTCACTACTCTCCGGGGGTGGTTGTCTTAGATAGGATAGGATAGGTTGGTTGTAGTTCACAGTTTTTTTTTGTTTTTTGTTTCCATGTCATTAAGGAGTTATATTGGAAATACACACACAGAGTATGAATTCTGAAGCCTGAGGACATTGGGTGTAAGAACCTAGTTGAACACAAAATCAGGACAATGGCAGAGAAAATTAAACAGTGGTATAATCCGGTATCGCCCGGACACATGTATATAGAGCTAGAAGGTAAACAGCCAGGGTGCCACCTGATGTAATCATTAGGAGGGAGGATGAATCATATAAGTCTGTCGGGCTATAGAAAATTCAATAGGTTTACTAAACAAGTTGCTTATTCTTTTCCATATATCTCCTGCACGTTGGACAAACATAAGGACAACAAATTATAAAATGCTAGTCATTGCATTTCTGGAAAATTGGACAGGGTATCATACAGAGGATTGAAATTAATAATAATATGATAGCCAACGAGAACGAGGGAATTACAAAGACAAACTTCTCAAAAGAATCAAATAACCGCGATCCCTGGTGAAGAATCTTTTCCTATTTTGTCAATGTTTTGCCTTCTGTCTATCTCTCAGTTATGTTAACTGAATCTTTACCTCAATTTTTCGAAATCGTTAAGCAATATTCTTGTCCACATCTCATACCCGAATCCCGATAGGTCGCCTACGCAGCTGAACGCGCACATATCAGCTATTGCGTCGAATTTAACATAGCACACTGATGGCACCAAGATTGAGGACGTCTCACATCTTTTTGACTCAGGTCAAATGTGGTGTGGTATCAAAAACCTCCCAGCGCATATTTTACTGGATCGTCCGCCTACCTGCCTTAAACCTAGGCCCAAAGCCTTTACCTTGGAGTTTACAGCTTTTTATTTATTCTTATTTTATGAAATGTGTACGGCGACATAAACCTAAGAGAAGCACAATGAATAGTTCTTAAAGGCCTATTTGGACTACAACCTAAGGCTAGCATTTGAAAAAGTCATTTGTAAAAGATTCATTCGTGAGGCGAATTCAACTCGAACATGCGATATAAACCGAAAAACGGATTTCAACAGGTAAAAAATTCAATTTAAAAATAAATGTTTCGGCAACATATTAACAATACGCTAGAACGTGCTGTATCCTAATGTAATTTAATAGAGTCGAAAGAGGAATCCCTTGAGCTGAGAATTCCTGAAGACACGAGTTAGGTTAGGGATTAACTTGCGTCCAATAAAGAGGATTATAGTTCAGATGGCAATGCAGGGTGTTGAAAGCAAAAGCAAAAGCTTCTAAAAATGCAGTCATTCGAGGAAAATCCTTGCGAAAAAAATGAATGACACATGGCATACATAGGTGACTGATCAATGAAGGTTTCGAGAGTTGTTAGCTTGGTGACTATGAGCAAATTCAATTAATGGCATTGGCGATTAGGAAAAAAAAGCAAAGGACACTCGAATACACCCTCGAAGGCCACCCGCGTAACGAAAGAGCGTTTCTAAACCTTTTTGTTACGTTACCAGTCTGCAATGAACATTACCATCGGTACACACTTAGAGTAATCCTCAGACAGTAACTCCTACTATTTCATCCCTACACATAGGTACAATGCATCTCAGCAACGCGTACATGTCTAGCTAGGGATAGGAACGTGGCCTAAAAATGAAGATCGATTTTAAGTGTTTCCAACTTGTAACAGTCATAAATTGATTCAATTACCTTCTATTCCGCATCGACTGCTCCGAGCTAATGTTCCTAGCATCGTGCCATCGTTCGAAACGATGTCGTAGTGCTTGTCGTACCTCCGAGTTAAGGAAGCAGTAGAATAATGAAACCGAAAATCCCTGAAACGAAAAGAACAGAATGAGGAAAAACCATTAAGATTAAGATATATCCTAGTGAGACTTCCGCTTATAAATACCTGTGTACTAATGAGTAAAGCTCTTAAAATCTCGAACACGTGCCGCTCGATTCCGTGCTCTGGTCCGTAGAGCACCAGAAGATAGGTTATTCCCAGCAGTGGTATTAGTACTAGCAACGCCTTCGATGCCTTACGATACTGTCGCGTTTCCTGTGTGTTAGCAGACCGCAGTTTTGTGATAAGTACCTTTAAACAGAATGACCAGGTTTTATGAGCAAGTGCATTTCACTCCTCGTGGCCGAGCCCTTCCTTACCCACATGATCCGAAAGAGAAAAATCAAATTCAGCAAAATGACAAGACAAGCTGGACCCTGGAATATCCAATCAATGTGAGATTCTCGCATCCATGAGCATTCGATTTCCAACTGAAAAGGACGAGAAAAGAGGAGCAAAAATAAATTGGTAAGTTTGCTTTCAGCTTTTTCTTTTCATTCGCAAAAGAAAGGATAAAAGTACGACGGAGTAATGGAGCAGCGGAACAATGGCTAAGTGATACATCGATGGGAAAGCATTTTACTTCGATGAACATCAAAGGAGGCGAATGGTGTTCGGGTGTGGGAGGTTTATTCTTCGCCTACGGATACCGTGGTGGATTGGGACAAACGCTTTTCAGCTTCGGGCACAGATAACAATTAAATGGACATGGGGTGTGAGTAATGGACGTAATTAGTCATGTCCTTGTAGTTTTGCAGATGTTGCTCCGTGGTCGGCGACCGAGATGGATGAAAGATGGATGTGCGTGGGTGGGAGATTAATTAATCTGAAGCAAAGGGATGGCCGCGATAAGTGACCATTCAGTTTGACATTGTGCTGTGCTGCCTTGCGGAACTACGAGGGGAAACACGTGGAATATGGAGGGTGGAATGTCCAAAGTTAGATAAGGGCAATGCAAGTTTGTTTGTTTTTATTGATGTTCGGAATGACCTAGAGCCAGGATACCGAGTAATCAATCGAGCAAGTCCTTGGAATTGAACTTTGTTCGAAATAGTAAAGACTTTTTTTCATACCACGACTGCTGGAAGGTAAAAATCCGCCCAAATACCTAGAATTTACCGTGAATCAATGGAAAGCACTTTGTCTTTCCTACTCCACTGACAAAAGGTATTAAATCATCGTCAAATCTGTTATGGACCTATTAATAGGATGGACACTCGTCCAGTGGGTTGTACCAGCATAAATGCCAACCTGTCCATTGGGTATTGGGTATTTCACCACCCAGAGGGTTAATCAAGTTAAGTGCAGGCCACCCGCAGCAAAATTAATTTTCATAATATAATTAGCCAAAGAATATCATGATTGTACCAACTATAGCTTATACACGGTCATATACGGAATATATATATAAGGAAATATGTGTCTTGTTGAAAACTACAATATGTCTCAGGTACTTAAACTTTAAGCCCGATTCCATGTCAACGTTCCTATACTGAAGGAAGGCCTTTTTAAAGGGCAATTCCTTCACTTCCTCCCTGCTACCTGTGTATGCCTACTGTTTCTGTAACCCACAAACATTGACTTTTAAGGCAAACACCTCAACTGTACACAGTAGCTGAGACGAGTACATCCTCTTCCGTCTTGGAGTGGAAATGGAAAAAAAATATTTGTCGTTTAATTTGCCTTTTAGCAACTAACTTTTACTACGTAACATTCGATTGTTTGAATAAGATAAAGTGGGATGTGGATGTTGTGGATTGATGTTGGATACAGTGCGTAAGTTTGCGTCAAAGAGCAAGTTCAACGAAAAGGGAAATTGAATAAGTTTATAGAATGGATGAGGAAAAGCTTTGAAATGCACATCAGTTATTTAAGGTTGTGATTTCAAACATGCCCTAACATAAGCATCTACACAAAGGTCAGAAGGAAGACCCTTTGAGTCAATTTAGAAATGGCTCCTGTAACTATTACCTGCTAGCTTCGGAAAATGTATTGAGAAAAATGAATAGGAGATTGGCATATGAAATGCGATTGTGACACCTATTCCTGCATCCAAAATGGAAAAAATGCCAAAAAATGTCGATGGCGCATTATTATAAAATGTGATTTTTTAAGCGTTTGGTTTTAAATTATCAAAAAAGGCTCAAGAAAATTTGAAAAATGGATTAAATTTTTATTTGAGTTGATAAATCAATATTCGCCATTTTAGCGAATATATTTAAAATAAATTTTGACCGCAACTAAGATTTAAGTGGTCTATCCGGCGAGTCTGACCTTGCGTCGTTTTTGAATATGTTGATTGGTCGCTAAAACGCTAAAAACCTCTGTTATGCTGTCTTTCAAGGCTGTAATTAACGCTGGTTTACGCTGCAATAAGAAATAGTCTATAGGGTCAACTATCTAGTGGGCCCATTCACCAGTTCAAAACAAGAGATAAATTGCTCGACGAACTAAATTGCTCCATCGGGCTCCATATGGCAGTTAGGGTCGTCTTACTCGAGCCACATGTTGACTAGGTTTATCCGAAAGCTTTGAATAAAAAAAGTTCAAAATCATCAAAGATCCTAGCAGAACATCTTCCACGTATTAGAGTAACCCAATTTCAATCTCTGCGAGTGGCAATAAATCGACAAATCAAGATAGGTGAATAGGTATCCAGTAACATGAAGTTGGGCCACTTTGGCTTGAATTGATTGCTCAGTAGGTCAGCTATGACGACCATAAAATGGTCGAATTGCGCGAAACACATTTTTCGAGGGGCCGCCGCGTGTATCAGAACAGTTGACGCTTTTGCTTGGCTGTGTTTTTTCGCCTTTCTGTGTGTTATATTTTATATATTTTATTAATTTTCTGTTCTTTCTATTTCTTATACAATAAAATTCAATGACTTTAAAGACTATTTGGTCTTTCCAAAATAAAATGGCGGTGCTAACTGAGCGCACTTAAATTCGGGAAATGTCACGAATCATGCGTGAGTTGTCCAAAATAAAACATTAAAAAACCAAGCAACGAAAAAATCACCCTTTGAAGAAAAGGAAGTTATGGTGCTGTATTCACACGTGTTCAGCGTTAAAATTTTTGAAAAGCAGACATCGCTACATGGTAGTCATACAATTTGAGGGCCGTAATAGTCTTGATGATATCGGCATAGGATAGTATCAATAGAACTGTCGGTGTTTTCCTCTCAGGCTAATTTGAGTTTAGGAAACTAGCTGCCAATTTCCTTATACTTCGGTCGAAAACGATGAATTCCGCAAAAAAACCTCTCCAGAACCCCCAAATAGTATTGAGCAGTCACAGTCTGATTTCATGGAAAGAATTCCTTATAAATAATGGCTTTGGAATCAATGAATGTATTGAGCATCGTTGTTGAACAAAGTTGTTCACTTGTAATTATACACATAAATAAAGTGCTTCGCGTTGCACTTGAGATAGTATTTTTCAAGAGGAACTTCAACATCGACGTCCGTGACAGGACCCGAGGAGAAAAGTTACACTAATAAGTTCATTTCATGAATTTACATCCTGGGCCTCAATTGGTATTGGCCATACTTGGTCACCGCTACTGCCTTATAAATGGGAAGGGTTTGTGCCGTAATATTGTACTGCGTAAGGTGTTTTCGCACAGAACCGAAAATGAAACTGCCAGTCATGGACACTCTTCTACCAGAACCTGTCCAGCGCGGCTGACCTTTTTCAACAATCGGAATTGACTTCTGCGGACCTGTTCGGAATAATTAAAGAATTCGTGGCAGAGCACCAGTCAAGACATACCTCTGCATTTTAATCTGCTTTACAACAAAGGCAATTCACATCGAAGTGGTTAGTGACTTATCCACAGAAGCCTTTTTTGCTGCACTTCGCAATTTCATAGCAAGGAGAGGAATGTGCGCGACTATCTTTTGTGATAACGCTACCAATTTTGTGGGCGCAAAAACGGAGTTAGCCAAGTTACACCAATTATTTCATGCCAAATCCCATGAGGCGAAAATTCATCAATTTTGTCAACAGAATTGGATTAAATGGGCCATCAAGATCACCATATTTCGGCGGCTTTTGGGAGGCTGCTGTGAAAATGGCAAAATATCTTCTGTACCATTTGAGTAAAAGCAAACGTCCTTCCAATGTTCGAAGATTTATGCACCTTGACTACACAGTTAGAAGCAACGTTAAACCCAAGACTCGTCACACCATTGTCATCCGATCCTTGTGATATGGAAGCCCTTTCTCCAGGGCATTTTTTGATCAGTAGCCCATTTGCTTCTTCTCCTGAACGAGATATCTCAGATGTGCCAATAAACCGACCTTCAAGATTCTCCAGTAGCTTCAACAAGTGTTTTGGAAAACATACAGACTACTTCCATCTGCTACAACAGCGTAACAAATGGGTAAAGAAACATTATAATTTGAGGCCGTGGCCATTCAAGATCATAATCTTCCACCATAGAAATGGGCATTGGGCCGAGTGCTCCGAACATATCCAGGCCGAGATATAGTCCATCGAGTTGCAGATATCAAGATACAAAGTGGGTTGTTAAAGTAAGCTGTAGCCAAATTTTGTCCATTACCATTGAGAGATTGAAGCGACAAGTACATTCGAGGGCTTCACGACCACCACGAAATCTATCAAACCAGCGGCATACCTGTGCACGAGATGTACACGGGTCACCGCAAATGTTTTTCATCGATTCGAATGTTCCTTGAGAGGTTCAATCGCCCAAATTAAAACAAAACTCGATATTCGCTCTGTGTTGGAAGTTTGCTTATATGTATGTAATGTTATTATGAAATTCTGTGTGAAGATAGAAGAAAGATCTGTTTACGAAGCCTAATGATGGATCATCGAAGATGGCTCTTCATTTAAACTAGCCTCATCGGAAATGAGACAGACTATGTAAATTAACAAAATCGTCGTCTCTGGAAGATGGGAAAACGGACCATATGGGTTATGGGTTGGTGGAATTACTGGACCTTACTTTTTCGAAGGTGAGGCTGAATGGAGAGCGTTATAGCATCGTGCTGACCGGCTTATTTTTTCCCAAAATTAAATGCATTGGGTCTGAACGATCTATGGTTTCAACGAGATGGCACTACCGCTTACCTTCTCGCAATCAAATAATCAATTTATCGCGAACGAAAATTGTGGGCCCCATCATTTCGCTTGGAGAAGAAGGTGATTGACCTCTGAGGTTGTGCGATTTGATACCGTGAGTCCTCTTGCTATGGGGCTTTTTGATGGAAGTATCCAAGCCCTAACCCAGCGAGAATTCAGAGCTCCTTATCCACTGATGACAAAAGTCATCGCCATTATGTTTCGTTCATATTTCCATTATTATATATTCAATCCAATATAGATCAACATTGATTTTACAAAAGTGTGAGTAAAATTTAACAAATACTTCCAGACTATGTGTTGGCTCATTCTATGTTAGTTTAAATGATACAAGATGATTTCAAATATTAACGCCAGATTTGAGATTATCCGTGCAGGGACGGGTTAAGAATATCCCTGCAGTGATACCTCTCGCTTGTCGTAAAAGGCGACTAAAACAAAGGTAAACGAAAATCACATCTAGGCAATTTAGAAAACACCAAGGTGAGCCTAGGAACACATATACCACCATTAAACTGCCCCACAAGTGTACATGCAAATCAGTGGGTTGACACGACTGGAGATCACCGGTGTTGTAAAAGTAAGATCAAACAAAAAAAATCAGGAGCATGCCAGTGTCATAAAAAAAAAAAGGCAGGCCGAAAAATAATTGGTGCAATCAAATGCAAAAACACCAGCATTTGATTGGCCTCAGCGATGAAGTAATCCCAAACCGGGAAGCCTGCCGCTACTTTCTGAGGTCAAACCGGCGGACCCCAAAGCGGACCAGTAGGAATGCAGTTAAGTAGGAAGGTTATGGTCCTACACTTCTGACCATAACAACGCCGGAAAAAGGAAAAGAAGAGGAAGAAAAGAAGAAGAAGAACGCCAGATTTGAGATTCTGGAAATTAAAAAAAAAAACGGAGTGAGCTGAACATCACTTGAACCGCCTGCGCCCAATGTACAAATACTATCGGAGCGTTGTTCTTAGATAATCGTACGTTACGGCTCGGTGGCAGTTATGTTCCTACTACGACATCAGGGGTTTCCAAATGGACCATATGAAAATTTGATCCTTAAATGAATAAACTGCGATCAAAAAAAGTATTCGACAAGGGTGCGCTCTTAACTGAAAAAAGCATTTATTCTATTTGTAAGTAGTAAAGTGATTGCAATGAAAATGCAATTATTAAGTATGGTTAGTTTGCCAGTAAATTCAGTTTATTATTACAATTTATAAGTGAAAAAACAATTCACATAAAAAAATTATTAAGAAAAAAAAGTATTCGCTATTTTTAATAATTCAACCAAAATTGAATATCTTCTTGCTCTACCTTATCGTCTTGGACAAGTCTTCCTGTCCTCAGGTTCAATCTTTAACCATTCCTCTTCCACAGCTTTGTTTAACTGGTTTTTATTGGTGAAACTATGATGTCGCAACTTTGGCTCTAAATGATTGCAAATTTGCTCAATCGGAGTAAATCCAGTGAGTGTGGGAGAGTTTTATGAACAATAGTAGAGTGGTACAATGGCCAAAGCCCTGTGTTATGCGCAGTATGTTTGGGTTCATTATCTTGATAGAAGTGATAACGCTCTAACAAACCCAATTTTTCTGCACTCGGCCGCTTATGTAAATTAATGTATTGCACGTGGTCCCTAATTCCATCAATGAACGCCAAATTTCCTACACCTGATGCCGCTATACAAGCCCACATCATCACTCCTCCTCCACCGTGTTTTATTGTGGGCACTCGGTTTTCTGTAGATCAATACTTTTTTTTCTTTGAGATGAATAGCTTTTTTCTGGCTCATCTTGCATGAAAATCTTCTGAGAATGTTTCTGATGTTTTGAAGGGTTACTGATACTCTTCTGCATTTTTGGCCAATATCGAAGCATTTGTTTTTGGATTTTACTCAATTTTGCGAAAAATTCATTTTTCATTACTGTCGGTCAACTTCCTTGAGCATCCCATTCTTTTCTTGTTTTCAACCGATTTTTTCTCCTTAATTTTTTTTATCATATAGTAAATAATTGTTTGAAATAATGGATTATTAGTTTTCTTATCTCATTTTAAGTTTCGTTGCCCTTTTGACCCATTTTAAAGAACACGTATTACTGCTTTGGCAGAAATCTCGATTTGACCAGAATTGGATTGCTATACATACGTTGCCACGAACAAGCATTAGCTTTAACGGTTTTTTCTCCAAGAAAGTTCATACACAGCCAAGAGGTGTTCTCCATATCGAATACTTTTTTTGGTCAGTGTAGAAATTTCGAGCTACAGGTCTCGCAATAAATCAACGAAAATGTTTATCTGAGCAAAACTTTAAAAACGAAAAAAAAAACGAAGTCGAAGTGGAATCCAGAAAGTTAAGCCTTGAACTTAACAAATGCCTTATTTAAAATAGTGTGCCTTGGAGTAATCAGATGAAGAACAAAATTTATTTGTCACTTCTGGCCATCTAGTAATACCAGACAAAAACATGACACACTGCTGCGTAGGCCAAAAGTGGTAGCATGATATACTCAATTAACACCACCGACCAAGGCCAGGGGCAAAGGTCGTACCCGGGATTTGATGAATCAGCATTTTTGTACGGTTCTTGCTACTTTGTGTGTTCCTTCATTGCATCAGCCAATGCACGCATGCTGGCGAAGCGTGCATACGTTTCCGATTAGGTAACGACACTCAGGGATTATGCACCGGACATGATCATGGGAACTGCGGACTTACGACGGGAACACCTAAGTCAGCATGGGGACGAGACTTGAACGAGGCGATGAGCACTAGCGACTAACTCCGAAGTGGCAGTGTTGCGGCGAGTATGATCATACTTAGTTAGAATCAATAAAGTTGTATAACGGATTTAATTTAGCGTTTTATTGTAAGTCGAACTATTGTGCCAGCCTTCGGGCTGCCGTTGGATTCCCCTTCAGGGGACTTATTCTCTTATTGAGTGGAGTATTTAGGCCGCATTTTTTGTTTTGATTGTTTGTTTACAAATGCACCTTCCATAAGTCCGTGAAAATCATGAAGAGATAGAAAATGAGGAGCGTGGTGCACAACTCAGCAGCATAATAGAATAGTGGGTAAGGGGGGATTCAGACTTTTTTAGACATTAAAATTAAAAATATTAAAAAATATTTAAAAAACCAATAAAATGTTTAACAAAAAAAACAAAAATTTGGTAAATTTGGTTTCCCAACATATGGTGATTTCAACGCTTGATCTTCAGTGTATGTTGCGAAGAACTTTGTTCAAAACATGCAGCTAAAGCAGAAAAAAATCTTTTTGAGACCTACGGTGAGCGTGGTCTATCCAAATTCAAAAAATTGTTGGTTAAACCTGGCCATGCATGAACATCGTCGGTATTTGGTGGGATTATAGGCACTTGCGGCGAGTAAATAACAACCCATTGGATGCAAAAAAAAAACATAAATCGTAAGTAGTTTTGAAACGCACTTATTACCAGAGCACGTAGCAAAGTACCAGCTAATCTAATCAACCGGGGTATCATACCATAAAGCAGATGTCTCTCCTATGTTATCTCGATTGAGAATATATTGTCTTTGGGCAGAATACTAAATGATAAGATAGAAGCCAGTTTTCACGTTCCGTTTAGGAAACCATATATTTTCAGGCGACCGTTCCACCGAGAACTTTAGTCCTATGAGTAGCGAGAGGTTTAAGATATCTTAAGATTAATTAGTTTGACCAATGCCTTGAGGGAATACACGTCTAGCTCCACGCCTGCTATTTAAAATGTCTTTCACCGTAAAAATAATGATTCGTCATCTGCTTGCTATAAGTAGACCATAAATCCGAAACAGTCAACGCATTATTCTGGAAATCACTTCCTTCTCATTTGATTACTTGCCAGTCAACGATGGTGCAACAAGTACGTAGGTATAATGTATAATCTCCCGCTCCTGCAGTTCCACTACTTTGTTTTAATGCATTCTAAACGTACCCCATTAAATCGTTCCGTTTCCAGAGGTGGCGAGTAGATCTTAGCAATCGACCAGGCAAACACTATAATAGCCGGACATCCTTCACAAGTCCATGAAAGAGTGAAATGAAAACAAAAAAAGTTATATTCTCAGTAACCGGAAGTCATCTAACCCCGCCTTTCATCCCTTGCCAGGAGCTCATAGCTCCCCTGACAGATGCAAAAACTTACCCCATCCAATGAATGCATAAAGTGCAAAGTAAATATTCTCGCTGGAAAATGTTTGCACCACCAGCGTGTACAAGTACAGTCCTAAAAGGAAAGGAAAACAAAAAATTATTCAACATACTCGTAAGCATCGTAAGCACAGAGCATTCATCCCCCACGGCAACCCGCTGACATAAACTAGTTTCCGACCAAACTCCACTTTACTCGGTTTCTCGTGGTTTGCATAAAGTATTGCATCCTTTGATGTTCATCATCATAACTCTCGTCTCCATCGTCTACTGGTTTCGTCCGCAAGTTGTGCTTTTCGTTGCTCTCGGCAACGAGCTCATATTACCAAGCGAATTTCGTCCTTTTTTATTTTTCTTCATCCTCTATAACATCCCTGGCTATTAAAAGCAATAATGCGAACGCTTTATGTAAACCCCGAGACGCGAGTACTTAGGATACCATAAGCGAAAATGCAAAAAAAAAGGAATAAAGGATGGAAGCTAAATGATAAAGGATAAAGAAGGAACTCACCTTCGACAAACATCCAGAAGAAATTGGTTAAATTAAAATAGTGAAAGAGTACGACTAAGCTGATGCAGCCCGCCTGGCTGGGATGATCCGTCATCTGAAAGTGAAGCAGGTCATTCATATGCATTAACTGGAAGTTGATGTGATTATCCGTAGGGACTTACGACTTGCAGGAATAGAGTGAGGATCCAGAGGAGCGCCGACAAGATGTACGTGAGGAATAAATTCGCGTGGATTGTGTTCCGAAGGCATTTTAAGTCTCTGCGCAAGAAAATTGATCTAAACCCGCGTCTATCAGATGTCTTTTAGGTCAATACTTACTTGAAATAGAGGAATACGATTAGAGCTAGGGTTAAAGCCGCTAAACTGAGGAAGTATCCGGAACAGTAGATGAGGGTGGGCAGTTCTATGCTCGGCGAAAAGTCGGGTATCGGCGACGGTGGTTCGTGGTGGCATTTATCGTAGCTGGTATAGTTAGCCCAAGTCCCGTTCAGGAAACACAGCCTCGTTGCGTTCTCTGTAAATGAAAGGACAACTTAAACAATTGTTTTCTGGAGTCCTTAGAGTTTCAATCAATAGCATGTGTCACTCCAACACATTCTATTTGACATCGAAAGCAGACAATCAAACACGCTTCAGGATAATAACGTTCACAGCATCTAGTCATCAAATATAACTCTACTTCACCGCCCCATACATGTATCTCATCGGGTATATATCAATCATTCGCAGACTACGTCCCTGCGGCACAATGTTCTTTCTCCAACTGCGTTTCTCCTGTGTCACATCCGTATCCGAAGTATCTTAGCTGCTGTTGTGAAACCGATACCATCATCCTATCTATCGTAAGATGATCCACCGCAAGCAAAAAACTCATGAACATGAAGCGTAATCATGGACACAAATTAATCTTCAGGATGTCATACCCAGACACATTCTCGTGTTTCCTTCTTCGGAACTGTTTCCACGCCGGTTGTTCTTCATCATTTAATAATGACTGCAGGTTGCAGATACTCAAACTTTTATGCTTGGGACGACAATAAAGTGATTTTAGATACAAGGAAAACGCGGTGGGGGTTGGACACTCGTAAATGTTTATGTATCTCGTCCAAGGTATAAGGCGTTCTATCTTCAATTTTATGGTCATTCTTGAGTTGGCGTTGATATGTTTATATGCGCGTAGCCGCAAGATTCTGATGGAAGGGTTATTTTTATGGCAACTGGATTATGGCAACAACAAATTGGTTGCTAAATATCTGATCGGTTAAGGAGATGTACGTTCAATCACCTAGAACCTCTTAGACTCTTTTAAGAGAGCTTTATGAAATCACCTCAAATCAGTATCACTAAAAAGCTGGTTCTTAGTTATCCATTTGACTTTTACCATGTTGTATGGCCACAAAACGATAGAGGTCTTTCATTAAACAAAAGGTCTTGGTTAAGCGAATTGCCAAAAAGACAAGAAAAGGTTGTAGTTTCTGGTAAAAATTAATCCTTTCAGAGAACCTGGTTGAGAATAAAACTTTGATGGCCTCATCTTTTCGTAGAGGTCTCTGTTCCTTAACTCAAAACAATGGTACATGTCGAAAATATAATTTGAAAACTTTCTATCAAACAAACTGAATAACAATCAACCACTCCTCTCTGCCCACAATATTAGTCAAAGAGTCAACAAATATCGATCGGCATCAAGACGATCGCTGCACTGCGAGTGCTCTTGTGTGTGGTTGTTTCCGGTTGCAATTGCAGCTTATGGTTCAGAATAAAATATTACCTCCGTTTGTCTCTTTCTTCGGTCCGAACTTGGTCGTCCGATGATGACTTGTTATCTTATCGCGGTTTGCTCCCATACCCTTCTATATGCTTTCGGCTGTGATACTGTATCACTTATGTATGTTTTATGGCGGAAAACGTATTTAGAATTGAGGAGTTTGTGTGAGTTGAGAGGCAGCTAGGCCAAAGGGTATGCCAAAAGTTGCGACTTGTCTAATATGTTTTTCATTTATGTGCGGTGCGATTTCCTTATTTGGGCTAAGACAGATAAAAAGTCTTAAACCTTAGGTATGTGAGCGAATTCCTCATAGGAACTCATGTCAAGAGAAACTTTCGGGACAGAAAAGACAAAGCCTATCGCATTGAAGACCTATTCTACACGGTGGCGCAAAATTAATCACCCTATCGGAAAATGTTATAAATTTTGCCAACTAACTGGGTAAACATTCCGGCACTTAACTACTCGACTCGGACCATGCAGGACGTGGCTGCCATCGGACTGGTCGTTCGGCCAAGAATATCGCGGCTCTGGCTGCCGATGTCGCTGAGAACGAAGAAACATCAAGCAGACGACGGACACGCAATTGGGCATCACTAGACGGACCCTACAGCGAATTTTAGTGAAATACTTACACATGTTTTCGTACAAACTGCATATCGTGTGAGAATTACAGCCATCCTTAATCTCAGCAACGAAGAGGACGATTTTGTGTCGAAAATCATCTTGAGCGGCAAGGCGCATTTCCACTTAAGCGGTTACGTCAGTAAGCAACATTTTCGTTTCTGGGGCACTGTAAATCGGTGTGTGAGACACGAAGAGTCATTACATCTACTCAAAGCCACTGCGTGGTGCGGCATTCACGCGGGAGGAGTGATTGGGCCGTATTTTTTTGAGGATGCCATCGGCAATACAGTCATTGTTACAAGCGAACGCTAGAGGGCCATGATAAACGTCTTCTTACTGCCGGAATAGGATGAGCGGGGCTTGGTGAACATGTAGTTTCAACAAGACGGTGCAACCGCAGGCGTAGCACGAGCCACAATGGATATTGTGAAGGAAGCGTTTCCTGGTCGCGTAATCTCCTGTTTGGCGATTTGGCGATGTTCAGCAAGATGTCGAGACTTCTCTGATTTCTTTCTTTGGGGCTACTTATAGTCATGGACTTATGACAACAAGCCTCAGATAATCGCAGTCCTTAAGGAGAATATTGACAGTCATGGAAAATGCAATAAAACGGGTACAAATGTGTATCAACACTGGCGGCAGCCATTTGACGGATATCATTTTTTATCACTCAACAGACAAGATAATTAAGATTCAAGTTAAGATTTTCATCACTCAAAATTATTTCTTTTTATTTAGTAAAAAAGTAATTTTGAAAACAAAGATGGATGATTAATTTTGCGCCACCTTCAAAATTAAAAAGGACTTTGGCTTCCAGTTCTTTGATATAGCCTAATTAGGAATTTAATGCTCATATTTCAACATTCACTAGGAAATCATCACACACATAGTATATCAGATGAAGATTCGCCCCGTGCTAAAAACAAAAATCTGTAAGAACATTTTACGATTTTATGACTTCGGGTGGATTTCTCCCATATTTTCCCCATACACTCGTAGATAGGAAAGATTCAAGTTTTTTTATGATGAATAAAGGAATAGTATTTTGTAAGGAGTTAAGGTCATCGGCTCGTTGCACACTCCCTCATTGGATACTGCGGCTGTAGCGATGAAAACAACTCGGCGTAGATGGTATGTTGCGTCACGCGTGGCAACTACTGAGGCCATTGAATTTGCTGTGGCATCCTTCGATGGCTTTAAGTCGCCGGGCACTGATGGGACATACCCCGTTATGCTGCAAAAAGGTATAAGACAGCTGCTTCCTACTCTGAAAAGAATTTTTACTACTAGTTTGGCACTTGCCTATATACCTATTCCCTGGCGCGCGGTGAAAGTGGTCTTTATTCCCAAAATAGGAAAAGAGGATTACTCACTAGCCAAGAGTTTCAGACCAATAAGTCTAACATCATTCCTGCTGAAAAGCATGGAAAGACTAGTAGAGTTGCACGTGCGCAAAGTTGCCCTTCGAATGCATCCTCTGTCGGACATGCAACATGCTTATCAGCGCGGAAAATCCTGCGAGACTGCGCTTCAAAACCTAGTTGGGAGAATTGAATGCGCTCTCGAAAGGAAAGAGTACGTACTAGGCATTTTCGTCGACATTGAGGGAGCTTTTGATAACGCTACCTTCGACAGCATGTGTAACGCTGCTAGACGGCATGGCGTAGATGAAGCACTGGTTTTGTGGATCAAAGCAATGCTTGTGCACAGGACATTGATCGCTGATACAGGCCTCGAACAATGTGTCAAGTCTGGAGTAAACAGGGGCTGCCCGCAAGGTGGCGTCTTGTCTCCGCTGTTATGGTGCATGGTGGTCGACTCTCTGCTAGATGCTCTCAATGCCTCTGGAATCTATGCCCAGGCCTATGCGGATGATGTTGCTGTTCTCTCTGTCGGCTCATGTTTAGCGAATGTCTGTCTCAAAGCGCAGGCGGCGCTAAACGTGATCGATGACTGGTGCACGAGAAATGGGCTGTCGGTTAATCCTCTTAAGACCGATGTCGTTCTCTTCACGAGAAGGAGCAAAACAACTGGCATTGCTCAGCTGGTGCTAAAAGGCATTCCCATCCCTATATCCAAGGAAGCTAAGTATCTGGGAGTCATTCTAGATAACAAGCTTCTCTGGTCAAAACATGTTGAGTCCAAAACCACCAAAGCGCTGTCAGCTTTCTGGCAATGCAAAGGTGCCTTTGGCAAAACATGGGGCTTATCGCCGAAAAAGGTCCTTTGGATCTACACGGCAATGGTAAGACCGATAATCTCATATGCATCGGTTGTTTGGTGGAGCAGGCTGACACGAAAACACGTTGTGGCTTCACTCACCAAACTCCGAAGAGCGGTCTGCCTCAGTTGCACGGGGGCTTTCCCCAGCACACCGGGAGCTGCTTTGGATGCTATGATGAACCTTCCACCCCTTGACATATATATCAGAGGGTGTGCACTGAAAACTATTTCTCGCCTAAAGGGGAATGGTCTTTGGTACAACTCGCAGTGAAGTGAAAGTGTACTTGAGAGAGAAATATCCTACGATCACTGTCTCATGGATATGCCCTCTGACGCAATGACACCTGAAATCCTACTGCGCTGTAACTACACAGTCACATTTCCTTGGCGTCAGGACTGGCTTTGGCCAGACACTGAACCTGAAATAGAATGTCTTCGCATCTTCACAGATGGCTCCAGGACTGATCAGGGATCCGGCGCCGGAGTTTTCTTCGAGCGCGAAAACATTCGACTGCACTTCTCGTTAGGAAAATATGCGTCTGTCTTCCAGGCGGAGATTTACGCAATCCTAATGGCCATGCACTATGTTGTGAAATACAGATGGAGGGGAAAGAGCATATGTGTCTGCAGTGACAGCCAAGCTGCACTCAAAGCTGTATCCAATCCTCTGTCCAACTCCAAACTAGTGCATGAACTCAAGACCTTCTTGAACAAAGTCGGAAGACTTAATTCACTTAGGCTTGTATGGGTTCCAGGTCACTCTGGAATCCCAGGAAACGAGATCTCCGATGAACTCGCTAGAAAAGGCTCAGAGGAGAGTTTCTCAGGGCCTGAACCCGCCTTAGGTCTACCAGTTTCAACGGTTAAATCTGATATCAATGACTGGGTCTTTAACGTACACAGTCGCAGATGGAAGGAATATCCAGGATGCAGGATGACTAAGCGCGTACGCCCTGACGTCTGTAAAAAGTCCGCAACATTCTTCTTATCTTTAAGAAGAAATGACTGCAGAAGGCTAACGGGCGTCATTACGGGCCATTACACTTTTGCCAGGCATCTTTACGTGCTTGGCATCAGTGAGACGCCTACCTGTGCTGCTTGTTGCGAGGAGGACGACACAGCGGAACACTTTCTCTGCGACTGTCCCGCCTTCGCTCGTGCATGGTGGCGCACCCTTGGGGCCGACGTGGTGGGTGCCGAATCTCTTAGCTCAACATCACTGAAGCCCCTCCTCACTTTTCTCCGGACAACGGGGAAAATACAATAAAGACAAGGTGTCTGTCTGGTAGTACAATGGACCAGTACTTGTGTCTGAGTGCTCCAGCAGATAGTAGAAGCCTCCAACAAAAAAAAAAAAAAAAAAAAAGAAAAAAAGGAGTTAAGGAATTTTTCTATGAGTTTGTTCGAAGTAGATTTTCGCTCTTGATGGCGAACATATTTCATTTGGGCGAATTGCAGATGAACGTCATGGGACGTCATAAAAGCACTGTGAGGCAAATAGGAGCGGAAGACTCAAAACAACGACAGCCCGACAAGGTCGGATTTTGGAGCGATCGCAACTGAAGGGAGTTGAGTAAAGACTTGAACAAGAGATGTTCTATCAATATTAGTCTAACGCCGGCTAAATGAAGTGGATAATCAATCACGCAGACTACATGAGAAAAAAAAGATTGATGTGGGTTAAACAGTAACAATTGGAAAAGGTTCTGACGAATTTAACTTGATTGGATTCGACAGAAAGCAGGCAGCGCGAAGGAGAGTTAGGGGGTGAGATGTTATGGTTTTGAGATGTATGGGAGTTTGTTCAAAAAATAAAGTGACTTTTTATATTTCTCGGAAAATATTTACTGTTTGTATTTCATGGCAAATCTCCGTCCCTTCGTGGCCTTTTCACTATTGGGAAGAGCAAAATTCGCAAAAGTTCAAGTCTGGTGAATAAGGTGGCTGAGGTATGATCGCGGTATTGGTTTTGGTCAAAAATGATGCACAGGCAACGATGAGTGATCACAAATTTGGACATTTTCCTCATATTGTTTTAGGCAAGTGGCACATAACTTCAGGGTAATATTCCTTATTGACCATATGACCTTCTGGCGAGAACTCATGATGACGCCTTTGTTCTTCTTCTTCTTCTTTTCCTTTTTCCGGCGTTGTTATGGTCAGAAGTGTAGGACCATAACCTTCCCACTTAACTGCATTCCTACTTTGTAATCGAACAAAATAGTGACTTTCACATTTGATCGAACTTGGTGTGCTTTTTTGATTCTGGCTCATCTAATTACTTCCATTGAAATGTTCGAGCTTTTGTTCCGAAGTCATAATCATATACTCATACTACGTCACCAGTTATGTCGGTTTCATCAAAATCTGAATCGTCATTCACGTCATTCAGCTCATGAGCGATGCCAATATCCTTAGCAATTTCCTTATGGTAGTAGGAAGGAGACAAGTGAATAAGCCTCGTCAGTGAAAACCAAGGCGAGGAAGATTTTACGTATGTATCGCAAAGGGGTGAGTCCATTTTCAATTTCATTATCTCTACGAACCTCAACATTTACAACAAAGGTAATACACCAACGTTTCGCAACCGGGTTAGGGAAGAGGTAATTGACCTCACTTTACTAAGTGAGTCTGACTCCATCCGAGTAGAGAATTGGAGAGTGCCCACTAACTGTTCCTTTTCGGACCACAGCCGGACACTCTTCAACCTTAACGTTAATAAAGAAAAACCGAAACCTTTCAGAAACCCTCAGAAGACAGACTGGAATCTTTTCTCAAACCTAGTTGCCAACAGGTTAGTACCGCCACAAGCCATCACTAATCCTGATCCAACTTACATTGAGAAATCAGTCGAAAATCTTGTGAGAATTCTGAAAGCGGCTATGAACAAATCCTGTCCTTTGCAACGTGCTCGCAAGAAGACCAGCGCAGTCTGGTGGACCACAGAGCTAAAGCAACTCAGGACCAGGACCCGAACTCTATTCAATAGAGCAAAGATCTCAAAAAAAACCGAAGACTGGAATAATTACAAATGTAGCTTCAACGAATACAAGAGCAAAACAAGAGCAGCAAAGTCTAAATTCTGGCGGGAGTTCTGCGTATCAATAGAGGATCTCAACGAAGCCGCAAGGCTTAGGAAGATCCTATCCAAAGACCCCTGCGTCCCGGGATTCATCCTTAAACCAGATGGTTCTTGGTCAGAATCCAGTTAGGAATCCCTAGAACTGCTGACTGAAATCCACTTCCCAGGCTGTAAAACCCCTGACGACGACGGTTCCTTCGGTTCACACAACCGAAGAAGTAATAAACAAGATTATCACAACGGGTAAAGTATCATGGGCAATAAATTCGTTCAAACCCTTTAAATCTCCGGGGCCGGACGATATCTTGTCAGCGATGCTTCAAAAAAACACAGACCCACACTGTACCCCATCTCGTAGGCATTTTTTCCAATTGCCTGCGAACGGGGTACATCCCAACACAGTGGAGAGAAATTAAGGTAATTTTCATACCTAAGGCAGGTAAACCATCCCATACTGCCGCAAAGGACTATAGGCCAATTAGTCTCTCGTCGTTTCTATTAAAAACCTTGGAGAGACTCCTTGACCTATACATCAAAGGACTCATCAACTCACGCAACTTATGCAACACTCACCACGCCTACCTTAAAGGCAGATCAGTGGAAAGTGCTCTGCATAGTGTTGTCCGTGAAATTGAGGGCTCGCTGAACTTAAAAGAGTTTACAATGGCAGCCTTCCTCGACATAGAGAGGGCCTTCAACAATGTAAACACAGAGGCCATAATAACAGCTCATTAGACAAATCCATTGTAATTTGGATTGAAAATATGTTGAAGGATAGAAATATCAATGCAGACATTGGACACAGCCACATAAGAAAAGTAACAACTAGAGGCACACCACAGGGAGGAGTTCTCTCCCCTTTACTGTGGCTTCTTACAGTTAACAAAATCCTCAAATTCTTTATGGAGAAACACACAAAGACCATAGCGTACGCGAATGACCTGGTTATCTTGATGAAAGGTAAATTTCTACCAACTATCAGTGAACTAATGGAATCTGGGTTGAGAGAACTCTCCTCGTGGGCAAGACACAACGGTCTGAGAATAAACCCCCAGAAAACCGAGCTGGTCTTGTTCACCAGGAAAAGGAAATTTCCGATATTTGGTCCCCCAAAGTAAGAGGGCACTCCACTCAAACTCAAAGCGGAAGTCAAATATCTAGGCAACATTCTTGACTCAAAACTCTCCTGGAAAAGGAACCTGGAGGAAAGGATGAAAAAAGGATTGAACGCTCTTTATGCATGCAAAAAGACCTTCGGAAAAAGATGGGGCTTGCAACCGTACATCATTCATTGGATGTACACAGCAATCATCAGACCCATTTTAACTTATGGGGCCCCAGTCTGGTGGACTGCTAGCAGCACGAAAAGCTTTATGAACATGCTCAACAAAGTACAAAGGTCAGCCGCTGTTTGTACAACGGGAGCCATGAGAAGCACACCGCAAGCAGGGTTGGACATGATTCTTCATCTCCTCCCCCTGGATCTATTCATAAAAGGCTGCGCTGCAAAGAGCGCTCTCAGACTAAGGGAGTCCTCTCTGTGGAAGCAAGCCAACTATGGACATGCGGCCATACTTAAGGTCATAGACGACCTGGGAAGGAAACATGGTTTTAGTAGCCTCGCAGCAACGACCGACTATATTTCCCCCCAAAATGACTTCTCTCTCAGTATACCTATCCTTTTCCCCGACAGAGAAGAGTGGCTATCAAACGCCGTAGTCAACGACCACGAGATCACTCTCTTCACCGACGGATCGAAAATAGACACAGGGACTGGGGCCGGCTTCTACTCTGATACCCTCCACAAACAGGAATCATTCAGACTCCCTGATCTGTGCAGCGTTTTTCAAGCAGAAATCCTGGCAATAGAGAAAGCAGCCAAACACCTACAGGTAACCGATATCCCACCATCTGATATCACTATCTTCGTAGAGAGCCAGGCTGCACTGAAGTCAATAGAATCCTGTATAACGAGATCAAAGGCTGTCAAGAAATGTCGCGACTCACTGAAGTCCATCAGACACCACAAAGTTAAACTCTGCTGGGTCCCGGGCCACAGCTCAATTGCAGGGAACGAAAGACTAGACGAATTGGCCAGGCAAGGGTCTGAAATGGACATCAGCGAAGCGGACGCGTCATCGCAACCACCGATCAGCCGATGTAAAAAAGTGGGCAGCTGAATTTAAACGTGGTCGCACATCCCTTGAAGGTAAACCACGTGAAAGACGGTAAAAAACCGCGACCACAACGGAAACTATCGAAAAAGTGCATGATATCGTGTGTCGTATTGGACGATAGACCATTGAAGGTGAGTGAGACAGTTAGGCTGCGGGGACATCGGAAGAAAGGATGCGGATCTTGCATTAAGCAAGCAGTCTTCATGCCAATTCAATAGAGATCTGACTGATTTTACGAAGTCATGGATGAGACATGGGCCTCAATAACCGTCAGGAACGAAACTGCATTCCAAGCAGCGAGTGAAAGCCATGGCTTCAGCGTGCATGAAAGTGAAGTCGATCGCATCTGCCGGAAAAGTCTTGGTTGCGTCTTTTGAGATGTGAAAGGGATCCAGTTCATTGATTATCTTGTAGAAACCAGAACAATTACAGGCGAATATTACTCCGACTTTCTTGACCAGATTAATAACAAATGGAAAATGGCTGAAAAAAGAAAAAAATCGTCTTTAACCACCTATACAGAAGGGTGCGCTGACGATGGAAAAGCTGTGAGATCTAAGGTACGATTTACCCAGCTATCGCCCCTACTCTCCTGATTTAGCATCCTCAGACTTCGATTTGTTTTCAAACTTGTTTCTCTCACAACTGAAGTTGAGGGGTTCGTATAAGAATATTTTTAAAGCCTTTGAGACACTCACATCCGTGAAAAAATATTGATATTGTAGAGACGCCAGACAAAATATGTATGTTAAAGTCAAAGGAGATTATGTAAACAAATAAAATCATTTTTAATTAAAAATCGCAGGCTTTCATTCTCAGGCCGAGTACTTCTCAACTTATCCTGGTATGTACGAGTACTTTTCAAAAAGTAATGGGCATATTTCAATTTTGGGAAATAAAGGGTTTTCCAATGGGGACTTGACAGCTTTGAATTGAATTTGTGAACGCACCCTTTCACTAATTATCGAACTGTCATTGTCAATTTATTCAGTATACTCAACATTTTCATCATGGTAAAGTACACGAACGAGCAACGTCTGCAAATTATAAAAAAATTCTACCGAAATTCGGAGTCGGTGACCGCAACTTTAAGAGCGTTAATTCCAATTTTCGGTCGTAATTCTTGCCCTAGTAGACAGGCAATAACAAGCTTAGTGCAAACATTTGAGTCTACATATTCGTTGTGTGATGTTGCCGTGTCAGCGAGACAACGGGTTGGTCGAAGTGTCGAAAATATCGCTGCCGTTCAGGCGTCCGTAGCAAACAATCCAAATCAGTCAATTCCACGGCGTTCTCAAGAATTGGGCATCGCTCAGACTACATTATGGCGTATTTTGCGTAAGGATCTTGGTGTACACCCATACAAGATCAAGCTGACTCAAGAATTGAAGCCGATGGACCATTTGAAGCGACGTACGTTCTCCGATTGGGCTCTGGAGAATGTGCGCCAAGATGATGAATTTCATCGCAACATCATCTTCAGTGACGAAGCTCATTTTTGGCTCGATGGGTTCGTCAATAAGCAAAATATGCGTTATTGGTCGGGTGAAAATCTACATGTGCTTCATGAATCACAACTTCATCCACAAAACATAACTGTTTGGTGGGGTTTGCATGCCGGCGGCGTTATTGGGCCATATTTTTTTGTCGACGATAACGATCGTCACGTTACTGTGAATGGCCAGCGTTATCACGCCATAATTACCGATTATTTTTGTCCCGAATTGGAAGATATGGACCTGGACGACATGTGGTTTCAACAGGATGGTGCCACAAACCACACAGCACACGTTACAATCGATTTATTGAAGAGTAAGTTTGATGAGCGTGTTATCTCAAGAAATGGGCCAGTCGATTGGCCGCCTCGTTCGTGCGATTTAACGCCTCTAGACTATTTTCTTTGGGGCTACGTTAAGTCATTGGTTTATGCCAACAAGCCGACGACGTTGGAAGAGCTCAGAGCCAACACTGAACGCGAAATAGCGGCCGTTTCGGCCGAAATGTGTGGCCGAGTCATCGAAAATTGGGTCCAACGAATCGACCACTGTAAACGTGCTCGCGGCGGCCATATGAAAGAAGTCGAATTCCATTCATAAATGTTTTGATTGTACTTCAAGCCGATAATAAAGTTTTTGAAATACCTCAAATGGTTTGCGTTTTATTTAAAAAAAAAGTTGTCAAGCCCTTTTTGGAAAACCCTATATAATCGTGCTAATCGGCAATTTTTTCAACATGTCTGACAAGCATGCTTTATGCTGTTCAGGATCATTGACATTGTGATATAAAAGTAGGGTAAGTTGAAGGAGAATAATATTGCTTTGGTGAGTAATATTGCTTAGGTGAAAAACATCTTGAACAATGCACCAGCACATCAGCAGCCGATGGAAACCTATGTAAATTATTTTTTTCGAAACCTCGAATACATATCGCGTATTGTGAAACAACCAGAAACAACTTAAAAACATCAGAGGAGATAAAACCGAAAACATTTTCGTTTATTCAAAAGTCAAGCTTCTCTAAGCCCACGTTGGAAGAACACTTTGAAAGACATGCAATCAAAACAGCTAGAGACCAGCAGTTGCTTGTGGATGTCGTTCACACGGTGGGCTTTATGAATGAATAAAAAAAATCAACGACCCAGTACTCATTCAGAAATATGCCGCGTCTCCTTGCGCCTCTATTCACCGTCTATTCATAGACCATTCACAGACTATTTCAAGCTGTTTCCCAGTAAATATTGATACACAGTTATTTGTGATATTACATGTTCTAGCATTCTAATTACTAGTGTCAACATTTGGACAGATTAACAGATTAATCCCTCGTGGATCTGGCATGTATACAGTACCTCTGCAGCAGTCAGCCCGACTATTCCCCATGATATACAGCATGTACTTATGTAAACGTATGGGCCAAGGTAAGATACTTACGTGTACTGTCGTATTGCACGCCTTTGAATTCCTCAAAACATGGCAGAATAGCGAGTGTTCCCGGCGGGGTCCTTGGCCAGCATAGCACCGAATCGAATGACACTGGACATCCGACTGCCTGAAAAGAGAAAATTTATTATTCAAGGGTCAAGGCAACATTTTTTAAAAATCAAGTGCCAATGTGCCAGCATTGTCGTTGGGATGAATGGGTATGTTTTTAAAATACTAGTATATCAATTAGAGTCAATACATGGTCTGAAAATCATACTCACGGAGACCCTTACTACACAACAATGCATTTCGGTTATTAAAATTGATTACGTCATAGACAAATTGTAAAATAAAAAGAAAGGGCCACACTTATGGCACTTTACGAGCTATTTCAAAGGTTGATCTTAATTCACACGCCTATTAAATATAAATTTCCGAACAATTTAAAACTTTGGACTATCTACGACATCGCTGATCAATATTAATTTTACAAAATATGTGTGTTTAAAGAAAATTTCCACACCAGCTGTTGGCTCACCCTATGTTGAAACTTCTTAAGAAGTCTTTAACTTATATTAAAGTATACTAAAGTGAAAATGTCTGCCTAACAACTGTTGGAGTTAGGTATACATTCATACCACCAACCATCCGTACCACTTCGAGTCGAGAAAGACTAAATCTCCTTGCTGTAACCGAAAAGCAAGTCAACTGGTTACCTAATTGAATTGTCCTCCCATCGGGCATCCCGCATAGATAGCAATTTAAAACGAGTTCAGGGTGGAGGGGGAATAGTTTCACCAGATTGACCTACTAAGCAGCACTGTACATCGAAGTGGTAACCTTACAACGACAGTGGAGTATCTCAAGGCGTTGAGCAGATAATTGGACTTGATGTGATTATGAATTTGTCAAGATGTAAAATCAAGGATTCTGACTTGATTTTGAGAAATGCCGATAGTCCGAAAGAATTGTCTTCGAACATGAACCAATTTATCAAGATCAGCTTGCTCACATGCTTGCACGCACCTTAAATTGACTACGATAAGAGGAATTTCAAAATATTCTTCTTTTAGCCTTTATCTTTCTCAGGTCCTCGCTTTTAGTCATGCATAAATTATGCGGAATTAAAGCCACTTGCTTCAATCGAAATGTGTCACGGTACAATTTTTCCATTCCGCCTCGTACCTTCGTGTCTTCGTGTTTACAATCGTACGCAAATTAAGGTCTTTCTTATCTCAAGTCGTGGCACTTTCACGCCTTTATCTTATCTCTCCAACATCGTTTGACTTTGGTTTTTTCTGTTTTTTTCTTTTGTTTGATTTGCAAGCGCTTTAAATCTTATTTTTTTAAGCTTACTGTGCTTTACTTAAGTGAAAACGAATATAACGTGCTTCTATATTGGCCGTGAGGCGACTAAAGGCTTATAATGTAGTGCGCATTGGGAATGAGCTTAGGATAATTATAGAACTCTGCCAATTTAAGAATTTTTTGATTCCATATTTAAAATAGTATAACAACGCCAAGGCCTTTTTGAGGATATCCGGCGGGATACCTCCACAAATTACAGCATCCACCCTCTACTATCAGCCCGTACAATCGCCCCTTGTTACAAGGTAATTTAATTTATTTTACCGCCAACCAACATTCCTGGAATTTATATAAAACCATTCATAAAAAATGGAAATCTAAAGCGATGGTTATACTGCTACATTTCCGTTGCCATTTCCGGTTGGCGGCAGACCGGATCTTGCGGTTATCATCGGAATTCTCTGCTAATTGAAAACACATAATAAAGTAGATGAAAATTTCAAAAATCCAACAAAGGAAAGGAAACAAAGAAAAAACAAATTTCCATTGACTTCTGGAAGCAGCTTGTTTACTGCATATCATGGCCAATTTAATTGGCAAATTTCCCACCATCATTCCATGCCTATGTCATATTTTGGCTTTTCATATAAATAATTTCAATTTTGAATAAATATTTTCAGTTTTGTTTATATTTTGTGTCGTCTAACTGAGTGCTGAGATTTTAATTAATGTGGTTTGGATCAAAGGGAAGTGGTGAGTGGCAGTTGGTGCAGATGCGGAAGGTTCTCTAATGACTGCTGCAATTATTTATGACTTTGAATGGATGGCTTTTGAGCACCAGGCTTTCAGAAATTGTTTTTGAAGAATTAATTGAATGAATTGGTTAAAGTAAAAAGGATTCGTGTAACTCGGTTGACGTCGTTATATGTTGGGTTCATTGCTTTCTCTTGGGTAGAGAGTGGAGGTTGAGTTCAGTTTGAGTGTATATTCATGGTCTTTTGTAAAATATTTTTCAAGTACCTTAGGTGGGACACCAATCAAGGTGTGACTCTTGAACGATGTAATTGAATGACCTCACCTTAATAAACATAAAAACTAATGTTGGTTTTGAGTTTTCTTCTTTTTCACAGATACGCAGGTCGTAACCATTAGTAGCGAATGACCTGAAAAACGAATTTTACACCCCACAGAGCTCATAAGCTAGATGGCTTAGTTCCTTGCCTCTGCAAGGCATGTTATAGACACCAACAGCGTTATGGCATGGCATGGTATCTGATATGTATCTGCTTCCGCTGGTCAAATTGATATGCAGTTGCAACCGTCTTATAGAACACGTCCGAGTAATAAAACTTTATTATCAAAATGAGTGTTTTGATCATGCGTACTTTGCTTCCATTTTACGGTTGACGTGGTGGTCTTTTATAGTCGACCCTTCAACATTTTATAGCCAAGTTTGAGACTCCCGGTTCGGTAATCAATCAGCCAACATTCGTACGTCATCGCCGTACATCGCCGTGGCTTGTGAAGGTGTACAGCAGAACCCGAGGCATTTGTGCACAAGAGCTCGGCCTTTCGCAGACTTCGACTTGGCGAATTTTGCGTCGGGACTGGAGCCTACACCCGCACAAGATCCAATTGACCCAGGAGCTCAAAGTCCACGTAATTTGTTTACTGACTGGGCTTCGAAGCTTTTGGGAGGGGACCCTAATTTCGGCCGAAAAATCTTCTTTAGCGACGAGGATCTTTTTTAAATGTATGGCTATGTTAACAGGATGGTAAAGGTCAACAAAGTAGGGGTAACATCTGCCCGACGAATGGTGGTTCCACAAAAAGTGAGAAGAGCCACCGCAGACGAACACCTTGAGGCTCTGTTAGCAAATCCTATTCCCACATCCTCGCGGTGCCATCTGGAGACTCCCTCTGGGAGTTACTAACGGAGAAGGGCGAATGGCGAGCTTCCTGTGCCAGAAAACAGGATCAGTCGGTTGGGTTACGGCCTAATGAGCCATACTCGTAAAAAAAACCAAATCACTCCGAAACAACCACAAGCCACGGATAAAGGCGGATACACTGTTGACGACGGGACGCTGGCAAATGTAAAACAAAAAAGGACAATGAACTTCGGCTCTGCACGTGGAATGTGAACTCGTGGATGACCTTGACTGCTACAAAGTAGACATTACCGCAATCCAGGAAGAGCGGTGGGATGGGCCTGGCAAAAGGAGGATGAAAAACTGCGACCTCTACTATGGCAATTGCTAAAGAGGGGGAAGACAGCGCTTATTCGGATGTGGGTTTGTTGTTCCAGGCAGGCTTAGGCAAAAATTCATAAACGAGCGCCTCATAACAATCCGCATCAAATCTAAATTCGGCAACATTGGCCCGACTTGCGTCCACGCTCCGACAGAGGATAGGGATAACAACAGCAAAAATTGCTTTTATGATCTCCTAGAAAGAACATATGATCAATGCCACAGCTATGACACGAAGGTCGTTCTAGGATATTTTAATGCACAGCAGGAAAAGAAAAAAAAATTGCTAGAGTCGTCGGAAAACACAGCCTACACGACAACACATCCGGGAACGGACTCAGGCTCGTGGACTTTGCCTCGGGGCGGAACCTCTCTGTAGTGATAACGCGGTTCCCACTCTTCAACATCCATAAAGGGACCTGGCGGTCCCCTGATCAATTAGCCGTCAACCAGATTGACATCAGACACTCCTTCAGTATTCTCGATGTCCGAACCTTCCGAGGAGCTAACATCGACTCGGATCATTTCCTTGTTGTAGCCAAGGTAAGAATACGGATATCAAAAAAACAACGGAGTCGAGGAGGAACACGCAAACGACCTCTAGAAACTTTGACGACCGAGTCTCCCATAAATTCTCTGAAAGTTCGACACCGCCTGCACTCACAATAGAAGAAGACTGATAACGATATAAAAAAGCCATCAAAGAAGCTGCCACTGATGTGCTGGGTTTTACTGCACTTACCAGGAAAAACCCGTGGTTTGACGACGATGCAGCCAAACAAGATGCTTAAAAGGCAATGCTACTTCGAAGAACGAGGTACTGTCAAAGATCCGGCAGTCCGCGCACTGTGCGACCTCCGAGAGCGATCAAAGCCATGTCATCCAGAGAAGCATCCCAACTCATACCGATGGTTCAAAGAAGCCACCATCCCGGATCTGTAATGGTATGGCGAGAAAGGAGTGAAAATATCGGGCAAAGAATATCAATCGACCGTTTTGGAAGCCTTTCAACAAATCAATATTCGCCAACAAGCCGTGGACTTTCCAGCAAAAATCTGCTCCAGCCCCCAAAGCAAAAGCGACTCAACTGTGGCTCAAAAACAACGTTCCGGACTTCATATCAACGGATGATTGGCCAGCTGGTAGTCCAGACCTCAACCCGTTGGATTACAAGTTGTGGTCCGTATTAGAGGGCATGGTTTGCTCTACTCAACACCCAAATATTGAGTCGTTGAAGCGAACCCTTGTCCGTGCAGTGGACAATTTCCCCATGCATGAAGTGCGTCTCGCGATCGATGAGTGGCCAGATCGCCTCAAGTCGTGCAGGAAGGCAAATGGAAGTCATTTCGAATAAATTGTTCTAAGATAAAAATAAATAAAAAAATAAAAATAAAAAAATAAAAATAAAAAAATAAAAATTTTAAA
Organism: Merodon equestris; assembly: GCA_958301585.1. Lineage (NCBI taxonomy): Eukaryota > Metazoa > Arthropoda > Insecta > Diptera > Syrphidae > Merodon > Merodon equestris. The sequence goes on along the minus strand of OY284417.1, from coordinate 94,527,900 downwards.
TATTAATTCGTTTTCATTTGGCGTCGATTTTTCTGTGTACCAGTATTTATGACTTGACTAGGTATATGTGTGTGATACTCAAATCATCCCAGTCCTGCTCTAAGGTGCAGAAACACTATTAAAAGCGGATGAGGAAGCTCTTGGTCTTTTCGAGAGAAAAGTTCTGCTTGCGATCTTTGGTCCTGTTTGCGTTGAAAGCACCTGGAGGAGAAGATTCAATCACGAATTGTATGGGCTATACGACGGCGTGTGCCTGATTAAACGTCTACGGACACAACGCTTAAGGTGGCTGGGCTATGTAGAGCGTATGGACAACACAGTGCCTGCCCGACAAGTCTTTGAATCCGAGCTATTGGAACAACGCAACAGAGGACGCCCTCGATTCAAATGGAAAAGAACCTCAACACCTCAACTTGGTGTGTGAAACTGGAAAAGGTTGGCAGGAGATCGCGCCGGCTGAAGAGGCTTGTTGGTTGAGGCCCAAACTCACACCGGGCTGTAGCACAATCAAATGAAGAAAAAGAAGAATAGGTTCAAAACTCGAGGCCATCGATGAAATGTAGCAGGGTGACATCGATCATAACAGACTTGGCGAAGGAAGTTCAAAGCTTACTTCCCAAAGTTAGGGCTCAAGGAATATCGAATAAATTAGGGGAGTAGTTCACAAAGTTCTAATAGAGTCCTGTGAAGGAGAGCTGGCCTAAACAGAATCTACACTTTTCTTACTAAAATTACTCAAAAGCATGACCAAGGCTTAAACTTGGTGAGATCTTGAAAGTGCACATTGAGTAGGCTTATGAAGCCCAGTTGCTGAAAAACGCAATCTGAAGACTGACCAATCCCAATGAAACCCACGAGCGCCAACCGACCTTATTAGATTTAAACAGCTAAGGGTGGATCAAGCTATTGAATAAGTAATAAAATAATCCAAATCTTTTGCTAAATTGTTCCCAGAAAATAGAATTTTATTCGCGGTCTTTGTTTCCAGGTCGATTAATTACCGTAATTGTAGCACAAACTAACCACCCAGATTCAACACCAATAAATTACTTCCTTGAAATAAGGATGAGTAAACAACATTTGCACAGGTGAAAACAACATTAAGACCGAAGTTGATGAGCTTATTGCGGTATCTAATGAGTGGGCGAGTCCTTGAACATTTTCATGTTTACGTACGTATGTGCGTACGTATTCGTGGTGAGCATTTAAATTATATCATTGTTCACATATAATTGATAAGAACCATATTTTTGTAAAAATGAAAAATGTTTTATTAAACAAAAAAATTAAGGCTCGACTATTGAAAGACCTTGAATTAGTGGCATCAGCCATAGACTCGTATTATGTTTGAGACGTTTGTGCCCATTGAGTGGTCAATTTACGTGTCATGTCAGTCACTATGGGTGGATAGGTCATTCAGTTTAAGCAGCATCATCAATTGAATGTCCATATCGTCAGTCGCGTCATTTTGCAGAGTAGAGGTGGATACTCCTTAATTGATGAATACCTCTTATTACCCCTTTCTACAAAGATTATCAAAAAATTCGAACAAAACAAAGTGCTTTTATAATGTAATAATTTCTTACATTCTGGGATCTCCAGTTGCCCGACGCAGCAAGAGGTGATCACAGAAAAATATATTATCTTATCGATCTAAGCTTTATGCTCTTTAGCCATCTTCTGTTGGATCCGCTATTCCTTTATTCTACGTACATTGCCCGTAAGTCACTAGAAGAGCCATGTACCAAGGTCATCTTAATTTTCTCGGCAGAGAATAAAGTGGGTCCAGGGACGGATCCCTGCGGCACTTCTACATTTATATTCCGAGCACTCATACAATAGTCCGCACAAACGATCTACGTATAATGCCTCGTCGCCAGTGAAAGAGTGTAGGCAGACCATTTTACCATATGAGCTCCACTAATTGAAAGAGTCAATCCACCAAAAGAGCTTCAATTCCAGTAACAGTTTCAAAGAAGTAGCTTTCATGCCCCTTCTACGATATTATTTTTGGCATATTTCTAACAGTTACTAGACGCTGACATCTGACGTTAAATATATTGACTATGGTCATGGTATCGCCAACAATAGAATTGCTACTAACCACAGTTATAGAGTTGTGAATTTTATAAACATTGCTAATACTAATAATTTTCTATTATTTTCGAGAGTGGCCTTGTGAACTGCGCACTTTAGAGTCATAGTGTCTACCGCGTCACAGTCGAATATTAGTGTTGACTTTCTGACTCGTATTGTGAAAGCGACTCATGAGTGCAGTGTTAAGTGGATGCTAAAAGCATGTTTCAGTCTTATTCATTTCATTTGAGTGTAACTGAATTATCTCTTGAAAGACATTGAAGGGCGCAGAGGCATCGCACTCAGCTTAGACACACATCCTGTTTTCAAAACGTAGCTTGTTATGCAGATGACTAAATTTGCGACACACCTATAAAATAAGGCCATGTTCTGCTAGTTGGTCGGGACAACTCCGACACTATACTTATACATAGCTGAATGCTGCTCTCTGACTCATAAGTATAGAACATTCTTTGATAGCAATCTCTAGAAGAAGGCCATCGCATTTTCAATGGAAAACTCAAATGAAAAGTGATCTCAGCCAAATTGGAACACGATATTGGTAGGTGACGAGGGATCGTGTTAGCTGAAATTTTGCAGTTGAGGCCGAACGAACCTTAAAAAAGCGACAGTATCCAACAAATATCAATGAAAAAGTTGTCAAGGCGTCGTCAGAGGTGCCGCTCAATGACGAAAATAGACACTTCTATGTAGGGAAACACAATCTATTCATGGCTTTACTGCATCGATGGACAAGAGCTGCCGTGAGCTCCACGAGACGAGCAAAAAAGCAGCCGCTATTGAGAAGAAAAAATTAAGCACGGGTAAGATGAGATCAAGGTGATGACTTCCGATATTGACCTCAATCCACTGGGCATGCGGAAGTTCCTTGTGATATCTGTATGTATCTTCCTAAAGGTCGTGCCGGCTATAGCATATGTAAGGGGTGTTTTTTTTTTAGAGTCTTGATTTTTAAACTGGCAGCACTGTTTCTATAGATTGTCAATTTCACTGATAAAAACTGATTTGTGGTTAATACGTTTTACCATTTTAAGCTATATAGATTAACGCCGGAACAAAACATGCGAATAAAAACCATGGTTAGGTTCGCCAAATTTACCAGACGCTACGTCCACTTTACGGGCGACATAATCGTCCATTTGAACAAGTTATTCGGAACATGATGAATCGTTTCCGCACCACGTACATTCTAGTGAATTACATGCATCCCTAAGGATGACAAAGAGTGCGAAGTTTTTTTTTTTTTATATAATAGTGTACGCTCTTATGGTGTTTGGCACACAATCTGGACGGGGTGTAGATGGTTTGTGTCGGAGATATCCGTTCACTTCTCTTCGGGGGTGGTTGTTCTAGGTAGGATTTGAGAGATTCGACTGAATTTGTCGCGTTGGTTGTAGTTCTCAGTAACGTTTTTACTTCCATGTCATTAAAGTGTTATATTGGAAATGCACACATAAAGTATGAATTTTGAAGTGATCATATACTGCGAGTGTTATGCCTTCGTTAGCACTTTTGATCATCTCTCATTCACAACTGATACTGTTCCACAGTTTATCCGTATAGGAATTGTTCTTGACTATAGACGGACTTGAACTACAAACCTTCGGCTCGAAGTTATTGCCGTTATGGAGCGCAGTGTTGAGGAGAATCCGGAGGAGTCGATTTGCCATCGTGCCGAGCAATTGGAACTATGTCACGTTGTGAAAGATTTTTCGGAAAGGTCTTGGCTTAGAAGCTTTTAAGATCCAGCGTGTGCAAGAGTTGAAACCGCGTGACCATTATACGCATCGTAGGTTCGGTGAATGAGCCGATTTTCATTTTCAACGCAAAATTTTGTTCTCCGATGGGGCCCATTTTTGGTTAAATTTATATGTAAACAAGCAAAATTGCCGAATATGGAGTGGAAAAAACCCAGAAGCCCTAGTCGAGACGCTATTAAAACTCACTGTTTGGTATTGTTCATGGGCTGGTGGAATTATCGGCCCATATTTTTTTAAAGACGATGCTGGCAAGTATGTTACCATAAATGAAGAGCCCTATAGAAACATGAATACTGACTTCTTCGTTCCTTAGTTGAATGCCATTGACGTGACAGAGCTTTGGTTTCAACAATCTTCTTCTTTCTTCTTTTCCTTTTTATCCCGGCGTCGTTATGGTCAGAAGTGTAGGACCATAACCTTCCCACTTAACTGCATTCCTACTGGTCCGCTTGTGGGGTCCGCCGGTTTGACCTCAGAAAGTAGCGGCAGGCTTCCCGGTTTGGGATTACTTCATCGCTGAGGCCAATCAAATGCTGGTGTTTTTGCATTTGTTTGCACCAATTGTTTTTCGGCCTGCCTTTTTTGCGTGTTGAAATTGGAATGTTGATTGATAACGCCTTTTGGACGGGGTTCAAAGGATCTCTCCTTTGAACATGGCAATACCAACTGAGTCGGTCGCGCTCTATATTTCTTGTGATGGTTTCTTTTACGTGGAGGCTTCCTCGGATCTTTGAACTTCTAATTCTGTCACGCTTTGTTACTCCCGCTGTCATGCGAAGCATCTTCATTTCAGTTGTCGTAAATTTGCTCTCATACTTTTTGTGCATTGTCCAGCATTGTGAACCGTATGTGAGCGCCGGACGTACAACTGAAGTGTAGAGCCTTCCTTTCAGCTTAGGGGGCATTTTTCGATCACAGAAAATGGCGGAGTTTTCCCGCCACTTCATCCACCCTACGCTTACGCGATGTTTGATGTCGTCATCACAAGTTGCTTCTCTATTAATCATAGATCCCAGATATTTAAACTTTTCACACTTGGGAAGCACTCTTCCATTCAAGTAAATGTCTGGAATAGGCTGATGAGGGTCAGAGAACGGGCAGCACAGATACTCTGTCTTCTTTGAACTAATACGATACCCGTGTCCCTCAAAAATGTCCACCCACACATCAAGTGCTCGTTGTAGGGACGCCTGATCATCACTTATAATGGCCCCATCGTCAGCAAAGAATAGCTGGTGCACATTGGGGTCCGTCACTTTTCCTTCAAGCAAGCAATCAAGGACTGCTATAAAAAGCAGTGGGCTGAGGACGCTCCCTTGGTGTACACCGACTTTGATTGCGAACTCTTCGGTGACTCCTGCGGTGCATCTTACTCTTGTCGTTGCTCTCTCGTACATGTCCATAATTACTCGCACGTAGGTTTCTGGAACTCCTTTTTGTCTTAGCGCTACCCATAAAAGATCTCTTGGTTGCCGGTCAAAGGCCTTCTCGAAATCAACCAACACCATATGCAAGTCCTTTGAAGAATCACGATGCTTTTCCATCATGATCCTTATACTTTGGATTGCATCTGTTGTTGATTTACCCGAGACAAACCCGCACTGGTCATCAGATAGTCGTATTATTTTCCGCAGTCGGCTATCTAATACCCGTTCAACGATCTTCATGGTGTGCGACATCAGCTTGACAGAACGGTAGTTATCACAATTTCGCGTATCACCCTTTCCTTTGTGCAATGGAAGAAGATAGCTTTCCCTCCATTGATTAGGCATAGTGTCGCCTCTCATACGTTTAGAGATAAGAACCATGAGCCATCTAGACCCGATGTCTCCCATCTTTTTCCAGAACTCAGAGGGTATCCCGTCCGGCCCAACAGCTTTTCTTTTCTTGGAGTTTTTAACCGCGTACCGAACTTCTTCGACTGTGATGTCGGGTATTTCGGCATGATTCGGGGCGGCTCTTGGAAAGTACACTCGGGGAAACTGTTCGTTCAGAAGTTCCTCGCAATACTGTCGCCATCTGTGGAGAATTTTTTCGTCTTCCACAAGGAGTTGGCCTTCAGCATTGTTAATAAACTTTGGGAAACGAATCTCCTGAGAATTTTTTCTTCTCTGGGCGGCTATCTTAAAGATATTTGCTCCTTTGTTCAAATTGTTTTGTCGAAGCTCCTGGGTAGCCTGGTTCCTGTCAGACGCGGAAGACGATATTTCTTCCAACTCCTGATAGAGGCCTTCCATGCTTTTCGCTTTGAATTCGGCGCATTTTTTCTTCGCGATACCTTTGCAACATCTATATACCTTTTCACGGCGAGCTTTTTCCTCTCTATTAGTAGAAGAGCACTTTGACCAAGCTTGGAAAGCCATTTTCTTTTCGTGTATCACTGCTTTGGCTTCGTCTGTCCACCACCAGGTTTCTTTTGCGTGTTGGCAGGGGCCTTTAGATGTTCCGAGCAGTGATTTGGCTTTCTCCAGGCCAGATTGTTGTAGGGAATCCCACATGTCTTGTGCTCTGCACTCCTCATTACCGACCTCATCGATAATGGAAGAGAGGTAGTTTTCCATGATGGTAATAAAAGCTTCGCCTTTTCCTTTATCCAGCTTATACCACTTGATTCTCTCAGACACCTTCGTTTGCTGCTTTGACTTCTTTCTCGCATCCATAAAAAATTCAGTCAGGAGGAGACGGTGTTGAGGGGCGATCGCGTCTCCCAGGATCACTTTGCAATCTTTAGCTCGTGGCTTCATGAAACTGGATACCAAATGATAGTCTATTTGAGTTTCATTTCCGCCGCTGCTATAAGTGATCAGGTGCCGGCTTTGTTTGACGAACATGGTATTTAGCACTATAAGACCGTACGACTTGCACATGTTTAGGATATCTTCACCTGAAGAGTTCCTGGTGCCGTATCCCAGCCCTCCGTGGTAGCCTTCATAGTCTTCGCTTGTCTTCCCGACATGTCCGTTTAAATCTCCCCCAACAAACAAAAGCTCTTCCTTTGGGATGATTTTGACAAGGTTGTGGAAATCTAGCCAGAATGCATCTTTTTCTTTTTGTTCGCATCCTACTTGAGGGGCATATGCGGTTACGATGTTCCACACCTCACCATGCATCACCAATTTGAGAGCCATCAAACGGTCACTGGACTTTGAAATGGTTAAGACGTTGCCAAGTAACTCTGCCGCAAGGATGATGGCGATTCCGTTTTTTCCTTGTTCCAATCCATAGTAAAACATCTTGTAGGCTTTTGTTTTAACGTCCAAGAAACGTGCCCGATTACCGGTGTTTCGCCATTTCGTCTCTTGTACGCACAGGATGTCTACTCGCCTTCTAACCATCATTTCTTCAAGCTCATAGCTGCGCCCACTCATGCTTCCAACGTTCCAACTCGCGACTCTTAAACGTGGCTTACGCCGTTGCATTACTTTGCTATCCCCCGGAAATCCTATAGCTCTGACCCGAGCATTGCTGCTCGTCCCAGGATCACGACCATTAGTAGTGCCTGGCGGGGTAGTGCTTTTCCTTTTAGCGTTCTTTTCCATAATGCTACGGTTTGACCGTTTTCATTCTTCCCTTCCTTTTTGTTTGGTTTCAACAATATAGCGCAATATTCCACACGGCGCGCGACACCATCAATTGATTACGGGAACATTTTTCTGAACACATAATTTTGCGTAATCTCACACCTAGATTACTTTCTCTGAAGGTGTGTGAAGTCACTAGTCTATACCGATAAGCCAGAGACGTTGGACGTTATCAACATTCGCTGGGTTGTTCCCAGTTGCTCGAAAAGGTTGTCGAAAATTGGACTTCACGATAATGCTTCATTCGAATCAGCCGGGGTACTGATATGTCCGTAGTCATATTTAACTACTAATGGCATTGAATTATCTATTAAATAAAGCTAATGTTATAGACATTGACATTAACTTTAAGTACATTCTTTCATATTGAATTTGTGTAGTTCTAAAAAAAACACTCCCTATAAGGTGTACAAATGAGAATCATTTCCCACCAGATGGCGTTAGTAACATATAATGGCCGAAAAGGCAAAAGTTGACGTGATAGGTTTGAGGATCAATCAACAACCAATCACTATATTTATGCATTTTCATCGTCGGCTTTGGGCGTGGAAATGTTGGCTTTTGAACTCAAGAAGCGTCACTTGCAGGAAGTTTTGTTTTCGTCTTCCTTTCGAAAAAAAAGCCATTAAGATACTTTGAATGATTAGACCTTAGGTTGAGGTTTTTTCTAGTAGATCAATTGCCGCGAATGGTTTAACGTGGCAGACGATGAAAAGATTTGAAGGCAGAGAATTTAAGGCATTACTAAATCCAGACCCATATGAAATGCATGAACTTGTAAATTTATTGGCCGTAGCTCAACAAGCCAGTTGTTATCATTTGGAAGCCTTGTTAATGGTCCGAAAGCAAGGGAATTGGCTGGCACAAAAGTCAAACCAAAGACACACGGGTGAGCTGCTGCTCCTGTATTAAAGACTGGAGGGATTTCTATCTCATGCTATGACTACTAATGAACAATAGGTCTCTTATGATAACCTAAATCAAAGGCCATGCATCAATATCAACGGCTAAGACAAACACCCATGCAACGGAGATCATACTTTGTTCTGGGTGGAATGAAGTCGACTTGGTTTGTTGGCTTTAATTTTAGAAAGTATGGTTGATTCGCAGTTCTTATGCCTCCAGAAAGATGGGCAAAAGTTATTGCTGGCCATGGCCCATACTTCCGAAATAAAACTCCAAATTTTGAAGTCTTAAAATCGTTATTTGCGTTTTCTACTCCTCAATATTGTCCTTTAACGTCCTTTATTAAACACTGTATATGAGGTTTGTGCACCTGCGAACTCATGGTTACTTGTGCTTAATTTATTGGGCAAAAACAATATCATGCCTCAAACAACGGACATGACCCCCGTGCGACTTTTTTTTTCTTCCCAAAACAAGACACATGAACGGTCGGAAATTTGCCAACATTGAGAAGATAAAGACCGCATCACAGGAAGAGCTTAAAGCTATAAAAGAGAGCGCATATCCAAAGTGCTTCGAGGATTGAAAAAAGCGCTGGCGCAAATGTATTATATCTGAAGGGGATTGGTGTCAATAAATAAATATTCTCGGAGAATAGTAAGAAGTTACCTTATTTTTTGAACAAACCTCGTTTAGTGACTACCGTGGCTTAATGGACATTTTTTCCGACCGCGCTATAGGAATTCTGTTAACATTGTCATCAAAATGCGTATCACTACGCAAAATCTAAAGACACAGTACTGATCTAAGGTAGAGTTGAGATATTTAAATTAGACAGACAAAAAGCGTTGACACTGGACAATAAATTTTCGGTATTTAGGTTACAGCCATTTTTTGTTTTCTTAACGATAAACTCTACAGTATATAGCAATCAGGTAGCTACTACGCCTCTTTAGCTCCATCATGGTTAGGGAGCAACAGTGATTTTTCACAGTTAAAACAAAACCTCTAGTTTGTGAAAATGAAATATGAAGCTTATCTATACGTTGGTTTCGTTGGTTTTATAACCCGCCGTTCAGAAGTATAATTCACAAACAATGGTTAGTGTCACGTAGCGGAACTAGCTTAAGTTTTACGACACTTTTATGGCACCATGCAAGATAGAACCTTTCACTGATAGTCAACAGTCCATCTCAATGTGGCCCTTTGGACAGCACCAACTAAATCGAATACAAACGGAAAAAATACTCACATTTTTCGCATCCTTTTCATCCCGCTGCTGCTGCATTAGACACTGAATTTCCGCACTTTTATTGACTGCCGCTCGAACGAGTTCCGCACGAATTAAATCACTACTCCATTCGCCATCCTCGACCAAGTGCACCAACTCATCGAGATCAAAGTGTTCCATATCGTTCTGATGGACAAGTGAAAACCCAATTAAAAACGAACGCGTCACGCACGTGAGATCCGCCACTTGTCGCTTAACATCACATTTTACACAAATACACTACACAAAACCGAGGGCAGATCCGTCGGCAGGAAGGTCCTGCTATAAACGTTTCCTTCTTCAATTAAAACCAAACCGAATCGAGTTGTCCCAAAGCGGTTATTTTTTGCTCTGTCGTCGCTGGTTGTGCGTTCAAATGAGGACGGATTCAGATACACGTCAAACGCGTTTCTAGACAAAATGTAAATTTTTCGCAGAAAGCGGATCACAATGAATAGCACCAGCACTCACTAGCGAGTACGCCACTCTACATACGAGCTCTCTTCATATCTCAGTATCTCTACGTGAGGTGTGTATCTTCTAATTTTAATCACTCTGAAAAGCGGCCGAAACACGCCGCCTCGTGCTCCTTATGATTAGTACCTATTTGCTCTTCACTCAACGCTGCCCTTTCGTCGTTGGTGTTTCACTTATTCTTTGGCTCAAGCCGCGTTGTGGTTGCGGTTCAGATGTTTTCAAACATTTTTTTCACACTATCTTCGAGTATCTATTAAAACAAACAATCGCTGGATCTGGAATGAAAAATAAAAACTGCGTGAGAGTGAGAAAATCATTCATGTGAAATAAAAAAGTATTTTTTGTAAACATGCGCCAATATCACGGTATCTACAGATACGATATAATCCCTTGTTTATCATTAAACGCGAGTAAATAGTTTGGCGAGCATATACACGTAGTAGCGTATGGAGTGCACGCCGCACTGTCGCGGTTTCTACCGCGAGCGACTTGTGCCACTTTAGGTTGTTTCATATGCTGATGGATGGTACCGAGTTAATGGTTGTTGCGGCTTTGTAGAGCCGGCCGGCGGCGGCCTGGAATCAATGATTATATATAAATATATAAATATATATAATATATATATATATATATAATAATTAAATATATTTATTTATGTAACTTTGATCAAGGGAGTGGATACTGTCCGATGCGGTCGTATCGGGTCGGTTGGTAATTTTTAATTAAAACATAGGAACTGGACTCATGTAGGGAGCAAGGTCGATTCGAATCAGCTTGTATCTGCGATAAAGTAAATGATTCAATTTTCGTTTCTTTTTGTTCCTTCTGTTTGCCAACCTGGGGTTGGTCGGTTTTATTATTTGTTATTTTCTTAATCAAATTTCGGTTTTTGCTTATAAATTGGTCATGGTGGGTGGGTTGGTGAGCATATTTATGGGCTAGACTTTGTCGACGTTAATATGGGTGCCACGGGATAATTGCATTTGACTGAGGACTGGCGCAGGTTATTGTTATTATAAGGGACACCGGACAAGCTGAAAAGGGCAGTGCAAAGAAAAGTCTGGAAAAATGAGGATTGGGTGAAGTCATCATATAATTTCTTGTCAGGAACGCAAGGAAACTTTAAGCAGACAAAATTTTTTTTCGAGTGTTCAAAAAGTAATAGAAAAAATTGTTTTCTTCTTTCGACTACATCATATGGAGCTAAACTATATCGTAGGGTAATAAGCATGTATTCGCATATTTCTGGTTTATAAAGATGTTTTTTTAGAGGCACACCAATTCAATATAAAATAAAATATTTGAAGCTAATGTCAATGTCCACGATATTAGTTTCATTTAATAGATACTTTTATGCCATTAGTGTTAAAATCTGACTTGGGGCATATGCGTGCCACTGGATTGAAGCGCAATCTGAGAAAGACGGACTGGGTACGATTCAGAGAGGAAATTGGGAAATCCACTCAAGCCTTGCCTAAACTCACAACAAAGAAATTTATGGAGGATGCCGTTCATAACCTGAGCAGGGCCATCACCAACTGTCTTGAACTCGCATGTCCTGTCAAAAAACCTCCCACCAAGGGAACCAATTTCCTGAGCTCCAATGTCTTTGCAGGGAAGCTAGAAGTCTCCTGAATAGGTCGCTTAAATCGAACTCGGAAAATGAATGAAATAAGGATCGATCGAAGCAAAAGGAAGCTTATTCGTAGATCGAAGAATGATTCCTATAAGTCCTTCTGCGAAGAGATCAAATCCCTGGGCGCGACCAGCAAGTTAGTTAATATTCTTAAACGAGGAAAACCGACAAGGCTAGATGTACTCAGTAAGACTGATGGTATCTTCACCGAGTTTAAAGTAGAAATTTTTAGTTTACAGCTTCAGACCCCTTTCCCGGAAAATCAGACTGTCATCGATTCGTTGCACACTCCCTCGTTGGACACTGCGACTGAAACGATAAAAACAACGCGGCGCAGCTGGTATGTTGCGTCACGCGTGGCGACTACTGAATACATTGAATTTGCTCTGACATCTTTCGATGGCTTCAAGTCGCCGGGCACTGATGGGATATACTGTTATGCTGCAAAAAGTAAAAGACAGCTGCTTCCTACTCTGAAAAGAATTTTTACTACTAGCTTGGCACTTGCCTATAAATTATTTATTCATTTATTTGCTACACTTTGATCTACCAAAATAAACGTTTAGTTGAACTTGGGCATGTCGCCAAGCGGTTGAGCTAAAACTAAAACAATAACTAAAATAACTAACTTCCCTCTCTGGTACGGCGTCATGCATGCGGAGTGTTCAGAGAGTTGAGTGTTAATGAGTAGCACTCGGACTTGGCTTGAGTGTTACTCGTCAACTGTGAGTTGTGTAGTTAACTTATATAGCTATTCCCTGGCGCGCGGTGAAAGTGGTCTTTATTCTCAAACGAGGGAAAAAAGGTTACTTACTCGCCAAGAGTTTTAGACCAATCAGTCTAACATTTATCTTGCTGAAAAGCATTTAGAGACTAGTAGAGTTGCACGTCCGCAAAGTTGCCCTTCAAATGCATCCTCTCCCGGACATGCAACATGCTTATCAGCGCGGAAAATCCTGCAAGACTGTGCTTCAAAACCTAGTTGGGAGAATTGAATGCGCTCTCGAAAGGAAAGAGTACGTACTAGGCATTTTCGTCGACATTGAGGGAGCTTTTGACAACGCTACTTTTGACAACGCTGCTAGACGGCATGGTGTAGATGAAGCACTGGTTTTGTAGATCAAAGCAATGCTTGTGCACAGGACGTTGATCGCTGATGCAGGCGTCGAACAATGTGTCAAGTCTGGCGTAAGCGGGGGCTGCCCGCAAGGTGGTGTCCTGTCTCCGCTATTATGGTGCATGGTGGTCGACGCTCTGCTCGATGCTCACAATGCATCTGGAATTTATGCCCAGGCCTATGCGGATGATGTTGCTGTTCTCTCTGTCGGCTCATGTTTAGCAACTGTCTGTCTGAAAGTACAGGCAGCGCTAAATGTGATGGATGACTGCTGCACGATTAATGGGCTTTCTCTTAAGACTGATGTCCTCTTCACGAGAAAGAGGAAAATCTCGATATCCAATTAAGCTAAGCACCTGGGAGTCATCTTAGTTAGCAATCTTCTTTGGTCAAAGTATATTGAGTCAAAAACTTTTTGGCAATGCAAAAGTTTTTTGGCTTATCGCCGAAAAAGGTCCTCTGGATCTATACGGCGATGATAAGACCGATAATCTCGTATGCATCGGTTGTCTGATGGAACAGGCTAACATGCAAACGCGTCGTGGCCTCTTCCACCAAACTCCAAAAAGCGGTTTGTCTCAGCTGTGCGGGAGCTTTTCCCAGCACACCGCGCACTGCTCTAGACGCCATGATGAATCTTCCACCCCTTGACATATACGATTATACCAGAGGTTCGCAGATCACTCTAGGATCCCAGGAAATGAGATCTCCGATGACTCGCTAGAAGCGGTTCAGAGGAGAGTTTCTCAGGATTTGAACCCGCTTTAGGTCTACCTGCTTCCACGGTCAATTTTGACATCAACGACTGGGTCTTTAATGCACAGAGTAGTAGATGGAGGGAATATCCAGGATGCAGGATGACTAAGCGGGTACGCTCTGATGTCTACAAGAAGTCCGCAACATTCTTCTTATCCTTAAGGAGAAATTATTGCAGAAGGCTTGCGAGCGTCATTACGGGCCATTACACTTTTGCTAAGCATCTCTACGTGCTACGGTCGGTGGTGTTAGCGCAGCGTGAACGTCGATTTCCTAATCGTGTCGCGCCAACTGGGCAAACATTCCGGCGCTCAGCTAATCGACTCGAACAGACTGGAACCACAGGAGACCATGCAGGGCGTGGCCGCTACCGGACTGGTCCTTCGGCTGTGAATATCGCGGCTGTGTCTGCCGATGACGATGGGAATGAAGAAACGTCAACCAGACGACGGGCTATGAAATTGGGCATAACCAGACGGCGAATTAGCTAATTTTAGTGATAGATTTACACATGTTCCCGTACAAACAGTGCATCAGTTAATGCGGTTACGTCAATAAACAAAATTTTCATTTCATTCACTCATCCACTCAAAGCCCTGTGTTGTGCGGCGTTCACGAGGGAGAAGTGATTGGGCCGTGTTTTTTTGAGACGCCATCGGCAATACAGTCACTTTTACTGCCGGAATCGGATGAGCGGGAAATAGGAAACATGTGGTTTCAACAAGACCGCACACGAAGCACGAGCCACAATGAATATTGTGAAGGAAGCGTTTCCTGGTCGCGTAATCTCCCGTTTTGGCGATTTGGGATCGTCAGCAAGATAGCCCGATTTATCCATGAGACTTCTTTCTTTGGGGCTACTGGAAATCGCAACAAGCCTAAATAAATCGCAGCCCTAAATGAGAATGTTCGACAGGAATTGCGAACAGTTATCACCGGAAATCTTGTGGAAAATACAATAAAACGGGGTCCAAATAAAGATTTCCATCTCTCAAAATTTTTTTTATTTAGTAAAAATGTAATTTAAAAATAAAATTGATTAATTTTGCGCCATCTTGTACTTCTATTTATCTTGTACAATGAGCGTGATTTATACAATCGCCAAACCTGTCGGGTGCGACCGAACTTTAGTTTTAACCTTATATCATTTGCCAGCACTTCCACATTGTTATCGACGTTATTTTACGACTCCTGAACAGCTTCCAATCGCGGTTCTATTTCAAAAATTGAAAAAAAAAATATTCTGGCACATGCTTCATCCCCAAAAATATAAAGAAAATGCTATAGCATGCGCCAGTCGATATATCGACCTCTTGACTTCTGTGATTGTGATTCCGAGATCGTTTCTAATTATTTTATTTACTTCTTCCGCGTTTTCCTCGGTTGTTGATGTACTAGATCTTGCTATTTTGACCACATGTCGTTTATTTTTTATTGTTTTTTTGCCGCATGAAATTGTTTACCCAAAACATTTTCTGTTTAGAAATCAGTGTTGGTATTGGGAATGAAGAACAGAAACGAAGCGCCGCAATCATTACAATATTTTTTTTTAAGAAAGTGCGATGATTCTAGTAAATTTTGCTGCTGGTCTTATTGCTTTTTTCTATAACCATGCCTACACACTAATGTTTGCTATGAAGAGTAAACAAGAATTTGCAAAATGCGTTTTTAGTTCTTTTCCAAAATAGACACGATGATCTCCAGGGGACTTGGTATATGAAAAATTCTAGCTACTTCAATAAGGAAAAGCAAAAATGGGTAAATTGAATTGTTTTGCCTAGATTTATTATCACTTTCTGACAATGAAAACTGAACAAATAATAATTATATCCTGGTGAGACGATTACAGACCGTTTTCAACTTCGGGGGGTGATCAAAAACAAATGATTATAAAAATAAAACACAGTGATTATAGTCAATATATTTAGTCTACCCTCTTTCTAAGCTCGGGATTCCCTAAGAAAAAAAATGTTGCCTTGTCCTTCCCAAAACGCCTCAACAGCGGCCGTAACTTCCCTATCGTCTTTTTGCCTCTGATGTATTCCTTAAGCCGAGGAAAGAGGCGAATAAGATCCAAATCCTTTTACGGGAGCCATCGAAACTTTGTGAGCCTTGTGAGCCGGTGGGTTGTCTGTTGAAAAGGTCGCAGTTTGTCGCTTCGTTTTTTATTTACTAACCTTCCTCAATCTTCTTATTGGTCAATCTTCTTATTGGTCAATGTTCTTATTTGGTCTATTTAGCAAGATCCCGAACTTGACACCTTGAATTTCTTTAACGTCGGTGAGGAGGCTCACTTCCAAGTCATCGATTGTTGCTCGGTCTCTTACTTTTTCTTTTGCTCGTCGACTAATATTCTCAGTACCCAACACGCAGCGATCTTTTTCATATGCAATTCGTTCGCAAGGATTCTTTGAATGCTGCCATATGGGATCTCTGTGACCTCAGCTATATCCCTGATGGTCACTCTTTGATCTGGCAACACAACATTTTCGACTTTATGCACGTTGTCTTCAGTGAGGAACGTGGTTTTCATCTTCAGTTTGTGTTCTACCCAGCTTAAACTCCTTGGCCTAGCATGTTACTGTGGAATATGGAGGAATAGGGTCTGCCAATATTTTCAACGAGTCGCTGTGTATGACTTTGGTAGACAGGTTTTTTTCAAGCGAAGGTACTTGAGCACAAATCTAATCTCGTTTTTCTCTATTTTGATGCTATCCCTCCGACGGTTCGTATTTAAATGTACATAACTCCTGGGAATTGTGGTCTATTTATATGATTTTTTTACGCAAGCCTATTGGCTATACGAGTACAAGGAAAATTTGTTTTTCTTGAATTTCTATGTGAACTGGAAATAACCGATTATCACTACTTTTGGATCACCCTTAATATGATGGTTTTCGATAGTACTTGCTGATTGTAGATGTTAAATCTGCGGCATTATGATTGTTCTTTATATCTAGTTAAAGGACATTCAATCGAGGTCTGGATTTGTAATTACTGTTTCAATCACGCACGAGACTCTATAGGTTGTATGAACATATGATAAGTACCTGTGCGAGAAAACGATTTTTTTCTGTTGTTACTTCTCAATATAGTTATCTTTCAGGTCGATATATTAAGTCCGCCCATATTCCAGCTTTCTTGAGCCATACAAAAAAATATCGTTGAATCGTTTTCCGTCAAGCCATTTTTTCAAGTTTAGAAATAAAAATAAATTGCATGGGGTGGACGAGGCAGCAATTCCAGCCTAATTCGATGATAAGCATTGTCATCTTATAGAAACTTTATTTCATCTATTAAGCATCGAAGCGGGACAATAAATCAGCATAGTACTGCCCCTTTGTAACGACCGAAATATACTCGCCGGGTTCAGGTCCGACACATAAATTTATTTTTGACACCCATATATCCGCTAGAGGTGACCTCACATTTTGTCCTTCTGGTTTATGACCTGTCCGGGGTGTGTGTCTCTAGTGGAACCCTGGTTGTCTCGTAGATACTGTCGCGTTGACAGTTAGTCCCTTCTGAGTTAAACTTCGAGTCCAAATATTGACTAATAGCGAATGGCTGGGAATAGTCAAGGTAGGTTCTTACTGTCGTAGTCTTAGGCCTTCCATTGCGGTTACATCCAGGTTAAAACCCAAGTCGGAGTACTAGTTTTGTGGTATTAACCTTGAGAGCATTTATTTTTGACATTTATTTAACCGAGGATGAAGTCTATATAACTATATTTATATTCTTTCAATAACTGTTTTAGATTAATAAATAGCAAATGATCTAATTATTAATCTAATTGTTAATTGTCTGATTGCTCATTGATTATGTTAATATTGCAGAGTTATACTCATTCAATTGATAGCCAAGCGTTAATTTAGTGGTTAAAAAAAAATTCTCAAATAAGTCCATCATTTAAGAGAAGCTTTTTTAAGACAAGAAATAAAGGTGTTGGAGTAAGTATATTGTATTTTTCGATATTTTGCGAATTCAAACAGGTTCATAGAAGCCTCATTGAGGCTCAAAAATCCCGATTTAACAACTCAAACATCAGAGATCATCGATATTTCAGTACCATTTAATGAAACATGCCGCCTACACAACCATAAAGCGATATAGAAGAGACTGTTTGACTGCTCGAGCTGCCAGATATAGAAATACTACAACAATTTAGCCGCGAAACTTTGACATGCAATAGCAAGCGCTAATCTAACATAAAGACAGAAAATTTGTCAATTTAATTTTTGTTTCGTTTACAATGCCACCGACTAATAAGCGACCATTCGGTAAATCGAAAAATGCAATTCGTGAAACCCAATTCTGAAGCCCAAGTTGAAATTTATGACAAGCAAACAAATAAAGAAAATCTGATTGATCCTAAGCCTATTTTCCGTCCAGAATTGTCTTTAAGAACTGCAGACCCAGTTAAGACTATTTTTTCTTGCATTAGACAAAATTATACAATTTCAAACGTTAAATTGGAATTGTTGGAGGAAATGCGTGGTTTAAATAAATTCAATGGGGACTTGACAGCTTTGAATTTAATTTGTGAACGCACCCTTTCACTAATCATTGAACTGGCATTGCGAATTTATTCAGTAAACTTTACGTTTTCATCATGGTAAAGTACACGAACGAGCAACGTCAGCAAATTATAAAAAATTTCTACCGAAATTCGGAGTCGGTGACCGCAACTGTAAGAGCGTTAACTTCAATTTTCGGTCGTAATTCTCGCCATAGTAGACAGGCAATAACAAGCTTAGTGCAAACATTTGAGTCTACATATTCGTTGTGTGATGTTGCCGTGTCAGTGAGACAACGGGTTGGTCGAAGTGTCGAAAATATCGCTGCCGTTCAGGCGTCCGTAGCAAACGATCCAAATCAGTCAATTCCACGGCGTTCTCAAGAATTGGGCATCGCTCAGACCACATTATGGCGTATTTTGCGTAAGGATCTTGGTTTACACCCATACAAGATCAAGCTGACTCAAAAATTGAAGCCGATGGACCATTTGAAGCGACGTACGTTCTCCGATTGGGCTCTGGAGAAGATGCGCCAAGATGATGAATTTCATCGCAACATCATCTTCAGTGACGAAGCTCATTTTTGGATCGATGGGTTCGTCAATAAGCAAAATATGCGTTATTGGTCGGATGAAAGTCCACATGTGCTTCATGAATCACCACTTCATCCACAAAAAATAACTGTTTGGTGCGGTTTGCATGCCGGCGGCGTTATTGGGCCATCTTTTTTCGTCGACGATAACGATCGTCACTTACTGTGAATGGCCAGCGTTATCGCGCCATAATTACCGATTATTTTTGGCCCGAATTGGAAGATATGGACTTGGACGACATGTGGTTTCAACAGGATGGTGCCACAAGCCACACAGCACACATTACAATCGATTTATTGAAGAGCAAGTTTGATGAGCGTGTTATCTCAAGAAATGGGCCAGTCGATTGGCCGCCTCGTTCGTGCGATTTAACGCCTCTAGACTATTTTCTTTGGGGCTATGTTAAGTCATTGGTTTATGCCAACAAGCCGACGACATTGGAAGAGCTCAGAGCCAACATTGAACGCGAAATAGCGGCCGTTTCGGCCGAAATGTGTGGCCGATTCATCGAGAATTGGGTCCAATGAATCGGCCACTGCAAACGTGCTCGCGGTGGCCATATGAACGAAGTCGAGTTCCATTCATAAATGTTTTGATTGTACTTCAAGCGGATAATAAAGTTTTTGAAATGTCTCAAATGGTTTGCGTTTTATTCAAAAAAACAGTTGTCAAGTCCTTTTAGGAAAACCCTATATGTACGAATTGAAAAAGAAAGACGCATTAGAAGTTAAAAAATCTCAAGTTGTCGAATTTCCACTCTATGCCAGAGATATACTGAAATGTGTTGATTTGTTTAAGAAAATTGGTTTTTAGAAAAAAATTGAGTACATTTAAACTCCGCTCCATTAAGCTGCTGCAAAGCCTTATGGCTTGTAATATTAATGATATGAACTGGCCACCAAGATTGTTTGATTTGCTTCCGTTGGATGTCTTTTTGTGATGCTATGCGATAGGTCGTGTTTGTGCATACAAGCTCTTGATGTTTTGATAGTCATATTTATCTGGCCGAGTTATTGCTTAATATTCGTTGAAAAATCATTGAACATTACCTTGCAAGAATCGAGTCCTGCAAAAATTTCCATGGATGACATTTGAATGATATTATATTCCATTCCTAGTAACAAGATCCAAGTAAAATATTTTAAATTAAAACTTATCAAAATTTAAATCATGAATGCTTTTTATTTAAATTTTCTTTCGGAACTGCAAATTGGATAACCCCATTCAGCTCTATATGGTGTATACTACAGAAAATAATATCCTTTTGCAAAATAGCACATTCTACTGGCGCCAAGTTTTGTTGAATTGGAAGGATACATTCTGCGCTTACGTTCAGTCATTGTTTAGGGTCATCGGACCATTTGTCCTTGAATGACACTTTTTAGGTTGAATTGTTGCAAGCATGGAGCAGGTTCATGGCGGTTCATGGCGATAAATGCATTTTTGATAGAAAGATTTCCGAAGGACGCCCATGTTTCGAGGGTGGTCTTGATGACATCTTATGTTTTTTTGAGGTGAAATTCGTATTGTAGAAGAAATGTCATATTTCGTTGTAATACAATTCATGAAACTTTATCAACCCTTCGTTATGTAATTACAATTTAATTGGCACGGAATTGATATTTTAATTCGATCCTAAAATCCAAAATTACTCTGATAATTACCGATTTAGCCCTAAAAGTCCACTAAATCATCGATTTGCATATCATGGGATTACCCTTCAGTAGAGAAGACTACATGTAAAGGGTCATCCAGTAAGAAGTGTCACTTCAAATTATTGGGACCATGAATAAGTTTGCGTTATTTCACAGACAGATGACGTTACCAGAACTACGTTCATGCAATTCAAGAAGGAAGTACTGTATGTGAATTTGAACTTCAGGAAACAACTTCGTCGACAAAGGCAAATATCAATAGTTCTACATCAGACAGTAGGGCGTAGTTTATAATGAGCTACACAAACTGACCGAAACCGTCACAGGATATAACTATCGACTGAAATTGATACATTTGAGCCGAGCATTAAAGAAAAAAACAACCACCATATGAGCAGAGATACGACATGGCGATTTTGCCACATAACAACACTCGGCCACTTTAAATAGGAATTCCTAGCCCATCCGCAATTTTCACCTAATGTTATCCCTTCCGAATATCACTTGTTCCGTGCGATGGCTTAAGGCCTACCTGAACTTCAATTTTTATAGAGATGCCAAAAAAATAGGTCAACTCAAGGACGTGTTGTTATTCCGACGTGGAATTCATATGCTGCCAAAAATATAGGACGAAAGTAATACAACAGCTGACGAAGGGCAATTCTTTGGGTGACATCATTTTTACGACAAATGCATGTACTTTAAATAAAGAATTGTTTCTCACAAAAAAATCAGCGAGAGCTTATTCAAGGCTTTAGTAATACAAAAAAAACAATACGTTTATGAAAAAAAACTAGTGAAAAAACACTTTGGGATTAATAATTGAATACAAAATCTGCCAATTTTGTTTCTTTGCCACTCCTACAAAAAGTTATTTTTCCCATTAAATTTGTCATCACGTTTTCGAATAATTGCAAGTTTAGAGCTAATAGCTCTTCTATTAGTGATTGAAGGTTTAGCTAAGACATAGTCCCAAGGTAAAAAGTCGAATGTAATTAAATTGCAGAATATCGCCTGTCAATTAGTGTCAGTCTTGAAAAACCAGTTGATTAACTAGTCGCGCATTAAAGGTGTTGTCTTATCAACGATGTGGTCGAGGCGTCTTTTTGTTGAAAATAAACGCTAAAGTCCATAGTCCATTTTAAGTCACAAAAAATAAAACGGTCATAAACACCGCCATTGATTGATAGAGAGATCGACTATTTCTGTCGAGTTTTTTTGTTGAGGACCCCAACAAAAACTGATCTTTTTCTTTGAGGACACTCTCAGCTGCGGCTGACTTTGCCGGACAAACACGAGTTGGAACCTTCACGTCATTAGCCCGTGCGAGGCGTTTACATTTATCGATTAAATTCGCTTTAACCGATGATGGGTGGTGATGATTACATTTGTAATGTAATTACTTATTAATCACTGAAGTCGATAGTGGAAATGAAATTGAATAATTCATTCATCATGTAATTGTATTTCAAATATGTAATTATCATTACAGAAAATGGATTACATAATTGTAATTAGTCATAGTAGTAGTATTTTAGTGACAATTTGCAATTTTGTTTGGTTTATATTATAATATGTAGATCTACAATGCGCAGTGATAAGTTAGCATAGCACGATCGGCCTTGACCATGGATTGCATCGGTAAAGTGTGGGAACGTATTTCGATAAGACATATGTACGTGCGCTCCCGATCAGAAAATTATGCGAGGGAAGACGATTTACTCGCCCTGACTGTGTGAGCGCATTAGCCAATAGAACACCTGTGTCAGCATGTGAACGACAATTATGGGAAGTGACGGTACTCAGTCGATCGGCAGTAGTTAACTTGGAGGTGTAAAATACTACTAAAGAAAATTTCTTAAAATTGTAGAACCGGCGTTTCGTGTAAATCGAACAGTTGGACCAGCCTCTTGGCTGGCGAATCCTTCAATTGAAATGGTATTATTTATCTCACTTGTGAAAAAATGGAACCACAGAAACCACAGAAACAAAGAGAAAAAAAAACCAGTAAAATTGAAGGAAGAGCTAGTTTGATAACCTTCAATTAATCAGTTACAAAAAAACTGATTAATTAAATAAATAAATACATGAAACTATATAAAAAAATAACAAAATTGAGAAGAACGATATTATGCTCGTATTTGAGAGATAACAAATTAAATTTAAATATCTTAAATTATTATAGACTTACTATAAATTATAAGTTAACCCGTATTCCTAGTGTTCCATTAGTGGGACGGTTTTATTTTCTCTCTTTTTTTTTCTTTTGTGTACATGCATTCATTTATTTTTTTAAGTCTCGGCAACACTTACACTATTTGCTGTCAAATCAATTTACCGTTGCTTTGAATTTTCGGTGAATTGCGTTTTTTATTGTGTGAAGAATTTTCGTTGTTCAACAAAAAAACATGTCTCAACCTGAAAGGTTTGCATTTTTTTATTATTTGGAACAAGTTCATAAGATTCGTGTTGAATTAGCCATTATACAGGGTGTCCCACGAGCAGTGTGCCAAAAAGCTAGAGCGTGTAGGTCTGGTCAAGACAAGAAAAAAATCGTATAGGAGGGGGGGGGTCTATTTCCCCCCATTTAGTCGGGAGGGGCAATTTTCTAAAAAATTGACTTAATTTGGAAAAAAAATATTAAAAATCAACAGTTACATCCACAATGCCGTGATATACTTTTTTGTAAAGCCAGAAACCTCTTCTTTCACCTTGTTTTTAAATGAAGCTGTTTTAAGGAATAGTTTTTGAGAAATTAATTTTCAAACTCAAAATTTTGAAAAAAAAATGGAAAAAAAAAAATTTCGAACTATTTTTTTCCAAAATTGTATGTAATTAAGTACTAATTTTTTTTCAAAAATTAAATTCTCTTATTAGTTTTTAGATAAAAACAGAAAACCGGATGCAAAAATGTCTTGTAGTTTTTGAGAAATTAAAAAAAAACCCGAACCATTTTTTTCTAAGAAAAACCTATTTTTTGGTTGGACTTGTAAGCAAATTAATGCATGAAACATTGACCTCGTTTTTTATTATTTTTAAAAAATTCTGAGTTTTATGAGGATACAATAAAGTGATACAGTATTGGAATAACCCTGGATTAATTCTTTTTTTTCATTGATAACGCCTGAAAACTGACCTGCGAATTTCGTCTGGGTCCGCCCCAGACGAAATTTTTTTTCAAAATTTTGAGTTTGAAAATTAATTTCTCAAAAGCTGCTCCTTAAAACAGCTTCATTTAAAATAAATATGAAAGAAGAGGTTTCTGGCTTTACAAAAAGGTATATCGTGGCATTGTGGATGTAACTGTTGATTTTTAATAATTTTTTTTCCAAATTAAGCCAATTTTTTTAGAAAATTGCCCCTCCCGGTTAAACGGGGGGAAATAGACTCCCCCCTCCCATACGATTTTTTTCTTGTCTTGACTAGACCTACACGCTGTAGCTTTTTGGCACACTGCTCGTGGGACACCCTGTATATTACTTTACACTTTTTTCCCGCAATCTTTACAAAAAAAATTCTTTTGTGTTTTTTTCCACATTTTTGTCAACCGTTCCATTAATGGAACTGTAGGATATTATACCAATGTAACATTCATCAAGGAACTATGAAGTTCATGTTGTTTTGTATTTGTTTTGACTCAGGTTAACTGTAAATGATATAATATCACTGCTGGAGGATGATGACAATGCTATGGCCGCCGATATTTTCATAACACCCCCGGAAAACAACAATATTAGTCATGAAGAATCTTCAAACATAAACCATTTGTCAAGAAATCAACTTTTAGCCGAGGCGGAATTCCAGGCAACGGTTTCAAATCAAGAGCAAATTGAAATATCAAATCAAGCTAAAGATGGATCACTTGTCAACCAACCTAATAATCTTCCTAGCACATCAGGTGAAAGCCCTCCACCCTCTAAAAAAAAGCGTGTAGTGTCAAGAAAGTGGAAGGCTGTGGACATACCGGAAAAACCAAAGAAAGGATTTGACCCACCTAGTTTTTTAGAAGAGTTGGATAATCCAGTTAAATTTTTTGAACTGTTTTTTGATGGTCAAGTGATGGAACTTTTACGTTCAGAAACGGAAAAGAATGCTGTACAGAAAGGAAATCACAATTTTAGAGTAACTTTGTCTGAAATAAAACGTTTTATCGCTATTTTATTATTGTCAGGCAACAATAACGTAGCAAGATATCGAATGTATTGGGAACAAAGTGACTGCAATTTTCAGGGAGTTGCATCAGCTTTGTCAAGAAATAGATTCGAGGAATTACTGCGATATTTTCACGCTGCCGACAATAATAATTTAGCCCCGAACGATAAATTTGCAAAAGCAAGACCTCTTTGGAATCTGCTAAATAGAAGATGGACGCAATACTATCCCGGAGACAAAAACTTGAGTATGGACGAGTCAATGATCCCATATTTTGGTAAGCTTAGTGCAAAACAGCATATCCACGGCAAACCAATCCGCTTTGGTTACAAGAACTGGTCTATTTGCACTCGTCTTGGCTACTTGATTTATGGCGAGCTTTATCAAGGTGCTAGTACCGGTAACACACATCCTGAGTTTGGTGTCGGGGGTTCTGTTGTATTGGACCTGATAAAAAAGTTACCATCTTGTACCTAGAGCTTTTACATGTATAATTTCTTCACATCCTTACCACTGCTGGGTGAAATAAGGAAACTAGGACACGATGCTACGGGTACCATTCGAGCGAACAGAGTTGAAAAAGCACCATTGAAGGATTAAAAAGCTATGAAAAAATGAAGAGGGGATCTTTCATGCAAATAACAGATACCTTTTCCGGCATTACCCTAGTTCGATATCATGACAACAACATCGTTACTGATGCCTCAACTCAGTGCGGTGTAAATCCTCTTGAAAAGGTGAAACGATTTTGTGACGTCGATCAACCTCGTTGTATCATTAACTATAACAGGTACATGGGAGGCGTCGATCGGTTGGATCAAAATGTCGGCTGTTACCGAATTTCAATTCGTTTGAAAATATGGTATTGGCAGCTCCTTATGTTTCCACTCAATGCAAGCGTCAACAATGCCTTCCAACTCTACAAAATATCACCTCCTGCAAAAGGAAACAACAGTCACGACTTGCTATCTTTTACCAGATTCATTGTTAACATATCTTCAGGCAAAAGATAACCCAAGTGACGCTACTATCACCAACAAAATCCCTAAACCTAGGTCTTCCTTAGCAGTTATAAAACGTGTTCCAGACAGTATTCGACTTGATGGTAAGACGCACCATATCTTGAAGCGAAATAAACAAAGTCGATGCGGATTATGTCACAAAAACACCAATATGAAATGTGGAACTTGCAACGTTGCATTACACAATAATTGTTCTATCAGTTTTCATACCAAATAAAATGAACAATTAAGATAAAAATATTAAGTTTATCGAAAAAAAAATGTAAAAAATGTAAAATAAGCCATAAATTTATGAAATACATGAAAAGTTGAAACTATGTAAAAATTATTTTCTTTAAAAAAATTACAGTGTCATATTTTCCTACTGTTCCATTAAAGGAACGGTTCTATAAACCGAGATGTTAAATAACTTTTCTTGTTTTAAATTTATTAATGTGATAAAATAGTTCTAAATAGTTCGTGGAACGAGTTTCATTCAAATTAAACAAAATTCAACAAGGCTGGGATTATATGGGTTAATGGCTTAAGGGGGAAATAGGTGTAGGTGTAAGGTGAACAAATATTTTTTCTCACAAATCGATTCCACAACTATTCAAAAATATACCTTAAAAATTTCAAAGAAAAATTCCAAAACGTTTAAAAGTTATAAGCATTTGAGCGACAGTCCTTTCGGAGGTATAGTCATTCATGATTGACTATAATGACTATAGTTATTCATATGAAAGTATATAATGTAAGAGAGACAGAAGTAGGTTAGCAGATGTTCTTTTGTATCTTTTAACAATTGAGACCTCGGATAGGAATTTATACAAGTATTTGGGACCCTGTGATGACATTCACATTTTAAAATCAGTCTTAATGAAAGGCGTTTTTCTCAAAACAGAGTTTTCTCAAAGCAGAGTTCTTGATCAATCCTTACGAAACTTAGCACGCATTTTATATACGCTCTATTTGAACTCATAAATAATATCTTTATTTTTAGTTATTTTGTATTGCAAAACGAAAACAAAAAAAAAAAACGGTAAAAAATCGTACTTAATTTTCACATTCTCAAAAAAATTTAAATTAAATTTTTTTTTGTGATAATTGTAGTTCAAATAGAAGAGATACTTTTGAAAAAAGTAATTATTTTTTCTACATTCATTTCTGATAAAAATTGTGACCTCCAGAATGTACACAAACTGCCTATCCGGGTGGCGACTTACAATGTGTAGCAGCTGATATCTCTGGGATTTTTTCAAGAAATACGTTTGAAAATTTCAGTAAATGTTCTTCAATATTTCTATTAAATATCCTCAAAATCTCAATAAAGTATATTTATTCTTTATAAGTTAAAAAAAATCATGAAAATTACTCTAAATACGCCGTCCTACATCTATTTCCCCCCTTAATTTCAAATAAGCGAGTTATCTACTATAGTACATTACATAAAACGATAAAGTCATAAATAAGTTTGACTATTCGATTTATAGCCTATTTAATCATGCCCTGGTATATTGAAAGTCATTTTTAAAACTTTTTGGGAAATTTATATTTTTTTGATGTGGCAGTCACTCTATTCCGCAGTTATGCCTTTTTTGTGCTTGCTTAATTCAGAATATCGCCAAACAAATGGGTTTAATATTTTAATGGTTTTGTTAATTTTGCTAACAACAATGTTATTGTCTTGGCCAAATACAAGTCTTTTGTCCAGAGTGACCCTAAGTAATTAGCCTGTCGCCCCCTTTCTATGCGGGCACCACCAACTGTTAAATTATTTCGTGGCAAAAACAAACTTTACTTTTTTTAGTAAATTTTGAATTTTTTATTTTAATTTTCCAATCATTAAAAATATCTGACTAAGGTAGTTAATGCAATTAAATAATTAAATCAAGTGAATCTGATTAGAATCATGTATCATTTACCAAAAATGACAGTAAAAAGCGTAGGGAGATCTGATGTGTAGATGTTGTACAGGACAGGACTCAAGAGTGAACTTTGAGGTACTACGAGTAACAGGGTTCAATTTCATATTAGTTGATATAAGTTTACAAATACCTTAAAACTTCTAGCTGTTAAAAATCTCATGCTATTTTCTTATCTTTGTTTAATCAATCCTCGCCGGCGAATTGAGCTTACTTGCCCAGTTACTTGTATCACAAGAGGGTGCGCCTAATGTCCCCCAAAAGTTTCCTCTATTTGTATAAATGTGGACTAATCCAGGACACATTAGCGGTTCCGCTACTTTGCCACGTAGCCTGCAATTCCGTGGAGTTGCAGTTTTTCTACGAACAAGATGACGCGATCCATGATCCCGAGTACCGCATGTACAGTAGGTCGGTTTCATACCGAGATTGAAGAAACGTCGTCCGGCCACAGTGACGCTTTAGGTGGCTGGAGCAGACTTCGTCTAGGGTAAACTTTGATAGTTTAGCCTCTTTAAGGCAGAGCCTAAGCCAGTTGCGTATATCATGCATACATATATGTTTAAGACGCATTTTTATTAAGGTAGGTTAAGATAAAGGCAGTCAGTCGTAAGTTTTATACAAAGTCAAGAAATAAAATCTGATATCAAGTTTTTCTTTAAAAAAAATTCTTGGCCAAAATCGCTCATATATTTGTAACTAATATTTAGAAATCTATATATATAAAAAATTGTTGCAAGTTTTGGTGTGACTTTATAACTCACGAACGGTCAAACCGAATTTGATCATATTTCCGGGGTTTGTTTATATGGTCATGTAGATGGTTTGTGTAAAGTTTGAACGAAATTGGTCAACGAATTCGTTAGTTATGACTTTTTATATCAACATCTGATTTTGACGTGGAAATCAGCAGTTGTTCGGCGGTGCACTAATATTGGTATCTGGTGATTTTCAACAGACGTTGCCCGCCATTCCCAGATCAACCCCAGCTGATGACATTAATGCATGTTTGAGAAGTTTGTTTCTTTGGGGAAATGTACAGAAGTTATCGCTTGACATAAATATTGCTGTGCGTCTTCCAAATAATACATCAGTTCGTGAGTTTTCAAAACAATTGGCGATGGCGAAAGTGCAAGATTTAAATGGCGTTATTACGTTACCAAATAACTTTTGCACAATTTTAACATAAAAGAAAAAGAACTAATTGATAGCGTTTTTCCAAATATTGTTCAAAACTATAAAAATCATATTTGTTTAAGTGAACCCGGAATTTTAGCAGCAAAAAATGCAAATGTTAATGACATCAATTTTCAGATTCAACAGAAATTGCCAGGTGACTTGGTATCATACAAATCCAATTATACCGCTACGAATAAATAAGACACGGTAAATAATCCGATTGAATTTTTGAAGTCTTTGGAACCACCCGGTATGCCATCGCATCATTTGAATTTAAAATTTTGTAATGGAACGAGACTTTCCGTAAAAAAATTAATGCCCAATTTGATCGAGCAACAGTTCTCACAGGGAAAGCAAAAAGAGAAGTTGTACTGATACCGCGGATCCCATTAATACCAACAGACATGCCATTTCAAAAGTCTTCAATTTCCCGTGCGTTTATCCTTTACTATGACCGTTAATAAAGCTCAAAGACAAGCGTTTCAAGTGTGTGGAGTGAATTTGGAGGAACCGTGCTTTTTTCACAAACAATTATACGTCCGTGGGAGAGTGGGAGCACCGAAAATCTATTTATTCATGCACCACACAATCAAAAAAAAAAAAATGTTGTACTATATACACTACTGTATTAGTTAACTATTTTTTTAATTTTTTCCAAATAAAAAAAATAAAAGTAACCAATGAATTTTATTCAATGTTAATATTCATGCGTAGCGAAGCTCGCCGGGATCCGCTAGAATGTATATGATTTTGATTTTTAACTATTATTGAATATATTTAATTTTCAGTACTCTTAGTAAAAAACTGAATTGATTCTGAGGCGGTCAGCTAGTATTTAATAAAAATAAATTTAAAACTGGAACTAAAATTATTTTGTTTTTTTTTTAATAGGTGGTAGTGCTAACAAATAGCAGAGAGCACTGCGACCAGTGTACGTATATTATGCCTCCTATCCAATTAGATGAGGACTTTCTCTACCTTCTTAATAAAGTTAAGGATGTCCCTCGTAGGAGCTGAGCTGATCCTGTCAGGAGTTATGATTTCTCTGAGGAGGATCCGCTTACTATGATGGCAGCACACTCGCATAGTATGTGCTCTGCAGTTTCCTCGTCCTGTGAACGTGAAGTTAATTTTGTTGAAATGATATCTCAGATTACAGTTTCCCGAAAGATAGCTGACCAGTCTTCAGATATCGACTCTAGTATATTTAAGGATACTAATAGAGTGTTAGTTCAGGGGCCGTATAAATCTTTTCGATTGTCGGAATCCTTGAACGCTGCTCCAAAAGTGCAGATGATGCAGTTTTTCCCACTTGCCTAATAAAATTAATCTTCGACTTGGGGATTTCGTAGAAAGATTTGGCACATACATATGTACCTTTCGCTGGAACCTTTTCTAGCTAATTGCTAGCCGATTTCGTTGTTCTTTATGCCTTGTGGCACCCACCAGAGTTTGAGTTTGTTTCTTTTGGTTAGGTCCTGCAAGGCATCGTTGCATGGTTTAACGGATTTTAAGTTCGTGCAACACGAGCAATCAATAATTCGGCATGGAGGATTTTTTGTTTTTTGTTTGTTTCTGTTGGAGCACTTAGACACACATACTGGTTCATTGTACTGCCAGACAGACACCTTAGATGTCGTTTAGAGCTCATGAAGAGCCTGAGCCAAGCTTTTTTTAGTCACTTATGTTGTGTGCGATATATTTTTCACACAAGTGAACGGAACCTAAAGCTTAATGCCGATTCCGAACGGCGAGAGCCGAGAAGCTTTTTCAAGGCCGGCGTACAACGGGGGGTTTTGCCAGTACCTCGCCGAGGAGAGAAGCCGCGAAATAATCATTTGATGACGTTGGTGTTATTAGGATCCAAAATTTTCCGATTTGGTCTAAGGATGCCAGCCCTAACACTGGAATCTCTCTTGGAGCCATCTGAGGCTAACTAAATTATACTCAATGAAATAGAAATTTTATTTCTGGGAATTTCGAAAAACTTATTTTATTAAAGGCAAACATGAAAACATAAAATTTAATGAATTAGTTCTTTTGTTTTTATTTTTCGGTCAAATATAGTACAAATTAGTTCAATCCGTTGATGTCTCTGGCTGTCATATTGTAAGTGTTTAGTCGACAGCTGATCTCGGTGAGGTCAGAGAGGTTGGACATCTGTCCATAACATTCATTTTGTATCACTTTAATTTTCATAGAAAACCTTACTTTTTATTCTACATTTGCGGCAGGTTTAAATTTTTTGCTTTGATTGGAACGAAAGTACAGCTGAAGCACATCGAATGCTTATGAAAGTTGATGGTGACAATGTGGGAAGGGTTTCAACGTCTTAAAAGTGGTGATTTCTAAGTTAAAGAGAAGGCTCGCTCTGGACAACCAAACAATTTCGAAAACAAAAAATTGTAGGCACTACTCTATGAAGAATCGAGTCAAACGCAAATGGAGCTTGCAGACCCATTGGAAATAATTCAGTTCGGAATTTCGGTACGATTAAAATCCATGGCAATGGTTAAGAATTGAACCGGAAGAGAGATGTTGAAAGACGATTTTTCACTTGCGAGCAGCTGATTCAAAGGCACAAAATAAAGTTTTTTTAAATAGGATTGGGACTAGGGATGAGAATTGGACATTCTACACTAATCCCAAAAGAAAAAAAAAACGTGGTGAATCGTTACCATCAACATCAGTACCAAAGCACAATTTGAGTTCCAAGGTCATGCTGTGTATCTGGTGGGACCAAGCGGGTGTTGCGTACTCTGAGTTGCTGGCAACAACCTGGCGAAGAGATTAAAACTGATTCGTTTGAGCCGTGCATTACGAGAAAATCTGCCGCAATACGAGTAAAGGCAACAAAAAGTAAAAAAACGCGGACCGAATTAATTTGTACTTCCAATAATAAAAAAAATGGTTTAAAATGATTGTAAATTCTTTTTTTTTGGTTATTTTAAACTATAGTTATGTAATTGCGTTTACTACAGAGTGCGCCACCTCATATGGGTCGATGTAAACTTCGAATAACTTCAACAATTTTAATATGTCATGGCATAGCAAATTGGAAACGCCAATTCAGTACAATTTTAACCATGAATCACTTTACACCAAAAAAGCGGAAACAGTTTCAATGTCATTAAAAATTAACGCTCGAATCGTGCTGCGCCCAAAAAAGATACAATTCGTCGTTGGGCCTCGAATTTTTTTCAATTTGGTTCTGTGGCAAGCCCTCGTGAACAACCTAGGCCACGTTCACGGTGTTCAAAATCATCTATTCAGTCTGTGAAGGCCAGTGTTCAAAAAGACCCAAGTTTGTCATATCGGCGCCATTCGCAGCAGTTAGACATCAGTGGGACCACTTTGCGGAGAATTTTAAAGGATGATCTTCACTTATTTCCATACAAAGTGCAGATAACTTAAAGAATTTTGCCACAAGATGAGCCACGGCGCTTGGAATACGCACAAAATGTCGTTGCAATGATTAATGCTGAGCCGGAGTTCTGGCAGCAAATTTTGATGACCGATGAGGCACATTTTACGCTCTCTGGCTCAGTCAATAAACAAAATTGTCGCTTCTGGGGCACCGAAAATCCTCACATTATTCACGAAGAGCCGCTATATGATGGAAAAGTTACTGTTTGGGCCGGTGTAGGCGCTAAAACCATCATTGGACCGTATTTCTTCAAAGTTAGCGATACAGTGGATGGTGGTGGATGATGGATATCGGTGGATGTTGGCCCATTATGTGGTCCCAGAAATGCGTAAAAAAGGCTTATTTCACTTTTGTTTTCAACAAGACGGCGCGACATGCCATACTGCGGACAAAACAATGAACCTTTTGTGTAAGAAGTTCCCTGGAAGATAGGTGTCAAAAAAGGGCGATATTGACTGGCCTCCGAGATCGCCGGATTTGACTCCTCCAGACTTTTTTCTTTGGGGATACTTGAAAAGCAAAGTATATGCCATCGGCCTGAAGACAATAGAACAGTTCATAAGAAACATTCGTTCGGGAATCGCAGAAATTTCGACCGAAATGCTCGAAAATGTCATGGAGAATGCGCGAAAACGAGCCCATTTTTGCATCGGCAATAAAGGCGGTCATTTAATTGATATTGTTTTCAAAAATTAATTAAAATAAATTATAAAGGTATAAATTGAATAAAAGTTTTTAAATTTCCAAAATCGGTTGAGAATTGTTGAAGTTATTTGAAATTTACATCGACCCATATGAGATGGCGCACGCTGTAATTAAATTACTTTAAATGGTAATTATAATTTTTAATTAAAAGTCAATGATAATTCTATTTCAAGAAAAGGTTCTAGGAATCTCGTTTTAAAATCGACAAATAAGACGAAATGTAGACAAAGAATAGGTGTGGGTTGTGATTATCTTCATATATAATTAGGTCTTAAATCTGCTAATCAGGGCTTCTGAACTTTAAATTGTCGTGCAGGGGAGATTGAGTAACATTTTGGGGAGAATGTACAATAGGGTAACTTTCTTTGGCAGTAGGGTTTCAGAAGTTGATACATTGAACAGATCCGGTCAAAGAAGTTTAGTATGAAATATATCGGTAAAAATAGGGGATTTAACGGCGTTAAAAATATTAAGGAAAGAGAGGGTTTCCAAAGGAGGTTGTGAACACACTAAAAGAGAGACAAACATCGATTCAATCGAAACTGCGATTATTCCGCCTAAGCTTGTGATTCAGACTTGCATAGAGACGCCGTCATGCGCCTCGATTCGATATGTTTTAATTTATTTCGGCGAATGGTGTATCAAGCCAATCAAGACTTGATTGCCACTTGACTTTTCTCTGAAAGGTGGAACATATTATTTGATGTTTAATGGCTTTTATTATTTTATCGGAATGATCCGTGAACAAGTGGCAACAAAAGGATCCCGGAGAGCAAAGCACAATTGGATTCCAATGAATGCAACAATTCATGGTTTCCATTGTGCTTTCAGCGGAAAAGGAAAAAGAACAAAATTCATTCACGGAAGCCACTTCTAAAACCCTCTTTACAGCGACCCCTCCTGCAACGAACCATTTCAGTGTAAGCACTAATAGAATAAAGTCGGTGAAGCAACTCTACATAGAGAGCGCTCATCACATCTTCAGATTGAATTCCATTTCAATGAGATTTCCGAGAATATTGGTACATGTAACGCATTCCACAAATAGCCCAAAATGATAAAAATAGGTTTCCATAGATAATAACGGAATAAAGCACATCGTATCCACCAGATGGTCATTAATGGCACCCAACAACTGCTTTAAAAGACAGACGGAAAATGGAATTCCGAGATCGAATGGTTCCCGAAAGCACCCATCATGTTCTCCATTATTCACTACAAGTTAATGAGTACAATCTGACCGCGGGTTGTTGAATGGAAAAGGCTAATAGTTGGGCAGCTCCGGGAATATCAGCTATAAACACGCCGTGAAATGGCATAAAATCTCTCTGAGCATCACAGCCCATGAATTCGTCAGCGAAATATAAACAAATTCAACGGGAAATGGGCGGCGAGGCAGCATCAATCCGTCAAGAGCGTTGTGTCATTAAAAATAACCAAATGACCGCGGCAATGCAATACCTACGAATTGATGGTAATGTTAATGATGATGCGGATCGATTGTGGGTCAAAATGATTTTGTGGCAGTGCCGTCGATGCAATCACGATTATGAGTGCAAGTAGCATTGAAAACCATTTAGAGACACTTTGGGCGAATTGAATTCTATTGACAGGCACGTTCTTATCATAGATATTGCAGTTTGTCCGGCGTGTTCTAGATCCAGATGTCGACAAGTGGTTCATAATAGGTCATCTGCGGTGTTTGTGGATTTTGTTATTCAACGACGGTCCGAGTGTCTGTCATACTATTGGCGTAAATCCTATCATCTGTATGGGGCTTGTTGGGATTTGGAAACACGCATTTAATGAATGCTTCGATTAATAGCCAACTGAGAGTCGGACGTTGGGTAAACATGGATGAGTTAGGGATAGAGGTGGAAACATGTTCGAATCGGGTGATCACGTTGCGGTTACAGTTTAATTTCCGTACATGTGCTTTAGATCATTTTATTGACCGTCAAGGAGTTGGCTCGAAAATGCTCTGGTGGCACTGCGAGATATTTTTGGCGAGGTGATGCGTGTGTTTTCGCGGCCTTTGGTAAATGTGTTTAACAGAGAACGTAATGCGGTGAATCTGTGGGCACATATCTGTGAAGTTATTGTTATGAGGAGTAAGTCGAGTTTGTTTCGGACCTTGAAATCCTAAAAGTAGACAGTACAATTCGTTTTAACTCGCACACAGATGGCGCCGTCTTGTTTATTGCTTTGCAGAAATGATTCAAAATTAAGTGTATGACAATGCAATCTAGAAAAAAAATTTTTTTTTCAATAGCACATTAACATTCACATATCACTAGTGGATGTGAAATGTTTTACGCAGCAGTTAAGTTCTGAGAATACTTAAGTATATAGATGTACGGCGCGATTCCGTTGTTGAATTTGAAGAGGCTATGCAGGAACAAAAACATCTTAATAACGTCGACGGATCTACTGTTAGGGATGAACTCGGGCTTCAATGAATAAGCCTTTAGCCAGTTGCTACCTACAGTTGTGTTCACGAAAAAAGCAGTGCTCACACAGCCTTAAAAAATAACAAGTTTTTTTTTATGACCTGCTTTTCGCAGAACTTTGAATTAGGTTTTTCCATCTAACGGGACCTCAGCTATCGTATGAGAGGTTTATGGTTTTCATAAATGCATATCCTTCCTTTTTTTAAAACACATTCGTTGAAAGGCTGTGGTTGACGACTGTTCATAATAATAGCAGTGTCCGTGTTGTGATCAATAAAAGATTTCATTTTTACTTAGTATATAGTATACAACCAAATAATATAATTTAAGTTTTTTCTGCATATTTAAAAAAAATAAATAATCATTTGTTATTTTTTAAGAACGTTAATATGAAATACTTTAATTTGCTATACAGGGTGACCCACGAGCAATGTGCCAAAAAGCTAGAGCGTGTAGGTCTGGTCAAGAAAAGAAAAAAATCGTATGGGAGGGGGGGTCTATTCCCCCCGTTTAGCCGGGAGGGGCAATTTTCTAAAAAATTTACTTAATTTGGAAAAAAAATTATTAAAAATCAACAGTTACATCCACAATGCCGCGATATACTTTTTTGTGAAGCCAGAGACCTCTTCTTACACCCTGTTTTTAAACGAAATTGTTTTAAGGAATAGTTTTTGAGAAATTAATTTTCAAACTCAAAATTTTGAAAAAAAAAAAATTTCGAACTATTTTTTTTCAAAATTGTATGTAATTAAGTACTAATTTTTTTTCAAAAACTCAATTCTCTTATTAGTCTTTAGTTAAAAAAAACCATTTCCAAATTGGATGTTAACCCATCAACACATTACGATGTCAAACTCATACTCTCGAGAAGAATTAACGGACATGCACTTCTGCTACGGTTTAGCTTATGGTCGAGATCGTGAAGCCGATAGACTCTACGCTGAAAGATATCCCAATCGGAGGTGTCCCAGTCATAGCATGTTTTCAAGAATCCACCGACGTCTGCGAGAGCACGGAGTGCTAGAGCATCGAAGAAGCGAAAGATCAATTACAGATGGATCAGGAATCCTAGATGAAAGAATTTTGGATTTGGTCCGACGTAATCCCTCCCTTAGTACAAGGAGGATAGCTATTATGCTTGGAGTGTCCAAATCTAGAGTGTGGAGAGTGCTTCATACCGAAAACTTACACCCGCACCATTTTAGGCCAGTTCAGGAACTCACCTCAAACGACAAGTTTTTGAGAGCAGAATTTTGTCGATCATTACTGCTTCGAGATTAAACTGAACGAAACTATTTTGGAAGGATATTCTGGACGGATGAAGCACAGTTTACCACAGATGGGGTTACTAACTGTCACAATTTGCATCATTGGAGTAGCACCAATCCACACAACAAAAAACAAAATAAATCACAACACCGCTTTAGTTGTAATGTTTGGCTTGGTATTGTTGGACAAGTTGAAATCGGGCCCCGGTTTTTGAATGCCGTTATTAATGGAGAATCATACCTGCAGTTCCTACGAGACCTTTTGCCCGATTTGATGGACAACGTTCCTTTGGCCATAGCAGATAAAAGATGGAGCACCAGCACACTACAGCTTACGGTTTAGAAACTGGCTGGATGATCATTTTAGTGACCGTTGGATCGGATCGGAAGGGGCCCACGGAATAGCCACCTAGATCACCAGATTTAACTCCTCTAGATTTTTATGTGTGGGGATTCATGAAGGATTATGTTTACGAAGTATAAATAGTATCTTTGGTACAACTGAAAGAACGGATTGAAGTCGCTGGAGTCAAATTGCAGGAAAATTTGTCAAGCATAGACTTATGTAGGTGCAGCCATTAGAAGGAGATATAATCTTTGGCTTCTAAAAAATGGGGATCATATTGTAAATTTATTATAATAAAACTCCGAATTTTCTAAAAATAATAAAAAAGAGGTCAATGTTTCATACATTAATTTGCCTACAAGTCCAGCCGCGTTAAAACCAAAAAATAAAGGTTTTTCTTAGAAAAAAATGGTTCGGGTTTTTTTTTTTAATTTCTCAAAAACTACAAAACATTTTTGCATCCGGTTTTCTGTTTTTAACTAAAAACTAATAAAAAAAATTAATTTAAAAAAAAAAATTAGTACGAAAATAGTTCGAAATTTTTTTTTTTCATTTTTTTTTCAAAATTTTGAGTTTGAAAATTAATTTCTCAAGAACTATTCCTTAAAATAGCTTTGTTTGAAAACAAGATGAAAGAAGAGGTTTCTGGCTTTACAAAAAAGTATATCACGGCATTGTGGATGTAACTGTTGATTTTTAATAATTTTTTTTCCAAATTAAGTCAATTTTTTATAAAATTGCCCCTCCCGGTTAAACGGGAGGGAAAAGACCTCCCTCCTCATACGATTTTTTTCTTGCCTAGACCTACACGCTCTAGCTTTTTGGCAGACTGCTCGTGGGACACCCGTATATTGTTTATTTTAGTTTAGTTTGAAGAATTCGAACATTTTTGTCTTATTTGGGGACCACTGCTATTTTTGTGAACACAACTGTACATATGTGCGCCGTTTCCCCTGAGCCTGAAATCGACCGGCCTACATCTTTAACGCTGGATAGATTAAATTGTGCCTATCTTTCCTCCCGCCCGTTGTTTTCACAGATGATCCAATCTTAATGGAGCAACGAGATTTCTCCATTGTCATCCTGAACTATTTGATAAGTTAACTAGCGATGTCAAAATATGACAAGGAATCATAAGCACATCTCTGAAGATTCTGTCATGTGCTCTTCGACAAAAGCGTGTTGTGTTCAAGACCGAGCCGAGTAGAGAAGGCTGAGATTTCATTCATCCGGCATGCTTTCCTCCGACTTTATCTTACAGATAAGTTCCTGCATATTCTCGATAAACTCATTTCCCGCTGCTTTAAATGGAATAGCACACCGTCAGTCAGCACTAGCTGCTTTATAAGACTTCAGCTTCGATATCGCTGTCTTTACCTTGTTCAGCTTCATCTAGTGCTTACGATTCATTCCGCCTAGCAGCGGTTAATTGGCTATACATTCCGCGGAAGTTTGCCTATTCGTCAGCTTACTCTACAGTTCTGGCTTTATAGCCTTATGGCCAGACATTATGGTAAACATTTTAAAATTAATTCCTGGAGTAATATTATCGCCCGTATATTCGGCCTCGGAATTCTCCTTCTTCCCACTTTTCCATTCGTAGCCACGTATGCATTCTGTTTGTGGATGTTCGTGGCGCAATGGTAATCATCATCGACCGTTGAGCGGAAGGTTCAGGTCCGTATATAGCCAAGAACAATTCCTATATGGAGAAATTGTGCAATAACATCAGTTGTGAATGAGAGATGATCAAAAAAATGCTGACGAAGGTATAAGACTCGCAGCATAAGATCTCAAAAGTTCGTACTCTTTGTGCACATTAAAATAAAACACCTTAATGATATGGAAACAAAAGGGTTACTGTGAACTACAACCAACCCGACAAATTCAGTCGAATCTCTCAAAAAATCATATCTAGGACAACCACCCTCGGAGAGTAGTGAACGAATATCTTCGACACAAACCATCTGCACCCCGTCCGGATTGTGTGCCAAACACCATAAGAGCGTACACTCTCGAACCTGCACGAGCCCTATAAAAAAAAATTTGTTTCTCTACATAATTGTTTTCGTCACAAAACCAGGGGTTCCTTAGACAAGCAGCAAAAATTTATTAAAAACATAAAGAATTCTGCCTCGTCCTCAATCCCTACGGTCATTTACAATTACATCCTAGCTGTCAGCTTTTTAGACAAAGCCAATCTGCTAGCCGAACATTTTGCAGCCAACTCAACGCTCTACGACTCACCTTGCCTCCGCCTGTATTTGAGAGCGTAGAATCTTCTATGGGACGTATCCACTTTCGCACTCGCACAGTTGCAAGATTACTTAAGGATATCGACGTGCACAAATCCGCGGGCCCTGATGGTATTTCCCTAATACTTCTGAAGAGGCGTAAGCTTTTTCATCTTTCTTACTCTTCTGGTCTCTGGAAAACAGCATTAGTCCAGCCCGTCCCTAAAAACGACGAATTTTGGTCTCCCACCTTCTGCCGACCCATAACATTAACGTTCCTACTTTCTAAGGTCATGGAAACCCTGATAAATCGTCAACTTATGAAATATCTTCAATCGCGGAAACTTTTTAATGACCTGCAGTGCGGTTTCCGCAGCAACAGGTCTACTGGTCATTTGATGGCATATCTCACCGAAAAGTGGAAACAAACTTTGCACAATTTCGGCGAAAGGAAGATTGTTGCGCTTGATATTAAAAGCATTTGACAGAGTTTGGCATCAGGCTCTTTCGCCGAAAATGCATGCTTATGAATCTCTTCAACGGTTTCAGGTCTGATATTCACCAAATAAACTATGGTGTTCCCCAGGGCTCTATTCTGTCACTGATACTCTTAATAATTTTTGCAAATAATTTCTTCACTGTTACCTTTAATCCAATACACTCCTTCGTTAATGACAGTACTAAATGACAGCATAATTAAATGGGGTATAAACAATAGAGTGGAATTTGATGCTTCCGAAACACAATGCTGTTGACTGTCACTCAAGCTAATCATCATAAATCAGCCATTATCCTTGAATAGCGTTTGTTTCCATGAAACCGAAGGGCTTTCCACCCTTGTTTTGTGTGTTAATAAATCTCTAAGTTGGAATGACCCCATATTCGAGGTCGTCAAGAACGCTGCGAAATGTCTAGGTTTCCTCAAATGATGCATGAAATATTTCGTCTCCTCTCATCTGGCTTCAATTTACAAAGCCTACACCCGCCCCAAGCTTGAGTATGAAGAAGAATGTTTGCGGTAATCGCAATAGGATCCATTTGTCAACTGATCAGGGAGCCGCCAAGTAGTTTATCGAATGCTGACTAGTGGCTACTAAAATATTACGTCCTATCACTAGCCTGAATCTGTTTTCTGACGTAGAGTTGTGTAAGATTTAATTTCCGGTCTTCTTACCGGCCTTATATTAAAATGTCCTAGAACGAGCAGATGTAATGTGAGCTCTTATACCGATTATTATGAGGGGCTCGGCCACATTCAAATCACCCAGGTTGATTTCAGAGTAGATTTTCGTAGTAGATGCCGCTGTTTCGGGTTTGCTAAGGGACCTAACATTCCAGATACAGAACCTTAACTCGTCTCCTTTTAAATGTTTTCGGGTTTCGTCAACATGTAATTTGTAATCTGTTTGCTATAAGGTGAATTGCAGCCTTTCTTCATTCAATCCTTCACCGACCAGGATCTTCAATCCGATCACGACTATTTTCGATATTTGATAGACTGTCCCCAGAGGTCTCTTGTCCCACTATACCTATAAAATCCGATGTAATCACCGAAAAAATACACAATCTAAAGTATGGTTACTCTACCCGTCCCGACTGTCTGCCTGGTATAGTTTAAAAAAAGTGAGCAAACCATTTTATTTTACCCCTTACCGCTTTATTTCAAAAGCTCTATCTCTCAAGGTCTCTTTCCTCAGCATTGGAAATATGCCTACATCATTCCAGTCTACAGAAAATGATTGAAAAAAGATGTGTCCAACTATCGTCCCATTGCCAAGTTCTCATGTATACACAAAATTTTCGAGAGCATCGTTTATGATGCACTATTCTTTTATTGCAAACACATATTTTCTCCTAACCAACATGGGTTCCTAAAAGGTCGATCGACAACCACTAATCTAGTCGAGTTTGTTTCACAAAGCCTTTGACAAAATGTCTCACCAAATTATTCTCCTCAAACTTATCCAATTAATGCTTCCTCCGGTGTCCCACAAGGTAGTCATCTCGGCCCATTGATATTTATTCTAGCCATTAATGATGTTGACAGCATTATTCTGAGTTCTCAGCTCTCCATATATGCTGATAATATGAAAATATTTAAACACATACCTTCCCTTGTCGACTCCTGCTCTCTCCAATTGGACCTTAACAGGTTCACTATTTGGTGTCAAAAAAACCATCTCGAGCTCAATGTCAGTAAATGCCAAACCATCACTTAATCCCGCAAGCACTCTTCCCCACCACCCAGAACCTACATTATTCGTAATGAAACCGTTCCCCCTGTCAACTTCTTGATTGACTTGGGGTTATTTGTGACCGTGAACTCAATTTTCGCCTTAATATCGAAAACTTTATCAAACGTGCTAACTCTGCCCTCGGTTTCGTAAAACGTTGGTCCAAAGAATTCTCGAATCCTTACGTTACGAAATCATTACATGTACATCACTTTCGTTAGGCCCCATCCCGAATATACTAGCCAAGTCTGGTCCCCCTCTTACGAATCCCATACCACGCGTATTGAAGCTATTCAACGCAAGTTTATCCGTTTTGCACTTCGTGGCCTTCCCTGGGCCGACCCCCTTAATTTACCGCCTTACACGGATCGCCTAAGATTAATCAACCTCCAACACCTTAAAGAGCGACGCGATGTTGCAGATATTCTATTTATTTACGATCTTCTAACATTGACATGTTACATTGGTAACATTGACAGTCCCTCATTATTGCACATGATTCCCCTTAACACCAACCCGCGTAACCTTCGGTCTATGTAAATGAAATAAATTCTACTGAGCTCAGAAGAGTTGTTCTTTATTATGCGAGAGTTCCTTAAAAACTGAACTTAAATCTAACTTAGAACTAACGTACGGGCTGCAATGCGTTGTATCTTGCAACTCGTGCAAGATATCGCATTTCCCGTCGACGATGGCTGACACTCTATCTCCAGCAGATCGTGTTAACTCCTCCCTGACCTAAGTGAAGGCTGTCCTCAGGCTTCCTCAATGCCTCGATCACATTCTGTAAGTCAACCCTGTGACGTCGATCTTCTCGACACTGCCTAAGCCTGACGATCGAATAAGAAACTGCAATGATGGCCAGGGTCAAGCAGCAAGCCATAATTGGATGAGTTGTCAACTGCGTCCTCATCTCAGTAATGTAATGCAGGTTTTCCACATTCATTCTATGTAAAAATGGTAGACTCAACACTTCCTTATGACCCGTGATATTAAGCAGTGTTGATGTCGCGCTGCCTGGCTGTCTCTTTTGGATGTTGTCACGATCAACGAACTTCGACCCATTGATCCAAACCTCGCCGTCAAAAGTGAGCAAGTAGGTTCCGTTGACATCCGCCTCGAAATCGTTCCTCTCTTTTACCTTGGCATGAATGTTATTAATTACGACAATGCCATAGTCGATTACCAGCAATGGAGCCCGATGATCTGGCTGCGTACTGCAGTGCGCTATGCCCCCAGAGTGTAGTTGTTGAGCACACGTCGTGTTCGGCATCTTTTTACAGAATGTTGATGTTGTTGTTGGTACACAATCCGCGACCGCCAGCACCTGTTTTCCGCACTCTGCAACCACATCACTGCCATCGAAGTATGGAATATTTCCATTATGAGCAACAGGGTAGATTATTATTTTCTTACAGACTATCTTAGGTCTAGGATATTTAATAATGAAATGTAATACATCATCG
The DNA here is from genome assembly GCA_958301585.1 of Merodon equestris. Taxonomy (NCBI): domain Eukaryota; kingdom Metazoa; phylum Arthropoda; class Insecta; order Diptera; family Syrphidae; genus Merodon; species Merodon equestris. Next base: position 94,485,148 of record OY284417.1, on the reverse strand, counting down.
TTTTGTAAAACCTTAACGCTAGATACTTCCATTAGTTCAGTTACGCTAATATTTGTGAATTGCTCATTAATTATCAGTTTTAAATCATCATCATCTAAAATTGTTGGATTTATGATTTTAATTTTTGCAAGTGTTATTGAAAGCATTAAATTTTGAATTTCAGTAATAAGAATTCTATTTCTTGCCAAAAGGGTCTCGTAAAGATGGCTAGTGTCAATAATATCTTTTTTGGTCTGTGTCAAAATAGTATTTACCGTATCTGTTAATCTGTTTATTTGTTCTTGAGACTTTGTGTTTATTACTGCCTGTCTGTTATTAGACTCAATGAGTTTGGCTTGATTGAATTTAACCTGCTCAAAATCGTCGAAGTCAGGAGTACCAGCTACGATCTTCAAACCTGTTCCCAAAAAGTTTAGGCTCCTGGCGTTTCTATGATGAATGCTAATACTCGCGAAGAGCGTTTCTAAATGTTTGATGTCTATGTCTAAAATATTTCGCATATGAGGCTGCGAAAACAGATCGATCATCTTTCTTGACTCATTCATTATATCTTTGTAATCAGTCAGGTTCGTCGTGTGGCTCAGGTATCCGTAGATCTGCCAAAGAATAACATTTCCATCTGATATTGGAATATAGTTCGAATTGGAGTAGTCCGTTAATTTAGCTGTGACTGTTGTCATCATTAAAAAGAGAATAATCCTAAAAGATAATTGGTTTCCTTTATAAAATTATCACGTAAGTATTGAAAATATGTAGATTGCAAAAATATGAAATATCTAAGCTACTACCTAACGTTGTCCTTATGGACCACCCTCCCTTTAACAAGAACAGTGGTTCCCAAGTCAGCCTGTACCTTCTCTTCAACAAACAATGGAGTCAGCTTGTTACCTAGTCTTCTGTTTGTCTTTACTAATATTTTTTCTCCAACATCAAAAATTCTGTTCTGCCTTGTTACATTTTCCCTTTGCAAATGCAGTTCCTGTGCTTTCTGAACTCTGTTTTTTATTTTTTCTCTGAAGTCTGTCGGAGACGAGTGAATTATATCAATCGGCTTTTGGTTCGTGACGGAATGGACCGTCCTATTGTATTCTATTGTTGCTAATAGTATGAGATCAACGGTATCATTGATTTTTCTTTCAAGTTTCAGGCATCTTGCGATCTCCAATAGAGTACTGTGAAGCCCTTCAACTTGACCGTTATTCGTACTGTGCAAGGGTGGTGCATTTACTATATCAACGCTAAAATGATTGAGTAAAATCGATCTTATAGTCTCAGACTTCAATGAAGCCTCATTGTCACAAAAAAATTGTTTTGTGTTAGGGAAGATATTTATTATCTCCAGGAGTGGGATTTTTACATCAGATATTGTGCGTGACGGTATTGGTGTCACGACCGCAAATTTTGAGAATTTATCGATACACGTCAAAAAATATTTCTTATCTGTGGAGAATATGTCGACGTGAAGCATTTCTCCAGCATACGATGGGACTGGAGTTTTGCCGATTAGTTGCTTTCTTGGGTGTCGGTCATATTTGGACCTTGAACATACTTTACAGTTTGCCACAATCTCGTTTGCCTGTTTTGTCATCTTTGGGAAAAAATAGTCGGATAGAATTTGTTTGATATTCTCCTGAGCTGCTCGATGTGCTCGATTGTGTTCCATTGTTATGATTTCCCTTTGTTCATTCTGGTCAAAAATGTCCAAAACGAATTTTTCAGTATACCAGAATTTAGTTGTTGGAAATATTTCTACGAGTTTGTGCTGAATGAAAGCTAATACTGGCAGCTCACAGTGGATTGCGTTGACCACATCTGGTTTTACTATGTCTCTCAATGAATCTATAAGTGCGTTTCTGTCTGAGAAATATATAAAATGCCGTGTTTTCTTTCCAAAAATAATAAATGTTCGAGTTGAAGCAACAGGAGCCTCCTCTATAATTATTTGATTCCTATAGCAGTTTAATGGTTTTTCCGTTTTTTCAATGGTGTAAGTAAGAGATAATTCACTATGGATTGTTGCGGCGGTTGAACGTGACTCGTCCTCTAAGGCATGAATGTTTTGCCGTGAGAGCGCGTCAGCAACGTGATTTTCTTTACCGGGTTTGTAAAATATATTAGCATTATGCTCATCAATAAATGCTTTCCAGCGTTTAATTTTGGCGTTTGGATTTCGGTCTGAAACCGCAAACGTAAGTGGTTGATGATCAGTATAAATATTTAGAGATTTTACACCATAAAGATAATTTCGAAGGTTCTTAAGTGACCACACTATGGCCAGAAGCTCCCTTTCGTTGGTTGCGAATTCCAACTCTTTATCCTTAAATGTTCGGGAAATCATGGTTATTGGTCTCCCGTTCTGGGACAAAACCGCTCCAATACCATGTGATGAAGCATCCGTCGTTAGATCGAAAGGCTTCGTAAAGTCTGGGTACAGCAACGTAACGTCTTCTGACGTCAAGATGTCTCTAAGTTTATTGAATGCTTGTACTTCTTTGTCTTTCAAATTTATACCAATTTTTTTCGACTGATTAGCACTTATTTTACTATTATCGCCCTTCAATATATCCGTCAATGGTCTAGCTATCGACGCAAAATCTTTTATAAAGCATCTATAATAGCTTGCCAACCCTAGAAAAGACCTCAGTGGGAGGGTTGGGTGTAATTTTTTATTGCCTCCACTTTACTGGGGCAAGTTTTAATACCATCTCTAGAAACCGTAAGGCCCAAATACTCCACACTTGTCTTAAAAAAATGTGACTTCTCTCGTGAAACCCTCATGTTTGCCTCGTACAATTTCTTTTAAACCAAATTGACATCCTCCACATGCGACCGTTCATTCTCCGAGAAAACGATCACATCATCAACATAAACGTAACAGGTCTTCCCGATAAGTTCACGCAGGACGTCATCTATTGCCCTTTGGAAAATGCTGGGTGCATTTTTTAGCCCAAAGGGTAGGCGACAAAATTCATACTTTCCGCCATTAACGGAAAAAGCCGTCTTTTCTCGGTCCCTCTCAGCTAATTCAATCTGATGAAACCCCGACTTTAAGTCAAGAGTTGTAAAAAATCGTGCTTTGCCTAGATTCGAGAGAATGGTTGAGACGTTTGGGATCGGGTATTTGTCGTCCACGGTTTTTTGGTTGAGCGTTCGAAAGTCTATTACTAAACGTTTCTTTTTATTGCCCAATTCATCAGTACCCTTCTTATCAACTACCCAGATTGGATTATTGTAGGGTGACCTCGATGGCCTAATTATTCCGTTCCTAAGAAGGTCTTTGATTTCGTTATTAACAATATCCGCCACACCCATTGGGTATGGATAGAATCTCGAGTAGATGGGGTCGTTACTTTCTGTACGAATCGTAGCAACAATGTTGGTGTTATATGGCAACGACTCGTTTGGGTCTGCAAATGCCTTTATTCTATTATGGATCATGTTCTTGAAATCCTTGGCAATAGATGAGGGGACTTCAATATCTTCCACTCTTGTAAAATTCACATTGTGACAACTATGGAAATGGATCCTCTCAGATCCAGAGTCGAAGTTAATTAAACCTTCTTTTAAACAAATTGTGGCACTTATCTGCGTTAGCAGATCAAGGCCAATTATTCCGTCGAATCTCTCAAGAGTAGGCAACACAAAAAAAACAGCGGTCACTCCAAACATTTCCAAAAAACATTTAGACTCGACACTATTAAAACCGTGAATTGACTTAACCAGGAAAGGGGTATCAACTGGGATTATTTTTTTTATTTCCTCCAATGGCCTAATATAATTCTTTGAAGCTCCAGTGTCAATTAAAAATTTCATTCGTCTCCCTCCTACTTTTCGTTGTATAAACGGGAGGAGGGAGCTTCCTCTAAAAAATGCACATATTCAGAATTAGGTGCTTCGCCCTCGAATTCGTCTAATTGAGATTCTGCTAGGGACTTATAGTCAATTTTTTCTTTTTGTGCAGGATTTTCCTGCCAAAGGTGATTTAACCTCTGACGTCTCTGCCCAGATTGCCTTTGAGTACTATTTGGTCTTTTAGCTGCAAACACTCGGCTTTGATTATATAAGTTGCTACCGCGACTGTGTTGCTGAAAACCTGTGGGTTGTCTGAAACGCGAGGATGTTGGATCGACATCCATTCCCTCAACAGACACACGACTACTGTTGGCTTGATTATAAATTTTATTAGTCTGTGTTTTACTATTACCTAAATGATTTTTACTAAAATAAGGGTTTTTTCTGTGATTACCAACTTGGTTGTTATAATTATCACCGGGATTTTCCCTACCCTGCGATCCATTTGACCGTTTAACCTCAGTTTTGTGAAATTTTTCTTCACAACTTCGCGCATAATTTGCGGCAAACAAATACCTATCATGATTAGACTCAATTTCTTGAGCCAATGCCAGTGCATTTGGTAAGTCGGTTGGTCTAGCCGAAAATAAAATGTCACATAATGGTTTTCTTAACCCGGATATAAACACTCGAAGAGCATCTATTCTGTATTTTTCGTTAAAAGATGTGGCCAAATTTGGTTCATAGGACATATTCGTCTTATTTGTGAGAGAAGTAAGTTTTTTCTCAACTTCATCGTAATATTCCATAACGGTGCGACTACCCTGTCGTAGAGTACTGAGTTCTTGCTCGACCAAATATATTGGTCGTACATCGGCGTACGTAAAGTCCAATCGTGAAATTATCGCATTAAAATTAAGGACTGTATTGAATGAAGCTAAAACAGCATCGGCTGCACCTCTGATTTTGTTCCTAATTATGCAAACTGCCTGGTAATATCGCGAACTTCCTTCGTATTTTTCAAAAACTTTATGAGCAAAATGCGCGGCCTGACGCCAAGAGACATATGCGCCCTTCTTGCCGTCGAATTCTGGCAAAGATTTTACTATATCTAAAGTCTCCTCACATCGAATGCCCTCAATTATTTCGACATCTTTAAAAACATTTACCTCATTCTCATTCTTTTTAATAGTCAAACACTGCATTGCCTCGTTTAATTTCCTATCGAAATCTTCCTTCTGTGCAACAAGAGCGCCATGCACGGCGGACTCAATAATAAGTTTTAAATCTTCCGCGTTCATTTTTCTCTTTATGTGATTCCCTATCTTCAAATATCCTAATCTTTCTAAAGCTTCCTTAAACGTTTTATCCCTATCATCCATTAATTAAAACTCACTAGTCCATAACACAAATCACATTACAGAACTCCAACTATTTTCACATGAAAGCAATTCACAATAACATTTTACTTAAAAAAAAAATTTACACAAAATTTATCATAAGAACAAAATTCTTAACAGTTACACAAACTTCTTTTCTTTCTTTCAATTATGACACCAGAACAGTAATGAATACAATGCAAATACAAGAACAAAAAAAAATTATCTTACATTTTCATGTAGATTAATTCAAATGATCCAAAATACAGATGATTGCAGGCGACAGTTGAATGCGTTGAGTGTTTTAAAGTAGAGTTGCGCACGTTGAGTGCGTTGAGTACAGTTGATTGTTTCAAAATACAGTTGAATGTTTTAAAATATTGTTGAGTATGTAAAACAACAGTTGAGAGTTTTGGTTCGAATTGGTTGGGCGCCAATGAAATAAATTCTACTGAGCTCAGAAGAGTTGTTCTTTATTATGCGAGAGTTCCTTAAAAACTGAACTTAAATCTAACTTAGAACTAACGTACGGGCTGCAATGCGTTGTATCTTGCAACTCGTGCAAGATATCGCATTTCCCGTCGACGATGGCTGACACTCTATCTCCACTTCGTTGATAGAAGCAGCTGTGTCAGCGTGGGCTGTAGTTGTTGACGACGACGATGAGGCAGACGCGCCAGCGGATTGTGTCGCGTCAGCAGATCGTGTTAACTAACGGCGACGACGAGGCAGACGCGCCAGCGGACTGTGTCGCGTCAGCAGATCGTGTTAACTTGTACACCTCTTTTCCGTACAAGCACTCACCGCACAAATTATGGCTACCACGAACCAATGTCCAGAAAGCTTCGCAAAGCTAACACCAATCTTTTCGACCTTCACCTTAATAAGTCCAAGAATTGACTTATAGAATAGAATATAATTGCCCTATACCACAACCCTTCACACTCTCCTTAATCGTCTCCACTCTGCCACCTAGTTAATAAGTTATAGTTGAGTCATAATTTTTTGTTAAGGCTTGCATTAAGCTTATAAAGTGCCCCTATGTCAAACATTCTAAAAGTCAATAAGAAAAGTTCTGTAAATTCTCCGTACTTGCTGATCTCAGATGGTTTTTAAAACAAACTGCTCGCATCTATAACAATTTCAAGTCTTGAGGTGTAAAAACATTTCTTATTACACGTACCATATTTTTTACGGCCTGACGTACGAGCACCTTCCATGCTTGGCATATTACTATGTCAATCACGAATTCCGCTTCCGCTTGCATACTCGTATATGCAACAACTATTGGGTCGGATAGGAATAAAAATGTACTTTCCAATAAAATGCTTACGACTTGGTTTTGGCCTTATAGCAGCTATTGGTAAATACGAATTAACTAGCCATTTTGGTTTATTTTTTAAATAAGTTTTATGAGTTTGTCGTTAACGAAATGAAGCCACGTACTAAAAATTAGTAAATTTATGTTATTAATTTCAAAATTGTTTCGATCAATTTCGATTATAATTGGTTATTTTATTGCATTCTGTTCAGGTATCGGAGGTAGAGTTAGATAAAGTGTCTGTTTAGGGAGACTTATTGAGACACTAGTGAAGTTGAAGTCACCGGAATTCGACGATTTGAAGGGCAAGGGATCATAGCGACTGTGGATTGCTAAGAGAACTCCGCGACCATCCGGATCGGCAGAGTTGTCGCGTCCATCGGCCCGAAACAGAATGAAATCTGATGTGAATAACTCGCTGTCTCCAATACTGGAGCATAAATTCGTTTCAGTTAAGGCAAATATATCGTAGGGTAGGTTTTGGGAGTTAAGGAGTACTGCGGAGGTTTTGGTGCATAACGCTCTGACATTCTGATAGTACAGGGATATGTTTCTGTAAGAAATATTTGATGGGTGGGGAGATGTAGAGGTATTTAGGTTAGGACTTAAAATAGTTTTTGAGATTAGAGCGGGTACTTTGCAAGTGTGCGATGCGCTTTGAACTGACGTGGGCTGCGAATATGGAGAGGTCGTTATTTACATCAATGGGAGAGATATTAAGGCTTTCGTGGAATCGGATAAAGGTATTTTTTAACGCGTGGGGGTGTGTGGGTAGGCCTTCTTGGTGAATTGAAACTAGGACGTTGGTTTCAGTTTTGCCGTCGATACAAATTGAGTCAGGTTTGTCGTGAAGGTAGGGGGAGGTGAGAGGGAAGGTCGAGTTGTGAGAAGCTGTGGAGGTGGAGGGGCTGGAGGGGGTGTTGTTAGAAGCTGAGGAGGTGGAGGGTGTTGGGTTCAGAGTGTGAGAGTGTATAAAGTTTGGGTACTGAGGATACGTACGGCTGTTACGAGAAGCCTGGGTGTTGGGATTGGGTATTGAATTAATAATGTTCGGTGAGGGGGATGAGGGTCGGGAGCCGGGCGCAAGGTTAAAGGATACGCGGTAATGACTATGTGCTCCGTTATTAGTATTATTAGGTGGAGGGATGTTGAGGGTAGTTGTTGATTTGGGAGCTATTGAGAGAGGAAGAGGTCGGAAGAAATTGGGAAAAATTCCAGTCCTTAATTCCCAGTTAGTTCTTAGATTGGCAGGGGATTGGGACAGAGGGGAGGGTCCAGGTTTGGGTTGGTTAGGGGGCTTGGGAGTGCTGAGTTTGGATTTATATTTAGGTTTAATGTTAATGTTGTTCTTACGATCCGTAATCATAATCCGCATCCTGTCGACTTTAATTTCCTTATTGGAGAGGCTGCGAAAAAGCCATTCATATTGCGGAGGGATGGTAATTTGGAAGCAGTTTCTGCTATGGAATTTGGGAGGGGTGAGCTTCGTGCACTTAACGAGGTTGATGGCATATCGTTTGCGGAAGAAGTCAAATACCCAGCGGTTGTCAGCGTCGCGTGGGGCGTCCCATAAGATGTAGGTAGACAAAGGCTCCTGTATCATACCATTATTCTTGTGGAGCTTGTTGATTTTCTGCTTCCAGTCAGATAAGGTTCAAACAGTTCCGAATCGTTCAATGGTCGGCGCTAAGATGGGAGGAGTTGCGGTAGATGGGGACTTCAGAGGACTCATGCTGGTCTGCGTTTGGACGGAGGATGTAAGAGGCGTTTTCAAGACGCACTTCCATAAGGGAGACGTTGTAGGTAGTCCTGCAATCGCAAGCGGTTACCGGGGATTTGGGTGGCGTATATTTCAGTTCCTCTATTATATTGTTAAACGCTGACCTTGTGAGGCTGGAATCAATGTTGAGTGTGTGCAGCGTGTCTTCGATTTTATTCAGGCATTCAAGTTAGTCGGATGTTTTGTCGTCCAGGAAATTTGACTTTGCTGAATGCTCCGACAGTGCTGCCGTAAGCGTTGAGATGTCCAACCGAATAGAATTAAGGTTCGGGGAAACGGGAGAGCAGTTCGCGTTTAGAAGCTTGGTCGGTGTGTTTTCACGGTTATCCAGTTTGCAATTCAGCTGGTATATAAGGGAGAGCAGATGGTCATAGTTTTCCGCACTTTTTCTAGTTGACTCGTTGTATTTTCCGAAAGCTGACTGTTGCTTCGTTGCGAGGTTGTCTATACAAAGGTTTATGGAGTCAAGGTTGTCGGTGAGTAGTTGGGACATGTTTTGCGAATACGAACGTAGTTCGGATTTAAGTCCGGCCAGAGAGTCATTTACTGCACACATTTGCTCGTTGTTACATTTAATGGCAAGCAGAATATGTGCAGCCGATATGGAATTCCTCACAGAAGAATGTAAATATACCATCATATTCGTGAAGGTAGTAGGCCAATGCAGATCGGGTGGAAGGCTTTCCCACAAATCCCCTTACAATCGATAAATTCTGATGAATGGGCAGTCACCGAACAATTAGCGGATCCGCAGGAAGGCATTATGCAATTGGGGTGATTGCACGGACAGGTAAACTTATTTATGGGATCAATAGAGCAGCGTAAATTGCAGGGTAGGCAGAATTATTGTTATTATTTTTACTATTATTATATTTTTTTTATCACTTTGTTTCTTCGTTTTGGTTTTTTATTTTGCTGCGATGTGCAAAGGAGAACTGGGGAAACCCAAAGGCACGTCCGCACAGGTAAAGAGCTAACTGATAATTAATAATATGATTAGTATCAGTAATATGATGAATCTGCTGACTTATATGAGGGCAATATACAACATTTAATGACATTTAATATATGAAATATAAGACACAAATAACAAACGATTATTTAAGTGTTTGGTTTTTAATTAATCTTTGAAAATTAGAGAATTGCAAAGGTATATAGAATTTTTATTTAAATTGATAAACCAATTTTTGCCATTAGCTTGTCAAGCATCTTTTTTGTTAATTTTGATTTTGAGAATATTTTAAATATTCCATACGTAGAGTCTACTTTTGAGTAACTTTTTGTAGGATATTGACTAGTATCTCTCTAATAACCTATGTCTTCCAAGAATTATCATTGGCTTATTGGCATAGACGTATGATTTTACGTATCCTCATAAAAAATAGTCTTTTACTCATTAATGGTTATCGGCCGTACCAAAATTGCTTATTTTCGAAAATATTTTCTTATTTTTGTTAAACCATTTTTAACAAAATAAAACAAGATTTTTTTCTATAATCCGCCATTTTTTTGTTTCAATGAAATAGATTAATTTTGGTAGTCCCGATAGCGACAGACCTACTGAACAATAATCCATTACATTTTTTTTATTTCAGACGACATGAACAGCCGCTATTACCATGATCAGTGACCTGCTTTTTTTTGGTGTCTAATTTAATTTTAAAAATGTATATAAAAAATGTAAAATAAAAAAAAAATTTTTTATACAATTTAAGAAACAAGTAAAAACATAAAAAAAAATTTAAATGATTGAATTTTATTGTCTTATAAAACAAAATTCCCTAAAAAGAGGTAAAATTTATGCGTTCACATGAGACTACCCCCTCAAAATTTATAAAGAAACTATGAATTATGAATTGAATATGAATTTAATTGAATTATTAGTAAAATGACAGAAAGCATTCCAAAGCCACATATATTATTGAAACGTGTAAACAGTCTTTAAAATACTTTAAAGAGGGTGCTTACGTTGAGTTTCTTAGGCGTAGCAACATATAGGAATTTTGGATATAGCTTATGCCGTGAGTAGTGCCTAAGACAGTTAGCAAGCTTAAAGAAAGTAACGAACCTGTAATAGGGAAGCGACGTTTTCTAAGTTGCATTATGACCGTTTATTTTAATGGTTCAACAAGACTTCATCTTTCACCCAATTTCCTACAAAAAAGTGTTGCTGTCACGTTCAACAATTTTGGCTACAGAAACATTAATATTCGTTACGTAAGAAGGCTTTTTTAGACTAAATGTAGGAGTTTATGAAGCTAACGACACTCATATAAGTCATTTCTCAAAAGTTCCCAGATCAAAGGTCTTTCCCACTAGTTATTGCTTGCATCAAAACTGAACCGATCCACGTAAGTTAGAAGTTTTTAGCAAAAACCAAACCGAAAACAGAGAACGATCCGACTGCCCTATGCCCACAACTACTCAAACTCAACTCATTCAATGGAGCACGCAAACAATTCATATAATTCCATTTAAATAAAGTATCCAATTAAATGAAGAAGAAAAAAATTATCACAATAGCCCTATTTGTTCTGCAATCAATTCAATTCATTCTATAATCAACAAATTATCGCGAGCTCCATTTCCATCGGCTAGTAATTGATGATCAGTCTCAAAGCTGAGGCAATACTCATCGAAAATTCACCGCGTATGAGTGCTTCAGCTATTTTGGATTAAATTTAAATAATAAATATCTTGGATTTTTTTGAACAAATAAACATTTTGTTTTCAAGCAATTATTTCAATTTTTAGGATTTGAAGCACATAAATGTCTAGTTGCATAAATAGAGACGGAAAGATTGGTTCAATATTTTAAGTTTGTTTTTTAACTGAATTCCATTCGATATTGGCTCATGAATGTGAGTGTCTTTAAGCAAAAGGTGAACCAACGGATGGTGTGGATTTTGGCTGTCAATTAATGTGATTTATTGGATTCAACGAGGTCGGTGGATTTGGCAGATGTCAAAGACAGATGTAGTTTACAAAGCAGCGACGCATTTTTGGTATTCAAACAAAATTTGTTATAACGAAAATAGGCCAACTGTATAAGTCACGTTTCGTAAATTTCGTGTTTTTCCTGTCACTATAGTCGCCCTAGTGACTCCGGCTCTCTTACAGAAAGAAGCATTTCTGAAGCAGATGGTGACTAGGGATGAAAAGTTGTGTGCGAATCGCGGTGGACCGGTGCAAATGGTGGCTAAGCCAGGGAGGTTTTGCTGTGCGTTGAAGAGATTGGCAAGAAATCATCTACTATAAGCTGCTCCTTTATTTCGAAATTCTTAATTGACCTGAGCTGTCAACAGGTGGACCGCCTGAGACAAACAATCACCCAAAAACCTTTAGTTTTAGGACTAACGGCCAGCCAATAGGAGAGGATCGTGTTCGACGGACAAGCACAGGACTCACACATCGATATTGACTCAGAAGGTCTGGGAGCTTGATTTTGAGGCATTCACCTTACAGTCCACCATCTTTTTTGTTTCTGTCCACGGCGAAGGGTTTTGCTGGAGAAAAATTCGCCTCAACAAAGGTTTTTGAAATACGACGGTTTCAGTTTTTTGCCAACAGGGACTACGAATTATATAAGAAGCAAAGTGGGATTAGCTTTAAAATGACAACAAGTTATCGAACAAAACATATTTGACAGAAATCGGCTCATTCTAACTATGCCAAAAAAAGCTTTCAATTTCATTCAAAAATAATTGATTTCCTTTTACTACACCAATATAACCCGAACTAGAAGCAAGCATACCGTCTTCAATGGGTGACGGAAGGGATCAAAACCCCTTCAGCAAAATCTAAAAGCTTGAACTGAACCTTGAAGTTTTTATATGCGTGGGTGATGAGAGCTGTCAAGATGTTATGAACAACAACGCCAAATGATCCATGTATTAAGTAGATGAAGGTTATATAAGAGTGATGCCTCTCGATATAGATTTTTGATTATGATTTTTGAAAGCCAGTAGAGAAGTGACGGGAAGCTCTCATGAGACTTAAACAAATTTCTCAGGCTACCCTTATATTGGTGGACTTGGAGGACGTAGGACTTGATGTTTCGTGAAAAATGAGTGAATGAGATGGAGAGGCATTGAGAGGCAACTTACGAGTGCTTGATGACATATTCGTATTTCACTGGATTAAATGGGGCGAAGTACTAAAAATATTGATATGATTGCTTGATAATATTTGAAATATTTGAAAATATTTCATGGGCAGGTCATACTACAGCAGCTGTCTAGCTTAATCTAGTCCCTTAAAGTTTCAGAGTCTTTTGCAGTATTAACGACAACTTATTAGTTTATTATTAAAATCGCGAATTGTTTTAGAAAACCTTAAAAGTTTGTTACAAAACCAAAGAGAACATTTGTTGCGCCACTTACAGTCAGCCTCACGCAGAACAGGCGAAGTAGTTTTAAAAATCATAGATTACCCCGTCGCCTATTACTTCTCCAAGTCTGTACCATGTAATAATTACAATATTGTACTATAACATATTTAGTGGAAGTCCGCAAGACAGAATTGTTGGACCCTTTCTGGAGCATATAAATAAGATGGGATTAGCCTTTATCTGGATATTAAAACCCACAGTAGCTAAGGTTCTAAAATCGATCGCTATGAGCTCAGAATCATGTACAGAATCATATACTCTATAACAGAGCGAAGTTTCAGATTCATAGCTACTTAGCAAGTTTGCTTTGAAAGATGCATACGGACAGACGGGCGGACAGGAAAGCCTTTGCATTTGTCTTCCCTACCACAGCTTTGCAAGGTAGAATGTTGTCTTGAACTCTTGCATATAAATTATTATATCACATTTTTTACTTATTTTATTTTGAACATGAGTGTCTTCTTTATTTGAAATGTGATTAAGAATTGACAATAATTAAATTGTCTAACCTTAAATACCCAACCATAATAGAATTGAATCGGTTTACGCCAGCTTACTGATACCATTTATCCCATTATTTGCAAAACGCCATGACCATAATGGGATTTTGCTCGGTTTCGTTGAATTTCCCTTAAATTAAGTGCGATAAAGGTTGATCGGCTTAATCACACTTACGCGGCTTTGGTATGACAGAGAAATTTTAGAGAGCGTTGGTCATAAACTGAAATCAGAAATTTTATTTAACCTAATACTGTACAAGAAAACAAGATCTTAAGGAGAATTGATGGTGGAAAACAGGACGAATAAACAGCCGAATAGAGGAAACTACACAATCAAGAATTCGAGGAACTTTATTCAGTCCCAAGTGTTCTCCGAGTAATAAAGTCGCGAAGAGTAAGATGGGCGGGGCATATAGAGCGAATGGATAATGGAAATAACATTAGTGGTAAGAGGACCGTACCGCAGAGTTAAGAGTACAATAAAGCCTTTTTCAATAAGGGCGGGTAAAAGTAGAAATGGCATAAAACAAGCTGTGTGTGAGGCATTGATAAATTTCTTATTTTATTTGAAAGGCCAATGTATGCTATGATGGAGTATGACATCGTTCAAATGCCGCAAGTAATCATAAATAATGATATGTACATACATGGTTAGCATCAGGCGTAGTGTCTGGTCCCTGGTCCTGGTTGTTTGTAGCCAAGCAACTACATTACTATCGTATTAGGTGCACAAACGAAAGTTCCTACACCTGCTATGTGTGATGATCCTAAACGATGAAAATAAAGTCAGTTCATGTATGTTATTACTCGCGGTCTCGCACAGTGGCGCGGATCCGAGTGGTCCAATTTTCTATCACTCTTCCGCATAGATCCAGCTGAATTTCAGCAATGGTCTGTGTTAATAACACAGACATGCGACTTCAGGAAAACCCGCAAGAAAAAGTCTGGCGTGGTCAAATCGCATGACCTAGGTAGCCAATTGACGTCACCTCTGCGAGAAATAACTTTACCCTCAAATCGTTGCAGAATATCAATCGTGACGTCCGTTATATGTGGCGCCGTCTAGAGGGAACCACAAGTCGCCTAGGCCCATATGGTTCAATTTGGGCCATAAGAAATTGGTTATCATGGTTCTGTAGCGCTCGCTATTGACGTTGTTTTCGAAAAAGTACGGACCAATGACGCCCAAAATTCACATAAAAAGGTAACTTTTTGAGGATGCATTGTCACCTGGGAACTCGTGTGTGTTGGTGTAGTCCAATGTGCGGCAATTTTGCTCATTAACACAGCCATTCATCCAAAAATGCGCCTCGTGGCTAAAGATGATTTTTCGGCCAAAATTGGGGTCCTCTTCAAAACGCCCTGAATCCCAGTCAGCGAATAAGCATCGTTGCCTATTAGTTGGATTTTGTAAGATTCTAGGCCCAAGTCCCGATGCAAAATTCGCCAAGTTGAAGACTGCGAAAGGACGAATTCTCGTGTACGATGAGGAGTTCTCGGGTTCTATTCTTCCGGTAGTTTCAAATTTGGTCACCAAACGTTGAAGAAACGACTGTAAAGGGCCACCACGTCTACCGTAAAATGGGGGCAACGCGTGCAATATTTGCACTAACAAACATTTATTTCGATAATAAAGTTTTATGATTTTGATATACTGTTAGATCATGTAGCTTGCCATGATAGTTTGGCATCAGTAACTAAACAATAACCAAAAGATTTGACAGCTGCCACCAAAACATCATGGCCGCCGCAGGCAGCGAAAATGTACTCGCACTAATTGAAAAACCCTTTGTACAAGGTGGCGCAAAATTAATCACTTTATCGGAAAATATTATAATTTTTGAAAATGGCAACATTAGTGAACTAGACAGTTGCAGTTCACAAACAAATAAGCAATTGAGTGATATACTCTGCAAGAGCGTCGATTTGTTTTGCAAAAATTTTTCGGTCGGTGGTGTTAGCGCAGCATAAATTTCGACATGGATTTTCTAATCGTGTCGCGCCAACTGGTCAAACATTCCAGCGCTTTGCTACTCGATTCGAACAGATTGGAATAGGAGATCATTCAGGGCGTGGCCGCCACCGGACTTGCCGTTCGTCCGAGAATATCGCGGCTGTGGCTGCCGATGTCGCAGAGAACGAAAAAAAATCAATCAGACGATGGGCCACGCAATTGGGCATCACTAGATGGGCCCAACAACAAATTTTTCTGTTTTGTTCAGTTTTTTTATCGGACTTGTCCTTTTCGTTATAGAAGAGGATGCTCTTGGCCATTTTTCCTTAAGTGCTTCACGTTTTCTATTAACTACTGACTTGATAAGAGCATAACGGAGTCAGATCTAGTCTTCTGATGGATGGAGCACCATATATTTAAAAGTTATCTGTTTTTTTTTACGCGTAACTATTCACTTCAAAATGCCTCTACTTCATTGCGTTTCAGAAGCGATTTAAGAATTATAATTCGATGTAGCGATTTCTTTATTTACTCAAATTGTGTGGTTGAGCTCCTTAGGTCGCTAGTCTTGCGCAAAGGTTCTCCAACAATGGCAAATGGACAGATGGCTAGTGATGTTTTCAGTGGTTATTATGGTCTTCTCCATCAACTCGAAGAGCCCAAATCAAGGTGCATTTTTCACGTTTAAATTATAAGGACGAAAGGAGCCGATCATTTTCTGGCCTTTTGTTGTCTTAGAGTACGTTTACATCGACCTTTTCCTTCACTGTTTCACTGTAATTAAATTGTAAGGTGTAGCGATTCTCCAGAATTAATTTTCCGAAAGAATTATTGATCCATATGCCTTTGTTGTTATCATGATTCTACAGGGTGAGCCATCAGCTAAACAGACATTTTATATGGAAAAAAAAATTATATTTATTGCTTAATGTAGTTCGACTTGTTGGAATAATGAATGGGAGATAGTATTGTTCATGTGAACACTAAAGCTTCTGTCGCAGGCGATTATCTAAACGTCAAAATTATTGATGAATTTTTGAGTAATATGAAGAATAAGTGGTTCAAATGGTCGCATGAACTCGGGGGCCAATCAATTTCAATCAATAACGCTATCGTTAAATTTCGTACGCAATAAATTGATAATGATTAGTATTGCCATCCTACTGAAACCAGATACAATCTAGGCCGAGTTCATTCAGTTTAAAAAAAAATACACGATAAACATGTTGCGAGACCGCTCACCATCTACTGTCACTGCCGCCAATACACAGTCAATGTGGGTTTTTCAGCCTTTAGGTACAGCGGTTTGGTTTATTTATGTATTATGTTCTATCCAAAGATTTAATAAGTCGGAAAAGATCAAATTTGATTATAAATTGTTTTGGCGATCCAAAGCCGATTTAATGAATCGGCGACATCGAAGATGGTCTAAAAGCTTCAAGTGTTAGTGATATTTTGATTTTATTGGCATGTAAATGAAGATCAACCTTAACGACTTGCAATAGAGTTCCATAAGTAAGGCCCAACTTTGTATATTCCGCAAATGAAGCTTTTAAAGATTGTTTATTTTTGTAATAGGTTTGAATAACAAAAACATTTGCTTGGTATTTAGTAAGCCAAAAATTGTACTTGACATCTGTCAAAAAGATTACTCACTTAGTTATCAGGCTAGCGACACTCGCAGGGTCTGAACCTGAACGAGAGCCTCGTTCCACTCATATGGGTCCCGGGCACGCTGCTGTTCAAGTCCAAGTTTCCTGATGTCCGCGAATACTCGGTCTCTAAGCTGGAGGCTCGGTCTCCCTTACCTTCTCGAATCAGGTGGCTGGAATTCGGAGGCCCTCTTGGCTGAACCGCGGTCGTCTATGCGCTCGCCGGATTTTTGCCTTCCGGACTACGCCCACATCCTTACACAGCTCACAGCTTTCTCTTTAAAAAAAAAAAACAAGAATCATCTCTGCTTTCTTGTCTATCGTCCATTCGGTTACGTAAAGCAGGACTAGCAAGGTCAGTGTTAGGTAGAGAGAGGTTTTGGACTTCCTTGTTAGGAGTTTTGACAGACCGAAGTAGCGCCGGTTGCCCAGGGTGATTCTTCGTCGGATCTCCACTAGGTTATCATGTGTGGAGTTAGTATTTCCCCTAGGTAAACAAACTTCTTAACTACCCCAAAATTGTACCTGTCGATGGTTCCGTTCTGTTCAGTGTTCAACGGAGCGGTTTTTAATGGCCAGCATATGTTTTGTTTTTTCCTCATTTACTTTTAAACCAACGAAGCCTGCCTCTTCTTCAATTGCCGTGAATGGCTCTACTACGCCGGCGCGCTGGGAATTAGCAATGTAGTAGTTCGACGCTCTTGAAAAATATGGTACATTCCCTGTTGACACCTGGCAGTCTCCGCAAGGACCAAATTGAAGAAATTCAACGACAATACGTCTCCTTGCCGAAGTCCAGTACATGTTTAGAGGTATGGGATCCAAACTGCACAGTGCACCGCGAGCCATTCAATGTGCCACCACACATCCGACATTGAGTAGGGTAATGTCTCGGTAGTTGGCGCAAGGCATAGGATTTTTGAATATGCGGTAGATAGAGCTGGTCGTCGGGCATGCTTTCATCTTCCCAAATTTGACTGATGATCTGGCCTACCAGAACATCACCGTCAGTTTTAGAGAGCTCAGCTTGAAGACCATGTGAGCCAGCAGCTTTTGTGGATTTCTAAACTTGGTGGGGAGATTAGCTTTTCGACTGACACTGGGTTTTTTTTCGACCCTATTACTCTCGCTTGGTCATGCCTTCTAAGCAGCTGTTGAAAGTTTTGTTCAAACACATTCACTATTTCCTGCGAGTCGGTGACAAGATTACCTTCACAATTTCGAAGAGCCTGTCAAAAAGATTACCTATATTAGATTCAGTTAATGACGCGTTGAGACAATGTGTGAGGTTGTTGTGAGATCTTCATAAATGTGTGGTAAAACTAGGAGATCAAATGTCTTGGAGAAATAGCTAATTTCCTTGGATTCAAATCCTGCTTTATGACAAATGAAAACTGTGTTGCCTTCCTGTAGTTGGACATTATAAATAAAAGCGAATTCGCATGCGGATGGTAGTTCGGTCATAAACATACAAAACAGACTTGGTCCTTATACAGAACCATGTGTAATGGCAGTTATATTTAGAATGACCAACGACAATTGGGGTGCTATGCGATCAATCATATGATAATATGATTCATTGTAGAATAGCTGTTTTCTATTATCTAATAATCAGTGAATAGGAATACTAGAATATTCAAGTGTAGTATAGCTCACTAAATGCTCATAAAATGCTGAGACGATGCAAAATTCAGAAATCCTCGCTCTCATTTATTCGCACAGGAAAAGCAAAATGCACACTTATGATCCACTTTGCAAATAAATGATTACGGACACAAAACTTATAAAAATTAAGTGATTTGGAATAATACACCCCAAGAAATAAGAAAATTCCTGTTACTTTTTGAACATAATATAAACTAGTGAGTCTTCGCTTCCCTGTTACAACAGTTAGAACAACGTTATCGTATAACCGACAAGTCTCTATAAAGTCAATAATATGGAAACAACACGTGCTGTTTACAATAATAAATATCCTCATTACCATATCATAAGCCCGTTCTTTAGTACATACTTTAAGGTTTTGTCTTCTATTTTCGTTACATTCTCCAGCCGTTTGAGTTCTTTTCCTTTTTATCGGGAGAGGCATTATATGGTGATGGCATAACCTGGAAAATCTATATAAAATGTCTAAAGATTAAGAAACACGTTCACGTTTATGGTTCACGTGGCAACATGCTTCCTCCTTGTAGCCCTCTTTTTATTTTATGTTATATGACGACATTCTATAAAACGAACGTATCTGCAATTCATTGTGCTGGTGTATACATATAGAGAGATAAATCATCGCCTTTCTTGAGCAAGACGCCACTGAAGTGTAACGGTTACGAGTGCATGTATACAAATCCATTTCGAACGATGCATTTTTAATAAAATTCTTCGATTCGTACAAAGCTTTGTGACTCGCCTAGTTCCGAAGGGAAGAAAATAATTTCCACTAAAAATAGTTTTAGAAACGAGCATGTAAGCAAGTTTGTATAAGGAACGGAAGACGATGTTTCCTGGCATCCGCTTATTGCTTCTTTCTTCCAAAAGGAATATTTTACTTTTCATCTTATGAAATTGAAATGCCTTGTGTTTTCGAGGGAGCGATACCGGACGGACAAAAATAAAATATTCTCTTCAGGAACACGGCCATGGGTTCGACTGCATGGAACTGGAAAGTAAATAATTCGCATCTGGTTTTGCGGTAGGCGTTGATATAAGTTTTCCGTCTAATATTAGCCCTCGTGTAGTTCTTAAAATAGATTTAATCTCTTTTGGAATGTTTTGATTTGAAGAAGTTGGGCATAAATATGAAGGTCATGGGCAGGGAATGATATCTGTGGAGGTTTACGTAATGGGCTTTCATTCATCTTTTTGTTGTGTTATTTTAATGATACACACATGTTTTAGACAAAGGTGTTTGAGGCTTTTTAGGAATTTTAATTGTTTTTAGTTATTGGCTCTGTGATCTAACCATAATTTTATTTCATACTAATTAATGCCTTCGTTCTGAACCTCTTACATGCTCACTTAACCGTACCAGGTTATACTTTCATCCGACAGTATAAAAATTGGTTAGAAGGTAGCGATATTTATAGGTAAGTTACCTACCCCGTGGTACAGGGCTGTTTGGATACTAAATACTTTACAACTAAAATTCTAGTGTTCTGTACAATTCCGAACGGGTATAATTTTTTCATAGTGGCTCTATAATTTACCGCACAGGAAGCCATAAGACCTTCATAATCCCAACTAGTATGTGATCTTTAGCCTGCGTTTTGACTGCTGTGAAACAGTTTCCATGTCATACCGAGCGCTTAGCTTTCGGCTCCAACAAAACATAGACATGCAGATGGTCTTTTGATACAGATGCTGATATTTATACTGATATCAGATCATGTCTTGCAACGCTGGTGGTTGGCCGTCTAACGATGGCAAACCCCGAGACCATGGAGTTTCGTTTCTGTCTGACATTACTATTGATAGACTATGAGGAAGATCTTGGTCTAAAACTTTACAAAACCTTATAAAACACAACTCGTGCAACTGAAACTGAACGACCTGCCAGAGTATCGAATTTTCTGTGAGACAGCTTTCGAAAAACTAGAGGATGATCGGCTTTCTTGAAAGTTTGATGAAAACTTGTCTTCAGTGAGGTAGCTCATTTCTAGTTGAATGTTCATGATCCGACTGAATCTTTGGCCCATATTTTTTCAAGTATGACCGCCTATCTTTAATGATTTCCAAAATGCACGTAGTGAACCTGGTTGACAAGTAGCGCTACATACCACACAGCACACGAATCGATGGACCAATTGTTAAATAAGTTTGTTGAGTAATTTATCTCTCGATTTAGATCGGTAACTTTGCTGTGCGATTTAACACCATTAGACTAATTAGTGTTAATTGCCTTGAAAGATACGTGTTATTAGCGAAATACGAATTAATATGCTCGAAAAAGTGACTCGAAATTGAACTCTCCGTATAGACCACTTAAAATATAGCCATGATCAGTATTTAAATAAATTTATTTTAAATCGTAAGCATTAGCTTATCAACTCAAATGAAAAGTTTATTTATTTTTTAAATTATTCTGTTCTTTTTTCGAACAATTAAAAACCAAGCGCTTGAAAAATCATATATTAGTATCAGATTTGCCGACGCTTGATTTAAGCCGTTTTTAAAATCAAACACTTTGCTTGAATTTAATGACGAATTTCTTCCTTCAGTCTAAATTAAGTTATGTATAACAGCTTGCTAGCCTGCACAATTTAACGAGCTTGCAGGACAAGCCTTCTAACGGTGTGAATGGCTTCTTAAAGTCGAACAGACAAGAGCCCGTTTGTTAGCTTTTTGAATTATTGTACTGATTGTGAGTCTCGGAATGCAGGTTTGATGCAGTATGATGAATAATCATGCCCCGCCCTAAGATCAAAGTCTATTTACTACCTTTCTAAAAGCTTTACGAATGAAACAAGAACCAGACTAGTAGGTTACGGTTAACACACATTTTCAAAAACGTATATTACATACAGTGGTTAACAAAAAAACCAGGCCAGTCTCACCAAGCTTTTTAACGTTAAAACTTTGCCTCGCTTGCCAAGCTCGTTATGAGGCAGTGAAGACGATCATTGATATGGAACTTTTGTCTCGCCAGATCTAACTCTGCCGATCTCGGCGAGGCAGCTAGTTTCTGTGCGACCAAAGTAGTTAAAGGGGATATAAATAATCAATATATTTCACGGATCAATGAAATATGTATAACATTACTTAAATCTCCTCCACAGGAGTTCCTGTAGAAATGGATTCTGATAAGATAAATTTCGACGGCTTTCCGACACATATCGGACAGTAACTCGACCCTAACTTGACCAATATTCGTTTTCAATGTGTCAAGAGCTAAAACTTACAGTGTTTTCTTATATCTTCTTCAAACCCATTTATATCTTTAATTTGAGCAGAAAAGGTCGGTTAACACTTACCCAAAAGCTGTGCTCGCCGTGAAGTCGATAGCTTTGGATCTCTTCCAGCACATCCACCAACGGCAGGTATATTTACTGCAGAGCGTGAAGTAGGAAATGGATATACCTTATCTGTGACACAATCGGTTTCGTCCGATTTTTTTATAGGTTTGCTTATAGTACGTTCAGATGAACGATGATGCTGACCATAATCTGTTGGTAAAGCGTGAAATGTACCCATATTACTATTTTTGAGTAAGTTTCCACAATTTACATTTGGCTTGAATTGTATCATATAAACCTTGAGCTAAAGATTATCAGTCTCGGTTGCCAGTTCATTTTAACTTATGTGATTGAGGCGGAGACGTCAAAACAGGATCACGAATTGGATAATCCTATGCTAGTATTGTACTGAACAACAGAATTAGAAAATGTCATTCAGTTCCCAGTAATTAGTTGTGGTGTGAATATCTGCACCGGAAAGTGCATTGTTTGTCAGGCTATCGACGGTAAAAACGAACGCAATATTGAACTTTTCCTTGGGAACTCTTAAGCTCGAAGACGATATATGTGACAATGGTAAAGGATCTGAGCAGAAAGGTGGATGCCAAGGCAAAGGTGTCTGTTAGAAATCGAAAGAACTAATCCGCTGTATGAAGCGATAAGTATAGCTAAATATTGTGAAGAAATAGTGCTTTTTAAAATGGTTATAAAGCAGCCTAAAGGATGTTTTTTTTAGAGGGATGGTTTTTAAATTGGCAACATTGTTTCTACAGATTGTCAATTTCACACTTTAAAGTTGATTTGTAATAAGTACTGTTTTATGACGAATAGACTTACGCTAGAATAATGCATGTAAATTGTGCAAATCTATTTTGAAAAGCACGGGTCAGTTTGCCAAACTTAGAGAGAAGGTGGTCGTGGTGAAATGGTAATTATCACCGACTGTTGAGCCGAAGGTCTGTAGTTCAAGTACGCCCATAGTCAATTTCTAGACGGAAAAACTATGACACAACATCAGTTGTGAATGAGAGATGATCAAAAAGTGCTGTCGAAGGCATAACATTCGCAGCATAAGATCATTTCAAAATACTCTGTGTGTGCACTGCCAATATAACACCTTAATGATATGGAAACAAAAGAGTTACTGTGAACTACAACCAACGCAAATTCAGTTCAGTTGAATCCCTCAAATCATATCTAGGACAACCACCCCCGGAGAGTAGTAAGCGAACATCTTCAACACAAACCATCCACCCCATCCAGGTGGTGTGACAAACACCATAAGAGCGTACACTCTTGAACCTGCACGAATTATGAAAAAAAGCAAAAACAAATAGTCCGCGGACTCCATTTAACGGTCGACATAATCGTCCATCTGAGCAAGTTATTCGGAACGCGATGAGTCCTTTTCGCACCACATACACTCTAGTAGATAATACGCATCCCCAAAAACAAAAAACAGTGCGGAGAGAAGAAGCTATTGCCGTTGCGGAGCGCAGTGGTGAGGTGAACACGAATGAGTCGATTCGCCGTCGTGCACAGCAATTGAAGCTATGCTCATTCACTTTGTGGAAGATTTTACGGAGAGATCCAGCTTGTGCAAGAGTTGAAATCGCGTGACCGTCATACGCCTCCTAGGTTCGATGAATGGCCCATGAAAACATGATTCAGTTTAATCCTCAATTTCAACGAAAAAATTTGTTTTCCGATGAGGCGCATTTTCGGTTAAATGGATATATAAACAAGCAAGAAGCCTTTGTCAAGACGCCCTTACAACTATTATAACTGTTTGGTGTGCTTTATGGGCTTTATCATCAGCTCATCGGCCCATATTTCTTTAAGTGAGCGCTATAGAAACATGATTTCTGATTTCTTCGTTCTTCAGTTGGATGGCATTGATGTGACAGAGCTTTGGTTTCAACAAGATGCCGTAACACGGCGCCATCAACACCATAAATTTATTGGAGGAAACATTTGCTGAGCGCATAATTTCACGTAATAGACCTGTGCACTGGCCTCCACGATCCTGTGATCTCACACCTTCAGATTTCTTCCCAGAGATGTTGGACGCTTTGGAAGTCAACATACCCCGTGTTATTGCTGATATACCCCAGTTGCTCGATAAAGTTATCGAAAATTGAACTTCACGATTGCACTTCATTCGAACTGGCCGTGGCATGCACATCAACTTTAAGCACTTTTTTTTTTATTAAATAGAGCTTATATCATAGACATTAACATTAGCTTTAGGTATTTTATTTCACATTAAATTTGTGTAGCTCTAAAAAAAGAACTAACTTTCAAATTTGTACCAGAAGATCAAACATTCAGGTGGCACAACATAATAGGAAAATAAGCGTTTAAAAAATATCAGAAACTTTACAATCTTACGAGTTTTAGACCATTCGAGCTTTGTGTCGTTCTTGTATTGTTAATATGCATGAAAAGCTGAAAGGTTGCTGGCCAAATTGGTTCAAAAGCATACAAATTTTGGTACGATCGGTGTGTATTTGTGTTTTGAATAATTTGCAGTTTGCTGACCTGGGATTGACGATTTAGTTAAGGTCTTTAGTATGTTGGAGTACATCCCAGATTATGTAAAAAACGTAGAAAGAGTTGACGAGATGATTTTGGATGGGGCTCGAATTAAAGTCAAAAAAAATGCTGAAAATTTGCTACAACCATTGGCTCATGCTATGAAAGGTTCTATGATGCCTTGCTTACGAACTCTAAGTTCCTGCCTGAGATAGGGTTGTCTGTACTACTCCAGTTAGTGGTGTCAATTCATTTTGAACCGGCACGATGGCATGTACTTTTATGTAACCACCGGGACTTAACGACTTAACCGTCCACGTATAACGCGGAAAATACCTTAACATTGAACAAGTCGTTGAAATAAGGCCCACTTCCGGGGCTATTGACTGTCTCCGAACTAGAATGTTTCTTTTTTTGTTCTGTGACCTTTATTCAGATCCCTATAAGAATGTTAAAGCAAGATGACCAGAAGCTGTTTTGAAATTACCATCGAAATTGGGAGATTCATTATTAATTTTGAAACGGCTCCGCTCAAGGTTCAAGTGTAACACTACTGTGGTGTCTACTTTTAAGCTTATGCTTATGCTTAATCGTTTAGCGAATGCAACAAAAGAAGAAGGAAGATATCCAGTAATATAAAACTCCCTGTCGCGTTGGTAGTGCTAAAGGTTCTCAAACAGCGTTGGTAATCCTGCCTTTATCTAGTGTTGTGCTTTATGGCTTTCTCTTGTAAAATCAGGAGCAGAGTTTAATATTCCACCTTACTGCTGCCCTAATTGTTTTCAAATTTCCTACGAGACTGGCAGAGCTCATGAATAATTTTATTTCATACAATTGCGCAATTTCCAGATTGTTAGAAAAACCATTTTGCATCCTTCGAGTAAACACTCTTTTCCCGGTACGCAAATCCATGTGAAATTTAGTTAACCTCTAATCACATCCCATTGCTCCGTTCCAAAAATAAATTTCATTGTCCACGACAACAACATACTCACATTATCCCGTCGAATTCTAACGTCCTCTTTAGCATAAATTTCCAATAAATTTTGAAATGAACAACGATTTCAAAAAAAAAAACAAAAAATAAAGAACCAAACAACCTATGTCTTAAAACGATGCCAAAATTTCCATACCACCGAAGAGCTCTCATGAGAAATTCGTAAACTCCAGATCGAGCTGCGATTTTTCAACATCCCCTGCTCGGTAGTTTGTTTCGGGGAAACAACTGGAAAAGGATTTCATCCATAAATAAAAGAAAAAGGATATTGCTTTCCTCAAGATGTTTCAAGAGTTGACTTGAAGAAAGTAACTTAAGTATTCTCATGAATATGGATGACTCAAGTGAACTTTTAAATTCGGCGCGGAAAAGAAAAACAAAAAGAGCACAAGGACGCGCCCTTAACAGTGACGAGGAAGGGAGCAGTCGAGTGTGGATTAAATATTGTCGTGAAGAAGCCAGTTAATTGGAGACTTGTTTGACTTGTTTTCAGTGAAACGAACAAGTTCAGGTGCAACGAGTTGCATGGTCTTCCAGAGTGCTATGCAAATGGAGGAAAGTTCAGTTGATTGCACTTTGCTGAAGATAGAAATTATTCTCTTGATAGATGCGTAGGGATGAAGGGTATTTGCATTTTGTAATAGGTAGGGATACTACTGTTAAGAGAAGTTTGAATTAAAATTCATTGAATGCAGCTCCTTTGGATGCTAAATTCTAAAAGATAAAATCATTGTTTACGTGTTAATTTCCTTGGTCACCAGAACTCTGTTACATTCCCATACCCGCCACACCGTGAAGACCGGCGGCAATAGATCTTGTCTCTAACTCATGTACATACAGTTCATTCATTAACTTAATAAGTTATAATTCAATCAGTTAAAGTTTATGTGAGTGCTTTGTCCTATATATCTAGACGTCGTGCTGCAGTGTCTTATACACACATACTCACGCGCCAGTAAGTAGTATTTCACTATATTTGAGACTAGAGGCTTAGGTCGTAAATGCTTTATTTCATCTTAGACACATGTTGTACAGACATGAGTACTTGTTCATGATATACTTGTAACTAAAGCGTGACAAAATCTTTCAGTCACATCCACTCGTACTCAGTTGCACTCTCGTGCCCTGAAACGACCTAGAGTGCGGAAGAACTACCATCTCTTGGGTGGAGAACAAACTTAAATTTAAACTACGAAAGATCCGAGATTCAATGGTACTTTCACAACAGAACTATGAGATGTATTATACTTAGTTTGAGTTGGGATTTCAGATGTCCCACTAGGGATTTGCTTCATTGAGGGTAATTTTCCATCCGTTCGGTATAAAATTGGCTTCATATAGCGGTGAGGGCTCGAGATGTTAGTACTCCGACTTTGGAAAGTGTTTAAAGAAGGGTGATTGTCCATTAATTATGTCTGGCATGTTAAGTAGGTATGCAGGATTCGTTGAACCAACATAACAATTTGTCATTAAATCCCGGGTCCGGCCAAGGCCGAGCGAGAAAGATACGTAAACACCTCATAAATAAAGCCAAACATCTTAGGGCGTGCTAGCTTTGCTCGTCGTGATATCCTATAACAACACACCCTTTTCAATACCCAACATCACACCACAAATCAGGGACATTTACCAATTGTCTATACCAATAGAACCTCACTCATTTGGTTTGGAATCAAGTTCCGGAATGTGGCATTTTACGACTGAAACATGGCATGTGTCACACTCCGACACCACGGATACATAGTAGGTTGACACTACGAAGAAGTAGAGAATGGTATGATTCCTTAATTAGCACCTCTTTTGCCTTTCATATACCATAAAGTATACCCCAATGCCCATTCTTACACGCATAAACAGATTACGCGCCACTTGTGCTGTCCTCATGTGCTCGTGCGTATCGTCTAGTCTCGAGGGTATCTTGTTCATATTGTCAGTTATAGAATTAGATCCAAAATTAGCTCCGGAGGATTACAGATATTAGTCCATCCCACTGTGCACATAAATTGACTTATTTGCATACATATTGCGGATGGTCAGTCTGACACGGATAATGAGAGTCCTGGTGTTGCTTTAATAGATTTACTGGTTTAGTGACAGCAGTGAGAGATCGGATGGTCATTTAATTACCGAACGAATTTGGAAAAACACTTTGAGATGCTTTTAGTATCTGGTTACGAATGACAGTGGGGTCGAATCGGGCAGTGAGATTGAGGTTGTGATAGGCTGTGGTTGTTTGCATTTTCTGCCATGTCAGACATTGGATTTGTATTTTTAGAATGGACATTAACAATTGATTGGGGTTGAAAAGGACCAATGTCACCGGGAGTTCGGTGGTGTGGTGAAGGTGATAGCTGGGACATGATGAGATTGATGTTAGGTTGTAAAAATGGGGTACCTTAAACTACGTTCCGGTTTTAATTAGGTTTTTGGACCAAGTTTAACTATCGATTGGTGATGCGGAGTTAAATGAACACAATCGGATTTAAGGAGACCTAACAGTGTGTTGGCATGTGATGTTGGTAAGGGCATGATGAAATGGGACGTGTTGTGGGTGAGAGAAAAAGAAATGAAATTACAAGCAAAGTCAGAATAAATTGCACTTAAATCCGGATGTGGTAATTATGAAAGAGCAGCACACACCAGCTACTGGTAGTCTGTGGTGACCTGGTAGGGTAACCAAATACCAACTGCAATAAAAGCGCCAGTGCTTTTAGCATTGGTAATTAGCAAGCACGACCAGTGTCCTAAAGCACATATACACTTAATTCCTTGTGTTGAATATTTATGAATACACATCTTGGAAAATAATCCAATAAGAGGTGGCACTCTAAATTTCACGCCAACCATGGCGACGATTGAAATAGGGAGAAATCACTATGAAAACGCTGAAAATATTTCGCAAATACTTTATTTCGTTCAGTCTTTACTGCTTTATTTAATTAAATTTGCAATATAACACCTTAATGGCATGGGAACAAAAAAGTTAATGAGACTGCAACCAATGCGACAAATTCAGTGGAATCACCTTATCCAGGACAACCATCCCGGAGAATAGTGAACGAACATTCTCGACAGAAACCATCTGCACCCCGTCCAGGTTGTGTGACTAACTGAAAATATCACCGCCGAAGTTGAGAATGTGACTTAAAACTCATGCCGACACGATCACCAGATAAGCATACTGCGAAGATTATTGTCGGTACGGAGAAATATAATTTGAAAAATGTGGCTGTTGCTAGATTCGAAGCCTATAGCGTCGATGAAGTCAGCACATATGATGCCAATGCGACTGCTTCGGCTGGTTCTTGACAGAAAGTCAGTATCATAACTCTGCGGAACGAAATGAGTTGCTTTACACTTGAACAACATTGGGAAATATTGAAAACTTATTTCCAAAGTGAGTGCTGTGTAACGCAAACAGTGCATTTTTTAAAAAGAAGTATTGGCCGAAACGAAGCACTCACCGCGATTCCTGTACGCAACTTTGTGCAAAAAATTCATGAAACTGGTATGCTAGTGGACAACACTCATGGTCCCCGTCGTCGTACGGTTTGCACAGACGAGAATGTGGCAGCTGTGGCCGAGGGTGTGAGACTCGATTCATGAACATCAACTCGCCATCGATCTCAACAGCTCATCACTTCACGCACTAGCCTGAGGAGAATTCTGCACAAACACTTGGATTGCCTTACAATTGATTGACACTTACAAGGTCTCTTGACTTAGCAATCGAAGGCGCGCGACCACCCGCTTCGTTATCGCTTCGTAGTTTGGGCCTTAGAGCAGCTTGTATTGAACAACGATTTTGGGTGAAAAAACATCTTTTCTGACGAGGCGCATTTTTATCCCAGCGGCTCAGAAAACCCGAACGTTATTGTCGAGAAGCCAATGCATCCACAGAGAGTGACAGTTTGGTGCGGATTGTGGAGTGGTGGCATCATTGGATTATCTTTCTTCGTTTCGATCAACGGTAGGCCTTACATATTAACCGACTTTTTATTACTGAAATTGAAGACATAGATTTGGACGACCTCTCGTTCATACAGGAGGGCACGCCATACCACACAGCTCCTGCCATAATCGATCTTTTCCGCGCCAAATTCTCACATAGTGTTATCAGCCGTCTTGGCGATGTCAATTGGCCGCCTCGGAGCTGCGATTTGACCCCTGTGTACTCTTTTTGTAGGAAACCGTGAAGGACCTATGTTATGACAACAATCCGGGAACGATTCAAGCACTGAAGGCCAATATCATCCAAGCGATTCGTGAGCTACAGCCCGAAACCATCAACAAGGTCTTGGAAAATTGGGGTGACAGAATGCGCTACTGCGAAGCCAGCCGAGGCAGACACTTGAACAACATTGTATTTCATAATTAATGGGAATATGTGTAATACAAAAAAAAAATAATTTTGTTCATTTTATTGCAATTTTAAAAATAAACTTGTATTTGGCCCATCTTTATATAGCTGGTAAAACGATGAATATTTTAATAGGCCGCCGAAACTATGCGACTTAACACCGATAGAATTTTTTTTTTTTCAGAGTTATATTGGGGACGTATCATATATCAACAATATTTATTAAAATGTTGCTTTTTTCGATTGATTTAAATTGACACCTCTTGTTGGATGACCTATGGTCTAGTCGTTTGGGCGGAACTATAAATTGCTACATTGACAGTATTCAACGAAATCATTGGTATGCTGCGTAGTATCCGTTTTGTACACATCATTTGTGGTCAATCGATTGAAAATCCGTTGCTGATGGAAGCTGTTTCTTTGCAACATAATTTCAGATGAGACACATTTCACTATTTTTGATCACTTTCATGGTAAATAAATAGAAGAAATAATACCCGAAATTCCTCTCCACGAACAAGAAGTGATAGTTTTATACAAGCTAGGTGATTTTCCAACTCCAGAAGTAGAGGAAAATGAAACAATAGATTTTTGACTATAATCGTTCATATCATATTGCGTCCACCAGACGTGTGGGGAATCTGAAATCGATGTTTATGTTAACCAATCCTCTACTGGCGTCCCAAAAACCAACAAACACTAAGAGTTGTGAAAATACCAGAGTGAAACAGGTGAATAACTTTCACTTACGAAAGTAAATAGCAGGGCGTTGCTTCCAATACCGATGACACATCAAACTTTTGTATCATCTCAACGAGATTCTCTGGCCCTGAATTGGTGACTTCCATCTGTTCGACAACTAAAATCACTCTATAATTGAAGTTGCATGCTCCACCCTTCTATGTGGAGAACATCTAATGTTGGGTTACTTCCACTGACACAGTGAACCCAACAACTGAACTAAGACCTCAAAGGAATGGCAAGGAAAAGGTCCCTGAGCTCAAGATATCAAAGGTATATGTTGAGTTCTAAAAAGGACACGTCTTATTGGTTCTCGAAAAACAAAAATATGAAATTCGATAGAGCGAAGGTACTGTTTCTCGAACATGGCCAATGGCCGCAAATCGTATCCCCTGATGATTTTTTAACGGAGGCGTCATATGAACATCTGAACTTTAGATTGGCCACCGAAAGTCATGTGCCACCCTTTGTCATCGTTTGGAGGGCTGTCGAAGACGATGGATGTTCGACGCATGTGCTTTGGTACCATGGTGTTCGCGTGAATGCTTTGAAGGTGCTTTGAATCCTTCGGTAACCAAATATTTAAATGGAGCAGAAAAGTCGTTCCAACAAGATACTGCATTGACTTCGACAGTCACTAGATGCAAATCCAATTGCTCTTCCATTTTGGGCATTTTACAGGCCGAAGTCAGCGCTAACAAAGATCAAAGTGTGGATGCGATCAAGAAGATCTTCATTGAGAATGGAAGCTGACTCTGTAGGCTCACGTTTGTACAGGGTGCACCAACTTTGTAATTCAAGGCCATAATTCGCAGAACTATATCGAAAATGTAAAATAAATTCCGAAAACGTAATTGTTTTACATTTTTCTGGTCGTTGTTAAACAAAAAATCGAATTCAAATAAAGTTGTAGTTCAATTGGACCACCCTGTATTTATTTAATAATCAAAATAGTAAAATTGAACAATTTCTTTGAAGGATATTCTGACGGCTTCTTTATCGTTAAATTGTTTTCCCTCAAAAAAGTGATCCAAATATCCAGAGAGTGGTAGTTTATCTGGCTACAGGTGGCATGAGTGTGGCGGTTGAGGATGAATTTCATATTG
Source organism: Merodon equestris (assembly GCA_958301585.1). Taxonomy (NCBI): domain Eukaryota; kingdom Metazoa; phylum Arthropoda; class Insecta; order Diptera; family Syrphidae; genus Merodon; species Merodon equestris. The sequence goes on along the minus strand of OY284417.1, from coordinate 94,453,692 downwards.
CATCGTGTTTTATGACACATGTAGTTCAGCTCTGTCATGACTCAGTATGACTTTAAGTCTTTTGACCAAGTTTGTTTGTAGTTTTTGATACATATCTCTCACTACTCTCAATACTTCTTAGCGTTGATAGTTTTACCACCTTTCAAGACAGAATGGTGGATAATGCCAGCAGAAATCCAACAGTCGATGTTCCTCGGATAAAAGCTCGGTTTTCGCACGTGCTTGGTGCCACATTGCCTTGGTGCCTAGCCATTGTGCAGATCCGCTACGATAATACGAATCTATGTGCCACTACGATCGGCTACGAGATCATTTTTCTTCACAAGTCCCTAGTCGGTACGGTGGCATGAAAGTCGAGAAGTGCAAAGCTCCAGTCGACGCATCATGTTTTCCCCAGTGTTTGGCCAGGGTCAGACTCTACTAGAGCTCGCAGTTCAATGTGGTTTTAAAAGCTTTGTCGCACTTGTTGACGTTTTTACTTTGAAGTCCACAACTAACCTGATACTATGCAAATGCGGAGAAATACATCAATACGAAAATTAACATGTGCTAGTTTCGCAGAGGTGTTTGATACGAATACAATAAGTGATTTTTTAAGTGCTTGGTTTTTGATTGTCAAACAAATATAAAAAAATTGTAAAACTGTAAAAAATAATTTTATTTATGATGATAAACCAATATTAGCCATTTACTTTTTAATCATTACATTGTGCAAATTTTGACCAAATTTTCGATTTAAGTGGTCTTTATTAATAGTCAAATTTTGAGTCACTTTTTCGAATATATTGGCTGGTATATACACGAGTAATGCTGGCTTACGGGAGAATTGACGTAACTCAATAAAAAAATTGTCTGAGGGCCATACTCTAACCGGACTGTTCACCTATCCAAAAGAGATAAATTGTTCACCGACTTCACTTCTTAATTTATCCATCGATTCGTATGCTATATAGCTTGTTGCATCGTCTTGTTGGAACCACATGCCATCTAGTTTCAGGTCGTGTATTTTGGGCAAAAAAAGTATCGAACGATAGCATGGGTCATAGACGGTAACATTGAGTCATTTTTGAAAAAATACGAGCCAATAATTCCACTGAATAATTAACCACAACAAAGGATGGCAGTTCTTGTATTGCGTTTAGTAACATATCCGTTCAACCAGAAATAAGCTTGATCGCTGAAGGCGATATCTAGTTAAAAAAACGAACCTACCTCCAGCTTTTTTAAGGCCTTCTCACCTAAAACTCGATGCAGTGCGAGGTCGTTAGGCTAAAGTTTTGAGCTGTATATTTTAAGGTCTACATAAAAACTCTGCTTAAATTGGTTTTCGTAGTCGAGTAACATACTCCCGATTGCCGCGAACGGCGAGGAATATACTGGCGGATACAGCAGCAATACTTTCCCCTGTACGCATTCTACACAATCCATAGGTAGCTTGATGTTCAATAGCGTGAAATTAGTGCAAGGATTTGGTCATTATTGCTTCAATTGCTTAGTTAGTAGGTCGATTATGACGACCGTAAGGAGATGAACGTGAACGTTTTTCACAGAATAGGAATTTTAATATTAAAATTCAACCATCTGTAGTCTGTCTTCGGGCGTCCCTCTTTAATAAAATGGCAATGCTAGCTGATTATGTCTAGATTTAACGTCTGTCACAAATCTGCCGTGAGCTGTCACAAATGGAGTACTAAAAAACCAAGCAAAAAAAAAAAGAGATCAACTGATAGTCTTTATCGGAAGAAATAAATCTACAGCAAAAAATCAACAACGCTTTGCCTGTCCGACATTTCATATGAAACGACCTAGAATATAACAAATACTATTGTGCTCAATAGTTCCAAGACTATCGTTATAACGCCCCACTGCTTAAGCGTTTATGAGCCCATACTTAAGTCCTTGATGCATCAAAGCTTAATTCGGATTGAAAGTGACGATGCACAGAACCTCTACAGTCTTGCCTTTTACGAAGGGAAATCATACCAAGTAATGTAATGATGTATGATTTGCCTTCAAATTGGCTGATAGACTCTAGAAGGGAAATGGAATCTAACTAAGGCCACTTATTCAGTCCTGTGGATCACTTAAATTTAATTCTTAACTGAAAAATCCAAAAATTTCAGAAATAGGAGGCAAAAGGATAACGTTATCTTATCTACTGAGGAAAGAAGGTAAGCTCTTAATACCAGAAAAATACCGGGAGCTTAACACTCAAATGGATCAATCATCCCCTTTAATCCTTATGGCAGATCGTCAAGATCTGTGAACGATTTCAGAAGTAGGTTATTGGCTTTTATTCGTTGGAAACGGTGCACCGAAATGCATGGTCAGGAAAGGCAGCAGCCTTCAGTTAAAAATATGAACAAGGGACCTACTGACCTCCGCATTATTAGAATGATCATGAAACTTTTGAGAGAAATGCTCTTAGCTAATAAAAAGGATTCTTTCAACCAATGAGTTCAATTCAGTAGATAATAAACTAACAACAGCATCAATTCGGATTGAAAGTGACGATGCACAGAACCTCTACAGTCTTGCCTTTTACGAAGGGAAATCATACCAAGTAATGTAATGATGTGTGATTTGCCTTCAAATTGGCTGATAGACTCTAGAAGGGAAATGGAATCTAACTAAGGCCACTTATTCAGTCCTGTGGATCACTTAAATTTAATTCTTAACTGAAAAATCCAAAAATTTCAGAAATAGGAGGCAAAAGGATAACGTTATCTTATCTACTGAGGAAAGAAGGTAAGCTCTTAATACCAGAAAAATACCGTGAGCTTAACACTCAAATGGATCAATCATCCCCTTTAATCCTTATGGCAGATCGTCAAGATCTGTGAACGATTTCAGAAGTAGGTTATTGGCTTTTATTCGTTGGAAACGGTGCACCGAAATGCATGGTCAGGAAAGGCAGCAGCCTTCAGTTAAAAATATGAACAAGGGACCTACTGACCTCCGCATTATTAGAATGATCATGAAACTTTTGAGAGAAATGCTCTTAGCTAATAAAAAGGATTCTTTCAACCAATGAGTTCAATTCAGTAGATAATAAACTAACAACAGCATCACACACTAATTAATATTTATGAATAGCCGTGAAGGTCGAAAGATCACCTGCCATATGAGCATTAGTCCGATCGCACGCTCATAAACTTAAGCATTTGAGCGCCACTAATTGCTTCATAGACATGAAGTATGAAGAGTCAAGGTTAAATTTATTTTTTTAGCGTCCATGAATCACTTGTTACACTATTCAATAAGCTCATATTGATGACAGAAAGGAAACAGTAGGATAAGCCAACAGCTAGCATGGACGTTTTTGTTAAATTAAACACACATTTTCACTGGTTTTTGAAACTGGACCTATGTGTCTGCCATGGTTTCTGCTGCGATAGTGCTGGCTTTTAAAAAATTGGTTGGTCAATGGCCGCGATTTCATGTTTGAGTTCCTGAATTATCGCTGGGTTATTGGCATAGATCTTGCTATGCAATAAACTCGGGGAAAAAGTAAAAAGTATCATCAAGGCGATCCCCAGATGTGACAGTTTTGCTTATACCCATCCATCAAAGAATGTGATTCATCGGAAGAGATCAAATTTGATGACAGATTATCTTGGCGTCCAACATCCATTTAATGAATCAGCGACGTCGTAGAAGTCTTCAATTGTTATGTAATTTGGATTTTGTAAGCATGCGAATGAAGACCAATCTTTAAAATTCGCAGTCAAGTGCCATAAGTGAGGCCCAATTGTTGCCTTTGATGATCTCGATCACTTTCACTCACAGCCGTTGAGTTTTGTGTGTACGTGCTGTCCGAGCATGTTGATATGGAGTTTGATCCAAAACTGAACGCGAATTCCGGGCTCACTATGGCGCTTATGTAGACCGGCGAATTCAAAATAAAACTTTTACCGATCACATTGTTGCGCAGTGAATGACTCCAAACTGGCTTGAATTCAGTAAATCACAGTAATTGACAGCCCACATCCACACCATTAAATGGCTCACTCCTTACTTTCCCATCTCGACTTGTCCCAACGGATTCAAGATAAAAATATCTACATTAAGTGAAGAATACCATTTCATCCAGAAATGAATCGATACTTCCTTTCCTGTGACAACAACTCCAACATCGAGCCGGACATCCTGCGACGGCACGTCCATAAATTAATCAGCATACACGACGTACAGAGGAAGGAAAGGAGTAAGAGACCCATGAGATACGTTCAACATCCCGAGTTCACTCATTTCTACCACAACGGTTCAGATTGACGGGAAACATCCTGAAGCCAACCAATGGACCGAAATACGTTTCACAAAAGTTCATACTCGTATTTCGAGCTCGGAACCTCATGAATGTTTAAAATCATTTCCGACCTGTTTCAAGAACATGAATTCTTTCTAATGAAAAGAAAATGTCTCGAGGCAATCACCTTCGGGATATGGCTACATATTGTACACCCGAGAAATGCCAGAATGTTTTCCATTCATTACACAATCTGTTTAAGTTTCTATATGTCTGGAAAGTATCTGATATAAATCCCAGCTCCATTACGGGAGGATAAGAGCTAAGGAATACTGAATCAGGTAGTGCCCACCCTTGAATCTCATGTTTTCCAAATTCTCACACCTCAAATCTCATACTCGTTCTCGAATTAAAAATACATTATGTATATCAGTACGAGTATCTACCTGTAGGGAGGAGTTAATTTAAAGAATACAAAAATCCACTTCAAACAATCTATAATTCATGAAGCCAACGCCACATACTCTTTCCGTAATCATACTCACAGTCGTATGGCAAATATTTAACAATCTACTCTCGCAATCACTTCAGGGAGCACACACGAGAAAGTCCACTTTCGAAAAAATCTAGGAATCTTCAACTATCGGCGTTTTAGATACACATGATTTCGCCCAGGCGAAATCGGGGGTTGGTCTTTATTAAGAAAAAACTTATAGAAACCTATCTATCGCAGGTTGATACACAAAACTTTGAAACTGAATTTATAGCAACTCCAATGAGCACCGTTAATTGTACAACAGATCACAGAGGTGGATGCAACGAACTGGTGCGAGATAAAATCGGATACAACGATCAACGACTGCGCTTCGTACCGTTGTCGAGACGATACACCCAGATATACGCGATTCACTCCCGTCAACCGAAACACCTGTAGCTACCACCTTACAGAGAGCTACTTTTTCGGAAAATTCAATTTTTCCTCTCACAATCGTTTGCACTTATCTTTTGAGAAAGAAATATTATATTTGTACCCACTAGCGCGTAGATGAAGAAACATCTGTAGAAAACAAAAGTATCTGCATCACTATTTCGCTATCTAACAAATGTTCGTGCTCATGCCGCCGATGTTTGGATGCAAAGCTCTTTTCAGTGTCTACCACCAGCACCACCACCACATCATCCTCAATCACCACCGGCAGGTTGAGAGCAAAAGATACGTATGCTCCGCACTCTGTCAGTATCGAATGTGCTCATTTTTCTATCTCTGTATCCGTCGAGTTGAAATTGGTATGACAAAAGCTTCATCTCTGCCCGGTTGGGGGCTGGAGAAAAATCGTTGCTTTCGAGTTGATTTCAAATGTTTTCGTCGTTGTCGTTTGTCGGTGTCTTATCTGTGGATCTTGTGGAACGTATTTTATTGTTTGGGTTTTATCTGTACTTTTTGTTGTTATTCGCTCTGTTTTTTTGTGGTTTATCTCATTTGGTTTTTATTGTCTCTCTTCGTGTACAGATTAATAGAAGACTCGAATTGACTTTGAACTTTTATATAGATGTATAAGGTGATGCTGGGGATTTGTTTTGATGTGAGAGAAGCGCCAAAAATATCGAGGCGTTGTGATAATGCTTTTGTGGGATGTCTGATAAGCTACTGATACTCATGGTAACGGAGGGGAAATCGGCGTTTTTGAAAGACCTTTGAAACATTCGCAGATACGAGCAACTTGGGCGATGAAACATGCGGAATTGATTGGGTTCAAGATCATGGCTATCTGCTTGTGTAAATTGTTTTTTGATTTTGAACTTGGGCGGTGCGAAGAAATTGTTCGTGAATTGAACAGCCTCGGTAAGGCTAGTATATTGCATAATATAACTTAGTGTTGAGGGCGTTGCAGGCAGTGACAATGATTCAGAGAGCAATGATCGTTGACTACTTGAATTATTTTTCAAGGAAATTAAGTGTCTACAACGGACTGCCGCGTGCCGCACATTAAGTATTGATAGAGTTGCCCGTTTCTATAGTTCTTTTTCCCTTGGTGAGCTTACAGTTTATGATTCTATCTGGTCTCAAGGCGTTGTGTCTTTACAGAATCACGTGAAAAACCATTTGTGGACTTGCTTGTCAAAATTCTGTTCGCCTGTTTGGTCCAAACAGTTCAAAATTTACAATAATATAAATTTTTTGTCTTGTTCGAAAATGAAGTGGAATCGAGGGTGAAAAAAGCAGGCTTGGACATGGAACTATAGTGGATTAACATGTGTTGTGTTCCAAATAATAGTAGTGCACTCCAGACCATGAAATAACCCTTAAAAAAAAAAAAACAAGGAAAAAGAAAATTGAATTAAATTAATTACAAAAATAATTTAAAAGCTTTACAACGAATCTGCATAGAGTTGACCAGCTTTTGCAACGCTCTTTTAAGATTTTTCCCCAAGAATCCTTTAGTGCGTGCCAAAGCTCCCGATTATTTCCTGGTTATGCCTTACTAACCTACTTTTGAATATCACCCCTTAAGTTCATAGGTTCATATAATTTTACCCCTTTGGAATTTCGAAACCATTCTTTACCTGCTGTACTCGTAAGTTTCGGTTCATTGTCCTGCCGGAACATCCATTTTAAAGGCATATATTCGTGGTAGTTTTGTTTAAAATATTATTTCGTCTATCAGGTGCCATAGTACGAAAAGTATTATTATTATATGGAATGTCAAGCTGACAACCGTTTGTTAAGACTCTCTGTCATGAGTGTGTTCCTTCCATGTTCGCTGTTTTATTTCTTCTTTTCTAGATCCATTCATATGTTGTCGTCGCGGCTCTCCTGACGCTATCCCTCGGATTTTCTACTCATTGTCGACTGTCTATTTTTTCTAAAGAATTTTTCAACTGACGTTGGAAGATTTTGGCGGCCTGTGGCGACCATGGTGTTTCGATAACATCTGTCAAATCTGTTGTTTATTATTCAGTTACTGATGCCAAATCACCGTGGCACGTTGCACGATTGAACACACGCGTCCAAATGATAAAACTTTATTATCATATAATAAATCTACAATTTTACGGTAGACGCAATCGACTCTCCAATGTTTGGTGGCCAAATTTGAGACGACCGGTTCGGTAATGATGTTGTTGTCCCTATTTCCTGCTGAACCGAGGTAGGCGAAGTCCTTGACTACCTCGAAGTTCTGTCCGAGACGTGGATGTGTGCGTCCTTTCTTAGTGACAACATGTACATACTTCGTTTTGCCCTCCTTTACCGCCAGACCCAATTTAACCGCTTCCGCTTCAATGCCAGCAACGCCTCATTGACGGCTCGCTGTGTTCGACCAATCACGTCAATATCATCCGCGTAAGCCAACAGTTGAACCAACTTTTGGAAGATCGTGCCTCTGGTGTTGACTTGTGAGTTTTGCACCATCTTCTCGAGTATTAAATTAAAAAAGTCAAATGACAGCGCGTCGCCTTGCCTAAACCCTTTTTGACATCGAAGGTCTCGGTAAGTTCATTGCCGAGCTTGATGGAGCAGCGAGAGTTCTCCATCGTCATTCTACACAATTAGACAAGCTTGGTAGGGATGACAAAACTTGAAGTCGGTAAGTGTCGATCTGCATCTCTTGTGTCTTTTCCAGAATCTGCCGCAGTGAGAAGATTTGGTCTACTGTGGACTGTTTGACTTAAGTCTCGATATCGCTATCTTGACTTCGTCAGAGTGGGGGGGACGGAATTCTGGTCTATCGTCGTCCAGATTGAGTGGGGTTTCCTGCCTGACCCCGTTTAACAGTCTGCAGAAATTATTCTTCCAAAATCTCAGCATCGACTGCGATTCTACTACTAGCTGTGCATTTTCATCCCGACAGGCTTCAGTTAGAAATTTATATCCACTGAATAAGTGTTTTGCTTTCTGGTAAAACTTACGGGCTTCATTCCTGCTGTAGCACCATCTCCTCGACCGCGCGCTTCTAATGTTCTTTTTTTTTCTTTCTGAGAAGCATTCGAAGCAGCATTACCTCGTAATTGATACGGATTGTTATGAGGCGCTCGCTTATGAATTTAAAGCTCAAGATTTTTTGCTTAAGTCTGCCTCGAACCGTAGCAGAGGTCGCAGTTTTTCATCCTCCTTTTGCCCGGTCCATTCCACTGCACTTCCTAGATTGCGGTAATCTCTGCTTTGTAGCAGTCAAGGGCCTCCGCGAGTTCATTAGCTGCACGTTTTCTGTTTACGTTTGCCGGGCTCGTCAATAGTGTATCCGTCCTTATCCGAGACTTGTGGTTGTTTCGGAGAAATTGGTTTTTTTTACAAGTACGGCTTAGGCCGTAGCCCCACCGACCGATCCTGTTTTCTGGCGCAGGAAATTCGCCATTCGCCCTTCCCTTCGAAGGTGGAGATGGGACTTGCCAGCAGAGCCGAAAGGTGTTTGTCTGGGGTGGCTCTTCTCGCTTTTTGTGGCACCAATATCCCTCGGGCAGATGTTACCCCTACGAGGCCTTTGTTAGCTTTTACCATGTTGGTTCGGTAATCAATTAACAAATATTCGTCCGTCCATAGGAACGCAAGATCGGCCGATAACATCACCGAGTTCAGTCCATTCTTTGCCGTGTGCAAATTTCGGCCTTTCGCAGACTTCAACTTGGTGAATTTGGCGTCCATATGGCCCATACCCGTACCACTGACCCAGGAACTCAAAGTTCATAACCACAGACAACGCCATTCGTTGGCTCACTGGGCCTCGTAACGTTTGGAAGAGAACCTCAATTTTGGCCGAAAAATCATTTTTGATGAATGGCTGTGTTAACAAGCAAAATTGCCGTATATGGACGATACTAACCCACACGAGGCTTATCAGGTGATAATGCATATTTAAAAAGTTAAGGTTTGGTGTGGATTTTGGGCCGGTGGCATCATTGGTCGGCACTCTTTCGAGGACGACGTTTGTGAAGCAACCACCGTCAATGACGAGCGCTAGGTTATGTTATTTATGTCGGACCACCCTCGTAAGGAGGAAGTTCGTCAAACATGTTTAATTTACTGATAACATATCTCGTAAAATTCTTTTGAACTCTTTCTAATCTAAGCTCTTGATAAGGCGAATCCCAAATATTCGAATAATATTCTAAACCAACGTCTAATGAACGAGGTGAATAAAGTTTTAAGGCGGTAAATATCTTGGAAGTCTTTGCTTTTCCTTGAAATCCTAACAAGGAGTTAGATTTAGATATGGCGTAATCGTAATGTAATATAAAATTTTGAAAACGCACACAGTCAGTTATATTATTGATGCATGCAAAGAGTTTTGAGTTCCGCGAATGTTAAAATTTCGCAGAAATTAAATACTTCGTGGACTTCATTCAAGAACAAAATAAACAACAAAGGACCTAGATGACTGCCCTGGGGAACGCCGGAAGTTACTTCTATTACACGAGATGTACAACTACTAGTTTTTACCAATTGCTTTCTTTTACATACATAAATAATTTAAAAGCCACATCAGAATTGAAGAGTGGAAACCCAGCGATTGTAGACTGTAGTTTAGCCACTAATAAAATGTGATGTGCTCTATCAAAATCTTTCGTTAAGTCAGTGTAGAGTACGAGTATATCTATTTGTAAATGATTTTCGAAACTGTCAAAAATATAATTTGTTAATAAAGCTAAATTTGTAGTACATGACCTACCGCGAACTAAGCCATGCTGATCACTGGAAATAATTTCTTTAACAGCGAAAAAGAACTTATTAATTAATGCTTTCAAACAATTTTTGGGATGGCAGAAAGCTTAGATATAGGCCGATAGTTTTCAACTTTTTGTCTAAAACCGCTCTTAACTATCGCTGTAATCAATGAATATTTCCATTCACTGAGGAATTCTCCTGTGATAAGTGATTGATTAAAGATATTTTTTAGTGGATAAAAGATGGAAAATAAATACTCTTTTAATATTGTCGAAGGGATTCCATCAGGACCTGGACTACAGTTTCTTTAACACGTTTATTACGTTTTCATTCGAAAATTGCAACACACCAATGTCCAATGATTCAGTAATATTAGAGTAATGGTTCGTCGTTGATTGGACTCGAAAATCATTATAAACCGACTCGAAAAAGTTGGCAAATAACTCACAAGTTCCACTCAAATTTGCTTAAATTGCATTATCAAATTCCATCACCTCAGGGAAGCCTGAGGTGTTTTGCTGAAGCAGCTGATCAATATTTATGTTTTGAAAAAATGTTTTTACGCGAATTCCCAATGGCTAAAAGGAGGGCTTACTTTAAAATGTATGTAACTTAATTTGGCTAAGTCAGTGGTTGAAAAAAATTTCACCTTATCAACCGGTATATCCAATTTGGATGACGCGTAATTACATATTGCTTCTACCGTAGTGCCAACACAAAATCCAGCAACATGCAAATCTACTTGGGGCGAAGCAACGAGGTTAGGAGCCGATGATCGTTACCTATTATGCATTTTATTTTTTTCGCGCATTTTTATTTTTTTAGGTTTTTTACACGAAACCTTATTCCAAGGTAAGGGTGTACTAGTTATGAGATCAACTGTTTCCGTTGGCTTATTATTAATTTGCATATTACCCATTTTATGCGAGTAAATAGAGTAATTACACTTGATATCACGAATTTCCGATCGAATCAAATTAAGTTCATTCGTTAACGAACTAAGGTTAGCTAAAATGCCTAGTAATGGCATGTCATTGCATGAGTTGAAGGGCAGCAGGTTCACACAATGAATGTGAAATTTCCTGCAGCACAATCCTCCGCAACTAACAAAATTACCGGATAAAATGCCTGAAATGCAAGAACCAAAATAATAAACAAAAATTAGGCATTGATTTAGATTTTTAGATGCGAAAATGAATTTGAACGAATTTAAAACAGCGAGTGATCGCGATCAGCATTGCACTGAAGTATTTTAATGCCTCTTAAGACCTGATTAATTGGCTCCCAACCTGGAAGTGTGGGTATTCCACGATTTTTTGACTGCTTATTAAGATAGCCTCCGTCTTTCAAAGTTAGACTCTAGGCATGTTTCATCCTAGCGATCGCTTCATTAGCGGTGGACTCTAATTCGTGGATGTGTTTCGCCCCAGTAGCTACGGCGATGTCGTCAGCAAAACTGATTATGTTGACTTCTTATGGCAGCGTTAACGCAAGAAGAAGAAGAGGTCCAATGACTGATCCCTGGGGGACTTCCGCGGATACATGTAGTATTTAAAGCCACCGTCCGTCTGGTATCTCAGCTTTCTGTTAGAGAAGTAGTTAAGAATTATCCGATCCGCGAGGACATTTTTAACGTTCAGCGTGGTGCTCACACAAAGCTCCTCTATTCTCCCCAACGGCGATTACTCTGTCATACATGATACGTTCTACCTATAGGATCTTCTTGTTGTATCTAGCAGACATATTTACCGGTACGCCGGATGTGCTCCAGGTGGTTTGTTTCCCTGTTTATTCCTCTTGGATAGCAACATCGGATGTTGGAGTTTCCAAGGATCAGGGTAAATTACCTCTTCAAGACACCTTTGCATCGTTGCCCTAAAAATGTCTGGGGAAATAGATGGTCTACTACTGATATTTGTGTGGACCTACTGCCCTTTAGTTTCTTCGTCACTCTCCTATATGCCAGCCCGCAAGGATCTTTTTGCTCTTTTTTTTTGTGCGGAGTGCACGCTGTTATGCCCTTATGGTGTTTGTGCAGATGATTTGTGTCGAAGATGTTCGTTCACTACTTTCCGGGGGTGATTGTCCTAGACAGGATTTGAGAGATTCGACTGAATTTGCGTTGGTTGTAGTTCACAGTTCACTCTTTTGTTTCCATGTCATTAAGGTGTTATATTGGAAATGCACACACAGAGTATGAATGTTGAAGTGACCTTATGGTGCGAGTGTTATGCCTTCGTTGCAGAGTTGCTTAAAGCTTGATTTAGATCTGATTTGCTTTCTTTGATGGTCTTTCCAAGTTTACATCCCGCCAACCTGAAGATGCCTAATCATTCATGGAACTCTAGTCTTCCTATAGAACGCTGTGATCTACGTCGGGCCTGTAGGCATTCTGCCCTGAGCATTTGATCTCATCATTTAATTAGTAGTAAGGTTCACCCCTTTTGCTAGCTGATCTCCTAGACATCAGGACGCTGATTATTTGAATCACTTGGTGCGAAAAGTTGTCCGCTGATCCGTTGCTGGATAAGAAATCGGCATTTAACATTTCGTCGAAAGCCTCTTTGTTGAAGAATGCGTCTTTCCACTTCAGCCCTGTTAACTTGGGCAATGTCTAGTCTTCTGTTTGCCAATGTTGAGTATAGTTGCCTGATGGTCGCTGTGCGTATATTCCACGTTGACCCGTCATTTTGTTTTACGCAGGGCGAGTTACTCATAAATGTGATGTCTTATAGCATTTTGCTTTGCTTTCTTTGACTATATTTTCAAGTTTACGTCTCGTCCACCTGAAGATGTCTAGTCTTTTTGAAACTCTGCTCCCCTAGAACGCTTCGGTGTGATCTGCGACGGGCCTGGAGATATTTTCCTCTGAACTTTTTGATCTTATCATTCCAACAGTAGCAAGGTGGCATATGACATTACCGGCCACGTCTAAAGCATTACATTTTGTGATCATGCTCGCTTTTGCAATTGCGCGCCCAATTCTAGGTACCTAAAGCACTTTGCTATCGCTACGCGCACCCGGATGGGGCAATTTACCCAACCAATTTTTATCTTGTCTGACTTCAACATTTAAGCTCGCATTGCTTGCGGGCAACCCAAGCGTCGCGATTTGTGTGTCGTTTTTTATTCAACCAACTGCCACCGTTCGTATGTCATAGAAATATGTCAGGTATTATGGGAAGCAGAGAAGAATTGGGTCAAAAGTCGTCGCCTTAACACGGCTTGGTATGTTAGAGCAAAGCTTTAGCCCTTTTTTGATCAACTATCGAGAATCATTCCCTATTATTTGAAATGATACCTTCTAGCTAGGACTGTGTCAGTCCATCTTGAATGATAACTATCATAAACAAAAAGGCCAGGGCGCCTATTTAAACTTTCCGAGACAGAGTACGGTCGTGTCCACGTATTTGTATAAGCTAGACATCCTATCTAGGACAACCACCTCCGTAGAGCAGTCAACGAACATCTTCGACACAAACCATCGTATTACGTACTGGTCTAAACTTTCTGATGCCCTTGATCTATACGTTGTTTGATCCCATAGTGCCTAGATGTCGAATAGACTTCTTGATTTATAAAATCCGTGTTATAAAAGCTGAGTCGAATGATTTCTAGGAGAAGGCATTGGAAATCCTTATTAGCTTCAGCACACAGACCAGTCCGAAAGATAATTCATAAAAGAATTGACGAAAAAAGAATGTTGACAGCAAAGTATGTTGTTCGACGTATACTCGTAAGTTATACGTATACGAGTATATCATGAAGATGAGTTTCTGTCAGCAGGAGCCAGAGCCTCTGTTCGTTCTATATAAAATCTGGAGCAGAACTGTCTACAAATTCACGAAGTCAAGGAAGGATTAATAGACGAATCAAAGAAGCACCTGTTCAAAAAAGTCATTTTCTATAATTTTGTAACCGGTTTTAGTGGCAACGGCATTGTCTGCCCGTCAGCTCGAATCGGTTAGCGGTTTCAATGATCCTATCATAAATAATTTCCTTCGAAAGAAGAGCCCATAGATAATCCAAGTGATTCCATTCCCGAATCGGTATATGGAAACTGTCAACTACTTTTGGCAATCGTTGTTCCAATGTCTTTACATCATCTACCGATGAGAGCTGATCGTTGTCGCTATAGTATGTCGCAACAGGAGCTGTAATCTTTTCCAGATTATAATCGGGTGGCGAAGACTGACCATACCTCAGCTCGTTTCCCACGTTTCCATGGTCGAATTGTCTGAACTTCTTCGACTTGTATAACTGGAGGTAATGGATCACCTGATTAGTCGATGCACCAGCGGGATGAGTCTCCGTCACGGCAGGGAGAAGCGACTGAATATAAAAATTCAGCATATACAATACTATGTGAGGTGGGGTGAGGCATTTCATACTTACGTAGTTCAAGTGTTTGGAATCAAAGCCCATGACGAGAAAAAGCGAATTGCTACACAGAGGCTGAATTATAGATGTGTTGGAGCAGATAATTGGTCCAATCATGCTTAGAAATTTGCTACTTGGCATGAACTCAATATTACCGATGACTTTTCTAAGAATCGTTGGTGATCCTAGAAGCGGCTTAGACGCCAGAGCGGCAAGAAGGCCCTTCATGTGACTCATGTATGCAACAGGTGCCAGCATGTGAGCTGTTTTTATCTTTGCATTGTAACTCGGAATGGATGACATGAGGACGAAGAACACAGTCGTACCCTGGGAGTGACCCACATAGTGCAATGCTTTCTCTCTGGTCTGATGAAGGGTGTAATCAATCATGGCTGGCATATCAAAAACTCCAATTTCGTGCCAGCTAAAATCCCAGAAATTTGATTGCAGATGTGTTTTCGAGTTGTGTCGCTTGGAGTAGGTATTACCACGGGCATTACCCATCCATACGTCGTACCCGGCGTCCGCCAGAAGAAATGCAAGAGCGTCATTTGGTCCATTGAGGATCCAACAGTCCGAGGAGCTCAGCAGTCCATGCATGAGAAACACAACTGGGCGACGTTTGTTCTTGTTCTTTTGTTTTGGAGAGTACGGTATGCGGAACATGGTCAGTATATATCCATCTGTGGTTTGGACATTGTGGGTCTCCACGGTATAATTGTAATACGCAATTCGGTCTGCCTTCAAAGAGTTTCAGTAGATTAATTAATCATGATTTGTAGTGACTTACGGTTGACTTCATATCGCGAGGACTATCAGCCGCGGCAGCTGGAATAACCCGAAATACAGCGACAGATACAACCGACAAAAATAATTTCATTCTGACAGCAAGTACTTAGACTATTTATCAGATCCCCATAGAACTATTTTTATAGTAGGAAAAGCCGAGTGAAACAATTCCACAAGCAGATGTAGGCGAACAGCCATGTGATCAGTAGCTTGTTTGTTGTTTTAGCAACACTTAAGACAAAGAACCTTTTATACTTTGTCAACAACCTGAGGAAACACTACCGACTAAAGCATTGTGAGTTACATTTTGCTGTGTGACTAACGCTGTTGATTCTTCTTTTCCAGTGATCTTAGTTCAAATAAACTGTTATGAAGAAAAACTAAAAATAGTCTATGCCACCTGATGTAACTCACTGTATGTCCGGCTTTCCCGGCAGATATTTATCTTCCAAACAATATATTCAATAACATGGTGAACACTGATCCTCTTAAAATGTATTTCATTTATTTCGACGTACATATCCATGAGATATAACGATCCAAATCTGCCTTTAATACAATGAGTCACAGAACTCACTATACCGAATGCAGATTTTCATTGCTTTCCAGTTTTCTCGAAACGTGTTGCGGCATTAATAATCCTGTCGTAGAGCATTTGCTTTACCTCCATTGCAAAGAGAAAGTCCAAATGATTCCACTTAGCTATCGGCACATGGAAGCTCTCCACAACGTTGGGTAGCAGCCGTTGCATTTTATGCACATCAACCACCGCGGCAAAGTAGTCATTGTCGCTATAGTACAAACGAACTGGAGCAACGATGTTCTTCTCGACGTACTTTGGCGGCGACCAATGGCTGTATTTGAGATTATTCCTAATTTTGCCGTAGTCGTATTGCCTAAAGTAGCCCGAGACGTATTCCTGTAGATAGTGCAGAAGCTGAGAGCTCGACGATCCGGCTGGATGAGTTTCACAAACATCCGGCAGTAGAGTCTGTCGGAAATTCGCATCAATATATGTAGGTCTGAGGGAGGCTATACAGTACTTACATAGTTCAAGTGCTCCGAATCCCATCCGGCCATCAGAAAGAGGGAATTGCTGCACATCGGTTGAAAAATCGATTGCTCAGCACAAGCCTTAGCTTCCAGCGATCCGAAAAGCTTATTACTGGGCAAGAATTCGCCACTTCCAATCAAGTCGCTCAGCACAGATGGCTTGCCCAAAAGTGGTCCTAACATCTTGGCAATGGGACTCTGCATGTTTTGCATATAAGCCACTGGGGCGAGCATGTGGGATGTCTTGATTTTAGAGTTGTAGCTGGGGATCTGAGACATGAGAACGAAGAAGACTGTGGTACCTTGGGAATGACCAACGTAGTGGAGTGCTTTCTGGTTGGTTCGATGGAGTACATAGTCAATCATGGCCGGCATATCCTTAATGGCGATTTCGTGCCAACTGAAATCCCAGAACCTTGGGAGTAGGTGTGAAATTTTAACGTGCTTCTTGGAGTATGTATTTCCCCGGGCGTTACCGAGCCACACATCGTAGCCCGCGTCGGCAAGGAGGTACGCAAGGGCGTTATTTGGTCCATTTAGAATCCAACAGTCGGAGGAGCTCAATAAGCCGTGCATAAGGAATACAACTGGACGATATCTATTTTCGTTTTTTAGCTTTGGGGAATACGGAATACGAAACATGGTAAGGACGTATCCATCTGATGTTTGGACTTTGTGCGTCTCCACCGGATAGTTGAAACTCGCGATCCGTTGAGCCTTAAGACAGTTCTATTAAAACATGAACGTTTCAATAAAAACGAAGTGACTTACCGATGTCTTAGCAACGCCGCGTGAATCGGGCGCTACTATCGCCACAACGGCGAAAAGAATGATCAGAACCGCTCCGTGTCTATGGGACATAGTGGTGGACTGACTTGGTAGAAGTATTTTGCGGCTACTCGAGAGATGTGTTTTTATATGGTCCGTAGTGGGGAGACAAGTGGCACTTAAGTGAAGTGAAGTGGTCTTAGATAATTGTAGAGTACAATAGAATAGCACTTGTTTATATTTTGCGACAACAAGAGGTAGGCCACCTGCGGCGCTAATACTTACTGAGAATGATGACGATAGTTATAATCATAGTTGGGATGCAATGATTAAAGAAATGTAATTACTCATTACACGTAATTGTATTAAAAAAAAATAAAAATACAATTGAATTACGGGCGGGGCAACAATGCTTCTACGGGAGTCCCCTAGGGATCAGTCCTTGGGCCTTTTCTGTGGAACGTAATGTATGAAGTCTTCTTAGTAATATTGGAATTCTGCTGCAAATTGAAGTCGCTTCTTGACCTTACTCAGAGGTCTTCAAATATTTCGATCATTGAACCGGGTTTCATTGAATACATGACGAATGGTTTGACTAATCATTTGAGATAATATTTCTGAGACTCGATCGAGTGTGTACTTACTTTTGTGATTAGTTGTACCATAAACTAGCCGAACAATTATCAAGAAATGAGACAAACGTTTTTCTATTTATCCTCTATTTTCCTATTTCCATGAAGCCAAAAATTCAGAAAAGCTTTGGAAAAAGAAAACAAAGTAGTATTTGCCCTTACCATCTAAAACATTTCTTTGCAAACTGCTTCGACGTTTTGTCATATGCAGTTCATGGCCAACCGTTACCGTCAGATCCATAAAAGTCGTTAACATGGTTACATCAAACGTAGTAGCAGACTGGATAATATTTAGTAAACCAGTGCCAGGCCCCTAACACACACTTGGAAGTACTTTGACTGTTACGGGTAACATCGCTTCATTCTGCTGTTGGTATCCACGCCAGAGTTTAAAAATAAATCTATCGCTCGTGGTGGCTATAATAGTCATAATTAATATTTTCATAAGTCTAGGACAAGGTTATGCAAACCGAAATACCGAACAACGCATCTCAACGACTTCTGAATTTCAAGAAAAACGGTGGCAAATTTTCAGCAGTCATTAAATAAGGTCAGTAACTAGACGAAACTTTCCTGTCCTGGGCTTGGCTCCGCGTGCCATTTATTTCTGTGCCCAAAAATTACTTTAAAGGTCATGTCGTTTTGCAAAAGTTAGCTAAATATTCTCAAAGTTCGTAATGAGGCTATGAATCAACCCAGAAATTTCAACCTATCAGTCTATCATACTTTCTCCTAAAAACGCTAGTGCATCTCCTCGATGTGCACATTCGCGAGCTCTTAAGCCCCTATCAAATTCTAATTATGCCTATCTAAAAGATTAATCCACAAAGATGGCTTTGCACGAGGTACTACGAACTGCTGAGAGATTCATAGACTTTACACAATACAACCTGACGACTTTTATACATACAAAGGCGCTTTCGATAACGTTTTCACCAAATTCTTTGAAAGGAGTAGAAGATTTCATACGTAAGTGAGTAGTCTCCATGCTGGAAATCTTACAATCGTAATTAGGCCAAAACCTCCTTATAAAATCCGTCAATAGAGGTTCTCCTCTAGGTGGAGTTATCTCTCCTTTTCTATAGCCGTTAGTCATGAACGGTATCCTAGTTGAAAAGATAGCGGCAGCCGATGCGGACGACCTGGTAATTTTAATGTCGGGGATGTTCCCTTCTATGGTTAGTAAAATCACAGAGCGAGGTTTGGCAAGAGTATACGCTTGGGCTACAGGCTGTGGCCTAATCATAAACCCAAAGAAAACTGAGCTGCTGCTATTTACCATCAAGACCAGTATACCGCCATTTAAACTTCCATTTTTAAACAGTTTTTTATTTTTTTGTATATGGTTCCTGCAATTTCCACAGTGTACGCTCTTATGGTGTTTGTCACACAACCTGGACGGGGTGAAGATGGTTTGTGTCAAAGATGTCCGTACACTACTCTCCGGGGGTGGTTGTCCTAGATAGGATTTGAGAAATTCGACTGAATTTGTGTTGGTTGTAGTTCACAGTAACTCTTCTGTTTCCGTGTCATTGAGGTGTTATATTGGAAATGCACACATAGATTATGAATTTTGAAGTGATCTTATGCTGTGAGTCGCATCGATGCATTCGCCAGCATTTTTTTGATCATCTCTCATTCATAGCTGATGTTGCACATTTTTTCCTTATAAGAATTACTATAGACAGACTTGAACTATCAGTCGATGATGATTTCTATTGCACCACGACCACCCCTAATCCTATCTCCATTGATCCCATCTCTTTCCTCCAACACTTAGTATCTAGCCATTATCCTAGCTCCAAAGTTTGACTGGAAGTCCAATGTACCAAAATAGAAAACCGAGTAAAGAAAGCTAGCGTAACTTTCTACGCCTGTAACAAAGCTTTCGGTAAAAATGGATGTACACAGCTATTGTCCGTCCTATCCTCACCTATTGCCTCTAGTTTGGTCGCCATCCCTAAGCTAAGTTTATAACATTGACAAACTTAATAAGAACCAAAGATCAGCAGGAACCACGCTGATGCACTTTCACTTTCCTTCCAGAGAAGAATGGAAAGCGTGCAGCCCAGTCACGAAATTCAAACTTCTTATTTTCACTGATGGCTTCCAGCTGGAGCACAGTGTAGGACTGGTAGAATTTTCGGCACAACTGAATACCTCAAATTCATTTCGCCGTTTTCGCGATCCTTCGAGCATCTTTCAAGCTGAAGTGCTAGTAATCTGGGATGCGTTCAAAGCCTCCTCAATTACACGTTCACCGCTATTTGTAGAGAGAGCCAAGCGGCTATTTAGGCTCTTTCATCTGCTACCACCATCTCTAAATTGGTGGATTAATGCAAGGAAGAAATTAAACGAGCTGGCGGCCAACTGATATCACGCTTCCTTGGATTCCAGGACAAAGTAACATAAAGAGGAATGAGTTAGGTGGATGAGTTAGCCAAGGTCGGGGCCATCTCAAGTTCCCCTACTGAAACAGTGGGTTTGTCGCTGAAACTTCTGCGAGGCAACTTCCTGCAACACTTTTTCAACATAGTCAATCGTAGATTGAGAAAATAAAACTAGAATCGTGGCGGTCAGTTCGACTCATTGGCCTATAGGAAATCACGCTGCTAGAATAAGCATGCATCCTCAATAGTCTCTCAAAGGTAGCCAACCTAAGCTTGATCAACAAAACCAGTTTTTTTAACTCCACAGGCTAGATTTATGAACGTCCCCCTTCACATCCCTTAGGTTTCACAAGTTTCGTGGCATCGAAACGGCGGCAACTTACCTCAACCTATCTCATAATGTTGATGAAAAAAAAATTCTTTCGAAAATTCCCCTAATTTTTTGAACAAACCTTCTCTTCTCTTCTCCTCTTCTTTCTATTCTTTTCATGTTCTCTCTATAGTCACAATAATCAGACAGTTCTAGTGTCCTTGGCTGTTTTTGGCATCGATTTTTATTATTCTGAAGGTCACCAGATAGAACTTATTTATAAATGCCCATCTGTCCGTGTTTTGGATTCACCCTTATCTATTCGTATTTACTCGTACTCCTACTGGAACTATTTTCATTAAATTAATTCCCACTGATAGATAGCCTGCAAATTAAACGTCAACCACTTAAAAGAGTTCGATAAGGAAGGGCAAACGATTGTGATTGTAATTCCCTATCACAACAAAGGTACACTCCATGACGAGTGTTTGTTTTTGTTTTTCTCGCGGGTGGTCGAAAGTGAGCAAAACACTGTATACTAAAGCCTCCCCACATAAGAGTTAAGTCAATCTGCTTTGATTGTTATTTTATTTATGTAAGTCCATCGTACTTTGCGGGTGAACTAGGGAGACCAAAGGACTAAAATTAACAAAATCACCAAATGGTGATAAGACTGATGGTGATATTCTTTAAACTTGAGCCAAATACTACTCTAAAACTTGTAGTTTCACCTAGCTTAATTTATGACTTTAACCACCTTAAGTTTAACTTTAAATCCACGTACAAGGCACCATCTCTCTCTAGCATTTAATGTTAATCACACCCAACCAGCGCTACACATGCCTTCATTAGGAATCCTCAAAGCGTCAACATTGATTATATTAAAGCTGTTAAGATGTATCCACCCTACCCTACAACCATTTAGCACCTTCTTGAAACTAATTGCGACACCCAGTGTTCGGCATCTACTTAAACACGTGTCAACAACAATCATGCACACGTGGCTGTTTTTTAAATTTCTAATTAACAGATTTAATGACGGTTGTCAGCACATTCTCGGCGCCAATGCTTAACTGACATCTTACGCCGCTCATCAGTGAATCTTTAGACAGAGTTTTTGTAACTGTGCCCACAAAAGGAAATATCATAAAGCACCCCCTTACCCTCCATTCAGTATATCCGCCAATCAAGAAAAATTTGGCCACAAAAAAGTAATTTGGAAAGCTTGAAAGGACTCAAAGGATTTTTAATTGTTTCCTTAAAAAGTTACCACTTCCAATAGCCAAACCCTTGTACACGGCGCATCCGAGTACTCTTACAAGACCGCAACCGTCTTTTCTTAAAGCGGTTTCTTCTTCTTCAGTTTAATCTTCCTGCTTCTTGACAACGGAATTTTAAGGTTCGCCTCGTCAAGGCTTCCTCTGTGCGGGGCAAAAAGTACATGAAAATAAAATAAAAAAAATAAATATTTAACACTCCCGGTTGGAATTGAAAAGATTTTCGTTCGCCTTGGTTACGTGAGATAAGAAGCGAAATATTTACGAAGTAACGATGGAGGAAGAATTGAATGGATGGGTACATCAAAGAAATTTAATGTCATAAATCAAGTAGATGCGGTTGGAGCAGTACCGTGTGTTCGAGTATCTGCTGAGGTGCATGAGTTATGTACATACAATTTCAATTTGAATAAGCGAATGCCCTTAAAAGAGGCTGTTGAGATGGATGGAAGTAATTGGCATACCGAAATGTTAGCTTTAAATTTTCCACGGAATCATAGGTAAGAGCAAGAACAGTGAGGACGGAAATACTGGAAAATAAATTCCAAGGACTTACAAGTTTGCCATGTGACAGCATAAGTAGTCCATGCGCTCACCAATTTCGCGAAAGAATATTGCTATTAAGTTAAGCCTCAAATAATGGTCTCCTCTCCAGTGTAGTAACATACAGATTGTGTGCAAAAACGAACGGGAATTTTCGGATCTTAAAGGCAGTTTTATTTGTTTGAACGATTTGGAACACATAAGCTCAAAGCCTCGCTCAGTCTAGTGAATCGCCAATCTGGCTGGACAAAACTAAAAAATCAGAATTGAACCACAAGACCTAAGACCTAGATTACACTGCTAAGTGCCAAATAAGAAGGAGAAAGAGGCGTGCCCGAAAATCGTGCAAAGAGGTAACGACAAGAAGCATGATGTGGCATATACGTAACGTTTTTCTGATAAACCAAACACATCTTGCTAATTCTTGAGACCGCCACACAATTTTTTCCACAGAGTGAAAAAGCGCAAAGGGGAATGATCCAAGTTTGTGTTGATTCGACGACTAGTAAGAAATATTTAAAGCTAGCGAGATAGTTCTTCGTAAAACAGAAAAACGCTATTCAACCCAAATCGTAAGAAATCTATATGATATTCATCTGTCGGCGGACAGAGGACGACAACAGCAGTAATGTGGACACGATCATTGTCATCATCCATTCACCAACCGCTGTCCAATGTCCGCGAAATACGCGCCATCATGCCCGAATATAACCCATCCGAGCAGTTTTCCTCAACCACCAAATAATAGGTAGAACGCGTTAATTCACTGATTGGGCTCCGTTACAGGTTGGGAGGAGAGCAGTGTCTTATTTGTCGTCAGTCAAAGATAAAGGGTCCAGCGAAGCTTTGGTCTGATGCGCTCTTAGGCACGATCAAATCTGACGGTAATTTACCATCCGGTTGTTCACCGACTTTGGTAGAAAAGTGAGTGAGGCCGATGTCCACTTCGGAATGGAAGAAGTGCGTAAATCTTTCGAATCAGCGATAGATTACTTCTTTAGAATGATAGCTTATTTACAGGCGTACGACTTATCGTTCGCAGCGATCATAACGTATACACGAAGGATGTAGAACTTTAGATCGCGCTGGTGAGTTCAAACTTTCTCCCTCTTAACAAACTACGGAACGCCATCGATCAATTCATCACAAATCGCCCAAGAAGTTTAGAAGTTCCGTAACAGAAACTCAATGAGCCGTACAGCCAACGAACAGCATGCGAACAATAAAATGGTATCATAGTCAGCACCCGGGACACATCTCCATGCACTGTCAGCAACCCCAGCGGACACAACGTTGCTCGATTTCTGGACGAACGAACTACGCCGACGAAGTTTGCCCCAAAAGAGTTAAACCAACCGCGAATGCCCAAAGAAACAGTTTCCTTTGCATATCATCAACTGACGAAGCAGCCGACAACAGAATAAAGAACATACTCGTACCAGTCAACGGCAATAGTATCACCGCATCATCCATATAGGCAGCGACCATTCTCTTATTAAACGATATGCTGCAAGTGAAATTGTATCGAATCCGCAAGGAGCGGGAAAGGAAGAAGATTCTACAAGACGCACAAGCCTTCTATAGGGTAAATGCGGAAACCAACCGAGGAATCAAATAAATTAGACCCACGCTACATGGGGCCATATATTATAAAACGATGTTTTGGCTTCGACCGTTATCTGTTGGAAGAGATCGCCTCATCGCGAAAACGCCAAAAGTTCATAACTATCATGACCAGCGACAAGATCAGACATTTGTGTTCTCTAACACCTGAGATCGCACACGAGAGCGACGGGAAAGAAGGGGACTCAATGGAGCCGAGGACGTCTACAATGCCAAATTAGGCTGAGCTGTCCACCGACGAATTGCCTTGTATACAGGCAGCCAAATATAAAACGAAATGAAGTAAATGATCAGTTGAGTTCATATAGCGGTCTTCTCCTTCTGATACGTGCAAAAATTAAATTGCAGTCCTTGGTTAATCATACCAAAGGAAAGCTTTGTTTGGCTTAAGAAGACGTTTTACTTAGTTAAGATGAGATGAAAGCAGGTGAAAATCGTCTAAAGATTTTGATGAAATGATGAAACATACAATTCGCAAGCGATCCTCAAGCTTTGATCGAAACCCATATCCTAAAAGTGTTTTACCAAAATTCTACTTTCGGAACCCCAAATTGGATGACCTTGTATTAGAGATCACCAATTTTCTTAATAGGTTTGAATGTCTAAAATGCATTGCTCCTTGTTAAATGATTCCACGACTAAAGGTGTCAAAGGCTATATTCGACATCTGTCTTAAAGATCAACCTTATGGAATTCAACAATTAGCAGCCAACATCTACACCATCGGTTGGCTCACCTTTTATTGTATGGAAAAAGTTTTTCGAAACTGGCAGTTGGGAGACATGTCCACGTCAAAGCTTCAGCTATAGTCGGGTTATTTACTATAGCACTCAGGCTTCATCGGTATCAGTCAAAGAGGACAGCAAAGTGTAAAATTTTTATTATCGACCGAGATTGGGTACATGTCGACCCTAAAGCACCAGGTATATCAGGAATACTAGAAAAATAATTTTTTTCCGTTCGCAAAAATCGATAGACTTCCAAAACCACTTATGACATAATCCCATGTCACCAGATGTCAATATACACTTCGCATCCAGCGAACAACCCTACTAAAGTGAAAGAAGAATATAGAAAAAAGTAAATAAAAAGTCTCGCTTTCACCCTGATTCCCATTTTTCGCAACCACAGTTGGTGTGGTTTTGAAACTTTGAGGATTACTATTAATTATAGATTAAGAGCTGAACTGTGACATAGTGGATAACATGTTTTGGCAGTTTAAGCGTTTTACTTAGCAACTTTTGAAAGGGAATATATTATAATATATTCGAATTTTCGCCTTATACTACCCCTCGAACGTGTTCGATGAGATCATTGAGATGGATTATATTGAATGCTGTTGAGATAATGATGTCGATATGTAGGGGCTACATTTCTAATGATTACCCATTATATTCATTGGATCTCAAGCACCGCTCAACTGCAGATATGGGAACAATTGTGATTTACACGACGATATGTAGTCAACAGAGGAACCTTTTAGATAGCAAATTTAATGTAGACAATTGCGAGCGGTTGAAATCTTAAAGGATGGAGTTGATTTATCGACACCGACTAGAAGTTCCCTGAACTTCAGTCGAGCATTTAATATTGATAACTATTTGTTGGAAAGATTTGATTTTTAATTCTGAATTGAAGTTCTCCGACAAAGAAGTTTTCACGCACGCAACGAATCCTGTTTCTCAGTAGTTTACCTTGACTGAAAGACTTGTATGCAACAACTTGTGCTGAACATGAAAGTTTTTCAATTATAGAACAAATTAATTCGCTTCAGCTACTCATTGTAGTCCAATCAGCTGTCTACGCTCAAGTTTGCAAATCTCGAGAAAGAAGAATTCTGAAATCTCACTGCCAAAGCAAGAGAGATTTATGGTATGTTCGGTTCTATTAAAAATTCAACAGGTTGTCATCGTCTATCTACCGCCTTGTGTGGAAGGTGAAAGCTTTGTGGAACGTGTTTTTTCATATCGCTCTTCGCTCACTTGGGGATGTTTTGAGCTTGAGTGGAATTGTTAGATTGAGAGTGTTTATAATCAGTGCACTCAGAGACTACCTGTCACTCAACACAAGTATATGGATTTATGTTGGACAGGTAGACTTCAACCAATAAGACACGATATTCAGTGTTGTTTACTGGAGTGGAATCCTCTTATTACCAATCAAGGGTTTAACCCAACAAAAGTTTATTTCTTGTTTTTGATTAAGGGCATCAGCAATGATGGCATATGTGATAGAGGTACTGCCTTGAACGACATTGAAAGGTGAAAATTCAAAGATGAACCCGAATCTTGAGATAGTTAACAGGTTGAATGAATTTCAAAGGCTGGTGGCTCCAAAAAAAAATCAATTTTGAAAACTTCTTAATTCGGCTTTAAGGGCAAAGACTAGAAAGAAATACTTAGAAAGTCCAATCGTGGAAGTGCAAGAATGGGAACCTGAATGTTGTTGTTATCAATAACTTTTTAAGAAAGCAAGGTGGACGTAGAGTTCTGACCTTGAACCCTATAAATGGCTTAGTCTCGAAAGTTAAATCTCATATGTCTGCACAGAAGAAAGTATAGACTCCCGGCGGCGTGTACTCATATCAAATAGATTTGCAGCCTATTATCATTTAAATAGATAATCATAATCTCAAAGCCTAAGCCCTGTTTACTCTGAAATTTCAAAGACTTCTCAATATAAGTCTGATGCCGCTCCGTAAAGGAGGGTTAGGAGAATGTATTCTGGTGCTTATATAGGTCGAAGGCGAACACTTCAAGGAAAATTATTGAAAGGTGATGAAGAAGATACATTCATTGTACTCAAGTCATATGAAATCGGGGAAAATCTCAAAAATCCTGAAATTTCGAGCAAAGGTAGCAATGAATGGAAATTTCACAAGAAGCTTTAAGTAGAATTAGGCTGAAATACTGAACTAAAAGCCAGCAAATTAGTGTCAATTAGTATATGATGTATCATTTTGGGCCCACGAAAATCCGATTATTATTATTTTTATGGCAATTTTCTAGTATCTTGTAATCTTCAAAATATAAGGTTAAGAGAGGGTGCCGACAGGAATCATTACGGGGCGTACACGTAACCCTTTTCCAATGTTGGTACCCACTCTCGTGCTGACTGTCAGGATAGACACCAGCTCCTTGCGTCATTTTCACGCCGACATAATAGCCGCAGCATGTGGGAGAGACTGCCGATAAAAAGAACTACGGGGCGTATACGTAATCTTTTTCCGATGTTGGTATCTACTCTCTCATTGACGTTTTGAACGAAGCTTATCTGAAGGAATGTTCCCTAACATACTTTGTTTATCATACATATAAAGGTTAAATGCACTTTGGTGTGGTTGGCAATTTTTTTGTTATTGAAAGAATGGGTCGAAGTATCTGTATTTAATTCTATGTGAAAAATAAAATTAAGTGCTTAAACGTACTTGAAATGCTGACTGTGGCACTTGGCTGAGCTAAAAACAAGAACTATAAGTGCAACATGCTCTTCGCAGAAGGCTGAGAGGATGTTAGTGACGATGCCCGCCCTGGACGCTTCAGCGAGTTAAAAACGGATGAAAACGTTGAAGCAGTGAGGAAAATTGTTATGAAGAACCGTCGAAGCAGTATTACAGAAATTGTTGAGGATATAGGCATATGGATTGGTTCACGCCGATAAAAAAATTTCTCAGATATTTTGGGCGAGAGTTATGACGTAACAAAACATGGGTATATGGTTATGAAGTCGAAATCAATACTAATCGTCCTAATGCAAGCGATTAGAATAGCCAATGCCTTTCTTCGGTTTCAATAGTATGGTTTACGAGGGTTGTCCGATAAGTACTTAGCCTCACCGAAAGATGGCGCCAGTATCGCAAGGGCAACTTACTATCGTGTAGTACATTCTAGTAGATGGCTACTATCGATTTCAGCCAGATCGGACTCGTAGTTTTGTTTTGACCGCGTGTGGAAGCGGGAGTGTCCGCGGATTTTAGAAAAATGGAAAAAGAGCAAATCGGTCTGTGATTCGATTCTTGTTTTTGGAAGAGAAACCGCGCAGCGAAATCAAAGAGCGTTTGGATGCTGTATCGGTGACTCTTATCCTTCGATGGCGACCATCAAAAATTGGTTTAATGAGTTTCAACGTGGTCGCACGTCGGTTTTTGATGAGCCACGTCCAGGTGCCCCGAAAACGGCTACCACGGAGGATAACGTGACAAGAATCCACGATCTCGTATTGGCAGACCGCCGATTGAAGGTGCGCGAGATAGGTGAGACAGTAGGCACTTCAAAAAATAGCGTGGGTCATATCCTGCATGAAATTTTGGGCATAATAAAGCTGTCGGCACGATGGGTGCCGCGTTTGCTCACTCCGGACAACGAGCGCAACCGTTAGACCACTTCAGAGCAGTGTTTGACGCTGTTTAAGCGCAATCCGAAGGAGTTGCCGCATCGTTTCGCCGACGAAACATGGATCCACTGGTACACACCAGAGACCAAGGAACAGTCGAAACAGTGGACTTCACCCGGCGAACGTGCTCCGAAGAAGGCAAAGACTGTCCCATCGGCCGGAAAGGTGATGGCCACCGTTTTCTGGGATTCACAAGGTGTGATCCACATCGACTACCTGGAGAAGGGCAAAACGGTCACAGGGCTGTACCATGCCAAATTACGCCGAATTGAAGAAAAAACGGCCCCACTTGGCGAAGAAAAAAGTGCTCTTCCACCATGATAACGCACCGGCTCACACTTCCGCCCTCGCCACGGCCCAATTGGTCGAATTGGGATACGAACTGCTGCCCCATCCACCGTATTCTCCAGATTTGGCCCCGTGCGACTTATTTTTGTTTCCAAACTTGCAAAACTCACTCGCCGGGCAGAAATTTCAGTTGAATGAGGAGATCATCGCCGCCACGGAGGCCGAGAAAAAAGTATTTTTCAGACGGGTTAAAGAAGTTGGAGCATCGCTGGGTCAACTGTATCGAGAAGGAGAAAGGAGACTATATCGAAAAATAAATCGCCATTTCTCCAACATTTTTGTTTTTCTTTTGTAGGCTAAGTATTGCCGGAAGGTCGTACGGTCAAAGTGGAAAATTAGCTTGAATTTATGCGCCTCAGTGGGCAAAAAAAAATTCATGGCTATTGCATCAGGATTATGCACCTGCTCACTCAACGTTTCCTTTTTGGCCAAAAACAATGTCGTAGTCATGCCTCAACAAGGACTTGGCCCCTGCGACTTTTCTCTCCTGCCAAAACTGAAAAGACTCAGACCGATATCTGTCACGATTGAGGAGATAAAGATGGTATTACTGGAAGAGCTCAAGGCTATTCCAAAAAGCGCATATCAAAATGCCTGGAGAATTGGAAAAATGGTTGGTGTAAGTGTGTTACGTCTAAGAGGGATTACTTTGAAGGGATAATATAGACATACATATATAAATAAAAAAATATTTCTTTGAGAGAAATAAAGGTCGAGACGTTATTGAATAGATCTCGTACATACATACGAGTTTGACAGATTCAATAAAAATAGTCCTTGGGAAAAGATTAAAATATCGTGTCGCATGGGCGATACCCCCACAATATCCATTTAATGCCATGTGAGCAGACAAGTCCTCGTTGGCATTGTTTGTGAAAGGTAAATAGGAAGATGGGGTTACATTTGGATTACCAAACTACTTACGGGCTTCATACCCGTATAGTGCATACGCCATGATAGACACAAATTTAAATTATGCCCGCAGACACAATAGGACTTGACGTTAGAGATCACACCACAGGCATTACATGCTAGAAGTTTGAGTTGGCTTCTGACGCCGATGAG
This sequence comes from Merodon equestris, assembly GCA_958301585.1. Classification (NCBI taxonomy): domain Eukaryota; kingdom Metazoa; phylum Arthropoda; class Insecta; order Diptera; family Syrphidae; genus Merodon; species Merodon equestris. The sequence continues at coordinate 94,424,211 of OY284417.1, read as the reverse complement.
ACGGAATTGAGCCGCAATTGATACCCGCAACAGTCAGTCATCCATTTCGATTTGGAGTACAAGCCCAGTATTATCTCATGGCGATCTTCTGAAGTTGCTTGGTCCTGAGCTACATTTCAGTCTTCTGGAGAAGGATTCCAAAAGTTGGAAAGGGAAGTTTTGGCAGGGATATTGCTTGTTTCCATGATTTTAATTTTTCATTAAGAGGGTCACGTAAACGGCCTTTCCATCCCTCCCCATGGATAGCAGGGTACTAGAATCATAGCATTCTGGGGCATGCTGTTGACTTTGGTTAAAATTTATTCATAAAAGTTTACCTAGCGACACTACGTTCGTAGCATTTATTTTAATTACCTATATATGTATATAAAAGAGAGTGACGTTAGTTACTACGCTTAGAATTCAAGAACGCCTGAACCGATTTGGATGTTTCCCACAAATTCGGACGGGTTCCCGAAAAATCCCCAAAAAAAAAATATGAAGAAATTTCATTTTCCCATACATTTAGCATACGACGCCATCTTCATCATAGATGACGTTTATATTTACGTTACGTTGTGACAATTTTTTTTTTGACAATTTTTTGCACCAAATTTGTGTGACAATTGTTTTATTAAAAACGAACATGATTTCAAATGATGGTTCCGGGATTGCCAGTAGATGGCGTTGTTGACATCTGATTCATTTGCAAGTCTTTCCTCGAATACTATTGTGCTGTGCAGACGTGTGTTGCGATTTATCAACATTTTTTTAAGTTTTATCAAATTTTTATCAGCTTTCGACAGTTATTGTAATTATATTTGATTTAATACATTGTTTTGAAACGATTTTTTTCATAGAGGTGAATTCAGTTTGATGTGCACATTGGTTATGTTTTTTGTGATTCCGTGCGCATCGAAAATCAATCCAAACGTTAATTTCGGATAGTGCAATTCATTTTTAGGTGGATTACTTTGAAAATCAATTCGAATTCGCTGTTCATTTCATTCTGATTGATCATTTTGGTGTGGAATTCTATTTTCAAAGGGTAAGTTGCCAATGAATATGTGATGAATGCTTTTACTTGTGCTTATTGTTGGTGATTGCTCGTGGGCCGTCATCATTTGAATCACTTCGAACTATCAATGGTATAGTGTTACCAACATTTCGTGCTGCATGTCAGGAGCTCAATTTGCTTGAAAACGATACCTATTGGGACACGACAATCGCTGAAGCAACTTTTTCCGCATATCCAAGTCAGATACGCACAGTATTTGCGATCATTATTTTCACATGTTTTCCATCGAATCCACGCGAATTGTGGGACAAGTACAAGGATGACATGTCAGAAGACACTTTGCATCGAGTTCGTGTCCATTCAGAGAATTCCCATCTTGAGATGAATGGCTTTGGTTTTGATATAAGACATGTGTTACCTCATGTGCGGCAGTTTGTTATTCAGGTTAGGAATGCCATCGTCAGATCGTGGAATAAGCTACGCTTTCGAACGAGAATTGCAGCGTGAACGTGAATACGACACAAATGCGTCAAGCCAATTGGTTCGAACGAATGTACCTTTGTTGAGTACCCCAACAAAAGAAGTGTACGATACGGTGATGAAGGCAATTGATGATGGAAATGTTGGCATGTTTTTCCTTGATGCGCCTGGTGGCACTGGCAAGACATTCCTCATATCATTGATTTTGGCTACAGTTCGTGCAAGATCAGAAATTGCTGTAGCAGTTGCTTCTTCTGGAATAGCGGCTACGCTGCTGGAAGTTTGACGAACCGCTCATTGAAATTGCCATTAAACCTTCAAGCGGTTGAAAAACCAACATGTAACATAGCGAAACATTCAGCAATGGCCAAAGTTTTGGTAGCAAGTAAAATCATTATCTGGAACGAATGCACAATGTCGCTCAAGCGTGCGTTAGAAGCAAAATCAAATCGTTGGTTCCCTGCATTCTTTCAAATCTATTGACTGTGTAGCAAACGTAGACGAAGCAATCAACTATCCAACTGAGTTTTTGAATTGATTGGATGTGCCTGGCTTGCCACCGCACAATTTACAATTAAAGGTTGGTTCAGTCGTCATCATGCTTCGCAATCTCAATCAACCAAAATTATGCAACGGAACGCGTTTAGCGGTCACAAAACTCATGAGCAGGGATAGGATTTTGCTAACTTTGCCTCTTTTTTTTTGCGTAATCGTATGATAGTATCGACTTTACACAAATTCCAAATACATATGTATGTGAATTTTATTTTGCCTTTTTATACCATCTTTTTCTGCCTTTTTACCTATTTTGCTTTTTTTTCAATTTTTTTTTCGCTACAGAACTGAAGGATAATGCACGTTTGCATGTATATATGTATTCAGTGCACACATGCTCCTTAAGCGGGCCATACATGCACTATAAATCTAGTGGATTGGTAGAAATTCGTTTCCCCACACACTTGTGGATCGGTTGACGATCTTCATTTCACATTGTTCACCGCCGATTGAAGATGGAACGCAGGTTAGTTATCGCAAAACTGCACCACACACGCCGATCTGTTAAAATTTCAACCGATCGATGCGATCGAGACGTAACTGTTACATATTTCTTGTTTATAAACAAAGCCATGGGAAGGATCGCGCGAGTTAAATCGGGGGTCGAGCGGTTTGCCTTTTTAAAAAGAAACAAAACTGAGTTAACATCGACTTGCTCTTTAGAGCGCTTTTTATTAACTGCCAATATATTTTACATTTTTGGTTTTGGTTGGTTCGCCAGTGCAGTGTCGAATTGCTGACCTAGCACAGTGTCAGACGCTGACACAGGCAAGGGGTTATTCGCTGGACGATTTTCAAGTATCAGCGGTGGCGATGTATCCGGCATAATTCCTGGTATTGGCGGCGACGAGATATCCGATATATTTCCCGGAATTGTTATGTGGAAATGTTGCTCTGGGTCAGCCGCTGGGTTCAACATAACCCGCGTGCCATAAGCCTTTCTGTCTTATTGCCACAGATATGTATGTACATATTTACTCAGATTCGTTGCATTTCATGGGGTAGATATTATTATGTAAATGCAATCCTTCAACACATTATACGATGCAGTGTAGTTGTATCTCCTACGTTACCCCTTTGAAACAAAATCAGAAAAAATCCTGCGAATACGATTATCTTTTGATGGTCTGATCCAAACAATGAAACTCAATAAGTCGAAGTGCGCGTCTCTACGTAGTTGGTAGCTAATATCTCTGAGTGTTTTTTTAAACAAAAATTAGTGGAAAAGTATCAATTTATTTACTTAAGTGCTAAAATGCCTAAAACGGCTTGCAATGGGCAAACAAAATTGAAACAGTTTGTGTTAAAATTTGGATCAGATAATTTTTCATCTGAAGGAAAAGTGTTTTTATGCAAATTGTGTGGTATAAAAGTCAACCATGAAAAAAAAATTTATATTGAACAGCATATGTATCAAAAGAGCAAAGCACAAGCAAGCATTGACTTTAGGGACAAAAGCGAAAACTCAAACGATTACATCTTTTGTTACTGGTAATGAAAAAAATGAATTTTACTGCGATGTGACAAAGATGTTGTTAGCATGTGACATACCGTTGTATAAAATTAATCGTCCAGAGTTCCAGACATTTATAGAGAAGTATACACAAAAAAAAGTGCCAGACGAGTCGACACTAAGAAAAAATTACGTCGATGATTGCTACCTCGAAGTGTTCCACAAAATCCGAGCTGAAATTGGTGACGACAATATTTTTGTATCCAGAAGTAGAGCGGTCATTTAGCTCCTTCAAAGCACTCGTAAGAGACAACCGGAGAAGATTATTACCGGAAAATTTCAAAAAAATCTTGGTAGTCCAAAGTTTACTACAACAAAATGTTCCTTACCTTATTTAGGAATGAATGCTTTTTTTTGCCTTTTAAAGCGATTTTTTTTGCCCTTTTAAACTCTTTTAGGTTAATAAAATCCTAACCCTGCTCATGAGCAATGTGATATTCACGCGGGAGTACTAAAAGGAAAGATCAAAGGTGAGCACATTCTCATACCGTGAATTGCAATGATTCATACCGATATGACATTCGAGTTTAAGCGAATCCAATTTCCAATTCGCCTCGCATTCGCCATGACAATCAATAAATCACAAGGCCAAGCATTGAGTGCTTATGGCCTGTATCTGGAAAATGTATGTCGCATGTTCCCGTGTCGGAAAACCATCCGCTTTGATCGTTTTTGCACCTGATAACAAAACGAAAAATATCGTTTATCAGAGAGTGCTTCAATGAAGGGAAATACAGTTCAAAATCGATCCGACCGCAACCCATCCGGCAAATATTTCAACATAAAGCATCAATTGCAATGGACAATCGACCACATGTTTTCTGCAATTTGAAATGACGCAGAGCAACGCCTGCAGGGCCAGCTATTTGTAATATTACAAGTTCCATACATATGGAGGTAAAAAAAAAATAACTTGAATTTGTTAACGTGGAATTTTTTTTTATCGTTAGACCGTATTTTTAATTTTTCTTTTCGTCCTAAGATGTGTTTTGAAAATCTACAATTAAGTATCTTTCATAGGATACCTACAAATTAAACAAAATAAACAAATAAAACTATTTTCTTAAATTTGTAACAACTTCGTCAGCAAAAGAATCTAAATAAATTTTCTCAAAAAAATGTGTTCCGACAGCAAAACGATACTTTTGAGTACCACCATCATTATTCGACCCTGAGAGTACTTGAGACATCAAAACATGAATTTTTCTTCTAATAACATTCTTAAATCAAAAATTATCAAAAAAAAATGAATCTTATACTGCTTTTTTAATTGCTTGGTCAACAAGGGGATAAATTATTGACCAACAATATACTGATCCATTTTTTTATATTCCAGATAGATAAGTTTGTTTAAAATTACATTTCACTTAATTTTAAAATTTTTTTTTCTACTTCTTCTTAGCTCATCCAATTGAACATTTTTGGCTAAGACAGAACGACGTCTGTCGGGTCAGCTAGTATTATATATGTATATTATATAACGTCTGCAACACTTACTAAATACAAGTCCGATCTGTTTATCATGCCGAATGAAGTGCTCCTTATCATTGAAAGTCTTCGTAGGAATGAATTTAGCCTTACCTTACAGCTTTATTTTCTTATTATCCTTATGAAGGAAGACCCTTGACTCAGAGGTTAATGTATTGGCTTCCGTCTCCAATAACAACCAAAATTTTCGATTCGTAGAAGGTCTCTCTCCCTATGGTGGGAATGAATCGAACACATCATGGGTGGTTGAACAAAGCTTCGGCTCTGGTTCCTTTTTAATTTTTATTCACTTTAATTAGAACTATTTTATGCCTGACAAAAATGCTTGAAACTAGCTTGAGCGACTTAACTAATCTTAAAAACAGAAAAATCGTGCGTCAGCCCACATTGATATAAGCAGAGGAATGCCTCCGGGGGGACAAAGCCGTTAAGGCACATGCTTTGTGGTATAAGTAGTTGGGCTGCAATATGACTTCAAATCAGTGTTATTTGAAAATTGTCCACAAGTAAACCCAAGTCTTATTGTATAGGACCCCGTCCGGGTCAAATTTCGTGTACTCAGATTCGGGTGGTCTATGTTATCCGAGATAAATCCTGAGACATTGTCTCTTACATTGAACCACACAAGCAGCTATAGGCAACCATCGGCTTGATTAATGTGATGCAATAGATTACCCTCACTTTGGAGTCTAGTTGTTTGCTATGAATTGAAAAAAAAATTTGTTCGTCAGTGAACGCTTGTCCGGCACAAAAATTGTGAAAATGCTTGTATAAACGATACGAGTTTTGATACGTCATGAATGGTGCTGATTTTTGGTTCAAGCTGCCTTTATCTTTTTTGGGGATTGAATGCACCACAGAAGATTGCGATTGTTGATTGTTAAACACCTCTACAACCTCTCATGGGAGGTACCTGACATTGGATATATCGTCATTGGATATACGCGACACGGCGCGACATTGGATATACCGACGTTTTCCGTGGATTTCTTTTTCTCTTCAATGACAACGAGTGAGCCCTTTCAATGACGGCAATATTTGTCGAGAAATCGCCATTGAACTAAAAACGTCAAAATGTACGCATTGATAGCAATAACTTCGGGGTAGTTACGTGCTTCATCTACCTTAGGTGCGCAGTATGCACTAACGACAACAGTGTCGCAATCAAGGGCAGAATCAATCTTATCTATCTCTTCAGAATATTCATTTATTTGCTTAGAGATTAAACTGAGCACCAAAAAACGAACCTCCCAAGCCGGCTCGATCTTAATCAGTTATTTTTAGTGCCGCACGCCCAATTGGTTGGGATCCCTTTAAGGCTGCATACGGTGACTCACGATCGTGAAAGTGATCACGAGGTGAAAGCGATCGTCTTCCACGTCGCCCATCGGAGTTGGTATCGAAGCCGTTTCGGGTTAGAAAAGTGGTATTCATTAACTCTACATGGCCCAACCATCGCAGACGTTAGGTCCGTAGACGTCTGAAAAAGCCGATGTCGCTTCACAGCCCATACCATTCTTGGCTGTGTATTCTCCATCCATTATCTGTGTTAATACCAACTGCATGCCAACTTTTTTCTAGAACCGGCCAAAAGTTTCTTCATACATGTCCAAGTCTCTGGGTCCTAGAGGAGGACCGCGATGATCAAGCTTTTGCAAAGAGTGATCTTAGTTCTTCGAGAGAGGGCTCTACTTCTCAATTGCAAGAGTAATTTTACGTCTAATCTTAGGGCTTGCGCCGTTGTCGCAAGTCATCGCTTGTCATCGGTGGTGCGTATCTTTGTTACCCACATTTACTCTCAAACTCACTGCAACCGCTTCTGCTTTAATGCAGTCAAACGCTTAATTGACATCTCGCTGTATTCATCCAACCACGTCAATAACATGTACGGGATGATTTGAAATAGATTGTGCCTCATTGGCCAGCGAGCACGATCTTTTCAAGGCTGATGTTAAAATAATCATATCATATGACATAATGCATCCTTTTAGTCTTCTACCTTACAAAGCTGGGAAAGACTTATGCAAAGGCTTTCCTGTCTGTCCGTCCATCCGAAACTTACCGATTAGCTTTAAGTCTGAAACTTAGCTGCGTTATTGAGTAAATAATTCTGAGCCCATAGCCGCCGGTTTCCGACCCTAGCTCTAGTATGGTTCCTGAGATCCAGGTAAAAGTTTGCAAAATTCAAGGTAGAAGACCTGGAATTGTAGTTTGGCTCCCGGCGAGCTGATCCCAACTTGTTGTTTAACATCGAATGTTAGGATAACTGTATGTCATGAATTCAAAATAATTGATAATCCATTAAACCTGTATGTGCTTTTGTAGAAAGAAGACGGCTCGGAGGGCACCTCTTAGACGTCGAAAACAAAACCTGGTTCCGGAATCTTGCCTCTGCCACTTGGTGGAGTTGGTAAAATCGCTCCACCACCATCTGGGGCGGTATTAGCATTCGACAAAGTCCTGCTGCGTCACCAGCACACAAGCCACAGGGAGGAATATAATGGGGCGATTATGCTGGGTTGGGTAAGTGCCTATTAAACAGTAGCTATTGATATCAGCTCTTCAATCCTGATTTAAAACCGTTCCAAACAAGTGACTTTAGGAGGGTGGTCCGATAAGTACTTAGCCTGCAAGAGAAAAACAAAAATTTTGGAGAAATGGCGATTTATTTTTCAATATAGTCTCCTTTTAGCTCGATACACTTGACCCAGCGATGCTCCAACTTCTTTGCCCCTTCTGAAAAATACGTTTTCTCGAGGTCTGCAAAGTAGGCCTCCGTGGCGGCGATGACCCCTCATTGGACTGAAATTTCTGAACGGCGAGTGACTTTTTCAAGTTTGGAAACAAACAGAAGTCGCACGGGGCCAAATCTGGAGAATGCGGTGGATGGAGCAGCAGTTCGTAGCCCAATTCGACCAATTTGGCGAGGGCTGAGGTGTGAGCCAGTGCGTTATCATGGTGGAAGAGCACTTTTTTCTTCGCCAAGTGGGGCCGTTTTTTCTTCAATTCGGCGTCGAATTGGCCCAATAATTTGGCATAGTACAGCCCTGTGACCGTTTTGCCCTTCACCAGGTAGTCGATGTGGGTCACACCTTGTGAATCCCAGAAAACGGCCATCACCTTTCCGGCCGATGGGACAGTCTTCGCCTTCTTTGGAACACGTTCGTCGGGTGAAGTCCACTGTTTCGACTGTTCCTTGGTCTCTGGTGTGTACTAGTGGATCCATGTTTCGTCAACTGTCACGAATCGACGCAGAAACTCCTTCGGATTGCGCTTAAACAGCGTTAAACACTGCTCTGAAGTGGTCTCACGGTTGCGCTTGTTGTCCGCAGTAACAGCTCTCTCATGCCCAAAATTTCATGCAGGATATGACCCACGCGATCTTTTGAAATGCCTACTGTCTCAGTTATCTCGCTCACCTTCAATCGCCGGTCTGCCAATACGAGATCGTGGATTTTTGTCACGTCATCCCCCGTGGTAGCCGTTTTCGGGGCACCTGGACGTGGCTCATCAAAAACCGACGTGCGACCACGTTGAAACTCGTTAAACCAATTTTTGATGGTCGCCATCGAAGGATAAGTGTCACCGTATACAGCATCCGAACGCTCTTTGATTTCGCCGCGCGATTTGCCTTCCAAAAACAAGAATCGAATCACTGACCGATATTGCTCTTTATCCATTTTTCTGAAATCCGCGGACGCTCCCGCTTCCACACGCGGTCAAAAAAAAAACTATGATTCCGACGACAGTAGCCGTCTACTAGAATGTACTACTCGATAGTAAGTTGCTCTTCCGATACTGGCGCCATCTGGCGGTGGGGCTAGGTACTTATCGGATCACCCTCGTGAAATCAAAGCTTAATTACATTAACGGACTAGCACATCCATGCCATGTTATCTTTAGTGAACCAAGGTAAACAAGAAAGTGGTTATCAGGGTTTGGAATGATCTTTCAATCTGAAGTGCTAATGATCCGGGAAGGGTGCAAAATGCACGTGCAGCCCGCCCGAATTACGCGTCCACCGCTATTTGCAGCGACAGCCGCTATTAAGGCTCTTTCATCTGCTACCACCGTCTCTAAACTGGCGGATTAATACAAGAAAGAATTTGAAAGAGCTGGCGTCTGGACTGATATCACGCTCCTTTGGGTTCCAGAACACAGCAAAAAAGAGAGAATTGAGATAGCTGGTGGCTCGGGGGACTTCAAACTCTCCTACTGGCCTGTCGCTGAAGCTTCTGAAAGGCAGCTTCCTGCAATACTTGTTCAAGATAGGCAATCGAAGATGGAGAGAGCATAGCTAAAATCATGGCGGTCAGTACCGGTCATTGACCCATAAAAACTAACGTTGCGAGAATAAGTATCCTGTTGTGGTTGTTACAATACCCATGCAGAGGAAATCTTACACTTCTCTTTATTGTAATAGAAAAGCTTCTCTGCGAATGCCCAGCTTGGCCAACATAAAAAGTTTTCCTTTTAACTCCACAAGCTGGATTTGAACATCCCCTTCCACATTCCTTAGGTTTCACGTTTTTTGTGGCATCAAAACGACGCCTAAGCGCTAATTGTACTCTGACACCACCTCGACCTACTACAGGCAAGGTATATTTGTCTGGAATAAGCTTCTCCAAATTCGTCGTTTCGAGTCCGCTTTTAATGAGCTATTCATTAAGAGTGGTTCATGGGGGTGGTCGTGTTGCACTGGTATTCATTATCGACGGTTGAGCGGCAGGTCTGTAGTTCAGGTCTGTCCATAGCCAAGAACAATTCCTATACGGAAAAATTGTGCAACGACATTAGTTGTAAATGATAGATAATCAAAAAATGCTGACGAAGGCATAACACTTACAGCATAAGATCACTTCAAAATTCGTATTCTGTGTGTGCATTTCCAATATAACATCTTAATGGCATGGTTACTTTGAACTACAACTAACGCGAAAAAATTAGTTTAATTTCTCGAAACCTATTTAAGACAACCACCCCCGGAGAGTAGTGAACGAACATCTTCGACACAAACCATCTGCACCCAGTCCAGGTTGTGAGACAAACACCATAAGAGCATACCCTCTTAAGCCTGCACGAACCCTATAAAAAAGAATTAAAAAAAAACATCAGAATTGTTTTCGCTTAAATTCGCTATAATTCGTTGAAGCTCTCCATAGCTGCAGATAAATTTGACGAACAGAATACGCTTTTCTTATAAAAGATTTTAGCGATTTCGACGCTTTGTTGAATGAGGAAAAAATGCCTTTCATTGTAAAATGGTCATTAGGGCATAATACAAATGTTAAAAAAAGACAGCCTTGCCACAGGAAACGTTAGAGCATTAAGATGCCAAAGTGAGACACACCTATTGAATCAGTATTCCTCTTTCTCTTATCGGAGGAAATTAATGGCTCTGGTCCTACACAGACTGTAACGTCAATAATAAAAATAAAAAAATAGATAAGGGATTAGGAAACCACTTGCGAAAACGCTTTATTAAACCATTTAAAGCCCTCATCCATATTCTCTTTTGGATGCCACACATTCCCCTGTTCCCGAAACTGGAAAAAAATCATGGTAACAGTCATCTCTGTCATTCGAAAAATTTGATTCCTCCCCAGCTGTCATACACAAACAAATCAAATTCGAAATGACACCCAGGGCTAGTGGTGTCAAGCTGACCAAGCAAGTCCTTCGCATATTCGAAGCAATTGCATGCCACCATGTGGGTCTATATGTACAAAAGCCATGAATGCGTTGAAAGGCCTCTATGCCATCAAAATTTCATGAACAGCGTTTGTTTGCACATTTTATTGTATTTTACGAGTATCTTGCGCGCTGATATATGATTTATTAAAATTTAATTTCCCCTTCAAGCTCATAGAGAAAAAAAAAAGAACAAAGCACTCAGAAAAGTTAATCGCGTAGAATTAAAACCCACGCTGAAATCCACTCTCATAATTATATGCTCATTACACTTTCATTTAACGCCCCAAAACAACGCCTGCAATGCATCGCAGTAGTCAATTCATCCGTTCACCTATAAACAAGTTTAATTAAAAAGCGAAGCAATATGCGGGCATAGAGGTTTCCAAACGCCAACGTTATCCCCCAACTACGTGGGTCCTGCGAAACAAAATTATTTTTATTTCATTCTTAGTTTGATTTATTTTTTATTTGTTTTTGATTCGATCCACGAAATCATATTACGAATTCCATTAAGGTACTTCCAATTCCACGGAGATGGGGCCGACGCCGATGAGATCCTGACTGACTTTCTGCGCGAGACAATCTCGTTCGTTAATTTGCCACTTTCATGATTCATTAGGTAAAATTTGCCTGGCGGGTTAATAAATTTATCGACTTGACTCAATTTGATTGATGAACCTAATTGAGTCGAAGATAAAATTTTACGACTCACAGCCTCCAGAGGACTTCCGAAACACATAATTCTCGTCTGATAGGAGGAATGGTCGCCTTAATATTTTTGTTTGCCTCTTCGATCTTGAACTTGGAACGGTGGGGGTAGGATGATGTAATGCATGACAGACATAGCCACCGGGGTTCACGTTTTCAGCGGCTGTCAATGTGACATTCGGTGATGAAGTTCTGAGGGCGGTTTATCGATTAAAAATCACTTACCATTTATGGTTTTTTGTATAATGACCTGAAGGGTTTTTAATTTGATTAATGGCCAGCGGCTGACGCGTGCGGGGTTAATTACTTTCGTTCGACTGAGCCAGGAGGACGACACGGTTTGAATGGCTAAACGGTTGAGGGTGGATTGTAAATACATTTCGATTGCACTGACAGACGAATGGCGCGCTACTTTTAGATAGTCACCGCCGATGTGTATTAAATGTCACACGGAATTTTAAGCCTGGCGACCACCCTTACATTCCGATCGGAGCAATATAATTGTAATCCCATGGCACTCTGACAATTTAGTGGGCGTTCTGGAATTTATAGTGTCTGGACCAGCGTTGGCTGTCATGAGCATTCATAAAATATTTTGAGATTTTATTCATACTATCCGCTGCATAGGCCTAGTTTTAATGAATTACACTAATTCGTTAAAGAGAGTTATTTTGTTTTATTTTTCTTTAGATAAGGTGTGTCTAGAAATAGTAATTACATATGTATGTCCACTTTTATGTTTTTGACGTTATCTAGAGACTGTTGTGCAGTTTTTGTCAGTCATTACCACCTTGGTGTAATAGATGAGAACGCGAACTATCAAGTAATTAAGTGAAAAAACTGCAACTGGGCGCTTCGAGTGATATAATACTACGGTGGGGCGCCTATAAGTGAAGGTAACTGTGGTATGTTCTCGATGTGGAGGATAAAGGATAAAGAGTTTTCCGAATTGGTAAAAAAGTTCGAAAATGCAGCGAGAATTTGCAAATTCATTGATCGTAAGTAACTAACTTATAGGAAATAGAGTGACATACCAACTGTAGGGATAGGGAAGGAATGGTTTTCATCTTGAATTCTGACAAGCTATGAAAAGGGTAATTTTTTTGGTGTTTAGTTTTTCAATTTTCCATTTTGACAGCTCATGTGTGATCCGTAACATGGGTTCTTATCACTGGATGGTATATTAGGATAATCTTTTCACATTATTAAATTTGATTATCAAATGTTCAAAAATGTTTTTCGAGCACTTCGACCATTCTACGGTCGTTATAATCGATTCGATTTAATCAATAGTGACAAGTACTAGCATTGGCCTCAGCGATGAAGTAATCCCAAACCGGGAAGCCTGCCGCTACTTTCTGAGGTCAAACCGGCAGACCCCACAAGCGGACCAGTAGGAATGCAGTTAAGTGGGAAGGTTATGGTCCTACACTTCTGACCATAACAACGCCGGAGAAAAAAGGAAAAGAAGACTAGCATCAGTTTTAAGCTATTGGACATCAAGCTACCTACGGGTATAGATAGAGTGCGTACGGAGCATAATATTGCCAGTATTCATGAAAACTCGCAATACATATATTTCGATGAGCAATCTCAGGTAATACAAGAGCTGCCTATACACCCGAAAAATGCACTGTTTGGTGCGGTCCATGGAATTATAGGGCCGTTTTTTTTCAATGATGCTGAGAACAACATAACCGTCAATGGCGTCCGACATGTGGTTTCAGAAAAATTGCGCTACAGGCCATACAACACGCTTATTGATGTACCAATGGATGACATAGTTTTAACTACAGGGTCCGCCATCTAAGGTTTTTTTTTTTCAAGTAGTGCTTATTTCGCGAATGGTAACATTTAGCTTATGTCTGATTTGACAGATAATTAGTTTTATCCTTCCGCTGAACGAATATGGTTGTGTATACGCTTGAACAACGCTGGGAAATATTGTGACATTACTTTGAAACAGAAGATGCCGATTTTGCCAAAAAAATCATCTTTTCAGATGAAGCTCATTTTGATCTTGGCGGGTATGTAAACAAGCAAAATTGTCGCATTTGGGGCACAGAAAACCCGCACGCATACATTGAAAAGCCGGTGCACTCAAAACGAGCCACTGTTTGGTGCGGATTTTGGTCCAGAGGCATAATTGGGCCATTTTTCTTCGAAAATGAGCAAGGAGTGGCCGTTACAGTCAATGGCGATCGTTATCGGGCCATGTTGAACGAATTTTTGTTCACAAAAATTGAAGAGGAGGATATTGGCAACATTTGGTTTCAACAGGACGGCGCTACGTGCAACACAGCCGAAGCTACACTCGATGATTTGCGCCCTGTTTTTGAAGATCGCATTATCAGCCGCAGAGCTGATGTCGTTTGGCCACCTCGGAGCTGCGATTTGACACCGTTGGACTATTATTTGTGGGGTGCCGTCAAAGATAAGTGTTACCCCGACAAGCCAGAGACAATTGACGCTTTAAAGGACAATATTCGTGAAGCCATTGGTGAAATACAGCTGCACACAATCGATAATGTGCTTAAAAATTGGACCGATCGTGTAAGCTACTGCATGGCCAGCCGAGGCAGCCATTTGAATGAAATTATTTTCCATTATTAACCGGAAGGATTGTACTTTCAAATAAAAAAAGAAATTTGAGAAAATATTCAGTAGTTTTTTTTATAGCATTTTCAAAAAAAAAAAAAAGTTATTTGGCGGACCCTATATTAGGTGTGCAACTAAGTTCTTACTGTTTATCAAGAGATGGCTCCTGTAGAAAGGGTTCGTCGAACGTATCCAAAACGTCATGAACCAAGCATACACATATATACAAACCGTTTTGACACATTAGTGATTTTGTTTTTGCGTCATATATAGGTACTTTTGGTTTTGTGAAAACGTCTGATTTTGTGGCAAATAATCGTCGTTTCCGGGAAGTGTTGCTTTTCTTCTTTTATTCGAAGAAAACAGCGGCTGAAGCGCATCGAGAACTTCAAAAAGTTTACGCAGATGCTGCTGAAACAACGTGTCGTGATTGGTTCCGTCGCTTCAAAGAAGGTGATTTCGATATTGACGACCGTGCGCGTGAAGCAAGGCCAAAAACTCTCGAAGATACTGAATTGGAGGCATTGCTCGATGAGGATTCATGCCAAATGCCAAAAGAGCTTGGTTCAGTATTAGGAGTTACCCGCCAAGCTATTTCCAAGCGATTGCATGCGTTGGGAATGATTCAAAAGCAAGGAACTTGGGTTCCTTATGATTTGAAACCAAGAGACGTTGAGCGTCGATTTTTCGCTTGTGAACAAAATTCGACTATTTGCAGGAGCCACCTAAAACATACTCGTGATCAGCACTTACACAAAATGCTGTTAATAATAAAATAAGGCAAGTACTGGTATATCAGACTTGATAAGACTTGTGTGAACTTCTTAATTTGTTTTTGGGTCTTTTTTGACATTTAGAAAGCAAACGTTAAAAAAATCACATATTATTAACCCAAAGCAGAGGTGCCTTCGATTATATTAATAGATATTGCTGTGATTTGAATTTAACAATGTACCTTCAAGAGTCGAAACGTTGTATAGGTCTCAAGGGATATCGGAAAGATCTGAAGGAAATCCACGATAATTGTGCAGCAAACACAAACCGTAGCAGTGAGAAACGCGGTTAGATAAATATTTTGGTTTCTGGTTTGATCATTTTCTATATTTCAGTAGAAATGCAGACGTTTGTCTTGCTGAAGTTAAGCAGGCATTAAATATGATACGGAATCACAGTAGTCAAATTGATGACAGGGAAAAAATTCTATGCATCATGGCCCTAACAGGGCCCATCATCGCGTTTGGTTGTCCGGTGTTGTTTAATATAGCGCCATCTTATATGGGTTACTCGGGTATAATCACCCTCACTCCTTTTATTTTTTTTTTTTTTATAATTCGTGCAGGTTCAAGAGTGTACGCTCTTATGATGTTTGTCGCACAGCCTGGACGGGGTGCAGATGGTTTTGTCTTAAAATAAATGAAAAGTAAAGGTAAGAAAATGTTTTTTTTTTTTAAAATAAATTACATCAGAAAAATATAGTTGAATTTCGAGTTATAGTACCCGACCAGTAAGACACACTAAAAGACCGTTCCCATCAGCAATTCTAAAATCAAATAAATTTTTAACAACATCTAGTACTAACATAGAGGCGGTCGTTAACTATGGAGTGCCGCAGGGATTCGAATTGGGGCCACTAGTCTTCATAATCTAGATGAAAAGACAGCTTCTATCCCTCAATGCAAGCTCTGCATTTGCAATTATAGTCAACTATCAAGATGCTGAAATAGCAGAAAGAGTTGGACATTCTTATGGTGTCATGACGATATTCTAATAAGCAGCGTATACATTTGGAACTTTTGTCAGAGCCTCGTTGACAACCCTTTTTTCTTCCTTCGATATTTCTCTGTTCTCCACTATTTCTTCGGAGTTCGGCTCGAACTTCCTGGTGGCCTTTCTACCTCGAATTTTCCACTCACCATTCTTTCGACTCTTCGTCTTACCCACAGTATTCTCCAGATGTCGTCCCTTTCGGCTGCCACTTCTTCTGGTCCATGATACCTAGCCTGATCTCGCGATCTTTTGAAGAAGCTTACAAATCCAACGTGGAATTCGTACAAGGGGCAAAAATTGTGCGACTAGCTAGCTAGCAGTACTTGGTTTGTAGTGCTTAACTACAACCTCAGGTTCATATGAACGAACGAAGCGTTCTATTTCAGTGTTTCCACAGCAATACCTAAACAATAGGCCGAGTTTGTCGTATGACAAAGTTATTTTATAGTGCCGTTGTTGGTATTCTAGCCATTTTCTTTCAATGCCCAACTCAAAAGCACGTAGTTGTGATCCACTGCCAGCTCCTTCATCGGGTCAACATCACCCGTTAAAATGGGTTGGAAAACCCTTTATGCGATTTCCTTGCTCTTGAACTCGTATATTTTATATTCAATCTTTGCTCCTCAGCTGCAGATTTTTTTACGAATTGAAATCGTAAAGTAAAACTAAAGTAAAGGGAAAAGCCCGCCAGGAGCCAAGCTACAATTCCAGGTCTTCTACCTTGAATTCTGCAAATTTATGCAAAGGCTTTACTGTCTGTCAACAAACAAAATTTGTCTGGCTCCGTTCCCTAAGAAGAAAATGAAAAACGCTGTGGACAATCTTCCTTCGTACTCATCCCCTAATGACTTTTCTAACTAAATCATCATTACATCGGCAGCTATTTCTACTTTAGCGCCTTTGGCAACTCCCTCTATTAACTCTAATTTGCTGAAATGCAAGCCAATCTTATAAGTAATCTTGGCGACCATATCTCACTCTCCTTTAATCACTAAACCTCAAATGACCCCAATATTATCGCCAACATTTTTAAACGATGTTTCACCTACGACTCCTTTCTTACGGAATTGGCTACTTCGATTATTTACCGAATTTCTCCCTTGAACAATTTCTTCCGCGTAAAGTCGATTCCTGTGTCATCGAAAACAAATTAAATCCACTAAACCAGGAATTCATTCCTAGATTTGATGGTTTCCCTGCCATATTTCTAAAAAAATATGTTCCTCAAATCCTCAGTTTATCCGTATCTCTAGGTAAATTCCCCAAGTTATGAAAAATTTTTTTTATAACCCCACAAAAAAGGTCCGATATTAACAATTATCGTGCCACTGCTAAATTGCCACACATACCCAAACTCAGTATGAAGTTCTAAGTTTTCGTCGCAAGTCTTTAATCTCCCCTAGACAACACGGTTTCTTCAAATGCGGATCTTGATTTTGTGTCCTTTGCCCCTCGGTCTTAGAGAAAAGCAAAGAAGTCGATATTATTTGAACCGATTTCAGCAAAGCTTCTGATAAAATCTCCCACAGATTAATACTCTTCATATTGCCTTCGCTTGGCTTCGATCCCATTTCTTTGAAGTGGATATCTTCATACTTGGAAAATCGCTATTACAGTGTTCGTTTCAGATCTGCCTTTCTAATCCTTTTTTTAACTTTCTCCGGCGTTCCCCAAGGCAGCCACTTAGGTCCACCTCTTTTCGTTCTTACCATTAACGATATTGGAAACGAAACATTCCCACATATCATTATATGCCGATGACACTAAGTTCTTCAAGACAATTTCATGACAGTCATGACCCTTTCCTTATTCAATCAGATCTTAATAGTTTTGCCATCTGGTGTTCCAAAAATTGCTTCAAGTTTAACATTTCCAAATGCCAATCAATCACTTTTTCACGTAAACGAATCAAACCTGCTCGTCTCCCCTTCTCAATATTCAGCCCATCTCCATTGTTCAGTGGATCTTGGCATATTATGTGACTAGGCGCAAATTTTCGCGCATCTGTATATCGACGAGATAATACTTTAAGCTAATTCAGCACTTAGTTTCGTGCTGGGGGAATTCTCCAACCCCTTCGTTACCCGATCTCTCTACATAACCTTTGTCCTCTCCCTTCTTGTATACGCCTCTCAAGTGTGATCTCCTTACCAACAAACCCATATTTCTAGAATCAAGAGCATCAAACGCCGGTTCCTACGTTTTGCTCTTCGAGGTCTCCCCTGGTGCAATCCTTTGATTTGAACCCTACCAAGACCGCCGTAACTAGTCAACATGAACACGTTTGAGGAAAGAAAGAACTGTATCTGATATTCTTTTCATCCATCGACTCCTTTCAGGTATCATTGACTGCGCGACCCTCTACAACTCTAACCCTTGCAATGTACGTAACCCCCGTCTCTTCTTCTATCTACCCACCCCTCGTACCGCCTATGGCTCCAATAAACCCATTTCTCGTATGCTGGGAAGTGTTAATTCGAATCCTTACTTCGACACGTTATTCCCACCATAAACCATTGTTGACTGATTTTTCTTCAAGAATTATATTCACAGCCTCTGTTTTCGAATTCCCGTATAGCACTCACATATGCTTGTCTGAGAAACGGCATTTTTAACACAAAATGAGCTCGAGGAAAAAATAAAGAGGCGAAAGCAAACTACACATTGTGTTATGCTAACCATCTCTACGGCTTCGTTGCAATCATAGTTCAAGCAATTCGCTCAAGTGGAAAACAAATTTCCTTACAAAAAAAGGAATTAAAATCTTAACCTAGAATCCTTACAGTCCTTTTCTCGCTGTTTATTTTTAGTAAGCTTTTTATAGTGCCTCAAAAAGGTTACAATTAACGGCAAGGTCAAGTTTAAGAAAACCGCTAAAGGAAAAGACCTTAGCAATTCAAATTAAAAGTGTCTCTTATACCCTACAAAAAGGATATCCCTACTGTTGCAATACATTACCACTTAATTGCGAGGAACTCAAAATAAGCCAAGCTGCTTCGTGATTCGTAGTTTACCCGAGAGCAGCACGTACCTGAAATTAGTTAAATAGCGACATAACGATGCCATTAATGGCACAAAATCTTTAGAAAACTCTTCCAGAGCACTGGATACATGCAAAACGTCCGGATACACACACTTAAGGTTGAGTGCTTCGTTTCAGATTCAGTCCTTTCCACGTCCGGGGAAGTTTTGCTTGAAATTCGAAAAGGTTTTCAAGGACCTGGGATTGTCATAAAATACTCGTCGAAGGGAAGGAATGCTCCCAGAGACACTTTACGACCGGGTTCACGGTAATCGGATTTTTTCTTTTCAAGGGTGTGATGAAATGATTCAATCCTTGTTTCGATAGACAACTGCTTCTGACCCTGAATCTGTTGGTGACGTGACATTCCTTGACTCCACCAATTCTGATTGCACAAACGAATTGAATCGGAAATAAAAGTATGTATGCTGCAACGGAATGGAAATAACAATAGAGTACGTGAACCATATGCCTAGCATCTGAGAGTATTGGCAGCGTTCCACCGGAAGCTCTTTCGTAAGAATTGTACAGAGTCTATGCATCAGTTCAAGTGCCAAGATGGGAACCGTGAAGAGGAAAGAAAACTGTCAAGAAGAAAATAAAGGTATTTCCTTGGATTCAAATCAATCTTAACTGCGGTGTGGACGTCAAGTTCACAGACCCAGTTAGTTCCAGACACAAAAGTTTCCATTAATAAAAAGTTTTTATTTTATTTTATTATAAGTGCTGCGTAATAAGCATACGTGCCATAAAAACACATACAAAATATAAAATTAAATTGCTCAAGTCGTAAAACAGGTTGAATAATTGAACGGATATAGATGGGCGAATCGACAAGATACGATTATGTTAATCAGTTGTGTCGACGGCAATGGAAAAGGCTGATGATTGGGTTTGAGGTTCATTGTTTGATTATTACAATTATCACAAACTTTTTCTAATTGCGCTCGTGTTGTCGCATGACCTTGGAGGTCAATCAACTTCTCTGATCAATACGATCTTCAGATTTCCTTGTCAATAAATTGATTTTTTGAAGATTTTGTGAGCCGTAGATTCATTCTGTTGAAAACAGAGATCGTCCAGACTAATTTCATTCAATTTTGGAAAAAAGTAGTCGATTCACATGTGGCGATAATACCCTCTGGACTCATTTGCTGATTTCATACTGAACTCTTCCCAACCAGGTTCTTAATTAGTTTTCCTGTTATCAAGTGTGTTCAAAAAGTTACGGGAATATTGTATTTCCGCGTGTTGTGACTCTCTGTTTTGCACAATTTTATTGCGTTTGGCAATTATTTCGGTTCAGTTTTGGTGAGCTCGCTATAAGTTAGATCGTACGAGTGCTATAAGGGAGCACCCCGGATGTTGTAGTGTACCAAAATAATTACAGAAATCGCTGAAGCTGCCAGCATTTTAATTCACTCATGATACAATATTGTCTTGGATTTATGGAATATAAGAGTGTGATCGAAAATAGCAGAACTGCTTAATTTTGGGCGAAAGAAATCAAGATAGAGGGTCGCCATCGCTGACATGTGTCATACGAGCTGATAAAAAGTGTTTTAACATAAGTTTCAATGCTCCGAATCGAACCAGACTAAAGTGGATTCAAGGACAGCCGCAATACCGTCCTGCCCAATGGTACTCAAGAAAACACTGAATGGGCTGACCCCACTCCATTTAATCATTGAAAAACAGCAACGCAGAAGGAATCCTTTACTCACAAAATATCAAACTTTCTGAGTTCAAAATTGTAACCTCGGCACCAAATAACTTAGCAAAGGCATACATTTTTATCAAGATAGATCCCAAGTCTTTTAAACTAGGATGGCTCAAAGGTGGAATGGAGGGTTGGCGCTGGTGTTTACATCTCTAACTTCAACGTGGTGGGGTCATTGGGTATAGTTGTCGTGTGCAGCTCTAGGCCGTTTAGATATGCCAACCTAAATCTTGAGCCTGGCCTTAAAAGTTTAACCATCAAGTTACATACTCACGCCAGCCAAGTCCCACCTAAAGAAATATACTGGATGCAGGTACACATCCGTAGCATCAGTATAACAAGTTCAGTAGCATCAGTAACAAGTTCTCCGACTTACTAATACTCGTATGAGTAGGGATTATTATTATGTACAATTAGTATAATATTTTTTAAGGTTTTGGTTTTTATTTGTCAAAAAAACTACTAATTCAAAAAAGTGTATTCAATTGTTACTTAGGTTGATAGAACAATACTTGCCATTTGACAAATGAGGATTATTTGATGTACAATTTGACCAAAAACTACATTTTGAGTGGTCCTTATGGCGAGTGCAATTTTGAAACACTTTTTCGGGCATATCCACTATCGCTGACAGCACGACAAATATTGTCCTGGGCTAAAATTAATGCTGACTTATCGGCATGGACGCACCTACACCAGATGACTGAATAGGCACTACGGGGATGGTCCGATAAGTACTCAGCTTCACCTCCTAGATGGCGCCAGTATCGCAAGAGCAACTTACTATCGTGTAGTACATTCTAGTTGACGGCTACTATCGATTTCCAGCCGGATCAGACTCGTAGTTTTGTTTTGACCGCGCGTGGAAGCGGGAGTGTTCGCGGATTTTAGAAAAATGGAATAAGAGCAATATCGATACTTGTTCTTGAAGGGAAACCGCGCAGCAAAATCAAAGAGCGTTTGGATGCTGTGTACGGTGACTCTTCTCCTTCGATGGCAACCATCAAAGATTGCTTTAACGAGTTTCAACGTGGTCGCACGTCGGTTTTGGCTGAGCCACGTCCAGGTGCCCCGAAAACGGCTACTACGGAGGATAACGTGACAAAAATCCACGATCTCGTATTGGCAGACCGCCGATTGAAGGTGCGCGAGATAGCTGAGACAGTAGGCATTTCAAAAGTTTGAGCGGGTCATATCCTGCATGAAATTTTGGGCATGAGAAAGCTGTCAGCGCGATGGGTCCCGCGTTTGCTCACTCCGGACAACAAGCGCAACCGTGAGACCACTTCAGAGCAGTTTTGACGCTGTTTAAGAGCAGTCCGAAGGAGTTTCTGCGTCGTTTCGTGACAGTCCACGAAACATGGATCCACACACCAAAGACCAACGAACAGTCTAAACAGAGGACTTCACCCGACGAACGTGCTCCGAAGAATGCGAAGACTGTCCCATCGGCCGGAAAGGTGATGGCCACCGTTTTATGGGATTCACAAGTTGTGATCCACATCGACTACCTGGAAAGGTCATAGGGCTATACTATGCCAAGTTATTATTGGGCCTATTCGATGCCGAATTGAAGAAAAAACGGCCCACTTGGCGAAGAAAAAAGTGCTCTTCCACCATGATAACGCACCGGCTCACACCTCCGCCCTCGCCACGGCCAAATTGGTCGAATTGGGCTACGAACTGCTGCCCCATCCACCGTATTCTCCAGATTTAGCCCCGTGCGACTTCTTTTTGTTTCCAAACTTGGAAAACTCACTCGCCGGGCAGAAATTTCAGTCGAATGAGGAGGTCATCGTCGCCACGGAGGCCTACTTTGCAGACCTCGAGAGAACGTATTTTTCATACAGGTTAAAGAAGTTGGAGCATGGTCAAGTGTGTCGAGCTAAAAGGAGACTATATTGAAAAATAAATTGCCATTTCTCCAAAACTTTTGTTTTTCTTTTGTAGGCAAAATACTTATACAAATGAATATGTTAGATTTGAGCAGGCGTCAATTGTGTGAGACAAATTCAAACCCTAAGATCACCAAGCTCGTTGTACGTTGATTGAACAGCCTTTAGAACAAGTCAAACCATTTCAAAACTTGCTGAAAAAATCATCTTAAGCGATGGAACATAACAAGCTTTCATTGAGTTTCGGTTTCATAAAAACACAAGATTGCTGCATTTGGGAAAAGTTTCCATTGTATCCGGAGAAAAGAACTGTTTAGTGTGGATTTGGGGCAGGGTGCGAATGGTATCGTGCAATATTCACTGACTTTTTGTGGCCCCAATTGGATGACATGTACCACATGTGGTTCTTGTAACACGGCGCAATATATCGTATGTTGCATTGGAGTTCCTACAAGAAAAGTTCCAAAAGCGCGTTATTTCCAGATGAGGCTGGTTGCCAATCATGGAGATCACCGGTGTTGTAAGAGTAAGATCAAACAAAAAAATCTGGAGCATGCCCGTGTCACAAAAAAAAAAAGGCAGGCCGAAAAACAATTGGTGCAAACAAATGCAAAACCACCAGCATTTGATTGGCCTCAGCGATGAAGTAATCCCAAACCGGGAAGCCTGCCGCTACTTTCTGAGGTCAAACCGGCGGACCCCACAAGCGGACCAGTAGGAATGCAGTTAAGTGGGAAGGTTATGGTTCTACACTTCTGATCATAACAACGCCGGAAAAAGGAAGAGAAGAGAAGAAGAAGAAGGCTGGTTGCCAAGATTTTGCTATTTAGCACCATTAGACTTTTTCCTTACTTTACGCTGCCCCTTAACTCTCTTGTTTAACCAACCAAACCAGCAACAATTGGCCCAAATTTAGCCTCTATATTCGTCGGACATGGCTCCGTATGATTTTCTTTATTTTCAAAAATTAAGAAAAACAAGGTTTCGGACGTGGCAACTATTTTAAAGGAGACAAAAACCAAGGTTTCATACTTTGTAAGGCTGCCCAATGACGCCTATCCTATCTTGCTTGTTGACAAAACCATCAAGTCAAAAATAAGCTTCAACGCTGAAGATGACGCAGGGAAGGGAAGTTGAGTTGTGATTATTTAAAAACCTCATCAATCTGATCCTGCTCTATAGCGGGGAGTGGAACGGGAAGCGATCAGGCGTAAAAATTGGATTCTAGCTAGCAGTATTTGCTTGTTTGTTCCGTGGTAAATGTGAATGTGAGACATAAGAAGACAATGTCTATCATCATTACAATTTTGAACTTTAGCTGGCGTCATATATTACTTTCCCCTTTACCTTCTGAGGAGCGTTAAACGAATATAGACTTTCAGACGACGATTCTCAGTGAACGGCCACAAAGGTAAAAGACACTGAAGTCAAGGACCATCCGATAAAGTTGAAAATGCAGAATTGTAGGAGTAACTTTAATACATCTAGATCCATGTCAAACACAGGAAAAAAACTCAATAACCTTAACTCAAAAAGCCACTTGAAAGCATTGGTCAAAAAACCAGAAAATTGGGTACCATATAAGCTGAAGCTCAGAGACGTTTATTTCCTTTTTTCAAATTGATGCTTCATCGACAGAAAAGACTTTTCCCTGGCGGTGAAAAGTAAATCCATTACGAAGATCCAAGGCGAAAGCAATACTGAGAGCAAGTCAGCCATGTATCAACATCTCCATGCTGTGTATTTGGTCGGATCAACTCGGGGTGGTATTTTATGACTTGTTAGGACCGAATGAAACAATTAGTTCCCTACTGAACACAAAAAAAAGAAACGACGCGAGTAAAAATGAAATTCGAACGAAGACAAAAGTCTTAGCCAACGATAGATAATACTATTCTCTAGAAATTTTCTGATTCATATTAGAGTACGAGAGTATATCGATTCTCTGTTTCTAAGAGGTAGAGATGTTCCTTCCGATTTACGACTATACGCAGCTGAAGCTTACTTGTTCCAAAGTCTAGTTGATAGCACTGAAAATCTTTTCTTTTACTCATCACTGTTCATAATCCTGAAATCAAACTTAATTTACTTTTCCCATAAAAAGGATATCTGAGGTCTGGTGCCAAGGGCTTACTCAAATCCCCTGTCGAATGCTGCGCTTTATCAAGAAAGCATTAAGCATATATGGTCGATTATAGACTGGGTTGTACTCTTCTTAATAAACCTTTCCCTTTTCGCATGTAATACGATGAACAACTAGCCAAGAGCATTCCCCAAATTCATCTGATTAACGAAGCAAAGATTAGAAATATGAAAAAGGTGTACGGAAAAGGGGACACAATTGTACTTTTCGTAATACTCTAGCTTAACAAAAGAAAAGAAAAAAAAAACAATAAAAGAAATAATAGCATCCAGCATCCTAATGCCCGGAATTCAGCTCCTTTCCAGCCACTTTCCCCTGGGTGCGATACGCCCACCACATCATCAGTTAGCGAACTTTAAAATTCATTCAAATCCCTGTCCGGATGTGGTTCTGCTCCTCCAGACGCAACCTTAAAACATAACCCGAGGAAGAAAAAAAAAAAATGGTTTTCAAATATCACACTCGAATCGAGTCGCCCTATGGCAGAAGACTACAGAAGTCCACTGTTAAATTTATTTAGTCCACGGCGCAGACAATTTGAAATTTTAATGGAATTTGAAAAAAGTTTGCGTAAATATTTTGTGAATTTGCTTTACGCCCTCGAGGCGTCGCGGCGGTTGAGAATGGAATTCGTGTCCGTTGAACTCCTCGGAGTAAGTGAAAGGGAAAGGAAGCAAGAGTAACGTAAAGGATGAAAGTAGATGGGCATGAAAACGGGAATCAGAGTTCAGATGTTCATGGGAATGTACTATTCCAGACACTGAGGTCAAATTACTTTTAAAACACTTGTAACACGTTATGGTGCTTTGGTCTTTTCTTCCCAAGTCTTGGGTCGAAATGTGAACGGACAACTTTATTTAAATGAAATTCCCTGCAGGGATAGTCAACAAGTCATTAGAGTAGGATGTTCAATTTGTACACCTGGAATTATATATTTGTGTCTGTCTGTCATGCTTTTAGCCAGCTCAGCAATTGTTATGCGTACAGATGTGAAAGACAAATTTAGACTTTATATACTGATGACCTTTGCATATGGCATTCTATAGGGAGAAGGGATAGGGGATAGCATTCAAGAAATCAAGTTAAAGTCTGAAGATTACATATGGTTCGTGCCATCATACGAGTAATATTACTTAGACTCAACCTAGGAGAGATTTGTTACGGGTAAACAGCCACAAATAGCGTAGGATGCTAGTTCGAGTTCACTCTCAATCTGCAAATAAAAAATGAACATCAGAGTGACCGAGACAATTCGCGGCAAAATCTGAGTAAGGGAGACTTAGATCAAATTAGTCGTAAGGTTGAGTTGTTTAATTGTCGATTAGGGGCCATAAACTTATTTGGAGTAGTGTATATGCATAAGCTGACTAGCTGAAATTAAGAAGCTTCCTAGTGGAAAAGATTAAGACGAAGCGCTAATAGAAAAGATTAAGACGAAGCGACAAGCCAAGCGTTGCTGATATGTTTCAGCAACCTAGTTTGTACCATGTAGGGTGTGAACAAAATAAATTCTGAGTTTTTTTTGGAATTGGCCAACTTCTCATTACCTGCGATTAGGGTTGGCATCTTAATATTTCCCCAAGATATGCTTCGCCAGAAAAAAGTTCACCAACATACTCGTAGGTACGAATGTAAGAACATCTTCCCAAAAACTTCGAATCTTGAGACTAAGCAAAAAATTTAAATCGAAAATTAAAAAGTGTTTTTTGATTGGAAAAAAAATGCGAAAAAAATGTTGTAAATATTGCCCACGACTACATTTTAAGTGATCCATATGGAAGACTGATTTTAAGTCACTATTTCGATCATATTGGCAGGTATTTTGCTGTAACTTATCGGCGTAGACAATTGATATGACGTATCCCCATAAAAACCGCGCGATCTAGCCGTGCAATTCACTGGTCTAAAATGAGCGATAAATCGATTCGCATGCTGTACGGCATATTGCGCCGTCTTGCTAAAATCACATAAAATATCGACCACGTTTGACGCGCGCATTTTGACGGTAACGCTGGTCTCATCATCTTTGAAATAAACGGGCCAAAGATTCTGGATCATAACCATAAAACCCACTAAACAGTTAATTTTTCTGGGTGCACTGACATCTCCTGTGTTGCTTTAGGTTGCTCATCGGACCATATATTGCAGTTAAGTCTATAAACATACCCATTCAACGAAAAATAAGCTTCGTCGCTGAAGACCATTTTTCGATAAAAAAACGGATCTTCCTCTAGTTTCTCTATGACCCACTCACTAAGACCCATATACAAGCAGCTGTAATATCAATTTCTGCGAACGGCGACGAATAGACTATTCACGGTCTTTATTAACACTGGCGGATACAGTAGCAATATTTTTCTCTGAACGCTCTCTATATAAACCAGTAGGTATGATGTCGAATCTTGTAGAATTGGTCGCAGATTTGCATCATGAGGACTCTAAAAGGTCGAAGTAAGAGAAAAGCATTTTTCATAGAACTCGAGTTTTGATAATAAAATTTAATAACTTGTAAGCATTGCCTGGACGTAGATTTTTTTCTATAATAAAATGGCATTATTAAATACTTATGCTTATTTCAACACTTGTCATAAATCAGGCGTAAAATGTCAAAAAAAGAAAACTAAAAAACCAAGCAATAATAAAATTAACCTTTCAAAAATCTCGCCTAAATGTCGATAGTGAATAATTTCTTAATGGTACCTTTCTTTTATGTAATTTTTAACATTCGTAAAGCAATCGTATTTACAATTCAAATCATGTTCACCAAGGTTATTCAACCTTTTTACGAAAATTGTAGCGTATTGTAGCTTTAAGGTCGTTCATAATTTTTTTGTGTGGATAATCGTTCAATTGAGTCAACAGCTTGAAGGGTAGTGAAAAATTTGAAGAATAAAAAACAGGACGAGAATAGTAATTGTCGTTGAAGAACCTTCAACATTGATATTCCAACTTTCACAGGCATTCATTCATCGACTCGATGTAAATATTAACTGAAGACGTTTCAGGAAACGGCGCAAAGCGGTACTCTCGGGTGTCCCACTTAAAGCAGTCTCTTGCTATATCCATATTTACGTAGACTGTATGCTATTTTAAACCATTTAAATGAGTAAGCTCTTTAAACCTTGG
Organism: Merodon equestris; assembly: GCA_958301585.1. Taxonomy (NCBI): domain Eukaryota; kingdom Metazoa; phylum Arthropoda; class Insecta; order Diptera; family Syrphidae; genus Merodon; species Merodon equestris. The sequence goes on along the minus strand of OY284417.1, from coordinate 94,396,505 downwards.
GCATTACCACTTCCGAAGTTTCACATGCTCGTATGTTTTCAAAGTGATTATGACAGCTCGCGTTCGAACCGACGCGACAGTCCAAGTAAATTTGTATCATGGAACACAACATGCTACTACAACGCGCTGTTGCTGTACAACTTTACAGTCACAACCTCACAAGACGTTATCAAAAGGCAAAGTGCCTATCGTGCAGAATATCGAATGTGCAAAGCGCCATCAGACGACATCATCAAACATTTATATTACTTTTGATATAAATCATCTTGGTAATGCTAGCACTCAAGGGCGTAATGTCAGCGTTAAGTGTTGTCGCCGTGCTTCGTAGTAATGTGAATATTCATGATAATTTGCAATTATTCCAGTAAGAAATTCAATTAACGCGTCGACTTTAAATTGTCGACAAGCCACGACACTTGGATTATGCGAATTTAATGACGAACAAATCGATGGTTTTTGGAAAACAAAAATAACATGAGGGGTGAGGCGTATTTTCCTTTGAACAGGAAAATGAATAAGCCGTTACTTAATTCAGGATATACATTTCCAAGGTCCGTGACTATTTGAGCTAATTTTTGCTCCATTTTTCTTCTAAACCGACTTCGGGAGTTATCGGAGCTGTCAATCGGGCTTAATCGGGGTACGGTAACCCAGTTTTTGATACTACTTCTGACTCAAAAAGACAAGTATAATTTTTGGTTAGAATAAGACAGCGCCACAGCTCACACAGTCCGAACCGAGGTGACTTCATTGTGACCTTTTTTAATCGGTCGTTTAATTTAAAAAAATTGTGATTTTGACAAGCATCTTCGATCGCCCTCCAGACTTCTTTCATTTCAGGTAGTTAAAATCAAAAACTTATATCAACAAGCCATGGATCCCGAAAACCTTAAATCATAGTTTCCGATAAAAAGTGGCCGCTATTTAGCACGAAACGTTTTGAAAAATCGTGGAAAATGGCGAAATCGGGCCCAGTGCGTCATTTGCCCTGGCGACAATCATTTACGCTATGTCGTGTTCGAGAAATTATCAGGTTCGAGGACTTAAATTCAATTCAGGAAATCAAACCCGCATAAACTTAACAACCAATATTTCGCAAATATGACGATTATTTTTAGAAAAAAAACTTCAGGTCTTCAAGTTCATCTTGGTGCTGAACGGAGGGTGCTGGGATTGCCGGGGGGCAGCGTGGCTCAGTGCAGTGCATTGCCCATATACGAGTATATCCGAATATGTAGTAAAAGGAAATCCATTGTCATTGACAGACTTGCAGAAAATAGTGCTCCAGCACCAGGTGGAGGAATTGACACGATAGTGCATCTCATTGCCGAAATCCGGTGCATGTTTCAATCGAACCGAGCTGCACGCGTATTTTTTACCGTAGTGCTACACAACCGGATCAGTTTTCCCGGGATCCCGAATTCAGCCATAACATCAAAGAATTCTTTGCGATGAATGCTGTCATATGCGGCTTTGAAATCGATGAAGATGGTGTGTATGGATGTGAAACTCGTTGGTCTTTTCCAGGATTTGTCGAAGTGTGAAATTTTGGTTTATAGCCTTTGGTATGCTTCATCGGTCGCTGCCTTATTCTGCTCACACTCTCCATCGTACCACTGTCGGGGTTGGTAGGTAGCTTAAAGTGGTCTCGACTACTTCCTCAATGGCTGAGCGGCAATGCAGCCACACACTGTTGGCATTTGTGTTCGACATACCTTAGAATCTTTCGCTCAGTTGCTCCCTGGAGACTCTGGCAACCTACAGTGTGCTTAGGCGTTCATTGTCGGACCTCCTTATAATGGGCTGGTGCAGCTTTCTGACATTGGGCAGTCGAGCTCTGAATCCTGCTGCTACGAGGATGTTTGGCGAGTGTCTTGCGTCAATGAGCACATGGTCGATTTGGTTGGCAATTCGGAGATCGCCAGATTGTTGTGTGGATTCGCTTACGAGGGAATCTTATGCTACTTATCATCGCATTATGAGCTGTTGCAAAGTCCGTGAGTCGGAAGCCTTTATCTGTGGTTGTATTCTGTAGGCTGTGCTTTCCGATCACTCTGCCAAGGGTGTTCTCCTTACCGGTTTTAGCATTAAAGTCCCCGAGTACGATTTTAACAACGTACTCCGGACAAGTTCCGTAGGCGTTGTCCACAAGGTCATAGAGTCTAGAGGGGGTTTAGGCCTCTTCGGAAGGGGCATGTGCGCATATGAGGCTGATGTTATAAAATCTGCGTTTGATACGGATTACAGCCGGGCGATCACTTATACGTTTATAGTCGATGACCTTGGACCTTAACCGCTTTCCCACGACAAATCCGCATCCCAATATGTGCAATCTTTTGTGACAGCTGTAATAAAAGTCGCAGTTTTTTTTCCCCATCATATCGTTTCCTATCCAGCGTATTTCTAGGACTGCAGTAATATCCGTCTTATATTGCGAGAGAATTCTTTCCAGTTTATAAGCAGCTCCAGGGGGTGTACAGAGTTCTGACATTCCAGGTGCATACTCGCACCTGGTGCTTAATTTTGGCCAAAAGTTATTTTTAAAAACCGCACTGTTTGAGCTACACAGCACTCACTTTGAAAATTAGTTTTCAATATTTCTCAACGTTGTTCAAGCATAAGGGGTTTCATTTCGTTCCGCGGAGGTATGATATTGACTGTCTGTCAAAATTTCGAGCGGGAAGCAGCTATCAGTGCCAAAATAACCTATGATTTAAAAAAAAAAATCACTAAATGGCCCACCCTTTAACAATAATAACGGAAATAAATACTCGACTGAAGGAAGGACCTGCCTCAGCGTCACATGTCACACACGCGAATCGATGGATAAATTGAGAAATTAATTCGGGAAACAATTTATCCCTCGTTTTAGATTGGTGAATTGATCAGCTAGAGCATACGAAGTGATGACTTTAGAATATTTTTTATGGGAATTCGTCAAATAACTTGTCACATAATCGTAATCAATATTTTTTCAAAATAATGCACAAAAAATTAAATGGCAGACATTTGCCTATCAACCCAAGTAAAAATTGTGTCCATTTTGGTAATATTTCTGTAGATTTTTGACAACTAAAAACCAGAAGCTTAAAAAAATCACATTACATTTCACCCCATCCTTCTGAGTGTATGATAAAACTTCTTGTAGCATACTTGTCTGGAAAATTTCTCGGAATGCCCCTCAAAGTTGGCAATAAACAGTAGGTCCCTTAAGCCTATGGAAAATAATGAATAACACATGCCATACTTATGCATATGATTGAGAGAAGTTTCGATTCTCACCGGCTGTAACGCTATCTGTGTCATATATATGAAAAAACACTGGTAAAATCCGTCATAGGAACAACACTGTCAAGGATGAAGCCGACAACATATATGATTGAACTTGTCGCCCGAGAAGTTCAAGGCTGGCAGAATGTTGTTATCGAATCCTATATATCGTCGAGCAAGGTATCACGATTCGCATTAGTCATTGACTTGTCAATTTGATCAATTTGCTCATTTGCCGCCTGTTTCGTATAAATAATACATCAAAATGAACCTTTTACCTCAATTTCTGTTAAACCAGCAAGGCCCTTCCTCTAAAGTAAAATCCTTTTTAAGTACATAAGCAAAAAGTCAAAAAATCACTTTCCCAACACCATCCGATGTTGTGTTTCATAAACGGGAGTGAAAAAGCATTACTTTGGAACAAAGTCATGCAAAAATCCTTTGTACATCACCAGATTGCGTTGATAGCAACTTTCTCGTATTTGCATATGCTGCGAGAGCATATTTTTTATAAAATGAAACAGCCACTCACATCCCTGCCAGCACAATCGTTTAACCCTAAACTCTATCAAGTGTTTCAAGCACTCACCATTATAGTCTGCTTTCAGAAATCAACAATCGAGGCAGATAGAAAGAAATAAAAGGAATTTCATAAGCTCACCGAAACGCAACTGGCGAATGGATTAATACTTTTTTTGGCACTCGAATTCTCTGAATCGGTAAAAAGGACGAAATCACATCATCCAATCCCACGTCCATCAAATTTAAATGGATTCGCAGTGTTTTTGAACTTCCTACGAAATCTACTTATTGACAAAAGAGCTCAATTGCGTCGCATCTGTGAAGCCTCCATCACATCAACTCTGGCTATGATTTAAATCCGTAAGTAATATATCGCACGGGAGAAGAATACCATAATACCGTGCAGTACTGGAGAATTAGGGGACAGGAGCCCACGCAAGTACCATGGGTTACTGAATGGGTTCCATGGCTTACGTTGAACCCGTCCCGGTTGTGGATGTGATTTTCCATTTTATGATTTTGTTATGAACATCAAAAGTATCGATTACTCTTTTTTCACACCATCGATACGTGTATTTCCACTTCAAAGGTTTTTACGTTCCGCATCAGTTGCTCCTGGATGAGAAGCGGCGACGACGATGAGGATTTGTTTTCATTCGCCTGGGGCGCCATGGATGGCTGTTGCTGTTGTTTTGAATTTCGATGTTAGCATGTCGAAAGTTCGAGTTCAAGGGGGAACGATTTCGGTGTCTTTATGTAAATTTGTCTGGATTTCTTGACGTAGCATATTTCCTACTGGTGCTGGGAGAGTTTATATTTTTGGGACCCGACCCGTGTTTATCGACAATAGATAAAACTCTTTGTGAATTTTGTATACAGCTAAAGCTACAGCTGTTAATGTGCGTTATAACACAGCACCATCCGATATGGTCTGATTGAGTAATTGTATGTTCAGTTTCGGATACACGTCTATGGCGTGGCACTAAGCACGTTCGTGTTTACTCACCCGTCAGCCGGCTTACTGCATCACTTCCCGCCATGTCATACTGTCTGCTCACTTAACACAGTCTTATCACATATCAGCTTGCTCAACACCTGTTAGCTGCTTACTGAATTTTAATCACCATCTTAACGCCAAGTGCCTCGTTTTTCCACCGCGTACTATTCAATGTCACCTCACGATTCATAACACCCTAATCATACTACAAACCATATGACAGGTAGTCGTCTTGAGAGTAAGCTCATCAGTTTGATTTGTATACTCATAGCAGGCTAATAGAGCATTTGTTTGGAAGCCAGTTGTAACTAGTGAATGATGATGATTGGGTAGTATAGGTCCCTAAATGGAATCACTGTTAACCGCTAACTACCTTAGGGTACCTAAGCAAGTAATTATGTCTGATGCGGAACTCATTTGCTTTTTATCCACTGTACTCAAACAAGTTGTAAGTTCGGTAAGAAGAGTGAAAAATTTGGTTCTTTGGTTGCGGCGGGTGACATTATCGTAATTAGAATCGAACTCTTATTATGAATCAATTAGAGTGTTAATAAACAGGTTTGGTTCCACTTTAGTTATAATAAAATAGCGCTGGGGCGTTATCGTGCGCGTGGACCGACTTTCCTTCCACTTGGTGTAAACATCCATTCAGAAAATCGACTTCCTTTGGATGTGCTGATTCTCTGGTCATGGGTTGATATGAACCGTAAAAACCTTGGATGAGTTATTTCGCGCGGCAGACGTCTCACTGATACCAAGCACGTAGAGATGTAATGGCCCTTCATGACGCCCGCAAGGCTTCTGCAATAATTTACGCGCTTAGTCATCCTGCATCCTGGATATTCCCCCCATCTACGACTGTGTGCATTAAAGACGCAATCGTTGATGTCAGATTTGATAGTGGGAGCAGGTAGGCTTAGGCGAACTCTACCGAGTTCATCGGAGATCTCATTTCCTGGGATCCCAGAGTGACCTGAGACCCATACAAGCCGTAGTGAATTTAATCTTCCGACTTTATTCAAAAAGGTCTTGGGTTTATGCAGAGAGGGTTAGACACAGATTTTTGTCCAGCTCGCCTGTTACTGCAGACGCATATGCTTTTTCCCTTCCCTTTGTGCTTCACAACATAGTGCATGGCCATTAGGGTTGCATGTCACATATCTCTGATTGAAGGGCAGACGCATATTTTCCTAACGAGAAGCGCAGTTGAATGCTTTCGCCAGCTGCAACTTTTCCAGCGCCGGACCCCTGCCCAGTCCTGGAACCATCTGTAAAAATGCGAAGAGAGTTCATTCCAGGTTCAGTACGTGGCAGAGCCAGTCCTGACACTATGGAAATTTGACTGTTAAATTATAGCGGAATAGGATGGTAGGTGTCATTGCGTCGGAAGTCATATTCATGTGACAGGGGTCGTAGGATATTTCCCGCGCCAGTACACTGTCACTCCAAGGCGAGTTGTACCAAAAACCATATCTCTTGAGGCGAGATATGGCTTTCAGTGCACACCTTCTGATATATATGTCAAGGGGTGGAAGATTCATCATAGCATCTAGAGCAGCTCCCGGTGTGCTGGGGAAAGCCCCGGTTCAGCTGAGACAGACCGCTTTTTGGAGTTTTGTGAAAGAGGCCGCGACGTGTTTGCGTGTTAGCCTGTTCCACCCGACAGCCGATGCATTTGAAATTGTCGGTCTTATCATTGCCCTGTCAATCGAGAGGATTATTTTCAGCTATAAGTCCCATGTTTTGCCAAAAGCACCTTTGAATTGCCAAAAAGCTGACAGCGCTTTTAGGATTTTTGACTCAACGTGCTTTGGTCAAAGAAGCTTGCTATGTAAGATGATTCCCAGGTACTTAGCTTCCTTGGATATTCGGATGGGAATGCCTTTTAGCACCAGCTGAGTAATGTCAGTATTTTTCCTCCTTCTCGTGAAGACAGGCCGATAACCTATTACTCGTGCACCAATCCTCGATCATATTTAGCTTCGCCTGTACGTTGAGACAGACAGTCGTTAAACATGAGTCGGCAAAGAGAACAGCAATATCATCCGCATAGGCAGAGAGTTGATGCCAGGAATATGCCAACATACTACATCACACCCTGAGTACTTCAACCACTCTCCCTGGGGAACTGTCGTTAGTATTACTTTGCGGGGCTGGTTAGCAACTTATGGTATATGTTTTGTATCTGTGGTTTCAGCTCTTCTTAATCTTTTGAGTCTTCTTAGCTCGTTCTGCACGCTTTTTATGAAGGTGCAGATCTCAGGGCAGTAATTTCCTGAGCTTTTTATGTGACTCCGGGGTCGGCAGGTTCATTCTTGCGTCTGCAAAGCGTCTGCAGTGGAATATTGCGTGCTCTCCGTCTTCCTCTTCTCTGCACTTTCAGGGCAGAAACGCGAGTTATCGTGTCCTAATATTTTCAATAGCCGCCGTGACTTGACAGGAATTACGTAATGTGGTGGATCGTGGCGATGAGTTGTATTTTGCATCTTATCCCACCTGGCATGCCACAATGCAACAGATGTTGCCTTTTCTTCTGCTTTTAACCAGCGGATAACGCTGGTTGACGGCCCGGTGAGGATGTCAATTGGGACCATGCCCGCTATAGAACAGGCTGCTTCATCCGAGATTGTTCGAAAACCGCAGACGGAGTTGCTTAAAGCATCTTGCTTTGCTTTCTTTAATGTTTTTTTCAAGTTTACGTCTCGTTAACCTGAAGGGATCTAATCGTTCTTGGAACTCTCCTAGACATCACTGCATTGCACTATGTCGGAATTATTTGAATCAGTTGCTGCGAAAGATTCTCCACTGGTTCGTTGCTGGATAAGAAGTTGACATTTAATATTTCCTCGAAAGCCTCTTTGTCCAAAGATGCGTCTTTCCATTTCGGCTCTGTTAACTTGGGGCGATCATAATGGTGAAATCCTCCAAGCAGTGTACCATGAACCATGAATTTGATAACCCTGTGTAACTGAATGTGTTGATTCTTTTCTAAGCTTTTAGACTTGAGGCCGGAAGTTTTGTAACTTTTTAGTGGCCAATAAAACTTCTGTAGCACCGGTGTTTCAGATTCTCGATTGTCTAGACTCTGGGACAGTATTTAACCAAAGTAATATACAATAGTGAGGATGTTTACGAGTTTAGCTGAATATATGTAACTTCCGACCTCAAACGAGCCTGTGGTATTCGAAACCACCAAAAATAATTCAAATATCACCCAGCATTAAGGTCTAAAAGTTGATATTTCCACTAAACTCTTTGTTTGACGGGGACACTTTATTACCTTATAGTGATGCGTGTCAATACTGATGGCAATGCATAGCTGGTCCGCTTCCTATTTTGACGACTATGCCTATTTTTGCTGCTTTTCCTTCTTTTTCTTCTCCGGTGGCGCTGCAGTCCAGCGGTGTACCTGGGCCTCGACCAACAAGTGTCTTCAGCCAGCATGATCTTTAGCTAGCTGTTTCCAATGCCGCCGATGTCACTGTAGAGGCCGTACAGTTCTTCGTTCATCTCCTCCAAACTCCGTTTATATAAACGGGATCGTGGATTAAACGTACAATTTTCCCCTCGAAACGACCAAGGGCCTCCTAATCCGCTTTCGTTAAGGTCCAGACCTCTGCGGCATAGAGGATGACCGGGATGATTAAGGCTTTGTATAGCGCAGCCTTTGTCTGTCGAGAGAGGGCTCTACTTCTCGATTTCCTCTTTAGCCCAAAGAAGCAGCGGTTGGCAATAGTAGATCTGCGGTTTACCTCAGCGCTGGAGTTGTTGTCGCTGGTCATAAGTGAACCAAATTAGGGGAAGCACTTGACCACTTCGAATTATTATAGCTGCGAAGAGTGACGTTTGGGCCAAGACGTGGGTGTTGCGTCTTTTTTTGATGACAGCATATATTTGAACTTACCCTCAGTGACCTTGAAACCCATCTTAGCCTCTTATGAAAGTCTCATTGACGTCTCGCGTTGGCCAATTACATAAGTAATTGCGTTGGCCAGTGACTTTTGGACGATCTTTTCAAGGACGATGTTGAAAAAGGTGCATGACATTATGTCGCCTTGTCTAAATCCTTTTGTAACATCAAAAGTCTCGTATAGTTTGTTACCGAACTTAACGGAGCAGCTAGAGTTATCCATTGTCATCCTGAGCAGCCGGATGAGTTTGGCGGGGATATTAAAACTGGAAATGGCTCATCCCTATGCACGGCTTTAAAATCGACGAAAAGATGAGGGGTTTGGATTAGGAATTCTTGGATCTTCTCAAAGATGTGCTGCAGTGTGAATATTTGGTCTATTGTGGATTTACCTGAGCTGCACTGAAAAGTGCTGATCAGGTTATCCACAAAAGGTTTCAGGCGTTCACACAATATGGCAGAGGAGATCTTTAATGCGATATTAGGAAGACTAATTCCCCTGTAGTTGTCGCAACTGCGAGTATGGGCATCTCCTGTCTTGTGGACTGGGCAAGCGATTCTGAGATTCCATTCGTCGGGCATGCTTTTCTCCGACCATATGTTACAAATAAGTTGGTGAATGCACTTTACCAGCTACAGCCGCCTTAACAGCTCTATTGGCCTTAAATAACTTCACAGACACGCCGTCCACAACCGCGACTTTATTAGATTTAAGTATCGATATTGCTATCTTTACTTTGTCTATGATGGGTGGACGGAATTGCTTTAAATCGTCGTCTGTTGCGAATGGATCATTCTACCTGACTAAGGTATCGTATCTACCATCGCCGTTATACAGTCTGCAGAAGTAGTCTTCGATTGTAATTCTATTACTAGTTCCCCATTTTCATCCCTGCAGGCTTTTTTTCTGGCTTTGTGCATCCGGCATATTCGTTGCGATACGTTGCATGTTTCTGCGATAGCATATCTTCATCTCCTCGATCTCACGCTTTCCGTGCTCTCTTTTGCGTGTATTTCTCCCTTCTTCTTTGCTCGTAGATCTCGCAACCAGATCTCATCTGACTTTGTAACATGGTCTTGTAAGCCTGTTGTTTTGCTGCATGGGATTGTTCAAATTGTACATCAAGCTAGAGGTTTTTAGCTGGCATCCTGAAACCCAGCACATGAGACGCAGCTTCTCTGATGGCGTTCTGGCAATGCTCCCACAGCTGGTTTGTGGATTATGCCGCTGTCATAAGAGTTTGAGAGAAATTAAGGGAGACGTGGTCGGCAATGATCTTAGCGGTCTCGTGGGATTTTACCTTCCCGTCGTCAAATTTACGTTGTCCTGCTCGACTCCTCTCATCTTCGATATCCTCATTCGTGCCTTGGCTACAACAAGGTATTGTCTCTTCAGAAGATTCATATGTCTAGGATGCTCGAGATGTGTCTGGCGTCAATTGCGATGTGATCAATCTGGATGGTGGGTGATTGATCAAGCGACCGCCAGGTGCCTTCGGGATGATGTGGAAATCATATGCTTGCTACAAGGAGATTACGCTCCGCTAGAAAGTCAATTAGCCTGAGTCCGTTGCCGGATGACGGCTATGTTTTCCTATGATCGACTTAAATATGTTCTGTTTGCCAGTTTTGGAAATGGGCGTATGTTTGGTCTGATCGATCATCTTTTTCTTCGGTAGGGGCATGAACTCGGCTTACATTCCCGAGGTTGCCTTTGATGCGGATTGGTATGAGGCGTTCGCCTATATGTCGAAAGCAAATCCGAACCGAATAAACGCTGTTTATTTTTCTTCTAGCAGTTAGCGTAATCACCGTATTCGTTTGGTCCATCCCATCGCACTTCTTGGAATGCGGCTGTAGCAGTTGGAGGTTCTTTCCAATTGATTGCCTGCTCTGTTAAGCTCACATTCTAGTTGCAGTCTCGCAGGTTGTTTTTTCATTTATATGCGTCGTCAAATTTGTATCAGTCCGTATCCGTGGCTTGTTGTTCTGTAACAAATTAATTTTTTTCGTGATAGTGATGTTACCTCTAAGCACAACCCAAAACCTAAAGAACCAGGTTCCTCTCTTCCCAGGAACAAGGGGTCAGGTTATTGCACACATTGGTTCACTACCCGATGGACGCCATGACAACTATCCAGGAGAGAGCACGTGAAAGCTGTGTGTTAACTTGGATTGAGCAGACTTAGTGACTGAAGCTAGTGTTTGTTGTTCATGTTAAACACAACAACTTCTTTGCTCTGTTTGCACCCTCTTTCCAGTTGCTTTTCCTTAGTGGTCGCAAATGTTGCAAACGAACTTCTTCAGAATTGATAAGAGTGAATCTTCACATCGAACATGATATGGAGCAGGTGCAAAAAATGTTAAAATGTTACATATACGCCCTGTAGTGCTATGGTTGATCCCATTTCTCGGCTCGACGGCTATTTTTTGACTGGATTTTGATGGAAGCAGTTGACGCGACTTCAGATCTTACCTATTAAGTCAAATCTTGGGTGGTTCTTTCATGGTAACTTAGCTGTCCGAACTCGCAATGGAGCAGGTACAAACAATTTTAAAATGTTACGTATACGCCTCGTAGTGCTTACGGTCTATTCCATTTCTCGGCTTCCACAGCTACTTTCTCGACTGGAATTTGATGCAGGCAGTTGACGCGACTTCAGATCTACACTATTAAATCAAATCTTGGGTGGTTCTTTCATGGTAACTTAGCTGCCCGAAGTCGCAATGGAGCAAGTACAAAAAAAATTAAAATGTTACGTATACGCCCTGTAGTGCTTATGGTTGATCCCATTTCTCGGCTTCCACAGCTACTTTCTCGACTGGAATTTGATGCAAGCAGTTGACGCGACTTCAGATCTTACCTATTAAATCAAATCTTGGGTGGTTCTTTCATGGTAACTTAGCTGCCCGAGGTCGTAATGGAGCAGGTACAAAATGTTTTAAAATGTTATTTTCTTTTGCTTTTATTCACTGTCAATCTTAGGATTTCTCTAGGGTGTCCCTGATGACACGTTGACAATATGAGAATTTTTGTTCTATGGTAAGTTCCAATATTGGAGAAAAAGTCTACCTCAATATTTGCGGATCACTTAACTAGATACTTTGCCAAGCTGGGCTTTAGCGAAATTTGATCCCGATGAAGCACAATGTGTTTTTAAACGTAATTGTAAGCTTGGGTGAGCTAGGACTATTGACATCGTAGAAGACTGTGAGTGCTTACATTACAGAAGGGCTCAGAAGCGCCTTGGCAAGCATTGATTCAACATTAAGAATTAGCATTAAGCTGAAAGGCAATATTCGGAGTAGCATAATATGCGCAAGACACCGTAAACTACGTGCTAAGTTGGCGCTCTCTCCCCACGAAAGCTGTTGATTAAGTTTTTTAACAGTCTTTACATAGTCAAATCTCACGAACGTCGGTATTAGAAAGCGGGAACAATAAGAGCCCCAGCATAGATACTTGAGGAACTCCCGCTTTATTCTGAGAGCAAAGGATGAAAAACAAAAAAATGTTTGTAATGTTTGGGTTTTTTTTAGAAGGATTTCATGAGGGACAGTATTAATTGCTTTGGAAAAGTCTAGTAGTATCTAGGATAACACGTGGTTATTAAATTTTTGCCCAGGAAGTCGCTCCTGAAAGCCATCGATCGTTAATGGAAATTTAGCAAAATTTGCTGTACCTTACAACAGTTGTGAAAGATGGTTTCATCGTTCCAAAAATAGTGATTTAGGCTACAAAGACCGTGGATGGCTAAAGAAAAACTCAGGATTGTGAGCATTATCAGATCAAGACCGGGCTCGAGTCCGAAAACAGCTCGCAGAATCATTGAAAGTTTGGAAAAGTTGTACAACGTCTTCTAAAAGTTCAAAAGCCCTCGGAAAAACTCAAAAAGAATTGTTTTATACTATCTCTAAGAATTTCAGAATTATTACTGACCTCACCCTTACTCTCACGATGATTTTTGAAAGTATCAGCAAATTAGCCACTCACTGTTGCCGGCCATTTTTGATTTGATGTGGGCACTTTTTAACAACAAACTTTCAGTTAGTGAGCATACTGAGCAACATATGCAATAGTGTCTTGTTTGTGTCCAGTCGGCTCAACCTATAAAAGAGCCCTTATTGTATCAAAGACCTTTTCCAAACTGATCAGTAGGACACCAACGCACTGTTTCTCGCTTTTTTTCCATTGCATTTATGACACCAATTCAGACGCCGTATGCACTGTGTCATGTCCCGCATTGAAACCGAATTGGTTATCTGGAACTATGTCATCTTTTGTCGACTTTTGCGGATACCTGACTCATATTCAGGAGGAAGCCTATCGACCGGAGATTTGCCAAATTGTATGTGTTTTCCCCCATTTTGGGAATTGATTGTACTACAGCTCTGGGTAATATGAACTATTCCGGGCATTGTTGAACAAAATGGTATACATTTCAACCACTACTGGGGGTGAGTGACGAAGAACAATGTTCGAAACGTATGTAAGATGAGACCCTGCATTAGCCATGGCGTTGAATAGCAATGTCACCCATTGTTATGCAGAGGTAGTTCCACTATTTCCCCCGAGCCAGAAAAATGGAAATTAAGCTCATTAAAAATATCAAAAATTCCTAATTTTTTTTACACACAGTCAGCAAACGTATAGCGCTGTACGAGATCTACTTAATTTAATTTACGTCTCAACCGGTCCTTATTAGCAAAATGCAGTTCAGATTGTGTTAACTCAACAGAAGACATCGCATCTAACCCCCCATTTTAGAAGAGCCTTTATAAGTATAATTTCTTTGACATCAAATTTGAATTTATTGAGTCTTCATTATCCTATAAAAGTAACTTTTAAGTAAGAGTTCGCAATTTTGTGCAGTACGATCCAGTCGGGGTTAAAAATCGGTGTCCCTTATTGTATCAAATTCTGACACCAAATTAGTAAACCTACATGAAGAATGAATACCAAAATCTCCTTAGGCACTCCCGAAATCCCTAACCACCGTAACCGTCTAATTGGTCCTGTTACGCATCCTCTTGCTTTGCAGCAGAATGTGAAACTCACTTAGCCGGAGAGACGCAACAACATAGGCAAAGGTGAATCCTTCAATGTTTCAAAAGTGCTAACGAGTACTCATCATGATCAAGTTTGGCTGAAGGCATCATCTGATTACAGCCTTAATGAACAGCAGATACCGAAATCCGAAATAGGTGGTGGATTTTAGGGAAAATTAATACATCTAGCATGTACTGGTGTATGTAATCATAGTGATAGATTGCGTTTACTGTTAAGAGGTGTTTATTGACGGATAATTGAGGATTTTGATTAAAGTGCTATTTCCATCTGGAATGATACCTATGAAGTCATTCTTGGTAACAATTCCATCAGCAATCCACCAACGTTCCTATAAGCCAGAAGCTTATGATAATGTTCCCCACCGAGTCCAACATTCAAAAAGATCCAATATTACGATTTCCAACTCAATTCAAGTATTAATTTTTTGAGCTACAAAGCAATAAATCACACGCCCGCCTCCCGCTAAAAGTGAAATATTAAGAACCCACGTTCAAGGGTGTTTTCATGAACAAAGAAGAAAATCAATCGCGTCTCCAAACTTTCTCGGATTACTTGAAACTCAAGCTATTCCACTCAAGATCTACGACATGCCAAATAGTACACCCTCTCTTGCCACCCACTCGTTTTCATCGCAACACCTCGACACAGCTGGGATTCATTTATTAATAGATGCTCGTGCTACATCCACAAGTCTCTTCCCTTTAACGTTCATTCATTCAGTGTTCCTTTCGGTCAAGGCCGGCGAATGGGTGAATGTAAGCGAATCGTGAGGAATTAAAGAGATTATGCGTTTAATGCACAAGTTGTATAAACGGAACTTATGGAGTAGGTCGTAAAAAGTTACTATTGACTGCAGACCGACTTACGTGGATGGGGATTAGCTTCGGAGCTTGTCGACGAGTTGTATGAAAGTTTTAAGTGGCCAACAACTGAACGATAGCCCCCCGGTGGGGCTTAATAGCATTTTATCTCATTTTATTTGTGGTGTGTGTGTGAGTACCAGGGGATGTTAACTTTAATTGATATTGATTCTGGTACTGCTCAAGAGGTTTGCCTGTACGAGTAATTTTGAAGCAGTCGACAACAGTTGAATGAGACATGTGGGGTTTCGTATATATAAACTTTCGGGCTGTTTGAATTATGTGTGTAATAAAAAGCACAGGTAATACCTGCGCTCGGTCTCTGCTCGGGCGCCATTTAGTGTTAATTTGTTGAATTCCCAAAAGTAAATAAATTTATCACAGTTTGACCTTACATGTTTGCATATCGTGGTTTTTGAAAATGAAACAAAAATATTAGAAATTTTGCTGTGATTTTACTGTGAAAAAAATTAGTGCCGTGGGAAATTTTGTCAAAAAGCACATTTTGTCGCTCGCATGCCTTGTGATAGAAAGGTCTGGCTGTCACTAACAAGGTAGATTCAAGAAAAGCCAAGCAAGGCTATGAAGGAACTTGGTTTGACTTAGACATTTACGATATAATTTTTTTGGAACAATTAAGAGAACACTGAATTCGAATAGAGCTTGTGGCACATACTATTCTCTTGTGAATTGAGTATTAAAAATATGAGTCAACATTGATGTTGCGATGTTCTGTTGAAGGGCAATTAGATCGAAACAGTTTTGAAATCAGTGTGAACCCGCGATGTGCGATCTATAAAGGATGGAGAAGATAAAAGTTTGTAAAGCTGAGAGATAATGCTATATGTGTGGTGATCCAGCTCTTTAAAAAAAACCTTGAATTGTGTCCTACGATATGCCAAGGACTAATCACACACTTTTTTTGATGACCCGTCATAAAATTGCGAGATACTAGTTAGGAAGTTTTGATGCACTCCTAGTGCAACTGCAGTACTCTCTCAGCCGGATTAAATTTATGATATAATGAATTTGCTATACCCAAACTCAAAGCAACTTAAGTATGTTTTCATAATTAATATCTAAAACCCCGATTTCACTATTTGCTTTCAGGCAGTTTAGTAAACAGTCCAGAAGCAGTAACAGAAAAAAATATGCAAGTTGTGGCGGGACATTTGAGCAAGATTTTGCTCGTTTACTTTTAGTTGGTAGCTAGAAGAGATTTTGCTTAACAAATATCCTGATCTTTCAGAAAATATTTTCAAAACTTTGTTGCAATATAAATGCTTTAAAAGTATAATTTCAAGGTTCCTAAAAAGTATTAAACTATCAGACATACGATTTTTATTACAAATAAGCCGGATAACATGTTTCTGTAACACACGAGGAGGATACATTTTATTGGAGTGAGTGCCACCCCAGGAAGCTATGCCAGACTCAAGTATGAATTAAACTAAACCATGATAAATACACTTAAGGGGTCCATTGAAAAATAACAATTTAAAAATAAGCTTGCCTAATTGCAGCCATGAGATATGTCTTCAGTGTATTTATAACATCAGACAAGTTCATCTCTAAGTCCAAAAGGACACCAAGATAATTCAATTGTTTGATGTTCTCAATACAAAAATATAGGCAGAACAAGGGCGGTCCTCAAAATATGTTTGTGAGCTGCATTCTGAGTTACAAGTAGCCTTACTATGCTTGAATTTTTTGCAGTTAACCCAATGAAAAATAATTTATCTACCACTAAGATTAAAAAACCTTACTTTAGTTTTGTCACTGATGACCATCTTGTCCATTTTAAACCAACGACAACGACCAACAACAACGAGCAGACTTCGAGGTCATGATTAATATTGGTAGAAAGATTTTAGGCAGAATCAGCAGTACAAGCCATATCGTATGTAAATGCTGTAACTCAGAAAGGTGAGTTAATAGATATTGGGAAGAGTAAAGGATCAAGAACGGAACCCTGTGGAACGCCTATGGTTTAACTCACCTTCCATTTTGACTCTTTGAAGTCTGTTTGATAAATAAGACTTAAACTAATTATGAACATTACCCGTAAGTCCATACTGGGTTTGGTTGGCATGTGTCATTATACATTTCAAACCGTTTATTCACTGTCGATAATAAGCCATCTCTGAGATGTTTTTTAGAGCTTTCTAAGTATGGATATATAAGCTCTCACAATTCTTTAACAGATCGAAAATAACGCGAAAACGTTTAATGAATTTCTCACTTTTCTAAGTCATTCTTAAGCGTCCTCAAGGGCCGCATTAGTGACTTCACACGATAAGTTGTAATATTCTGTGATGTCAATTCATCAATTCGATGTCTTACTACGTAAATAAATAAAACATCATTTAGAGCTCCCAAAACACGAGAGAAATAGTGGAATAATGTCCTGGTTCTTCTTGCAATCATGCTGATCCAACCGTTCTACACTGCGTTATTGAACGATGTCAACTGATTTTTTTGTGCTACAGACTCCGACAACGTTTGACAGTTGCAGTAATGAAAAATGTCAACATAAGAACGACTACTTACAGTCAGACTGCAGTACTATCATCAGAGTTTGTATTTTGCAGCAAAGGAAAAATATTATTCCTTTATTTAAAAATGTTTTTTTCTTATTTTAAAATGACACCCTTTATTGGATGAGACTTTATCACCCTTTATTGGACTTTCACCATTTGTTCCTTTTTTCTATTAGGGTAACGGGGCTGATGAACACATTTCAAGTTGCCCTAGGCAGTCACTCCTATGTGCATATTCAAAGTGAGTTTTTCCGCTAAATCCAACGAATCATTGCTAGACCAATAAGTGACGTTTCGAGATGGTGTTGCCCACGTATCGTCCCCCAAAACTGTATAGAATAACTAACACCTACCTAACTTGAATACTATAGAGACAACACGTATGTATTATTTAATATAGAGTTGCGTGTTCTTAGATTGCGTTCCCATTCTTTATTGGATTCGTTAAATTTTTATTTTTTTTTGCTGATATCATACCTGTACATGATATCGTTGAAGGGAGATTATGACGCACTCTACAGTTCCAAGAAATAATTATATTAAATAATAATCCCAGCAAATCTGCTCGTGAATGCTTGTCATGGTTGCAATCAAGCGTGTTAAGAGCTACTCAACAAATTATCCACTCCTCCTTAAGGAAGAAAATCCTTTTCGCATGTCTGACTCTCGTCTTCTTTAACTCAGCAACATCACCAACAATATGAGCAAGGGGAGCTTGATCTGATCATCTGATGCCGAAACACTTCGTTATCTCTCCTTGCCTTCACCCCACTTAATCCGTCCTTAACGCAAACACTTTCGCTTTAACCAGTTAACAAACGTAGTGCTTTAATCTCCAAAAATTTGCTTTAAAAAACTTGGAAAGATTCAAGAATGTTAGTTAATTGTAATTTTTCCCAAGCTTTTAACACGCGAATGATTTTAAATGATACTCTCCAAAATCTTCAGTTACACTATTCGTTTCATGTCTGTGCACCAAGAAACCAACAGTGGCAGGCCTATATTATATCTCCTCGGTATTCGGGCTTTCTAATTACCCGAAGTCTTACACATCTTTTTCTTCTTCTTCTTCATGACGCTACAGTCCGGTGTGGGCTTGGACCTCAACCCCAGGCAGCACGGTCTCTTGCTAGCGTACTCCAGTTACTCACATCAAGTTGGTTGGGGTGCCTTTCCACTTGTGTGCGTCATTTGAGTTGAGGGCGTCCTTTGTTGCGTTGTTCCAATGGCTCGGATTCAAAAACCCTTCGGGCCGGAACTGTGTTGTCAATAGACGCTTAATCTTAGGGGGTGGTCGTAGTGCAATGGTAATCATCACCGATTATTGAGTCGAAAGTCTGTAGTTCAAGTCCGTCAATAGTCAAGAACAATTCCTATACGGAAAAACTGTGCAACAACATCAATTGTGAATGAGAGACGAAATTACTGAGAACTATAACCAACACTATAAATTCAGTCGAATCAAAAACATCCTATCAAGGACAACCAGCTTCGGAGAGTAGTGAATCACACAAACCATCTGCACCCCTTCCAGGTTATGTGACAAACACCATGAACCTGCACGAATCATAAAAAAGAAAAAAACAGGCTGTACTGCCTTGACGCATAACTTTTTTCTCTACCAAGAGCTTTCTCATCCGCTTTCAATAGCGTCCATGTCTCTGCACCATAAAGCAGGACTGGGATGTTTAGAGAATTATATAAAGGATGGCTCTATTACTCAATTGCCTCTTGAGCACATAAAATCATTGATTGGAAAGTTATTCTGCGTTATTCTGCGCTTAATCTCGGTTCTGATGTTGCTCGCACTAGTTATTGCGGATCCGAGCTAAACGAAGTCTTTGACCACCTCGAAGTTCTTGCTGCTCATTGTGACGCTCTGCCCTAGACGCCGATGTTGTGCGTCCTTGCTTGATGACAGCATATACTTCGTTTTACCCTCATTGACCGTCATATCCATTTTAGCTTCTTCCGCTTCAATGCAAGCAAACGTCTCATTGACGGCTCGCTGTCAATTACGTCAATATCATCCGAATAAGCTAGTAGTTGAATGGACTTTTGAAAGGTAGTACCCCGGGTGCTGACTTGTGAGCTTCGCACAATCTTCTCATGTGTGATGTTAAAAAAGCCACATGAAAGCGTGTCGCCTTGCCTAAAAACTTTTTTTACACTGAAGGTCTCGATAACTCCGATACCGACCTTGATGGAGCAACGAGAGTTTTCCATCCTACACAATCTGAGGAGTTTGGTAGGTGTATCAAAACTAGACATGGCCTGCATAGCTCGTCTCTATGCACGCTATCATATGCGGCTTTGAAATCGACAAATAGGTGGTGAGTGTCGATCTGCATTTCTTGAGTCTTTTCCAGGATCTGCCGCAGTGTGTATATTGATATATTGTGGACTTCACTGGCCTGAAGCCACACTGATAAGGACCTTTCAGGTTGTTGACGAACGGAGAAGATTTTATATGCGAAGTTAAGGAGACTAATCCCTCTGTAATTGGCGCAGTCAATCGAGTCTCCTTTCTTATGGATAGAGCAAACGACACTGAGATTACCCTCGTCGGGCATGGTTTCCTCCCATCATATATTACAGATGGGCCATCCGCCTAATCAGATCATCTCCAGCTGCTACAGTCCGTCCGCTCCAGCAGCTTTGTTTGACTATAGCCTATACAGGGTGTCCCACGAGCAGTGTGCCAAAAAGCTAGAGCGTGTAGGTCTGGTCAAGACAAGAAAAAAATCGTATGGGAGGGGGAGGGGGGTCTATTTTCCCCCGTTTAGCCGGGAGGGGCAATTTTCTAAAAAACTGACTTAATTTGGAAAAAAAAATATTAAATTTTTTTTACCAAAAAAAAGGTTCTTCTTAGAAAAAAATGGTTCGGGTTTTTTTTTAATTTCTCAAAAACTACAAGACATTTTTGCATCCGGTTTTCTGCTTTTAACTAAAATCTAATGAGAGCATTGAATTTTTGAAAAAAAAATACTACTTAATCACATACAATTTTGAAAAAAAATAGTTTGAAATTTTTTTTTTTTCAATTTTTTTTCAAAATTTTAAGTTTGAAAATTTCTCAAAAACTACTCCTTAAAACAGCTTCATTTAAAATCAGTATGAAAGAAGAGATTTCTGGCTTTACAAAAAGGTATATCGTGGCATTGTGGATGTAACTGTTGATTTTTAATAATTTTTTTTCCAAATTAAGTAAATTTTTTAGAAAATTGCCCCTCCCGGCTAAACGGGGGGAAATAGACCCCCCTCCCGTACGATTTTTTTCTTGTCTTGACCAGACCTACACGCTCTAGCTTTTTGGCACACTGCTCGTGGGACACCCTGTATATAGAATTTCTATATATAGACTGTAGAATTCTTGTCTAATGCCGAATGTTCGTCGAATTTTGCCAGACAGCGGTATTTTGATCTTCCTCTCCGTTTAACCGTTTACAGAATCGACTACGGCTCTACTACCAGTTGTCCATTTTCATCCTTGCAGGCTTCGATCTGGTAAAATGTTCGGACTTCATTCCTGCTGTAACAAATCTCCATCATCTTCGCTTCTCATGCTCCTTCGTTTCCTCTCTGAGAAGACGGTTCTCTTCCCTCCTTTTCTGTTCACGTACAGCTCTCGTTGCTCGAAGCAGCATTGCCTCGTAGGCGTCTTGTTTCTCTACATGGGCCTGCCTGCACTCATCGTCAAGCCACGGGCTTTTCCCGGGTGGTGTCGTAAAACCCAGCACCAACTAGGAAGTCTTACATTAGATTCCCACAATTATGTGAGTCTCTCTTTCTCCAAAACCAGACCTAATCTCTTACCTCCGAGCTCAAGCGTTTCTACTTAACTTTATAAGTCCAAAAAAAAAAAGCGATAACTACCACCATACCTAATCGTTCACCGACCAGGCTTTTTAACCTGACCATCACTATTTTCGATACATGAAAGACTGCATCCAGATGTCTCTAGCCTCAATATAACTCCCGGTTTAATTAACAAAAAAAAAATAAAGACGTGTGAATACCTAACTTGAACACCAATTTTCGAAACCTCCAGTCCGAGCCGCTTTCTTATTGTATGAATTATGGCTATCATGAAGCGAACTCTTTTTTTGTCATGCCCTTGGCTTTCAATCGATAGCTATGTCTTGGCTATCGACTATAAACTTTCGCAATTTAAATTTTATTTACACCTTTGATGCGATTCCTTAAAAAATATTTCCTTTTATCACTAAGCCAACCACACTTCAGACCTCGTTCAAAAGGGAATAACGAATCACTCAGTTACTTTACCGGTTAACTCAAGTTCATTCCCTACTTCGTTCCTCAAGCACGTACTTCATATACCTTATTTATATCGAATTAAAAAGGACTTCACGGAACACTACAACGTACTACAAACTGCAACAAACACGAGCCATCGAATTACCGTACATCGATGATGGAATTATTTCCTTGAACATACCACTTCCGTCTCCCCACGGCAATAGTGTCCAACCCGATACGATGATGAAGTGCATGCAGAGTGCACTCGACCTTAGTGAAAGTTCAACAATCTCGAGTAGGTCCTTGAAAGTGCATCTGGCAAGGAATGGAAATACCATAAGATGGTGTTGATAAAGTTGAAAGTGTTTTTCCTTAGCAGCCCAGCTGAGATGATTAATAAAGCGTATTGCGGCAATGGGGGTCTTGTAATGACAGGCGATGCGGGACGGACTTTGAGTGATTATGGTGAGTGTTGAACGACGAAGGACCAGATGAGTCTCAGTTCGAACAGCTATTTTAATAGCATGAAGAAAACCAATTGACACCCGTCAATATACCACTAATTGCCTGGAGAAAAAAAATCCATTGTAAGTAGGGAAAAAGGAAAAAAGGAAGATGAAGGACACTGCGAAGTGTCTCGGGCTTTGTGTTGTATTGTCCTTCCGCTTCAATTTTTTTCCCTCCAATTCCAGAACAGATTGGATAGGTTGGGGGTAAATAGACTTTAATGGATTTTTAGGGAATCCCGATCCGGGGAATAAGTGGGCAGTAATCTGAAAATGCTTGAAGAGGATTTGATGATGAAATTTTGGCATTCGAATGATGCTAGAGATTTTTATTTCTCACTTACGGTATTATTAGGAAATGGTAAATCCGAGGATTTGGGACAGCCGTTTAAGATGACCACTTCCGAGCAGTTTATTCAAAAATTTGAATTCATTTTGTGTGAGTGGCTACTCAATTCTAAATTGGCCAAAAATAAGCTACCTCTGGGGAAGGCTTTCATTAGTTTTTTATCGTTATTTTAACGTGGGATGAAGCTGGCATTCTTGAACCATTTGCTTCTTTTTTTTTGTTTGTTTTTTATCTTGTTTTTAAAAAATTCATTGCTTTTGTTTTACTTTGATATATTCTTATTTTAAACTACCCAACTAATCCATACCGCAAGAACATATCTACAGTTGTTATGCATCTCTAAACAGCACAGCAAACAGCATAAGCAGAGATCCAGTGACTAGAGCCCAATAATCATGGTTGGGGATTTCAATGTCAAAGGTTCGATAGTTGACACCACCTTTCCAACTACAAAGATCCCTAGCAAGACGCGTCAAGTGGAGAGTAAGTAAACAGTATATCCAGAGCGACCACCTGGCCATCCTGTTTGAAAAGGAGAGCCAACCAGGAACCCCCAACGAAAAAAAACACAAAACGACTGGGGTGGAAACTAGGTGCACGGGACGAAGACACCTTTACCTTCACTTTTAGAGAGTTTACAATAACGTCAGGAACAGCAAATGCTATGTGTTCAGTTCAATTACCTATGTGCTTACTATGCGCACATAAGTAAATAAAAATAATGCGGCTACGTAATGTCAACAAGCACCGTTGAGCTGACGCAGAAACATAATTCGCGTATGTCGGTCAAGTCAAGGTTTGCCCTCCCATCAGAATCTACAGTAGCTATTCGGAGAAGCAAAAATGACAGCTTTAAAGAATTCTGCGAGCAAGCAGATGTAAATCCTTTGAGTACCACCTACAAAATAGTCATTCGCAAAACCTAAACACACCACTAGGGCGCCCTCAACCTTATGCACTTTGCTAATGCAAAAAATTATGTCGGGACTATTTCCACCAAAAAGAATAGCAGAGCGTATATAGGCACCCCAGGTTCGATGATAATAAGTAACCTCGGTTGGATGGCATTCCAAACAAGGCCCTTAAGCTAACCATAAAAACAAATACGAAACGATTCCCAGAATGGTATAATAAGTGTCTATTAGAAGGGATCTTTCAAGACAAAGGAAAAAACATTGTCTGGTGCTGCTACCCAAAGGGAAAAAACACCAGATGAGCCCTCGCCATACCGTCCCGTAAAATACTGAAGATGGCAATAAATGAAGCCAGGGACTTTCGAACGAGCAGTATGAACTTATTCAAGCAGGAGATGGAGAGGAGGCGTAAAGAAAGAAATAAGGCGCTGTAATAATACTGCGTTCAAATCCATAAACTGGAGACATATTGTTCTCTCGCTTAGAGAAATGATGGTGCTTGGGTTGCTCATTCAAATAATATTAAGCTATTTCGGGAAACAGTACCTATTTTACGATACCGACGAAGGGGCTAGACTGGTGGAGTACCTCAAGGATCGGTACTAGGTCCTATCCTGTCGAATATTTTGTACGATAATGTTTTGAGACTTGAAATCGCCGACGTGATAAATAAAAATATATAGGCTTTGCTGATGATATTGCAATTGTAGTGGCAGCGAAATACCTGGAAGAAATAGAGTACATCGGAAACGAATATATCCGAAAAGTAAGACGATGGACGTCAGCAGTCGGGTTAGAGCTCGCCGAACATAAAACGAAAGCAGTAGAAGCAAACAGCAGCCAGAATAACAATCACCATTAGGGTAGGCAATCAAAATATAACGTCAAAACTGGTGATAAGATGCCTAGGGGTGATGATTGACGCTAGACTCACTTACAAGTTACAAGGTACACATTGAAATATCGTGCGATAAAGCTGCTCGGGTATGTGCTGCCGTATCCAAAATCATGATTAATATTGGAGGACCCAAACAACAAAGGAGACTAATTTCGTCAAGAGTGGCGCAGTCCATAATAATAATTGGCGGCAGCAATATGGGCAAAGGCAGTGAAAACCAATTCTCACTCAGGAAGAGTTAATTCCGTCAACCGACTATGCGCGAGGAGTGTGATCCGCTTTTCGGACGGTATCAAATAATGGTATATGGGTTATCGTGGGAATGCTACCATCGAATATCTTGGCTATCAAGCTACAAAGTACCTACGACACTAAAATCCAGGAACCCCTTGCTTCAGTCAAAGATATTAAGCTAGAAGAAAGACAGCGAAACATGAGAACATGGCAGGAGAGATGGAAGTCAGAGAGATGGGAAAATGGACCCATCTTCTTATACCGGATATACATGGTTGAACCGCTATCATGGAGAAGTGGATATTTATCTCACCCACTTCATAGCCGAACATGGCTGCTTCCGAGCTTACTTAAATAGGTTTGGGCTTGATGAATCTTCTATTTATTTAAACTGTGAGAGGCCAGAGAAGACGCAGAGCATGAATTTTCCCAGTACCCACATTTTTGCACAGAACACAGAGGACTTGAAGAAACAATTAAAGAAATACCAACTCCGGAGAACATTCTGGACCATATGTTGAGCACTGCACGTCGAAAGCAGTGATGATGTCAGACGACATCACTCATATTTATAATAGCTATGACATTGCTCTACTAAACTTGAGACGCTCCGCTCGCTGTGCCCGACATCGTGTTTGTGAAATAGTCGCCTTTTCGCGGAATTGAGGGATACATGGATCAGCTAGTTTTGAGCAAATTTTGGCGGGGATAATAATTAAAATATTTGGGGGCTAGAGAGGACGATTGAGAAGACAGATATTTAAGGAAGGAGCACTAAGGTTGAAATCGAAAATATCTATCAATATTTGAAGTACGGGAGGTGGGTAGAGAAGATAGAGGTGTAGAAGGTCAATGGTATCCGTAAAGAATTGATAAATAAGGACATCACTCTTCGTTCTTGTAGCAAATTCAGGTTGATTAGCTTCAGAAGGTCCTAATAGGGAGAAATATGCTGCACAGAGCGCGAAGAGCAAAAGTTGGGAAACGGCGTTGGATGCTCTTGATTCTGGAAATATTAAGTTTTTGGTAAGGAGATGTATTCAAGAGGGGAGCAAACAAACAAACAAAGGTTATATCGCATCACGTAGGGGTTGGAAAATTCCTTAAACAATCGTTTCACGGAACCGAGTGCTGAAATGGCTTGAAGCATAAAATCACCGTCACATAATATGTCTAAGACACAGATCCCCTGAACGATGGAAATGAGTTAATTGTTGAGAAAGTAGAGGCGAGGAGGAGATTTGATGAGTTTTCGTGATAAAGTCATTCATTGGGAGATATCAAGCTCCAAACAATTTTTGGAGCACCAGAGAGAAATACTGTCGGAATAAGGGAAGAGTAATGTCCCGAGCAAATGATCTTGAAAAAATGTCCAGCATACATTGAGATACGGGAATGTAAAATTACCAGTTCAATGTCATTAATGGTGAGAATGAAATGAAGTGGACTTAAGTGGTTACCTTGGGATACGCCAGATGAAGCTAAGAAGGGAATGGGAAATGCAAATCTAGCCCTAAGTTTATAGAATTACTGAAGTCGGTTAAAATAGCGTCGACTTCCCCGCCTCGGCTGAGAGAGTGAAGGACACAAATTATATAAGTTTGTGATTATAGACCTGTATTTTAGGAAGCCATGTTATCGAGGGTAGATAAGAGACTTGCTTCTAAATACTTACGAAGAGTTTGGATCTATGTAAGAGTTTGGCGATGTGATGTTAATTGTAGACATCGATCTTTGGGCATTTTTGTATATGAAAGTTAAAAAGGAGATTTTACATATTTGGGGAAAATCTCATCGAAGAAGGGAAAAACTGAAAATTATATTTATATATATATTATTATAGACCATCGGGCCCAAGAATATTTTCATCATTAAATTAATTTAATTTATTTTTAGTGATATAGGGGTCAATATAACAAGGGAGAAATATGAAAAAAATAGAATCATATACATAGGAATCGTCTGCGAAAGGTCGTTTGAAAGTGATGATCGAAAAAAAAGCAACGATAATGTTGGGATTATTTGACGTTTCATCTCATGTACCTATAGTCAAAAGAGAGAGAGAGAAGTCGGGTAGCTATCGGATTCTCATTTATAGAAGGAGTTTGGGTCATTTATAGGATTGGTTTGCGTGGTAGTAGTAGTAAAGCTTGGATGTTTAAAGCGCATTCCTAAGTTTACTCATGTAATCGCCATGGCAAAGTAGGCACTTGATATCGCACGCAGGGATATTCACTGATTGTCCATCAGAAAGCGTTGCCACTCAGTTTTTAAGATAAAGCTAAAATGTGTTATTTGCCTCAATGACCTTACTAATGTCTCCTTTTTTTGAAACTGATCCTTCCTACAATATTTCTTTACAGGTTTGCTATGAGCTGGAACTGTACATCCATGATAAGCTGAAACATCTGTCGTATAACAACATTCAGGAACTGGATTCCGTCTGGGACTTCTTCCCGTACTAGCTGCGGGACATTTAGTGATTCTTCAGGTAATCATCTTCATCATTCGTCAATCTTCCCATATGAACAGTGTATCAAGACGACAACAGACAGGAGAAAGTCAATAGAAAAAGCGACCATAATAATAAGGGTAAGAGAACTAATCGTTGTGCTGTCAGAGTGGGGCTCCGCGACATCAACAAAGCAGTGTTGATCTTAAGGCAGCATCACACAGCAGGGGAAAAATAATTCTTTTTTATAAACACGTCGCTTATAAGCGAAGTATGAGTGGCGTGGCCTACATAAGCTGAAGCTGTCGCTCGGCGAGTAAAATAGTGAGTAGAAACAGGTAATATTATCATATCTACGCCCTAGGTAAATACAGCTTTATTAGCATCCTGATTGGGTTTTAACCCGGAAGACGCGTTATAGCCGCACTCGAGGGATCAAGTTAACAACAGTCAGAACCCCGACTCGGGTCTTAACCCAAACGGGCTTGGCCTCATGCTACTCCTCACTATTCGATATTAGCCAGAATGCAGACTCAGATTTTACCCAGAAGTAACTAGTAGCTGTCAACGCGACAATATCGATGAGACGACTAATGCGCCAATATGGATAAGTATCCCGAACGGGTCTTAACCCAGAAGGACAGTAAAGTGTTATCACTGCGTCGACAAAACTAGTGAGTATGTGATGGACATGGCTCGTATAGCCCTGTTCAGAAAGCTCGTTACAATCTGCATTAGAGAATCATGAAAGAATGAGAGTAGAAAGTGAAGAAGGTAGTTACCGGTAACGAGGCAGAGGGACAAAGTGAAACAGAGAGTGAGTCATTCGTGAAAATGAGCTGCCTACCTAACTGGGAATAGGTTTGTTTTTAAACTCCAGTTTAAGTTTGCAAGTCGAATCCTTCTTTATATTTTTATTAGACTTAAGCCTGGTAGATACTAGTTGAGGCTTCTTTTCTTTCCTTTTGATAAAAATATAAAATTGTTGTTGTCGGGATTTTGAATGTTTTTGTTAATTTTTCTGCCCACTGCTCATAAGCGTTGGAAGCCAAACCTTAAAGTTGTAATTTCGCCGTTGCTTTTTTAAAATTGTTGAAATCTCTGATTCAATTCGGTTAAACCCTAGATTTGGCTAAAGAGTTCGATATTCGTTTCGACAGCTGGGTCTTCTGCTTGGCTGGATACAACGGATGTTGTTGATCTGAATACAGATTAACAGATTTTATATCGATATTAAGGCTTGTGACTGGCTTAGGTTTCCGACTATTATTATTCGATTTGGTTAAGGCCCTCAATTGTTTCTCCAGTAAATTTTTGAAAAAAAAAAAAACAGCTTGCTGTTATTAAACACAGAGATAATATCTGAGAGGGAAATTGTTTAACGTTCATCGCAGTAAAAAAGGAAAGGCGCGTTCCAAAACAAACAGGACTTTTTTACAATGAGAACATAGATTTATCAATTTTAGGGAATCTATACAGCGATTTGCACAGTCAAGAGGCATGCCCGACGAGTGTTTTAGGTCACCTGTAAAAATGTTCTTGAGATTGTCGGTACAAACCTTTTAAATGGCTTCCACCTCGCCATAACGCTTTCCTTTCATTAGCAAATGCAATTTTTTTGGAAAAGGTAGAAATCACACGGTTTGAGATAAGGCCGAAAAGGCAATTGGTTAATAGGGTAAATGCGTTTTTCGGTTAAAAAGTCAGTGGAAAATGTCGATCAATCAGACGGCACGTTATCTTGGATCAAATTCCACCAAATTCCATCTTCACGTATTCGGCCAGAATATGACGAATAAACCGCATCAAACACTTTAAAACATCAAAATAAAATACGATATTAGCTCCTTGTCTAGGTGGAACAAACTCCTGTTTTTTTGCTGATCCTTGATCTTTGATAAGTTCATGCTTAATTTTGACTGCATCTTCGATTATCACAAAATTCGATTGGCCAACATGTTACTCATTATTTATGTTTTTACGACCACGTAAACCACTCGTGAACTTTGCTACAAGATAATCATTCGATTCATCGCAATGCAGTTGTATCATCAACTGAAGCGTTTCGTTAAAAGTTTTATTAAATTTGAAATAGAACAGAATCCAACATCCTTTTTCGGTACTCATTTTTGCACTTATGCTATCAACACACCGCCACTCATAAGACAATGAACTGACATGAAATTCTGACAGGTCAGAATGTCAGAAGCATGTAGTTCCCAACTCAGAGAGTCATCTAAAATTTGCATTTTTTTAAAAAGCCATTTTTTTAAAAAAAAACCTCGTCAAGGTAAACTTTCACGTATTACGTTTCGGGTGTTCTATGAAATCCGAGACCTGTTCTAAGGTACTGTCTCTCATTCACATATAGGCCAATTGTCCAAGAATTAAGATCCTGCGCCAATTTTTTCGATTTTTCCAGTGTCTCGTGAGGCCTTAGCCTAACGAGTTTTAAATTAAATGATTCCTGAATTCTAAAAATGTATTTTAGTCTTGCTGCTGATTTATTTTAATGTCAGCTTTTATTTTTTTGATAAATTAGAAATGTATTTCCGACATTGCTTAGATGAATATCAAATCGCTATTTAAGAAAATGATTACACCCCGTTTCATGCAATCACATAAAAAAGAGCTCTATGCCTCCATTAGCTGTTCAATGGACTCAAAAAGAATGAAGGAAATGGAACTCCATTAGAGAATGAAAGCCTTATTCGAATACAAAAACGGGGAAAGTCATTGAAGTGATTGCAAGTAATAGATATAATGATAATGAGAATGGGAGAAAATGGATAGAAGAAAATAAAGTCAACAAAAGACATTGAAGAAACTTATTGCTTGCTATCTTAAAGAGAGTCGAGGATATAAGAAGGTTGTGTGACTTTAAAAGGGTTATGAATGGGATATCAGTTGGCTTAAAACGGTTTTGATCCGGGAATAATTTTTGTGTCAAATGAAACGGAAATCGATGGAAATTGACTTGATGGAGAACCTTTGCCTTTGGTCGTGAATATGTAATGGGAAAGATTGTCGTCGGCAAAGTACATTGAGAAAAAACATATATTAAATACCAGGCGATATATAAACATACCCTTGTGAAGAGAGACGTGAGGAAGGAAATGGAAAGCAGGAAGTATTCTGTGATTGTGATGATAGTAGAATAGTAATTGAATGGCAATCGACATAGAGACAATAGACAAAAAGAAAAGATACGGGAAATGTTGGGCTCATTTGGCCAGGGTAATGGGAGCCAGGCTGAAAATCAAAATTCGGCTCACTACGTTTAGGTTTTCGTTTAGGTTATGTTGCAAATGACAAGTCTATGGGGTCAGCAGAGTTTCTAGTCTACACGTCATATTTTTATAAATGTAGATGGCCAATAAAATCTTCCAAGATAGGAAAACTTCCAATTTTTGAAGAATTTAAGGGGTGGGATGACAACGCTGCGTTAAGATTAATGTGCCATCAAGGCCTGCAAAGCGGTAAATCAAAAATAGCCTTATCAACAAACAGTTCAAATTAGAGGATTGTTGCACACTCAACTATCGCCGCGTAGACTTTTTATAAGGGAAAATCAAGCGATCGTTACATATGATATAAATGCATATAGCTTTTGAGCTGGCTGTGTGACCATTGTATTTTATTTAGACTTAAATTGCTGCGCAATAAATGTGGAAAAAATAGTAACTACTTTCCTCACTCTTTTCTTACACAACCGGCACGATTTCTTATACTTTCAGTGGCGCTTAACCAGCGTGTGTGATGACTTTTTGGGTTGATGTAGTGGTGTTCGTTACCTCTTCATGGCTCAACTATTTTTGACGTTGGATCCGAAAACGATTGCCTTAACCTCGTATATTGTCCTAAGCTTTTAGTTAAAACAGGCGGGACCAAAAATTACAGGCAAAAATCTTCTCTCGAATCATCAAAGACGCCGTCGTAATGATAAATTAAGTAAGGTGAGGTTCTTCAAAGTTTTGGCCAAATCGTGAGTGATGGGTGTCTTTCTTTGATGACAACATTTATCCTCAGATCCTCTCTGGCCACTTTGGATTCAATGCTCTCAAGTTGAAATTTACTTCCGCTGTAATCGTCCAATTACGTCAATATGATCTGCGTATACAAGGAATTGTGAAGATTTAAAATAAATCGTGCCTCTTGAATTAGCCAGAAATTGGCCATGTCTGATTCTAATTTTCACCTTCGAAGGCCTCGTCGGGCTCATTGCCGACCTTGATGGGGCAGAGAGTCATCGATTATAATCTGACATGCTAAGCATGAATGTTAAATCATAATACGTGTAATATAGAGCTTTTAGGTAATTCTAAGATCTGCTTTAGTGTGAACTTTTGGTCTAAATTTTCCTGACCTGAAATCAAACTATTTGGAACTTATCAGATTGTTTACGAACGGATTTAAGCAGCACGACAGAAAATATTTTATTAGCCATGCCCCTTAGTTGATGAAGATATAGAGAGTTCATTTGCCCTGTCTTTAAGCGCTCAAACAATGCTAAAATTCCATTCATCGGGTATGCTTTAATATTACAACAACTGCTCCAGCAGCTTTTTTAAATTTTAGAATCGATATCTCTATTTTTACATGTCTAAGTCGGGTGGGCGGAATTCTGTCTGACAATGGCATTTTAACTATCCCTATCCATATTCTTAGCACCCACTGCGACTCTAATAAAAAAAATAAAAATGTTCATCCAAGCAGGCCTCTGCTCAGGCCGTATGCCCTTGGTATTCTCGTTAGCAAAAAGTTTAAAACATATTTCTTGCAGTAGCTACCCTACATCTCCTCCACCTCGAGCATCTTGTGCTTTTTATTTTTCCTTCAAAGAAACGAAGCTCCACCTTCTTTCTCTGTTCTTATTTCTGTTTTATGTTTCTCTTACTGTCAGCACTTGTCATCAAAGCAGGTGGCTTGAAACCAAATGCATAAGAGGCGACATCTCTGACAACACTGCCATCGCTGTTAGGTGGTTTCTGCATATTATATTGGGTCTTGAGAACGCTCGAAGTAGACGTAATCGATAAAAGTCATGGTGGTCGCCTGATCAAATAATCACCAACTAGATTGGTGATCGGAAAGCGGTTGGAAAGCTACTATCGCCAGAAACCGCCAGTGCTTTTGCCAATCGCATCTCCCTTAAACTCTCTTATGCACCTCCATCCCTCACTCAGTCAAAAGAACAACAATGAAACCCTTATAAGCAGGCCCGTAAAACCACAGCCTCTCAAATTCTGGGCTACAAGATTCCACCACGAAGGAACAGCTGGTTCGATGAGAAATGCAGGAGCGCGAAACAGGAAGCATATAAAGCCTCACTACATAGAGGGACAAGAGCTACTCGTGAGTTCTACGAACTAAAAATAAGGGAAGATCATAGGTTTCTTAGGAAAAAGAAAGAAATAGCACGAGAAGCCCCCGATTGGAGACTTAGAAAGGTGTTACTGCAAGCATGATCCTGGAAAGTTTTATTAAGAGATAAAACGAACATGCTATAAAAGTAGAAAAGAAGCAGCCAGAAATTACCTGATTAGGGGCTCATCTGGAAGATATGGTCAAAGGAAAGTATGCCCGTGAAATGGAATCTCAGTATCGTTTGTCGGATCCACAAAAAAAGAAAATATTTGGATCTACGCCAACTGCAGACGTCAGCAAAATTAGAGACCGGCTAAACAACGTCATGTCTTTTGACATTCCTGCTTAGCTCGTCAGACTATGCAGGATGACATTGGAGAAGGCCCAATCTATTTCAAATCGTCACAACTCCTCGCTTACGTGGATGACATCGACGTAGTTGGATGAACTCAGCGAGATGTGAATGAAGTGTTTATGAGTATTGAGGCGGAAGCGGCTCTTCACCGACGTGTTGGTGTAGTCAAGTCCAGTTTGGCTCCGCAGTTCACTCTTGCCAATCGCTGCTTCTTCGGATTCAGAAGGCAATCGAGTAATAGAGCCCTCTCCCGTACGACCAAGTTGACTTCGGGCCTACAGTGTGGGGCAGAAGCATGAATCCTATCAAAAATGAAGGAAGACCTTGACCGTTTCGAGAGAAAGATTTTGCGTGTGATTTTTGGTCTGACCATATAAATATAGACGAAGGATGGAGGACAAGATTCAACCACGAGCCTAGTCAGGCGTCTACGGATTCAACGCATAAGATGGCTGGACCATGTAGGGTGAATGGATGGAGAATCTTCGAATCCAAATTGAGGGACGACGGAGTAGACGGAACTAGCGAAAGATTGATAGATGGACAGGATGTTGACTGCGGTCCAGGCTCACCTCGAGCTGTAATGCCCGTTAAAAGGAAGAAGATGACGAAGTATCGCTGGAGCTGAGAAAGCTTTTGGAATAAAAGCAGGCAACTTGACCGCAGGATAAAAATTATGCTTAGTGGCCCTAATAAGACCCTTCAGAGCGTATTTTGTTGTCCGTTGTGGTTTCTTATGAAATGAAATCCTTGAAGCTAATGTTAATGTCTATAATGTTAGCTTTATTTAATAGATAATTTTATGCCATTTTATGCTTAAATATAATTAAAATATAAATAAAAATATAAGGCTCTGTCAAGTCAAGTCAACGCCATTCAACTGAAGAACGAATGAGCTCACCGAACAGGGAGTTTTAATGGTTGTCGGAGCGTCTCGACAAAAGCTTCTCGGTTCTCTCCACTCCACATTCGGCAATTTTGCCTATCTACATATTCATCTAACTTTTGCGTTGAGAAATAGGATGGAGCTGACGCATGTTTTCGGCTCATTCACCCAAACTACGATGCGAATAATGGTCAAGCTGGTTCTTATAAGCTTTTAAACCAAGGTCTTTACGTAGAATTTTCCACAAATTGGATGGGCATGCTCCAATTGCTGTTCATGATGACGAATCGACTCATTCGGATTCTCTCCAATCAACACTACGCTCCACAACGACAAAAACTTCTTCTCTTTGCAATGTTTATCGTCTTTGGGGATGCGTATTAACCACTAGAGAGTACGTGGTGCGAAAACGATTCATCGTGTTCCGAATAATTTACTCAGGTGGACAATTACATATGTCGATCGTAGCATGGACGTAGCGCAAGATAAGTTTGACGAACCGAACCATTGTTTTCAAAATAAGTTTGCATAATTTGAATATGTTGTTTTAACGTTAGTCTATTTACAGTAAAATGGCAAGATATATAAACCGTAAATCAACTTTCAACTGTCAAATTGATAATCTGTAGAAACAGTTCTGCTAATTTAAAAACCAAACTTCTAAAAAACATCCTTTTTGTCTGTTGTAGAAGCCAGAGTCCCACTTCATTACATATTACCCTAATAAGGTCCTCTAGGACAGAGCAATCCGTCAGACAGAATCTACAATTTTCTTGCTAACATCACCCGAAAGCACATTGCAAGGGTTACGACTAACGATGATAACCTGACCTCCGGGGCTTCCATAGAGATACCACGAGATACCACGAAAATACCATCCGATCGGGCCTTATTCTCCCGAAAACATTTCTCCATATTGATTCCGAACAGTTAGTTCAAAACGTTATTATTCACCGCCATCGCGGCGACA
This sequence comes from Merodon equestris, assembly GCA_958301585.1. Classification (NCBI taxonomy): domain Eukaryota; kingdom Metazoa; phylum Arthropoda; class Insecta; order Diptera; family Syrphidae; genus Merodon; species Merodon equestris. The sequence goes on along the minus strand of OY284417.1, from coordinate 94,362,144 downwards.
GGTACGTTGCCAGCGCTTATGAGCCCATACTTTTTAGATACTTGTTGCTCTATGCTGTAGCTGTTTATGATTGAACTTATGCATTCGTCAGCTTTACAAATGTCAAAAGAAAATGACACAACAAGGGTAACATTCAGAAATCATTTATTCCTGACATCTAGGCACAACTTTTGAAAAGCACTTCTTATACAAGTAAAAATGCTGACACCACTTATTGGATGGCCCAAAATATTGTAGTGTGTTGGCTATTTCGAATTCAATAAAACTTTCTCTTCTTCTGGATTCAATGCCCATATTACCCTTCACTCGATTTTACAATCACAATTTCTTGGTTTTCAATGAAGCTCAACAGATTTGAAAAGCCCGTGAACAGTACGAAAAACGCCGGGTAAACAATGCCAAGCAACTAGGCTGCATTTTCACTACATTCTATCATCCAATCGCTAGCGGATTATTATAATCCGCCAGCTGTTACTATAAGGGTTATTCAGTTAGACTCAGTTTGCTTCATAGTATCAGTATATAAAGCATCTCGCCCATTATGCGTGTTGTTATTGGGTTTTGTCGTGAAATTTACTTGTATTTTCATTATAAATTGAACTCGTAGAGTTCAAGCTGCAACTTATCCACAGAAAAAATGTCGTTTAGTATAATCCATAAATCATTGAGTCCTCACTCTTTCAAATCAATCCTGAGCCAGGTAAGAGGATCCAAGGTAAAAAGTCCAAAAGTACATGCATTTATGTATGTACATCCATCCATTGTGTGTATGTATAAATCTCCTCGGTTTTGAATATGCATGGCTAGCTGGAAGTCCCTCACAACCCATATATCTCCTCCATCCTCAACGCTTAATCATTAAGTCAATAAATCAACGGTCGGCCACTTACTCCTAATGACCGGGTTAATTACTTTGGGATTTATTAGGTCGCCGCTGAAATGGATTCACGACCAATTGAAACTGATTAACTCACAGATTTCAACTCTTGATTTACAGTTGGTGTTCGTACAAATAAATCATTTCACACCACCAATCAATATCACATTCAATAAAGTACCTTGTTATTCACTGTCAACATCAATCTATCGAAATCTTTGTTTTTTCTCGATCCAATCAATTTCAATCTATTGTAGCAACCAGTTTTTGCATTTTTTTTTGATTTTTTTTTTATTTATTTAATGGAAAATGCGAATATCTGAATCGATTTAATTTTGATTTGTAGTTAATTGCAAACGTGCTTCGGATAACAGTTTCAATGAGAAGAAAAATCTATGAAGTCCACGTTTCCAGGTACGCGTGCTCCACTAAGTTTGGAGTGGGCTTGTTTTTTTCGCTGTCGGAAACCACCCACTTCGAGGTTATTAAGTCCGAAGGGTCATTCGAACGCTTCATGAATCAATGCAAGCTATACGTTTTAACGACCCGGCCAGATTCGAATATCGCCCGAAAAGGATCGAATTTCCTTGTTAAGAATCGTTCCCTGATGGTATCTATAGACCATTCACATCTGATGATTGGTTAACGATGTCAGACATTTATGTGTATCCCAACCCATAGGGTCGTAAAAATGAGACCGAATTGGGTGTGGTATGCACTCTCATGTATTGAAGAAGGACCTTCAGACTGCCCTCGGGGGTTATCCTTTGTATGATGTTTATGTATAATATTAGGATAACATGCGATGGAAAAGTTACTTAGGTTACTCCTCTATGGAACGATTGCGTGGCGAGGGTAGATGACGGAGCAAATGCCACTTGGTTATGTCACGTTAGTCAGGTTAGGGAAGATGGATGTGTGATATTGTAAATGATTTCAAGGACGCTGCACCCATAATAGATTGCTTAAGGGGGCTATAAGCTGTGATAATATATCTACATAGTAGGGGACACTAATAGGGCTTGCGGACTATAAACATTTGATTTCCAAAAATTGAAAGAAAAACAAATACTGAAGACGTTTTCCGGGAACAACCTACGGAAGCTAAGGCGGGGTTCAGAAAAATGTTGAATTATCTTCAAGAAGACGGAAACATAAATAGAGTTCATGTGACAGTGCTTCCGAACAATAATCTCCGGGCAATATCGTAGATATTCGAAGAATTTGAAATAAAATGCCTACAAATATCAGTTTCGAATAAACGTCTTTTTTTTATAAAATGTACATAAGGGCCACGGTCCTCTGGCCTCCAGCACACTGTTGTGGAAGGGATTTTCTGTGAATCCCCAGAGAGATGTTACGAATGCTGACTAGTTGTCTCGTTCAATTCGCACATCCAACCAGGGGTACTAAGGACGGCCAATTACCCGGTTACTGAAGTAAGTTTACACGTAAATTGCGTGCTGTTATTGAATCCTTTTGACCATTTCAAAATGTGTCATACTCGGATTCGGAAGGGATAATAGAGTATGGTCAACAGTCAGTGACCGATGACCATAGGGCGAGAGATTACAATCGTTTCATTGACACTAGTACCGCAGTCAATTGAAGCTGAGAGATGTAATTTACTGGAACATATATGACAGATAATGAAAGACAATAGCACCGTGCGGTGAATGTGACAGGCGGTTAAAGCAAGAAATAATGATGTGACATGCAGTCAAGCTGGCCTAGACGTTGCATTGTAATAAAGACCCTGAATTGAAATCAGGTTTTTTGCATTCCCTCGAGGCATATAAAGAACTCCGCGCCAAAGTGCTACCCAGAACCGGAGAATTAATAAGTGACTTACCAGTACCTGTTGATGCATACGTCCTACAAGGGATCTCCCCTGGGTTGCTGCTATACTAAACTAATGCCATTTATTCAACAAGTTGAATAGCCAACCTTCGTGAGATGTGCACGTATCACATGATAGATCGTGGAAAACGTCTTGCTTCGTACCAAAGCCCATTAGCTACCTCTGTTCTGCATCGCTAATTCCCACATTGGGCATTACAACAACATGAAACACTCAGACAGTCATGGACCTGCTCGAAGCAATTAGGGAAAGAACTTGTGGCGGGCATTTTTTGGCTCGATATCGGTTACATGAAGGGCATTGGTGAAAATTCAGCGAAAACGGATCGATTTCTGCGGCGGAACGTTAAAGCTCATTGTAGTTCTCCTTGAACTAAGAGTAAGTCCTGCGGATCCCCATAAATCAGAGAAGGAGTCAATGTACATTCCTGTTGCAGGAGAGTTGGTTTATTCATGTGGTATTGGATGTGACTGCAATCAAATATGCAAGTCCATGAAATTCAGATGAATCTGAGCAACACCAGGAGAGGAAGTGCCTAACATATGGGATTCAGTTCCCTATGGTTCCTGGAGGGATGCCTTGGTTATGAATATCCTCTCTCGCGTGTTGATTTTGAAATTATTTTTGTTCTTGTTCAACCGACATAGTGAAATGTGAAATCAAAAAACCCTGAGATGATGTCCCAAACCATTTCGATCTCGGCTTATTGTATTCAGCCACGTGTCGTTCTGTCTGCTGCCTAGAAGTGGATAGATAGGACAGAAGCTCCGTTCAGGTGTGTCGGGGATTTTATTTTCTACTTAAGTAGTTTCGATTGAAAAGTACCTATGCGGATGGCACACCCTTTTTTTGGGAGTGACGCACGTGGGATTGATTTTTTGGATGCTTCAAAGGTACACACGTATGTATCTATAGCCGTAACTTGATTTATGCGAGCAAATTTACTGATCCTGAAAAATGGTTTTGCTCTCTTATTCATTCAAACAATATGGAGTGTCAAATTAAAAGAAACAAGCATTTCCCACAGTTGGCAAATAGTCACACTCTGTCTCGACCGGGGGATTTTCTGTTTTTGTTTATTGCCTCATTCCTTATACGTCGGTCTTCTTAGGATACAGTGCCTATTAATCCTCGTTCTACAGCAGTATTGGGGGCGGTCGTTTATGATCTGTGTAACGATTTCAGGATGGTCTTTGGTATTATAGCATGACTTTCGGCTGTATAAAACGACGGTCATTTTATATGAAGCTAATTGAATCTAAGCAAGAAGAAATTAACTTCTTAAGGCTTGCTTGAAATAGTATTGTATGTTCTTATGTTCTTATGTATATTTTATTCAGATTTTTGTTAAAATTTACATGGTCTGAGTTACCGCACAATATTTTACACAGAGATTTGATACCTATTTGTATCTTGCTATTGAAATTGCGATTTTATTTGTTTACAAAAGATGTACTTGAAGAAAAAGCTTAGAGTTTGAGGAAAAAACAGATTATTGGAGAACGTCATTTGAAAAAAATAAGCATAAAGTCAAGTAAATAAATAATAAATAGATAATTAGATAATAAATAAATAAATAAATAAATAAGTAAATAAATAAATGAATATACATAGTGTATAAATAGTTAAATAAGTAGAGAATGGAACATGTTACTTTCTAATATGGTTTCTTGACTATGCTTGGAAGTATGTATTGTCAAAATTAAGTCTGAGAAAATGAAAAACCCCTTAATAAGAGTTTTCGGAGATGTCGCAGCGAACCTTAAATTGTTCGTTAAGTTTATTTATTCTATCAGAGATCAATTTGACCTTCGCTCTTTTATGCAAGGCTTTTGTAGAAAAATGCCGAGGGAGATTTAGCATCATTTTTCGGAGTTTATTTTGTGCTATTTGTAGTTTTGCTAGGTGACAAGTTACCTGACACCCATATAAAATTATTGTTTGAAATATGACTTTATGAATTATTATTTTGTTTCCTAGTGATAGTAGAGATTTTCTGTTTATGAATGGATATAAGAGTCTTATACTTATTATAATTTTATTTAACGTTTCTTTTAGGTGTTGGTTAAATAATAGTTTTGAGTCAAGATGGATTCCTAGGTATTTGACGAGAGAACTCCATTCCATTGACAGGTTATCAAACCGCAAGGGGTTGGAGCTTGATTTTTTTCCTTATTTATCTTAATTTTCCACTTTGTAAAGAAGATACTCAGTATTTCAAACTCATAGGAAGATTCGTCTCAAGAACGAGAGAAATTGTATGTGATGTAAATACTGCTGTGTCATCGGCATAAGTAGCTATATTGCAAAAGGGGAAATTAGGGATGTCTGACGTAAACACATTGTATAAGACAGGACCAAGAACAGAACCTTTCGGAACCCCAGCATTAAAGTACTTAATTTCAGAAAGCACATTATTAATAGATACACTAAAAGAACGATTACTAAGAAAACTTTGGACTATTTTATAGAGATAAAACGGGAATTTGCGACGAATCATTTTGAAGACAATACCGCCATGCCACACAGAGTCAAAGGCATTTTTTTATGTCAAGCAGAACCATGCCTGTAGACTTGTCTTGAGCTCGTTGTTCTTTGACTTATTTGACTATTCTTAAGACCTGATGTGAAGTGCTGTGTGAATTCCGAAAGCCAAATTGTTCATTTGGGAGAATATTGTTCTCCCGTACTGTATCATCTTCTCTTTTATTATCTTTTCTAGGAGTTTACCTAGGCTACTGAGAAGGCTGTTTTACAGGTTTATTAACTGGAATAATTTTTGCCAATTTCCATGAGTCGGGAAAGTACCTTATTTTTTAACAAGCGTTTATAATAAAAGTTATAAATTTGATGCCAACGTGGGGTAGCTCCTTAAGATAAATATTATTTATTTGATCAAATCCAGGGGTTTTTCTTACCTTAACATTTTTCAGATGGAATACAATGTCATCATCACAGACATAAGCGCTTTGTGGTGCATCAGTACACGACGTATTGAAATTGTTTATTTGAGCATTGACCAAACTGATTGTGGCAGGGTCGCTGAAATTCTCTGACACTGCGTGGTTTTTCATAAAATTAGAAGCAAGTTCATTCGCCTTATAAATATCTGTGTATTCTTCGTTTTGTAGGGGTGGAATATGTCTGTTTTTGTTTTTTATTATCTTAGCAATATTCCAGAAGGGTTTTGCATTTTTCTCCAGTTTCTGAAGCTTATTGTTCCACGTAATATGGCGTTCGTGATTAATGAGTAGCGAAATTTGCTTACTAAGATACTTCATTTCCACCTTTTAAGCGGGAAGTCGATATCTCTGCTAATTTCTTCTAGCTGAATTACGAATTTTTATTAGGTTTAGTATGTGTTTTGAAAGCTTGGGAAGGTGTTTATGTTTCTGAGCTTTTGGGATAGAACCGCTAATTGCCTGATATACATTTCGGGAAAAGAATTCGACTGCAACATCAACATGATTCTTGGAGTTCACACTGTCAAGATTAGTAGGAACACCCCGCAAATATGAGATTATTTGCCTCCGGTAAAGTATCCAATTAGCGTTTTTAAGATCTGTCAGGTATTTGTAATTACAATCTATAAAACAATTCAATTTACATACAACTGGATTATGGTCGGAACTGAGTGAACACACAGAAACTGGTTGGGTTAATTTTTAATACATTACTGATAAAAATATCAATCACTGACGGACGCTTACGAGGACTATCAGGTATATAAGTTGGTATTGAGGGATATGAAATGGTAATTGAGAATATGTTGCAAAGGTTTGTAAGTATATTTCCCCAGGTGTTTCCCCTACTGCAACTCCAATCTCTACTTCTAAAATTAAAATCTCCACCAAATACAAATCACCGTTTGTACTAAATAATTTCCTGAAATCATTAACTGGACCTATTTTTTGTTGTTATTAATTACACCTCCTGGGAAATATGCACAGATAATAGTAATTGCCTTCCTTCTCTAAGTTCGACTTTGATTGCTAGATTCTCTATACATTTAGTTCGTACAATAGGTAAAAGGGAATGTACTTGAAATAGTCTTTTTGGGTGGATTGTTTCCAATAATTTCTTCCGTCTTTTTATCAAATTAGTCAATTTATTTTCTTACACAGGATGGCTTAAGAACAATCACCTAATTTTGGTTGCTACCTATAAATGTAGGTAAGGTCATAAGTTCTCGGCCTGACTATGAAAGACTGCGATTTTCAGTTAAAAATGATTTTATTTTTCTACATAATCTCCCTAGATTTCAACACACTTGGTCGGAGTTTCTCTAACATCAGTATACCTTCGCGGAGGTGAGAGTCTGGAAGCTGTGGAAATATTCAACTACGGCCCTCTCAACTTTTTCAAGTTAGGGAATATATGGAAGTTTAAGGGTGCGAAAACAGAAAAATGGAGGGGATGGCGGAGAAAATACAAGTAGTACTCCAAATCTCGCAGTTATCCCATCGCCAAGGCAACCTCCTGTACAAGTGCGTTATACTGATGAAAGATGTTTTTTTTCTTCTTCAAGCCTGATTGGATTGGAGTAACATTCGCTTGTAATTGTTCTGCCTTTTGCAAGGTAATCAGACCAAGCTTGCCAAGACCTTCCGGCAGATGGAATTGACTTCGCTTTTTTTGCCGCCAAACCACCGCTTCCACCAACTGTTACACAGATGTTTAATTTCTGGCGTGTAGCGGTGGACTCATGCCCCATCTGTTTTGACAAATCGACGCATAAGATAAGTCGGATTCGTACTAAATTAGTCCAAAGATTACTGCGAAACTCATTTGAAAATGCGCCATCTATCTTGCGCAGTGCTTTCGCATCCCTAATTCTTTGTGTAAGATATTTTGCGCCCTTGCATCTAATATCCCCACAGCCCCAGTTTTCCCACACCTTCATTCGCCTATCATGATACATGATACCATGCACTTTTACGACGGTTTCTGGTATGATCACGGTTTTCAGCCCTGCTACGCGTAGGTCAATTTCGAGAGATGTGCGTCCACGGTTAAATTCAGCCGCCCATCCAAAATGAAGAATTTTATGACTACATAATATTCAAGTTTATCCATTTAATCAAATTACTTGTGCCCCCAGGCAGATAATGTAATTTTTTGCTGACTGGAACGTCGTCTCTCTGCCCAGCCCAGAACTTTTTGCATATTCTCTTTCAGAGCCCCCGAAGTGTTTGTTTTGTTAGATTCGTGACTTAAAAAAAACCCAAAGAAGTTTAAAGCGGTCAGGTCGGGCTATTTTTCCGGCAGGCCCTTTGTAAAAACGAGACATTAGACGAGATATTGTCATGCAATCTATGTGTGCGGTTTTCGCCGACCTGATGCACCCACTTATGTTCCAGTCTCAATTTGTCACTATACGACAATGAAAAAACTCTTTGATCACGGTTCTCTATGGCCACTCATCACAGTAACCGAGTCATCCACATATCCAGCCACTGCCGCGATATTCTCGGCCGAACGACCTGTCCGGTGGCGGCCATTCCCTGCATAGTCTGCTGTGGTTCCAGTCTGTTCGAGTCGAGTAGCCGGAATGTTTGCCCAGTAAGCGCGACACTATTAGGAAGTCGACGTCGAAATTCACGCTGCACTAACACCACCGACCGATTATTGGTAAAAAAATCGACACAACTATGCTTTTGCGGGGTATGGCGCTCATTTGTTTATGTATTGCAGCTGTATAATTTATTAATGTCAAATATGGTTGAGGTACGATGCCATTTGCAAAAATTATAACATCTACCAATAGGGCGATTAATTTTGCACCACCTTGTATAATAACTATTTGTACAAGCCAACGTCTGTTTTTTTTTTTCTGTAATGCTGTGCTACAATAATGTACTTCACGCGATAGTCCTCGTCATCAGGAGAAATGAACAGAACTGGTTAAGACGAATCTAATGAGCCCAAACTTGATGGGTTTTCTAATAGACAACCCAGGATTTCATCTCCTTCCTTCGAGTTCCATCATCAGAGATCAGTGGTACCGGCATACATGGATGTTTCAAATGTTAGGTCACAGATATGTTCTGATGACCTTGAAACGTCTGAACAGATCTTCATAAATTGTAGCTAAGAACCATCTCGATGACGTTGGCTTTTAAATAAAAAAAAAAGCGCATCAATATCGGTCCATTCGTTCAGGAGCTGCGACCCCACAGACAGACACACAGATACGTCAAACTTATAATACCCCTCTTTTTGCGTCGAGGGTTAAAAATAGGACGAAGAAAGAGGCAAATGGAGAAAACTACGCAATCAAGGGCTCGATGAAGTCTTTTCAGAATCAAGCATTGTCCGAGTGTTATAGTCGCGAAAACTAAGATAAGTAGGACACTTAGAACGAACAGAACGGACGAACAGTCAAACGAATAATGAGTGGAAAACCCATAGAAAAACAACCGTCAGAAAGGATGGACCTGGAAGTGAAGGAATAGAACACCGAAACATGGAAGGAAAACGTTCACGAGAGGGATCCTTGGTGAAGCGTTATCAACGAGGCTCTGAACTTCCAAGTTCAAAATGCCTGTTAGTGCTAATAATAATATCTGAAACTCTTATACCTCGCACAGAATGGCTGCAATCGGAAGAAGAACAAGGACCTTTGGTTAAACTAGAGAATCTCGTTCAACTAACTTCATTCAGTCAATATTTATTTTTGCTTCACGAATAAGTATGCACATTTTGTAATACGCTTTGTTTCAGCAAAGCTTTCACAGCTTACTTCTGAAAAATATAAATTTGATCGAATGAAAGTGTTATGTAATTCATTTTAAGGGAAAGGAATTGGGCAAGAATCCTTAATTTAAAACATTTTGGATGTCCAAGGATGGTTGCGGCACAGTGTAATTTATACTTGAAATTGTATGTACAAGAACGCGCGGTGAGCAGAAAGGTTATCAATTCTGTAAAAGCTTGAAAGCATGAAAATCAAACACGGTAAGAAAAGACTCTTAGTTGGGATTGTTGTACCTACACGATATTCCACTTTGACGTCTCAACAATACATCGGAGTATTCATTGACGTTCATTGAAATTCCGTTTTGTCAGTTTTTTTCCTTGCAATTTTTGTTGTTTAAAAACAAATACACTGAATCAAAATTTATGAAAACCAGAGGTTCCTAACAACATTTTAAAAATGATGAATGAGACGAAAAAAGTTTAAGAACTTACGAACGTCCACATATGGACATCACTCATTTCGAATAGCAAAAGTCTCAAACTAAGGGAACCAGCTAAAATTTAACTCAAATTTTTAAGCTTACTTTGGGCAATAAAATTGTGTCGGAGTCTCGGCGAACGCTTGAATAATTTGGCCTTTGTGCCATATTTTTCGGACAAGACAACACAGTTAAGAGATTGTCTTGATAGAGTAAAGTTGTCGAAACTTAACACTATAATGCTCCTTAAAGTCATATTTATCATGTATGTCTTTTCAAATTTATTAGCATGGTTGTAATATTATTTATGACTTTACAGCCCATGAAGTGCCACAGCCAGAGCGCGGTTATACTCCTTAAAGATTATCTTTTTGCGTTGTTTCCAAATACTGCTGTGTAGCGCACCATTTATCTCGTCATGCTGCTTCCGAAAAACCGCAGTTACTACAATAAGTCCATGGAAGTTAATTAAAAATACGTCCTACGTATTGTACTTTCACAGATTCCAATCGCGCTATAAATTTAATTTCACATGGCATGGTGGAAACAACATCAAAAGCCGTTGGCCACCATAGCGTTGTTTTTTTTTTTTTTCATTATTTATGAACTTCTATTTTTCATTAGGGATAATTAAGGGCGCCAATGCACAGCAGCGGTTTCGACCGTGTATTATTTTGCCAGCTATGCAAAAAACCTATGACGCTTTTGTAATTAAATTTATGAGCAAAGGGCTTTGCCATGCGGGATAATGCAGTAAGCCTGGCGGATAAAAACACTGTAATTGTAACTGAGACAAAGGCTTTGTGGAAAAAGTGTCTTAAAATGTTCATTTGATTGAAGTTTTGGGGTTTTCAACAAGTGTATTCAAATTTTTACAGTTTATTTGTCTAACGCTACCACAACCACCTTACCAATTAATTATAACGCCATTTTTTTATGTTTGTGTGCTGCGTAGTCGCAATTTTACAATGGAACATCGAAATTATAATATTAAAATCTATTTAAAAAAAATCGTAGTGTGTTTGAGTAAGTGTATGTTCAACAAACCGTCGCTGTATGATCCGCAAACGAAGTATCAGGCAAGTATATTGCTAAAAGAATCACTGAAGACCTAAACCTCTCGATTTCCCATCGTGCGTAAGTAGTTGGCCGTTTTGGCAATATCAACTTGATGAATTTTGCAGAAAAGCGTATACGAGTTAAGTGACACATAAGCTGAAGCCAGCTGTTAACAAGCCCGTCTTACAAGGTTTGTTCAAAAAATAAAGTGACTTTTTATTTTTATCGACAATTATTTATTTATTTGTCAATACCTACTTATAGATATCAATATCCACTAGAAATCGTAGTAAAAAGCGAAAAGCATACCCCTCAACCAAAAATCGTAGAAAATAGTAGCAAAACAAATCAAACCGAAAGAAAAGATCCTCGCCCTCCACCGATTATGGTAACAAATATTACTAGCTATCAAGAACTTTTAAGCGCTGTCCGCAACCTAATAAAAAACGAATCTACTATTCGACTTCTAAAGGATAAAACCCACAAAATTAATGTTACAACCAGCGAAGATTACAGAGCCATTACTAAAATGCTGTCCGCTCCTATGAAGATAAGCAATCTCGACCCATCAGAATCATCATTCTATAGTGCTCCCGCGTATCCCATATTATCTAGTGAATAATATAAGAGCCTGTCACAATACGCAAGGCTAAGCTTATAATGCTACATACTGGCCGAGGAATGCTAGCAAAACTACTGATCTGATTGACGTCTTGTGATAAACAGATTGTCAAGGAACTTTATCCAGATACAAGAAGGCTTAGATCTCGACTCGGACCACTCACCAATATATCTGACACTAAATGAAACTATTATAGTCAAAGAGGAAAATCCTTACCTTTCAAATAAGTTCGCGGTCTAGTTTTAAACAGATGCTACAAGAGGAAACCAATATGGTTTTTTTTTCCAGTTGGAAAACTATGCTTCGTTTTGGACTACTATTCAAACTAATCCAAAATGCGGCCTGGAGCTGTGCTCCTCCATTAAGGAGAAAAACTATCTAAAAGAAATAAAGGATCCCATAATAAATAAAAAAAAAACTCCGACGTAGGTGGTAACAAACTCGGTCTCCTTCTGATAAAGCGAAAGTAAACAAGACTAGTGTTTCGGCCGCTGACGCAAGATGAGCGAGTTCGGATCCCGATAACGCCATCAAATGATTATTTCGCGCCTTCCCTCCTCGGCGGGGTACTGGCGAAACCCTCCGTTGTACATTTGCCTTGAAAAAGCTTCTCGGCTTTCGCCGTTCGAAATCGGCATTAAGCCTTAGGTTCCGTTCACTTGTGTGAAAAACAAAACGCACACAACATAAGTGAATAAAAAAGAAGCTTGTCTCTTCATGAGCTCTAACGCCATCTTAGGTGTCTGTCTGCCAGTACAATGCACGGTAGTTGTGTCTGAGTGCTCCAACAGATAGCAGAGGCATCCGAAAAAACAAGGCCACACAAGATCTTAAATTCGAGATAAAATCAATGCGAAATGAGAGAATGAAAAATATCTCTCAGAACTATAATACCTGCTGATCAAAACACCGAGTATTCACTTTGGAAAAGTACAAAATATTTCAAGCGACCAAGAAATCATATTCCACCAATTAGACGTGGTAACGGATATAGGCCTAAAATGAATGAGGTAAAAGCTAGCGCTTTTGCTGACCACCTGGCGAATACCTTTAAGCCTAATGATGTTATTTGTGATGAGTTACTAAAACTCAATAAAAGTGACAGTTCTGTGATTCCTTCGATCACAATATCCGAGCTAAGGTATGAGATAAGGCTCCTAAAAGGCAAAAGAGTTCCGAGCTTTGACTTGATTACTGTGGAAGTTCTGGAGCAACTACCAAACAAAGTGTTAGTTAAACTCTGATGGTTAATGAATAAAGCAATTAGCCTTGAATATATGCCAAGCGTGTGGAAAGTAACTGATGTGATTATGATCGCTAACAACAAGAAACCTTATACCAAGTCAGCAATTTAGACTTTGAAGTAAGCACTCTACAATAGAACAAGTGCACAGAGTAACAAACGAAATACAAAGAGCATTAGAAGAAACAAGAGTGTGTTCTGCAATTTTCTTAGTCGTAGCACAGGTCTTTGACAGAATATGGTATGCAGGTCTACTCCATAAATTAAAGTGTACCTAACAAAACAGTACTTCTACCTTTTGGATTTTTATTTAACATCTTAAAACTGTTATTCTAAGCTAGTACAGATCGAAGCCGTAATTCCTCAAGGAAGTGTCCTCAGGCCCCTGTTATACCTTCTATAGATTCCACGCAAAAATGCAAGCTGTTAGAAGTCAAGTAGTCAGGCTGGACTCAAAGTTAGCGAATAAAACCAAATTCGAGCAAATCTGGACACTTTGACTTCACAAATAAGTCAGCCTCCTATTCCGCTAAAGGGATTTCAGGCACGACCACACCATATGCTAGTACAGCCAAGGATCTAGGTATGACCCTAGATGCCAAGCTTCATTGGAAATAGCACATTAAAATCAAAAGAATAGAACTAGATATCAAATGGCAAAAATTAAAATGGTTTTTAAGCAGGAAATCAGGTCTGTCAACTAATAATAAAATTTGTCTGTATAACCAGGCTTCTTCTTCTATAAAACCAGTGGGGAACTATGGCGCTCAACTCTGGGGATATGCCAGCAATGGTAATTATCGCCGACTGTTGAGCCGAATGTCTCAAGTTCAAGTCCGTCCATAGTCAAAAACAATTCCTATACGGAAAAACAGTGCAACAACATCAGTTGTGAATGAGAGATGATCAAAAAGTGCTGACGAAGACATAAAACTCGCTGTATATGATCACGTCAATACCCACGTGTGTGCATTTCCAATATAACACCTTAATGACATGGAAAAAAAAGTTACTGAGAACTACAACCAACGCAATTTCAGTCGAATCTCGCAAAAAAATCTATCTAGGACAACCATCCCCGGAGAGTAGTGAACGAACATTTTCGACACAAACCATCTGCACCCCGTCCAGGTTGTGTGGCAAACACCACAAGAGCGTACACCCTTGAACCTGCACGAATTATAAAAACCAAATAAAAGCCCTGAGCTCTTCCAGCGATGCGGTCCTTATATCCTCAATCGTAGCAAATCTGTGTCTTTTCATATGACAGAGATTTTACCAATTTGGCTATTCTGGTCGCTTCTATTGGGGCGATTGGGCTTTGGTTATGACGTGCGTAACCAACTTTTCGTCACCAGTGATGAACGCTTTCGGTAAATGGCCATTCGCGTCATTTAAGAGCTTCTGAGTAATGACCATGCGACGATTCATTTGGTCAAAATTTATCAATTTCGGAACAATCTTCGCTGACACGTTTTATGCTCAAAACAATTGAAAAATATTTCATGGCATCAGCCAACCGATATGACAATATCCTCAGCAACTTCTCTGATAATCAATCAAAGCTTCTGCGTAACAATTCTCTTCATTTCATCAACGTTGTCATTCGTAATGGATATGCTAGGTGGGACATCATCATTAAAATCCTCTCGGCCTTCTGTGAAGAGCTTGTACAACTTATTAAGTTTTTTTTTTTGCTCTGAGTCGACTCGACAGATGCCACAGTCGACATTTAAAGTGCGTTAGAGCTCTTAATTTTATTTTTCTCATACAATCTAATACACAAACTAATTGGCTGATAACGCCAACAAACGTTAGGGAACGCCTTCAGTGATGAAGCGCTACTCAAGCCCTCTGATATCATTTTTAAAATTTCATTGAATGATATCTAACCCGCAAAAAAGGTTCAGGTAATATCCTACAAAACGCTCTAATTAAAAATCCATTAAAACTAAAAATTATTTCATTCTGTGACATTGATTGTGTTTTCGTGATTATGTGAGTTTAAGTCAAATATCAAAATTTGCTAAAAAGAGGTAAGGTTCAACGAGGTAGGGAGCGTCACGAGCGCTCGAAGATGTATTTTAAAATTGTTCTTTGATGTCACCCATCCAAATAGCCCCTAATAGGCACCGCGAGCTAATAATCTCATTTCAATATTCCCACCACGAAAGACGGGACCTTCGACAACCACTCTTCTTAGTAAGATTTTCCCAACTTGACTTCAAAACGGGATAATTTGACTCAGAAAAAAGAAGAGAAAAGCAATCATAAAAACCCTTTGCTTTATTTGTATGCAGTTGTGGTTGTAGCCTGGCATTCAGGATGAGCAAATTATTCTATCGTGCCCGATTTTATATTATAATGAAGATGACGCCTTAAAATGTCAGATAGCAGATATTAAAGGTACGACCTCGACGTCGCAAAATTATGTTTGCTCGTGAAAATTTTATTAAGCACGAAATAGAAAAGCGTTTTGAATTTCGGAGAGCTCGGGGTGCTTTGGCGTGGGCATGAGTTGTGCAGGAGTTGGATTTGGGTTTTTGGGGTTATGTCGGATGTGGGTGAATCTAAGGATAGAGCAAAAGGAGTAAATTACGGAGGCAGTTTATGTGTACCAAAGATGTGGGAGCTGAATGGGTGTCAATATGAATGATAAATTCTTGTGTTAAGTGACGTTAGGATTGATTACTAAAGAACTGAAAAGTCGACATCAAAGAGAGACTTTATTACAGATTTAATAGGTTTGTACGTAAGGATTTATTTTGGTAGATGCGTTTGTTGTAGGCGAAGTGCTTTTGAAGTTGAACACTGCTCACTGCTGTCGAAAAGGGCTTACAACGTAAGTAAAAAATTGAATCATTTGACTATAGATTTCGACCTGGGAAATCCAGAAACTCGATGTCAAAACCTGTAAAATTCCAGCTTAAGAATATAATGAATAAAATCATTAACATCTTAATAGAGGTTGAGACATATAACTTTCTACGGATGGTAGCCTGGTGCACGGAAAACCTGAGATAGACATTCGAGTGAGGACAGTCTAGTTCAAGTAACAGCTTTTGACTTCTAACACCCTAAACCTAGAATTAATTCCCGGCAACAACTAAGTCATCGAATGGCATTTCTGAAGATGTGTTTGTTAGTTCCCTCTGCATGGAATAAAATAAATAAATTGGCAACTAAGCTAAAGTAAATGACATCTAATGACAGTTGTGTGTTAATATTTCAAAAGTAGACAGATGAAGAATACAGGATATAAGCCATGGAGTGCTATACTCTTCAAGAACGCAGAATACTCGTGACTACGAGGGTGGTCCTCACCGCCAGATGGCGCTAGTATCGCAAGAGCAACTTATGTATGTGTAGTACATTCTAGTAGACGGCTACTGTCGATCGGATCGCGTGAAGCGGGAGTGTCCGCGGATTTTAGAAAATGGAAAAAGAGCAATATCGTTCGGTGAATCGATTCTTGTTTTTGGAAGGGAAATCGCGCAGCGAAATCAAAGAGCGTTTGGATGCTGTGTACGATGACTCTTCTCCTTCGATGACGACCATCAAAAATTTGTTTAACGAGTTTGGAGAAGGGCAAAACGGTCACAAGGCTGTACTATGCCAAATTATTGGGCCGATTCGACGCCGAATTAAAGAAAAAACGGCACCACTTGGCGAAGAAAAAAGTGCTCTTCCACCATGATAACGCACCGGCTCACACCTCCGCCCTCGCCACGGCCAAATTGGTCGAATTGGGCTACGAACAGTCGCCCATCCACAGTATTCTCCAGACTTGCGACTTCTTTTTGTTTCCAAACTTGAAAAAGTCACTCGCCGGGCAGAAATTTCAATCGAATGAGGAGGTCATCGCCGCCACGGAGCCCTACTTTGCAGACATCGAGAAAACGTATTTTTCAGACCGGTTAAAGAAGTTGGACCATCGCTGGGTCCAGTGTATCGGGCTAAAAGGAGACTATATTGAAAAATAAATCGCCATTTCTCCAAAATTTTTGTTTTTCTTTTGTAGGCTAAGTACTTATCGGACCACCGTCGTACTTTTAGAATTAACAATTCGGCGGAATTTCGCAATTTCAGCGCAGACTACCCGACCGTTCTGCGTAATTCGTCACACGCTAAGGCATTTAACCCCTCGCCTTGAAGATACTGGAATAACATATGACAAAACAGGCCTGGGAAGAACTGTGCCTGAAGACGTCGCGGAAGAACCGCGACCAGACGACGCGCCAATCGTTCACTACCGTTCTTCTCTGCGACGAATTTTGACAAATTTTAATCTCCTCGAAAATACGGGGCGACTATCAGCTACCATATGCAGGCCGCGTCAATCACGTTTAAACTGCACTCACGTTCTCCTGAAACTCGATGTCGGAGTGGACGATTTTCAGTCGAAAGTCATCATTTCGATCTGAACTGGTGTGAATGTGGCACTGAGCCATGTTGCGCCATTTACGCCGAAGATGTCATCAGGCTTCATTTTTCTATAGACGGCGTTTCGGCCAGTGCTTTAACTCGCAGAGTGTTTTTGTTTTATTTGACAAAATGGTTTGTTTTATTGATACCGCCAAATAAATTGTGAGGGAACGAATCTTGTTAAATTCCTGCCTGAGTTTCTGTAAAAACAAGGAGCATAAGTAGCTTTTATTGGTGTTTCGGGATATATAGGGCTATCCAGTAAGATGTGTCATGATATTTTTGAATAGTCATGATTTTTTATTTTTTTTATCACTAAATCACAGGTCCTAAGGTAGTACAACATCTGCAAATTATCTGCCTTGTTTCTGCCTGCAAATAGCCATACATTTGATAATAAATTTAATTAGGTTTTCGCATAATTTCGGCTATAATTATTATTCTAACATGCTGTGTAATGTGAATAATCCACAATACATCGAACCAGCAAGCCAGCTATCATAGTAGATAGGCCAAAAATGGGAGGAATTTAAAATGACACCGCTTGTTGGATAGATGTAAAGAGAAAAAAGAGTTGCTTCTTTCATCTATTGTTGCTCCAGATAAAGGTAAAACCAGTTGTCCCTAGGTTTATAAAAGTGGCAAAGATCACAAATTTTCGTTGATTGACTTCTTCTTATCAGTTTTGATGGTTATTGTTGCAAATAACCGCGGACGTGTTTATGAAAAGGCAGCAGAAATCAGAAATATATCAGGTTTAAAATTAAAAACCAACTCGGTATACTATGAATCATTGCAAGAGGGTGAAACCATCACAGGAACTCGCTGCTGAAGACACGAAAAAGTAATTTTGCAGCATGCTTTTCAGGATATCTCACCTGCTGCATAACCATCCGTTCCGAACTTACGGCCTTTGTGAACTTTCCATTTTTGGTGAAGTCAAAAAATGTAATACGTCGATTTAAAGAGTTTCGTATGCAGATAAACATCCGGAACAGAAGGTCTTAGTGTTCTCGAGTTATTTGGGACTCAGGTCTGGATTTACTCCTTTCAGCTACTACCCACAAAAGCAACCGCAGTGTTGTATCTTCGCTTCATAGCGAAACTCAGCTCTATTGCTTGCTGCCTTGAGAGGTGGTAGGGCGCAAGTAAACTCGAGTAGTAGTCCGCTCTCACCAGCTTATCCTATACCAAGCCTGCGCTATTGCCCAGTTTACGTCATCCTGTTCCACCTGGACCAATTTCTGTGGATTTCTTGGAGTACCCTTACTGTGATAGAGTTTTATTTTCAGCCCCATGGCCAAAAGGAAGTTGGCGGATTTCGAGACCCAGATTTCTCCCCAAGAAAAAGTACAAGTAGAGAAGCGGATGTCAGATGGTCGGACATGGGATACTTGCTCGATTGTGAATGTGATATCGGTGTTATCGGCATAGTGCTTCCTTTTCTTCTCGTGTGCTACATTTAATGATGCTCCGCCGACTATCTGGCTGTCTATGAGGTAGACTTTGCCGTCCAGAGTCACAACAAGGTCAGATTTCCAAAGACACTGTCGTGTGAGAAACAGTGGTTCATGCTCCACTGTCTATCCTTTGTCACGCAGGCCGGATGAGAGTACTTTGCATATCGCATCGTGTCTCAACATACGACATCGTGTACGATTATATGCGCCGCTGTCTCGGTGACGTGACAGCCCGTACGACATATGACATCCCGATCTGCTCGTCAGACGCCTCGAGATGTTCTGATTTATATGGAGGTGGTGGTATTCCCGTCCGGTTTTTCCACTTTCTCGCTTTTCGTGGCCATCAACGGAATTGTACAGGGATTGGGCCCACAAATGAAGAAGCTTACCTCCACGCGACAGCCAACAACGGAGGTTTGGGTCTTCCTTCGAGACCTTCATCCCTTGCTTGATGTGTGGCAGACTCCAAGCACTGGGGAACTCCACTTCTCTAGCAGAGAAACCTTCTAGATCTCCTTCTTCATTGCTGTTGGGAGAAATACTCTCGGATTTGGTGAGAGCTCGGTCGGCCTATAGAATCCGTTTCTGGATCCAGAAGGTTTCTCAGGCGGCTCTCACTGCAGGAGATTGATTGGACTGAAGTTGTTAAGGAGACGGGATCGTGGAGTGTTAAGGGCTTTAATTTTCTTGTCTTTGCCTGACGGGACAATAGACAAGGATGGCGTTGTCTGCGAAAAGCAGGGCCTTGATTCGCCAACCGATTAATTCGTAGTCATCAAAATTATGTTCCGTGGTATAGTACGAAGTACGGGGTATAACCTCCTGTAGTATACTCATCGCTACCATGAAAAAAAAATTAATCAGACACGACATAGGGGATTGAAGAAAGCTACGCCCTCTCTCTGTCCTCTGCGGGCTGCAACACTAATTATAACAATAAGAACAAGTCAACGGAGGTGCGGAGTTGTGCCTGTTCTGCTGGCTTCAATGTTTGTATCAATTATGCTTCATGAATAAGACTTTTATGCAAAATGTTATGCCGCAGGCGCCCACTTCTTGTGACACCTCTTGTTGGATGACCTCTACAGCAGAAATCAGGACACTTAGTTTCCCCTCACTAATGAATTATTGTGCAGCAAAAACTCGACCATTAAATTTTTGTACGCTAAAGACAAAATCTCTTAAAAGTTTTCAGTTAGCCTTGTTCACACGACCCCCATGTCCTAGGCACAATGACTAACACGGAGGGGTTCATTGGACATGATAAACGAATTTTTTTCTCTTCACAAATTCATGAATTCAGGAACAGGAGACTTAAAGAGGATACTGAAATGATACAAACAATTTATGCTACAACGAACATTGTGAAGAAGTTCTAAACAGGAAGAGCTCCCGACTTGGGTACTCCACACTCCTGCCTTTCGATTTGTTGAATACACTAGTCTCAAAACAAGCGACAGACTCCGGAAGCTCTCAAGGAAATATCCAACCAGAACTCATAGAATTGATGGCCCAAAGTTATTGCCGAATAGATTTAAAATGCCATAAAAAGAGCCCAAATGAATATCATCGGTAGAAATTTGAGATGTTGCTTTTGATGCTTTTATGAGCAAAACTAGTTTCTACGAATTGTAAATACGTTTCTAAGAAAACCGCGAAGACGTTGAAGATGACGAGCCTCTTGAGTCGCTAAGCTGTTGAATTTTGAAGCATAAAGTGGATTCAAGTTGCTCAAGAATCGTTTAAAAAGGTCTTTATCGAACTTTAGTAGTTTATCCATGTATGTTTATACGATCCATACTTCTCTTCGAATTTAAGTTATTTTTACTAAAAACTGTCCCTTCTAAAAACGGCAGTTTTTTTTTTTCAAATGAACAACGGATGGTCCAATATATGTTATCATATCCTCCGGCACCTGTTTCCCATAATTATATAGGGTATCGCACTCAAAATGATTTCCGCAGACATATGCCGGGCAAGCGGTGAATATTGATTAAAGCATCTGCAAGCATCCTGAACCACATCCGACATATCTCATTACTTTTCGGGAAAGAAAAAAAATATTCCATGACTACGCTCATGAAATCGCCTGCTTCAACAGTGTTAGGGAAAATTTAATTTTTTGCTCGACTGGGATTCGGTTCGCCATTAAATTAAAAATAATGCAAATTTATTTAACCGTAAAATAATAACATTAAAATGTATTTAATTGCAAGCAATTTACAGTTTAATGTAAAACATTACTGAAATGGAAGTATTCACTGTTTTTGAGGCATTTATTGGTTTTTTTATGGCCTCCCCGCGTATTGATAGATCGTTGATATGGATGTTTTCCCGAAAGAACGATTTTGTTCTGACTTGATGCAATATACAGAATTTTAAGAGCTTGGGAAAATAAACGACCACAAACGTGCAATTTGCATATATGACCGCTGTATGCCAATATTACTGAGTATATTGGCTGTTGGAATGAATTGGCAGCGTTCTGCCAAAGATGCTTCTTCATATACTCGTATTATCTACGCCAAATGTTTTTGTAGAGCACTTATTGGTGAGTTTATCATTTGGTTTGAGTATGAAGAACAACACTTCGTGAATATTTCTATGTCTTTACCTTAATATGAAAAAAATGCTGCACGAAGTCATCAAAACTTTTGATGGCCATACTCAAGCAAATATGTGAAAAGCGGAAAGTTGGAATTTTGACATGGAAGACGACCCAAACAACTGCAAAGTTGAAAGAAACGGACTTTGGGGATCCGCTTAATTAAGACCCTTGTGAAATATTTAAAAAAATTTAAATCATTCGGAGTTGACTTGTCAACGGAAAAAAAAAAATTAGAAAAGGATAAGATTAGAAATTTGACCAACGAATGTCAAAGGGGGTGTATTTACCTGCGAATGACTAATCCCTCGGCAGAGCAGGAAGCAAATTTTTTATCCATTACGAAAATCGTAAGCGGCAAAACTCATGGATTAAGCCTGGCTAGCCATCAAGGACAAAAATATCGATAGATTCAAGCTCATGTTCTATCGTCTATCTATCACTTCAAATCACTACCGATTATAATTTACGTGCTTGAACCGTGCATTTTAAAAACGGACAGAGTATTACATAAGACACGACAAAGTGCTTTGTTAACATGCCACTAAACTGGTCTAGACATATTTGAAAAGATTCGAATGGGAAATCCCAGCTGACCCGCCGTATTCTCTAGACAGTGCTCCTTCTGATTGTTATTCGTTTTTATCGACGTCTCATGGCTTTTTCGAACAGAAGCTCACATCTTATGAGGACTGCGCAAAAATGGGCGGTTCGTGGATTTTTTGTAAAAACGAGGTGCTCTTCCGGCATGGTATTTGCATCCTGCCCACAAAATGGGGACAATATTTTAATATATTGTACATAATATAACAATGAATGATATCGGCGATTTTAATTTAAACCTATTAGAAAACAGTGATATTGTATCCAACTATCTTACCCCTTTGGCATCGCATGGACTCATCTCTTTTATAAATGAACCTACGAGGGAGGTTTCGGGTAGATGCTTAGACCATATTGTTGGTTCTCCAACATTCACCGAAAGTCATACACCCCAAACTATGCAACATGGCAGAGTCAACGGCGTCAATCCCGAAAATATACACATAACACAATAAACGCAACATTCATCATAGACACAATCGGGATACTTAAAACATTGAAGTACGGAGATCAGCCGGTAGGCGCACTGCAACAGGCTTAGCTGAGTGGGTGCAATCAACCTTCTGAAGTCGGATTCAAGGGCATTCAAGAAGAAATCTCGAAGGAGTGCGGTCATAAAAGGGAGTGCGGTCATAAAAAAAATATTAAATAAAAAACAACGTGGAAATTAATTTGCATTGAGTTTTTAATTTATTATTAGTTCTTCCGCGGTGTTTTTTTTTGCATGTATCAGTGGATAAAGGCACGTTTAGTATTATAACCTCGACTGAAAGTGCTTGGCCCGAAACATTTGGTCCTTCGAGCCTTCAACAATCAGCGGTACTCCAACAGCAGTACAAGCAGCGGCACACCAGCAGCAGTACAATCAGCGGTACTCCAACAGCAGTACAAACAGCGGCACACCAGCAGCAGCCTTCAACAATCAGCGGTACTCCAACAGCAGTACAAACAGCGGCACACCAGCAGCAGTACAATCAGCGGTACTCCAACAGCAGTACAAGCAGCGGCACACCAGCAGCAGTACAATCAGCGGTACTCCAACAGCAGTACAAGCAGCGGCACACCAGCAGCAGTACAATCAGCGGTACTCCAACAGCAGTACAAACAGCGGCACACCAGCAGCAGCCTTCAACAATCAGCGGTACTCCAACAGCAGTACAAACAGCGGCACACCAGCAGCAGTACAATCAGCGGTACTCCAACAGCAGTACAAGCAGCGGCACACCAGCAGCAGTACAATCAGCGGTACTCCAACAGCAGTACAAACAGCGGCACACCAGCAGCAGCCTTCAACAATCAGCGGTACTCCAACAGCAGTACAAACAGCGGCACACCAGCAGCAGTACAATCAGCGGTACTCCAACAGCAGTACAAACAGCGGTACAACAGTAGCAGCACATCAGCAGCGGTACACCAACAGCGGTACATTAGTAGCGGCACATCAGCAGCGGCATAACCAATCGCAAGCTATAATCAAAAAAGCTGAAATCAGACACAACAGTCACACAATTGGAAGCAGGCTGAGTACAATCCAAATTATTAAATTATACGTATTAAAACAATTAATTAAAACATATATACACATATTCATTGAAACATCATATTCATACCATCCATTGACACATATCATACATAAATACTAATTTACATATACGATCATACAATTTCAAGTGGATAAATTTAAATTAAGCTAACAATAGTGACTGGTTTTATACACGTCATAGTATTCAGTATGTCGAAACTTGCAAAGTCGATTGAAGGGCAAGAGTTAACTCTTAAAGAACTACAAACCGATTTAGTAGAATTTCAAAATGACCCCGCGTCGCGATTTTCAAAGGGATACGTAAACGCATGCCTAGCGGATGTCGAGGAAGTGTTTAAACGCGCGAAGAAAGAACACGCCTCCATTGTAAGCACTGCGACTGACCCCTTGAAAGAAAAATACTTAGTAGATGAAATTTATACAAAAATAAAAAAAACATATTTTACATTTGTCGGTTTACTGCACGATGCCATCGACAAATTTAATGAACAAAATCAATCACTAGACTTGTCACGAGCTAATCAGACCAAAACATCTGCGGCTGCAGACATCCGTCTTCCGCGAATCCAAATTAGGTCGTTTTCTGGGAAGTTTGAGGAGTGGTGTGAGTTCAGCAACCTGTTCCAAAATTTAATTGACCAGAATGTCGATTTATCAGATGTTCAAAAATTGCAATACTTAAAAAGCACGGTAACAGGTGAAGCAGCGCGGCTAATCCAGCATCTTCCCATCGATGGAAAAAATTATTCCTCAGCATGGGAAATTCTGTCTGATAGATATGAAAATAAAAGAAAGCTAGTTAATACACAACTTCGCAATTTATTGGAACAAGGTAAACTCACCCACGAATCCGCTGCGTCGTTAAAGGCCTTGCATGATACGAGCATCGAGTGCATCCATGCTCTCTCCAACTTAGGGATGGTAGTCGAGACTTGGGACAGTATCCTTATTTACATCTTGTACCGTAAATTGCCTCCACAAACCCAGAAGGATTGGGACGGTATATTAGGCAATTCAAAGACACTACCAGAAATTAAATCGTTCTTCGCCTTCATTGAAGGTCGCTTCAACTCCTTAGAGAATAACATCGAAGCAAATCCGCATCCGTCGACAAATTCTTCTCGAAGGGCTAACGCCTTTCATCTAAATTCGACAACAAAGCAATACCTCTGTCGTCTTTGCAAACAATCCCATAGCATTCGACGATGCAAACGATTTCTCAACATGGATGCTAAGGGTCGCGATGAAACAATTAAAAAAAATTCAATCTGCTCCAATTGTCTGGGTTACGACCATCATGTGTCAAATTGCAACAGCACTAATCGATGCTTCAAATGTGGTCTAAAGCATCACACCTTACTGCATGTAGACCAGAGCCACAATAATGGCCCGTCAGCATCAAATGCGATAAATACAAATTTCAATCAACTAAATCACAACGTCTTACTTGCAACCGCGTTAGTCAGAGCTGAAGCTTCCGACGGCACTCATTATATACTACGAGCATTAGTGGACCCAGGTTCGGAAGCCACATTCATTACAGAACGGGCCACACAACTACTGAAATTGCAAAAGAATAGATTGACAGCGAACGTGACAGGACTGGGACAGACACTGACTGGAACATCAAAATACCAAACACAACTTACCATAAAATCACAAACAAAGTCCACATTCTCTCTTAGGGTCAGAGCATTTGTCTTTTCTCAACTCACCTCTCTTCTGCCAAAACAACAGCTACCAAAAGGTAAGTGGAGCCACATCTCCAACCTGCCTTTAGCGGATCCCTCTTACAACTTACCAGGGAAAATAGATTTACTATTAGGTGCCGACGTTTACTCATCCATAATTCTAGAAGGACTCGTAAGGAGCCACGAAGGCTCACCAGTTGCGCAACTAACTGAATTAGGATGGATCCTGAGTGGAAGCACTTCCCTGACACCAAAGTCTAACACAATAACTATGCTGAACCACCACAACACTCTCGAGATGCAACTCAAACAGTTTTGGGAAATTGAAGAAAACCTAGACGAGAGAAAATTAACATCGGATGAAGAGCAGTGTCAACAACACTATCAACACACATACAAACGCCGACAGGATGGCAGATACGAGGTCCGACTTCCATTCAAGGACGGGGTTCATCCAACCCTGGGCGAATCTAAACGGGCTGCTTTGGCTAGATTTTTTCAACTTGAAAAGAAATTCCAAACAAACAGCAATGTAAGGGAAGCATACATCGATTGCTTAAATGAATATGCGAAATTGAGACATATGGAAGAAGTCATCCCAGACACACAACTGATGACTGGGAAACATTACTTTCTCCCGCACCACGCGGTATTCAAGGAGTCGAGTACTACCACGAAACTTCGCGTCGTATTCGATGCCTCATGCAAAACCGCAGACGGCAAATCCCTCAACGATTATTTACTAATAGGACCGCGACTACAACCTGACATCATCGACTTAGTCGCCAAATGGAGAAAATTCAACATTGCCTTTTCAGCGGACATAAGTATGATGTACCGACAAATTTGGATGGCTCCGGAAGACACAAACTACCAACTAATTCTCTGGAGATCAACACCAAGGGAACCAATCAAAACATACAAATTACAGACAGTAACTTTCGGCACGGCATCAGCACCATACCTAGCTGTACGAACTCTGCATCAGTTAGCAGCTGACGTCGCACACACGAAACCTCACGTAACACGCGTACTCACCGATGGGTTCTACGTCGATGACCTTATCTATGGCGCCGATAACGAAGATGAGGCTATCCTTATACAACAGGACGTCATTTCGACATTGAAAGCTGCTGGATTCCCTCTACGTAAATGGGCAAGTAATTCCTCCAAAATCCTGGAGCAAGTAACTGAAAATGAAAGAGAGATTAACTTACCACTCAACTTTGAGTCACCGGAAGGCATTAAGACATTAGGTATCCAATGGCACCCAGCAAATGATACATTCAAATTTAAAATCAACTTACCAGACGTCAAGACGCACACCAAACGCTCCGTATTGGCAGACATCGCTCGAATCTTTGACCCACTTGGATGGATTTCACCATGTGTAGTAAAGGCGAAGATCATACTCCAGCGACTCTGGCGCAACGAATCGACCTGGGACTCTGCTCTTCCATCGGACATCGAAGAGGATTGGTTAAAACTTCGCAAGGGTCTCGGAGTGCTGCAGACATGTGAAATACCTCGTTGGATTGGATATAAGAGCTCGGCACTAGTACAACTGCACGGTTTCAGCGACGCTTCCGAGAAGGCATATGCAGCAGTCGTTTATGCACGTGTAATAACGAATGGCAGTGAACATATCAATATAATTACCTCTAAAACCAAGGTTGCTCCAATTAAGCCGATTTGTCTTCCTCGCTTAGAGCTTTGCGCAGCACATCTCTTGGCAAAATTGCTCCATCGAATTGCTAACTCCATGCAGTTCAACGACATTGAAATGTATGCATGGTCCGATTCAACCATCTGTTTGGCTTGGATCCGTGGAAGCCCATCAACATGGACTACGTTCGTCGCCAACCGAGTGACAGAAATTCAAAATCTGATCGGCTCGAACATATGGCGGCATGTAGCATCAAGGGACAACCCAGCTGACATAGGATCACGAGGACAATCCCCTGAAGAACTCCTCAGCAACGAGACATGGTGGCGTGGGCCCAGGTTTCTGCAAGGCTTCGACGCACAAAATCAGCCAGCAGAAAAATCCATCGAAACCAACCTTGAAATGAAGGGGCTGAGGAAAGAAAATCATTCAAAATTACTGTCAAAATGTGTAACTAACGAACTTACCGAGATTCCCCATATAATATCCCATTGCACAGCTATCGACAACGAATTCTTTAACAAGTTTTCCAACATCAAACGGCTCATCCGCACCGTAGCGTTATGGAGGAGATATTTCCACAACTTACGAGCAGACACGAAATTACCCTTGAATTTGTTTCCACTCACAGCAGATGAATTGGAAGCAGCACAACATCAGCTTATCAAGCTTACCCAGGCAGAGCTATTTCCAAACGAAATTAAGATGCTCAGCTCAAAAATGTCACTTCCTAAGGGAAGCACAATTCGGAACTTGAATCCCTTTCTCGACTCCTCTAACATTCTTCGCGTGGGAGGAAGATTGTCGAATTCATCGCTCACCTTCAACCAAAAACATCCAATCATCCTCAAACACTCGCATCACTTCACAAGGTTACTCGTAAGCCATATCCATTTCAGCACTCTTCACGGGGGTCAACAATTGATGATGGCAGAGATCCGCAACACATTTTGGATCACGAATCTTAAAAGAATGGTAAAATCAACTATTCATAGATGTGTTCGCTGCCACCGATACAACGCTAAGATGCAATTACAACTCATGGGAAGCCTGCCTACAGAACGAGTGACCGTATCAAGACCGTTCACGAACGCCGGAGTCGACTACGCCGGTCCTGTAGAAGTAAAACTGTGGAAGGGTCGATGCAATAAGGTCTCCAAGGGATACATCGCCGTCTTCGTATGCTTATCCACCAAGGCCATCCACATTGAATTGGTGAGTGACCTCAGCTCAGCAGCGTTCATAGCAGCATATCGGAGATTTATTGCACGACGTGGCATATGCACCAATTTGTACAGCGACTGTGGTAGTAACTTTAAGGGAGCTAGCAACGAAATGAAAAGGGACAACAAATTTATCTCTTCGGAATGGTCAGTCGAGATCGCCAAGGATCTAGCCTCATTACATACGAACTGGCATTTTAACCCACCGGCAGCACCACACTTCGGAGGCCTTTGGGAGGCTGGTGTAAAATCCATCAAACACCATCTTAAGCGAACGATTGGCACATCCAAACTGACATTCGAAGAATTCAATACTTTACTCACCCAGATCGAAGCTTGTCTAAACTCCAGACCACTATGCCCTATGTCACACGATCCACACGACCTAACAGTTCTAACCCCAGGGCACTTCTTAATCGGGGCACCTCTCCGCACAGCACCAGACAGAAATCTGTTGGAAAAGAACATCAACAGACTAGACAGATGGAGATACATACAGCGACTCACCCAGGAATTTTGGAAGCAATGGAGTACAACATACATTCATCAGCTACAACATCGTCCGAAATGGCTACAAAAACAAGAAAACATAAAGGTCGGAGACATTGTCATAATCAAGGAGGACAACCTACCACCTTCATCATGGCTACTTGCTCGAATACAGGAACTGCACCCGGGCCCAGATGGTCACACGCGCGTGGTGACCTTACGGACAGCGTCGTCGACACTTAAACGCCCGATTGCGAAGCTATCTCCCTTACCAATATCGGATTTCGCACATGACGCGTAACCCCGTCGCATGATCCCGCCGTGAAACCTCGACGCGTATTACCGCCACAAACACGAAATTGTCCCAAAACCATCAACAATCCTTGTCCCAAATTTGTCCCACTTTTTATTATCATTTTATTATCATACACTCATATACATATACATAAACACTCACATTTATCTCTATTTCATGTTCAATCCCGCACAACCCGAGGAAGGACCCGCTGACAAACGATAGCGGACATGCCAGGAGGACCCTAATATCAACATTCGTTTGCGCACCACCAAGCAAAATTCAGGTTCATTGGCATAAGCATAAGAACTCTCAACCCACCCCACCGCAACCAACAGGAAGCCGCACTCGAACATCAAACTAAACTCATAGTCCAATGAAAACAATTGCTGAACACGATACACGTTTCCCGAAGGGACACTAATAAAACATCGCGAATTCCGGAGCCCGGGAGCATGTTGGTTCTCCAACATTCACCGAAAGTCATACACCCCAAACTATGCAACATGGCAGAGTCAACGGCGTCAATCCCGAAAATATACACATAACACAATAAACGCAACATTCATCATAGACACAATCGGGATACTTAAAACATTGAAGTACGGAGATCAGCCGGTAGGCGCACTGCAACAGGCTTAGCTGAGTGGGTGCAATCAACCTTCTGAAGTCGGATTCAAGGGCATTCAAGAAGAAATCTCGAAGGAGTGCGGTCATAAAAGGGAGTGCGGTCATAAAAAAAATATTAAATAAAAAACAACGTGGAAATTAATTTGCATTGAGTTTTTAATTTATTATTAGTTCTTCCGCGGTGTTTTTTTTTGCATGTATCAGTGGATAAAGGCACGTTTAGTATTATAACCTCGACTGAAAGTGCTTGGCCCGAAACACATATAGATGGACGGTTTTCGAATTTTTCCTTAAGCTCCTTTGAGAAGGGCATATTCGATTTAAAAATTTCAGATCACTCAATGACAGGTTTGTTGGTAAATTCTAACCGTTTACAGAAAATAAATAAAGTTGAAAATGCATCCAAAAAAGTCACAAAAATAAATTTTCCCAAGCTTAAAAACCTTCTTTGCCATGAGTTCTGGGATGATGTATACTCGGAAAGTAATCCATCCATTTCCTATTCACTGTCGGCTAGATCGGCTCTCTAAACATATTATTAACAGCACTTCCATCATGTCCTTGGCAAGAACCCCTAAAAGACATAAACCTTGGATATCCACAAGACTTATTAGCAAGATTAGGTACAAAAATAAGCTTAGAATTAAGTGCTCAAAGCATCCCAATAATCTCTGGTTGCGTAATAAATACAAGAAATTATGCTCCCAACTCAAAAAAGAGATTCCCATTTGCCGCGACAATTATTTTCGTAATCAATTTCGTCTTGCTAAAGGTAATATTAAAAGTGAATGGCAGGTAGTCAATAACATCTTAAACCAATTATACCCTTTTAAAGAACTCACCAATATTCGTGTAAATGATTGTATAATTACTAATAAATTTGACATCGGTAATGCATTTAATAACTATTTTACTTCATTGATGGGGAATCTATCAGTTCGTGGTGTCCAACAAGGTTGTGATTTGTGCTCGTCTTCTTGTAGCTTATATGAACACTTGCAAAGAAATAGAAGAGCCTATAACTGCTCTTGAGCTTTTACAGATAATTGGTACTCTAAAGAACTCTAGGTCTTGCGGTTGTGATGGGATCTCTAACGTTGTTTTAAAACGTAACGGTTGCTTTATAGTTGATGTTTTAGCTGTTATTTTCAATCGCAGCATATTTCTGGGAGTTTTTCCTGACGACCTCAAATGTGCTGATGTAGTTCCTCTTTTTAAAAAAGGTTCTGCAGAGGAGGTGAGCAGCTACAGACCGATATCACGTCTTCCTGTTGTTAGAAAATTTTTTGAAAAAAAAACTGTTAAAGTGAGCATTGTTTCTTTTCTAAACAAGTCCAAGTTTTTTAGCTCGGTGCAATTTGGCTTTCAACAGGGGAAATCAACTGCAGACGACCTTTTATATTTTTGCTCTAATTGTATATATTACAAAAGCCTTCGACATGGTTAACCACTCGATCTTATTGGACAAACTACAATAGAAAAAGCTGGATTTCGGGGCTTCATGCTATCCTGGTTTAGGTCTTACCTATCCAATCGATCCCAAAGAGTGAAGATTGGTGAGATTAGGAGTAACTCCCAGTTTATTAATTTGGGAGTTCCGCAGGTTTCCGTGTTAGGACCCATTTGGTTTCTTATATATATAAATTCTCTGTTTGGTCTAAACTTTAAAACTAAACTAACTGCCTTTGCGGATGATGTGGGTTGTTCCTATAGTTCAGATAGCTTATTAAACCTAGTTTCGGATATCAACTGGGACCTTCATTTACTAAGGATCTGGTTCTCGGAAAATAAATTGAGCATCAGCCCTAAAACAAAAATGATGTTCTTTAGTTTATCCCCCCAGGCCTATATCAGTGCAGAAGTTTACTTACACGCACCACAATGCCAACAATTTAAATTGACTTATAGTCCCTGTGCCTCCCATCGTTTCCTTCCATCTTTTTGTAGTACAATCGATTGCAGTGATAAGTGTTTTTTGATTGAGAATGTGGAGGAGTTTAAGTATTTGGGCTGACGATTGATTCGAGGATGAGCTTTTCTAACCATACAGAATCTTTAAGGAAATATTTTCGTTATACACTTCGGCAATTTTTTTATCTGAAAAATGTTTGTTCCAATAAGCTCCCTAAGACTATATATTACGGTATTTTCAACTCGAAACTACAGTATGGTATTACAGGTTGGGGTGGAACGCAGCTAAATAAAATCAAACCACTTCCAATCCTGCAAAAAAGCGTCTTAAGAATGTTATGCCGAAAACACCGTCGATATCCTAGCTTTCCATTGTTTCGTGCAACGAAAATTCTCCCAGTACGTCATCTCTATTGCTTCAAAGTGTTGAAAACGTTCTTCATGAGATAGGGAAATCGTAGTTGCAGAATAATTTCTGACTACAACCTACGAAGAAACATTTCAAATGTAGTGTCTATACCGTTTTATCGCAAAACCGCCTTTCGTAAATATCTGGTTACATCATGCCGTCTATTCAACAAGCTACCACTATCCTTAAGAACATTAACGGTATCTGGATTGTTTGAAATTCGTGTAAAATATTGGCTTATGGACCTAGACTATCATTGTTTAGAATCCATTTTATTTGACTTTCTGGTGTAATTATGTATACGTTTTTGGTTTTTTGCTCCCGTGTGTCTTATTTCTTCATTATCACTACCTTTGTTTTTCTACTCTTTTCCATTTTTATTTTTTTTTATTTTTATTTTTGTAAGGGTCACCCCACCCACCTTTTGAATTGATTTTATACTATAAACCCCATTGAAGTGGCATTTTAAACTATTTCAATACTTAATGTATATGCAAATAAAAAAAGTCATTATATTGTATTATTTCTTGAACCGAACCTACTGTTATAATGTATGAATTATGCTTTTGATTGTATGAAATAAAAATCTAAATCTAAATCTAATCTAAATCAATATTATTTCATTTTAAGCAAACTTGCTGTTTTGATTAAAAAAACGCTACGAATTAGTTCCAACTCTCAACATAAAGGTAGTCTATAAGGTAAGTAAAACAAAAATGAAGGGCCAAGGAAAATGGTAACAAAAACTGAGAAAAGTATAAATTTGGTTTATGAATTAACACTTTGTAGGGAACGCTCTGCTCACGACGACGGCAATTGTCCTACCTCCTAATGCCATTGAATGAACAAATTTTCACATAACATCTGGGCGGATCTTTGTCAGTGTAATTCGCTACCGCTTTTTGAATATTTTATACGTTTATTCTAGAGTCTCGTCATTTTTTGCGAATGAGTGGGAATCGATTTTTAGTCCGTTTTTCTGTTTCACTTCTATCTTCAGGAGTTACGTCTACTGCCTCATCTAGGAAATGATGCAATGACCTGATCTTTATTCAGGTCTTCAATATTTAGATATATTTCATGCCAGTCCTCCAGAACACCTCATTCACAGAGTCAGCAAGAGAGAAGGTACCGAAATCAAAAAGAGTTACGTATAAGCCCACTAGTGCTTCATGTCGGCAGCCTCTCTCAGGTGCTGCGGCTGCTGTGCCAACTTAGAAATGTTTAATAAGGTAGGAGGAACTGGGATTCAAGATATTCCAAAAGGAGTGGCGTCGTTTAATATCATAGACTATGGTCCGTGATAAGATTTTCTACACTCCTACCCCTAGAGCTAGTGCTGATTGAGACCCAAAACATTAACATCGCCCATGATGATGTTTGAGATGTTGACTTGATCAGCCAGATTATAGATACATAGAAGATACGATAGTAGTAAGGAGAGTAACCAAGCTTGAGTTGATGGAGATTCTTCTGATTCTTAATCAAGACCGCTATAGATTGCTTAGAAGTGGTGCTACGGAAATTATCTATGAAAATTGTTGGTTAATTTGGAGAGAAAGTGTACGCATAGTGAGGAGATTTAATTCGTTGTAATTATTTATAAAGCCTTTTACATTTCACTCTGGGATTTTGTTGTGATTGTTGTGGTGTTGATAAGCCTGGAGGTTGATGAACATTGGATTGCAGTCTAGTCTAGTCAGGAAGAGGACGGGTTCACTTAACAAGAGGCAATACCGACATCCTTTTGATCTGTGGAGACGATCGATCCGATCCATGAGAAGGAGAACAATGAGGTGGTGGTGGTGATGGAAAAAAGAAAGACTCAAATGATAGTGTAAGTTTCGACGTTGTTGGTTAAGGTTGGATGAGGTTGGTTAAACTGACTCTTAAAGCGCCGGACATATGCTCGTTTTATATTGTATGGGATGA
The DNA here is from genome assembly GCA_958301585.1 of Merodon equestris. NCBI lineage: Eukaryota > Metazoa > Arthropoda > Insecta > Diptera > Syrphidae > Merodon > Merodon equestris. Next base: position 94,328,419 of record OY284417.1, on the reverse strand, counting down.
GGGGTTGAGAAAAGTTTTCGGGGAATGTAGAACCAGAGATGGCGGTTGCTTGGTTTGGTTGTTTAGTTTTTTCGGCATACGATTAATGAGGGGAGGAAGTACATGAGGGTGGTTTGATTAGTTATAAACTTGCCTGGCCCCAGCCATGTTGCACTTATTTCTTATTTTTATATTGAGACATGTGGTAGGTGAGGGGAAATATGTTCCATAGAAATTTGCGTGTATAAAGCCACTACATGCAGTAGGTGTGGTGGAAGGTTGCACGTTTCATAAATTTTAGGTTTAGACCACACTTTGGGGGTAATTGACACTTACGACATCTCTTGGGGTTAGGAATGTTGCCAAAGACCACAGTGCATGGGGCTTGGTATAGGATAAAGCGAATAGTAGGCGTGTGGTGCGTAGGGTTCCATATATATTCTTACACCTTACGACTTTATTTTGTCTATAATTTTGATACCGGGAATTCCCACTTGGATGAGTTGAGATAAGTGTGCACTAAGAGGGCATTATGTCACAATATTGGCGATATACAGAAATGTATCCGCTGCCCTTTGGGATTTTATCAATAAAAGAATACTGCCGTCCCTCAACTAAGATATACTCTCGTTGAGGAAGTGCTAATAGCTGCGATAGACTTGTTAAGAACAAAAATGCTCACAAAATGAATACGAATTTTGGAATTTTCATGCTGACGATGGAGGGGAGGAATAGAAACCCATTGTTTTCTTTTAAAAGGGGTTCGTGTAAGGACGTAAAAAACGCGTCGGAGAAGAAGAAACACACGATTTGAGAAAGGAGAACAAAAAAGCGAGAGAAGAACAGTAAAAGATAGTGTCTATTCGGATCTAACTTATTAGGTGATTCCTTGGGACAAACTTCGTGCACAGAGTCAGCAAGGCAGTAGGTGCCACAATATAAAAAAATACGTTTACCCCATGATGCTTCTTTCCGGCAGCCTCTCTCAGGTGATGTGGCTACTGTGTCGGCTTAGGATTGATGCAGGTGCTGATATATCTTACCTTATACTTTTTATATATTGTTTTAAATAGAAAAACGACTTCTATCAATAATTTCAGCTATTTCCCGTACTATTTTATTTTTGAAATTTTAAATTTCTATTTATTTAATTTATTTATTATTTGTTAAAAAAAGAAAACTGTGCTTAACACACTCTCCTTAGTTTTGTAAATGTGCTATACTCAACCCGAGTCCGTCAATTCACAGTGTCTTTCAATACTCAAAATCGAACGTAGAGAAAGTAAAAGTCCAAGAGGATTTAACCGTTACGATTCGGGTATAAAAGGGCGATATGAATTGAACGAATTCGCAGTCTGTTGAGAAGAATTGTGTAGTGAACATGCAGCTTTTCGTTGGTGTCACCTCACATTCAGAAACCACCAATGAGACGTACCACTTAAAATGGCCGCCGACGTTTGCCTACAAGCTTGGGCGAGCACGTGGGAACCAGTGTTGGACTTTACCACTATTGTCGTAGATCTACTACCATTTTCTCAAATTTTAAAATCTATCACTTCTACTACTCCAAGTGTGAAATCTACCACTCTTTTAAATTCTTCATTTTTTCTTTTCCGATGTTCTATTTTGTTTCTGTTCAACTTTTTTCAAATTTCTGTTGAATATTCTCCAACTCAATTTCAAACGAAATTCAACTGAAACACATAAAAGGACAAAGAGCAGTCCAACTACACTACTACGAAAAATATGAATACAGAGTAGAGTGAGGAAATGATATTTCATTTCATTCATACATTTTGGCCGTGATGGTGAAACTGCAATAACCTCCTCATCTTTACAAAATTAAAAATTAAAATTGTTGGAATATACTCGTATACGTAGATCCAAAAGTAATTTAAAAAGGTGAAATGGCATAATTCCTCTCTTAAAAGCTTTTCCTTTTAATGGTTGTTCGGAAGAAGTTTTAAATAGAGAATGGAGAGCTTTCCTATTATTTAAAAATGAAAAATTCCAAAGCATTATCGATGATGATCTTGTCAAAGGCTGGAAGCCTTAAGTAACCAAAATGTTATCCTTAAAAACTAAGTAATCTCTTTAAAAAGTAAGTAAGTATGTACGTAGCAAGGCCGTTTTGCCTTATAGCAGTGCAGCCGCAGAGAGAACATTTTCTTTTAAGAAGAATATAAAAAATAAGAAATGAAATCGATTGCAAATACACACTCTCAAAATTTTTATTTGCACTCGAAATGACTGATAAAAATAAAATATTTAACCCTTCCATATACAGTGCGACCTCAATAAAAGCAACCCTCGACACGTGCAGCTCCTTGATAAAAGCAACACCTAAAATGTTACCATTATTGACTCAGTAATTGCAAAAAACAAAAAAAAAAGTGACTCGATAAAAACAACTATTGTTTCATGAACTCCTATTTCGGTCGCTATTTGTATGTATATTACGGTGTGGTATTAATTATGGCTATTGTGAAAAGTGGTCCTAAGCTTTCTATAAAGCAAAAGCAAAAGGCAGGCCGAAAAACAATTGGTGCAAACAAATGCAAAAACACCAGCATTTGATTGGCCTCAGCGATGAAGTAATCCCAAACCGGGAAGCCTGCCGCTACTTTCTGAGGTCAAACCGGCGGACCCCACAAGCGGACCAGTAGGAATGCAGTTAGGTGGGAAGGTTATGGTCCTACACTTCTGACCATAAAAACGCCGGAAAAAGGAAAAGAAGAAGAAGAAGTCCAGCATAAGTAGAATAAAGAAGAAAGAAGGAGCGCTGACAAAATTCGTTGCAAATTCTGAATGTGAACTGGGAAAACGAGTAACTTTGAGAGCGTGTGAATTTCCACGTATGGAAAAAGCCTTGTTTCTAGACAATCGACATCGAAATGTGCCTATTTCCATCGAAGTTCTAAAAGCACAAGCTTGTAAACTGCACAACAAGATCAAGGAAAAACGAGGATCCTTTAATGCCAGCAATGGTTGGTTTTCAAATTTAAACAAACGAAATGGAATTCGCAACCTAAAAATTTGTGGAGAAAAGCCTTCAAATAAGACGAAACTCGTTGAATCATTTTTGGTTAAGTTCAAAGATAAAATTAAAGAGCTCAGTCTATCACCTGATCAGATTTACAACGCGGACGAGTCCGGCCTATTTTTTTAAGCTTATGCCAAATAAAACCCTTGTGAGCTTTAAAGAAGCAACCGCTCCAGGTCGGAAGCCAAGCAAAGAGGGAATATATTTCTTGCACAAAATAAAATTATTCGTTATCGGGAAAGCTCTAAATCCTAGAGAATTTAAACGTTTTGAAAAGAAACCTGTTGTTTATAAGGACAACAAAAATGCATGGATGACATTCTCGTTTTTTGAAGAATGGTTTCACACGATTGTCCCAGAGGTAACATGTTCAATGAACTTGATAGGCTTTTACAACCTTTTCTTCTTTGTTTATCTGTTTCTTTATTTAGGTAAGGCAGTTTTTTGGGGTCTAAAAATCTTGCAAAGAAAGCCCTGTGGCTGTGAAAATGAAACCGATCTGGAGCCGACTTGCAACAATCTGAGAGCGGAAGAAATCGAATGTGATGCCGAAAACGCAGTTGAAGAATCCCCACTGCCAAAAGTTAAAGCAGAGGCTGCAATTCAAGCATTTAATATTTGCCTTCAATGGGCTGAAGAAAATGATGCTTCTCGGAGTAACATTTTAGCTCTACATCACTTTGGAGAGTCAGCAGGGAAAAGAATTATTCTGCGTCTAAAAAATTGTTTCAACCAACTCAATAAAAGCAACTGCCCAAATTTATATTAGTTGCTTTTATTGAGGTCGCACTGTATTTAATTAATTTTTATAAGTTTCAATTTATTAATGGAGTATTTGTTTACAATGATGCCTAGTCAGTTACATGTTGAAATGTATTTTTAAGTGAAGTTTATGTTATGTTTTTTTCTTACTTTTTCTCTTAATGAATTGTTATTTTTTATGTCATAGCAATGAATTTATTTTTGTTGTATAAATTTTACTTCGCTATTTTATTTCCATGGAATTAAATCGACCACCCATTTTTCAAATCTACCACGCGTTTTTTTTTGGATCTACCACATTTGAAAATTTTAAGTCTCAACACTGGTGGGAACCTCAAGTGCTGTCAAAATTTTGTAAATAATCACGCACATTGTTATAATTCCAAGAGTGTGTGAGCTCACACGTATTCACGGAAAGAATCTCGTTTGTAACGTGTTTTGTCGCTACGATCCTGAACTTCTTTCAAAATTTCAGGGTGTCACGGGGGAAGACATACGAAAGACGCACGTCTCATTCTGGTTTCTGACCAGAAGTGATCTGACACTGAATTTGCGTGGCCTTTTATACCCGAAGTTCCAGAGCTTTCCATTCTTGCTTAAAGCCTTGTAAGAGCTTAATACATTTTAGTACTACTCTAATTTTAATGCAATTATTATTTTAGTACAATTATCATTTTATACTAGTTACAGTGTTGGTTAAATGTTTTGTACATTAAATAATATAAATTCAACACTCACAAAATATCATTTTATAAAAATAAATATAACAATGAAAAATAATAATAAGAAATAATAAAAAATAATAATAATAAACAATAAAGAATAATAATAAGAAATAATAATGAAAATAATTCAAAAAGCAAAATAAAAAAAAAAAATTGTTGTTTGGGGTTACAATCTTACAATATGGCTTGACGCCGTCTACTTGATTGACATTATTTATATTGATAAACATAATCTGAAAAGTATCAAAGATTAAAATGTTTAAACAATTTATCAAAAATCTTCTTATCTGATTCGTTTTCTGTACTCACGTGCAGTTTGGGTGTTTTTAAGATAAATAAAGATCATTCCATTCACGGTCTCCATTAAGAATATTTATTAGTTCCTCAAGTTAAAGTGTCCTTACTCCAAAGTAAAATCTTCGAAATTAACTGCATTTGAGCATTGACACAGCAATAAAATGGTAAATGTCCTCCGTTTCATTTCAATTACAATGATCACAATTTATGGATTTATGGGTAGTTCGGATCTGTGGGGTATGTAGTTCAAACCCAATATTTCACCTCCTATTATAAATATGGTTCTTATTATTTCTGATTTGTTACCATCTAAAAAGTAAGTATTTTCTTGTAGTGTGTGTCTTAGGGTGCTGTATTACATCCTGTGTTGTGAAGATTGTGCTTCACTAACAAAGTTGTTGTATAGGTGTGATGTTGCTCCCGAATTCCTGTTTCAAACAGGTTGTCTCGTCACTCCGTAACAACTAGCCAACTCATTACATTCTTCGACGCAGTATTTGAGGGTGGTCGTGGTGCAATGGTAATCATCACCGACTGTTGAGTTGAAGGTCTGTAGTTCAAGTCAGTCCATAGTCAAGAACAATTCCTATGAGGAAAGCTGTGCAACAACATCAGTTGTGAATGAGAGATGACCAAATAGTGCTGAAGAAGGCATAACACCCGCATATATGATCAAAATTCATAATTTGTGTGTGCATTTCCAATATAACACCTTAATGGCATGGAAACAAAAAAGATACTATGAACTACAACCAACTCGACAAATTCAGTCGAATCTTTCAAAAAATCCTATCTGGGACAACCACCCCTTGAGAGTAGTGAACGAACATCTCCGACACAAACCATCTGCACCCCGTCCAGGTTGTGTGACAAACACTATACGGGCGTCTTGAACCTGTACGAAACCTATAAAAAACAAAAAGTATCCGCTTGTAGCTAGAATAAGTTTCAGGACAATCTTCGCAGACGTTCTTTCATTTCTAAAACTTTTATAATTTAATCGAAGTAAAATTTCATGGTTAACAATATAAGTGGCGAACAACCTGTTTCTATGTACAACATGCATTTCGGAGTGCTGTTTGGCAATCTGAATCTTTGAAATTTCTTCACCGTATCGGAGCTGTTATACCCCCAAGCTGCCTAAGAAGTATGGTCTGAGCAGTCGATCATGTAATTTTTTGATTAGACTATGCGCTATATATTTGTTCTGGATACGTGAATTCAAGACTGAATTGATTGCTCTCTTTGCCAGTTTATCAGTTTCTTTGGGAGGTGTTTTTTCAATATTCAGACTTGAGGAAAACAGGACACCTAGATACTTATACTCGCCTACGACTAGTTGACCCTGGTATGTCCAATTTTCGTTTCTCGAGAAACGTCCGCCACCGTTTCTAAATATCATTATTTTAGTCTTCTCCAAGTTTACAGTGAGATTCAATGCTTTGCAGTACCTTTCAAGTTTATTAATTTGAAGTTGCTTACTTTTTTAAGCTTTATGGGATAAGTTCATGTTGGATGAGTCGGTTAAATTCATTCAATTTACAATTTTTATAGAACTCGAATGGTGTTCCATATTCTCCTGGTTCTTTATTATTTTTAGCACACCTGATGACTTGAATTGTTTCTGTAATATACAAATATCCTATATATACTATTAATTGGGCATAGAAAAAATATTGACGGGAGGCGTTATGTTTGTCCAAGTCCAATTCATTCACTATCCCAGTTGCAAAATAAAAATAAATTCTCAAAAGTAAGTAAATCAGAAGCCACAGAGGGACGCTTTGAAATCCCTCTAAGGAACTAATAAACTTTCTCTTAAGAAAGGGATTCCACATTATACCTCAGACAGTTTCTTAGAAATCTCATTATTTGAGTTCACACAAGCATTTACAAACAGGATCAAGTAATTAACCAGGTAATTAATTAATTAATTTAACCACATCAGCTACATCGACGGCCACAAAGCTGATAAAGTATTGTAGAATGACGTTCAGTTTTTGGTAGATAAGTCGCAATCGCCTATGATGTAAGTCCGTATAACGTCGAGTTTATATTTATCGAATTAATGTAAATTTTGGATTGACTGTTTCTATCATAACTACTTTTTCCTATTGATTTTATATTTGATATTCACTTAAGCGTAAAATGTGTTCTGGTATTGCTTACGGCTTCACTGGATCTTATCTTATAATCTGCTTTTCGATTTTCTAATTAAGAACTTCCGAGCATACTGGAAATTGAAAGAGACAATGCAACCCTAAGGCTCGAATGGAAGATGACACTTGCCGGATAGCATTGAATGAGATTCCTATTTCAAAACTTTTCCAAGGAGTTACCCCAAATGCAAGATAAATCGAAAATACAACCGAATCAAGCATCTCCATACGATTCGGTTACAAACTGCACAGAACGTTGAACAAGAATTAATCTACAGTACTAGTATTCCAAATATTTGAATTCTCGGTTTCGCATTATTCAACAAGAGCAGCTGCGTTTCCATCTTATTTGCAAGGAACACAGTATCAGATGTGCAGTGTAGTACATAGAAAACAAGTTCGCTCATTGACTGTATTTGCCAATCGGATTCAGATGCAGATAAATGTAGTATGAACAGCTTCAGATTTATTTGTGGTGGATTAAGTACTTGGGATTGGAGTGAAACCGAGATGCGAATAACATGCAAACACTTGGGATGCCATTGAGCAAAGACAAAGCTTTAATCATTCCTGCTGATGAACTTGGGCTTTAAAACTCGCACAATAGCCATTGATATCCCATTGTTCTCCCATTTTCTACCTCGCCTCGAACGTACTCATATTTCCAGCAAGAGAGATTAGGATAATGAGACCCCTGTTACCGGATAATGATCGGCTAGAGTCTGCTTCAAAAAAGGGTTTCGACCAAACTCAACACTGATTATAGGCACTTCGCATGAATAATTGTGTGTTTGTCATAATCTTATCACCCTGACCCTTTTCAAATATGCCAAACGACATGTTCTCGGTGACCGGGTTTCCTATTTCGTACTTACCCTGCTTCAGGGGCAGAAGGCTCTACTCTTTTTCGATTTCATGAGGCAGAAACACCAATGCGATTATTAGTACAATAGCAATGAGTCTCGCCCTCCTTAATGTTTTTTTTAGCCATTCATTCGATAAGCAATACCCTTATAGACTTAATTGTTAACCTTAACAAATAAGGTCTTTAATGAGCCGTGGCCTTGATTCCATTCTGAGCCGACGAAATCAATCAAATCCATACTGTCTGCTGAAGGAATTAGTATACGTGTTTTGAATTATTCAACAGGTTGCTTGCAGACTAGCACATGCGCAGGTTCGAGTGAAAACCTCTCAACGAATTTGAGTGGAATTCATTCCATTCCATTTTGTATCATCCGACACAACCTCTTCGAACATGTTTGACCAAAACCCTATAACACTTCTCTTTAAAATTTCAATATCAATTGGGGATGGCGTTTATATGCCAGTCTTCGGAAGCGGCTGTGTCAGGTCGAACATTTCAACATCCGTTTTGGTTTATTTATAGGCAAAGGTACTCTGCCTACTCTGAAGGCAAAATGATCATTTATAAACTGCCAGTGCAATGGGGTATGGCTTTTCTCCTTTCGTCAGGGCTCGAATCATAAATTAGCTCGATTGCCTGATCTAACGGTGTGATTCCTTTTTTCTTCATTTTCTCTCGTGCCTGTTAATAGGTCGTTACCGTGTTCATCTTAATCATCGTTTTCTCGTCATTTTTCTTTTGCATTCTTTTGTTCTTTCCGGAGACTCGTTGATCAAGGGGAAAGGCAGCAACAAAGATGCACGATTATTGGGTTGGGTTATTATTTTTTAATGAATGGGTATCCAACCCGATACACGTTGACGTAATTATTACGTTTCCTTTCATTTTTCTTTGTGACTTTAGCTTTGATACGATAGAAGGTAGAATAATAATGACCGGGGATTTGGAGAAAATTTTTTATCCCCTAAGAAGAGGGGATTACAGTCGAATCTCGGAGCCGCTTGTCGAACTCCTTCTACCTATTTCATTTGATTTTGTGAAGATGTCTTCTAATTTGGTATCCTTTCGTAATTCGGAAAGAAACGGATAAGCGGGCGTAGATTTTGTTTTAATATTTCGGTAATGAGATTTTCAAAATTTTGTAGAAGTTTTCCACTAGGTAAAGCCAACTACTGTAAAGACCTTAACCCGGAAAAATCGACTGGCCCTTTGGGAATACCCAGTATATACCTTCTACGCTGGTTAAGCCACTGAGTTAGCTTATTTCATCTGTTCTACTCCTGTGTGCTCTTTCCGAGTAGATGGAAAAAAAGAATAAGGATTGAATTGCGGAAACCTCTAAATAAAGCTTTCCGTAGCCACATGTCCACTGGTTACCTGATGGCATATCTAAAAGTGGAAAAAAAATCTTTGCACCACCTTGGCGAAAGAAATATTTACAGTAATATTTTTTCCCTCAGAGAAACCTCATTCACCGAGTCAACCAGAGGGTAGGTACAAAAATCACAAAAAAAATTACGTATACGCCCCGAAGTGCTTCTTGTCGGCAACCTCTCTCGGGCTATGTAGGCTTGCAAACAACGCAGAGTGCTGGTGTCTATTCAGACCTACCATATTCATATACATTTTAGGTTATGGCTTCAAAGAAATTTCGTTCACAGAGTCAGCAAGAGGGTAGGTACAAAAATCACAAAAAAATTACGTATACGTCCCGAAGTACTTCTTGTCAGCCTATGTCGGATGCTGCGGCTGCTCTGTTGGCCTGCAAATGACATAGAGAGCTGGTGCCTATTTAGACCTAGCCTATTCAGGAACATTTAATGCTTTTCCTTCAGAGAAACTTCGTTCACACAGTCAGCAAAACGGTACGCACAAAAATCAGAAAAAAGTTACTTATACGCCCCGAAGTGACTCTTATCTGCAGCCTCTCCAAGGTGGTCTGTTTATTCAGGTCTAACCTATTCAAGTGTTTCCAGCCCATTAAATGCCACTCACAATAAAGTGGGCTGTAAACAATTGAGTGGAGCTCAGTGCTTCTAAGACCCAATGTTTTCTAATGTCACCTAAGCGAACCCTTAATAATCGGTGTTCGGAAAAACTTTCCACCCTGGTTATATGCGTTATTAAAATACTTAATTGGAAATATCTAGGATTCCCTAAGTAATGCGAGAAATCAGACTTGGCTTGAGACTATGCTTGGGCCCCAAGACCTCACTATACCAGCTAGATAGAATTCAATAGCGGGCGATAAAACTTATAGAAGACAGAAGTGATATTACGAAGTCACTCTAATCACATCAACGTGGAAATGATTCCGAAATTCGTGAGTGATTCAACTATGGCTTCACCATGAAAAGCTACGTTATTGACAACTCTTTCAAATTTTGAGAAGCCATACTGAGTCTGTATTATAAAAGAGTCCGATTTTTCTTGACTTAAATCTGTGTAGGCACAGACATCTTCTATGATACAACTTTGGTACAAATTCCATCCTGCCTACCTGCCCTATCGCTTTTCGCCAAGTTTCCGTTTTATGGAAATTCAAACGTTCTACGAGTAGTGTGATATATAAAACTTTGACCTTATATCTGGCGGAGAGTCGTCCAATATTTTTCATTAACAGGAACTTCTACCTAAACCTATACATCCTTTTGACAATCATATCAATTTAAAATATTGATTGGATTCCCGTGTTCCTTGAAACAGCAGCTAAGATTCAAGCTGTTAATTTATTCAGAGAATGATGCCATAGTACAGTATAGCGTTTTCATCCTTTTCAGAATGAAAAGTAGGAAAACGACTTGCTTATATCATAGAAGGCTGATGACATACGAGTTAATTTCCCTTTGCGAGCCAGTTACTTCACAACTTGTGTAGTCGGCCTGGATCTATTCACGCCAACAGCTTAATAATATCAGTCATAAAAAGAGCATAATATTGTGACTTAAATCATAAAGCTACAACGGCTCTAAAGTACTGTAGCTTCCACTACCCAGGTAGCAGGACCATAGGGAACAATTGGCGGTCGCTCTCATAACATCCCCATCGGGAAATCTAAGCAACAGGGCATTGTACAAAACATTGAATTGCTTTATTTAATAGTCCCGCAATCGCAGTGAAATAAAGGATCTACAAACCCGATAAAAACCAACCTACTGTACGTTTTTATGACTGACATTGATATTCCTAATGTGAGGGGCGATGAGATTTTCCAATCACGTATACCTATTGGATTACCTCCTAACAGCCACGTTACAGTCGTTTTCCATTGGTGGTCCATTACCATGCCATTAACGCGATTGAATCTGCGAAAAAGGCAGGTTCGTTCAGTTTTATATTAGGTTAATGTAAGATTATCGAGAAAATATCCGTTTCGTAGTTGTTGCTCTCAACTCATTAGCGGCAGCCATTCGATGCGATGGTAGAACCCGCTGACACGAATGTCATCTTCACCCAATTATCGGTGTTATCATCTATTCTTACGTTGGAGTCGACAGGCTTAAGGAAAATCCTCTCTTCCGAATGTCAAGAGTCTTTCACGCGCAATGGTTTGAATGACATTGAGGGGGGGGGGGGCACTAAGGCACTAAGCCGAAAGGCTGTGGGCTAAACCTGACGAATACGTAAAAAATATATGTAGAAATCGATACGTGGAATGGTAATGAGAGTGCTTAAAAGGTGCGCGTGGGCCTGTTTTTTGCTTTCTCATTTTTATGTTTTTTTGTTTTTTTTTCGAAAGCAATCGAATTACAGCCCTAAGTGAGACTATGTCTCGCTCCATGATATCGGAGATTCTGTATTTTTTTTTCCCGACGTTCGGTTTCTCTTCCTGTCAATTAAGTTGAAAAATTAATTTTCACTGTGAGAGGGGTCTATGTTGAGTGTCTATCAATCGGATTTTTTTTTCGTTGGCTGCAGGGAAAACTAATAGAGGTGATTGGGGGGAAACAATTAATTGCCCCTCGTAAAGCTATCTATCCTCGTGAAATCAAGAGAAAGACGCGTTATCAATAACAGTTGGCTGGCCCTTCTATAGTTTATCAAATGTGAAGGGCTCCGAAAATAGCCTAGAATTTAGTATGTGCATACCGCAGAGAATGAAAAAATGAACGCAAAATTACATAAAAATGAACCTCGATTGTTTTGGCCAGACGAAGAAACGTGTCGGAGAAAGCAAGGTCATTCATTTTAAAATTAGTTTAAACCATCGGTAGCGTATATGGGGTCCCACCAGAATACTAGTGGTAGGATGATTCTTTGATGGGCCAATCTAACCACAATAGAAAAAACAATACAATCTATATGAAAAGGAAGAATTGCTTCATCAGATAAGAGAAAAAACCGACACATTTGTAATATGGTTGTGATTTCATCACTGATTTTAATGTGATGCGGATGATTTTTTAGTAATTACGTTCGTTAATATGTAGAACTCACCACATAACCCATAACGATCTGCAGAAAGCATAGGAAACACTATAAACTCCCGCTCATCTCATAATCAGTGAAGTCACTGAGACGACAGTCAAAGTTCAATTTACCTATGCGATGCAATCTCCTTCTATATTTCAAATATGGCGAAAAGTACATAATAGATATTCAGACATTCAGATTTTGAACAAAAATAGTAGTTTCCAGCTTAGAGACGCAAACCTACATGGGATTAAGGTAGTTATTATCTGCACTTCACCGAGCTTCACAACTCTCGCTATCAATGCAACCCGTCTTTAAAAATGAGCGTAAGTCATACTTTCCAACTGCAAAAGCAAATACAATGGCTATTCAGCCTCCCTCTGTCTATGATGAAACGCTACAGCCAAATTTTGCTACCATTTTCCATCTACTTCAACAACTTTCTCCAATGAGCCATTCCTCAAACACATTATCATCGAAAATAATTTTAATCAACTTAATATTATCCAAGCCATATTTAAAAAAAATTCTCCACCTTTTCCGGCAGTCTCTCAAAAATTTTCCGTTTTTCCTTATCCTGTCCCTTTGCTTACGGGGGTTTTTCCCGGATGGAAAACCATTTTTATAAACCCTATATACAAACTAAATCTGACGAGGGATGCTAGCAATTATTGTCTTCTTTAGCATTCTGTATGCAGAGAAGTAGAAGCTATGTGGTCGAGCTCTTCTTGAGTTTTGACAGAATTTGGATGTGATTCGTAGCCGATTCCTTTTTGGAGTTTGTGAATTGACAATGACAAGAAACAAGGAATATGCTGAAATAAACATTTAATAAAAAACCAAAGCTTTTTAGTGCTTTACTTTTGGCATCACAAAATGTATGGCCCTGTATAATACATATTCCTAGATATCCTTTGTTTACCCCTTGTTGAATACGTACATACATATGTATATTCCCCTTGCCAACATATTCACATTTCAAAGTTTTTTTCCTATGTCTATGTCGTCTATCTGAGATGACTTTCCTAACCATATTGAATGCTTCATAACTCTCTCTACGAACGCCATTTGATCGAAACGCAAGCCAAGGTAATCCTAAGTCCCTTCACTGTCCTTCAAACGAAAGCGAAACCACGAATGATCCCATAACTATAGCCAACTTTTTTGCCACATTTTTCAAACAATTGTACACTGAGGACTTCTTTATACCGGACACTACTTACCAATTTCTCCCTTGGATTATTTCTCCCACGTACTATTGACCCCCATATTATCGAAAATAAATTGAATTGATGAGTTTACTCCTGGGTCCGATGATATCCCTGCCTTATCACTAAAAAAAATGTCCTCCATTTTATCTGTCCGGTTCTCAAAAATATTCAACATAATCTCTCACAAACTAATACTCTTCAAACTACCTTTCCTTGGCTTTTAACCCACTGCGTTGAAGTGGATATATCCTTATTTAAAAAACCATTGCTACAGTGTTCGTCTTAGATCTATCTTAGCTTCTTACGGCATTCCACAAGGCAGCCACTTAGGTCCACATCTTTTTATTCTTAGATACTATTAACGACATTGAGTTTTTCATCAAACATTTCCACCTCTCACTGTACGCCGACGACACCAAGTTTCTCAAGACCAATTCCTCGCAACAAGATTCTTCCCTTATTCAACCGGTTCTCAACAGCTTTTGCGTTTGGTGTTCCAAAAATTGCTTGGAGCTTAACATTTCCAAATGCCCATTAAACACCTTTTCATGTAAACGAATCAAACCTCCTCCTCGTCTCTACTTCCTCAATAACCAGCCCATCTCCACCGTTCAGGTTGTTCGCGATCTTGGCATACTATGTGACTTAGCCAACTCTGCTCTCGGTTTCGTGAAGCGCTGGTCTAAAGAATTCTCCAATCCCTGCGTTACTCGATCTCTCTATATTACCTTTGTTCGCCCCGTTCTTGCATGCGCATCTCAAGTGTGAGCCCCAAACCATCAACAAACCTATATTTCTAGAATCGAAAGCATCCAACGACGGTTCCTACGTTTCGCCCTTCGATGTCTGCCCTGGAACAATCCTTTGCTCTAAGCGCTCTATCAAAACCGTCAAACCTCTTCATTTATTGACTTCTAACAGGTACCATTGTCTGCGCCACCCTTTATAACTCGTCTGTTCTATCTACTCCTCTCCGCACCTCATATGGGTACAATGAACCCATTTTCCACTCGAAAGTGTTAATTCGAATACAAATTTCGATTTCAACCTCAGCACTACATGCCCATCCCTACAAGTCCATCTTCTCAATAGCCTTCCCTTCTCCCAATCTTAGTTTCTAAGGATCGCGCCCCTCTCATCCGTTCTTTTCAGTTATTAAGTTAGATTTAGTTAGCTTGAATAAAGCTCAATAAATGGGTGCTTGCCCCTAAGAAAATTAAAATTAAATTAAATTCCCACCATCCCACATCTGCTATGCTGTGGAACTTTATTTCTCACAGATTTAACCATGTCGGACTTCTGGCCAAGGAAAGAGATATGCGGCGAATTTTATTTTCTACTATTTTCCTTCTATTTTCTTTAAAAAAAATACTCTGCACCACACGAACTTCTTGTTGAGGCGAAAATGCTTCACACGCTTCACAAATAATGATTGACGATAAAAAATGCTTCGACAGACAAAAAAAAATTGAAGACGAAGTTTTGTACTACACTATTCATGCCGTATCGAAACTCGTATCTAATGGAACGAATGCAAGAACCAATGCACGGGTGCCTGACTAATTGACGTGGAAAAGGCTTTTGACACCGTATGGTTAGAAGGTCCAACGATCGACGATCAGGTCCAACGATCGATGTCATTGCTATTCTCTTGCAGCGTGACTTCGGAAAAAATCAACGTTACTCGGACTATGGAATCAACTTCTAGAAATCAGAGAGACTTCAGAAGACCTCTGTCTCTTGGGACACTAGGTAAATTTGGCGCAGGTTCTCAATTTTTGCACCGGCATCCACTGTCGAAACAAAGTATACTGGGAGATGTTGCTAGACCAGTAGCCCATTATTAGCTATGGACGTCCCGTCTGGTTTAATATGAGAGCCAACTTAATAGAAACGATTCGAGGGTTTGAGAGCCAATATCTCAGGACTTGTCTCGAGTTACATAGGAGACCGGAATCTGAGTACATGAAATTTTACCCAAACGAGTTCCTTTACAATGGGGCTGGGATTTTACGGGTGTACAATTTGGTAATAAAACTGATTCGAAGTCACATTGAAAGGGTAGTGACTTCAGTCAATAACTTGATGCCCGGTGCTAAACTACATGTACCTACCATGAGAAAGTGGGCCTTAGCGGCTTTGCCCCGAGAGGCATTTCTTTATTTGAATTTGAAATTTGGATATGGGCTGATCCAAAATGAATGGGAGGCTCCGCTAAACTTGCACGATGCCGCGCTCCGTGAACCCGAGCGCCTCAGGTTTAGTAGATCGTTGTCGAACCAAGACCAAGTGCGGTCAAATGACGTATTATGTGTTATGTTTTATTTATTGTTTAAGTAGGTACAATAAAAAAACAATTAAAAGTAATAAATAAATGTATTACTTGGTAAAGAAATATACAAAAAAAAAACTAAATTTTAAATACATTGTTGACATTTGAATATCTTGTTGACGTTGCAAGCACCGCATAATTGTTTTTTACATGTGTTTTGTTTCTGTTTTTTTTTGCAAGAAACACTGTTTCCGCCTTGTGCTATGTTCCACTTCAAGCTTTGGGGGTATGTCGTTTCTGGGTTGTGCACTCGATGGCGTTAGGGGGTCATGAGTCTCTTGCCCAACTAACTATCTCGCCAAGTCAAGATAAACTTTTTTCTACTGATTTTTTTTTGTTAATTTTTCTATTGATATTACGAGCGCAACTAAGTTCTCGCTGTTGTTTTGATGAAAATATTATTGTATTGGGGGTACAAATTAATTCGGTCCGTTTTCAAAAGATGACGCCACCTGCAAGTTGTGGCTGATCTTGGAAGCGATTACCTACTTCATTGGTATTTTGCAGCATTTCAAATATTTCCGGATCGCGAAGGGAAGCATTTATCGACATGACTATCAAAATCAGGAAAAAGTAATGTTGTACAATATTTATGAAATTGGAACGACGTACGTAGTCAGAGAATAGAAATATATTGTTTCATTCTGTGACGGGTTGTGACTGATCCTTGAAACAAATGTATACACTGTCACTTCATGAATAGAGAGATAAAGAGGGAGGATAGTAAAATCTTCATACAACAAGTAATGCATACAACAACTAAAGGTTGTTTTTTATAGAGCTATAGAACTTTGAAATGGAATAAAATAAAAGTAATTTTTCTAAATTGACATAAAATTAACTTTATTCCAAAGATAATCTTTCGACATTATAATTTAAATATAATTTCTGGCATATGACCGCCACCGCTGGTGGTGAATGGGCCCAAAACAAGATTGCCATTGATCCCAATTTTTATAAGCGAATTTTTTTCAAAAATTCATGTCAATTTAAAAAAATCACTTTTGTTTTATTCCATTTCAAAGTTGTATGCCTCTATAAAAAACACCCTTTATAAGAAATAACATAACACCCTGATACGTTGTTTTCAATTAGCCACACCTGCATTAAAAATTATAAAACACAAACGATTCTTCTTCTTTTCCTTTTTCTGGCGTTGTTATGATCAGAAGTGTAGGACCATAACCTTCCCATTTAACTGCATTCCTACTGGTCCGCTTGTGGGGTCCGCCGGTTTGACCTCAGAAAATAGCGGCAGGCTTCCCGGTTTGGGATTACTTCATCGCTGAACCAATTGTTTTTCGACCTGACTTTTTTTTGTGACACGGGCATGTTCCAGATTTTTTTGTTTGATCTTACTTTTACAACACCGGTGATCTCCAGTCGTGTCAACCCACGGATTTGCATGTACACTTGTGGGGCAGTTTAATGGTGGTATATGTGTCCAAGGCTCACCTTGGTGTTTTCTAAATTGCCTAGATGTGATTTTTGTTTACCTTTGTTATAGTCGCCTTTTACGACCTGTAATGAAGTCTTAGCAACATGCCTAGGCCTTTAGAGAGCACACTATTTTGTTTATCAACAAACGCTTAACACCTACAAACGTCTATTAACAACCCGTGGAAAAGGTTTTTTTATTATTTTTTTTTTCATTTTTATTCTCTCATTTTTATGTCTAACTTATTCTAGATAGAAATGTTTAACTATTAGCTTATTTCAAGTACTTTGTCTTTAGACCTTGTAATTAATTTATTTGAAATAAATGTAAAAAACAAAAGAAATGGAAATAAAAAAAAAAATTTACTCCCTGACAATCGAAATTTGAAATCTGTCAGCAACAGAAACTCGTCCTCATAATTAACGTTTTAATTAAGCCTAGTAGCTTAAATCGGATTTTCACAATTTCACCACACTACACGAATCAGGCAGTCATCTGCGTGGCCTCCAAGGACCACAGTAGCAATTAAAATCATTAATTATCATAGCTCACCTCTAGCATCTTAGTGGATCGTATTGATACAAATTTAATTCGCTGGATAATTATCTCATAAACAGTTTATCCTGAGTTCTCCTTCTTAAGGCCATCATAAATTTTATGGCACTGACCATCTCCCATTCGGGATCTACAATCTATCCGTTCCAAAGGTAGACATGGTTAATTCGAAATGGTATTGCAAGCAGGAAAGTATCTTGATGATAAATTCAATTACTATTTCACCATGATATCTCGGGGCCATTTTAATTTAATGACAAGTTACAGAAGTGACGTATGTACATACCTATACACCAAACATAGATATGTACGTTCATACGGGCACAACTTTCCATGCTGCTAATACATACATTGTTCTGTCCCCCGAAATGCTCGAATAAACTTGGTTAACATCGGGTTTGAGAACGACGTATGTAGCTGTTCGCTGCCCCGAGGGTGTAGCGTGGAAATTAGAAACTTTTGCTTAATCTGAACAATATGTTGTTAGAGTGGGGGTTGTATAGAATATGAGTGTGTGCGTGTGAGGACGAAAGTTTACCGAGACGGATGATTTGGGAGACGAGTTAACGGTTTACGACCTCGAATTCAGGGATAATATCGTAAAAAGAAATTTAATTGGTCGTATACTATGATGGATTTAAGGGAGAGAAAACAGAATTATGGATACTGAAATAAAAAATTATTTAATATTTTACATAACTGTTTTCAAGGTTAAGTTGAATATTAAGAGCTTTCCGCGTTAATCTATACAATAACTGCTGTTTAAGAGCTTTTCTTGACCTTTTAAGTTTATCATCAAAATTTATTGGTCAGTTCGAAGCACTTCTAAGTTCCCACTAAAACCACAAAACGTATAACAAAGTTTTCTTACTGATAGGGATGCATGGCAAGCCTTCTGCAAGTATTTAAAAAGATCAAATAATTCATCAGAAAACATTTTAGGACCGCGAGATTTAACCAATCTTCCTTTGTGTTGCCTTATCTCGGAGTTCGACTAGAAGGCACAAGCTGTTTTTATCATTTTTATCAACATTCCCCAGTCATGTTAGACACTGAATTATTTGTGCAGGTGCAGGTCGGGGTGCAGATGGTTTGTGACGAAGATGTTCGTCCACTACTCTTCGGGGGTGGTTGTCCTAGATAGGATTTGGGAGTTTCGACCGAATTTGCGTTGTATGTAGTTCACAGTAACTCTTTTGTTTCCATGCCATTAAAGTGTTATATTGGAAATTCATACATAAAGTATGAATTTTGAAGTGATCTTATGCTGCGAGTGGTATACCTTCGTCAGCATTTTTTGATAATCTCTCATTCACAACTGATGTTGTTGCACAATTTTTTCCGTTTAGGAATTGTTCTTGGCTATGGACGGACTTGAACTACAGACGTTTGGCTCAAAAGTCGATGATGATTACCATTGCACCACGACCACACCCTTTCATACGATGCATCAGTCTGAGCAGAAGCGCTTAGAAGAAAAGCGAGCTTCTTCAAATCATCATCAATTGACCGGCTCTGAGTCTTAGAGATATCCGATGAAGCCGCATTTGTGTCCTGAATCATCCTCGCTATGGAGGCTGTCCATATTTACTGAAGGTGACATACTACGTAAATTCAAGGAAAAAGAAAGGACAAGCTCAATAGTACCAATAAGGGCAGATGGATTCACATCCTAATTCTGTCAGTTGATTTGTAAGTAACTCAAAAGTAATGAAACTCCGATTACCACCTAACATAAGTCCTCTCTGGTCGCGCAGATTATCGTAGACGGCGCACCCGTAGAAATCGTGCTAGATGACCTCTCCATAGCTCTGCAAGGAGATCAGCAGAAGCACCGAAGGCGCAGAGATTGCTTGCCAGCCCCGCGAAGTAATATATAACGGCGGTCCCACGGGAAGAGTGCGGAGAGGGCCTATTACGCGTGCTTGAAAAAAAAAACCGAAGGGAATGCATATTGTTCATGCCAGAGACGTGGGTCCACGTTCTGATGACATTCCACGTCCCATTAGTGCATCAAAAAAATAATAAAAACTAAAAAAGGAGTAGCAAAGAGTGTTCTAAGAATACGTTATTTCCGTGAGAGGCAATATTGAATAACCGCGAACTTATCGCTCTTGGGCTTTTTTCTGGGGTGCTGCATTAGGTCAGAGGGTTATGAAAACTAACGAATAATAATTCTTCAACAGGATAACAACACCACTCAATTTATTGGTGAAATCTAGTCCGATTTATGCAACTTAGTCATTTAGAAATAGAGTCGATTGATTTATTGGAAGTATAGACTGGCAAATCCAGAGCTCAATCCGATATCAATAGCAGTATCATCGAGACTCTATAGCTTCGGCGAAGTTCAAAGTTCATTTTTAAAATTTGATCTGCGAATAATAGTAGCTCAAATGAAATGATGGCTTGTTCCGAAATAACCACACTTAGGGAGCGATTTTCAACATCAGACTGAATGAAAATGTATCTTCCCCCCTGTCTTATTAAATGATAAAGCAAGATCGAAAAGATAATGACAGAATACTAATATTTCCTATCAGATCATCTCAATTTTTCCAGATGGTAGATCTTTCCTTCCAATAGTTTATTATCATCTAATGTTCCCTGAGAGCGGAACTCGCTGGAAAATCTATTACTCATGTCCATCCTGTGGTCATCAGATTCAAATGCTCCTTCTTTTATTTCTGAAAATCTTGTCCTTTCCCTCTTTCTCTGACTGCAGACTCATGCAGCTTCTTGGGTTCAGAGTACTTCGTTCCAAGATCTTCCGAAACAATCGCCGTTGCTTTCATTACCAGATCAAGGGATGCTTTTGATAATAGCTTTGAAACCAAACCAAACGGAAGCGTTTCTAGGTCTATTTAGGTCTCAAGGTAGATAAACTTTTTTCCCACTTTTAAATAATGCCTTTTGGTCACCCTTCCTCGTTCTCAATTTCACTTTGTACGAGCAGATAGCATTCGAGAATTATTTCCATCATAACAGCTAAGTCTTTCGGCATGAAACTCACCTAAAGCTATTTCAAAATGGTGGTGCATTTATAATGTAATTACGGCTAATTAAGTTAGGCATAGGTAGCATCACAGTAGAAATGATTTAACTACATTGAGTGAGTTGGTGCCTTACTCTTTCCCGAGGAACCTAGTTCCAACAATAAGCACTGCAGCTGAGGGAGGCATGAAATATATTTTTGATATGTGATATTTGTGTAAGTTTTTCGCTGCTATCGTTGTACTATAAATTACGATCAAATTAAGTCTCCGTAGTTTAAGGTCACCTTCTTACTCTCACCTATCACTGCGTTTGACAGCTATGGATTATAATTTTTCTTTATTCATTTGATTGACACTCGAAAAACCGAAATCAATACATTTCTCGTTAAATTCCCTTCAAACTTGAATGCAGTGGATAGACCAAAGTTCTCAATTTCAAGTTTCGAAATCTGTAAATCAGCGTGATGAAAGGTCTGTCTGCCATAAAGCCAATTGTCAAGGTTTTGAAATTCAAATCAAGTTGAAAAGGTTACGTGTCCATTTCCTGTCCCGAAGTTTGAAAATATGATATTCTATCACACCGTCACGAGTCGAGACATGTACCTTGAAACTGATATTTATCAGAACACCTCTATCACAAAAGAAAGATGAAAAAAAATATTTTCCAATTCAAACTTGTGCATCCTTCGAGAAATTCTTTTCCAAGTTAGTTTGATATATGTATACACTACGATGTAAAAACATTGACTCATTTCCACACAACGACACATGACATCCTGTTGCGTCGTAAGCAATTCACTGCTTTCAATTACTCTAATTATAATTGTTTTGAAATTTAATTTGAATGCCATCCTGCATGGGGTTAATTGGAATTGCGAATACAAGCCGGGGTATGTAGAAACCGTAATAACCGAGGGTCGGTAAGCCATGGGTGATTAAGCATATGATTGGATGTGTTTGAGGTCATATTGGAACAAACCAGGACACGATAATGAACTCGTCCAAGAAATCGCAGGGTTAATTAGTTTCGATTGATTATTGGATCGGCGTTGGAGTGGTTTGGTGATTGATTTTTATCTCTGATTTGAAGTGTATCATAAATTATGGCCGATGAGCCGAAACGCATCTAATTTTAGTCCAATGAGTAGTGATAAATCGGAGCTCTAACATACGTACATCTAGTGATAGCCGAAATAACGGATGAAACTTTTGATAAAAAAAAATACCTCGAATGAATCAGCTGCTACAAAAGATCCAGAGGCAGGCGCCTGTACCTGCATCAGAAGCTCAAACGCCTGATTCAATTTTTCATAATTAAGAAATACCTCACCAAAAATAATATCATATTTGAGATGTTTTTTTTAAATAAATAGGCAATTCGAATTGGATCACCTTTTATTTAAATAAATCACCAACAAATCTGCATCGTAATAATAAGGAATATATTTGAATTGCACTCATATATCAAAAGACAGCTTCATTCAAATTGAATCAGACGACCTCTGTGAATTTACTTTCGAATAACAACACAAATTTTCAGGAAACGAAAACTTCTACATATTTCCATGTTGAGTGCCTAAGTAAATGTGCAGTGAGACCAGAAACAACATTTCTACCATGAACAATGCAAACCTGTATTGGGTTTACATACAGGTGTAGGAAATTAAGGACAAGCAACACTTGTGCAAAGGATCAGACGTGGACTTATCCCAGCCTCCGTTTATAGCTTAGCTTACCCTGTATTTGTAAGGTACTTCATTTGGTTTAGTAAGGTACTTCATTTGGATTGGGATACACAGAATAGGAGTGGTCCATTTACTACTTTGATGTCGAACGTGGTAAGTATGCACTCTGACAAAAATAACTTGCATGACCAGTGAAGGTTGCTCACCTTAATTTTATGAGAATCGAAGAGAAGGAACATTTCACCAAATAAAGCAGAAGAACGAGTGACCAAACTGAAAATATCGTGCCAAAAGTAGTGAGTATGGAAAAACTAGCACACAGTAACGTATAGAGTTCATTTGACTTACGAAAGTAGCTTTGAGATATGTTAAAAAAAAACCAGGGAAATTTAGTAATTTCGCTGTAATGTGTACTACTTAAGCGTTTGGTTTTTAGCTGTCAAAAAGGTCAGATAAAAACAACAGAAGTATATACAATTTATTATTTGAGTTATAGATCAATCATTGCCATTTACTTTTAAAGTACTACTTTGTCAAAATATTGACTATGACTACATTTTAAGTGATTAATGCCAAAAGACCACTTTTGAAACATTCTTTGAACATATTAACTGGTATTTCGTTAAAATAATACGTGTAATGTTGTCCTTCGAAGCTGCAACTGACACTGACTTATTGCCATAGACGATTGATTTAAAGTATTTCCATAGAAGATATTCTGAAGTCATCTAATCAAACGACCAATCGGCCAATTCAATGGTCCCAAAAGAGAGATAAATTACTCACCAAATTCATTTCTCAATTGATCCATCGATTCACGTGTTATGTGGCATGCAGTATCATACTGCTCGATCTACTTCTTAACAAGGTTCAGCTCATGCATTTTGGGCAAAAAAAATTATTGAACGATGGCGGCCACCATTGACGGTATAGTTGTTCCCACGGTCATCATTGAAAAAATACGGGCCAATAATTCCGCCAGACCATTTTTTTTTAACGGGGGGCTAGATCTATTGTGCCTGCTAGCCGATTAGACGAGGAGTTCCTCTACCTTCTTAATAAAGTTGAGGAGTCGTTGAGGAGAGCTGAGCTGATCCTCTCAGGAGCTATAATTTCTCTTTGGAGGATACCCTTTCCAAGGTGGCAGAGGGCAGCACATTCACATAGCATGTGGCCTGCATTTTCCTAATCCTGAAAACAGAGTCGACACTCGGTTTAAGACGAGGGGTAAATTTTGTTAAGATGATATCTACAGTGTCCCGAAAGGTAGCGGACCTGTCTTTTGATATCTACTCTATTATACTCGTATTTAAGGATATTAATAGAGTGAGAGAATCTCTTCGATTGTCGGAGTCCTGTTCCAAAAGTAGAGGTTTTGTGATTTTTCGATTTTTCCCACTTATTTAAGAGAAAGTTAATATTCGACTTAGGAATTCCGCAAAGGGGTTCGGCACCTTTCGCTGGAACCTTTTCAAGCGAGTTGGTGGGCATTTTCATTGCCCTTTATGCCCTTGTGCCTGGCACCGATCAGAGTTTGACCATGTTTCTTTTGGCTAAGACCTGTAGGGCATCGTAATATTCCCTAACAGATTTTCAGTTCGTTATACGGGCCTAACGCTTTGAGCGCTGCTTGACTATCTGAGAGTGGCTATTTCTCTTATGCCAGTCTCTAAATGTAGGTTGACACACTTCGGGATGGCCTAAAAGTTCGTCATGGTTTACGATTCGTTCCGAGAGCCTTCGATATTTACCAATTTGATCCAAATATGCCAGCGCCAACATCGGAATTCATCTTGGAGTCATCTGTGTACCACCTGAGGCCACTGACATTTAGCAAGGGATCGCCACGTTCAAAAGGACGCTCAACGAACTGTTGTAATCATATCAAGCTCAAGACCCAATGATCTGCGTGGATGGTCTGTTTCTGAGCGAAGGAGTCTGATTACACTGCGTATTGCAACCTTTTTAATAAGTGCAGTGCAGTGGTATAATCAGTGTCGTTGGGCAAGTTGACATGGTGCCTGTAGTGCCGAGACATGCTAGTCTCTGAAGGCGTTGAAGTTTAACAAGTAGAATTTTTTGTTCAACTTTTGTCCACCATACGGCACACACATCAGTGATGATAGGACTTACTATCACGGTATACTCGTATAACCAGTAGTACGTTAGGTTTCAATTCCCAGGTTTTACCCAGGTTTACGTCGACAGGTCCACGGTGTCTTAGTCGCCTTTGCAAGTTTGGTTTTGTTGTTGAAGCTCCAGTTAAATTTGCGATCAAGGTCAATACCTAGATATTCGACTTCTTCTGAAAATCCTCGGTTTGTACTGTTCGGCTTTCTATGGTACATGTCACGAATCAAGTGTGAGCTGTTGAAAATAGAACATTGAAAGCCCAAACAATAGAGAAATCACCCGTTATAATACTCGTATATTCTATATTAGGCGACATACATGTCCAGGAAATGGACGACAAACAAAACTTATCCAAAGGATCAGTGGTAGACTTGCTCCAGCCTCTGCAGTCTACGTAATGGTAATCATCACCGACTGTTTAGCCGAAGGTCTGTAGTTCAAGTCCGTCCATAGTCAAGAACAATTCCTATACTGAAAAGACTCTATAACAACATCAGTTGTGAATGAGAGATGGTGAAAGGAATAACACTCGCAGCATAAGATTACTTCAAAATTCATACTCTATGAGTGCATTTCCAAGAAGACTTACTGTGAATTACAACCAACGCGACAAATTCAGCCGAATCTCTCAAAAAAATGCTATCTAGGACAACCACCGCGGAGACTAGTGAACGAACATCTTCGACAAAAACCATCTGCATCCTGTCATCCAGGTTGTGTGACAAACACCATAAGAGCGTACACTCTTGAACCTGCACGAACCCTATAAAAAACAAAAAAAAAACCGATAACTCTTCGCCAACTTTCTTGCTCATTTCCTTGGGCAATCATTCACCGAGCAGGATCTTCAACCCGATCACGACTAATTTCGATATTTGAGAAACTGCCAAACTGTCCCAAGAGGTCTCTTGTCTCTCTGAACATAACTCCCGACCTAATCGCCGAAAAAATACGCAATCTAGAGGAAGACTACAAATAAAACTCCAGTCCACAAATAAAAGGACTTAAAAATTATGTGTCCAACTATCGTCTTATTGCCAAGCTCTTATGCATACCCAAACTTTTCAAAAGCATGGTTTATAATGTACTATTCTTTCAGTGCAAACTCATATTTTCTCCTAACCAACATGGGTCGATCGACAACCACTAATCTAGTCGATCATGTTTCACAATCTTTGAATGCACGAAACTGTGAAACTGTCAAAGAAATAGATGTTGTTGCTACTGACTTCAGCAAGGCCTTTGACAAAATGTCTCACTAATTTATTCTACTCAAGCTCACTGCCCCCGATCTCCCTCCCGGTTTTATCTCATTGATCTTCTATGGTGTTCCACAAGGTAGTCCTCTCGACCCATTGATATTTTTTCTAACCAATAATGGTTAGACAACGTTATTCTGAACTCGCAGCTCTCCATATATGCCGATGATATGAAAATATTTAAACACATATCCTCCTTTGTTAACTCGTGCTCTCTCCAATCTGACCTTAACAAGTTTACTGCTTCGTGTCAAAAAAACCATATCGAGCTCATTATTAGTAAATGCTTAGCCATCATTCTCAGCTTTTCCTCACCACCCAGAACCTACATATTCGTAATGAAACCGTTCCCCCTGTCAACTTCCTGGTTGATTCATATCCAGCCTCCATATCGACAACACTATCAAACGTGCCAACTCTACCCTCGGTTTCTTGAAACATTGATCGAAAGAGTTTTCGAATCTATAAATTACGAAATCATTATACTTTATTTTCGTTAGGCAACTTCTCGAATATGCTAGTCAAGTCTGGTCCCCCTCTTACGAAGCCCACACTACGAGTACGTATATTGGCGCCATTCAACGTAAGTTTATCTGTTTTGCGCTTCGTGGCCTTCCCTGGGCTGACCCATTTTATTTACCTACCATCTTACTCGTATATGGATCGCCTAAAATTAATAAGACCCCAATCCTTTAAAGACCGACTCGATATTGCATTATTACACATGATTCCCGTTAACACCAACCCACGTAACCTTCGGTCTATACCCCTTTTCCGCATAAGCACTCTTCGGACAAATTACCACGAACCAATGTCCAGAATGCTGCCCAAAGCTAACACCAATCTTTTTGACCTTCACTTCAAAAAGTCCTGTCTTAGCCCTATTCCAAAACCCTTCACCATCTC
Organism: Merodon equestris; assembly: GCA_958301585.1. Taxonomy (NCBI): domain Eukaryota; kingdom Metazoa; phylum Arthropoda; class Insecta; order Diptera; family Syrphidae; genus Merodon; species Merodon equestris. The sequence goes on along the minus strand of OY284417.1, from coordinate 94,301,658 downwards.
CTTAATCGTTTCCACCCTGTCACCTAGGTATGAACAATATTGTTAATGTTTCATAAAAATTGCAGCAAAACCATCCAAATGTATCAAATTACCAACCGGGGTAATCATGCAAAAACTAAACGAATAGATTATGGACCATGGCTAACCCGGTGAAATTTTGGCATGTCTATTATAAAAGCATGGAAAAATCATCTGGATTTACTACCGCTCATGTCAAACTAAGGCACCAAGACCGGGAAAAGCTACACAACTCTTTTTAACTCACAGGTACTCCACAAGGAGTACCACAAGTCAAGGGGCCCATAAGAAGTTCCACCTACTTGCACCAACAATTGGAGTGGAACAATTCATAGTTTTTGCACTACCATAGTAGAAACCATGCGTCTCAAGTATTGTTTTCCTCTTTTTATACCTTTATTGCTACAATCACTCACGTCCAACATTCCTATACAAAATTAGTCTAAAATACACTTCGACTCGAGGTCTTCCGATCCAATTCATTCGACAGCCAGTCCAGTCCCTCGTATAGTCCATGTCCCTGTGTTGCACAAGTCGCCTGTATATACCACCGTCGCTGACGTATCTGTCGCAAATGCAACTTGTCCCTCAATTCAGCTGCTGTCATCGCATTAGGTAGATCCTGCTTATTAGCAAACACCAACAGTATTGCATCCCGTAGTTCGTCCTCCAATAGAATACTTTGTAACTCCTTCTCGGCATCGTTTATCCGTTCCCGATCACACGAATCCACCACGTAGATTATCCCTTGCGTGTTCTGAAAATAGTGGCGCCACAACGGGCGTATCTTTGCCTGTCCGCCTACATCCCAAACTGTAAAGCAAATATTCTTGTACTCGACCGTTTCCACGTTGAAGCCGATTGTTGGAATCGTCGTCACAATATCGCCGAGTTTTAGTTTGTAGAGAATAGTTGTCTTGCCCGCTGCATCTAGACCCACCATTAGGATACGCATTTGCTTCTTGCCGAATAGCCGACTGATTAGGGTTGAGATAGTCAAGCCCATCACTTGTCCTGGTTTCTTTCTCCCGGCTTATTAGGTTCGGTATAGTAAATGTGATTCGACTCCTTCCTTTTGGGTTGTGCTCCGAATTTAGTAGTTTGCGAAAAAATGTTTTTCAAAAAATGTGTGAGGGATTGTTTATTCGAAATCGAAGATTGCTCGAACGTCATTCAACGATACTGACAATTTATATGGCGACCAAGTCAAGGCTTGCTGCTTGTAGTGAAAGTGGCTATTATTGTTAAGAGAGAAGCCCTCTATCGTTCTTAGCAGAAACCAAAGCCGACAACAAAGGAACTTTTCCCAGCACATATGCCAAAGAATTTATGCCTTGGGGGTTGAAGCGTTCCTTATTCCATTAACCTGTATCCATAGACGATTCATATATTATTCAGAAGCACGCAGCCATACCCATGTATAAAAGACTGACTTTAGCAGAAATCTCCTTCGGGAACATCCGCATCTACGCATGGATCCCAATTATCCGGAAGCAACGTTCGTCTGTGTGAAAGCATTTTGTCTTTGATAATGTTTCCCACCACTGTGGATCGTCATGAAAATTGACCTTTAACGTCGCTATCAATTTAAAGTTGACTTCATTCGAAATGGCATATTTATAACTTACTCGTGCGAGTACCATGCTCGTATGCAAGCGCATCGATCCAATGCTTGACAGGCGCTCAGACGTACGGTAAAAGGTGTTCTACATCACTTCGTCGGATAGTGATGGAGACAATTCGGGTGGAACGAATGCGTTTTCGATGGAAAGTTTTTCAATCATTGATGGCAAATATTGTTTCATTGTTTTTGAAGAGCTTCGAGTATATTTCGGAGAATAGCCGACGCTATCAGTTGTCTGATGTACATGCCAAATGAGCTGTGTGGAATTTTAAAAGGACGACCCATGTCAAAACCCGTACGTAGCACAACGGCTTTTCCAATTCCCTGCTGTTGGAACTGATATAATTGATGCAAATGTGCCTGCGGTCCGGCATGACAGTTTCGTTTCGTTCGACATTCTGTTTGATGATATCCGCATCAACCGTCTCTTCTGTTTCTGCAGTTGTCAGAATACCACATGCGCTACATGTGAACAGGAAAAAGTAATTAGTGAGTTGGGGAGAAACATTACAAAAGTTACGCAAATGGGCTTTGTTGTTTTGTTATTTGCATGATCTAGAAGAATTGTCAGTTTATCAACAAGTAAAACGCTATCCAATAAGAGGTGTCATTTTAAATGTCTCGCCATTGTTGACGTCTCACCACTCAGCTATCGTCAGGAGCCTTTTAATAACCACAAACTGATGGTTTTCAAATCTAAATAGGTAGATATTCACAAGAATATCGAATATTCGTTGGTTAGTATTGGAAACGACTGAATAATATCGTTATTTTTAGGACAAATGTATTGTCTGTTTTTATCATTTATCTGTTGTGGACATAAAGCTATAGTTCTGAAAGTCGAAGATCAAAAGTATCAGGTTGTAACATAAGTATTGAGCGGGTATTTGGGGGTTATTTTTCAATCGCCATAAACTCCACAAAAATATTTAATACTAAAATAATTCAGCGTGCAAATTTCACTGTCTTAACATCATTGTAAGCATTTTTAACTGAATTTCGAAATGGATGTAACGGAAAATATTCGGCATATTTTTTTTTTTTTTTTTCGAAAAAAAAAAACAGAAAGGAAATTAAGCCAATAGAAACATCCAAAATGTATAAGGAAAGGGTATTCTCAGTGAGTCCAAGTGACGGTGTTGGTTTTCAAATTTCAGAAATGGCAAATTTGTTATAAAAGTGGAACCTCGTTTGGGTTGGACAGAATAGTTGTTACGGTAAGGGAACTCGCAAGCGATCTCAACATAGGCCATATGACCATTCATCGACTCTTAACAAAAATGGGAAAAGTCATAAAGTTGAAATGGGAAACGCTCTTGAACCGCATCGCTACTAGAGATGAGAAACGGGTTCTTTACAATAGTATTAAACATCGTCAACAATGCTTCTCTCTTCGCTTCTCTTCTTTCATCTCTTAAGACCGGGCAGCACAACATACCAGAGATGTACCTTACAAACTCAAGCTTTAACTGAGTATATAGTGGGCCTGAGGGAATAATTCTTTTTGAGCTGTTGCCTCATAACCACCGTTGAAGTCTATTGTCAACAACTGCGCAAATTAAAGTCGACACTAGAGCAGAGACACTCAGATCTGGTTATTCTAAGAGAGTAAGGCTCGCCTTCTTACATGTAGGATCATCTGCACACTGTTATTAGAGTTCGGTTGGGAAAATGGTCCGCCTTTGTTCTGGAAATTCGAAACTTCTTTAATGAAAAAAATTTTAGATTTCGGAATAATGTCCAAGAGACTCTTGAGATGGCCAAACATTTTTTTAGTGATGGCACTTTGTTTGAGGGGTGCGCAGTAGTATTTTCCAATGAAGGGAAAAATATTGACGACTAAATAGGTGACAAAAAATTTAATGGAAATAATGACTATTTGTAGCAAGCTACAATAATAGACATTAAAATAACACCTCTTGTTATATGACATTAGAGTGCTATATGCACCATAGCTCCTTGATTGCATATTTCGCGGCATTTCCTCTCAGCGGGGTATTGACCTCGGCTTCTCAAAATTCACCATTTGGAATCAGCAAAAAACAGTAGATGCCTTTCGGCTATGGAAAAAATTAAATCACAGATCAACAGGTGACTGAAAAAAACTTTGGTTTTGGTTCTCAAAAAGCTGTAATCTCAATTATAATAATAAAAATACGAATGAGGTTAATAGATGCTGAGTAACCGCTGTAATTATTTATTCATACCCCATTCAGGTGAATGTTCTTAGAAACTGGACATAATTTACATTATAAATATAATAGATTGACTTCGTACATTGTTTAGAGATATGATAACGTATTTTATTTTTCAACTTAAACATTATTCTCTTTGATGAAAATATAACGATTACGAAAAATAACGAAGAAAAAAACCTTCTATACAAAATTAATCAAGATATTACATATAGATAAAAATATAAATATCAGCAAACTTGCAATAAATAAATGGATAATAATAGAAATGCACAGATGATAAATAAATTAATAAATAAATAATTAAATTAATAGTAAATAAATAATAAATACGTGTATTAATGAGTAGATAGATATTAAATAAATTAATAATAAATAAATATATAAATAATATCAAATTACTCTAAATAGATAATACAAAATCGAGTTACAATAAAATGAAGAAAAACGAAAACAAAAATTAATAAATAGATAAACTAAAGAACAAAAAAAATGTCGGTTATACATATATTCAAAATAAATATGTTAATCAAACAAATTGCTAATTAATCTATAATCAACGAAGCCACACTTGTTAATGAATTTCTGGCTAAGTTTTTGAATCCTATCAGAGATCAATTCAACATTCGCTCACCGATGTAAACCTTCCGTCGAGTGATGCCAGGGAAGTTTGAGCATCATTTTTAATAATTTATTTTGGTATACTTGTAATTATTTGACGTGACATTTTGTGCAAGAACTCCAGAAAGGGCAGCCATACAAAAGGATTGCCTAAAATATTACCTTATATATTATGATTTTATTTTGCAAGTACAGGGAAGATTTTCTATTTAAAAATGTACATAACATCTAAGTTGCTAGATTCAATTCGCCAATGGTTCGAATAATATGTTCAGTAAAGGTTAGTTTTTAATCCAGAAAAACGCCTAATTATTTGACACTGTTGGCCGATGAGATAGATGTTCGACTGACTTGGAGACTGGAATTTGGTACAAAACAAGCTTTTCTTTTCCCAGTAAAGAATATCGCCTGCAGTAATTATAATTTAGCTTGATTTTTCACTTGATTAAACTGTTTTCCAATACCTCTATTGCATGCTTAAGATTGGTCTCAATATTGAGAGCAATTTCATGCGATGAAAGAATAGCTATGTCATCAGCAAACAAAGCTCTATCACAGTCAGGAAAATTTGGAAGGTCTGAGGTATAAATGTTGTATAAAATTTGCCCCAAAATCGATCCCTGAGGAACACCCAAATGAACCTTGAATAATCTTGAAGCATAACCATTTACAATACATAAACCTTAAAGCACCGAGACGACAAGAAACTTTGAATGATTTTACATAGATAAACTGGAAGGTTATAGACAGTTTAAAAAGAAGGCCATCATGCCAGACAGTATCAAATGCTTTTTCCACATCTAGGAGCACCATGATAGTCGATTTCCCAAGGACGCGGTTTAACTTAATAATTTTTTGTATTCTAGCAATTTGGTGTATAGCATTATGACCATGCTTAAAACCAAATTGCTCATTGGGATAGATGTTATTTTCCGCAATGAACTTTAATATTTTGACTTTTATATTCTTTCGTAAATGTTGGCCATGTTGCTGAGTAAACTTATAGGTCTGTAGCTAGGTGGATTTCCAGGAGGCTTTATAACTGGTATAATTTTTGGCTTCTCTCCAAATGGAAAATATTGGAACTTTAAGCAGGTTAGGAATTTAATTCCAGACTTAGGAAGTTTTTTAAATATATGTTTTATATCTCATCAGCCCCATCAGTTTTTCAGGTGTTCGAACATTTTGTTAAACTTTTGGTTTCCTTTTCGGTTATAAATACATATATCTGGGGGAGATGTGACGTTCACAGTGTGGAAGATTCTTAGCGTAATGTTTATCTCTAGATTGGTTGTGAAAATTTCTCCGAATAAATTGACTTTGTCTTCGTTCCTATGGAGAATCGCACTTTGGCAGGCAAGATTTTGAATTTTCCTGTTCTTATTTTTAATTACACGCACTAAATTCCAGAACAGTTTTGCGGACATAACACTGAGCTTCTTGTTCCATTCCTCAGTTCATTCAAAGGATAAATACTTGGAGATGGTTTTATTTAAAGAGCTCTTTTCCTTATAAACAGGTTGTCGAAACTTTTATGCCAGAGTCTTTTGACAGCATTTCTTATTTTGGTTAAGCTTACAAGAAATGGTGATTTTTTTTTCCATAATTGTTTTCGTGGCACTTTAGGAATGCAACCATCTACAGAGTTTAGTACAATCTGAGTAAAACAATTTATTGCACTATCTACAATATATTAGTATATCATCTTTCGATGTCAGATTCTCTATATTCACGTTAGAGTATCGAAGTGATTTATTTATTTTATATTTCTCTTACAAAAAAAAAAATACTACAGACAAACGAATTTGACAAATAACCGGGTTATGATCCGACCCGAGATCATTTACCGCGACAGGAGTCGTGATAATAGGAGAATTCGTAATGAACAAGTCTAATACAGAAAAATTAGCACAAACAGAAGAGGGAACATATATAGGTTCTTATAGAAACAGAACATTAACTATAAGGACTGCTGATAAACTAGAGAGAATATTTCTAAAGGCATTTGCTCGTGCACAACCCCAATCTCTATGCCTGCTTTTTAGATCGCCGCGGCGGCCAACGATCTCAGTCAAATTAGAATCCGCAAAATTGAACAATCCCCAGCAAAACTAAATCACAATCTCCATTCACTGAGTGACGTTTATTTTCTGTAACATTTCTGTTGGCACAATCATTAATCAATTTACTTACGACTTCGGCAGACTCGTGGCGGCAGCGTGTGCTTTAGGTTAAAGTAAAATAAAATAGCGTAACTCCGCTCAATCGATAGCTTTCTTAAGCCAATTTCCTTTCTTTTTTCGTAAGCCTCACACTGCTGCCAGGTTCATTACAATTTTGAATAATAGCGCAATAAAATTCTCAACACCGTGAAATGGATAGATTTCGATCTCCTTCAATCCTTTCATTAACGGAAACAATATTTTCTGCAGAGCGTGCATTTCGATGTCTTTTCAAACTGTTTAACAGTCTGTCTATAGTACTTTTCGATGAACGACAATAATCTCCTTGTGAGGCGTGAGAGCTCCGTGGCGCAGTGGGTAGTGTGTCGGCCCGTGACGCGCGATGAGCGAGTTCAGATCCCGATAACACCAACCCCATCGAATGTTCATTATGCGGCTTCTCTCCTCGGAAGGGTACTGTCAAAGTAGTACATTTGTCTTGAAAAAGATTATCGGCTCTCGCCTTTTGGAATCGGCGTTCACTTGTGTGAAAAACAAAGCGCAAGTGAATGGATAAGCTTGGCTCTGGCTCTTCATGTCCCTTTTTTCCCTAATTTGGAGTAAGTTTTAAAAATTTGAACGAACCATATTGTGAAATATACATATGTACATACATGACAGCTCGGTTTGACCTATGTGATCGAAACAGGGATGTCAAATCCGGATCAGGAATTGGTTGAATCTGTGTATCTAATATAATATTTAAGCGTTTGGTTTTTAATTGTCAAAAAGAGCACAGGAAAATTGCAAAAGTTCATACAATTTTTATATGGACTAGTAAACCAATACTTGCCATTTAGTTTACTTTAAACATTATTTCATGTAAATGCTGATCGCGGTTATATTTTTGGTGATCCATTCAGACAGTTACATCTTGAGTCACTTTTTCGAGCTTATTGACTGGTGTCTAGCTAATAGCATTATGTTTTCTGTTATCTATCTTAAGGCGTCAAAGCGTACAATCTAGATGGCCGATTCACCGGTCGAAAACGAATTTGCTGGGACCACAGTTCGACCAGGTTTAGCTGCATTTTTGGGGGAGACAAACTAAAATCATTGAACGAGGTCGGGTGCTGTTGACTGCAGCAATATTCCCAAGACCATAAACCGCACCAAGTATTACATTTTCTGCTAGATGATGAAGTCGAATAAGACAAGCTGTGTGAGAGGTATCAACAAAATTCTTTTGTCACTTGGAAGACCATTTATACCATTATGTATGAAATATTACATCCTTCAAATGCCCGCATCGGATTCTTAGGGTGGGTTCGTATGGTGCAATTATCAATTACTCTTCCACATAGATATGGTTGAATTAGAGCGATGGCCTGTTTTATGCTCACATTAAGGGCATCGGTCGATTGTGGGTTATTTGCATAAACATGCAAAAATTCAAAGTCTAACGGGTTCATATCGCATGACCTTGGTAGCCAGTGAACATCATCTGTGCGAGAGATCACCTTAGCCTGAAATAGTTCAGACAGAATGTCAATTGTGGCGTCCGTTGTGTGGCACGTAAATCTGTTCTGCTGGAACCACATGTCGTCTAGAACCATATGGTTCAATTTAGGCCTTAAGAAATTAGTTACCATCGACGGTGATCGCTTCACCAATGTCGTTCTCGATAAAGTACGGACCAATGACGCGGCCGGTCCAAAATCTACACCAAACGGTAACCTTTTGCGGATGCATTTTCACCTGATGAGCAGTTATATCACAAAACACAAAATCCAATATAATATAATTCATATGGCACATTCACTGAGACAGTTGCGACATCAGCACAATGCCCGCCCAAAAGCTGACATTGTGACAAACGTAAATAAACAGTGGCATAAACAAACGGAGCAATAAACTCTGACGAACAGAGAATATGCAAAGTAACTCTTAAGCACTTCATACCAAATATAGGCCACAAAATATACAAAATAACACACCGAATATCGGTCACAACGAACGACAGAACATACAAAATAACACTTAAACATAAAATGTCAAATATGGGCCACTGTCCAGACAAAGACACTTGTGTTAATGACCGACCCCAAAGAACGCATTACAACGTTGTCGCAACGCACAGTGAATCGACCCAATAATACCATATATAAACCGATGCAGAACTCCTCGAGGTATGTTGTGCTCCCGAACTCCGATCTGGTCGGACGCGGTCTTTATTGATAAAAGTATAGTTTTTTTTTGTTTTTTCCTGTTTACATTTCTATGAGCCTCATGGAGGCTGGTGTCGCCCTTTGTACGGCAATTTAGCTTGTTAAGACAACCATTCATTCAAAGATGTGCATCGTAGTTAAAGATAAGTTTTACTCCAAAATTGGGGTCCTCTTCCAAATGCTCCGAAGCCCAGTCAGCGAACAAACGGCGTTGTCTATGGCAATGAACTTTGAGATCCTGGGTCAATTGGATTTCGAATGGGCTGTCGACCGATTGCGTTCCTTTGAAATACGAATGTTGATTGACCGTCTATCGTAAAATGGGCGCACTGACGAACACTCATTTTGATAATAAGGTAAGGTTTTATCATTTGGACGTGCTACTTGATAGTATAACTTACCATGATGGTACATGGCCGCCAAAATCCATCCACGCTAATTCAAAAACCCTTTATAAGTCTTTTTCCGATAAATTGCAGTACTACGTTCGCGTGTTCGATTTTGACAAGTGTCACGAGTTACGCGTAAGATATCAAAATAGAAACTGAAAAATCAAGCAGCGAAAAAATCACCCCTCAAGCATGTTCAAGAAGTAATAGGAATTTTATAGGGTGAGCCACGAACTAGTGTAGAAATTTTGCGAAAGTAAATGGTTCACAACGTTGATCATGCTTCTTCTGCAAGTGATTATCTGAAAGTTAAAATCATCCATGAGTTTTTGAAAAGTAATTGGCTCAGTGGTGGTAATATTGGGTCTTTGGCTACACCCTTCTCTTCAAATAACTCCACTAAATAAATTGAATGACCTAGGATTGTAATGTCTAATCTTAAAAAATAGAAAAAAAAATTAAAGAAAAATAATAATAATAGTTTACAGATGTAAGATCTAGTTCAAATATCAAATCTCTGAACCAGCCGCGTAACATTTATGTAAAAGCCTTATCTTTGAAAAATTTTTTACTCAAACTTTTTTCCTTTAAACATGTGAGCATAACCGCCATCGGATCCAAAGATCGTCCACATCCAATTCATTTTATTTTTTTAAATTACAGGGTGGCAGTCTTCCAAACTACTATTGACGGCATGTGTACGGACCTTTTATATCGTGTGCTTAGTTTTTTCTTCAATCTACTATGGAATTCAAAGGTAGTACTTTGATCCTTTTATTGGCCATCAAATTTCCAGCGTCTATTGTGAGGGAGCTGGAATATTTGGAAGTGGACAAAATCTTTGCCTATCCCACCGTTGCATCGAAAGTAGGGGGAACGGATGCATCAAATTTTGAAAATTGCGCTCGGACTGAAGACCTTAAAGTTCCACAAAGTGCACGATCTCACATCTGCCCAAAAAAATTAGATAAGAAAGAGCAAAGAAGTTGATTCGGTTGTGGCCAATTACCAAACATCGTCTTCTTTGATAAAGCCACAAGGGCACAAAATGTTCCTTTTCTTTCGAATTTTTTTTCGAATTCATTAAACGTTTCAGCTTTACTCATTTTGAAGGCCAAGGTTGGCACTGAAGAATACCAAACAACGGTAGGGCTTGAGTTAGAGATTCTTTGGAAAGGAAAGCGCATTTCACAAACACATTTGTGTGCAGCGTACGATAAATTTATTGACCATCTCAAAGAAGTTGTTCATGCCGACCATCCCTTAATCGACACCACGCATTGACCTTTTTCGAATGACCTTGCTTTTGTAAACGTTTTATGGGTTTTCCGGTTGCCAAATATTTATACAACACCATACAATTTTCTTTATTTACGTACCTAGCTATTTATTACAAAATGTCAAAACTTCACCATTACAAGAACTCCGGACTCACAAGGGCGATCATGTTGACCGAAAAATAGGCGAATTTTACGAAATGTAATTATTCCAGATCTCCCATTTTCGTATTTATTTTGAGTCACAAAAATACGTTATTACTTGCTGGAGAACTCTATGAATAAAACTGGCAAGGACTGTGCTTGACATGTGTCGAAAAGATCAACCATATTGAATTCAGCAAATGACAGTTATTGATAGTCCATATCCACACCATCTGTTGGCGCACCACTTCCTTCTCCAGCAAAGGTAATTTCGTTGCCTTTATTCTGTGCCGTTTTTCTAGGGAAATTCGTATCTATTGCCATCATTTTTGCTTCACCGAAATCGATAAATAAAAATTCATCCTTCAGTTATCGACTGGCCAGCAGCCGTTCTTAATTCTCTGGAACATTGAATGCGGTATTGTAACTCCAGTCGTGGCTATATCGTTTCTCATAGAAGCGCTGACCAGGCGCGTCAGTTTTCCACAAGAATAAGCCAGAATTGGGCGGGTTCTTTGGCAATAAAACTCCCCTAGCCCACGACACTAGTTGAATCCATGATTCCAGAACAAAATTGTTCTCCGCCACAAATAATGACTAATTAAATTGCTCATTGATTGTATAATCCAATTTCAAGCGAAATCTCATTAGGTACATTAGAATATCGCAACAATCTTGAATAGCAACATCACAGTTCGTTAATTCGAACTAAACTCAATTACACCGTTAAGCATTGATTTGTGTTTCAGTTAAAATAGCAAACGATTCGGCTGGATTAATTATAATTCCTATTCGTTAACAGTGAAATGGAAAAGGAGCTGCTTGTTCAGTGTTTTAATGCTAATGGCTGTTCCTCACTATGGTGGAATTGGATTGTCTACTGTTGCTGGGAAGCAATTAGAGCAACTTTTGTTCTTTGAAATCTGAGTTTAAGTCATTTTAAATTGACTTTTGAAATTTTTCAGGTATTTGGCATGGCATTATAGGTGAAAACGTCCGGAAAAAGAACTTATTTGATGAAGGATTTAGAAGTACAGAAATACCTTACAGTTCTAATCTACCTTTTAATTTAGGTAGTTAGCATGTCTAGGGGTAGTGCATCACATAAAACCGTACGTTTCATGGATATTCAACTACGATAGAATGCTTTATAGTGGCCACCACAGATATTCCAGGATGATGGTGTTGCGACGATGGCAAAGGTGTTATCCGCACAATGTGTAAAGAAAGGTGATTAATAACCTAGGAAGCGGAAGGGGTATAAAAGAAGATTGAAGGATTTATAGCCCCGTAATGTGGACTGTCGTGGACAGGGTTTTTTTATTATTCTGAGATTGTCACAGAGCAGATGTAAAATGAGTATGACTGGCCTTTATAATTCTCTCACCATAACTGCACGTTACTGTTGTGATCTACTCGTATATATGAGATACAACGTGGGAGTCACATGCAACACGATTGTTGCCCACGCATATATGAACTACGAGTAGTTCACTTGGATGAGGATAAAGGAGAAATTGAAAGAATTGGAAAGCAGAAGGGCCGCGCCTCTTTCAATCTCATTTAGTGCATTATTTTTATTCAGAGACCTTTTTATTTATAGGAAAACCCATTCGTATTAATTCGTAGTTTTAAAGCCAGCAACAATATTTCTAAATATTGTCAATATGACAGTTGAAAGTTAATTTGTGGTTGATACGTCTTGCCATTCGACAATGAATAAACTAACGCCAGAACAACGGATGCAAATTGTGCAAACTTATATTGAAAACCATAGTTCGGTTCGCCAAACTTAACGTCCATTTTAATGTCGACGATACAAATAGTGCAAAGAAAAGAAATTATTGTCGTTGTGGACCGCAGGGTTGAGGAGAATCTGAAAGAGTCGATTCGCCATTGTGTAGAGCAATTGGAGCTATGCCCATCCACTTTGCGGAAATTTTTATGGAAAGATCTTGACTTCAAAGCCCATAAATTCCAGCTTATGCAAGGGGTGAGAACGCGTCATATGTTCGGTGATTAGACCCAAAAAAAGATTCAGCTTGATCCTCATTTTCAACGCAAAATTTTGTTCTCCATTGAGGCCCATTTTCGGTTAACTGGATATGTAAACAAACGAAATTGTCGAACTAAGATTGGAGAAAACCCTTTGTCGAGGCGTCCTTACAATCATTAAAACTCACTGTTTGGTCTGCTTTATGGGCTTGTTGAATCATCGGCCCATATTTCTTTAAGGACGATGCCGGTCAATGGAGAAACTTGATTTCTGACTTCTTCATTCCTCATTTGAATGGCATTGACGTGACAAAAGTTTGGTTTCAACAAGATGCCGCAACATACCATACGACACGCCACACCATCACTTTATTGCGGAAAACATTAGCTGAGCGCATAATTTCGCGTAATGGACCTGTGAACTAGCCTCCACGATCCTATGATCTCACACCTTTAGGTTACTTTCTTTGGTCATACGTGAAGTCGCTATTCTATGTGGAATAACCAGAGACGTCGACCGATTCTAAAGTGGGCATTCTGTTGCTAAAATACGGCCCCAGCTGGTCGATGAAGTTTCCTAAAACTGGACTTCATGATTGCGTTTCATTCAAGCTAGCCGTGGCACGCGTATGCCCAAAGTCGTATTTAAACACTAATGGCATATAATAATATATACAATATTAAGCAAAGCTAATATAATGGACATTAACATTGGCTTCAAGTACTTTATTTCACATTGAACTTATATATCCTAAAAACAACTTGCTTTATACAATGTGGCGCAAAATTAATTATCCAATTTTTTTTTGGGTTACTTTTTTACTGGTTTTAAAAGGGTAATTTTGAGTGATGGAAATCTTTTCTTGTACCTCTTTTTTTACAATTTTTTTTCTGTTAAGTGGAAAAGATGATATCCTCAAGTATTGATACACCTTTGTACCCGTTTGATCCATGAATTTTCGCAAGATTTCCGATAATAACTGTTCACCTTCCTCTCCTCAAGGGCTGCTATTATCTGAGGCTTGTTGACAAAAACACGCGACTTCAAGTAGCCCCAAAGAAAGAAGCCTGCAATGGTTTAATCGGGCCATCTTGCTGGCCATGGCAAATCGCCAAAATGGGAGATTACACGACCAGGAAATGCCTCCTTCACAATATATATCCATTGTGGCTCGTTTTTTTGTGTGCGATTGCACCTTCTTGTTGAAAAACACATGTTCACCAAGCCCCGCTCATTTGATTCCGGCAGTAAGAAGTCATTTGTCACAGCCTTGTAGGGTTCGATAGTAACACTGACCGTATTGCCGATGACGTCCTCAAAAAAAATACGGCCCAATCACTCCTCCCGCGTGAATGTCGCACCACATGCTTTGAATGGATGTAATAGCTCTTTGTGCATCACATGAGGGTTTTCAGTGCCCCAGAAACGAAGATGTTGCTTATTGACATAACATATAAGTGGAAATGCGCCTCGGCACTTGTGATGATTTTCGACAAAAAATCGTCCAACAGCAGAGAGATTAAGAATGGCTTGACAGTGATGGTCAACAGGCATTAACTGATGCGGTGCTAGCACTGTGTACGTGTAAGTCTTTCACTAAAATTTGGTGTAGGGTCCGTCTAGTGATGCCCAATTGAGTGTTCCGTCGTTTGGTTGATGTTTCTTCGTTCTCAGGGACATCGGCTGCCGCAACTGCGATATTCCTGGCCGTACGACCAGTCCGGTAGCGGATACGCCCGGACACGTCTCCTGTGGTTCCAGTCTCTCGAGTCGCGTCGAGTACCTAAGCGACGGAACGTTTGCCCAGTTGGCGCAACACGATTAAGTAATCGACGTCGAAATTCATGCTGCGCTAACGCTATCGACCGATTATATTGATAAAAAAAATCGACAGCAATTATACATTGCTTGTCTGTTTGTCCAATAGGATTGACGTACGACGCCTTTTCCAAAAATGATATCATCTTCCGATACGGTGACTTCTCTTTTCTGGGGGTTAAGAATGGTGTAATATTCTTGAAAAAAACAAGAAGCTGATAAGACTTTTAAAATTAACTGTCTGGAAGAGATTGAGGAAATTACTTCTTACATAATCATTGCAAGTTTCATTTCGTATGACATTAATTTTATAATTGAAGGGTCTAAAGGGTCTAAGTGCCAATTTAATTATTAAGAGATATACACGAAAAAATATATAATAAAAAGAAATTTTCTGGGTTACGTTTTCTCTGAATGTCTTGATCACTCGCTGCTGTAGCGTACATATCGTACCGTGTAATTTAGTCAACTAACTGTTAACAAACATAAACCCATGCTAACAGCCACCACCACCCGCTAATTCGCCCTGAACGCATACAGGCACAGACCCTTTTGAGCAAAAGTTCGTTGGCACCTAGACCCTACCACAACTTTATTTGTGTGTGGGTAAAATTTTAACAGAAAAAGACACATGGATCCATTTGGATATTATTAGGCTTGGCACTTAGATTGTATTTTCCTAAAAATATTGACTTTTGATTTCTTGGCACTTAGACCCTTTAGACTTACAATCCTTCAATTTATCATATTCAATGTCTGATATTATTTCTAATATTTCAAGCCTAGATAATGAAACTGAAAGCGATAGTGAATTCTGTATATTTGTTAAAGACATTTTCTCAAGTTACTTTTACTCGGAAATACCGTCGAAAGCATTTTTTTATTATATATCAAAATATTCGCAGTATTCGTGAAAACTTTGATTAATTTTTGTTAGACTTTGTTAATTAGCCGGATTTGATTTTTCCATCTGAAATATGGATTTATGATACTGAATCCCATCTCTATACCAAACCGGGTTATAAATTCTATCCTGCGTGTAACAGCTCTTATTCGACTGGTGGAGTGGCGGTTTTTATTAATGATGAGCTGCAATGTGATTCCTGCTGCAGCAGTTGTTAAGCGCAGATATGGTTAAAGTTTCTTGTGCCAGGAAATTTACTTTTATTTGGTCTTACATATAGTTTACAGTATAAAGATATAAATATTTTTACTGAGGAATTCAGCATCTTGTTGTCTGAAATAAGGACAAAGAACTTATTTATATTGGGAGACATCAACATAGATATCCTAACTGTATCCCCAAATGTCTTTAACTATATTTCTCTTCTCGCTAGTTATGGCTTAGAATCATGTTACTTTGAACCTACAAAACCCACTTCCTCTAAACAAACCTGAATTGATCATATCTTTGCTAGGCTTGATCTATCTCGGCTTTTAGGATTTCTGATCATTGTATCACAGGTTTATTTTTTCTTGGTGACTATGTGAAAACAATTAAGAAGTCTTTAGCATATCAGACCATTCCATCTTACAATTTTGAACGGCTTAACTATATTTTGCTACGTGAATGCTGAAGCGAGGTCTATCTGAAAAATGAACCGTCAAATGCTTTTAATATCTTTTCTTATATACTGTGAAAAGCCATATAGCCATAGCCATATTCGCTACAACTGAAAGGCGATCTTATGATACAAAAGTTAAACCATGGATCTCCGTGTTAAGAAATCTCTGTTAAGGAAAATTTAAATAAGCAATTCACTAAGCCTTAAACGTAAAACGAACCCGAGTAATTTAAACCTTAGACAGACTTTGTAAAGATATTGCCATTGACATTCCTGTGTACAAAGAAAGTTTTTATATTAATAAACTGCTATTAGCTAGAAATAATTTGAAAAAAGAATGGTCAATTGTGAATGAGCTTATTAATAATAAGACCTGATCCTCTGTTAGATTGAATTGTGTAGGTAGAATAACAAAATAGTTTCTCCATCTGAAATACTAATGTATTCAACCAGTAGGTACTTCATTGATACATATTGTTTGAATGGTTTAATGCTGGGTTTTCTAACACATCGTACTATTGTATGAAGAAATGTTTTAAAAGAGAGTTGTTTCAAAGTAAGTAGTATTGTTGTAATTTCATCATATGAAGATTATCGCACCATAAATCTGTTAAAGTATTCCAATTCATTTACTCAAGACTGTTGTTCTACTAATGTCACAAGAAAGATCGCACTTATTCTATCTAGCTTACATCTTTAACAAAAGTTTACAGTGGTGTATCTCCAGATGCTCTCAAAACAGCTGATGTTTACCTATTCTAAAAAAGGGTGATAGCTCTTATTTAAACAATTATAGGGATATTTCAATTCTCCTAGTGTTTTTCAAAATTTTTGAAAAACTAATAAAAACTAGAATAGTGTCCTTTCTTGAAAATTCTTAATTTTTCAGTGATGATCAATTTGGTTTTAGGGCTGGAAAGTCTATTGAAGACGCGCTCCTGAGTTTTTATAACTTCAACTATCCGAGAATTTATAATAAAAAATGCACTGCTTCTCTTTTTATTGACATCACAAAGGCGTTTGATACTGTTGACCATGTTATCCTGGCCTTTCAACTAGAGAAAGCTGGCTTCAGAAGTTTTATGCTTAAATGGTTTTTTCTACCTTATTATATTTCTTACCTTAATCGCAGGCAGGTTGCAGCCAACCTTTAGACATCAAAACTGGCGTTCCACAGGGCTCTGTACTCGGCCCGATTTTATTTTTGGTGTACATAAATTCAATTTTTAATATAACTTTTACATCGTACGGGGTTTGCTGATGGCAGAGAATGCTCTCATTCTGGAAACTCTCTGTTTGTTGTTGACCGAGGAAAAAGGGGGAAATAAAAAGACGTTTATGTTGTATTAGGTAGTTATAAAGATTTTAATATTTATGATGTTGAAGGAAAAATAAACCGGACGGGATGAAGTCAGAACGTAGACTGAATGTACGAGGACAGGATAGGAGTTGAGAGGATAATAATAGAGAAAAGGAGAGGAGAATAAAGGAGAATGCTAAGTGCGTAATTTGGCCGTCACATTCCGCCCACCTTGGAACGAACTGCAAAATTTCGTTCAAACTACGTTCATATTCAGCGGTCATCTTCGTCGATATTCATCAGTGGTGATAACTTGACAACCGGTCGGGTAAGCACTCCAGCTGCCGTCTTTAACGTCACTACTCGTACTTTGCGGTCTGCTCCAGGATGAATGCTGGTTATCCGTCCAAGCTTCCATTTGGCCGGAGGTAGCGTTTCTTCCCGAACGACAACTAGATCGCCTATTCGGAAATTTGAGGAAGGTCGAGACCACTTGGCACGCTGCTGCAGTTGCACCAGATACTCCGAACTCCACCTTCTCCAGAAATGCTGCCGTAGGTTAGTTATGAGTTGCCATCTGTTTGTTATGCTTCCTCTAAAGTCAACCGCGTCAGGTTCAGGTATTGTTTTAAGAGGTTCCCCGATCAAGAAATGCCCAGGCGTAAGCGGGGCGAGATCATTCACATCTGATGATATTGAGCAGAGAGGCCTTGAGTTGACACAAGCCTCAATTTCCGCCAATAGCGTTGTGAATTCTTCATATGTCAAGAGAGTCTCTTCCAAAGTGCGGCGCAGATGATACTTTAGACGTTTGACTGCCGCCTCCCAATACCCACCCATATGAGGAGCGGCTGGAGGATTAAAATGCCAGATAGTGCCGTCGTTGGCTAGATGTTTGATCAAATTCTCGTCTTTAATTGCATCTGCCAGCATTGTTCTAAGCTCCTTCTCAGCCCCAACGAAATTGGTGCCATTGTCGCTGTACAGTTCACCACATTGGCCACGGCGAGAAACAAAACGTTTGAATGCGGCAATGAATGATGCTGTAGAGAGATCGCTTGCAAGCTCCAAATGCATTGCACCAGTTGACATGCAAATAAATACAGCTACGTACCCTTTCACAACTTTCGAGCCACGTCCTTTTGATAAACGGAGTCGCACAGGCCCAGCAAAATCTACTCCGGTGCGATAAAATGGTCTGGATATTTCTACTCGCGGTTTCGGCAGGTTGCCCATAAGTTGTTGTTGGCGTACATGTGAATATCGAAGACATTTCACACATGATCTTGAAATTTTTCGTAAGACGCTCCGAGCTCCAATAACCCAGAACCGAATTTGAAGCATGGCCTGCATTGTTTGGGGCCCTGCGTGCAATGTTACCTTATGGATGTCTTCACATATAAGCTTGGTCAGTTTCGCATTTGCCGGAAGTAGAAGTGGATACTTTTTGTCAAATCGCAGTGGCGCGTTGCATAATCGTCCGCCCACCCTGAGGAGTCCTTTTTCGTCAAAGAACGGGTGCAGCCGTAGAATTTTGCTTTGGCGGCTAACATGCTTGTTGGATCTGATACGTTGAATGTCTTCGGCGAAGGAATGCTGCTGAGTAAGCTTTATCCAAAGGGTAAGAGCTTCATCGAGTTCGTGAGGATGTAGAGTTGTTTGTCGATATGTTACGGCTCGATTCTTACGCGTTGCGACAGCAGCTTGAACGTTGTGGGCGAATCTTAATATATATGCTGTAACACGTTTCAGTTTTGTCAACGTCGAGTATCGATCGATTACTTCCCAGATAGGTGACGGAGGAAAGGCACTCGCTAAATAGTTCGGATGAGCTCTTTGATCTAAATTTGTCGTGAAGAGTTGTTGCGGCGGCCATGATGTCTTGTGTTGCCTTAACCACGACGGACCATTCCACCAAATTGAATGGTCGAGCAGGTATTGTGGTGATATGCCTCGTGTTGCACAGTCGGCTGGGTTGTCCGGAGATGGAACGTGGAACCAGTTCGTGGAGGGTATTGCTTCCTGTATTTGTGACACACGGTTTGCAACGAAGGTGCACCATTTCCCAGGGGGTTGACGGATCCACGCGAGTGCAACACTTGAATCCGTCCATGCGTATATGTTGCAAATGTTAAGGTGTAAAGATGACTTTATGTGTGTGACGAGTTGCGCCAATAGCGCTGCAGCACACAGTTCCAAACGTGGTAGAGATAGTGTTGCGAACTTCAAGGGGGCGACTCTCGTTTTTGCTGTAAGTAGGTAGACGGTGATGTTACCATCAGGAGCGACTGTGCGCACATATACGACGGCTGCGTATGCGGATTGCGAAGCATCAGCAAAGCCATGCAATTCGGTTTTAGCGTTGGGAGTTCCAGTACCGACCCACCTCGGCACTTTGATTGCTGCGAGGCAGGTGATATGCTCCCTGTAATGAAACCACTGTCGTTTGACGTCGTGCGGTACAGCCTCGTCCCAATCTATTTTCGGTCTCCACAAACGTTGGAACAACATTTTCGGGATGACTGTACTTGGCGATAGCAATCCAAGCGGGTCGAAAAGCTATAAACGTTTAGTTAGACTTGTGTGATTTATTTCGTGAACCTGAACAGTGAAGCCTAATTTGTCTGAAGAAGGTTCCCATTGAAGACCCAAGGTGCGTACGCTGTTTGCTTCGGAAAGATGTTTCGCTTGGGTTGCTTCGCGTTGATCCTCTGGTATGGAGTTGAGCACAAGTGGCGAATTCGATGACCATTTTCTGAGATGAAAGCCACCTCGGCTTAGAATGTCGGATATCTTGACTTGTAGGCAATGTAAGTCGGCTTCTTCGAAACAACCGGTTAGCAAATCGTCCATATAAAAATCGTGCATTATGGTTTGTGTGGCTAATTGGTGGTTTTGGCCTTCGTCGATTGCGGTTTGCTGAAGAGACTTTACTGCGAGATGGGAAGCTGAAGCCACTCCGTAGGTGACCGTCAATAGCCGGTAGTCTTTGATGTCGTCCTCAGGAGAATCGCGCCAGACAATTCGTTGATAATTGAGATGTTCTGGATCCACTCGGACCTGGCGATACATTTTTGCTACATCGGCGCTCATAGCGAAACGATGAGTGCGTAAACAGTGTTGTAAACAGATCAGGCTGTAACTGTGGACCTATCATTAAAGAGTCGTTTAGAGAAAATCCAGTACTTGTGCGGCAAGACGCGTTGAAAACGACTCTTAGTTTCGTTGTTGTGCTCGTGTCCTTGATGACGGCTCTGTGAGGCATGTAGTAATGTTTTGTGTGGTCGGATATTGGATACGCCTCTTCCATATGCCTCAGCTCGATGAATTCGTGGATAAAGTCCATGTATTGAGTTCGAAGATCTTCGTCTTTGGCGAAATGCGCTTCCATGCGAAATAGCGCACGAACAGCAGCTCGACGTGATTCACCGAGGGGACAATCAGGTTTGAAAGGAAGTTTGACAACGTACCTACCATCCTGTTGGCGATAGTGTGTTTGCTTGAAGTGTTCCTCGCAGAGTTTTTCTTCAATAGTTATGTGTTTGATCTCGGGTATCGATTCTACTTGCCAAAATTTAGATACAGCCTTTGTCAAAGCAGTATCGGCATACATACACACAGCAGTGTTGGCGATAGAGTCCTGAGCTAAATCGACGATCTTCCCGAAAAGAGCCCAACCGAGTGTTGACAGCTGAGCGCACGGAGTGCCGATGGGTCCCTTAATTAAGCCAGCTCGCAGAAATTGGCCCATTTCATCTGCTCCTAGGAGGATGTCAATAGTTGCTGGCGTGTGGAATTGAGGATCAGCTAGTTGGAGTTTTTCAATGTGAGGCCAACGAACTTCATGTAATGCAACAGATGGTATGTTGTTTGTTACTTTAGGGAGAATTTGCGCACGAATAGTTGTTGCAAAGCTTTCATCGACCCATGAGATGTTAATTTGAACTTCACCTTTGGAGTTTCCAGCTGCTGTACCGCCTATTCCCTCGATTGTGGTTGTCGTGGGAGCTCTCCGAAGTTTTAGTCGTTGCACACAGCTTTCGGCGACGAATGTTAAGTGTGAGCCATTGTCAAAAAGCAGCCTCGCTGGTTGAAATGTTCCGGCTTTGTCCATAACTTTGACTATTGCTGTACCGAGTAGAACGTTGTTTTTAGTGCAAATGTTTGTAGTTGCTGTGGCTGATATTTGCACCTCGCGATGTAGCAACGTGTGATGGCGTGCTTGACAAACGCGACAGTTATTTTTGCTACGACAATTAGCGTGATCGTGGCCTGCTGTGAGGCAATTCGTACACAAGTTCTTCCTTTGTACGAAAGAAGCGCGTTCTCCAGCGTCTCCATCGATTTCGAAAATTGTCGCAGATGTATATTCTGTGTCTAGCTGAGCAGTAAATGCATACATCCCTTTGATTTGATG
Organism: Merodon equestris; assembly: GCA_958301585.1. Lineage (NCBI taxonomy): Eukaryota > Metazoa > Arthropoda > Insecta > Diptera > Syrphidae > Merodon > Merodon equestris. Next base: position 94,279,904 of record OY284417.1, on the reverse strand, counting down.
TATTAGACGTGACTGGTGTCGATTGTCTTTCGGGTGTTGCGGTATGGAAAACACCTGGAATGTGCTTACCTTTGCTCTTGTTTTGGTTCCACTGCGGTTTTATATAGGGTGATGTAAGTTGGTAAGAGCTAATAGCGTCTAATGAACGGCATCTCACTTCCAAGAAAGATACGAGAGTGTTGAAGTCAGCTACTTTTTCACCTTCTTGGGAAAGTTCCCATTGCCTATGGGTTTCCGCGTCAAGCTTGCTTACGGTTAGATGGACGAGCCAGTCATCCCAATTCGTCACCGGCCTTCCTAGTGCTTTAAGCGACTGGTAATGCTCTTGAGTGCTGTCGAGGAGAGCCTTTAAACCAGCTGAGGATTCACTTTTCACTTTTTGGATGGAAAAAAGAGCTCGAAAGTGTGAGTCTACAATTACACGTTCAACATCATAGCGTTTTCTTAATAACTCCCACGCCCCACTGTAATTGTCGTGTTATGGGAAATGCTTTTACCACGTTGAGAGCTTCGCCTTGCAAGCTGCACCGTAGATAATGCAACTTGAGAGCCCCGGAGATATTTGTGTGATTATGAATGAATGACGTAAAAGCATCGCGAAAGGGTCTCCAGTCTTTTGGATCACCGGAGAAATGTGGCAAGTCCATGGGTGGAAGTTTGATATCCGCGCTAGTATGACGTTGTATGTCATCTGGCCTTGACTTAATCGTGGCTTTTACAATCTTTGCAGCACGTGTGAAATTAGCAAAGGCTTGTCTATACCATTCTTCGCCCTGTTCCCTTTCAGCTTCCTGTGTATGCAAAGTGTCACTGGTGCAAGAAAGATCGACCGCATCTTGCGCTGTGCAAAAGGTTTTCCATTGTTGGTCTAGTAGAACGAAGAATGATTCCAACGTGGCTTCGTCGTAAATTTCAGCTTTTTTGCTCGCGGTCAAGCTGCGTTTGATGGCATTTCGCGCACTATCGCGTTTCAGTAAACCAGACATGTGGCAAGGATATATTTATGTATGTATATGTATGTTCGTAAATCGTAATCGTTTTGTTCCTTCAGTTGTGAGGAAACACCGAACTAAAACTGAACACACGCGACGTATCTATAGTACCGAAACTGTACAAAAATTAAGGGATGATTGATCACGCGTTGTTCGCTGGTATAGATTTGAATGTTCATATGCACACGGAGTGACGGTACACGGAGTACACGGAGTGCGTTCTTGTCTACACTGTTTGCTGCGATCACAATCCCGATAACGCAATGAAAAAAGGATAAAAACTATTGCTGATTCTTTAATATTTGGATCGAAGGACCAAAAATGTTTGTTGTTGACCGAGGAAAAAGGGGGAAATAAAAAGACGTTTATGTTGTATTAGGTAGTTATAAAGATTTTAATATTTATGATGTTGAAGGAAAAATGAACCGGACGGGATGAAGTCAGAACGTAGACTGAATGTACGAGGACAGGATAGGAGTTGAGAGGATAATAATAGAGAAAAGGAGAGGAGAATAAAGGAGAATGCTAAGTGCGTAATTTGGCCGTCACACTCTCCATTTGCCTTAATTGGCAATATACACCACGATTTAGAACAACTTAAGAATTGGTTTCTTTTGCATAAATTGGTGATAAGTGATAAAAATTTGAATTATGTTCTTTAATCTGTCAAGTAACTCTTGTTCGATCTCTGATTAATTTATCCGAGATTTGTTAAATTCAAAAAAAAAATGTACGAATACGAATTAAATTTCCATATAATTCTTTATTAACAAATGTATGTACGTGTTGATCGTTCGAGATGCAAAGTGAAAGTGAACGAAAAGAAAAAAGCAAAAATGCAATTGACAGTAGGATGGTCGATGGTATGATACATTTTACAGTTACATACTTGTGAAATTCTACTTGAATTAGGTACAGGGATGATTAAAAAAGATTTAACAATGTGCTTAATGCAGTGAGTTGAAAGCTAATTCATAGAGATTAAAATGAAAATTAATGAATGATTTTAAAATGAAACATCCTCCCGACTTTGAAAGTCACCACTTTCAACAGATTGTTGGTCATGATAGTCTGAATCCATGGGTAGTAAACAAATTTTTGAAATCGCTCGGCGGATAATACCAGTGCTGGTTCGCACAACAACAACTCGTACAATGTCGTCCGTTCCTGCGATCAACTCCTGGATTCGCCCCAATCTCCATTTAAGTGGTGGTAAATTGTCTTCTTTAATTAACGCAAGAGCACCGATGCTAAACTTCCTGTTTGGCATGTTCCATTTGTGTCGCTGTTGCAATAAATGTAAATACTCAAGGCTCCAACGTTTCCAGAAATGCTGATACATTTGAGTGACCCTTTGCCATCTTGTCAATCTTGATATACTCATGTTTGCCAGATCAGGTTCAACGATTGCGGACAGTGATGTACCTACTAAAAAATGAGATGGTGTTAGAACGTCGAGGTCAGCAGGATCTTCTGAAATGGGACACAACGGGCGAGAATTAATTATGGATTCGATTTGACAAACTAAAGTGTGTAGCTCTTCACGACTTAAAGCAGCATAACCCGCAACTCGTCTGATATGATGTTTTGCAATTTTTATCGAAGCCTCCCACAAACCGCCAAAATGAGGGGAGCGGGCTGGTATACGATGCCATTTTATTCCATCGTTAAGACACATTTCATGAATCATTTGATTATTGTTGGTGTCTTCAAATAATTTCTTTAATTCTATTAACTCTGCTCGTGCACCTATAAAATTAGTTGCATTGTCGGAAAATATGGTTTCTGGTTTACCTCTCCTAGCGATGAATCTTTTTAGCGTTCCCAGAAATGAAGGTGCTGATAGATCTACAGCCAACTCTAAATGAACTGCCTTTGTTGCGAAACAAACAAATAGTGCAATGTATGTTTTGATTGGTCCTCTTCCTCGAATGCGTGAATGTACAAGAAATGGACCGCAAAAATCAATTCCCGTCCTTGCAAATGGTCTAGATGGTTGGACTCTTTCTTCAGGTAAATTACCCATAATCTGGCTAATATTTTGGGGTTTTGTCCTAAAGCAGCGAATACATTTACTGGTAACGCTTCTTACGGTTTGCCGGCCTCCAAGCGGCCAGTATTCTGTTCTTATTATGGCCAATAACGTTTGGGTACCAGCGTGCATATTTCGAAGATGAAAATAGGAAATAATTGAGGCAGTGATTGGATGAAATTTCGGTAGTACTATAGGATGCTTTGATTTAAAATCCAATGTCGAGTTTTGCAAACGTCCGCCCACTCGAATAAGTCCGAAGTTATCTAAAAATGGATGTAGGGATATTAACTTACTATTTTTATTTAGAGGTTTATTCTTGTTTAGCTGATTGTATTCCATATCAAATTCATTTCTTTGTATCATGCGAATCATCATTTGTGTTCCAGTATCCACTTCTTCAACACGTAATGGTCCAAAGTATCGATTACTTCTAGAAGATCTGAGATTGAAAATAAAACGATAGACATATCCAAATATCCTGCGAAGTTTTCCAAAATTATTACGGAATTTGCATGCAACCGAAAAGTCTTCTAACTTCGTTACTAAAAGAACTGACTTCTTTTGTTCTGGTAGGTCACTATTAGAGGAAAAATCGAAAAATGGCCAATCCCTTTCTTCTGACATAAGAAAATCTGGACCATTTAACCAAAGCGACGAAGATATTATTTCTGCTGGAGATGCGCCTCTGGATAAAATGTCAGCTGGATTCTTATTAGTTGGCACATGCCGCCAGTCGATGTTCTCTGTTAACGTTTGTATTTTGCTAATTCTATTTGCAACAAATGTGCTAAAATTGCAAGCAGAAGATTTTATCCATGATAATACAATTGACGAATCTGTCCAACAGATCGTACGATTACAGGTAAAGACGTCATTCATTGTCACTGAATCTAATAGCTCAGACAGAAGTAAGGCTGCACATAGTTCGAGACGTGGCATAGAAATACTTTTAACAGGTGCAACTCTTGTCTTCGAGCAAAACAAATTAACTTGAACTTCACCATTCGGTCTAATACTCCTTATGTAAATACACGCTCCATAAGCATTTATACTGGCATCAGCAAATCCATGCATTTCGTATTCAGCGTTCATCCAAAGAGCATATCGGGGAACTTTGATTTTATCGATCTGTTTTAATTCGGAACAAAAGTTCATCCAAATGGTATGTAAGCTCTGGGGAAGTGATTCATCCCAATGTAAATTTGCTTTCCAGAGCAACTGAATAAATATCTTGGCCTTTATTACCACGGGGCTAACAAATCCTAGGGGGTCATATATGCGTGCAATGTGCGAAATGATTTTTCTTTTAGTTATAGCCCTTTCAATTTCAGAAGTTTCACATGTAAACCAAAATTGATCTAAGGTGGGTTGCCAGATTAAGCCTAGTGTTTTGGTCACATTTTCATCCTTAATGTTGAGGAATGATTCTCTTTCGTCATTTGGAATATTTTCTAATACTTCGGGGCTATTTGAGCACCACTTTCTTATATTAAAATGGCCCTTTCTTAAAAGCGCAGTGACTTGAGCCTTTATTTTTAGTATTTCTTCTAATGAGTTTCCGCCGGTCAACAAGTCATCAACGTAAAAATCATTTTGTATGATTTTAGAACCAAGAGGAAATTCATTGCATTCGTCTAGGGCAAGTTGATGCATAGTTCGTATAGCAAGGAAGGCGGCAGGAGCTGTACCGTATGTTACGGTGTTCAACTTGAAAATTTTTAGATTTTCGCCTTTATTCTCACGCCACACTATGCATTGTAAAAGATCATCAGGAGAATTTACAAGGACGCATCTATACATCTTGCAAATGTCAGCGGTAATTGCATATTTGTATGTTCGAAACTTCAAAAGAATAAAAAACAAACTGGATTGAATGGTAGGTCCAACTAGTAAGATGTCATTTAAAGAAAGTCCACTCGATGTCTTAGCTGAGCCGTCAAAGACTACACGCAACTTTGTGGACGTGCTTTCAGCCTTAATGACGCAATGATGTGGTAAAAAGAAATGTGGGCGTTGCAAAATATCTGAGGGAGCAAGTGACATGTGTCCAAGGTCTAAATATTCATTTATGAAACTAGAATATTGCTGCTTTAAATCCGAATCTTGTGCAAGTATTCGTTCCAGCTTGTAAAATCGTTTGCATGCGTTGTTAAATGAAGTTCCCAAATCGAATACCGGATGTTTAAAGGGTAGATTTACTGAATATTTTCCCGAAGGTAATCTAATATGGGTTTTCGCAAAGTGCTCCTCACACGTTATTTCATCTGGTGATAAAGACTTAAAATGGTGGTCATATGATTCAATTTCCCAAAATGTGCACAACAATTTGTTTAAATCGCTATCATTGTATGGTTTTTCGAAAGTCTGAGTAGTTGAGAGACACACTTGATTAATATTCTCTGTTGTATACTTTCCTACAACAATCCAACCAAGCTGGGTTTTTTGAAGAGTTGGTAAAGATTCTCCTAAATGTATTTGTCCAACTGACAAAAGATCAAAAAATATTTCAGCTCCAATGAGCAGGTCAACTCGTTGGGATTTAAAAAACAATGGGTCGGCCAATTCAAGATTGTGAGGTATATTCAAATTCAAACATTTAATGGTATGGTTCGGTATGTTTTGAGTTATTGAAGACAAAATGTATGCGTTAATATTCACGGAAAAGTTGTTTAATCGAGAGCGAATATTTATGTTTGAGCTATGCGTTATAACTGATTTCGAATTTCCGATTCCACTTATCTCTGATTGAATGTTAATGCGCTTGCTATTTAGTTGCTGTGCCAAACGTTCCGTTACAAAATGCAGCTGTGCCCCCGAATCTAACAATGCCCTGCAAGGCACATAAATTCCATTTGAAGCTTTAACAAAAACTACAGCTGTCGCAAGAAAAACGAAATTAGTTTGATTTGATAATGAAGGCAAGGCTGTTTTAGTTTCCAAAGATGCTGCTTCCACCTTTTTGAAAGAGGAAGGGAAAGGTTCCGAAAGATTTGCTACTGGAGAGATGTGTAGCAGGGTGTTATGGCGACCAGAACAATGTTGACAGTTCCGGGCCTTACAATAGCGAACAGTATGACCCCTTCGTAAGCAGTTCAAGCATAATAACAAACGCTTGGCCTCAGTATAACGATTTTGTGGTGATAAATTAGCGAATTTGATACAACTATATATATTGTGGTCACTTGAGTTGCAAAATGAACAATTATTTCCAACATTTGATGCAACAAGTGCCCGATTGCTATGATTTAATTTTCTAGTATAATTATTATATGATATTCTTGCCTGTTTGCTGGACTCTCCTTTGCTTCCAACGGCGTCCTCAACACGTTCTAATGATTGACAGCGTTTTTCAAGAAATTGCAACATTTCAGTCCACGTAGGAATTTCGTTTGTCTTTGATTCTTCTTCCCATTTGGTATGTGTTTGAGAGTCCAATTTGTTGGCAATAAGATGTATTAACATTGCATCAGCAATTTGCTGCACCGATCCTAAGCTTTGAAGAGCACGATAATGAACATTAATAGCATCACTCAATTCTCGGAGCTTGTGCACAGAGCAGGTGTCTAACCTTTTCAGATTAAAAAGATCCTTAATATGAGCCTGGAAAATAAGTCGTGTATTATCATATCGTTCTTTCAATAACTGTAAAGCAATAGGATAATTTTTAGCCGTAACCTCTAGTGATTGTATCGTTTTGTACGCAGAATCCAGCAGACAGGAACGAAGATGTTGAAACTTTTCGATTGTGGTTAATTCTTCATCATCATCCACAAAAGTCTTGAACATTCCATAAAAATCGAGCCAGTCACTATATTTACCATTGAATGAGTTTAGTTTGAGATTCGGTAGACGAGTAGTTTTACTTTTATGAATAACAAATGAGGCGGTTGTGTCCTCCAGCAAATGCGACGTGGTAGGGGAATTCCTAGCATTAATTAAAGTAAGAATTTTAGTTTTTAACTCACAGTAGGCTTCTTCGAAATTAGAACGCTTGTCTTTCTCCAGCTCAGACTCATCTAACGCTTCGATGTTTGTTTGAATATTGTCGAATTTGGTGAAATATATTTCCAGTAACCCCAATCTAGTATTCAATTCTGGAACAGTTATATCCGCAGCCACTGTGGAGAAGAAATTCTTCATTCTTGTGACTTGTCCCGTTATGGCTGCAAGCTTCCTTCTCAATGTGCTAAGAGATTTCTCATTCTCGGTCATGATTACGCGAATTTAAATATTTTCAAAATCACAAATTGATACGAAACTAACGTAGAATTAATTGTCCTGTCACGGTCGCCAATGTTCGATCTCTGATTAATTTATCCGAGATTTGTTAAATTCAAAAAAAAAATGTACGAATACGAATTAAATTTCCATATAATTCTTTATTAACAAATGTATGTACGTGTTGATCGTTCGAGATGCAAAGTGAAAGTGAACGAAAAGAAAAAAGCAAAAATGCAATTGACAGTAGGATGGTCGATGGTATGATACATTTTACAGTTACATACTTGTGAAATTCTACTTGAATTAGGTACAGGGATGATTAAAAAAGATTTAACAATGTGCTTAATGCAGTGAGTTGAAAGCTAATTCATAGAGATTAAAATGAAAATTAATGAATGATTTTAAAATGAAACAACTCTGTTAACTATCTTTCTTTGGTTTCTCATCGTGTTGGTTGCCAACACTTATTATTTAGTCCAGATATCCGCAACGCAAGCTCTGACTTCTATTTATTTGCAACAAATTATGTTCATCTACGAGGGTGGTCCGATAAGTACTTAGTCTACAAAAGAAAAACAAAAATTTTGGAGAAATAGCGATTTATTTTTCAATATAGTCTCCTTTTAACTCGATACACTTGACTCAGCGATGCTCCAACTTCTTAAACCCGTCTGAAAAATACCCACGCAATCTTTTGAAATGCCTACTGTCTCAGCTATCTCGCGCACCTTCAATCGGCGATCTGCCAATACGAGATCGTGGATTTTTGTCACGTCATCCTCCGTGATAGCCGTTTTCGGGGCACCTGGACTTGGCTCTTCAAAACGATGTGCGACCACGTTGAAACTCGTTAAACCAATTTTTGATGGTCGCCATCGAAGGAGATGGATAAATCGATTCACCGACCGATATTGCTCTTTTTCCATTTTTCTAAAATACGCGAACACTCCCGCTTCCACACGCGGTCAAAACAAAACTACGAGTCCGATCCGGCTGAAATTTCGACAGTAGCCTTCTATCGCTCTTGCGATATTGGCGCCATCTGGCGGTGAGGCTAAGTACTTACCGGACCACCCTCGTACATGTTTTCATGTAGAAAGAGCTCAACTTTTTAAATATCTTGGATTTGAAATAGATAGCAAATTGAACTGCTAATCTGAAAGAATACGATACTACGACCAATGTATCGTCTGAAGCTTTTCTGTTCACAGAAGCTATTGGAAACTATATACTTTGGACTAGTAAAATCAGGACAGTATGGTATAGTTAGTTGGGGTGGTACTCATTTGAATAAAGTTCAACCTTTACTTGTTGTACAAAAACACATACTCGGAAAAATATGGAGAAAGAGTTGATTCGAAAGTAGTTTTGTGCTTTTCGTTAATTCTAAGAAGTTCTTCAATTCTTCTCCAAATTCTTAAAGCATTTTTTGTGAGGAGTGGTTACACTATTGGCAGACGCCCGACCTATCCTTCTCTTCGCAGTTGCAGTATGCAGTTAGCTGTAGTTCCCTCATCATTATTCAAACTTATACTCAACAGTTGTCAACAAGCTGCCGTCTGAGATTAGATGTATCAATAGTGTTTTTAATTACTGTAGAAAGTTAAACTTGCTAGTCGCACAGTTTAAATTTAATTACTTCTCTTAGTTTTTGATGTACATACGTTAAAATTAGCTTTCTTTGTCCACTCCGTTTGACATCCCTCCGTAACCGAAATATTTTTACAATAAATTGCTTATACACTGCATTCGTCACTAGTTCTCTAACAACAGATTGTATCTTTTATTTTCAACTTTTTATATTTTCGTATTTTACTCGTTACTTGTTACAGAATTTTGTCTATAGAATTTTAAATTGAACTAGATTTAAGCTATCTAACATAATATTGTAAATTGAAAATGAATAACAAATACAATACAATATTTACGCATACAGTTCACAAACTCTTATTACTTCGAAATCGAGTATTTGCCCGACATGTGTCGAAAGGGCATCGAAAATTATTTTGTAAAATACAAGTCCTTCAATTCTGATGGTAGGCATTTTAATGATATTATATTTCATTTAAAATGGTAACATCCAGGCTATATACGAAAATAAAAATCTAATCGAAATCGAAATTCAAAGTGTGTTTAATTAATATTTACCTTCGAAAGCACAAATTGGGTAACCCTATTGTTGCAGGACACAAATTGTATTCGAACTCTAGATAGGATGTAATCAAAGACAACAACCTATGGGAAAAGGGTATCTCACTTTCTCATTACCATTTATATCGAACCTCATCCGACTAGATGGAAAATGCAATTATTATACTTACACATAAAAACTCGTCCTTCTCCTTCATTTCCCAAGCCCACATTATAGCACATTGCAAAGCATTTTATTCACTCGAAGAAAGGCAACGACCTCTGGATATCAGTCCAGTCAGTTGTTACAGTGAGGTGTAATTAAATCAAACCTAGCTACAAGCTGGAAACAGTATAGTGGGCGTTAAGTGCTTTAAGATACATAGTGTGTGGGTGATGTGTAAGTAGAACCGACGAGTGGGCTGGAAGGAATTGTCTGGCTAGCAAGTGGTTGTTGAATAAATATTTGCTGTTCTTGAATGGTAAAGATACTAGTACACTCCTATCATGTTTGGTTTCTAGATGAATTAGAAAACAATGCGTCAAACATCTTATTTACTGAAACTTTTTGAAAACTTTTGTAGTCGTATGAATGTGGGAGGAAAGTTTTTGTCATGAAATGAAATTGTTGTAGAATGCAGGATAACCCTCCTTGCTTCGGGGCTTATATCATGTTAACATCGATTTGGTAGCTTCCACATTTTTATTCAAACGATGGATGAAACCTCGGAACTCATCAATAATCCAGTTATTCATAGCATCTCACGCACGTTGGACAAATTTTGTTCACTCCTTCTTCGAGCTGTGATTTGTAGCCAATGAAATTCAATCACCAATAAATAGATTTCATTATATTCACTCCGATAAAAGGAGGAAAAGGGACTAGAAATATCAACAAATTCCATGGTCATTATCCAACCTTAAAAGGGAATAAAACCCAACTCCCGAGTTCTGGGCTTATGAATACGAATATCCTTCGTTAAGTTGCCTACACTGTGAATATAATAAATCAAGGAAATCTATACACCAGATTTCCACATCTCTGGAGGATGTTTTTAAAATATACCACAGCGATGTCGCTTGCATATGGCTGGTTACGTAGACACAGCAAGTGGGATAGGACGTATTTAATAATCCCACAGATGAACTTGTAAAATGGAAAAAAAGACATTTGGGATATGCCCATCAAAGGAAGGGACCTTTATCCAACATTTTTTTATATCATTTCGTTTTTTCCCCCTTCACCATAAAAATGGACAAAAGATACAAATATAAACAGATTAAGAGATTTAAGGCAATGTAACCTTGCAACATACGACCGGACCCTGGTATTTTTGATCCATATCTTTCAGTATGAATCAAATGTATTGATACATACGATTAAGAGGTTTCTTTCATAGGCTCCACGTAAATGGGAAACATGTCATTATTTGACACTGATCCCCGGGCAGATAAACCATTTTCCGTTTATTTCTTCGAAGGCAAATCAGGGAAAGGTAAGCCGCAACATACGTGTATGACAAGGATAAATATTCCCACAAATGGGTCCACAAATTAGGTCACTCGCGAATTGTATACTTTTTTTAAATTTAATATAACTTGATGCTGAATGGCTGTCTATGTTGGAAATACAGAGCGGAGTCGACAAACATTGTCCTTCAGCCATGTCCTTGCTTCCATGTTTTTTTACATCGAAAGTTCCCTTAGTTTTTTCTTCCTGTTGCGTCCTAAAAACTTGTATTTACTTGCTCTGTGTACGTGCCTTGGGTATTGAAGCGAAACATGAATTTAAAAGTTTTACTTTCCATATTGAGAACCTTACTTACTTTTCTAGTATTTTTTTTAAACAATTTAATAAAACTGTACAAACAAGAAACTGCCACTTACAAGACCGGCACGTGATCCCGCCGCAAGGCTTTATTTAGGTAAGTTTCTCATCTGCTGTTCCTCGTAATTGATTTAAAAACTCCCCTCGGTGTAATGGTTAAAACGATCTAATTTGAATTTGCAGGAAAGAAGGCAGAAGACCGGTGTCCCAATTTGCATGGAATTAATAATTTTCGAAGAGATTTTTTCCAAGTAATATACTCGTATATTGAAAATCTATCGGACAGGGAACCAGTTTTTTTAGTAATCAAACTGAATTCATAGAACTTGTACTTAAGACTAAGCCAAAAATGAAAACGAATTTTTAAAGATACTATTCGTTTCAAGGTCTCCTTCCACTTATCATTCCGGTCCCATAGTCTGGGATTGTATTTACTAAATTATGAAGTTCTTTTAGATATGTACCATAGATAAAGTGCTCCAGGGTCTTATTAAAAAGCAAACAGAGCACAAGTTGATATGAATCCCGTTTGCTTGATTGGATTTAATGAACAATAACCAAAGATAAAACCGGTCGGATGGGGTGAAAAGGATTCAATTCGTTTTGGTATAACGATTCAATAAGGTTGAAAAATGTAACAATATTTGGAAAGAAGCATTTTCCATTAAAAAATATTAGGAATCCATATCAGATAAGTATCCTTTGGGAGTAATATCAGGATTTGTTTAAAATTCATTCGAGGGTGTGTTCGTGATAGTGAGCAATATAAGAAACTAAGGGTAAGGCAGGTTAAGAGAGTGACCGGTCTTAAATCCACAATAAGATTGAATGTTATTTAGGCCTTTCGCGGTCCAGTAATATACAGAAGGTCGCTTATTGGGAAAGTCACACACATCATAGGTCAGCAAGAGAACTTTCGACTCATCAAACGATAATGGTCTGAAGACATTAACTTCCAGCAGCTCAAAAAGTATGCTCGTAAAAACCATAAAATTGAAACACATACATCAAACACATACTACACATACTCAAAGCTATCTGGATATTACCAGATAGCAGGATAACACGCAACCAAATTGATAATTTTCTGATAGAAAAATGATAATATGAAAACATGTGCAGGAGCGGATCTCGATTCTGATTACATCCTTATCATCGCCAAATTAAATGCCGAATTCAAAATCACACAAGCGGATAGGAATGTATAAAAAAAAAATATGTCAAAAAGTTAAAAGATCCTTCTATGAGCGTCAATACCAGGGAGCAGTATGGTCAACAATTTAAAGTGTTGTGAAGAAAGCAAAGGAAACCAAACTAGGTCACTGCAAAGCTCGTAAAGGCAAGCCTTGGTTCGACGAAAAATCCAGGGAAAAATTTAAATTCCGTAATGGTCTAGGACTTCAAGCTTTCGTAGAGATAACGTGTACAAAATATCAGACTTCTATAGTCAAAGGAAAGCTAAGGAAAAAAAGTTTGCAAAAATTCCTGTGCGGCTAAAAACACGAAAGCAATGTAGGCAAGGCTAAGAGCTGTACGAAAAAGATACCTGGGCAGACCATATTCAACGCTACGTTGTCTCGTTTGAGACAACGAAAAGGTTGGAGCCCAATGGAGGAGATATTTTAGAAAAACTGTTAAATGTACATGGAGAACAAAAGGCAATAGAAAACGATGTTGATCTGATTTGACGCCCCCACAGGGGCACTTAATGAACTTAATGCAATATTAAGGAAAGGTGAAGGGTTGTGGAATAGGGCAATTCTAAGACTGGACTTTTTGAGGTGAAGGTCGAAAAGATTGGTGTTAGCTTTACGCAGCATTCTGGACATTGGTTCGTCCAGCCATAATTTGTCTGAAGAGTGCTTATGCGGAAAAGGGGCATGGACAGAAGGTTACGTGGGTAGGTGTTATGGGGAATCATGTGTAATATTGCAACATCGCCTCGTTGTTTAAGGGGTTGGAGGTTGATTAATTTTATGGGATCCGTATAAGGTGGTAAATTAAGTGGATCAGCCCAGGGAAGACTACGAAGGGCAAAACGTTGAATGGCTTCAATACGCGTAGTGTGGGATTCGTACGAGGGGGATCAGACTTGGCAAGCATATTCGAGAATGATTTCGTAACGTACGGATTCGATAATTCTTTGGACCAGCATTTCACGAAACCGAGGACAGAGTTAGCACGTTTGATAATGTTGTCGATATGGAGGCTATATTGAGTTCACAGTCACAAGTCACCCCTAGATCAACCAAAAAGTTGACATGAGGAACGGTTTTATTACGAATAATGTAGGTTTAGGGTGGTGAGGAAGAGCGTTTGCGGGAGTAAGTTATGTCTTAGCATTTGCTGACATTGAGATCGATGTGGTTTTTTTGACACCAAGTAAATAGTAAATCTATTAAGGTTAAATTGGAGAGAGCACGCGTCAACAAGGGATGATATATGTTTAAATATTTTCATAACATCGGCATATATGGAGAGCTGAGAGTTCAAGGCTGCAAACATCATTACTGGTTAGAATAAATATCAATAGGCCGAGATGACTACCTTGTGGGACATAATTGGATCAGAAATAGAAGGTCTGAAAGTAAACCTGGAGGGAAACCGAGGGCAGTGAGCTTGAGGAGAATAATTTGGTGAGACATTTTATCAAAGGCCTTGCTGAAGTCAGTGGTAACAGTGGTAACTTCTTTGCCGGCTTCGAGTGCTCATGAAGGTTGTGAAACCAACTCGACTAGATTAGTGGATGTCGATCGACATATTAGGTGCCCATGTTGGTTAGGAGAAAATATGGGTTTGCAGTGAAAGAACAGTGCATCATAAGCGATGCTTTCGAAAAGTTTGGGTATGTTCCAGAGCTTGACAATGGCACGATAGTTGGACACATCATTTCATCATTTTTCAGTCCATGTGGACTGGAATGATGTAAGCATATTTTCAAAACTGAGTAGAGATAGAGCTTTGAATAAAGCGGTAAGAAGTAAAATAAAATGGTTCGCGCAATTTTTTTTAAACTATACCAGGCAGACAGCCGGGACCGGGAGAGTAATCGTCCAGTAGGACGATTGGCGTGCCAATTTTTGTTTCTTTTATTGCGCAAAGAGCGTAGTTCCTTGGTATACCAGGGCGGAGATGAAGTATAGTTCTTTTTTGGTGAGTATGGGACTGAAAGAATGAACCAGCTGAGGATTTTGGTCTAAAATAGCGCAAGGGTTTCGTTTAAGGATATGTGTGAGTTACGGTTAGGAAGGAAGTTACAATTAACATTGTTGATCAGATTATTTTGTTTCGCGAAATCAGCTTTCCGGAAATTGAAACAGTACGTATTTTCCGAGGGAAGAATAATGAACTGAGTCTCAAGTGAAAGAGTTACCGATAAAGGTGGATGAAGGAGTTCTAAAGTATTCCGTGCAGGGACGGGTTAAGAATATCCCAGCAGCGATACCTCTCGCTTGTCGTAAAAGGCGACTAAAACAAAGGTAAACAAAAATCACATCTAGGCAATTTAGAAAACACCAAGGTGAGCCTAGGGACATATATACCACCATTAAACTGCCCCACAAGTGTGCATGCAAATCAGTGGGCTGACACGACTGGAGATCACCGGTGTTGTAAGAGTAAGATCAAACAAAAAAATCTGAAGCATGCCCGTGTCACAAAAAAAAAAAAAAAAAAAAAACAGGCAGGCCGAAAAACAAATGCAAAAACACCAGCGATGAAGTAATCCCAAACCGGGAAGCCTGCCGCTACTTTCTGAGGTCAAACCGGCGGACCCCACAAGCGGACCAGTAGGAATGCAGTTAAGTGGGAAGGTTATGGTCCTACACTTCTGACCATAACAACGCCGGAAAAAGGAAAAGAAGAAGAAGAAGGAGTTCTAAAGTAGAGAGAAAATGGTGGCTCGGGGTAACAACGCAGTTTACGGCATCAGATGAGAAAATCAGTTCGAGTTGTCTGTCCATGTTATTGGTGATGTTACTGAGTTGCAGAAGGCCGGAGTCAGAAAAATTATCCGTAAAAAGTATTTCTTTACCTGAGGAGGGGTTAGCGGCGATGTAGTGGGTCTCATCATCGGATTGAACCATTTCAGGTGTGGGAGATTGAAATCGCCACAGATGATGGTGATGTCATTGGGTTCGGCGAAATCAAATATGGAGACGACGAGACTAACGGCGAGTTGGTAGCAATGTGTGGGCTGTGAGTCTTAATTAACAGCAGGCAAGATAAAGTTTCCGTTTAAGGAGACTTATTGGGGCACTAGTGGAGTTGAAGTCAGCGGAATTCGACGATTTGAAGGGCAAGGGATCATAGTGGCTGTAGATTACTAAGAGAACTCCGCGACCATCCGGATCGGCATAGTTCTCGTGTCCATCGGGCCTAAACAGAATAAAATCTAAGGTGAATAACTCGCTGTCTCCAATACTGGAGCATAAATTCGTTTCAGTTAGGAGTCTGCGGAGTTTTTGGTGCGTAATCCTCTGGCGTTCTGATAGTACCGGGATATGTGTTGTAATATTCAATGGGTGGGGAGATGTAGTGGTGTTTAGGTAAGGATTTAAAATAGTTTTTGTATTGTAATTATAGCGGGTACTTTGCAAGGGTGCAATGCGCTTTGAGCTGATATGGGGGGTGAAGGTGGAGAGATCGTAAATTACGTCAATGGGGGACATATTAAAGCTTTCGTGAAACCGGATAGAGGTTTTTTTAACGCATGGGGGTCTGTGGGTAAGCTTTCTGTGTTATCCATACATCAGAAGTTCGGGAACAATTGCCAACCATTGAGAATGAAAAGAGAGCAATCCATCGACTTGAAAATTACAAATCCACTGGAGTCAACTTAATACCATCGGAACTAATAAAACATTCTGCCTAACAGAGAAGTTACATGGGATCATCATGTCTGCATGAAACGAGGAATGCAAAAACCCGATCATCATTTGGGCGACCAGATGGAATGCAATTAACCAAGAGTATCAGGTTGTCATAAGGTGCTGATAAATATTCAAATATCTGGGTACCATATTGACTGCCAAAAACAACATACAGATCGAAATAAATAACAAACTTCACATGGGCAACGCGTCGTTCTTCGCGATGAAGGAATTATTTTAAACAACTCTATTGTCCCGCAATGCTAGGCTCCATTTTAACAAACCTATAATGATGCCAGTGATATTTTACGGATGTGAAACTTGCTGTCTGAATAATAATAAGGAAAATAAATTTCGAGTCTTTGGAAAAAGAATAATTTATGGTGCAAAACCAGACGAAAAATAAGTGAAGAGCCGCGCCGCAGATGGGAGGACAATATGAGGATGGACCTGGAAGAGATGGAACAGAATAATGAATCACGAAAGGAACACACATTAGGGGAGGCTCGGCGTAGGCTTGTCAACCAATGACCAGTAATAACAATAATCAAGAGCGCTTTACGGAATAAATATGCTGTCCGAGACGTATATCTACATTGCTTGGCAAATCTTTTACTTAGCCCACTGTCAACTACCAAAAAAGTTTCAGGCATATATGTAAATTGAAGTCCATCTTTCTTTTTCAAATATTTGGAACTTCATTCCCGAAAAATGGTTATATACTACGTCTTAAAGGCATTGTTCATCTTCAACTTTCGAGAAAGTTTATAAAACGACAGATGTTTTGGTTTCTTCTGCTCAGCCAGGTGACGCGTTATCGATTGGAACAGGTGGTAGTCGGAAGGGGCGATATATGCAGAATACGGTGGAAGAAGTATAACGCCATGATAATTTAGCTTGCCTTTGCTCGAATTTTAGTCATGGTAATATACCCCACCGAACACAGCTTGATGTTCGATCTATGGATGTTCGGCTTGGTCGTCGATATTGAACCATGGCCGCAGAGCTCCATGGGTTTTTCTTACTTTGGATTATAGCAATGATTTTTAGTACTATTCGCAATATGATGAAGAGAACGTTTCCTTTCTTGATGCCGCAGTTCCCTCGTGAAAAAAGGCCGCTTACCCTCACTTCGATTTAACAAGTGTGCAACCCAATTTCGTTGTTTTTACCACTATACCTAAGGTTTCCAAAGATGGGAGATAGCTGGCTAAATTAAAGCCAATGAATCTGCTCTGGTTTTGCGCTTAACCTGGATCTTAACCCAGTGATACCCCCAATTATGAGTTATTTTTCTTCCTCATCAAAATTACCACTTTTGAAACCATTCGCGACAATTATTTTCACTAATAGCAAAACTTCTCTCAAATGATGCTTATTTGGCTCACAAATTATATTTGCTTACAAAATTGATCAAGGAATAAAAAAAAGAAGTAAAAAAAGCTCCCTTTTAGCGAGTGCGCTATTGGTAAAACCAGGATACTAACATGGGTATTCCTAAGGTCGTGATGGGTGCACCAGGTCCTCCTTTCAGGAAAACTGAAAATTTATGAGTAACCGCAGAATCGCAACCAGATAAGTCACTGAAAACAATGTGTCTCTCCATTAGGAATGCAAAATTAAATTTATAACGATGCAGAGATATTGAAATTAAAGACATGGCTCTTCATCGCCTTTTCTGTTTATTAAAATTATGGGAGCCTTAGGGGTACTGAGTCTCGTAAGCACTTACATAAACACATCGTTGGGATAACTTACATCGGGTTCCACATTGATTCGAATCGCTGGTACACATGCATAATTGCTTTAAATAATTTTTTCATTCCTGTTTCATTTTGAATATGTATAACACGCACGCAATAAATTTGTAGAATACTCGAAGTTTGACCAACAGTCTTGCTATGGAGTCAATAAAATCGCAGCAATTTTGATATGCAGCTTACACAATTTTCTAGAAGGAGTATTAAGCTATCCGTATCTCTGAAGGCCAGAGATTTAGGTTTGTTTTTCCAGAAAAAAATTGAATTTGGGAAGGTGAAATGACGTCAAGTCAAACAAATTTACTCAACAGAGATGGAACTCTGCCATCCACCAACAACAATTCGCTGTTCTCTGCAGAGGAATTAAATTCACTTGCGCTAGAAATGATCACAAAATTATCTAATTGTAAAACTAAAATTGATCAGTTCAATTCCATCGCACATTTAGCCACTAAATTCTGCGAGAGGCATATGCAACACATTTTTAGAATTCAAACATTTTTTAAGAAACAACAATGTTGGTGTTGCTCTTGTTACAGAAACATGGTTGACACCTGACTTCAATCTATCCAACGCAGATTATAAATGCTATCGACCCGATAGAGTTTGTAGAAGGGGTGGAGGTGGGGCTATTCTCATCAGCAGATCAATTTCAAATAACAAAAGAATTAAAAATGTTGTGTGTGTTTTCCCGGTGGACGAGCTTCAAACCAAAAAAAAAATACGATTCAGGCAAAGATCTAAGAAAGTTGTTCTGTATTGGAGATGAATTTCTATTGGGCGGCGCGCCGCCAGAGTATGCCAGGCGAATACAGCATTTGGGCAAATGTTTGCCGATTTTCGTTTTGTCCTCGAAACGCAGGTATATTTACGAGTATATGGGAGAGACGTAGTTTTAACAAGACAGTGCCATATCTCACTGGCACACCACCTGTTTCGGTTTTATGGTAAGAAAAATTTCCTGGACGAGTTGTTTCGTATTTCGAAGTAAAAATGTCACGAATATTTTTTATTTAAATTTACTTTAGGCACTACAAATTGGATAAAGTTTAACATATCTCATGGAATATTACAAGACTCAAAAATTGTTTTCAAAAAATGTAGCACAAGGTCATTACTATTTTTAGAGACTCGGCAAAAAAACGATGTGGTATTTTCCTCAAAGCCTCCTTTGACAACTGCTTCGGCCTTTCATCACCCGCATTGCTACCTACCCTACAATTTTATTTGGTCGCAATGTAGCAGTTAATTGGACAACATGAATTTAACATGTCACCTCCTCGAACCATGCATCGTTGCCAAAAACCAACACAAACTCGAATTGGTATCCTCCAACTTTCATCCGCAATATGATTCAATTATGGTGTGTAGCGGAGAATTTACGACCAATTTAACGCTTATAGTGGCAAAACTCACCCTAATCTGGTATATATTTACGTAGGCCGAGCTATTTTAACCGGAAACTACGTAACGAACTTTTTTATCACAGCTTTAATCTAGTTTTTCGTTATAAAAAAATATTCTCCAATGTTTTTTTTTTTTTTTTTAACTTTAAATTGTACCCGAATCGGCATCATTATTTGTACTCGAGATAAAAGAGGCAAAATATCGGACGCGTCCATGGGCACACTGATACACTTCCAAATGAGAAGTTAATGAAAAAATAATGTCGGACTTATCGATTTGACATTTGTGAAATGCAGTACAATTAAATTAAATACCGTACGAATGGAGAGCTCACGACTAGTATTTTATGCCTTGGACAGTAGGTCAAATGCATTAGAAGAAGCCACTTTTTCCATTTTCAAGTCGACTCTAGATCGCCAAAGCCAGTCAATATTTAAAGCATAAGCTTTTCTAAGGCAAGTGTACTACGGAGGGTTTCGCCTGTACCCCGCCGATGAGAGAAGCCGCGAAATAGTCATCCGATGGTGTTGTTGTTATCCGGATCCGAACTCGCTCAGCGCGCGCCATAACGTCCAACGTTAACTACTCCTTTTTTCCATTTTTTATTCATGGACAATCCGATGCCTACATTCCTTGCTATTCTGCCATTGAAGCAGCTATTCATAGATGAAAAACGCTTTTCGACGTCCCTTGATTTCATTTTCTATGAGCCCTAGTTTCCTTCTTTTCGAACTATTCTGACAGCTGAGAGACATTGCCCAATCGCCGGTAAAATTCTGACATTTTTTTAAGACTTCTGTGAAGTGGGTCTTTATCGAGCAGTTCGTGAAATTCTTCGCGCTCAAACTTTGTAGCGTTCCTTGTCTTCCAAGTCAAGAGTATCACTTTAAGGGCCCTATTTTTTCTTTTTCATATTAAAATACTGAAGAAGACTTCCGAGCAAAACAAGTTATCCGGAACAAAGTTCGACATATTCGATAAAAGACGCTCCATCCGAATGACATACATATGCCGATTTGGTGTCTAATGAGAGCTGTTTCGCGGACAATATTTGGCGTAATAGATAAAAAATAAATTACCCAGGGCTTCTCTTGTTAAACGCTCCCACATATAATAGATAACAATAACTAACCAGGAATGTTGTCTATAGGTGACTGTCGATAGTCGTCTTTATGGTCAAGGCGACGAGACAACCTTGCCAAAAGTTTGTCGAAAAACAAAAATTAATGCTTTTGGCATCAACATATGGTGGTAAATACGATAACCTGACCTCAGTAATAACCTCTCTTCCATCATAAAGAGTGTGGCGATTGTGGAGTTATTGGATCCTTTATGTGATTCCTCTTGTGACTATGTGTACTCGTATATGTATACATTATAATGATCTCCGAGGAATAATTAAAATGAAAGAAGACGCTCGATTAAATTCAGTCGTTTTGCATGGATGTTGAGAAAAGAATGAACAGACGACGAAGGAAATCAGAACAAACACCCGAAGAAAAGGCCAAATCAGAAGAAAGGAGACGGCAACCCCAAATCCTATTTTCCTCCTTTTAATAGTAAACAGATCTTTCGGTTAATTACAGCTTCTCTGTTGTCGAAAGTGGTTTGTATCTCAAACGTTCGTCTACCCGATGACGAACAAAGAAAAGCCGAGATACAAACTAATAAGGCCGTCAAGTTTGACAATTATTCTTCTTTTTGTTTTGTTCTTCTTTTTTTCTAATGATGTGGCGCCCTTGATTCATTGCCAAGCAACAGACCGGAACCCATTATTGCTCCCTTAGTGGTTATAGTCAAGTAAAGTGTTCCTTTTGGCTCTTTCTTCTAAGGAGTATAAAAACGTGGGCTCTATCCGCGATCTAATTTATGTTAGGATTTTGGAAAGGACGTTTATGAACTCAAAAACTTCTCCTAAACTTGGTAATTGCCCAAGAGTTTCAATGTTTCTTGAAATAATGCTCCATACGATTAGATAGGCAATCAATTTTCTTTTCTGAAGTGTCCTTTAAGTTTGCAGTGTCCGTCAAAATAAGAGAGGTTCATAATTTTTCCAAAGTTAGGTATATCGCTTATTGCGATTATAAAGAAGAAGCTGTGATTTAGAGAATCAGGTTCCGGACTCATTAAACCCTGACCTTGTCAAATCGCAATTTTTCTTGGTCATTAGAAAGTTGTTTAATTGGCGTCTCCCTCAATCAGAAGTTCGAGACGTGATAGGCCTACCAGTACCTCGAGGGTGAGATTGTTTCTATTGCAGCATATGTACATGTAAGTCCTTGTCAAGTTTTTTTTTCAACTCTTTTGACGACAAAGTAAGATTAGCTCTTACAACAACGACATTTCAATAACTTTCCTTGGGTTGCATTCCCATGATTTACCTGCTAAAGGCTTTAAAGAACGAGTTGCACTGTTACTAATCTGTGTTCCTTTTCAATCTGGGTTGGTTACCCAGACAAAAACTCCACATAAGTACCTGCCTTCGCTGCCGCTGATATAATGCCTAACAATTTTACTCTTTTTTCATTACTCTTGCGTAACACTAAACCACACGGGACAGCCATAGGCGATGGTGCCACGTAACTTATGATCTTTGACTGCTGTGAAACAGACATCTTTTCGTACGGAAGGATTTCATAGTTCAAGCAAAACAAGCGTTTATATGTCGATTGAAATATAGATACTGGACCAACCTGATACCAATATACCTAACCTAGGTTTCTCAAGAAATAACTCAATATTCCTTGAAGCCGGGATTCCTAAACAGTATCAATTCTGAGGTTTGGAATTAATTTTTAATTTCCAACCATCGCAATATCTCTTAATTTGGTGAAGGTCTCCTTGCAACATTGCATTGCTGACCTCAATTTTTTAATCTGATCTGTACGCTACTAAATCATCGGCTTGAGAAAACCTATATGATAGCTTGTTAAGGTGTTGAATAGTAACGTAGAAGCAACTGCACCCTGTTGTAAGCCGTTTTTAATGCCAAAGATCCTGCTCGATGTAACGTTGTCCACGAGAAGGAGGAAAAATACTGGTATGATTTAGCTGGTGCTAAAAGACATTCCCATCCCGGTATACAAGTAAGCAAGGTACCTGGGAATCATCTTCGATAGAAAGCTTTTTTGGTTGTGCATTTTGTGTCAAAAACCACTAAAGCGCTCTCAGCTTTCTGGCAAAATATGGGGATTGTCGCCGATAAAGATCCTCTGGATCTACACAGCAATGATAAGATAAGGTGTGATAAGCAATGATAAGGTGGGGTGGTAGTGGTGCAATGGTAATCATCACCGACTGTTAAGCGGAAGGTCTGTAGTTCAAGTCTGACCATAGCCAAGAAAAATTCCTATACGGAAAAAACCCATGCAACAACACCAGTTGTGAATGAGAGATGATCAAAAAATGCTGACGAAGGCATAACACTCGCAGTATAAGATCACTTCAAAATTCATACTCTGCGTGTGCATTTCCAATATAACATCTTAATGGCATGGAATAAAGTTACTGTAAAACTACAATCAACGCGACAAATTCAGTCGAATCTCTCGAATCCCAAGACAACCACCCCCGGAGAGTAGTGAACGAACATCTTCGACACAAACCATCTGCACCCCGTCCAGGTTGTGTGACAAACATCAAAAGAGCGTAACTCTTGAACCTGCACGAATTATAAAAAAAAAAAAAAAAAAAATAAGATCAATAATTTCATATGCATCGGTTGTCTGGTGGAACAGGCTAATACGTATACATTTCGTAGCCTTTTTCACCAAACTTCATAGAGCGGCTTATTTCAAGGGTACGTGGGCTTGCTTTTATGCACCTTTCACCCCTTGATATATGTAGGATGAGCTATCGCAACAACGCATCAAACAGACCAACACACTATACATACAAATCGCGTGACATGACAGACGACCGTTCACCATCGGGCGACCCAACGGCACAATATATACACAACATCACGCCACCAGGCAACTGAACAACGCAGCGAAAGAACTAACACACAAACATACACGATGACATACGGTACTAACAGACAGCGGAATAGTTTGTGCTTGGGTAGGGAGTAGAGTTGAATTTGTACCAGAGTAGGTCAGTAGCTTGTAGAACGCCGGAGAGTTTAGACGCCAACAGCCACCCTAACTTGTAACTTTTAATTAAATATGTAATTATGAACCTCTTTGCTTAAATAAAATAAAGGGATGCCAATCCCACATAAGTATATTTATCAGATGCATTGAAAGTCATGTCTCGCCTCAAGAGAAATGGTATTTAGTACAACTAGCATTGGAATGACAGCGTGGATATACCTTCCCACATAATGATACCTGCCATCCTATTGCTCTATAATTTCATACTAAAATTTCCACTGCATCTGGACTGCCTCTGGCCAGATACTAAACCTGAAAAGGCCTGTGTTTGAATTTTTACAAATGGTGCCACGTCTGGGCAGGGGTCAGGCACTGGAGTTTTCTTTGAACGCGGAAACATTCGACTGCATTTTTCGTTAGAAAAATATGCGTCTGTCCTAATTGCCATACTTTAAGTTGTGAAGCGGAGGTCGAAGTGAAAAGCATATGCGTCTGCAGTGACAGTCGACCTGCACTCAGAGCTGTGTCCAACCCTCTAACCAGCTCCAAATTAGTGCATGAACTCAAGACCTTTTTGGGCAAAGTCATAAGACTAAATTCACCTGCTTGTACGGTCAATTCCTACATCAATGATCGTTAACGAACACAATTGTAGATGGAAGGAACACCCAGGATGCAAAACTAAACGCGAGCGCACTGATATCTGCAAGAAATCCACAACATTCGTCTTATCCTTAAGGATAATGGCGTTATTACGGGCCATTACACTACTACCCGCAATGAGGATGAGATAGCAGAATACTTTCTCTGGCGAACCCTTGGAGCCAGCGTGGTGTGTGCCAAATATCTTAGCTCTGAATCAGTGAAGCTCCTCTTCACTTTTTTTCCCGGAAATCCGGAAAAGTACAATAAAGTAAGGTGTCTGTCTGGCAGTACAATGGACCAGTACTTGCGTCTGAGTGCTTCGACAGATAGCAGAAGCCTCCTACAAAAAAAGCGTCACATTTAAAAAAACAATTCTCTCCTATGGTCATTACGTAAATTATGTACAGAAAGCATTTGGCATGTCTTGTAGAACAGACCTTTTAATTAAACGGTGTCGAAGGCTTATTCAAAGTCGACCAGACAAGCAACACTACATTGGTTCTTTGCCTTATTCCACTGAATGTCAGAGACCAGTTGTGACGCAGTGTGAATAGTATCATTTTAGGTCTTGACTTAAAACCAAACTGGATGTCCGGTATTATTTTCTTTTCCTCAACTCATTTGATCAGAGCTCTATTTATTACTTTTTGAAAAACTTTGCTAACATTCGGAAGGATTGCTTTATCTCTATCCCGTTTAGGGGATAGCGCTATTTTCCAATGCGCAGAATAATGAATGTTATTCAGAACGTTATTGAACAGCGTGGTGAGAATATCTACTGCTCTATTTGGCAGGTGTCTTAAAACGATGTTTATAACCTATTCCCGTCGACTTTCTACTTTCCCTTCCCACAAACGAACGGACAGAAATTCGTTCGTTGGCAATATGGCACGGGGATGATATCCTGCAACAGACAAGTCGTCAACATTGGATTTTGTGCTAATTCGTTTACCCCTCCAGGTCCTCCACGGGCATTATCGCCTGTAATAATTATTATAATATAGAAAGTAGTAAATTTTGCACCATACACAAGATGTTGTCCATGTTATATACCAAAGTCGCCTGTTGCATTCAGTTGCCTGCCTGTTTTTGGTATAAACAGAAGGATGAGTCCGTAATCTGGAGACCCCCAATACGAGTACATCTACGAGGGTGGTCCGATAAGTACTTAGCCTCACCGCCAGATGGCGCCAGTATCAAAAGAGCGACGTTGTTATCACTATCGTGTTGTACATTTTAGTAGACGTCTGCTGTCGAAATTTCAGCCGGATCAGACTCGTAGTTTTGTTTTGACCGCGTGTGGAAGCGGAAGTGTCCGCGGATTTTAGAAAAATGGAAAAAGAGCAATATCGGTCGGTGATACGATTCTGTTTTTGGGAGGGAAATCGCACAACGAAATCAAAGAACGTTTGGATGCTGTGTACGGCGACTCTTCTCCTTCGATGGCGACCATCAAAAATTGGTTTTACGAATTTCAATGTGGTCGCACGTCGGTTTTTGATGAGCCACGTCCAGGTGCCCCGAAAACGGCTACCACGGACGATAACGTGATAAAAACCCACGATCTCGTATCGGCAGACCGCCGATTGAAGGTGCACGAGATAGCTGAGACAGTAGGCATTTCAAAAGATCGCGTGGGTCATATCCTGCATAAAATTTTGGGCATGAGAAAGCTGTCGGCGCGATGGGTGCCGCGTTTGCTCACTCCGGACAACAAACGCAACCGTGAGACCATTTCAGAGCTGTGTTTGACGCTGTTTAAGCGCAATCCGAAGGAGTTTCTGCGTCGTTTTGTGACAGTCGACGAAACATGGATCCACTGGTTGGTACACACCAGAGACCAAAGAACAGTCGAAACAGTGAACTTCAGCCGGCGAACGTGCTCCGAAGAAGGCGAAGACTGTCTTATAGGTTGGAAAGGTGATGGCCACCGTTTTCTGGGATTCACAAGGTGTGATCCACATCGACTACCTGAAGAAGGGCAAAAATATCACAGGGCTGTACTATGCCAAATTATTGGGCCGATTCGACGTAGAATTGAAGAAAAAACGGCCCCACTTGGCGAAGAAAAAAGTGCTCTTCCACCAGGAGAACGCATCGGCTCACACCTCCGCCCTCGCCACGGCCAAGTTGATCAAATTGGGCTACTGCTGCCCCATCCACCGTATTCTCCAGATTTGGCTCCGTGCGACTTCTTTTTGTTTCCAAACTTGAAAAACTCACTCGCCGGGCAGAAATTTCAGTCGAATGAGGAGGTCATCACCGACTACTTTGCAGACCTCGAGAAAAAGTATTTTTCAGACGGGTTAAAGAAGTTGGAGCATCGCTGGATCAAGTGTATCGAGCTAAAAGGAGACTATATTGAAAAATAAATCGCCATTTCTCCAAAATTTTTGTTTTACTTTTGTAGGCTAAGTACTTATCGGACCACCCTCGTAGATGCTATATTGGTTACAACTTTGAAATCCTCTCCCCGCCGAAGAGAAGTGTCGATTTATTCAAACAAAGGAGGCATAACACTTAATTGCTACAAAAAAAATTAGTCAGAAATTCTACTGGACACAACGAAAACACTTTGTAAGTAAAAACACAAAAATCGTTAAAAAAACTTCCAAAACAGTAAATATTTCGTTGCATATCCTTTCGCTTTATAACAGTCGCATATCTGTTCGACAGTTAATAAGACTGTCTCTCACCGTCAAAGGCCATACTTTTTCGACTGCCTTATTCAACTGATCCAAATTGTGGCACTGGTTCCTGTTAATTCGCCTGTTGATTGTTCCCCCAGAGAATGACGGTTGGGACCGGAAATTTCAGAATCTACTGGTTTCTCCGGTGTTACCATCAGAACCCTTTTGGTTGTATTTGTTTTATTAGAAATAGGGGGAGGCTTTCGTGCAGATTGGGTAGACCTTCATTGACTCGACTCGGGCGGACGAAAACTGAAATTTACAAATCTTGCAAATTTTTTTTAAATATATTTTTTAGGTCTTTCAGGGTTTTTTCTGAAGGTCTACTTTTGCACTGGTTTTCCAAAACCATCCCCATCCTTCCCAATGTTTGGTAGTACTGTTACCGGTGGTCATCTTATACTCCGATAACCTTTGGAAATTGGTTATCATTTTTATCTATTTAGTCTATCGGGAAAAACATTATTAATTATTTGGGAATTTATTTATTGAAAATATCATCGCCTATCCTTTAATCTAGCATTACCATTTCTTATGATGGCTCAACAGATGCTTATTTGCTCATTGACGTAAACTTTAGACTTTAGTTATCCAACAGGATAAATGCCGCAGGGATTAAATCAAAACTTCGCAGCATCCAATCTATTTCACCTCTCACGAGAGAAAATTTCACAAACTCATGCCAATGAATGTGTGGGACATTGCTGCGTCCTACTGGAACCATGTTTTTTCATTATACCCAAGAAAGTTTCGCAGTCGTCCAACATCTTCACATAACGTTCTGTATTCACTATAACTGCGCAGACAAGGGGGGATGTAACAGCCGATAAATCATCGCGGTGACATCGCAAGCCATACATACTTTAGGTGAATGAAGGGGTATCTGGTGGTATCGCTTTGGATTCATTCCACAGTTCATAGGGCAGCTCTGATTATTTACCATATGTGTCTGTTATGGTGGAGATAAGATTTTTCCGTAAATGAGATGTTGGTAAACGTTGAAAGCCCCCAATTGCTCGGTTAATGAAGCCAGTGATAATGTCAGTCCTTAATTCTTTCATCAATTGGCTTTTGTGGGGGTGCCGTTTAAATCTTGGGCAAACGATGAATGAATGGTCCGGAACGGCAACAAACCGAATTACTGCATGTTTTCCTTATTGTTGGCTTTTCTGGTGACTAGTCTCTTCTAACCTTTTGAACCACTTCCGAATGAGTGGAACACCTGGCGCATCATTTAAGTGATGAATTACAGTTTTTCTAAAACCCTCACACGCATAACGCACGGTCCGATCCTGGAAATCGCTAAACAGCGACTGAATTTCCAAACGCCAAACAGTCAACTGACAAAGTGTACAGGGGATATGTACACCTTAGATTAGCTGAAGACTGTTAGCCGAATATAGTTCCGTCGAACATTCCACCTAAGAAAAAGGACAGGCAGTTTCGAAGGTTTATAGAGGGCACGGAAAAACTTATTCACAAAATTTCAACAAGAATCAGTTTTTGTAGAAAATCCAAATCAAATCTGGATGGATTTAGGAACTTAAGGTAGGTGAAAGAAATACAAATTTCGCAAAAGAATTCAATGTTTCTCATTTAACAACCAGCACAGTATGGAAAACAAGGACGCTGTTCAGAAAAATGTTGAATGGAAATCATTTCAAGTAGAAAAAGATTCGTTCTTGAAAAAAAGCTGACATTGAAGAATCACTATTGAAGTGACTCTCAAAACTCCAAGGAATAATAATGTGCATGTGACAAGGCCAATACTTCGAATGAAATAAAATTGGACTACTTCTTGGAAGGACATTAACTGCACAGGAAGTTGATTCTGACATTTTCGGCAGCGAAGCAACATTGTGTTTGGAAACATTTCGGGGGAAGTTAATAGTGTTGAACCAGGGCAAGGTGGTGAGTGGTTGCAATGAGTGTGAACAAATGTTCAAGAAGAATTCAAATCCTGTGAAATGTTTAATGTGGACGAAGCTGGTCAATTTTACACTAAAATTTAGAGAAGGGGAGGGCACGAGCAGTAAAATGTCAAAGATGGACGGATTGAAGAAGAAACCTCCTAGTTAATTGAAGGTAAATAATATTCTCTGTCTCTCTAGGGAACGCGCGCTAACCAGTCGAATATAAATCAAAGAAAAAGGATGAGAATCTTCACATCCGAATAAAAAAAACATTTCTTCAGTAAAATTGCAATGGAGCTGAATGTGATAAGAAGCCTTAAAAGCAATTTTCGAACAATCCTTGAGCTCGAGATACGAGTATAAGAGTTAAAAGAAAGCATGCGGGTTTACAGACCATCAGTTACTCTAAACATGAAGAAAAATTCGATGATTCACATCTCCCTAAAGGGATTTCGATTGTGAACAATTCAAACTTCTTTTCTTCATAAATATCATAGAACCATTGAAGGCAATATTGTAAGCTCAAAGGATCCAAATCCATAAGAAATAGTTAGTGCTGCGTCTGCTACAAAAAAAATCGATCTTGCAGTACTCGGATAGGGAAATACTGGGACTAAATCAAATCCTTCATTAGCCAATGTTTTTATTGCTTCTAATCCGATAGCTCGACATCAGATTTAGCAAATAATGTGTTCCAAATTGAAAATAAGTTTTTGGCATGTGAGCCAACGCGTCATAACGATCCGTATTTTAAAATTAAATTATTATCTAACATCCGTCTGATCTGCGTCTACATCCCCACGGAAGACAAGGATGACTCCATCAAGGATGAGCTCTACCATGTCTTAGATAGAACCTATGTATCCCCAATGTCCCAGCTATGACATCAAAATTGTACAAAAAGTCTTTAATGCTAAGCTGGGTAAGGAAAGCATCTTTGAACGAGTCATTGGTTGATTGACCATAGTCATCAACTACAATATCCGATAAGGACACATGCTGATGGATCTTGCCAACGGGCGAAATCTCCTTTTATCCAATATATGTACTCGTATTTCCGCACCTCGAAATACATAATTTCACCTGGTGGTCGCCAGATCAATCGGTTACTAACCAGTTTGATCACATCGCGATCGACCTTTTATACTACTCCACTATTCTTGATGTTCGCACTAATATTGACTCGGACCACAATCTTGTAGAAGCCAAGATGCACCTACGGATATCACAAACGCAGTGGACTAGAGCAACAACACAAAGTTATGATGTCGGAAAGCTACTTTCGCAAGAACGTGCTCGCGCATTTGCCGATCTCCTTTAGGCTCTGTCATACACATCAACCCCCCACTCTTTTTTTTTTTTTGAGGCTTCCGCTGTCTGTTGGAGCACTTAGACACAAATACTGGTCCATTGTACTGCCAGTCAGACACCTTAGATGGCGTTAGTGAGCGGAACCTAAAGCTTAATGCCGATCCCGAAGGGCAAGAGCCGAGAAGCTTTTTAAAGCAAGTGTACAACGGGGGGTTTTGCCAGTACCCCGCCGAGGAGAGAAGCCGCGAAATAATCATTCGATGGTGTTGGTGTTATCGGGATCCGAACTCGCCACAATACCCACTGCGCACGGCGCTCCTTAACACCCCACTGAGTCAATAGAACAACAATAGAACCTTTTCAAACAAAGCACTGCTTTCTAGGCTTCAAGGCTCACCACGAAGAAACACGTGGATCGATGACGAGTGCAGAATATTTATACAGCGAAGCAGGAGACATAAAGCCTCGCTTCATAAAAAAACGAGAGCGGCTTGTGAGGTCTTCGAGTTAAAAAGGCGGGAGGAACATAAGCTTCTAAATAGAAAGAAGAAAGAGCACGAGAAGCACGCGATTGAGGACTTGGAGAGGTATTATTATAGGCATGTTGTTCGATGCTAGCATTAACAGATAAAGCGTATATGTCAAAGTTATAAAGCTAGATAAGAAGCGGACACATAGTAGTAGAATCGCGGTCGAAATTGAGAGTATGAAAAATTATATTATAGCTGTCAGGTGGAATTATCCATTTCTTAATGACGAAGATCGCAGGGGATTCCATCCCCCTGATCTAGACGAGGTTGAGATTGCCATATCAAAGCCAAAGTCGAATAAAACTGCTGGCGAGGACAGGCTGTCTTCAAAGCAGCTTGAGATAACCTGGAGTAAGCACCAACTCTTCTGTAAGATATGGTCAGAGGAAAGCATGCCCAAAAAATCGAATCTCAGTATCGTTTACCCGATCCACAAGAAACCCCTTTGACTGCGCCAACTACAGAGGAATAAGTCTCCTTAACCTCCTTTACAAATTATTCTCTGCCGTTTTGTATGAATGCCTAAAGTCTTTTTATAAACTTCAGGCGAGGGAAGTGCACTTTGGGTCAAACATTCACACTACAGCAGATGCTGGTTAAAGCCAATGAATCTCAGGTCGACACTCATCACCCTTTTGTTAACTTCAAAGCCGCATACGACAACGTTATGAGAGACGAGCTATCCAACGCCATGTCTATTTTTGACATCCCGAACTTGTCAGACTATGCAGGCTGCCTTTGGAGAACGCTCGCTGCTCCATTCGAATCGGTGCAGACCTGACCGATAATATAAATATCAAAACAAGATGGGATCAGCTCGTCAGGAGCCACGCTATAATTGTTCCACCTTGAATTTTGCAAACTGAAACAAATGCTTTTCTATCTGTCTGAACGCTTATATCCTGTATCTACTAACTTGCGTGAAGTGAATGTGAATTAAAATGTATTGTATCATATCCTAAAAATAGGCGGTTGGTGAATTGGGTTTTTTCGTCATTACGGTTCATGTATTTGATTTTATAATTTATATTTCATTCAAAGTTCACATTCACTTCATACAAGGTTGTAGATATACGAAATATGCGTACAGCCAGACACAAAAGCCTTTGCATAAGTCTTCCCTGCCGCAGCGTTACAAGGTAGAAGACTAAAAGGATTTTCTTTTTCTAAGCTAAACTATTTCCTTTTTTAAATATTTTTTCAGTTGATCATAAGGCCGAAAGCCATAGTTTAGGTTGTCCTGTGTTCTTATAGTGTCTGCATAGAGACAATAATGTATTTTAAGTTAGTTAATTTATTTAAGCTAGTTTTTAGCATTGTGTGATTTCTTCAACATATTGCAGTATTAGAAATGATTGTGCAAAAATTACTGGCCAACACAAATCCTCATAACTCCTCGTATATATGACATTGATATAATCGGAAGAGCACAACGAGATCTCAATGAGGTGTTTACGAGTATTGAGGCGGTGGAGGCGAAAATTGGTTTGGGAGTAAATGAGGGTGAAACTAAATACATGCTGTCATCAAAAAAATACGCTCACCATCGACGTTTTGGGCAGGACGTTTGTTTTGACTCCGGACTCCGGACAATGACTCCGGAACAACGACAAAAATTCCGAAATCAAATGCAAAGTCACTCTTGTCAATCGCTTTTTCTTTGGGCTCAGGAGGCAATTGAGTACGACCTATACCAGACCCTTATCATCCCGGTTCTGCTGTATGGCGCAGAAGCGTGTTCGGCATAGGAAGCGGATAAGGAAGTCATTGGCCGCTTCGAGAGTAAAGTTTTACGTGCGATGTTCGTTCTTATAAATGCAGACGGGGGATGGAAGAAAAGATTCAACCACGAATTTGACGAGTCTTACAGCGACATGAGTATAGTTAGGCGTCTATGAATTCGACGCATAAGATATCTAGGCCATGTAGAGCGAATTGTCACCGCAGCTTCAGTCCGGAAAGTCTTTGAATTCAGGGCCGAAGAAACAGAAAACGGCCCTACTTAAACCTCTGTAGCGCGGTGTGGTATTTATTTCACAAACTGATTCTCTGTTTATCAAAATTAAAATATTTTTTCAAACCCATTTTGAGTTAATGTAGCTTATCTGTAACAGCCCTATGTTTCGAGATCGGCTTAATTCAAAACAAAAAATGTAGATGACGTTAGTGACGCGTGACCGCCGTGTTTGTCAACTGATCGGGTTAAACCACCCACGTGCTTTTGAAAAATCAGTAAAACTTAAAAATCAATTAAAAAATCGTAAAACGTGATAAATACTATGTACATTTCGAAAATATACAAGGTGAGTACATATGTACATATATAGTACTTTGTGGCACAGTATGGGCTTTTATGTAATTGAATAGTTTCGATGAGCTTGAAGGCAAGTTTTTCTTTGTGAAAAGGCTTATAATTATGATTCAGTTTTTTTTTTAGAATGACTTTTCGACCTCTTTGGGATGGCCAATAGCCGAAGACAGTGAAGATGGCATGAAGATGACATTGACAGTGTTGCAGATCTGGATTATCACTCTGAGAATGAGATGGAACAATAGCATTTTTCTAGCGATGAAAATGAAGATGATGAAGTGAACATTGACGACATTATTCATAGTCTCGACATATCCAGTACTCGACAGACTGTTCAGACTTCTTAAGCCCTTGCTAAAAAAATGAACCAAGTCAAAATTTCTTTAGAGCAATATATTTCCGTCGATAAGCAAATATGCTCTACTAAAGCAAGAAATAACTTGAAAAGATATAACCCGAGAAAGCCTCACAAATAAGGCTGTAAGATTTACATTCTTAGTTGAGGCTCTGCATTTGTATATAAAATCGAACCCGGAACCGGCTCAGAAAATATGGTACTGGTCGACGAACTTGATCTAGGCCCATCCTCAAATGTTGTCATGCGTCTTTCACGAGAAATATCTCACAACCAAAGTTACAAATTGTACTGTACAATTACTTAACAAATTTGCCACTGCTAGAATACTTGTCCGAAAATAGTATACTAAGTTTTGGTACTGTACGTCGAAACAGGATTCCCGGTTGCAAATTACTTACAGACAAAGACATGTCCAAAAAAGACAGAGGCTATTCTGTTGAGTATGTTACTGTGTAAACAGTGCGGACGTAGCAACATAGCTTAGGTAACAAGGTTTTGTAGGAGAAATGCCAAAAGCATAGGTGAGGAGGTATGACAAGAAAATCAAGGGTACATATCATTTGATCGTCCAAACATTGTTGGAGAATACAATCGCCACTTAGATGGCGTGGATCTAATCGATAGCATCATGGGCCGGCACAAAATACAGCTTCGCAGCAAAAGGTGGCAGGTTCGTATGTTTCACCATTTATTGTATTTGAGCATGGTAAACGCAAGGCTTCTCTACAGAAGAATTAATAAAGCAAAAGGCTTCCAGGATAAACATTTGAACTCGGCTCATTTTCGGCTTGAAGTTGCAACAACCTTATCCACCTTGGTGTAGCATCGAATATGAAGAACCGTCGATCTATCGATAACGAAATTCAAGAAAAACGCAAAGGTCCAGTACAACATATTTATCCAATGGCAATCAGGTAAGATCAGATAGGACACTAGCCTGTTCGGTCAGAAATTTGGAAATTTCCTAAATGGTCTGGTGTCTCACAAGCAATGTGCGAGAAATGTGGTGTCGCTCTGTCTTATAATAACCGCAACAATTGCTTCAAACAATTTCACCTGATGTGTTCTTTAATTTTTTTTTTTTTTTTTTTCAAATAAATAAAAAATAAGATTTCTCCAGAAACCTGAGTATTTTTATTTATTTCGATTAACATTTTTCACTGCTACTTTTTACAATGTTATATCTAGCCCTACAGAGAGTTGAGCTGAGTTACGCAACTGGGTGTGTGACCCTGGAAAAGTCTAGCGCGTGCTAGCTGGAGAGGCATGTTGGTTGAAGCCCAGTTTCACCCTGAACTGTGGCTCTCGAAGAGAAGAAAAATTGTGAAGAAACTAGAAGATGAATATCAAAATAGCAAAAACAAGAAAACTTTTTTTTACATTCATTAGTTCGGTTGATTGCAAAAAAAAATACAAAAAATTGTGTAAAATCTACTGTCACTGAGGTTCGTTGTAACCATAAAATAATTGTTTGTTCCTGGGAGTACTTTAGTCATATCCAATACCGCTGTTATGCTGCGTGCCATATTGTATGTCAACATTATTAACCCGGAAAACCCGACCCGCTAAAATAACTTTTAAGTAGGAAATTGGCTTATTTACTCAAAAAGCCTAAGTGGGAAATGTCTATGCCTATGTAGTACATGTCAACAATCAATTTGTGGGGATCAATTTAAAAATAAGTTTAACCCATCATAATCGATTAACGTTTTCGAAACTTTGTTGCCAAAAGTGCTGATCTGAAGGCGGTCTTAACTCATTATATTTTTACGACTGGATACACCCTACTTTTTGTAGGTTATATCCACAAAGATGGTTGGAAA
Source organism: Merodon equestris (assembly GCA_958301585.1). Classification (NCBI taxonomy): domain Eukaryota; kingdom Metazoa; phylum Arthropoda; class Insecta; order Diptera; family Syrphidae; genus Merodon; species Merodon equestris. Next base: position 94,244,985 of record OY284417.1, on the reverse strand, counting down.
ATATCATAATTGCAATGAACTATTATTTACGGAAGCAGCTTTACTGTTGGGAGCATAGATATGGGATTGGTTCCTGACTGATTAGAAGTTTGGTCAGTGTACAATCGGTTACGTATTGAATTTAAAGGCAAAAAATTAGTAATGAAATGTCTACAGACCGGGCATTACCTCGCCCTCTTGGCTAGCCTACGCCCATTGAAATTGCTTGCAAATGGCGAATAAAATTGGTCCAAAACTAAATTTATTATTTGTTTTGAAGCTATCCGAGACGAAAAAAAGTTGACGAACATGATCTTATTTAAATGATTACTTTCTCAATTGTAATATTTGAACTATGACAATGACTTCCTACTGTCACTGGCAGTAAAGTTTATCTCCACTTCGAAATATATTGCCTGTGACGCGAACAAAAGATGAAATCAATCTGTCTTAGATTGTCAATGGCAATGATTTCCTATATCAATCAAGGCAAGATTCAGTTTAGCAAAGGCACTGAGGCGCGACAACCCATGCAGCAATCTACAAATCGTGTGTTAAATCGAGCGCGAGCAAGTAATATATAACAAAGGCGTTTCAATTATTGCAGATTACCTCAGGGTTCTCGCACTCAGTACTGACCCCCTGTTTGCCCTAGTTCAGGAAATAATATTTGTTTAAGGGCAAATGGCTGCCATGACGAACTTGAGTGAACTTTATCCTACATTGAATATCTGGAACAACAACTTGCAAACTTCATTATTCCCGAGTAACTTATTTCAACTCGAACTGTCATGGGACAAAGGAAGTGATAACTTCTTCACTCTTCTTCGACAACTTTCCTTCGTCGCATGGTTTAAGACAGTCCTTTTAACGAATGTGCAGCTCGTTGTATTCAATTCCCCTAACTAACGCGCTCGTAACAACCATTACCCGGATACAATTTTAAATAGCATCCGCTATTACAATCCCACGAGAAATCCTTGAGGGAACTACTATTACTATCTGCAGTACCAGGAATGCACTCCCCGAAAACCAACCCTTAAACGAAGTGCACTTTTTGAGTGTTCTCCTTCTACGTATCCTTCATTCCTCTATAGATCCCTTGATATGACAGTAGAATCCTCCAATAAAGACAATTCAAGAAAGCATTTCGGAAAACTTCTCTAGTTGTCTACCTAACCAATGAAATGGCTTCAGCTCTTTAGTAACCATAGCTACGACTTCGCAGAAGTGCGGAATAAATGCAGAATGTACATGTGCCACGCTCATTCGGGTGGATGTCGTTTGCAAGCCATAAAGGATGAAACACGTCTGTGGGAGTGTGACTTATTGAGCTAACTGAGAAGTCATCGGGCGCGTAATAAAGTATGATGCAGGAAACTCATTCGAAGTGTCTGACTGCGTGTGGAAATCACTGAATGCAAATCCTGGAAATAAAAGTACGAGGCGTTCTTTTTATGAGAATGGATGAACCATGGCGTCGAATACGTGACAACAATTTATTTCCATTTATTTCCAACAAGTATATTGCCATTCAGAACGTCGAAAAGTTCCTTAAATATTTTTATATTTTTTTGCGTTGGACATAAAACCATTGCATTTGTGCTTGTATCACGGACATGGCCATCAATGTGGGGCTAGTGGCATGGGACCGAGTTCTGTAGGGCGGATCGAACAATAAAATTTAAAAGACCGACTAACAACACGAACAAAGTTACTTTACTGAAGATTTTATTTCAACTGTCGTATCTATTAAACAATTGTTAAAATCAGCCATATGATATTCCAGATATTACTTTAAACGACATCATCATACGAGTACAAGACTGAGTCCTTACCTAGGTAGGATGAACAAGCAGATGTGTAAAGCAGGAGTTTTTTACATGGAATTGTATGCTTTTTAGGGTTCTTTTATAGTATTCTTGTGGCACCCTGTTATCTGTCAAATGTCAGACTTGGATTTGAACTCGGATTTCATTTCTGTAACGAAGATTTAAGATTTCGAATTCCACTGGAACCAGATTGGACAGAATTGTTATTCATAAGAGTTGTTCAGAGTTGATGTGTCAATTTCTCAGTACCCCAAAACACCTGTAATGATAGATTACAACTCTAGAGGCTCCCTGAGTCGACGATATGTAAGCGTAGTTAATTCGAAAAGATCGGACATCATGCCAAGTATTAATGACAGCTGGCAGCAGATTCAAGAATCAGTTCGATTTGTCATGTGCAGACACATGTCTACAAGCATGTTTACCTAGGACTTAGCCACACGACACACAACTGGAAAAGCGAGCATGATCGTTCCAGAAGAAGCGGAGAAGGAAGCCACATAGGCAAGAACTACACTAAGGATCCAACATGTTTTTGGTGCAAAAAGTACAACCCAAACAACACTAGACACGTATCCGATAGTGTCAAATGCCCGGTATTAAAGAAAGTTCTTACTAATGCGCCATGATGAAGGTTGTGCAGATAAACCTTAACCAATGCGGGGCCGCACCGGACTTGCTGGCACAAATGACGAGGGAAAAAGAAGTCGACATTGCCTTTTTAGTGAATTATACTTCTGAATGGTTGTAGCTGGATGGACGATAACTCAAAAAAGGTTGTAATATGGACCTGTGGAAACCTCGCACTGCAAAAAATCGGTGGCCCAGCGAAGCCTTTTCACTTGAACTATGCTTGGCGAACAATGGTGCAAAAAAAACACATTTCATAAAGCAGGCGAGGGCCCATAATAGTCATCGCGTTTATGAGTAACTCGCTCCTGCATAAAACGAAATGACGGGCCAGCGAGGAATCTACGCACAGCGACCATCAGGCGATTACACTCAACATTGGCAAATGGCAGTGCCACAAGTTAACAGGATCGAAGTGGAAAGACACATTCTTCGACAAAGAGGCTTTCGATGAAATGTCGACTTCTTATTCAGCAACGAACCAGTGGACAAACTATTGCACCCACTGATTCAAACAATTGTGACAGCGAGCGAAGTAGCGATGTCCAGGAGATTAGCTAGCAGAAGGGGTGTACCTTGCTACTGGTGGACTGATAAGATCAAAACGCTTAGGGCAGAATATCTCCAGGCCCGACGCATATCACAGCGTTCTCGGGGAGGACCAGTGTTCCAAAAACGATTAGACACTTTCAGATTGGCGAGACGTAAACTTGAGGCCATCAAAGAGAGCAAAGCAAGATGCTTTAAGCAACTCTGCAACGAAGCAGACCCAGATCTGTGGAGGCTGGCATATAGGATACTAAAAAGAAATTAAGGGGCAGTAGGTCCACATAAATATCAATAGTAGATCATCTATTTCCCCACAGACCTTCTACTCTGTGCACCGCCCTAAGGGATACTAGCGTGGATTAGATTCCGCCAATAACAACGAATACACTGCACGAAGCCTACAGGAAGATAGGCGACAAGAAAGCGCCCCGATCTGTCGGCGTCTCAATCATAGCGATCAAAACAACCGTTCAAAAGAGACCAGACATATTTATAGAAACGATGCAAAAGGTGCCTTGAGGAGGGAATTTTCCCTGAAACATGGAAACTCCCACATCTGATGTTGCTACCCAAGGGCAACAAACCACTTGGAGAGCCTTCAGTGTTCCAACCAATATCTCTACTAGATCCTTGAACGTATCATATATGGCAGACTACTCGCGGTGGCGGAGGATAGAGGAGGTTTATCTGACTACCAGTATGGTTTTAGAACATCATTTTGTACCGTCGATGCCATAAAAGAGGTAAAAAAATGACGAGGGGTAACGCTGACTGCCTTTACTTTCGCATGCTGGCTCTGCATTAGGAGGTCTCTGACCAGAATGGATGCACCACATTACCTTGTGAAGATAATTCTTAACTGCTTCACTAAGAGGAAGCTGAAGTACCAGACGGAAGTTAGCTAATACTAAATTGTTTCCGCAGGAGTCCCCCCGGGATCAGCCCTTTGGCCTCTTCTGTTGAACATAATGTATGATGGAAATTTGCGATTAACGCTGCCACAAGGAATCAATATTATCGATTTTGCTGACGACATCGCCGTAGCGAAACACATCCACGAGATGGAGTCCGCCGCGGATGAAACGATTGCCAGTATCAGAAATTGACTAGGGTCTGCCGACCTTGAAGTAGCTGAAAACAAGACGAAGGCTGTCGTAATAACCAGCCCAAAAAGGTCTGGAATACGCAAAATTCCGGGTTGAGAGCCAATCAATTAAGTCTAAAGTCGGGAGAGTGGTTTAGTACGTAGGCGTATTCCTGGCATCGTATTCGGGTTTCCGAATCGTACATGCCAGTATCTTACGAAAATTAAACATCCAAAAAGCATGCTTACCAACATAATAATGCATATTGTAGGCTTAGCGCATCAGACTAACAAAACTCGCGAAACTATACATTTCTCATTACTTTTTGAACCAGAGTTGGTTAAATAAGTCTAAGGGAATATGGTAAAAGGCGACTCAAGTCTTTAAAAAATCTGTTTCCAAAAACATAATCTAAAGTTCTTAGCTCCTCTTAGAATGAAAAATGTGATGAAACTGATAAAAGTATGCCTAAACGGAAACAAAAGACGAGTTTAAGTAAAGAATGCCTTATCTTAGACATTCGAGGTACGTGAAGCATTGACACATAAGGATGTCTTGTCTTCCCTTAGGAAATGAAGCGCTAATGGAATGACATCAACTCTAGCTTGTTCTGGCGATCTGAAACTATTAGAAAATAGTAAGTCGTGAGAGGGCGAAAAGTCTTATTATCGCAGGAAAGGAAATAGAGTTAGAAGCACATAACCACTGTATTCGATAAACGCGTTAAGAAAGTAGACGAGTTCAGATATCTGTGAACTGTCAGAAACGACATAAAGGACCAAATAGTATTGTAGTAGGGTTCATATGAGCAACTCGTGCTTATTTGTGATGAAAAAAACACTCAAATTAGTTCTTTTGTCCTCAAAATCAAAATCCGTATTTAATATGTGATTTTTTTAAGTATTTGGTTCTTAATTGTAAAAAATAATACAACAAAGTAAAAAAATGTATAAAGGTTTTTATTTAGGTTTATAAACCAGTGCTCGCCATTTATTGTTTTAAGATTATTTTGTGTAAATATTGACTATTTTAATGTTTTAAATTGAGAGCTAAATTTTGAGTCACTTTTTCGGACATATTGACAGGTATCTTACTAATAGCAGGTGAAATATTGTCTAAGGCAACAATTACCGCTAGTTTACAGACGAGTGACTTAATGCATCCCCAGACAAAACCCCCAAAGGCGTCGAATCCAGCGATCTAACCCACCAATTCACTGGTGAAATTGTTCACGGAGCTCATTTACCATTTTAAGCAAATCATTCAACGATGGCGAGCGTCATTGTTCTTACCTATGATTCACCCGGATCATAAGGCGCATTCCATTTTCCCAGATAAATTGGAGGCTCCTGAATTGCTTGAGGTTGCTCATCGGTCGAATACGGCACTGTTGTTTGTTAACATACCCATTCAATCCGAAATGAAGAAAAACGAATCTTTCTCCAAGATTCTGTAAGGCCCACCCATCGAAAATACGACACAGGTCAATTAGATTCAGTTCTAATTGAGGTGTATTTTGTAAGGTTTTAGACCCTATATCCTTGCGTAATATATTCTAGGTAGACGTGTAACACAATCCCAATTGCTGCAGATGGTGACGAATGGAAAAATCACGCTTTTCATTAACACTAGCGGATACAGCAGCAATATTTTACCCTGTAGCCAGTCTACGCAAATTTTAATCACTATGCCTTGATTTGCTTCCTCAGTAGATCGACTATGACGAACGCAAAATTGTCGAATTTTGCAAAAAAAAAAAAATGTTAACAGAGCACGATTTTAATAATACCATTCATAAATATCCAGCATTATTTTCAGGTCTAAGTCCTTCACAGTAAAATTGTAATGCAAACTGAGCACGTTTGACTCTGACACATTGCACGAATCATATGTACGTGGGCTGTCACAAATAGAACACTGAAAAACCAAAAACCAAAAACCAATAAATTCAGCCTTTACAGACTTACATTATAATAATGTCGAACGTGAAACTTGGTCTCCGACTAAAAGGGAGGAAAAAATATTTCGAGTCTTTGAAAGCAAGTTCTTAAGAAGAATATATAGTGGAAAACCTAACGAAGAAAAATGGGAATGGAGAAAATTACATAAACAAGGACTTTAAGGAAATTATCGCGAAACGAAGATGAGCAACAAATAAAATGGACAGACAATGGACAAAGGAAAAGTATCGCCAGCACGGCCGCACCGTAAATGGTATGAATAAAGGATTTAGAGAAGACGGAAAAGAACAGTGAAACATGGAAGGAAAACACTCATGACAAGAGGGCTAGATGAATAGGATTCTGAACTTCCAAATGGCTGGTAATAAAAATAATAACACAAACCAGGAAAAAAATTCAGACAGGACCTTGGTTATTTCTTATAGCACGTCTTTACTAACAGCTCCATCTTTTCGTCACTTGCTGTGTACGGTCTAACAAATGTCTTTATAATTTTCTTACAAAAAGAAGAAGAATCAGGAGAAAATAATGTAACATGCAACCATTTAGGAGTGTCGAGCTGCAGGCCGACTCCGAATGAAGAGTTTTAAGACGTTCTTAATAGGCAAGTATACTACAAGACGTTTTAGCAGCAACCCGCTCATAAGAAACACAACGGAATATGGCTTTGTTGACTTGAATAGCATCAGAAGCCAATACTTCAATCCCTGAGCGAAAGTGCGCCCTAATCTATATTTACAAATGATAAACTGAGCCTCGAATCCGCCTGGTCTACCAGCCTCCTATTAAGAGGAGAGAAGACAAAATAGAAAAAAAACAAGTGCCTAATCCAACCAACCCTAGATGCTCCTAAAATTATCCTAAAGCTCTGTGCTAAAGCGTTGCCTAAGTTGCCCCTTGAAGATGCCGATGCTTTGGGATCTTCTCGTGTTCACTGGGATCCCTACGATGTAAATAAAAAACTTTTCTTCTGTTACCCTAGAGTTAAAATTGGATAATATCAAGGCAGGGATTTTACAATACGAATGACGAGATGTGATCCCGCCGCCGTAATCTGTATATTAAACTCACTGTGCTGTTAAGCGCAACGGTTAGCTTGCGTAACTATCGAGATCGGAGAAGACTAGGAGTGCATGCTTTAAAATAGGGATCAGTAGCGTCTTGACATGCATTGATTTAATACTAATTAGGGGACAATTTCCAGCGTAGCATGATACACTCAAAATCCTCTACCTGTTAAATTGGTGATTTGATCACCCCACGTAAGCTGTTAATTAAATATGACTTCAAGGTTTTCAAGAGTCAATGTTGTTTCTATTGAGAATTGCTTGGCTCGTGGTGGAGTTAAGCATAAGTTTGTTTTTATATAACCATCGTGTAACGGCCTGGAGATCCTCATTTAAGCTAGCAGTAGCATCTATCTTTAGGTGAAGTGGGTCGCTGATATATGTATAATTGGACGTCGTCTGCGTATATAACATATGTAGGTATGTACCTTACAGTGTGTGAGAACGACAGGAATTTCGTTATTGCGCAGCCAGAACAGTAAGTGCGCCAGGAGAGATCCTTGAGGTTTCGATTTTGAGAAAGGTGGAGAGGTTATCGTTAGCATATACAGCTTGGCTGCGTTCTTCGAGGTAGTTCCTTATGAGTCTTAACGCTGAGGAACCAAAATTAAAGTAATATTTTACTTTTTTGAAAAGAATTCAACAATCTCTAGTAACGCAAAGACTTAACTCTGTTTTGGCCTGAAACCTGACTGAAACGCCGAAAGGAGCTTATGTGGATTTAAGGAGTTCAACTGCGTACTCAGAAGCTTTTCGAAAACCTTGGATATGAATGGTAGTATAGACATCGGACGATATTGCCTATTATTATTATTTCCATGATTAGGGACGAGTATGATTTTAGAAGCCTTCCATAAACTAGGATAGACGGAGGTGACACATGTGAGAGGTACTAACACGGTGTGGATGATTAGTTTTAAAATTTGGGGTTCATGAAATGCAAACCAATGGCGTTAGATTTGATTTCTAGGCTCGATTTAAGCACATCTTTTCGTAGACTCTAGAAAAAGCTATACGTCAAGTTGGACGTATAACTGGGATCTATAATTTCGCACACTTTCAGATCCATACCGCCAGTATCAGAGAGAGATGCGACTAAGGCGAATTTCTTATTCAACTTTGGATATTGGTGTCTTCTAAGGTCTCAGCCTTGATTTGTTTACCCATACCTGGCGCCTTAATAATCTTCCGCTTTAGCTTCAAAGCCGGGAATCTGGGTGTATAAAAACTCAGTTTTCGACCTCCTGATTAAGTTCGTAACAAAGTTCCTGAGGCGTTTGAAATCGCATAGTAACTCGGGGAGTTTAAATTTCTTCCATCGTTTGTAGGCAGTGTCTCGATTTATAATTATTTGTTGTTAACGTCTAGTTAACCATTCACGTTTGGTATTATGGATGGTAACGTTTTTGGTTGGGACATGATTCTCAAACAGGTTATTAATGAAAGATATAAAAAAACTCGATCACTGTTGATCACTCCACCGAAATCAGTAAAGAACTTGAAACGATGCAAGTGTGTTCGGTAGGCGTTAGAAATAGAAATTATTCCTTCAATATTTCATCAATATATTGCCAACCGGGTTTCAGTTTGGATGAAAGCGAACTTTTAAGCGATCTTTATTATTGGTGGTGACTTTAACGATAAACATACCTTTATGGGCTCACGATATGTCTCCCAAAAAGGTAGAGCACTTTACCAAGCTGGTATGGAAAATGGCTGCGAGTTTCATTCAACGGGAAAGCCGACGTACTGGCCATCAGATGTCGCAGCAACTCCCGATCTAATTGACTTCTTTATCACGAAGGGAATCAGTGCAAACTAGCTAAAAGTCGAAGAAAGTATTGACCTATCCTCAGACCATTCTCCAGTTATACTAACGATGAGCGCCGCTCTAATTAAAAGACAAAGACCACCTAGATTAACTATAGGGTCCGCCAAATAACTTTTTTTTTTTTTGAAAATGCTATAAAAAAAACAACTGAATATTTTCTCAAATTTCTTTTTTTATTTGAAAGTACAATCCTTCCGGTTAATAATGGAAAATAATTTCATTCAAATGGCTGCCTCGGCTGGCCATGCAGTAGCCTACACGATCGGTCCAATTTTTAAGCACATTATCGATTGTGTGCAGCCAATGGCTTCACGAATATTGTCCTTTAAAGCGTCAATTGTCTCTGGCTTGTCGGCGTAAAACTTATCTTTGACGGCACCCCACAAATAATAGTCCACCGGTGTCAAATCGCAGCACCGAGGTAGCCAAACGACATCAGCTCTGCGGCTGATAATACGATCTTCAAAAACAGGGCGCAAAACATCGAGTATAGCTTCGGCTGTGTGGCACGTAGCGCCGTCCTGTTGAAACCAAATGTTGCCAATATCCTCCTCTTCAATTTTTGTGAACAAAAATTCGTTCAACATGGCCCGATAACGATCGCCATTGACTGTAACGTCCACTCCTTGCTCATTTTCGAAGAAAAATGGCCCAATTATGCCTCTGGAACAAAATCCGCACCAAACAGTGGCTCGTTTTGGGTGCACCGGCTTTTCAATGTATGCGTGCGGGTTTTCTGTGCCCCAAATGCGACAATTTTGCTTGTTTATACATACCCGCCAAGACCAAAATGAGCTTCATCTGAAAAGATGATTTTTTTGGCAAAATCGGTTTCTTCTGTAAGTCGATCGCAGGCCCACTTAGCGAAGCGTTGTTCAAGCGTATACACAACCATATTCGTTCAGCGGAAGGATAAAACTAATCATTTGTCAAATCAGACATGAACTAAGTGTTACCATTCACGAAATAAGCACTACTTGAAAAAAAAAACGTTAGATGGCGGACCCTTTAGTAGTACTAAAGATTCAGAATCTACATTGAGGAAAGCACTGAACTCAGAGTACCGCTAAGAACACCCTATGAACTAGAAGTCGAAGTTTATCATTTTGTCCAAGCAGTGCAATACGCGGCTCGAACAGTACTTTGCACCAAGATCGAATTCCGGTCAGTCTAAATGTATCGTATCCGCCGGAAATACGACAAATGGTGAACGAAAGACGGAAACTGCGGAAGCGGTGACAACAAACTCGCGCGCCCCTGGATAAAACCCGATTAAACCATGTGTGCAATTGGCTAAAAAGGACAATTAATGCCTACAAGAATGAGCGTATCGGCATTTATCTACAAGACTTGACTTCAGAGAAAGAATCAAATTACTCGCTTTGAAGAGCTGTAAAAAGTATTAAAAAGCCGAAAATCCAAGCACCACCGGTAAGAAAAGGTCAGGGCGAATGGGCAAAAGGAGATAAGGAAAAAGCAGACATTTTCGCCGGTTACCTTGAAGATACATTTAAACCCTTCCAGGGCCAACCGGTGCAGGACAACGACAATCGCTTGAATACAGAGGCGGACTATCGAGTACCAGCTGCAACGCTCTCGGAACTTAAAAAAGTAGTAAAATCGTTAAAGTCGAACAAAGCTGTTCGTTACAACTTAATCACGGGAGAAACTCCTAAAGCATTGCCGGAGAAAGTGCTTCTTAAACTCCTCTTTCTTGTAAATGCGGCACTTAGATTAGAACATGTTCCAAGCGAATGGAAAGTCGCAGAAGTTATCGTGGTTCCGAAACCCGGGAAACCGCAACCTGGAGTTACTTCGTACAGTCCTATTTCTCTTCTACCGATCATCTCCGAAGTATTCGAGAGAATTCTACTTAATCGACTTAAGCCAATTATTGAAGGTCTCTTACCTGATCATCAGTTTGGTTTCAGAAGCAAGCATTTCACCATATATCAAATACATCGAATAACTGATGTAATTGAAAAAGCGCTGGAACAAAAGTTAATTTGTTCAACCGTTTTTCTTGACATCTCGCAAGCCTTTGACAAGGTATGGCACAAAGGCTTAGAGTACAAACTACGACCTGTTCTACCAGGACAGCTATATAATATTCTAAGAACCTACCTATCACACAGACTCTTCCGTGTTAAGCACGGAAATTAATTTTCCGAGCTAAAAGCGATAACGACCGGTGTACCGCAGGGTAGTGTTTTAGGCCCGCTGTTATACTTACTTTATACTCGTGACATACCACAGACAGAAGGCACTGTGCTAGCAACGTTTGCCGATGATGCTGCCGTCCTGGCAACGGTTGAAATGTTTGAAGAAGCAAATGTCAAACTACAGTACGCTCTAGATCGTGTAAATAATTGGACACATGTTTGGTGCATCGCGCTCAATGAAACCAAATCTGTCCACGTTAACTTTACCTATAGAAAAATAAATAACTTACCAGTTTTCATAAACCCTGCTCAAATTCGATGCGAAATTAAAATGAAAAGCACACGTTAAGAAAAAACGAGATAGGTGTCGGGAATTGTACTGGCTATTAGGAAAGTACTCCAAGCTAAGTATTTATAACAAACTTTTTATTTATATAAAAGCAAGTGCTAAAACCTATATGGACTTAGGCTATACAACTATGGGGTTGTACCAAAAAAAGTAATACTGAGATCCTGCAAACTTTTCAAAATAAAATATTACGGGCAATGGTTAATGCGCCGTGGTATCTGCGAAATTACGATATCCACAGAGATCTCGGAATAGTAACAATCGAGAACGTAGTTACTCGTAGAGATTTTGCTCGTAGACATAAACGACGACTAGAGGAACATGTTAACAACGCTGTACTTCCAATCTTAGAAGAAGATAATTTATTACGCCGTCTACAAAGAACCAAACCGTTCGATTTAGCGCGATAATAAATAATAAATAACTCTTCTGAACTGGCGAGCTCTGCAGGAACCATCGCTGGAAGGTGACCTGCTACATTTTAATTTATGTATTAATTCTTTTTCTGATTTGAATAAAAAACTGCTGGATGAGTGCAAGAACTCAGTTGTAGTCTAAACATTAAAATACGTTTGAAGGGAGGTGTTTTTAGTGAGTCAGAACCTCACACTACTATGAGCACGCGCTGTCGATTCTCATAGTGTCTTTTCATCTTTTGAAAATTTTTACCTACCCTCGTAAAAAACAAAAAAAAAAAACAGTACTATTGACGATAAACAGATCGATAAGTGTACAACTTGTAATGCTTAAGTAGATGGGAGTCGAGTGATGAATAAATTATCGCCACAACAACGCATGCAAATTGTGCAGACGTATTTTGAAAACTATGGTTCAGTTCGCCAAACTTATCGTGTGCTACGTCCATTTTACGGTCGACATAATCGTACATCTGAGCCAATTATTCGGAACACAGTGACTCGTTTTCGCACCACGTACACTCTAGTAATTAATACCCATCCTCAAAGACGATAAACAGTGCAAAGAGTTATTGCCGTTTTAGAGCGCTGTGTTCAGAAGAGTCCGAATGAGTCGATTCTTCATTGTGCACAATCGGAGCTATGCCCGTCTACTTTGTGTCAGATTTTACGGAAAGATCTTGACTTAAAAGTTCATAAGACCCAGCTTGTGCAAGAGTTGAAACTACTTGACCATTATACGCACTGTAGGTTCGGTCAATGGGCCGAAAACATGATTCAGCTTGATCCAAATTTTTTTCTCCGAAGTGGTCCATTTTTGGTTAAATGGAAATATTTGCAGAGCGCATAATTTCACATAATGGACCAGTGAACTGGCTTCGACGATCCTGTGATTTCACATTCTTAGATTACTTTGCTTCAGGGTAGGTAAAGTCACTGGGCTATGCCGATAAACCAGAGAAGTTTGGGAATACGATATGCCCAAAATCACACTTAACGGTAATGGCATAAATTTGTCTACTATATGAAGCTAATATTATAGACGTCAACATTAGCTTTAAGTATTTTATTTGTTTATTAATTTGTATAACTTGAAAAAAAAAACCCTTTATGTCAACAATTTTAACTGAAAAATCGGACGGGTTCCAAGAACAAAGGACATCGACCTGTGGATATGCAGGGTATGTTAGTTGATTGGGTTGTATGAATTTTTATGTGTTTGAGTAGTATGGAGTGGAGGATTCAATTAAAGCGTATGCGAGTATTGTAGAATTTATATGCAACCGGGTTGGACTTCAATCCAAGCTTTAACTTCTACAAATCGCTAATCGGCACCATGAGGCTTCAAAGAACTCCTGCTCTGCAGTTTGTCTAAGAAAACAAGATTTGACATTAATTTATGGAATAAAGGTAAAAAGGAGACTTTTTCGAACACTGATTCGTCCCGCCAGCGGTCGCCCTATAATTGAATTCTCTAATGCCTTTATCCCGTTTGCACAAGTTACGTATTTTTTCCTTCCTCCTTTCTGCCTCTAAATCGACTGACATAATAAAATTATCAACCCGCCGCCCTGCGTTGTATCCTGCCACCCTTTTATGTACGTATACGCTTCTTTGTATACAAGGTTATAAACAAAACACGACGGAGCTTCTCCCGCATTCATAGCAACTTACCTTCCAGATGATGTTGTCAGGACTGTAGTGAGAAAAATAGGACAGGGTCATTTTTTCCTTCTTTTTTTAATGCTGCCCTGTTATCCTTGTCACTTTTACGTACATTGTTGATTCTGCTCGATATCTCCCCACATTGTCTACGATCCCAATCGAATCCTTGACTGACAGGGAGTCAAATTGGATTGCGGTTTCCCTGCGAATGCTATTGCCATGGCAAGACTTGTGTTGAAAGTTGAGCATAAAATGTAAAGTTTACATCAAACCTACCTTCAACGTATGGCGAAATTGTCATAAAAGTGCACCGACGTTTAACCGTCCCGACTCAACGAGGACATTTGAGCAAACGGGGATGATATAATCCTACATCTGCAATGGAGACCGTAACATGTAACATGATTTTAATTCCACCTAAAATAAGTTTCCCACACGAAGCGAGTCCAATCACACGTTATTATAGCCGCGGCGACCATAATTGCCCATTTGCTGTCCATCGTTGCATGTGACAAGTCGTGAAGAAATTTCATTAAGGCCTGACCTCATGAACAGAAATTCCTTTAAAGGGAACTTTAAGAAGGAAGCATTATAGATTTTCGTTTTCGTTGAAGCGGCACGAGAAAATAGATTCAAGGAACAAAAATAAACATTAGAAGAGCACGGAAGAAGGCCTATTCGAAAAGATCTATGGAGGGGTAAAAAAGCAACTGACTTCCCGAAATTGAAAACTTTTCTGCTTCTATTGTTTGCCGAAACCCTTCCAAGGACTATGTGTAATTTGTTTTCTGTTTTTTCGCATTGGCATGGTAGAAGAACTCGACGGAGAGATACAACTTGACAGACTGTAATGACCCTTTTTTCTACGAATTTGCCCTTGTAGGTGCTCTTGTGCGATGGTGATGGCTTGCTTAATGTTGGCGTTTGTGGGAAGTAAGAATTTGAAGGAAGTTTGAAGATGGCTTGAAGGTGTTGAACGAAGTTTTCATTGAATACACTTCAATGGCACTTCAAGGAGACGCTTTTTTGTATTCCTTTCATCATTATCTCTGATATACATATGCATATATACTCGTACTAATATTAACTTTGACCTTGGCGTCAAGCGCTTTTGTGTGGGTTCAAGCAATTTCGAGGCTTAGGAATCTTATTTATTATCTTGATTGCCCAACATTATCGACGTGTACACCAATTTTTTGTGGTGCTAGGGTAACCATTGCCATTGCGCTAAGTAAAAATTAGGTTTATGGTTGCGATTGGGCGCTCAAATTATGAACTTCCTATCTTCAAGATGCAGTTTTTTTGTTTTTCTTATAAATGGATCAAATCCATATAGGTTTATTCGGATGATGACCTTATTACCGGTTCAACGAAGAATAAGGTACGAACTTAAATACACACACAACATCAGTCATTCTATTGTAAAAAGTAAGAATTCTTGTCACCTTAAACCATGAAGATATGTAAGATACTGTAATGGATCCGATGTTGAGATTTAAAGATTTTGATCTGTGTTTCAAGATTCATAAAATGAGGTTGGAGCGTTTTTAGAGAGGTGCCTGTATGTGCTCGTCTTCATAGATTCGCATGTCTGCACGTTTTTAGTTTCGTGAACCAATCGAATATCTCGAGAACAGATAATAATATTGACTCTGGAGCAGTTTCATTTTACGCACGACTGCATATTGACTGCGCGGGAAGGTTGAAAAAAAAAATAGAGTCAGAAAGAGGTTCGCGATTGTACGAATATATGCAGACATGTAAACCACAGGCGTAGCTTTAAGAATGATAGGTTTCTGAACTTTGTTGTAATTTAAATGTTACTAAAAATTAGTGGTTCTCGATAGGTAATGAAGACAGATAAAGCAAGGAATTGGGCAACAAAGGAGCGCCGTGAGTCATATACAATGCATAGTCATCGTGCACAGCTCAGATCTAACCTATTAAGTCAGATCTTGGGTGGTTCCTTCATGGTAAGCTAGCTGCCCGGGGTAGTAATGGAGTAGGTACCCAACAATTTGAAAATGTTACTCATTCGCCCCGTAGTGCTTATGGTCATTCACGTTTCTCGGCTTCCACAGCTACATTCACGGCTGGATTTTGATGCCAACTGCTGACGCGAATTGAGATCTAACTTATTAAGTCAGGTCCTGGGTGGGGTCTTGGGTGGTTCTTTCATGTTAAGCTATCTGCCCGACTGACTGCACCATATATATAAAAACAACATTTCAGACACCTCCCCCTGCAACCGAAGCCAAGCCGGCTTGTCGATAAGCTTGCACTCTCAGCGAGTAAACTGAGTAAACAAGAAACCAAGCCAAGCGATCTGTTGCCAAGCACGTACGGGAAAATTGTGAACAATGCTGTGATTGTACAGTCCAGCTTGTAGTTATAGCTTAGAATTAAGTCATTCTGTGTTTGATCATTGAGAAATAAAGATCTCAGAAAAATATATTTCGGTGTTTCCTTGGAAAGGCGTAAGAGCGAATGACTCTTGTAACTCGTGGCGCAGTGGGTAGTGTGTCGGCCGCTGATGCAAGATGAGCGAGTTCGGATAACACCAACACCAACAAAAGAACAAATTTGATATTTTTAGTCATTTAAAACTAGATTTACTTGGGCAGGATTTAGAAAATCTAGACAAGTCAAAAAAAAAAAAATATGTGTCCTATGCAACAACTTTGTGGTATACCATATGTCATACTTAGAGCTGTAAAAATTCAATATGAAATAGAATACTTAAAGCTAGAATAGAATAGAATACTTAAATGTTAGTGTCTATGATATTAGCCTTATTAGCTTAAGTCTAAATATAACTTCGAGCATATGCGCGCCATGGCTTACTCGAATGAAGCGCAATCGTGAAATTCAATTTTCGACAATTTCGTCGAGTAACTCCATCGAGTATATCAACAATAACACGGCGAATGTTGATTTCCAAATCGTCCAACGTCTCTGGTTCATCGGTATAGGCTAATGGCTTCACACACCCCCAAAGAAAGTAATCTAAAGGTGTGACATCATTGAATCGAGATGGCCCGTTCACAGATCCATTACGCGAAATTATGTGCTCAGCAAGTGCTTCCCGCAATAAATTAATGGTGTCGCGAGCCGTAGGCAACGTTGCGTTATTTCTTTGAAACCAATACTCTGTCACGTCAATGCCATTTAACTAAGGAACGAAGAGGTCAGAAATTATGTTTGTATGTCGCTCTCCATTGGCGGTAATCGACATTAAAGAAATTTGAGTCGATGATTCCACACCAAACAGTGAGTTTTAACGATTGTTGCTGAATTATGTTTTCGGCCCATTCACCGAACCTACAACGCGTATAATGGTCACGCGGTCTCAACTCTTGCACAAGCTGGGTCTTATGAGCTTTTAAGTCAACATCTTTCCGTACACAAAGTAGACGGGCATATCTCCGATTGCTGTGCACGATGGCGAATCACTAATTCGGATTCTCCGAAACACTGCGCTCCGAAACGGCAATAACTTCTTCTCTTTGCACTGTTTGTCGTCTTTGGGGATGCGTATTATCCACAGCAGTGTACGTGACGGGAAAACGTTTCATCGGGTTCAATGCTCAGATGGACTATTATGTCAACCGTAGCAAAAAAAAAAATGATAGCTGAACCTATCAAGCACTTTGACAAAGACCGAATTTTTCAAAGTTGATGGCTGTAGAGTAAAATCTCGATATATAGATGTCTTGCTATTCCGCCTGCCTTGACAAGGAGTAAATTTTGTAACGTTGAATGGGTTTTCGAAAATTATTGTTTTATTTAAATCACATAAGTCGTAAAAAACGTGTCACTCAAAATATTATCCAGAAACATTTCACCTTTCACGTAGCATACGAATGCCGCGCTGAGAAACTGCACCTCTTTTAAAACGATTCCAAATCGACTGACCATGCGTCATCGATCGGATTAGGTGGTATTATGAAGGGGCAGTGTCTGGAAGATACGGTGATTGGAACCAGACTTTCCATTTCCGACAACTGATGCTGATCCCGGCGGATATTCGACTTTGTATATTGTGAAAAGTACTTCACTAGGTTAGATCTGAATAGACATAAGCTCTACGAGGGTGGTCAAAACAAAACTACGAGAAATTTCGAGAGTAGCCGTCTACTTGAATGTACTAGACGATAGTAAGTTGCTCTTGCGATACTGGCGCCATCTGGCGGTGAGGCTAAGTACTTATCGGACCACCTTCGTAATAAATGAAAATATGAAACATTCAAATCCTCGATGGAGTCGATCGGTACAGCATCTTCTTCCATAAGACGTTTAACGTAAACAATGCCTCTTGCGGTGTAGACAGTTGGCAACAGTTTTTGCTTCCTGAGAGCCCTTGCACGTTGAAAGATTGTCAGATTGTTTTTGGTTAGCGCTTCACGCACAAAGAGAGCATTGGGGGAATCCATTTGAATGTCTTGTAAACGTATCTCTCTCTTATTTGGTTTGTGGAACTGAACAAGAGACTTCAAAACAAAGTTTCGGTCGAACGGTGTAAAAAAAAATTGATGCGGATCGGTGTGTCTTTTGATTCTGTGCGGCTACGTGCGCGATAAATACTTTTTATTGTGGGTGGTTTGATAGTTAAAGAATTGCAAAGGGTGTTAAAGCAAGACTCGAGATTTTCGTCATTATAAAACAGAAATTCTTTTTTCGGAGTTTATTATTTGTTTAGAAACAAGGCTGCTCTTTACTCGAATTGTCCTCGTCTTTCGAACTTGAGACTGTATGGGTCAAAGCTGGAGTTTCCGACAAAACAAGTGAACTTTGCGGTGGGGTAGTGGATTTGCTTTACGTGATAGTGGCTGAGCCTGACATAGTGCAACAAACGGAATCATATTGAACAAAAAGTTAAATAATTTGAGTTCCGAGATGTGTAGGAAAAGAAAAAAAGTACACTGTTGAGATCAAAAGCACCAGCAAACAATCAACGAAATATTGAAAGAACTCGAGAAATTAAAAACAGGAGACGGACTCTTAAACACGTCTATTCTGCAGCTATCATTGCTGAGTACGGCATGTTTAAACTTAAGAACAAAAAGATCGGCAAACTAACATACACTAAATTTCAAGCTTGCCTAACGTAGTTCTTTTTAAGTGCCTTACTTACTTACTTGTCACAAGCCAGCGACTCATGGAAGGTCTGAGCCTGAGCTAAAATTTCCTTATCTTTGCGGGTCCGGGCGCACTGTTTCCAGGTATCAAGACCGAACCGTGGTGGACCTTTGCTTTCCGGACTACTTCCACATCTTTGTCACGATTGTGTCTTGCTCTCCATTTGTATTCCTCGCAGATAGGACCAAATATCCGCCGTAAAATTTTTCTTTCGAACGAGCGCATAATCAACGACATTTATATAGTACGCTGGATGGAGCACTTGGCAGGGATAAAAAGACCCTTATCTTGTGTTTGTCCCGGTATTCCTTAATATTTTTTAGATAAAAGGCTGTGTTATAACGAATAAAAAATAAAAACGTTCACTACCTTGAAAATAAAAACGCACGTCTTTCTTCGTTGGAAGTTCATAAGAGAGTGAGAACAATTTTTTTATTATATCCCAAGCAAACGTTGACATATCACATTTGAGCAACCATTGACAGCTAGGTATGTTTGATTAGGATTTTAAAGGATTGGTATTGCCAACAGGCTGTGTGATTCTTTTTCTTTACTTGCAGTATTTTTTTTCCTCCCTTCTCTTCGTACGATGCTTTTGCTATTTGCCTTTCGACTATTTCTATCTACGAAGGTGGTCCAATAAGTACTTAGCCTCGCCGCCAGATGGCGCCAGTACCACAAGAGCATCTTACTAGTAGGCGGCTACTGTCGAAATTTCAGCTGGATCGGACTCGTAGTTTTGTTTTGACCGCGTGTAGAAGCGGGAGTGTCCGCGGATTTTAGAAAAATGGAAAAAGAGCAATATCGTTCGGTGATTCTATTCCTGTTTTTGGAAGGAAAATCGCGCAGCGAAATCAAAGAGCGTTTGGATGCTGTGTACGGTGACTCTTCTCCTTCGATGGCGACCATCAAAAATTGGTTTAACGAGTTTCAACGTAGTCGCACATCGGTTTTTGATGAGTCCACGTGCCCCGAAAACGGCTACCACATAGGATAACGTGACAAAAATCCACGATCTCGTATTTGCAGACCGCCGATTGAAGATGCGCGAGATAGCTCAGACAGTAGGCATTTCAAAAGATCGCGTGGGTCATATCCTGCATGAAATTGTGGGCATGAGAAAGCTGTCGGCGCGATGAGACCACTTCAGAGCAGTGTTTGACGCTGTTTAAGCGCAATCCGAAGGAGTTTCTGCATCGTTTCGTCGACGAAACATGGATCCACTGGTACACACCAGAGACCAAGGAACAGTCGAAACAGTGGACTTCACCCGGCGAACGTGCTCCGAAGAAGGCGAGGACTGTCCCATCGGCCGGAAAGGTGATGGCCACCGTTTTCTGGAATTCACAAGGTGTGATCCACATCGACTACCTGGAGAAGGGCAAAACGGTCACAGCGCCTTACTTGGCCAAATTATTGGGCCGATTCGACGCCGAATTGAAGAAAAAACGGCTCCACTTGGCGAAGAAAAAGTGCTCTTCCACGGCCAAATTGATCGAATTGGGCTACTGCTGCCCCATTCACCGTATTCTCCAGGTTTGGCCCCGTGCGACTTCTTTTTGTTTCCAAACTTGAAGAACTCACTCGCCGGGCGGAAATTTCAGTCGAATGAGGAGGTCATCGCAGACTTTGCAGACCTCGAGAAAAAGTATTTTTCAGACGGGTTAAAGAAGTTGGAGCATCGCTGGATCAAGTGTATCGAGCTAAAAGGAGACTCCAAAATGTTTGTTTTTCTTTTGTAGGCTAAGTACTTATCGGGCCACCCTCGTATATCTTTGGCATTTATATCTGATGTAGGCATATGGAGAACCTTTCGCCCAGTTGCTCTCTGTAGGCTCTGGCAATTTCCGCTGTGCTCAAGCGTGCAGTGTCAAAACTGAAACGTGCTACTAATAAGTAGTGGTCGGAGTTGACGTTCGCCCTCTGAAAGTTCGCACATCCAGTATACTTAACGAGCGCCTTGCACCATGGTTCGACCGTCCGGAAACTGCCAGTTTGCTGTGTGGATTTTCTTGCGAGAGAATCTTGTACTACTAAACACCATATTACGGGCTGCCGCAAAATCCGTAAGGCGAAAGCCGTTGTGGGTTCTCGTATCGTGAAGGCTGTGCTTTCCGATTACTCTTCCTTACCGATCTTGGCATTAAAGTCATTGCTTATCGGCTTAAAGTCGATAACTTCCGACCCTAACCGCAGCCCAACATGTTTAGCCTTTTGTGACAACTTCAATAAATGTCGCAATCTCTTTTCTTAAGAATTCCTTCTCCTATCCAGCGTATTTCCTGGATCGCAGTAATAACCGCCTTATACTGCGTGAGGTTTTTTGTATTTCCTGCTGATTTGTATCTAGTTCTGACATTCCAGGAGCACACCCGCAAATCGTGTTGTTTTTTCATTCCGTCGTCGTCGTGTCTCCGAGGCTGTTTGCTATCTCATAATTTTGTTTTTTCCCAGCTGGATTATTCTGGTTAGCATCGTTTGCCGTCCCATATGGAGTCCTTTTAACGCGCCACTTATCGGGTCATATTACTGTGATTGCGAACCAAGTAAATAAGGAACCTCAATCGTTGTCACGCGATTTTAGTAACATTCGACTTGAATTCAAGAATAATAAGGTACGGAACTTCGTCTATTAATACAGACATAATGTTACGAATAGCGCTAGTGAGGGGCAAATGTCAAAGTCACACTCGTCTGAAAGTGCGAAGAACATGGCTGATAAGTAGGCGTTCGCCCTTTGAAATCGCACTGTTTGGTCGGCAGCTAAGGAGACAGAGGTCAGTTCGATGTCACTACGGATTGATTTATTTTGTACTCCCTATATATTAGGCTCCTGTAGTTCAATTACTGAAATTATGTGGCTTAAAGCAACTGAACAGCAATCGACACTACTGTAACACTCCATTCGCCTACGAGGGAAAACTCAATATATTTTCATTGAGACCGTCATTTACTTTGATTGCATGCTTCCCCATGTCCTCATGCTGACACAATGGGTGATAGTCTCCAAATCTCATTTTATTACGAACCACTATTGTTCTCCACACACGTCCTAATTAGCAGCCTGGTCGTACACGATCTTGGTAATTTCCTATCGGGCAACCGCAACTTGGCAATGTATCAAAAGTCAAATCGACAACCGACAATCGACGGGCGGTCAGTTGCCATGTCCAACTGGTCGGGAAAGGTCGATTTGGATACTTTGTTTTTGGATTGTGTCTATTGGAGAAAATGGACAATAGGATCGAAATAAATCTAGAATAGAATGAATCGCATGTGGAAGTTCGGAGACACGTTTCCGCAATAATTGATTAGAAGGCAAGTGTGGTAATAAGGATGCCACGAGGAATGAATTTAAGAGGTCGGTTGCATAAGATTAGCGACTCTCAATTGAGTTTGAAAGTTAAGTTAATTTTACTTCAGAAATATAGAATGTATATAGTAACATATGTATATGGTTTTTCTATACCAGGGATTCTCATTCAGATGATTTTAAGATTTTGTTTCCTCGAAGTTAATCCTCTTTCCAGCGTCTTCCTTCTTAGAGAGCCGTAACCCTGGCTCTTCCCCGTAAATTTAATTAAAACCGCGTCTCGTTTAAAGCCCCACGAGACATTTGCTTAAATATCAAAGAATTCATGAGCCTAATGATTCCCGTGACTTGCTTATTACAAGCCGATTGAAATGCCTAATGAGGTGGGGGTAAAGTCTGCAGGGATGAGAAGAAAATTCTCACCCCCAGTCATGTTCAAGATGACTGGTCCATGATCTTACGATTACCTTTCCTGTTTCTGAAAATCGTTCAATCATTGTTACTCGAGATAGAATTAAAACATTCTATTGTCTTTCACCCCTCCTCATTCCAGCTATCCCGGTCATAGATACCCTCATCATTCTTATTCGCCTTAATTTAAGAATACATTACTGATTAGGAAATTACGAGTATCTTACATGAAACATTGGAGTACGACATGACTTCTCTATTCCTCCGAAAAACTGAAAGAAGATCCTACTTGGTATGCGACGTCGTGAAATTAGTCATTTATGTAGGCGTCGCATCACGAATTTCGAACAGGACTCATTTTTCATGTATCATTAAAAACCAATTTGAGGTAACGTCCTCGTCCGCGAAGTGGGGGATTGAGACTGATTTCTGGTGTCATTACCTATAGCTAAAGTCGGATAGAGCGTGCAATGACACTCGGGAAGCACGTGCCTCCTCTATTCATATTAATCTCACTCTCAGTTGTCCTTCGAATAACAGGTTATCCTTGAAGATTATATACTCGGAAGATCGATAAGTTTATATATGAATGATAAAGTGCGTACTATCGGCATAGACTTAAAAGCAAATTACTTCTAATTATAAGTATAGCATTTTTCGTCGGCTCACTCGAGAATGTAAAAACATTACTATGCATCGGCCTTGTCGATCGGATTAAGTGGCAGTTTGTTAGAAGTTGAAACATTCCATAAAACCAGCCTTTTTATGAACGAAATAAGGCTTCCCAGGGCACAGCAAACAGATAATTAATTCTGTTAAATGTGTATTTTCTGATTTCCTCTTTAATAGCTGAGTTTAATTATATCCTTCACTATTGCGCATACCCATAATACGAGTACTCATCACATTTTTGAATTCTAGACATAAACATTTTTTTTTCAGAAGCGGAAATTATAAAGTGTCTTTCAAAAATAACGCCTCGATATCAGTAGTGAAATTTCCTAAACGTTATCTTTCTTTTATGTAATTTTTATGTCGTTTTTATAGCCTCACAAAATTGTTCGCCAAAAAACTTTACAACCGAATTTTTTTAATATTTTCTATGTCCAGTGTAGTTTTCTTTGATTACTCTAAATATGGAAGGACGTAATCAAAAACAAGCACAAGCACAAACGTTAGGTTATTCTATCCCCCCATCCTGCTGAGTGCTGTAATCGAAACAACTGGCAAAAGGATAGAGAATATTTCTGAGAACATAAAATAAAGTAAATTTTGAAATAACGAATTTTTATATTAAAGTTAGTTTGTAAAGGCGAAACCTTAGTTCAGAAAGGGCCGTTGCTTAGAAAATAAAATATGTTGAAAAATATAAACGGAGTAAAATGTGAGACATATTGCATCGTCAAACGAAATCACAAGACGTCAGTGACATAATTGATCGAAAAAATGTCCTGGATCATCAAAAAACTCTCTATGCCGAAACAGTAAGGCAGGCTTTACCTTACCTTACCTTATATGGCGCTACAGTCTGCGGTGGACCTGGGCCTCAACCAACAAGCGTTTTCAGCTGGCACGATCTTTCGCCAGCTGTTTCCAGCGCCGTACGCCCAGACGGTTGAGGTCCCCTTCCACCTGCGTGCGCCAACGAAAATTCGGCCGTTCCCTGCTGCGTCGTCCCTTCGGGTTGGATTCGATGACTCTTCGGGCCGGAGCCGTGTTGCCATCCGCTCTACATGGCCCAGCCATCTTGGACGTTGGATCCGGAGACGTCGTACCAGGTCCATGTCGCTGTACAGCCCGTACAGTTCTTCGTTGTATATTCTCCTCCATACACGGCTAGTATAAATGGGACCATAGATTAAACGCAGAATTTTCCTCTCGAAACGACCAAGAGCGTCCTCATCCGCTTTAGTTAAAGTCCAAGCCTCCGCGCCGTAAGGGAGGACTGGGATGATTAAGGTTTTGTACAACGTTATCTTGGTCTTTCGGGAGAGGGCTCTACTTCTCAATTGCTTCTTGAGCCCAAAGAAGCAGTGGTTGGCAAGAGTTATTCTGCGTTTTATCTCAGCACTGGTGTTGTTGTCGCTGGTCATAAGTGAGCCAAGGTAGACGAAGTCCTAGACTACTTCGAAATTATAGCTGCCAAGCATGATGTTCTGGCCTAGACGTCGGTGTTGTTTGTCTTTTTTTGATGACAGCATATAGGTATATTTGGTCTTACCCTCGTTAACGCTAAGACCCACTCTGGCCGCTTCCGTCTCAATGCTTATGAATGCCTCATTGACGTCTCGCTGCGATCTCCCGACCACGTCAATGTCATCTGCGTATGCAAGCAGTTGGGAGGACTTGAAATAAATCGTACCTCTTGTGTTGGCCAGTGACTCTTGTACGATAATCTCATCTCAGGTATGATGTTAAAGAAATTGCATGATAGTGCGTCGCCTTGTCTAAATCCTTTTTTAACACCAAAGGTCTGGGTTAGCTCATTACCGACCTTAACGGAGCAACGAGAATTCTCCACAATCGGACGAGTTTGGCAGGGATGTTAAAACTAGACACCATATAGCTCGTCTCTTTGCACACTGTCATACGCGGCTTTAAAATCGATGAAAAGGTGGTGCGTATCGATTTGAAATTCTTGGGTCTCTTCTTAAGTCTCTCTTGAATATTTGGTCTATTGTAGCCTGAAGCCACACTGATAAGAGCCGATCAGGTTATCCACAAAAAGCTTCAGGCGTTCACACAATACGGCAGAGAAGATCTTGTATGCGACGTTGAGGAGACTTATTCCCCTATAATAATTGGCACAATTATAGAGGTCTCCTTTCTTGTGGACCGGGCAAACAATGATGCTGAAATTCCATTCGTCGGGCATGCTTTCCTCCGACCATATTTTACAGATAAGTTGGTGCATGCGCCTTACCAACACATCTCTAGCCGCCTTGAAAAGCTCAGTAGAAAGGCCGTCCGCGCCAGCGGCTTTATAAGACTTAAGTCTCGATATCTCTATTTTGACTTCGTCTATGTCGGGTGGACGGGATTCTCTTACGTCATCGTCCGTGGCGAATGGATCATACTGCCTGACAGCGGTATATTGTCTATCATCGCCGTTATACAGTCTGCAGAAGTGGTCCTGCCATATTGTCAGCATAGACTGTGATTCTACTACTAGATCGGCGTTTTCATCCCGGCAGGCTTCTGCTCTGGCTTTGTAGCCCTGACACGTTCGTTTTACTTTTTGGTAAAACTTTCGAGCTTCATTCCTGTTATGACATCTCTCCATTTCCTCGATCTCACGCTTTTCGTGGTCCTTTTTTTTCTTTCTGAAAAGCGCATGTTCTTCCCTTCTTTTCTGCTTGTAGAGCTCGCAAGCAGCTCTCGTCCGTCTATGCAGCATGGCTTTGTATGCGTCTTGCTTTGCTGCATGGGCTCGTTCGCATTGCAGGTCAAACCAGGGGTTTCTAGGCGGTCTCAATTTGAATCAGAGGCAGCGTCTCTGATTGTGTTCTGGTAATGCTCCCACTGCTGATCTGTGGATAGTGTCGTCGTTGTTGGGGTTTGAGAGAGCTTGAGGAAACGCGATCGGCAAAGATTCTAGCGGTCTCTTGCAATTGTAGCTTTGCGACGTCAAACTTGCCTTGTCCTAGTCGACTCCGTAGCATTCTCGATATCCTCATTCGTACCCTGGCTACAACAAGGTAGTGATCTGAGTCGATGTTGGCTCCTCGGAAAGTTCGCACGTCGAGAATGCTGGAGGAGTGTCTGGCGTCGATCGCAATATGATCAATCTGGTTGGTAGTCGATTGATCAGGTGACCGCCAGGTTCCCTTGTGAATGTTGAGATGTGGGAATGGTGTACTTGCTACAATGAGAAAGCCCTGCTAGAAAATCAATTAGCCTGAGTCCATTATCGGACTTTGTGTTATGTATTCTATGCTTTCCTATGATTGACTCAAAGATGTCCTCTTTGCCCAGTTTTGCGTTAGAATCTCCTAGTACGATTTTGGTGTCATAACTGGGGCATTGTGCGTACTAGGAGGTCGTAGAAATCATCTTTGAGTCGATCATCTTTTTCTTCCGTAGGGGCATGAACGCATATGAGGCTAATGTTGTTGAAAGTGCCTTTGATACGGATTGTTATGAGGCGTTCGCTTACATGTCGAAAGCTTAAGACTTTTTGCCTAAGTCTACCTCAAATAACAAATCCGCATCCAAAAAAGCGTTGCATATTTTCATTGTAGCGGTCACCGTAGTATTGTATATATCACAGTTTCTCATCGGCTTTTTGCCTGGTCCATCCCATCGCACTTCTTGGAGTGCCGTTATATCCGCTTTATAGTTGTTGGCCTGCACCTGGTCTGTTAAGGGACCTTACATTCCAGGTGCAAACTCGTAGGTTGTCCTTTCGTTTATGGGGGTCGTCAACATGGTAACCGTCCGTATCCGAGGCTTTTGTTGGTTGATTCGTAACAACCTGTTTTTTCCGTGATAGGGATGTGAGCCCTAAGCACAACCCCCAACCAGGAGAGCCAGGTTCCTTTTTCCCCAGGAACGTGTGGTCGGCATATACCGGCCTGAGCTCCCAATATGTAGAAGTAGCCCGGTTTGGTGTTCCTCAAGTAGTTCTACTCACTCGAACTGTGGGCGCCGCCGTTGATTCCATCCTGGGAATTCCTCCGCCGCCGCCAATTTGAAGGATCCGAGCCTTGATGGTAGCTCAAGGCCTTCCCCTTCTCTCGTTTGCTGCCCCAAACAAACTTACAAAGGGGATTCTAACCCCAATCTACAGTTGAGGTACTAGGCGAGTTACTAGAGGTGAGAGTAGGAGTTGGTAGACAGAGGCTAAGTGTTGACGCTGGTGTCGACATATGTTCGCAAGATCTACCGATTTTGGCCCTTAAGGCAGGCTTTAACGTCATGTTATTTTTACGGAAGAGTTGCACGCAGAAAACAATTTCTTTCTAAGGTTAACAGAAAAAAAACAACTCACATTCGCCAAAGAGTATATAAACATAACTCTAGTCTTTGGAATACCGTTATTTTATGTGACGAAAGCAAGTGTAACTTTTTTGGCAAAAACGGGAAACAAATGGTTTGGCAAAAATCAAATACAGAAAATTTTCAAGCGGCTGTGAAACATGGCGGTAATAATGTCATGATATGGGACTGTATGTGTGGAAACGAGGTTGGTCAAATGGAGTCTATTTGACTATCGAACATGACTACGTCAACATCTTAATGAATTTTCAGCAAATCGCTACAAAAATCGTTCAAGAGGTAAGTCATGTCTGTCAAAAAGATGACGCGACATCAACCCCATTGAACATTTTTTTTTGTTTTTTAAGGAAGGAAGGAGGATTTATTCTGAATACATCGTATGTTATACGGTATTTTATTAAACAGCCTGGGAGCAATTGATAAAAAAAATTTAAAAATATTTGTTGATGGTGGTGAGGAAGTTCTACAAGATTCTGTTCGTTTACTCTAAGTTGGTAATTAAAAGAGCTTCTGTTTAAAGAATATCCTGATCTTTCCAAAAAGATTTTTTAAATTTTACAGCATAATAGATGTTTAAAAGGTAGAATGTTGGGGGTACAAATTAATTCGGTCCGTTTTCAAAAGATGGCGCCACTTGCAAGTTGTGGCTGATCCTGGAAGCGATTACCTACTTCATTGGAAAGGTGTGACATATGTCGACAATAATTTGTGTGCATCAGCGTCTGTTTCTGACAACAACATTGTTTTTTGCCTCTTCGAAAATGTCCGGATTTGCCTTAAATAAACAGCATTTGCGGGAAGTTTTGATTTTCTTTTTTAATTGGAAGAAAAGTGCAGCTGAAGCCCATCGAATGCTTGTAGAAGTTTATGGTGAATCTGCTCCGACCGATAGATCATGCAGAGAGTGGTTTCGACGCTTCAAAAATGGTGATGTTAGCGTCGAAGACAAAGAGCGTCTTTGCCAGCCCAAAAAGTTTGAAGATGAGGAATTGGAGGCTTTACTGGATCAAGATCCGTGCCAAACGCAAAGTGCACTCGCAGAATCGGTAGGAGTGACTCAGCAAATAATTTCCGTTCGGTTAAAGAAATTTGAATTTATTCAAAAGCAAGGAAATTGGGTGCCGTACGAGTTGAAACCGAGACATGTCGAAAGGCGATTTTTTACCTCGGAATTGCTTCTTGAAAGACATCAAAGGAAGAGATTTTTGCACCGGATCGTGACTGGAGATGAAAAGTGGATATACTACGATAACCCCAAGAAGAAAAAATAATATGCAAAGCCTGGTGAACCCGTTCCATCATCGTCTACATCGACGCCAAAGAAAAACATCCACGGTTCAAAGGTCATGCTCTTGCTCCTTGCTTGCTCCTTCCGACTGGCTTTTTCGACGGATGCAAAACGATTTGGGGAGTCACCGGTTCGGGTCTTTTGGAGAAATCGAAAAATGGCTCAATGATTGGATCGATACCAGAGAGGACTAATTATTTAGAGATGGTATTCGAAAATTGCTAGAGAGATGACGGCCAATACTTTGAGTGATGTATTTTTTAGGTTATTTCAATGGAAAAAAATGTTTGAACACAAAAAAAACGGACCGAATTAATTTGTACTCCCATATATGCTTCAGAATTAATATCTTATGAACAATACGATTTTAGAAAGTAAAATTAAGTGGTTGCTATAAGATACCTTTTGAGTGCAGTCGAGTATGCAGATCAGTTCATCATCCAGTCTAGAGTTACACCAAGATACTTAAGTTCTCTTACCTCATCTAAACGAAAACATTTGTTAGAGCATGAGCGGTGTTTAAAAAACGTCTGGGTATTGGATTTTGACTTGCAAATATGTGTACTATGCTTAAACCTCTGGCAGTTCCCACAGTGAAAAAAGAACGGTCCGTAGTCTACTTGTGTGCCATTTGGAATAAAAAATATTATTTTTGTTTTATGACCATTGTGTGCATTTGAAACCAGTTACTCAGAACTTTAAGGTCATGATTGATATTTAAAGAAAGATTCAAAACGGAATCGGTAGTAAAAGCACATGCCATATCGTTCGCAAAAGCCGTAACCTTACTATGGTAGTTTTGCGCAAAAACAGAATTAATGAGAAACAATAAGGGACCAAGCACTGAACCCTGTGGAACACCCATTGATACCGTCCTCATGGAACCTAACACACCATCAATATTAACTTTTTGAGTTTTATTAGATTAGTACAATAAGAACAGAGTGAATTTTAAAATGTACCCCTAAATCCACATTTATACAGTTTATCTAAGAGTATGATATGTTCGACAGTATCCAATGCTTTAGTTACTCGTTCACAAACATCGCTGCGGTATGGCATCCATAATTGAAGCCGTTAGATGTCGGTACAAACATTTAGAAGAGCATTCCCGGTGGAGCGACCTGAGCCAAGTCAAAGCCAAATTGACAACCGCTGAAAATAGTATTTTTTTTCAAGAACTTGACCATTCTTTTTGTGAGCTGAGTTTGAAAAAAATATTCGAAACCGGCTATCAGCAGCAAAAATCTCTTAAGAAGAATGGTAACTTCGAAGTTCCACCTAACGGTGAAAATGCATTCTATTGTATGTTACAGGGAGTATTGTTGTATATAACAACGCGGCGGTGGAACTGAACGATGAATAGCTATACAAGAGCAATACACTAAAGTTATTTAAACCTTTTTCGGAAATGGTTGTTAAAAATACATAAATATTTGAAAACTTTGTGAACAATTTGTCGAGGGTCGAAAAAGGCTTGCTTCTGTAGAGTACCTTCAACATCGGTTTCTGATTTTTGGTTTGGTGGAATCAGTTGTCTATCTATTGGCTCGGCCTCAACTTAAGAAGTAACACATTTGATTGTTATTTTCAACAAAATGGAGTAATTGGTGATTTTTGGAGATATTTTCAGATCTCAATTTTTTTTCTTTCTAAAATTGATCTTTTATCCGAGTATCCTCATCCTTTCTTATAATAATCCGTAGATGATTTTTTCTAAAAATTGCAAAACTGCTTCTTCCATTTTTTTGCGCTATGTAATAGAACGTTTTTGTTTAGTTGAAGACTCGTTTTCATTTTCCAATTTGTAGGTCAAGGGGGAAGCAAAATATTAAACATTTTTTGGGGTCAGTAGAATCTTGATAATGTGAACTCCGATAATGTAAGCTCGTGACCATTTTTTGCCACATACATATGTATGTATGTATTCAAAAATGTAAACTTATGTCTCTGTCTAAAGGATTTAAAAGGGAAGTGGAGACAGACAAAATATTGCGCAATCCCCAACAGAATCATTGTATGTTTATTGCACACGTGTTCACATTTGTTCGTTTTTTCTGGTGTTACAATTTTATTAAAGCTTAGGCTCCCTAAAAGTAAAAACAACACAAATTACAATCAAAGAGAAAGCTGATATTTTGAAAAAAAGTGGAAACTACTCAGGTCTATCGCAGAAGTATGGGGTTACAAAATTACAATAACAGCCTTAAAAAAACAAAAGAAAAAAAACAAAATAATTGAGTTTATCAAAAAAACGGAATCTGGAATAGGAAAAAGGAAACCTTAAGAACCTCAGAAATGCCTTAAATGAAAAGTGCGTCTTTGAATGGCTTAAGAAATAGCGGAAAAAAAATATGCCAACTAACTTACTCAGAAATCAAGCAAATCATTTTAACAGTCAATTTGAGAATTCTGCTGATTTCAATGCTAGCGACGGGTGGCTAAAAATGTTTTGAGAACGTCATAGAGTCCGAGTATTAAAAATATGCGAGGAAAATTGTCTGCAAATTTGTAAAGCCCTTCCTGGTAGAATTTCATGCCTATGACAGGGAAAATTCCCTTGTCCCATAACAGATTTATAATGCCACTGAGACTGTCCTATATTGGAAACTTTTTTCCGGGGAATACTGTTTTGTTGTCCAAAGAAGCAACTGCGGCAGGCAGAAAAACACATAAATTAAAACCTCTCATAATCGGAAATACAAAAAGTCCCAATTTTCTGGATTTAATGTGCCTGTGTTGTACAAGTCAAACAAAACTTGCTGGATGACAACAGGAATGTTCCTAGACTGATTTCGTAATAAAAAACCAATCAAAATGGTACATAGTTTTTTTTACAGGTCACGAATTGTTTTTGAGACAATAACTTACCACAAAAGGCATTACTTCTGTTGGATAATGCCATGTATAATATAACAATGTTTATTGTTTAAGCTATTTATCCAATTAAATGAAGAATTCGTTTTTGTTAACCTAAACACTATGTATTTTTATTTTGTTTAAGAGGGTCTCATGTGAACGCATAAATTTTACCTCTTTTTAGTTAATTTTTTTTTTATAAGACAATAAAATAAAATAATATCGGTTGAATAGTTTTTTTTTAAGACCGTGACAGTTTTAGAAAATGATGTTTCGAGAAAAATGCGTTTAAAGATTCAAGAGCAGAACAAGTCACTTACGGCGCGTCAGCGACTGTGAGTTGTAACTTATTTAATACTAGGAATTTTGGTTTGAATTTTTCACGGCATATTTCCGATAAGTTTTACTATGGAAATATGAAAAAAAAATCGATTTTTCGAAGTGGTCACAACTACCGCTGAATGTTTTTTTCAACAAAAAAAAAGAAACATTTCTTTTCTATTCGATAGTCTAAATCTTTCTAAATGTGAATTAGTTCACATTATCGAGATTTTACTGAATATTAAAAATATCTGCAATTCCAATACTCTTCGGAAACCTGTGTAAAGAAAAGCTTTCCCCCCTCTATATTGGTATATCAGAGCTAATAATTTTGAAGTATTTTCTAAATTTATCCTCGAAGCTATATAATGTGGGGTCCAGCTTGATGTTATTACATGTAAAACAACCATAAAATCTGAACTTTTCCATCCCTCTTTCCTTATAGTTTTTTTTTATATCATTTATATCATGGTGAAACCTACTCAAAGGGATTGCATCATTAAGGCCTGGCGTGACGGGCAGACAGTCCAAAAGCATTGGGCGAACAATCCCAATCAATCGGGACAGGCAACGATAAACTGGTGAATGATGCCGTGCCTGAAAAGGTATACAATATATGTACATATATGTATATAACGCCATTAAATGGAATATGTAAACGAGTGGCACAATATACCCTAGGGACTATGAACATTTTCGACACCAAAATAGCCACAGCCTAACGGGGGGATAGGTTCTATTTATAATAATTGTAAGTTTTGTTAAGGAACGGACGAATGTCAAAATATTTATTGTGGGGGCGTTGGATCTCTGAACGTGATTTCCTTTGTTCTAATGGCCAATTATTATGTGAATATGTACCTGTGCTCAAGCGTCGGTTGGAGAGGGTATGACATCCACAAAAGTCAATCATGAGATGACGTGAGTGAACTGGAACGGAAAGTTGTCGTCAGCAGGAAGAGGATTGAAAGAAAATTAAAAGCCATGAAAGAGAAGAGTTGAAGAAAAAAGAAAAAAAAAGGAAGAGAATGGTCAAGGAAGAGGCGAGTTTTGCTCGTTGAATTCTTTCCAAAACCCATAAATGAACCACCTCTAATCTCACCAAGTAACATTCCAGCTGTAGTGTCGAATTTGAAAATTTGACATAACAACGTTATCTACACTGTCATTTTCCGGAGACTTTTTGAAAAAAACGGAGACTCGTCACAATTGGGGAATAAAAGATCACATTGCTGAAAGAGCCAAAGGGCGTATATTAGAAGTGCTTCGAGGTCTGGAAAAACTACCGCAAATGTATTATATCCAAGAGCGATTATGTTAAAGAAAACAAAATAGATATTGATGAAAAAATGATTATTTTTCGAGAATAATAAACTGTCAGCTTAATTTTTGAACAAACCAAGTTACTTTATATATTTTATCCCCAACCTCGAGAACATTGAATATTCCACAGAGTCACTACAGACAAATTTCGTAGCTCGGCGATCACCAGATTTGAACCAAAACTCTTGCTACAATAATACTCAGTGAATTATGGCTAAATTCAAAGGAAATATTCATCTTGAAGTAACCGAAATTTGGTCTGTAATGCATTTTAACTAAAAAGATGGCTAAGATGGGACTGACCCTAAAAGACGCCAAAACCGAGAAACGCAATACCGACGTCTGGGTACAGCCGCATTGCTTGCAACGAAATAGATTGCTTCTGGTAGCCGAAAGCATCATTATCGCTATTATTACTTCGTTTTTTTTGATTTTTGTTTTTTTCACTTTAATTCCCCCTTATCACTAAGACAGCTCCTATTAAGCTTTCACTGTGTACCCCAATTAAGTAGTATAATAATCCAAAAGGTGCAAGATGTACATTAATAACAAAAGAATTCACTGGGATGTAAAGAGAAGTTCACCTCTCAGGATAGAAGGACATGTATACCACCCTTCTCAGTGTAAAAGTTGAATTTCTTATCTTACAAAAACTTTTTTAACTCACGAAAAAAATCGTTTGCGTTCGGAATCAAATTTTAAACTAAATTAGAAAGTTTTCATGTACTGAACGGGCTTATATGGGTGGTTGAAAACCGTTTGCTAGGGACGATGTTGTCAACAATTAACAGGTGTCGTTCTGAGTCTTCCTTTTTAATATTGAATGTCCGTGTTGGAAAGTGTATAAGAACACGCGGCAACACATTGACCTAAAACATTATAATAACAAGTCTTTGGGGCACGCAATGTTCTTTATATGACTTGTGGTACGTAATACATTCAAACCATTAATTTGGCGAAGTTTAATTAATAGTACCTAACCCTAGTTTCATTTCTTTAAAATATTAATTTCCTTAAATAACTGGGCATATACGCGTATATTTGTAGAAAAAGTGAAAAATTTCTGACGAAATCTGTTAGGGCGACCAGTTGTTTAACCTCTCTTGGTGTTTAGTGCCATATCCGAAGGGTGGTATGGCCTTCGCTATTCATTTTGAATTCAAATCTAAACATAGAAAAACATTGAATCGTATTGGGTCTCGGATTCATAAGGATTTTTTTCCGATTTTGACAAAAGTTTGGGAAAAGAGTAAAAAACGTAATCACACGGATTCTTAAATAACGATCGAATAAGTAAAGATAAGCCCACTCATTACTAGAAACTTTTCCATAAGAAGTCGGACA
This sequence comes from Merodon equestris, assembly GCA_958301585.1. Classification (NCBI taxonomy): domain Eukaryota; kingdom Metazoa; phylum Arthropoda; class Insecta; order Diptera; family Syrphidae; genus Merodon; species Merodon equestris. Next base: position 94,210,463 of record OY284417.1, on the reverse strand, counting down.
ACGAAAATAATGAAATTCAGAGAAAGCCAGAAAAAAGAAGATTTGAATATGTGAAGTTTGCATAAAGTAGACTATAAACGTCGATTTTGGCTGTCGTTTGGTATACTGTCGTGGGGTATACTTCTGACAAGGCTGCCCTTCATCATTGTCCTTTGAATTGTAAACAACAATGTGTATACCCGAGGCACGAATCGTTCGCCTGTGACACAGTAATGGCGTTGGTGCCAATGTAGATCAACAAAATCGGGGTAAAGCTGTAATATTAAGTAGATGTCGCTGACAGAAGGATATTACATGGTCAATATCAGCAAGAACTGCGGTAAGTCTTACTTTTAATGAGCATACACCTCACTTAAAATTTCTACCTAAATAATAAAGCAGGGGTAATATTTCTTAGGACCCATAGTTGAAACTTTTATTTTCACTATTTCTCTGCTACTTGATGACATGCTTTTTAAAATTTAAAGAAATGAAAAAGAAGATCGCCATTTTCATTTTTTTGCCTATTTTGAGCGTAACACTTGATTACTCTCATCAGTTTGTTTTCAAAATTCAAAGCGCAAGGTCCCTTAAAGAAAGTAAAATTGTGTTCTATTTTATTGCTATTCATTATTTATTAAAATTCTTTTCATTTTACCATAGTTGTATTTTAGAAAAAATGGGTTGAGGTAAAACTCTAACAAATTTAGAAATTGCCAAAATTCTTGAACTCAGACAAGAAAATTATTCCAACCGGGAGATTGCTAAAAAATATTGCTACTATAAACGTCGATTTTGGCTGTCGTTTGGTATACTGTCGTGGGGTATACTTCTGACAAGGCTGCCCTTCATCATTGTCCTTTGAATTGTAAACAACAATGTGTATACCCGAGGCACGAATCGTTCGCCTGTGACACAGTAATGGCGTTGGTGCCAATGTAGATCAACAAAATCGGGGTAAAGCTGTAATATTAAGTAGATGTCGCTGACAGAAGGATATTACATGGTCAATATCAGCAAGAACTGCGGTAAGTCTTACTTTTAATGAGCATACTCCTCACTTAAAATTTCTACCTAAATAATAAAGCAGGGGTAATATTTCTTAGGACCCATAGTTGAAACTTTTATTTTCACTATTTCTCTGCTACTTGATGACATGCTTTTTAAAATTTAAAGAAATGAAAAAGAAGATCGCCATTTTCATTTTTTTGCCTATTTTGAGCGTAACACTTGATTACTCTCATCAGTTTGTTTTCAAAATTCAAAGCGCAAGGTCCCTTAAAGAAAGTAAAATTGTGTTCTATTTTATTGCTATTCATTATTTATTAAAATTCTTTTCATTTTACCATAGTTGTATTTTAGAAAAAATGGGTTGAGGTAAAACTCTAACAAATTTAGAAATTGCCAAAATTCTTGAACTCAGACAAGAAAATTATTCCAACCGGGAGATTGCTAAAAAATTGGTCAAGATCCATAGATAGTCAACAATTTTTTAAAAGATACAGAAAATTATGGCAAAAACCGAAAAGGACGCATAGCAAAAGTGAAAACAGAACGAGATTGCAGGTCCATTTTATGCGAAGCTTCACATTCCGCTGCGACCGCTCGCAGAAAAAAAGGAAAAAGTTGGAACTTCAGCCAATGTCCGGACAGTTCAAAGAGTGATAAAACAGTGTCTACATCCTATGGCAAAAACCGAAGAAAAAAACACCCTTACTTCAGCGCCATAAAGATCATAGATTAGCTAGATAAGCTAGAAGAAAAACTGGGAAACCGTAATTTTTTCCGACGAGAAAAAATTTAATTTGGATGGGCCTGATGGCTTTTAATATTACTTTCACGATTTGAGAAAAAATCCTGTCCTCGTCACACTGGTTCCATCATGAAATGAACTGCAGTTTAATTTCTAGTCTGGTTGTCTTAGATGTTCGGCAAAAGTCAGAGGTTCACGAAATACTTGATAGTCAACGTTGGATTTTCCTGCAGAATAATACAGCCATCCGCACAACAGCTTCTGTAAAACAATGTTTTACAAGCAACAATATGGACATTTTGGTTTTGGGCGCCTCTTTCTCCGGATCTAAACGTTATTTAAAATGTTATGATATAATTTGAGAGGCCTTCGACACCGTATGTTACAAGATCTGTTGACTTAATAACGATAGAAAAGAAGTTTATCGTTAAATGTGACAAAGTTATTTCGAGCATGATTTTTGATATTAAAAACGATTTTGAACGGGGGACGGTGAACACTCCGATACTGTTTAACATCATTAATTACTGTTTTGGGTCATCAACATAATGCTGCAATATAAAATATCATATAAAGATCAGATTGCATTGATTAAAAGAAGCGTTATTGTTTGAGACAACATTTTATAAGGCAAGAACTAGAGGAAATTCACGATCAATGGGCAACGTGGGCACCATTCGCGTTGAGCAACGCAGTTAAATATTTTGGCATCTGACTTGACCAATATCCATATTTCAGTAGACATGTAGACGCCGATCTTACTGATGCTAAGAAAGCTAAGGTATTATAAGGAACCTGTTTCACAGCAATCAACTTGAGCGTATATTAAGAATCATATGACCCGTGGCCCCTCAAAGTATGGATGTCCTGTGTGGTTCAATGTAGCGTCATCTTACCTATATAAAAGATTCGAATGTTCAAGAGCACCTCAGGATGTTTCTTAAAATGTACTATACAAAACACCAGAGTTTTGATTCATTAAGAGTTCGTATACGACGAAGCCCTAAACAGAATTGACAATTACCTTTTGGCGTCGGTCAATAGGCACGGTTCGATCCTTTTGTTTGACAATACTCAATACCACAGCCCACAAGTAAAGGCGCAAAAACTGTTGAAGTAGGGATTTGAAATTCTTCCGGATCCACCGTTCTTTCCTCATTTTTCATCATAGGTCATAAAAGCCTACTAAGATTTTATTGCCTCAAAAAGTCAGCACTTCTACGAAAAAAGAATATTCGACCATGTACCATGATTTGTTGGAAGAATGTCAGAGATGCCAACCGATCCTGTTTCGATTGAATAAAAATATATGGAAAAATAGCATTGGCTTTTAGATTTCTAATACAAAATCGGACATTTCATGTGGAACAACTCAATTAAGTTACTTGAAAGCACATTACGAGGACAATGAACAACGACTTAAATCTAAAATGAATGTTAATTGTGGATATGTAGTGTCTAATACTTCTAAAATGTTATTTATGTACGTGTAATAGTAAACTTCAATTTGAAATAAGTATATATTTGTATCCAGTCTTCTGCAGATAAGCCTTTCGGGCTTCGCAGATAAATAAAAAAAAACTATTGTAATTTTATTATTGTCAATAAAGAAAAAGAAAAAAAAGACACTAAAATGACTGTTGGAACTTAATACCCCAATTATAGATATCACGAACGAACATTCCGATCACGCCTTATTCCCCGAGAGGCAGTTCTCCATATTGACTGCGAAAGGTAAGTCCCCTATAGAGATGGTAATTTGCCACCAACACCGAGGCGTAAGGGACAAACGGCTCATTCGGGACTGGGGTGTTGAAAGTGTTCATGGGTTCATCCATTTTAGCACATGACGGACTGAATGGCTGATGTTGTTAAACTACACATCGACTCACTTCGCAAATCAGATTAGGGTTAACTGGGAGATTTTTTGGAGGCGTGTCATCATTCTTAGATTACTCTTAGGACCTAGCATGCACAGTGGGCGAGATGGCGAAGTTCAGACGCAATTAGGAGGGTGATCACTCGGAACCAATAACATGATTGCTAGCCAACTTCATTATATTTAAAATTAGAGTTGAGCAGCTAACCCTAAAATTGTAATGCTGTTAGAAACTTTTTTAATAAATTTATCCAAAAAATCGAACTTTAAGATGTAAACGGAAAGGCATTCCTAAATATTTAGTTAGACTTAGGATTCTGGCCCTGTATAAGACACACTTAATATTAAAATATTTTTGTCTACGAAATATAGAATAGAAATAAGAAAAAAAAATGATTTGACTCAGCTCGACGTACGAAGCTGGAAACATGAAATTCATTTTGTACTCATGGTTGCTCACAGATGGAGATCCTCTCACAATTGATATTTGCAAAGGAGCAAAAAATTTAAAAATTAAATATTTTCCCAAAAGAATCGATGTTTACTAAACGCCTCACTGACCTTATGAATTCTCTATTCGAAAGGCCGGAGCAGTAGGACCAGCCGTCGTGCAAAGCATCTGCATATACCAGTATTCGTTAAATTTTGATATTATTTGTTGATATACGAAATTAAATTATGGATTGAGTGAATTGCAATTATATTAAAAAAATCCTCAGTTTACCACTCGTTTTGGAGAAATGTTGGCGTGCTTATTTGCATAATATAGGGAAAATGTATATTTTGGTACGCTGCCTCCACTACATTTGACTCCTTCTCCACCGCCGGCCTATTAAGTGCAGAATTGAAAATGTCAGTGTCAGAATCATGTATAAATGAAAATGTCAATAAAGGTGAGAGTCGAAATGAGAACCGACAGATGGTTCCACTAGACGGTCACTTAATAAACATGATGGCTCCTCAACAAACGTTCATTGATCCCTCATCAGATCCAGTGAATCGGACACGACGCACACACATATTAGTAAGCAACCGCTTCAAGCTTTTCGAAAATCCATTTCTATTGAACGTTTTTCTTACTCTCCATCTCTCTTCCGGACCCATAAACACGTGGAAAAGATTCCAATCGATTCGATTCATAGTCACCGATTCGATTTTGTCGTTTTTACCTACTCGCCCCCGGGTCGTGGCTGTATGCATAAATTGTCTGAAATGAATGCCTCACTTGTATATTACATACTATAAGGTACAAATAGAGTTGTTATAAGTGTCGACGGCTGTAACATACGGCTATGCTATCTAACATAGATGTCCGTTGAGGGAGTTTGATTCCACAACTAGTACTAGGACGCATGCACTCGAGTTCATCGAATAATCCACTTTGCTGTAACAATATCGAGAACTTTCGCTCACAAGAAGGTAGGAAATAGGGGTTGTATGTATGTTCTGTAAAAGGTCCTGTCTAACAGTTTGCTTTTTATTTTTGCTAAACTACCTCATCGATACGAGTTTGAATTCGCTTTGACTTCTATCGATGGCTGCGTAGCCCTCGGGACCAAAATTAGATCGAAATTATTCATACGCCCATTATCCCGAGTACAATATCCTCAGAAATGTACGTTCGTGTGGTTCAAAATAAATTATTAATTTATGGCATAATAACTTAGACTGCGTAGCCAGCCAGACCTGTCTGGTGTCATGTTCCAATCGAATAACAATCACTCGCACTCACAAATTACGCGAAATTGAGTTTCGAATGAAATTCGATTCTGATAGGCACACGTAGCATATTCGATGGAATGTTATTTGCCGGGACGTTAATCGACTGGTGGGACCAGGCGAACAGTAGGAAAAAGTTCGATTGAATATGGACGCTTTTCCTTTCACATAATGTTTGCATGCCGGGCCTTACTTTAATGTATGAATTTAAAGTTAGGCGCGAGTGAATGCTAATTAGCTTCTTGGGGATTTGAAAAATGTTTTAATGACTTGTTCCCGTTTGGAGAATTTGTTTCCGACTTTTGGATAAAAAATTTACATTTTTCGCTCATTAAAAAGTTGATTAGAATTATGGGTAATTAGTGTTTTTCTTCTTATATATTTGAAGGAGGAATCTTGTGAGTCACTCTTGAGCCAGCTTTTTTGAAATGTCCTCGGATAAAGTGATGACTCCTTTTTCTCGAATAAATAAACAAAAACGAAATGAATGACTAACTAGATGTAAACCTGTTGCTCAATTGATCCCGCAACAACTTTCTATGAATTTAAAATAAATTATTTGAGATTTAATTCCACTATACTTTAGCATTGAGCTAAATTAGCATTCACACAACCTTCAATAGGCTTCATCCAGATCTGTAAAAAAGAAGGAGAAGGATAAAAGCCTTTGAATACTCAAGCCCTCATGAGTTCGGAAAATAAATTAAATTTGGTCTGCAAAACTAGGGGAATGGAAGGAACGACTGCAGATTATAATGCCATAAGGTAAAGTCATCTATTCGTGACAGCCAATGTAGCCTGTGCAGAAGGCTGTACTATGATATTAAGATATTTAAGCGACATATTATAGATAGACTATGTTAAGTAAGCAATAGCTTCAACGTAAAGGGTTTAATCTAACTCCGAGCGTAATGGTGACATAAACCTTAGCGAACTCGGCTAGTGAACTTACGCAGGGACCGCCATGCCAAAAGGGCATGTTTACTGAGTACTGATGTACTGGTGAACAAATTTGCACTGGTCATTTATGTATGTGTGAATTTTAGTAAAAGATCTTCACACGTTCCCGTACAAAGTCGAAACAGTGCATCAGTTAATGCCTACTTTTTTTTAATTTTATTTATTTTTTATAGGGTTCGCACAGGTTCAAGAGCTACGCTCTTATAGTATTTGTCACACAATCTGGACTGGATGTAGATGGTTTGTGTCGAAGATGTTCATTAACTACTCTCAGGAGGTGGTTGTCCTAGATATGATTCAAGAGATTTGAGTGAATTTGTCGCGTTGGTTGTAGTTCACCATAAGTCTTCTGTTTCGATGTCATTAATGTGTTATATTGGAAATGGATACACAGAGTATAAATTTTGAATTTATACTGTGAGTGTTATGCAACTGACCGCTTCCTCAGGCTAGTGCGTGAAATATTGAACTGTTGAAATCGATGGCGAGTTGATATTCGTAAATTGAATCTCACACTCTCGACCACAGTTGCGCACACCGTAAGACGACGGGAACCATAAGTGTTGTCCAGTAGCATACCAGTCTCACGAACTTTTTGCACAAACTTGCGTACAGCAGTCGCGGTGGGTGCTTCATTTCGGCCAAAACTTCTTTTTAAAAAATCCACTGTTTGGGCTACACAGCACTCACTTTGGAAATAAGTTTTTTCACTGTTTCCCAACGTTGTCATTTCGTTCCGCGGAGGCATGATACTGAATTTGGTCAAAATTTCGAAAGGGAAACAGCTCTCAGTGTCAAAATAACCTATGATTTAAAAAAAAAATACTAGATGGCCCTCCCTTTACATGGTACACAGAAGATGGAACTAGCGTTGATATATTGTACATATATTCAAACTGAACTGTACGTCATTTACTGACAGCTCACTTAAAATCTGAGCTCACTTAAAATACATGTCATAATGCTCTGAAGGATATAGCAAACAAAAAAATCAGTAGTTTCCTGAACAATGATGCGTGCGTGGTAACAAAAGGCGCCTTTGATAGGTACATAAGATACGAACCCTTTCCGGCATTGTTATGGTCAGAAGTGTAGGACCATAACCTTCCCACTTAACTGCATTCCTACTGGTCCGCTTGTGGGGTCCGCCGGTTTGACCTCAGAAAGTAGCGGCAGGCTTCCCGGTTTGAAATTACTTCATCGCTGAGGCCAATCAAATGCTGGTGTTTTTGCATTTGTTTGCACCAATTGTTTTTCGGCCTGCCTTTTTTTTTTTTTTTTTGTGACACGGGCATGATCCAGATTGTTTTGTTTGATCTTACTCTTACAACACCGGTGATCTCCAGTCGTGTCAACCCACTGATTGGCATGTACACTTGTGGGGCAGTTTAATGGTGGTATATGTGTCCCTAGGCTCACCTGGGTGTTTTCTAAATTGCCTAGATGTGATTTTTGTTTACCTTTGTTTTAGTCGCCTTTTACGACAAGCGAGAGGTATCGCTGCAGGGATATTCTTAACCCGTCCCTGCACGGAAACCTTTCTTTACGTCCTATAATATTCCTAAAACTGCATTCAACTTATTTTCAGACAGAAAAAATCACAAGACCTATCCCAATCCAACAGAGTTCAAGAACTTAATCAAATTTATCGGTATCAAAAGTTTTATCGATCACCTATCGCGAGTTTACAGCCAGGACATTCACTGAAGATGAACATCGCGAAGAATGCTCATTCACGTCCCTCACTGAAATAACGTAAGAAAAAAATCACAAATGTTATGTTGGCAGATCGAAGAATGATCTTCAGGCGTATAGCTGAGGACACACGGATCTCATATGGCAGCGTTCAAAAAATCCTTGCCAATGAATTTTATATGAAACAAGATCTTTGCCCATTGGATGCCGACGAGCAAAAGAAAAAAATTAGTCGACATTTCGAGAGTGAATCTTGAGAAGCTCCAAGCAGATCAGGAAATATTTTTATTATATTTCGTGACCATGGACGAAACCTGGATCCACCATTTTGATACTGAAACCAAACTACAATCGATGACCTGAAAGCGAGCCTCTCCACCGAAGTCAAAGAAAACAAAGTGTCAGGTTCGAAAGAAGAGGTTAGGGCGTCAATTATTTGGGATGCTGAAAGAAGAAGTATGATGGAGTAATTGGAAAAGAGAGCCACTACGAGCCCCACCGCCAGATAGTGCCAGTTTCGCAAGAGCAACTTACTATCGTGTAGTACATTCTAGTAGACGGCTGCTGTCGAAATTACAGCCGGATCGGACCGCGTGTGGAAGCGGGAGTGTCCGCGGATTTTAGAAAATGGAAAATGAGCAATATCGGTGGGTGATTCGATTTTTATTTTTGGGAGGGAAATCGCGCAGCGAAATCAAAGAGCGTTTGGATGCTGTGTACGGTGACTCTTCTCCTTTGATGGCGACCATCAAAAATTGGTTTAACGAGTTTTTATGAGCCACGTCCAGGTGCCCCGAAAACGGCTACCACGGAGAATAACGTGGCAAAAATGCACGATCTCGTATTGGCAGACCGCCGATTGAAGGCGCGCGAGATAGCTGAGACAGTAGGCATTTCAAAAGATCTGCATGAAATTTTGGGCATGAGAAAGCTGTCGGCGCGATGGATGCCACGTTTGCTCACTCCGGACAACAAGCGCAATCGTGAGACCACTTCAGGACAGTGTTTGACGCTGTTTAAGCGCAATCCGAAGGAGTTTCTGCATCGTTTCATGACAGTCGACGAAACATAGATCCACTGGCACACCAGAGACCAAGGCCTGAGAGGTGATGGCCACCGTTTTCTGGGATTCACAAGGCATGATCCACATCGACTGCCTGGAGAAGGGCAAATCGGCCAAATTATTGGGCCGATTCGGCGCAGAAGAAAAAACGGCCCCACTTGGTGAAGAAAAAAGTCCTCTTCCACCATGATAACGCACCGGCTCACACCTCCGCCCTCGCCACGGCCAAATTGGTCGAATTTGACTACGAACTTCTGCCCCATCCACCGTATTCTCCAGATTTGGCCCCGTGCGACTTCTTTTTGTTTCCAAACTTGAAAAAGTCACTCGCCGCGAGAAATATCAGTCGAATGAGGAGGTCATCGCCAGCCACGGAGGCCTACTTTGCAGACCTCGAGAAAACGTATTTTTCAGGCGGGTTAAAGAAGTTGGAGTATCACTGGGTCAAGTGTATCGAGCTAAAAGGAGACTATATTGAAAAATAAATCGCCATTTCTCCAAAATGTTTGTTTTTCTTTTGTAGGCTAAGTACTTATCGGACCAACATCGTATTTCGGGATCTTATTACGTAAACTTAATAAGAAGACTGTGGAGGTTCATCAAAGAATAAAAACCCGGCAAACTGACAACGCAGTGGCTCAGAAAACTGCACTTGTGATAGCTGCTATTTAGGAGACGGGATTCGAACTACTCGAACACCCACCCTACTCACCAGATCTAGCACTCAGTGACTTCTACATTTTTCCTCGCCTCAAGGAACACATCCGAGGTAAGAAATTTGAAAACAATAGCAAAATTATGACCGGTGTTGAGGCATTTAAGGGGGTCAAGGCAAAGAATTTTTTTCGAAGGAAATCATCGGCTCAAAAAAAAAAGATGCACTAAATATATTGACTTAAATCATATTAATCATCCCATCAATTTTGGATCATCCCTCGTATATTCCTTGGTGCAGTGCTGTCCTTATTTGCTCTTCTATATTGTAATACCATATTTTAAGCGTTGAGCTTGCATTCAAAAAGGTTTTTTCATTTGAATATTTTTCAAATTCTGTCAAAAGTTATAAGAACTTCCCAAGGCCTATGACGTGGTTCGGATCCCGAAATATAATAGCTTAATCAATAAAATTTCATGCCGTTCCTGGAAAAGGTTCTCGAAATTCCCCATTCAGGGTCGGTAGGAAACAGGTTCTCTATGGGAATATAGCTGATTGAATGTAACACCAACCGTAGTAATAGCAGGGAATACTTTTCTGGGAAAAACATAATTGCATAATCCGGATAGAAATGAAAACCTGATCCAAAACCGTACATGGTCGATTCCACAGGAATATTTATCATAACAGTTACTTGCCGAGCCTAATACTATCAAAGAATCTGAGAACCATCTACCTCTTCATGTTAAATCAACATTTTAATATTTCCTCGAACAATTAGGTACAACTTTTGTGCACTATACTTATCTGAGAGGACCTACTCCGTTGCGTCACTCATACTCCCAACTTTTTATATCTCAACTTGTACACGCATTCACCAGAAGCTTTCACGAAAATCGCATCGCATAACCCAAGGAATTTATATGCAAATAAACTGTCAATAATGTCCCCTACCGGTAACATTAAAGTTCAAAGTGTTAGTGAATATTGAGCTTGTCATGATGTTGGATTTTAATTTTACAAAAATTTTGCATAGAAACGAAGTGAAGATGAATGGTTGGTGGGGTGGAAGGAGTATATACGTAGATGGTGAATGGCTCCTGGTGGATTTTAATATTGCTGATGGCGTGACATGACTTGAATGGAGAGTGAAACGTGATGTCCATTCAAAAATAGAATTTTTTTCGAAACTCTCCGATACTTAATGCTTCTGGACCAAAAGTGTGTGAACCATTTCCAACAAATTTACTTTAAACGCTATACCAAAAGTAAAGCTCTTATGACCTTTTCCATAAAAAGGAATTTAATCCAGAAAATATCATCAAATCACGACGGCGTTCAGTACCCGTAGGAATGCGGATGATTTTAAATTGACACAAATTAGTATGCAAAGAAAAAAATAAAAGTCCGGAATAATCATTCTCAAACTTGGAGAGTTTCTTTCCACTTCCACTAGTCACTTCCTTGCCATGGGACAGACAAAGTTGAAACAATGCAAAGCTGCATGGCAAGTTAATGAACAAACTCCTTCTAAGTTGCAGTCAGTTGCTCAAGGGTTCAGAAGAACCAGTCGTTATACAGGCAGAAAAAAAAGGGTAAAATACTTGACTAACTTACTGATGTTCAATGTTCAATGCGAACACAACACTTGTAAGGGCCCTTTAATTGAGCTGCAATGAAATAACCTCAGTCTGTGTGGCCAATGACATATCCATGAATTGCTATGAAAATATGATATAGAAAGCTGCGAATGCTCCACGAGTTCCCAGACGGAGATCCAATCGGGTAGATAAGTTATCTCGAGAATATTTTAGGCAAGGAAGACCAGCCATAATTGACACCATTGTGTGTCAACGAGTTCTTAAGGCATATTGATTTTCGCTTAAGTTTTTTTATTTGGTTTAAATATATTGTACAATAGCTGCTAATATAAATTGTATAAGAAATCCTATAGCATTTAAATGTCCATCCCGAGCACGTCCATATGATCAATATTTTCAAGAACTCGCTCACATTTTACTGCATTAGTACATCCATTTTGGTCCGAATGTTGGCCTACAACAGTACAGTTTTCTTGTATCAATTTCTTCGACGACGTCTACATTTTAAGTGAGCCATAGGGAGAGTGCAATTTGGAGTCACTCCTTCGAGCATATTGGCTAGTATCTTGCAAGTGACTTGTGTAATGTTACCATCCAAGGCTGCAATTGAGGATGGTTTCTTGGTATGGAGGAGTGATTTGACGTAGCACTATTTGACTAATTATAATCTAAAGACGCCAAATCACACAATCTAGCCGCCCACTTCACCGTTTCAAAACGAGACATAAATAGCTCACTGAAATTACATCTTAATTGGTCCACTGATTTGCGTGCTGTGTGGTATGTAGCGCCGTTTTGCTGGAACCAAATGTCGACTAGGCTTAGCTCATCCATTGTGAGAAAAGAAAAGTTCGAAATCGTTAAGGACAGTAGGCGCCTTTGACGAACAATGCTGTCCTCACTGTCATCTTTGAAAAAATACGATCCAATGACTCTGCCGTACCATAAACCGGCTTCCCTAAGACCCAACTACCGAAAACTCAACGCCGTGGCAGGTCGTTCGGTTTCAGTTGTTGCGTTCACGAACTGTATTTTGTAAGGCTTTACATCAAGATCATTTCGCAAAATCCTGCAAGTAGTCGCTGACAACCCTCCACCCAGTCTTTCTGTCATGACGGTATTCTTTCTATATTTCGCTATTCTCTTCCACGTCTTCTAAGTCCATTCTATTGTCTTCCCATCTACGGCGCGGCTTTCCTGGTAGTTTTATTCCTATGGGTTTTTCATTGTTATTTTGACTGTTCACTGTCCATTCGTTCTACCTGGCCTGCCCATCTAAAGCTTTGCTATTTTAAAGAAATTTTCAATAAGGGCGGATAGATGTTGAAATGGAATAAGACAATCTAAAATTATTATTTTTTTTATTTGAAAGGCCCATGTATGCCATTATGTATGGAATATGATGAATATAAAATGCCCACCTCGGCTTCTTGCGGTGGTACGGGTCCAATTTTCAATAGCATCTCTGCATAGATTCGTCTGAATTTGAGCGAAGGCATGTGCTATGTATGTTCACAACAAGAGTATAAGTCGATTGTGGCTTATTCGCATAAAATTGTGACTTCAGGAAACTGCACAAGAAAAAATCTAGCGGAATCAAATCGCATGTTCTTGGTGACCAATTAATATCACCTTTACGAAAGATAACCTTACCCTCAAATAGCTCATGCAGCATGTCTATCGTGGCATCCGCCGTGTGGCACATAGCGCTATCCTGCTGGAACCACTGTCGTCTAAGTCGATATGGTTCAATTTGGGCCATAAGAAATTGGTTATCGTTGTTCTATAGCGCTCGCCATTGACGGTGCCCGCCTCCTCAAAGTCGTTTCGAAAAAAAATACGGACCAATGACGCCGCCGCGCCGCGCCGGCCCGAAATCCAAACCAAACGATAACCTTTTGAGAAAGCATTGTTACCTGGTGAACCTCGTGTGGGTTGGTGTCGTCCCATATGCGTCAATTTTGCTTGTTGACACAGCCATTCAACCAAAAATGAACCTTGTCGCTAAAGATGATTTTTCTCCAAAATTGAAGCCCAATCAGTGAACATACGGCGCTTTCTATGATGATGAACTTTGAGCTCCTGGATCCGTTGGATCTTATATTCGCCAAGTTGAAATCTGCGAACAGCCGAGTTCTTGTGCACGGCGAGGAATCGACAGCCTCGTTAGCTGTACACTTTCGCGGACCGTGGCGATGTTCTGGGCCAATCTTGCGTTCCTTTGACGTATGATTGTTGGCTGATTGATTGCCGATTCGGTTGAATGAAATTTGACCACCAACGTTGAAGAGTCGATTGTGAAGGACCACCACGTCTACCGTAAAATGTTAGTGCAAACAGTCCGAACACTCAGTTGATAATAAAGTTTTACCGTTTGGAAATGCTATTCCATTATGAAACTTGCCACGGTAACTTACTTATGGCATCAGTAACTTACTTATAAACAAGAGATTTGACCCATGTCACCAAAACAACATGGCCGCCAAAATCTACCCGAAAAAAATTAAAAACTCTTTATTTGGTTTTCTCTTCGCTTTCCTCTAAGCATTCCTTTCCTTCCATAATTAGACTTTCTACTTTCCCTTAACTTTTTCCTTACTATCTCCCAGCAGGTCTAAATCGCCGGCGTAAGCGTTATTCCCTTGTCATTTTCCTGAAGGGATCACACTACGAATAGCACAAAATACTGGTAGATCGTGGTGCAACTGTCGCGCCGATCGATGGTCTGTAGTTCAAGTCCTTCCATAGTCAAGAACAATTCTTCTACGAAAAAATTGTGCAACAATATCAGTTGTGTATAAGAGATGACGAATGCATAACACTCGCAGCATAAGATCATTTCAAAATTAATACTCTGTGCGTGCATTTCCAATATAACACCTTAATGACATGGAAACAAAAAGAGTTGCTGTGAACTACAACCAACGCAAATTCAGTCGAATTTCTCAAATCCGATCTAGGACTACTACCCCCAGAGAGTAGTGAACGAACATCTTCGACACAAACCATCTGCCATCATAACCCCGCCCAGGTTATGTGACGAACACCATAAGAACGTACACTCTTGAACCTGCACGAATTATAAAAAAAAATTATAATTTCATGTATGTTTGTTCGTTAACGCTTTTGTATGTCTTTATATTACGTATAAGAGTATTTCCCGTTTTTTAATAAAAGAGAGCTTTTTCCTAATCATTCTTTTTTCCGTGTACGATTTCCTTTCATTTCTACTTCTTGGAATTCATAATCATCCTCACCTTCCAAGAAAAATGGATTTATAATTGCACGAGCCCAAAAACCACAACAAACACTTCATTGCGGAGAATTTAATGATTTTTCTGAAATTATATTTCAGAAATGGGGGATACCAGATACCACCATTCTAATTCGTTGACGAATCCATCCGAGTGAAATACGATTCATCGCTAGAGATGATTTTGCATCAAGGGCCAGCATCATATTCTAATCACCAATTAACCCATTGACGAAAGACCTGTGTTAATTATGGCCTGTGGCTTCAGTTAATTAAATTTCGTCAAGTTGCAAAACCAAATCCTTAACTACATTACGTTATACAGTCGGTGGACGAATGCCTTAAACCGAATCCTTAACCAAACCCTGATCTAGTAAGCGCCAGATAAATGCTTTATGCCTGAAGTCCTTCAATGACATTGTGCATTACTGCAGAAATTTTCCCGGTAGAGTGATCACTATTTTCGATTATGGACAAATCACAGAGATGTGATATCTCACTGCATCATCGAATGCTACTTGTATACGTAGTTTCTGCTGCGATAATGAATCAAGGTTGCAATAAACTACTTTCGCGTACCTTATGATAGGAACAATCAGGCTTATTATAATAATAATTATACGATATATTTACGATTTAAATGAAAACCAAGACTTGTTACGGAGTCAACAAGCCTCAGTTTGCAGTTTGACAACCATAAGTCTGGTACGAGACTTAGATCAAGCAGAATGTTTGAGATCGGAGTGGTCTGATATTTTTACGGATTTATTATAGCAGTAATCCATTTACGAGTACTACAGACCAATTGAAAATTTGATCTTAATCTTCATTTAACCAGGAAACAAGCTTAGAGATTTCTTTCATATGTCGACCCAAGTAAAGCTGGACTTTGTCCTTATACAGGTGGATAGAAACATGATTACACACGGACGGCAAGTCATTTATAAACAAACAGAACAACATTGGTCCGAGAATTGATCATTATGGTACCCCTCGGCTAACAGGTCTTAGCGCTAACGACAAACTAACATTAACAACTCGTTGTGTTCTATTACTTAGAAAACTGACAATAAGTTCAAGGTCTCACACCAAACCCAAAAAGATGTTGAAGTTTCTAGCCAATAATTTTATGATTAACCTTGCCAAAGGCCTAGAAGAAATCAAGCAAACAGAGGAGGGTAACATAATCTTTATCGAAGTCGAGTCTTATGGCATCCAGGATTTTGATCAAAGCTGTGGAGTAGCTATATTTAACACGAAATTCAGATTGGAAAGGGCTCAGGAGGCAGTCAACAAACATGTGATTAATTATTTACTTTACAATGAGTTTCTCAAAGACCTTTGAAAAGCGTGATAAAATGCTGACATGTCTGTAGTCACTTTTTGAGATAGCATTAGGCTTTTTGGCAACGAGAAGAACTCTTGCAATTTACCATCAGTTAGGATAGATTGATAGCAATGCAATAGTTGATAACGTGAGTTAGGTGACCAATGATTTCTGGTAGAATCAGTTTGAGAAAGCGGATAGGTACCCCAATAGAATTTGAGCTGATGCTGGCAAATGAATTGATAATGTCGTTTTCAATTACTGCTTCGAAATCTGAAAGTACAGTTCGTATCGATGAGTCTTGAACATCCAGAAAATATTCATTAAGACTATTTGGATCAAGATCATATTCGTTAAGACTATTTGGATCAAGATCACACTTATTCCTAATTTCTTTACCTAAGACTCCAATCTGGCGGATGTTATTGTACTTCACACTTCTTGGCAAGCAGCACTGCCAAGTACTTTATATAACAACAGTTGCATTGTTTCACGCTTCCCTTTAGCACCAGAAAGTTTGTGTTTCCATTTGTTGTACAGTTTTTCTTGAGCTTTATCTACATGACTTCCGACGTGAACCAGAAACAGAATCGAATATTAAGCCTGCAAAACAGAAAATTGTGATTAGAGATGGAATCAATAGTGAATTGATCGAAGAGAAGAATTAAGGAAAGATTAAGCACAATGAAGAAATCATGAAAACTGGGAACACAACCATTGGCAACAGAATGTTCGTTTACATTTCCGCTACTTTCTTTTTTTAAACGAAAACCATAAGAACCAATCACACATTTGGAGAGAGAGCATTCAAGCTTCGAAGAAAGCAAATCTTCAGATTACTGATATGCTTAAGCGATAACTCCAAAATATTGCTCCAAATTCTTAGTGCAAAAGAAATCATCTTTCAGCAGTTTTTGATGGAGTCGAAAACCGATTCAACCGATGGGGATGGTCGTGGTGCAATGGTAATCATCATCGACTGTTCAGCGGAAGATATGTAGTTCAAGTCTCTCCATAGTCAAGAACCATGCTTATACAGAAAAATTGTGCAACAACATTAGTTGTTAATGAGAGATGATCAAAAAATGCTGACGAAGGCGCAACACTCGCAGCATAAGATCTCTTCAAAATTTATACTATGTGTGTGCATTTCCAATATAACCCCTTAATGACATGGAAACAAGAGTTACTGTGAACTACAACCAACGCACATTCAGTCGAATCTCTCAAATCCTATCGAGGCCAACCACCTCAGGAGTGTAGACAACGAACATCTTCGACACAAACCATCTGCACCCCGTCCAGGTTGTGTGACAAACACCATAAGAGCGTAAGTTAACGACAAATATGTTACGTTTCAAATTCTCCTACGACGACGCTTCCACTTGATCATAACATAAATAAACTTCGTTCCACAGAAAGCACTGACTACATTTCATCTGGAGCAATTGAGATGTGATGACCACTGCACATTCCATCACAGCATCAAGAAAGATCAACAGCACAACGGATGTCTACTGCTGACGAGGCGTTTGCCTGCATGGGCATGCATCTAGCTTTTAGTGACAAATTCGAGTATAAATAGAGCCACAAAATCAATTTGTATTTTAGTCTTAAGTAAGCCGCGAAGGCATCAAGTTTTAAAATAAAGTTTTTTTTTAGTAAAGGTAATTTAAAGTAGTTTAATTGGCGCCCAACGTGGGGCCCAGTAGTAAGTGCGGTTAAAAGTTTAATTACGAAAAGTAAAAGTAGTGCGCGACGCGTGTGCCAAAACAAGGACCTCAAGCAGCTCCAGCCAGACTACAAGGACCTCAAGCAGCTCCAGCCAGGCTACAACAAGTGCACGACGCGTAAGGACCTCAAGCAGCTCCAGCCAGACTACAACTCCGCCAGCAACTGGGCCACCACCCACAAAGACTTACGTCGATAGACAAAGTCACCAGCGAGGGAGAGTGGAGAAAGGAGCCCGAGTATCAAGAGTGCCCAAACATCAAGAAAAAGGGAATGCAGCCCCTCCACCAGCGCTGGATTATCATGTAAGATAGTTTTAATTAGAAATAAGTGAAATTAAGAAGCATTTGCAAAAGAATTAATAAGAAAATTAATAATAATAAGTAACAATTAATAACATATTGAGTAATTACACAACCAAAGTGCATAGTTATAAGATTTTTGTTTTCCCATATTATCAAAATACAAAGTGAAATGCAAATAATTCATTAGCCTATAATTATTAACTTGAGTAGAAGTAGCTATAAGATTTTCGCCAATATCAAGACAAAGTGAATACAAATAACTCATTAACAAATAATTCATTATAAACAAAATTTAGTGCGTGCTGAAAAGAATTTCGAATTTCCCAACCTCTTTTTTTTCAACCCTCCGTTTTGAAATCATCCCAAGAACATGACTGAACCTATCCTTCGTCCAGCGGTGCTAGACCCCGAAAGTTTGAACAGATCGCAGGTCGGTGCTACGCCAGAATTACAGGCGCTGATCGAAAGAATCGTAAGACAGGTCTGCGATTCCGAATGTAGACAATTAATTCGGGAAACTGTAAATCCTAATACTCAATTTCAGAGAGGTGTCGACGAAACTATACACGAGCGATACCGATCTAATCTAAACGATCTAGATAAAGTACCAGACGTCGTAAGAAGCCTAAGGGAGTTCTCTGGAACTCCAGGTGAATTTAGTTCCTGGCGCAAAAGCGTCGAAAGAATCCTAGGTATTTACGAACATTCTAAGGGGACGCCAAAATACTTTAGCATACTAAACGTCATTCGGAATAAAATAACTGGGAATGCAGATGCGATCCTAGAATCATATAATACACCCTTAAATTGGGAGTGTATTTCCAAATGCCTCACGCTGCACTACGCAGATAGACGTGACCTCAGTACCTTAGAGTACCAGATGACCACTTTAACTCAAGGTAACAACTCGGTCGAAACCTACTATCAGGCAGTATATAACCACTTGTCCCTCATTCAGAACAAAGTTTCTAGCATGGAACTTCCGCCTGAAGCTCTACACCATTTAACCGAATCTTACAGGCTAAAGGCGTTAGATACATTTATTAGGGGCCTCAAGGGTGATTTACCTAGGCTACTGGCCATGAGAGAGCCAGCAGATTTACCCACAGCTCTTAATCTCTGCCAAAAACTGGAAAACCAGCAATTTAGGTCGAATTACGCGAACCACAACGTTGAAGCAGTGCGTAGACTACCACCAATTCCTCCACGGAAAAACGTGAATGTCCAACCATTTCACCCCCGTTTGGCATATCTGCCACAACCGCAACCCAAATTCTCTACACGCTTTTTACCACGTCCCAATCATAACCAATTTCCGCTTCCACAGCGTCCACAATTCGTATCAACTTATCAACAATCTCCACCGAATAACCAACCTCACCAAAGGCCAAACTTCCAACCTAACTCATTCCATTTCCAAAGAAACCACACCTTTTATCCAAAATCTACCTCGCAACCAGAACCAATGGATACGTCCACAATAAGAACCAACAATATAAATTATGCGAATAGGCCTAGGGCTAAAAACTGGCCACCAGCTGTTAAGCGACCTATAACACCGTCTCAACAACATGCCGTACCAAGTAAACTCCAGCGTAATTTCCATGTTGAAACATCTACAATGGAACTTGGAACCAACTCAGAGTTTCCACCCAATTATGAAAACGAAGCCGATAGCAACAACACTGCAATGTGTGGTTCCGAAATAAACGATCAATCCATAAACGAATACTTGAACGAACAAGAATTTAACGAAGAGACCACACACGCTGCGAATGATTTCGTAGACGTTCATTTTTTAGACTAACTAATTCGTCTTTGCCTTACTTCGAGTGCAAGACGAATGACAACAACATCCTAAAATTCCTTGTGGACACCGGGTCCAACAAAAATTATATTCAACCCCATCTTGCCAAAACTAAAATACCTAATCAGAAAAAATTCCTTGCTAACTCGATCGGAGGTAATATAGAAATCACTCATCATACACTACTTAATCTTTTCGGTCTTAAGAAAGACATAAAATTTTTCATTTTACCGACACTAAAATCCTTCCACGCCATATTGGGGAACGATACCCTTAAAGAACTATCAGCCATAATCTTCTCAAACCGAAACTATATGATAATTAACAATAACATCAAGGTTAGGCTAAAACAACAAATGTCCGAAACAATACATAATATATCTCTAAGAACTGACCATATGACCCAGGGCCAAAAAGATGCACTACTCTCCTTAACAACAAACTATCCCAACTTATTTTGTGAACCAAACGAGAAATTAACCTTCACGACCACAGTCAAGGGAAGAATCCGAACAACCTCTATAGACCCCGTCTACTCCAAATCCTACCCCTATCCCATGTCATTAAAACCGGAAGTTGATAAACAGATAAACCAATTACTAAGTGATGGCATAATAAGACCCTCACGATCGCCATATAACTCACCAGTATGGATCGTACCGAAAAAGCCGGACGCTTCTGGCGAAAGGAAGTACCGAATGGTAATTGACTACAGGAAGCTCAACTCCGTAACAATAAGTGACCGGTACCCAATTCCGGAAACAAACGAGGTCTTATCGCAATTAGGAAAAAATAAATGGTTTTCGGTTCTCGATCTCAAGAGCGGATTCCATCAAATTCCTCTGCACGAGGACGACGTCGAAAAGACCGCATTTTCCGTCAACAACGGAAAATATGAATTCCTAAGACTTCCGTTCGGGCTGAAAAATGCGCCCTCAATTTTCCAAAGAACTTTAGATGACATACTTAGAGAACACATCGGTAAGATCTGCTATGTCTACATTGATGACATAATTGTGTTCAGCGAGGATGTCGAAACCCATTTCCAAAACTTAGAAAAAATATTCCAAACCCTCCAAAACGCCAATCTCAAGGTTCAGCTGGATAAGTGTGAATTTCTTAAGCCAGAGGTAGAATTTCTTGAGTTCATCATCTCTTCCGAAGGCATAAAAGCCAACCCATCCAAGGTGAAGGCAATTGCAGAATTCCCTTATCCCCAAACGCTTAAAGATCTAAGATCATTTCTCGGTCTGTCGGGATTTTACCGCAGATTCATCAGGGACTACGCTAAACTAGCAAAACCCCTGACAGCCCTTTTAAGAGGGGAGGATGGACGTACGTCCAAGACTGCTTCACGCAAAAAAGTCATCCACTTGGACCAAAGCGCAAAAGACGCATTCAAAAAAATTAAAAATTCACTTATTTCAGAGGAAGTTATTCTCAACTATCCAGACTTCTCTAAAGAATTCCAATTAACCACCGACGCATCGAACTACGCTTTGGGAGCCGTATTGTCGCAAGACGACAAACCAATTACCTTTATATCAAGAACACTCACCAAGGCAGAGGAACACTATGCCGCCAATGAAAAAGAAATGTTGGCCATAGTATGGGCTTTAAGATCATTAAGAAATTACCTATACGGTTCAACTAAATTCAAAATCTATACTGACCATCAACCCTTAACATATGCCCTCAGTCCCAAAAACGATAATAGCAAAATCAAACGTTGGAAAGCAATACTCGAAGAATATAATTACGAGTTAAAATATAAACCCGGAAGATCCAACGTCGTTGCCGACGCCCTGTCGCGACCGCCCATAAATTCCCATATTAATTCCCTTACAGCTACGCAACACAGCGACGAAAGCTCCGGTCAAGACCTAATCCAATGTTCGGACACACCTATAAATGTTTTCAAAAACCAAATCATCTTGAACCTTGGCGACACTTCCTCTCATGAATTCCAAATAATCTTTCCTACCTACCACCGACATACAGTTACAGAATTAGAATACACCGAAGAGAAACTTATAGACATTCTAAAGAAATACCTAAATCCGTCAGTTATTAATGGAATAAAGACCGAAGAAAGAACCCTAGGCATAATCCAACGAATATACCCGATTTATTTTAACAAAGTTAGAACACGATTTGCAAGAAAAATGGTTACCGACCTTACAGACGAGGACCGTCAGGAGACAGAAATTATTAAGGAACATAACCGCGCACATCGCAACGGAAGAGAAAATAAAGTCCAAATTTTGCAAAATTTCTATTTCCCACATATGAGTGCGAAGATAGCAAAGGTCACTAAAGAGTGCAAAACATGCCGATTAAACAAATACGACAGACACCCCAATAAACCCGAGATTCAACCAACTCCCATTCCCGAATATCCTGGCCAAATTATTCACATCGACATATATTTCACAAATAAAAAAATTATTTTAACTGCAATAGACAAATTTTCCAAATACGCCCTCGCCAGAATCCTAAAATCAAGGGCAACCGAAGACGTTAAAGACACGCTAAGAGAAGTTATACTATCTTTTGGAGTTCCACAAATTGTAGTAATGGACAACGAAAAGTCTTTTAATTCTTGTTCCCTAACGTTCATGTTGGAGAATATCTTCAACATAAAAATATTTAAAGTACCCCCCTACACAAGCTCCGCAAATGGTCAAGTAGAAAGACTGCATTCAACTCTCTCGGAATTAATCCGATGCTTAAAAGCAGAGTATCCTCACGCGACATTCGCTGAATTACTCGACAGGTCCATTTACGAATACAACAAATCCGTCCACTCCACCACCAAAAAAAAACCCATAGATACATTCTTTACAAAACACTTATATAACGATCCCGAAGAACTAGGCAGAGTAAGACAAGAGAACACCCAAAGGATTAGAAAAAAACAAGAAACTGACTTAAACTACCATAACAAATCTAAGGATCCTCCAAAGAATTACAACATTGGAGAAACAGTATATGTCAAAATTAACAGCCGCAGAGGAAACAAACTAACACCTAGGTATAAGACAGAAATAGTAGCCGAAAATCGAAATTCCACAATCATCACAAAATCTGGCAGAACGATTCACAAGAGTCTAATTAAGAATTGATCTTTTTCCTTTTCCCACACAATAGCATACTGCTAGTGCCTTTGTGCACTGCAAACTTTCAGATACTTGATTACTCAACTTCGCAGCTAATAAAAATTCATGTAGGAAGCGCAGTTATCCAGAATGGTTCCTTTAAAATAATTCATGTAATTGACATCAGCAAATACGAAGACCTAATCACCAATATCGAAGGGTTAGTCACACAACATGTCAAATCCAACCATCCTTTCTACCCCATCCTACAATTCGAAATTCAGAAGATAAAAAATCATTTGAACCGACTAAAAGTAAACAGAGTTAGGCGATCATTAGATTTTATAGGAAGCGCGTGGAAATGGATCGCGGGCAACCCCGACCACCACGATTATGAAATCCTTATGGATAAAATGAACAATGTACTACAAAGTAATAATAACCAAGTTGTCATTAATAAATTAACGATAGAAAAAATCAACGAGATGACTAATGTCACTAATAAAATACTCAAAACATTTAAAGAAAACGAAAAAAACGATGTAATCCTAGGAATTAAATATAAGTTAGATATAATTAAGGATGAAGTTACTAACATAGGTTACTCAATACACTGGACTAAAGCCAATATAGTAAACTCATTTATATTATCAAACGAAGAAATAAATATAACAGAACACATAATGAAAACCGAGAATATACCATATGTTAACATTGATGAGGCAGTAGAGTTTGCCCAGGTTAAGATAGCCTCTAACGGTAATAACCTAATTTATATTTTAAGTTTCCCAACCACGAAAAATGAAACATGTAATTTATCAATTATAAAACCAGTAAAAATTAAGAAAATAACAAATAAAATCAAATACGAATCGATAATAGAATGTAAGAAAGAAATTTATGGTATAAGTAAGCAATGTAAAACGTATAGTAGCCTTACAATTTGCAACAGCAACAATATTGTAAACTTAAGCAAAGCCCCATGCATCCCGAAGCTCATCCGTAGTGAAAAGGCAAATTGCACCATCATCAACAACGAGCACATTCCAGCAATAGATGAAATCGCCCCCGGTATCCTATTACTAAATCAATTCGAAGGACCCATCATAGTCAACAATGAAACCATGATGCTAAACGGAACGTTCATCATCAAGCACTTCAACACCACCATCGAAGTCAGAGGGAGAACAATCATGTCCAAGGAGATCACGAGCCATCAACCATTACCAGCAATACTCCAACCGTCATACAAGCCAGACCAAATAGAGGAGGTATTGTCCCTCGAAAGGATCAAGGAGCTGTACGTCAACCGCAACGAACAAATTGCGCTACTTGATACAAAACACAAAATCAATTTATCTGTAAACATCATCATAGTGGTAATAATCTTGGCCACCGCCATCCACGCATATAGGGTCATAAGAAACAAAGTCTTGACCAAAGATAAATGCCCCAACATTAACAGGCCATCAGCTATAACCATAGGCCTCGAAGACATCCCCCTCCTGGTGACGCCAACAACACCTCACGAGGACGTTCGACTTTAAGGGCGGAAGAGTTAACGACAAATATGTTACGTTTCAAATTCTCCTACGACGACGCTTCCACTTGATCATAACATAAATAAACTTCGTTCCACAGAAAGCACTGACTACATTTCATCTGGAGCAATTGAGATGTGATGACCACTGCACATTCCATCACAGCATCAAGAAAGATCAACAGCACAACGGATGTCTACTGCTGACGAGGCGTTTGCCTGCATGGGCATGCATCTAGCTTTTAGTGACAAATTCGAGTATAAATAGAGCCACAAAATCAATTTGTATTTTAGTCTTAAGTAAGCCGCGAAGGCATCAAGTTTTAAAATAAAGTTTTTTTTTAGTAAAGGTAATTTAAAGTAGTTTAATTCGTACACTCTTGAAGCTTGCACGAACCCTATAAAAAAAGAAAAGCCTTTCGACTTTAATGTTAAACATGACCGTTTCAGTAGCTTGAACTCCATGAGTTATACATGGGAGCCAGCCGTGAGCACAGAACCAAAAATAAAGACGTAGAAATCTAAAAACACGTCTTTATTGTTGGAGATCAAAAACAATGATGAATCTTAAAGCTAGCTTATCCTAACAATAGACTTAAGTTAACATGACTATTGAAAAAGGAGAGAGAGAGAGATAGAGAAAGAAAATTAGTGGATGGTGGAGTTAGTCTTTGGAACATGCATGAGCTTTCTGTAGCTTGTGGAGACCGTCGCGTCGCGTCGATTGTCGTTAACAGCACATAATGTGTATTTACGTGCATTCTGGCGTGAGCATGGGCTGATGCCTAAAGCCGTACATTTTTGGCTTGTTTTTATATTGTACATGTAAATGGCTTGGCTTGGTTATCCTCGGTACAGTAGCTAGATCGGATGATGCAGGCTTGTATGCATGTAACTCATGGGGACTATTTGTGAGAGTATGCTCCTGCCTTATGAGAAAGATTCATTAAAACGGTGGCGTTTTATTCCAAATTTCTTAATTTTAGAAAAGAGCTCGCCACCTTTACATGGTCATTTTAATGGCTTAATCAAGCCTTAATAAAGAAAGAAAAAAATAAATAAATAATCTGAGCTTAATACGTAATAATCGGTGTTAGGAGTTAAAAGATTAAAAGATTAGAAGTAAGAACAAGAGTGGCGGAGGGTTAGGATATTTCTAAGACAGTGTTTGGTAAGATGTAGGCCAGAAAGAGCAGAGTTCGCTTCACGCAGCATTCTGGACAATGGCACATGGTAGCCATAGTTCGTTCGGTGGTAGTTGATGCGGAAGAGGGGCATGGACCGAAGGTTTTGGGGTTTGGTGTTAAGGAGAATAACTAGGAGCTGTGAAGGCCAGTCATCACATTATATGTCTGCGTCCATGCGTCTTTCTTCTTTCGTTATAGGTTGATCTTTATAAATTGATAAATGATAGGTCTCAGACCAGGGAGGACAACGAAGGAGCGTTGAAACCGTTGAGGACCAAATCGGAGTAGCATATTCAAAAAGAGGCCCAACAAAGCAGAATATAAGGATTTCGTAACATAAGGATTCGAGAACTCCTTGGACCAACGTTTTACAAAGTCGGTCACAGATAACACCTATTTGAATTGAATTGAATCGGGGTGTGTCACCTGAAGACACTAGTACCAGTACCTCCTTCTTTAATATATGATTTTATAAAGCTGGTAGTTACATGCCCGTGTCCTGTTAGTGCCTCACCTAACACCCTTAGGTCGGCTTTATTTATTTCTAGAGCTTTTTTGACACGTTTGGAATTGTGATTCTGTTCCATGAACGTTCTTGAGTGTTTAATACAATCCTGTCTGTTCCAGAATTGTTTCTTTTGTTTTATGATCCATTTATGTAGATTTATGTTAAATCTGTTAAAATCATAACGAGGGGATGGCCTGTAAAAGGTATCTTAGCTTCTTTCTTGGCTTGTATGTCAGCCTTTCATACAAGCCTTTGTCAGCCTTTAGAGGTAAAGGTGTACCTCTTTAGTAGGTCTCCCCCCGCTGATGCTATGTGGTGGTTCATTGATGGCAAATAGCTCGGCCTGAAATATAATTGACTTATTGCAGAGGGGAATGTGTAGGTTCTTTTTTCCAGATTTGGACCCATCTGTGTACTATCCTTCATCCAATGGGGGTTGTTGTTCCATTCCTCTCTTTTGGTATGATTACTTGGTAGTATTTTTTAAGGGAACATCAGATCTCTCACTCCGGTTAGTTCCCAGATGTAATTCACTTTCCTAAGAATCACTGTGTAATTGTGGGATGTTTAGAATTGCTTTCATCCCTGCAGTCGGAGCCAGCAGTGCAGATACAAGGCCTAGTATTTTATTGATCTAATTCATTTTATTCAGATAACACCTAAATCCTCAGGCGCTGCTAATATCGTAAATATCGTAAGCTCGAGCTCAAGGCCAGAGTAATCTCGGTCGTGCGTTTTGACAGCTGACAATGCTTGTATAGATGCGCTGAATGTGTGTATGGGTTGTTTGAAGAAACATTGCTTAGATTCTGTCATATTGCCGATCTTTGAATGCCCGAGCGCCTGAAGCCACATTTATAGAAATTCCTATGTTTCGCATTTGACATACATACATATGTTTATCCTAAGGCGCTAAATAGTGTTACTGTTTAGGTCGGACTGGAGAGAGCCGTAATCAGCATGGGAAGATGTATGTACGTTTGGAGATTTTCATATCATCGGAGTATACGGAAAGACGAGAGTCCTTGAACACATTATTGCCCAGAATAAATGACAATTACTAAGAATAGAAATAGAAGATCTGAGCGGAAGTTTTTGCAAAAGCGTTTACGGGGAATGGTCCAAAAGTAATGATAATTAAAATAAAACACCGAAGTTATAGTTAAAAAAGTCCATTTAGTCCAAAAAAGTTAATTTCCTAAGGATCGATACCCTTAGAAAATATATTTTCTGGCGAGATCCGTGTGGCCTCATCTATACGCCTGAAAGTTTTCCTTTGATTGCCAACATGACAATTTAATTATTTTAGTTAGAATTATTTTAGCTCCGGTTGCTCTTATATAGGGCTGCCCAACAAGAGGTGTCATTTTAATTCAATAGGAAAATGCAATATATTTGCGAAAAGCGGTGATACTTTTATTTTAGTCTCTAGGGCTTTGCCTAAAAATAGTCATAATTTTTAGGGTACACACATAAGATTTTCACAAGAATCCTCCAGGCCGCGCAAAAGAAATGTATGCCCTAAGCAATAGTCATCGAAGCCGAAGGGGAAACTACGTATGGAGAAATATTCCGCAATACAAAAGCCGAACCCAAACTGGAGCAAGTCGGCAAAGCAATGTCAAAAATCAGGAGGACACTCAAAAGAGAGTTGCTTACACAGCTCAAGGACGTCGTGAGCAAAGCAACAGAGCTAAAAACTGCGATAAATGAAATCCTCGGCCAAAAGACTGAAATAAGGGCCCTCACGCACCGTACCCCTCGAATGTAAAGATGAGGTAACTACAAAAGAAGTCTGCAATACAATTAAAGTACAATTTGGATTCGATGGTGTATCGCCCACGGACGTCATCTCCCTACACCGGACGTGCGGTTGTACCCAAAGTGCAATAATCAGCCTCCCGCTGGAGGTAGCCACAAAAATGCTCCTAGCGGGAATACTTAAGATAGGTTGGTTCAAATGCCTCGAATTCGGGCACATAGCTACCAGATGCGAAGGCACAGAAGATCGCTCAAAACTCTGCAGGAGATGTCGAACGGAAGGCCACATAGTAAAGAACTGCAGCAAAAAGCAATCATGCATGCTCTGTAGAAAAAATTACCCAGAGAACGCAAAGCACGTAGCCGGGAGCGGAAATTGGCCAGTTTTTAAGAAAGCTTTCGCCAGTAAGGTTAAGGTTAAGGTTATACAAATACACCTGAACCACTGTGAGGCAGCGCAGGATATTCTGCAGTAGACAGCGAAAGACGAAAGCAGATGTGGTGCTGATAGCAACATATGGCTTAACGACAAAACAAAGCACGCTTCAATATGGGTATGCGGAAACCAAGCATTCCAAGAAATCGACGGGAATGAAAAAGGTTTCGTGCGTGTAAGAATAAATGGCTTTACGTTCTACAGCTGTTACGCCAGACCTAGCTGGACAACTAGCCAATACAAAGCAATGCTGGACAGGATACGGGTGGACACCCAGCAAAGAGCCAGAGTTATCATTTCCGGAGACTTCAATGCATGGGCGACGAAATCGGGCAGTAGGCTTATCAACGAAAGACGGCGAATCCTCCTTGAGGTTTTTGCATCTCTAGAAGTAGGCATAGCGAATAAAGGGCAAGCAAGCGGAGAGCAGGAATGGGATCCATCATAGATCTAACCTTGGCCAGATACCCTATTTTGCGCAATATGAATTGGCATGTTACCGAAAACTACAGCCACATCGACCACCTGGCGATTGTCTTCGAAATAACAAAGAAAAGAAACAGGCAAAGACAAATGCTAAGTGGCTAACAATGGAAAGATAGTTAGAAAGAGAAACTCTTCAGGCGATACTGAACAGCAGTTCAATGGACACAAATGGAAACAAGAGCTGAAGACTTGTCGCACCGACTTACAAAAATTGTTACCACAGCAAACAATTTGTGTAATACTCAGATCAAAATTTTTACAGGCTTGTCGTGAAGTCCAAAGGGAAAGAGGAAGGGTTGGTTTTCAACAGCACCTCGACACCTTCAAACGGATGAGGCGGGACCTAACGAAGGCAATCAAAGGGATCAAGTCAAGATGCTTCAAACGTATGTGCGAAGAAGCCGACATTAACCCACGGGGCACGGCGTATAAAGCGGTAAAGGCCAAACTAAAAGGCTACAGGTCCCCACAACTAACCAATACTGTTAAGAACCATAGTGGAGCACTTGTTCCCCAAAAGGCCAGATGCGACGCTCACAATCGTCTGGGAAGCAGACGTTGACAGTATCCCAGCCATTACGCTGAACGAACTGCAGAGAGCTCTCGACGGAGTAGGAGGCAAAAAGACGCCTGGATCCGACAGAATACCGACCAAAGCATTGAAGGCTGCTACTCAAACAAGGCCTGAGATGTTCATAGCAGTCACTTAGAGATGCATAAATGATGGAGTGTTCCCAAAATCATGGAAGTTGCAACATCTAGTATTGCTACCCAAAACACCCGGAGTACCATCGTCATGCCGCTCGATATGCCTGCTCGATACAGTGGGAAAAATTCTAGAGCGCGCAATATACGATAGGCTACTTACTGTAGCGGAGAAGAAGGGAGCCCTCTCAAATCATCAATACGGATTCCGAAAGGCACGCTCTACTACCGACGCAATCCAAAAAGTTGTTGATATTGCGTCTGAAGCCATACATGACACTTATGGAGGCGGGGGTCAAAGAAGTACTGTGCAGTAGTGACTTTAGACGTTAAGAATGCGTTCAACTCTGCCGACTGGACCCTGATAAGAAGGTCGTTGGCAAGAATGGAAACACCTCTCTACCTGATAAGGATAGTGTCCGACTACCTCAAAGACAGAAAACTGAGGTATGTCACGGAGGAGGGAACTAAATATTACGACATCACCGCCGGGGTTCTCCAGGGATCGGTGTTGTCCACTTCTTTGGAACTGAATGTATGACAGTGTCCTGAGACTAAGGTTTCCCCAAGGAGTAAACATCATCGGATTCGCAGATGATATAGCTATCATGGTGGATGCAAAGCACACACACGTTGTAGAATCAGCCACAAACACAGCAGTTGTCCAGACAAAGCAGTGGCTAGACTCTGCAGGCCTCGAACTGGCAGACCATAAGACGTAGGCCCTCCTCATAACAAGCAGAAAAACTGTAGAATACATCCATATTCGAGTGGGCAACGAGAATATCCGATCCGGAAGCGGTCAAATACCTAGCTCGATAATAGGCTGCGGCTCAAAATACACGTGGACTATGTGAGCAAACTGCCAAGCGTGGGTGGACCCGGACATGCGACGAGGATTCTGCTGAGCAGAGTGGTGAGCTCAGTCATGTTCTATGCTGCACCAGTGTGGGCAGAAGCACTCAAGAGGAAGGAAACATGCCGAAAACTGTCATCGGTATACCGACTCTGTGCTCTAAGGACAATAAGCGGCTACCGAACAATTTCAGACGAAGCAATGGCAAATGATTGCTAGGATGATCCCCCACATTCTCGCCGAGGAAATGAAAAGAATCCAGCGGAGAAAACTCTCAAGGCCAACCATTGTCGGAGAAGTAAGAAAAATCAAGGAGGAAGAGTCGCGCTCTATGCCCCAATGGACCCATACCCTGATTCCATCAATCGATATATGGCTAAACAGAGCTAAAGGAAACTGCAACTTACGCTGTTCCTCTCTGGTCACGGTGGTTACCGTAAATACATAATCGGTTCGGGCACGATATCTCTCCTCTTTGTCCAGAATGCTCAAACCAAGAGCAAGACGTGAGGCACGCAATCTTTGAACGTAGACGCTTCATAGATTGGAGTGGCACTCTACCAAGACCAGAAAATATAATTCAGCGAATGGTGGAGTCAAAGGAATACTGGCTGACGATCTGCACACTAATCAAAAAAGTGCAGACAGAGCTGAGCAGAGTAGAATCGGCAAGGAAACCAGAAGGGACCGCAAGAACAACAGAAGCAGGTGTAGGTCTACAAACTCAGGAGTAGTGTGAATTGCTTGCAAGCCCCGCGAAGTGATACCTTGCGGCAGTCCCTCGGGGACAGTGGCAGATGAGTGCAGATGAGTGTTTAGTACGTAGGCGCAGCAAATAGGCAGAGCATGCGAATCGTGCATGCTAGCGGCACGGGCCTCTAGTATCTATGAAGATTTCACAAAACCATTGACAAAAGATTTGACATAGTGATCCCAAACCGCTCAGCTTGGGAAAGCGGCGATCCCTAAATGTTAAAAGTCTCAGATGGTACTCAGATGATTCCAAGATGGATTCCGGTGTTGGCGCTGGCATCTTTGGACCAAATCGGAAAATATCGAAGGCCCTGGAAAGAAGCCGTCTTCTAAGTTGAACTATACGCCCTCAACCTAAATTTGGAGTCTGGCATAAGAGGTATACCCATCAATATACTCTCAGATAGTCAAGCAGCGCTCAAAGCGTTGCGTTGTTGGTCAAAGCACGAATTCAAAATCCGTTAAGAAAAGCGACGATGCACTGCGGGTCCATAGCTAAAAGAACAAGGCCAAACTCTGGTGGGTGCCAGGGCACAAGGGCATTAAAGAATACGAAATCGCCAATCAATTCGTTAGAAAAGTTTCCAGCGAAAGGCACATAGATGCCGAACCTTTCTGCGTAATCTTCTGCGTCGAAGAAAATGATCTCTTACACAAGTGGGAACTTTTGCACTTTTGGAACAGCGTTCAAGGAGTCTGACAATCGAAAAAAGAATTGTATAGCCCCTGAACAAACACTCTATTAATATCCTCAAATATAATAGAGTCGATATCAGAAGATTGGTCAGCTACTTTTAGGGACACTATAGTCTGAGATTTCATCTTACCGAGTGTCGACTCTGTCTAGAGCACATGCTATGTATGTGAGTGTGCTGCCCTTTGACATCTTAAGAGGCTATTAGCTTAGCTCCTACGAGGGATACACTCAGCTTTATTAGGAAAGTAGAGAAACTCCTCGTCTCATTGGCTAGCAGGCATTGCTCTATGCTATCTGTTAGAACTGACCCCCAATTTAAAACACCAACAAGATGCCCCACACTTTTGAAATTAAATGTCACGGCTGAAGCCAAAGCTTTTAGCGACCTCTTATTAGGTTCCCTGGTTCCTGTTGTATACGTGTTGCTACCCATCCTTTTTAGGTAAACGTTTACATCCACATACGTTACCGCCTTAACAGCTGACAGCAGACTCGTTTGGTTGTCAATATGTTTAGTTGTTTACCAATAAATAATGAAATTCCCGTTACTTTTTGAACACACTGCTCTGGCTAGATAGACTGAAGATGATCACAGCTCTTGACAAATGTTTAGATCGCTCTTAGCATAGACCAATCAACCAAAAATAAATCCTACAGCTACAATGGCTTTTTGTTTTAAATAAAGGGAAGTGAACACGAGTGTGTGTCGCTGATGGTACCCGTTAAGACCGTGTAGTAACTCGAAACGACACGGAAAGTATGTCATTGCCATCGCCAATTCAAATCAAGTATCCTTCTAAATTCTTGAAAATCCTTTAAACACACGCGGTGCAAGAATACACCAAATCCGCATAAAACAAAAAGGCGAACCTAATCCGGCAGAGTACCCTCCCACATCATACTGAAATCCTCCACAGCCACACAACCGCCAAATTCTTTTCATTCCATCTAGTAAATACTCGCACGGTATGGGATCCAAAAAAACATGTTATATTCAAAGAAAGAGAACAAATTGAAAATTAATTCAGAAATTTAGAAATCCGTATGGAGAATGAGCGACTACGGAACAAGGCAAGCCTCGAGGCGGTGTAGAAGTAGATGAAGCCGAAGGATTAACAGGAATTTTTTGAATAATTAATTAGATGATTAAATTAGGAAAATCGCGGTTGACTAAAGTCGGTTTCGTGTCTTTCACGGCCTAATTGAAAATGTCACACCGCAGCCCATGTAGTAGGGGATTGAAGTGCGTAGAGAAGCAAATCCGCTCTTTTTCTTGTTCATGCGAATCTGATTTTCGTGGTTTTGGAAGCACGGGTTATGTTGATTTTTAGTGTGGCTAACTAATGGATTGGAAAAAGGTGCGATAGAAATTGATTCTGAAAGTATTGGGGGATACTTCAAACTAGGGAACGTTAATCTGTCAGTGAACCCTTCAATGATATAATTCGGAGCACGTACTTGGATGAACATCGTTTCGACAGACCTTTTCGTTCATTCAACACCAGCAGCAGCTGTGATTCTACACGATTACTATATCCTCCTTAATCTATCTGTATAGTCTTCGTTGTCAAATAATCACCTTTACCCAGATTCTGGACCG
Source organism: Merodon equestris (assembly GCA_958301585.1). Lineage (NCBI taxonomy): Eukaryota > Metazoa > Arthropoda > Insecta > Diptera > Syrphidae > Merodon > Merodon equestris. Next base: position 94,177,109 of record OY284417.1, on the reverse strand, counting down.
TGGCATTTTCGAAATGTTCGGGTTTTGACTTCAATTGATGACAGCGCTTCCACGTGCAGACGACGACTGTTCAAATGACAGCTGCCGGCTGAGAAACTTCAAATCGTATGATTCCGGATCCGAACTCCTTAACATCACCGAACGGGTAACTTATTGTGTATTCCATGAGAGTTCTATAGATCTAAGGGTCAACACGAAAACTTTCTTAACATGATTTGGGGTGACACTAAGAGCGGTTCCTCGGATGTTAGTGAAGGACACATATACATACGTTCTGATGGGAACAATTGATTTATTTTGTGGTGAAATGTAAAGGCAATCCAAGTCCGAATGGATGTAAAAGCATCACATGAATTCCTGAGGCATCGGAAATAAAATGGGTGATATTGGTCGAGATGGGAAGGGATGTTGGCAATTGGCTGGCAGGGAAACCTGCCATTTCCCTTGAGTATTGCGTTGTGTCTATCCGGTCTATATTTGTGCGATGACAGTTTGGGATGTCAGGGTAACCGGGAGGAAAAGGAAGCCCATGAAGACCAAAACGAAAAAGCAGTGATTCATTTCAGTGATGTGTGGAATCGAAAATATGAATACACCCCAAATACCGATTCGAACAAATCGAAGTGATGCCAGCAAACAAAAAATGGCAATAGACCAAGGCGGGGGAATCGACAAATTCCAGATGGGAAATGTTTTTTTTGTTATTTATTCTATTTGGATTTGGAATTGCCTTGTTTCTCTCTGCTTCTGATCCTTGCTCTTTCCAGTGTGGCAGCGAATTTGCATGGGAATTTCATCCCTCGGTGGTATTGAAATGGTCCAGTGGCAAGGGACTATTTGTAATTGAGTTTGAATATGGGGAATGTTCGGTTTTGGTTATATTCGTGCATGTGGTTTAGGTGAATGAGATGTACCAATTGGCATTTAATACAGTATTTGGTAATGCTTTGAGTCTTTACTATTTTAAATAATGATAAAGTTCATAAGTTGAATTTGTCTTACATTAATCATGTTGTCACACTTCTGGATGACATCGCAAGCCCCGTCTTTACCCACGTATCTCTCTGAGTCCAAACTATCCCGAATTCAAGCTGTTTACCCAATCCAGCACTCGGAACGAATATATCACAGTTCTTGTAATTAATTTGCATGACCTACAAGAACATGACAACGTATCATCGTTACCCATTAATCAAGCTGTTCCAAAGGTTCTGCATAATTTAAGATCCCGGTTATATGGAAATTCGTGTAGAAGTGGAACACAAACAAAAACTGTTTTTTTCGAACAGGATACACATAGATGGAACAGAATTAAAGTCGTTCTGTTTCAGGTTATTTGGAATTGTTAACTACGTGGGGATGGGGAGTGATGAATGTTGTCTTTTGGGTTCTGTTTGTTCTATTTTCGTTTTGTTCTTTTTTTGCATGAATTTCGATAGGATTTCTGGAATTCCTCAAGCCTTAGGTAATGTCAATTGAGCTGACATTTACGTCGATTTAGGAAATGCATCCTTGTTGAACGAATCACTCGAATCTGATGAAGATAGATTGGACTTATTGACTGTAAATGTTTTGATAACAATTAATATGGCACTTTTCTTGTACCCGAAATACGATTTTTTGAGAAAATTCCAACTAAGGATCTCAGATCATCAATCAGCTCTTGAATATAAATTATGTAGGTACGATACACTTATCTTTCCCAGAAAAAATATCCGATGGACCTGAGTTTTTAAACAAGGCAATTTACGAGAATATACTCGCAGGTATACAGCCCGAAATGCTGCTCTATTTTCTTTTCCAGTACACAGGTTGAAGTATCATCACTTACTGCAGTCGATGGGCGCTAGGAAAGCCCCATTTCCTTCTCTCAACTTTCAACAAAACTTGTTTGCTAGATATCCCACGTTAGTAAAGCGCACGGACAGGTTTCGAACACTGTCCTTCTAAGCTTCGTCATTTAAGAATTGATAATGTTTAGTATAATTGTCCTGAAGAACCTAAATTTCTTTCTAAGTTTTATTTAAGCGTATAAGAGTTCTCAGTCGAAATTTTTCCAATATTTTTGGAAGAAGATCTTATGTACAATGCCTTGACTCGATAAGGGCATGGTAGACTTGTTTTTGTATGCAGTTTGAGGACTTATGCTTCAGGCAAGCCAGTGCAAATAGGGATCGTTTCAGCTTCTTCCGCATATCGTTTATGTGTGGTTCCCATGTAAAGTGACTGTCGATCGTTATGCCCAGATATTTAAAGGTATCCACGACATCGATAACCTGACAGTTTCTTGGGTCAGTGCAGTTGAATGTTTTAATAATTTTTTCTGATTTTGGGTACTGTGGGCTACGAATATGTAATAATTTTGTTTTTGCTGCATTTATTACTAGCCCATTATCGTGACACCATTTCCCTGCTTCGTTAAATTCTGCCTGCATCATCCTGGTTGCTTCTACGATCGATTTGTGGCAAACAACAATCGCCGTGTCATCGGCGTATGCGAAAGGACAGCCAATCTTTGAGGATTTTAATAGTTCGTTAGTATATAATATATACAACAAGGGGCCAAGTTTAGAGCCTTGTGGGACTCCATACTGTACTGTATTGGCTCTGCTTTCGTAGCTTTTGATTTTTACCTGAAAAGATCTCGTTTTGAGATAGTCTCTCAACCAGTCTACCAATTTTCCTCTAATTCCTATTCCTTGCATTGCATCGATAAGTTTATGGTGGTCGAGGGTATCTAATGCTTTGCTTAAGTCTAGAAAAAGCACTAAGACATGGTGACTTTTGTTTAGGCTTGAGTTAATTAAGTTTGTGAAATTACCAAGAAGTTGGTTCGTGCTTTTTCCCTTCTGGAAGCCGTACTGATTCTTGCTTATTATCTTATGCTTATCAATAAATTCCCATATTCGATCTGAGATTATTTGCTCCATGATCTTTTCTATCACCGGCAATATTGCAATCGGGCGATAGTTTGCTATCTCGTGTTTGGCTCCTCCCTTGTGAATAGGTCTAACAAGTGCCTCTTTGTTTGTTGCTTTGTTGGCACCTTGGACGTGTTAAAACTCATATTGATAAGATTCGTTATTATGGGCGTAAAGATATCCGCATTTGATTTTATATCTATAGCTCTAATACCATCTATCCCAGGTGCCTTATGTGTATTTAAGTGAGCTATAAGATTTGCTACTTCCGCACAGTCTGTATCTCTCAAATAGATTGTGTCCCGTAAAAGTGTGTTCTGGTGGCTGGATGTTACCTTGCTACATACATTTTACCAAATGCTTGAACAATTTCAGTGAGATTTTCATTTTGTGTCGGTGGAATGCTTTTAATTTCAATGTTTGTTTTTAGTAATTGTTGTTCAAGTGTGTTGATTTTTGCTTCCATCAAGCATATTTGTTGATCTTTTTTTGTGTTGCTCTCTTTGAGTTCTTTTATTTCGTTTGACAGTTTCTGTAATGCCTCATTGTTCGATGTCATGTGCTGTTTTATCTCTTCGTATTTGCTTTTCAACAAATTCACAGCTGTTATTAATTTCAGACATTTCTTTTCACATTTTTTTAATTTCAAGTAAGATGATCTGCTTATTGCTGTCCTATGATGTCGCTGAGGCGTTTGATATTGAAGCCATGTCATGTTGTTGTTGAACATCAGGGGAATTGGCAGTTCTCAGTTGGACATCGTTTGAACTGGAGTTATTTCCGCTGGTGTCTCTTTGAGTGCAGAGTGCGCCGTGAGCTCCTTTCTGCAAGCTGGACATCTCCATTCCTCTTCTCTGATAGCACTCATTTTCCGATAGGACTTTTCAGAGATCGTGGTGCATTCATAGTGCAACTTTCATTCACATCCGAAGCATGTCACAAAGTCTCCATCGGAGGGGAGGTCGGAAAGGCACTCGGTACATGGGTCCATATTGAACAAAATGAGTTTTGTAAACGGTGGACGACAAAGAGAGAGAAGCAGTTAAGCAGATTGCTGTTCGTTTTACTTTTACTAAAAAGGTTTAAAGTCACTGTCTTTGATTCAATATTATATACATATTGTGAAATTTTCAAAATAAATAAACGCTTTGTAACCAAAACCCGAATCACCACTCGAGAGAGGACAATGAACGCAACCGATCACTTCAAATAGCTGAACTGTTTTGAACAAAATTGAACAAAATTGAGTATCGAGAAATTTTGGTCAGCTGAATTTAAACGTGGCCGTGAGAGCTTGGAATACGATGAACGCTCGGGATGTCAAAAAACTGCAATAACTGACGATGACATCGCTATAGTTCACCGAATGGTGCTAGGCGACCGCCGAATTACAGTGAAAGAGATAGCAAAGGCTATGAATATGTGCGAAAAACGTGTTTGTCAAATCACATCAAGATTTAGGCATGAGAAAGCTGTCCGCACGTTGGCTGCCGCATTGGCTCACGTTAGAGCAAAAACGTATTCGAATGCGCCGATTAATTACTGTCGTCGAAACTTGGATACACCATTATACGCCCGAAACAAAAATACAGTCAAAACAGTGAACTGTTAAGGGGGAATCGGCTCCCTGACTTTTGGAATAGTCATGAAGTTATCTTAATCTATTGTCTTCAAAAAGGAAAAATCATTACAGGAGCATACTACGCATCATTACTTGACCAACTGAAGGCGGAAATTGGGGAAAAACGGTCACATTTGCAGAAAAAGAAAATTCTATTTCACCAAGACAATGCGCCGTCTCACACCTCAGCAGTTGCCCTGGCGAAAATCCACGAATTACGGTTTGAGCTGCTTGACCATTCGCCTTACTCATCAGATCTAGAACCAAGCGACTTCTTTTTGTTTCGTAATTTAAAAATTGCGTTTGGAGGATAGAGATTCTCGTCAAATGAGGAGGCAATCACCTACTTTGCGGAGAAAAAAGTCAAGTACTATATGAACAGGTTACAGAGATGGGAGCATCGCTGGGAGAAGTGTGTAGAGTTATAAGAAAATTTTAAGAAAAAATGTCTTGTATCTTTGTTAGGTGGAAAACTTTTCAGATCATGATCAGAATGCAGAATTTTCCTCTCAACCAGTGAGACCAGTGAGAATTCTTCATTGTCATTCTGCACAATCTGACGAGTTTGGCAGGGATGTTAAGACTAGACATGGCTCGGTATAGCTCGTCCCTATGCGGCTTTAAAATCAACAAAAAGATGGTGTGCATTGATTTGGAATTGATCCTGATACATCTAATAGGATTTATATTAATCACTCTTTTACAAGGTACACTAAAGCATTATTTATGAAAGCAAAAAAACTAAAAACAGAAAAGAATTACAAGTATTTATGGTATCAAAATTCACAAATATTGTTGAGAAAAATTGATAAAGGTAGAATTGTTGCTATAAGATCGTTTGATGACTTAGACACTTTGAGCGATTAGAGTAATTATCTCTAAATAACTTCATTAAATATGTTTGATTATAGTTATACATTCGATTATAATAGTAACAATTCTATTATACGGAATTTAAGCGATAGTTCATTTTATTGTGATTCAGATAATGGCAATTATTTGTTTATGGTACATCAAAACATACGTAGCTTACGAAAAAACTTCGATTTATTATTATGCAATCTTGAAGCGCTAGCAAATTTACCCGATTTAATTTTTGTCACAGAAATATGGATCTTTGCATGTGAAATTAATGATTTTTTAATTCCGGGTTATAGTTTTTACGCTAGTACAAATGAATCATATTCGGCAGGCGGAGTAGGGGTTTTTGTTCGTGATTCCCTTGAATTTCATGTTTGCAATCATGGTTTTGTAACTGCGGACCTTATACAAATTAGTTGTAAAATAGGCAATGAGCTCCTCAACCTCATTTGCATATACAGATTGCAATTCTACGATACTCAGTCTTTCCTACATGAATTAAGTCTACTACTATCAAAAATAAAGACTATGAACCTTATTATTATAGGTGATTTAAACATTGACATTTTATCATCATCTCCAGTCTCAGAGTCACTTTTGAGTCTTATAGCTGAACATGGTCTTACTTCATTTGTTAATGAGACGACGAGACCTACCTCAAATACTTGTCTGGACCATGTAGAGCTCCAATCCATACCGTAGCAAAAGTAAGATTTAATTTACTTAACTCCAAACTTCGGCTTGAAAAATGGGAGGCTGTTTATGTTGAAAATGATGCTTCTCTTGCTTATAATTCCTTTCTAAAGATATTGCAATCTCATTTAAATTCATTTACCTTTCGTTCTCAGGTAAGGAAGTCGGAACTAAGACTTAAGCCCTGGATAACCCACTCTATCCTTAATAAAATCAAGCTTAAAAACAAGCTGCGCAGGAAGTACGTAAAACATCCTCATAATTCTGCACTTCGGAGTCGCCTCAAACATGTGTCTACTAAGGTTAATAATGACATCCGATTGTGTAGCGATAGATTCTATTATTCAAAAATGAATAACGCACATGGAAACCCCAAAAAGGAATGGGAAGTTATCAATAGTATATTGAATCGCAATACCACTAAAATACCCAACCCTATTGAACTTGCGACCGATAATTCTATTGTGAATGATCCAAAGATAGTTGCAAACATTTTCAATGATTTTTTTTGCTAAAGTTGGTGAAGAATCTTCCACCGACTTGAGATCTGAATACTGTTTGGATTGTATGGCAGGAAATCTGCCGGAAGAACCGGTTTGCAGTGATAGCTTCTTCTTTCGACCAATAACTGGTCTTGAAGTTTTATGCATAATTAATTCCCTAAATCGTTCCAATTCATGTGGTGATGACGGCCTCTCTAATTATATCTTAAAGCGCATCGCTTTAAATATAGTAGACATACTCGCTTTCCTATTTAATCTTAGTATTTCCACTGGTACGTTTCCGGACAGGTTAAAATGCGCAATTGTTCTACCAATTTTTAAAAAGGGCAACAAAAGAGATAAAAACAACTACAGACCTATCTCACTACTCTCGACTATCTCGAAAATATTTGAAAAAGCTGTCAAAAGTAGAATTCTGCGGTTCCTGGAGAGAATACGCTTTTTCAGTCCACTGCAATATGGCTTTAGGGCAGGACTCTCTACTGAAGATGCGCTTATGAATTTTTCCTCGGTTATAAACAAAGGACTTGACTCCAAAAAAATTTGTGCTGGTCTTTTTTTGACATAACCAAGGCCTTTGACATGGTAAACCATAACATTCTGTTGAGCAAACTGCATCGGGCTGGTTTTCGAGGACCCATTTATAATTGGCTGGAATCTTATCTTAAAGATAGAAGACAAAAAGTGAAAATTGGTGACTATATCAGTGATAATCGCATTAATAAACTCGGGGTACCCCAGGGGTCTGTATTGGGCCCTACTCTCTTCCTAGTGTATATAAATTCCCTTTTTCGTCAGCCTTTTGTAGGTAAAGTTACGGCTTTTGCCGACGATCTCGGTATTGCCTATAACTCTCCTAGCCATCTCCAGCTAGCTTCTGACATTAATTATGATGTGCACATATTGAGACTGTGGTTCGCCAAACATAAACTTAGGGTTAGCAATAAAACAAAACTAATGTTTTTCAGCCTTAGGTCGCAGATAATTCCGGACCTTGATTTTCGTTTCCATGCCGATAACTGTACTCGCTACAAATTGCCGATTTGCACATGTAACGGAGCTTCCTCTGAAATTATGTTTGATGGGCACTCAGCATGTCAGGGTAATTGTTTCAAAATTGATATAGTAAAGAACTACAAATACTTAGGTGTCACAATTGACCAAAACATGAATTGGTCTGATCATATTACAAACTTGACACAGTACCTTCGTTCTTCTATCCGTGGTCTGTTTCATCTTCGTAAATATTGCACAACTAATTGTCTAAGAACTATTTATTTCGGGATATTTCACTCCAAACTTCAATATGGTTTAGGATGTTGGGGAGGTGCTCACCGCACGAAAATTCAACCTCTGCTTGTACTGCAAAAATGCGCTGTTAGGACGATCTGTGGAGTTCCTCGTTTCAGCCATTCCATGACACTATTTAAAAACCTGAAAATCCTGCCGGTAAGGCACCTGTATTATTACAAGGTGTCTAAAATTTTCTTTATGAGAAGTATTTATTTGCAGAGCCCGATCTCTGATGCCCGCAATTTACGCAGTAACCTTGAATTCCTGGCAAACATACCTTCTTTTCGAACCACCCACTTTAGAGACTTCTATTCCGTAGTCAGCTGCAAACTATTTAATCGTCTTCCACCTTCGATTCGCATAGTTAGAACACGAACATCCTTCCTTAGCAAAGTCAAAAATTGGCTTTTTAGTTTTGATCACAATCAAATTGAGGCCTTGCTGTCCTATGTTGTCTAATAATGCCCCTAATGCTAATATCTGAACGTTATTTTTATAATTCTTTTCTGATCCTCCATTACGACTTTATTGCTTTAGTGTATCATTTCCACTTAAATTTTTGTAATATATGGTACATGAAATCTTTCTGATGTGGCAATCAACACTATTTGAATTCTAAATACGAATGCCACTACCTATTCTTTATATTGTACAATAATTATAATAATCCCAATCCCAATATGGTTAAGGTAGACTAAGCAAATAAGAAATTGTGAAATTATTGTTGAATTAAGAATATGAATAATAAAAAAAAAAAAAATTTGGAATTCTTGGGTCTTTTCGAAAATTGGTGTATCTATCAGATTATCGACAAGGGCTTTCAGGCATTCATACAATATGGCAGAGTAGATCTTGTATGCAATGTTAAGGAGACTTATTTCTCTATAGTTGGCGCAGCTATAAGGTCTCCTTTCTTATGGACTAGGCAAAATATACTGAGATTACATTTTCTTTCCTGTGACCATATTTTACAGATGAACTAGTCCTCTTTTTATCCTCGTAGAGCTCACGAGTGGTTCTCATCCGTCTATGTAACATGGCTTTATAGGCGATTCCTTTGCTACATGGACTGTCTGCATTGCCCATTAAACCATAGGTTTCTAGCTGTCGGCGGTTTGAAACCCAGCAACCCAGTCTATGATGGCGCGTTGGCATCTATTATTGAGGTCTACTAGTGTGTTATGCTAATCACGGTGGCCGCTATAGAACCGTGATTAATGACTTTTTGGTTCCCCGATTGAATGGCATGAATGGACGACGCTACTTGCGACTCAATAAACGAAATTGTCAACTTATTGAAGGAAACACTCGATGCATAATATCCTCCAGGTTTTCCGATTTGACGCCTCTTCATTATTTTCTTTGGAGATATTTAAAATCGATAGTCTATACTCAATATAATGTTGGTATTCAAAGTTATTTAGGATATACGTCCAAAATGCTTGTAAAATTGATCCAATACTTTATCTCCCAGATGACATTCATGAGATTTTGCCATTTTGGCATTCGTGTTTCAAAACCAATTGCGGAGCATATTCTCTCGACTGAACAAAAATAAATGTTTATTTAGTCTTCACGTGTTTTGTTCCAAATCAAAATTGTAAATACTTAGGACAGTGGACGAACAATTAAAAGTTAAATGAGTGGAAGACCGATTGCCACAATGAATCAATCATCTATTTATGGCGTGCTTCATTCACAGGAGCAGCTTTTTCTGCTTCATCTTCAAAGTAAAGTGGAAAAATGTTTCCAAAAACCCAAGAACCACATTTTTATGTGATGTTTGTCGCGAAATTATTCGTGGATTTTCTTCTCCCCAGATGCGACAATTTCGTTTGTTGACGAATCCATTAAATATGAAATGAGCTTCATCACTAAAGATTCTTTTGAGTGAAAAACCAGCATCATGATGTGTTTGCTTTAGTCCTTGTGTTAATTGAGTTTTGTAAGATAATGCAAATCGTTATTAAATATCGCCAAATAGTCGGTAGATGAATGCCTAGCGCCTGGAAAAGTCGGAATATCGAGGTCGAAGTTTCCTCAACTAGCGTTCACCTTACGGTCTACCAAACCTTTTTTAGCCTTCGACAGAACTAGTTTCTCTCAATCTTTGCATAAGCTTTGAACTGTTTTGGACAACTAGCGCCATAGAAATTACGAATTTTAATTTCTAGGAGCGATTTTCAAAAGAAACCACATTAGTTGTACTTTTTTCATAACAAGCTTAAAGTCATCCTAAACCCTTTATTATAAAAGCGTTGGCCTAATAATGCTAAATCTTGACTAAATAAGAAAGGTAGGCTCAGTCCTATAAAAAAGTCGGACGGAGTGATTGTCACGCTCGTAGACGTCCCAAAGTGGTCCTTCATCCACAGCCGTGCCATAAATGTCAAATTTCCATTTAAATAGTACCTTTGTCCGCGATACCCATGGTTATGGCATTTTTCAAACTTAAAGCATGATCAGGAAAGATAAATTTCCTGCTTGTAACTACACAAAATCCTACTCTGTCATCGATTTTTCAACACGCTTCCCCGACCATTTTCATTACAGGCCATTGATTCCCCACAAAAAAAAGGACACAAGGACTAAATTACTCGAAACTTTATTAACAATTGAAAATTCTTTGATTTATGAAAAATATTTCATCCGCGAGCAATAACAGATGCAAATCAGTCTATTTCCTCTATCTCCATCCGTTCATCCCTCGCGGCAACATCCGCTTGTCGGTTGTCACTTCCTTTCGTGTGGAAATTAGACAAAAGAAAAAGGAAAAGCGAAAAACACCTACTTCCCTCGTCCCTCATTCATTGGTACTAGGAAATCAAGTGACGCGATAAATTGAAATATAATATCGGATACCTCCATCGCCATTTCGGAATTGGAAATTCAAAACTTAACAATCGTAATTGATAGGGTGATGATGATGAATGGAAATATGTCGTCACTTTGTTGTTATTCAATGAAAGTTAATCGTGAGCTTAAATATTTGAACCGATTATGAAAGTTATGAGAACGTCCTTGAAGACAAATCAGTCCTTACGGGGTTGGATATTCAGAACCGACTAGAAGCCCGATTTCAGGAGGTAATCTGGTTACGAAACTTTTTTATGGATTAACTTTTTTGCACTCAGTTTAGTTAATTAGAACTCAACTTTCCGAGTGGCATATATTGTGAGTACTAAGTTGACATTATAAGTTTGGATATTAGGAATGGTGCTATTTCGAACTGAATGAATTGACGTAATCTGCCGTCAATATCTTCAATCACTGGATTGGAATATAGCCATTGTGCTTCCTTCATGAAAACACTTTCATCCTGTTTTCCATTCCCTGATTCCTACACTTGCTTTATAACAAGTACGCGTGTTTGGTTTCCTTTTGGTATTTGATAACCTCTATTATGCGATATATTGTGAAAAAAACCGTCCCATGAGGCACGTACCATCGAAGGCCATGCCGGCAAGAATTCTGTCATAAATCATTCACTCGCTTACAAGACCAATAATTCTTGTTGTCCACGAACTTCTGGACTTTTTGACGCTGAAATTCCTCTTCGACGGTTATTCGGATGAATCAGATTCATGAATTATGAGACAGTTTATTCGAGATCTTCTGTATTTGGAGCTTTTCAATTCTGAGGAGACAGACAAGCACTGAATACCAACCTGATGTAAGTAACAAACATTTATATCAATATTCTGGACGACTTTAATGAAATTGTCTTAAATCTATATTAGTAGGAGCTGAATCCCCTCAGTGATATGTACGATTAAAGGGTATGGGTCAGCGTGACTAGGCTAGGAAATAATGATTATCAACGAGGAAATGCTTCAGTAAATATTGGAATAATTTCATGTAAGTTAAAAATATTTAAATTATTTGAAGTAAAAAAAATATTTTTTTATGGAGACTTGCTCCGTTTATTTCAAAGATACTTTTCAAACTAAACTTACAATTCTCAAACTTATTCTAACTTAGCCTATTGGGCGAGTGGAGTACGTGCAGGAATGTGCGAAAAGAAGGAAAAAAACAAAAAACGCCGGGTGACGAGTACTCCGTGAGGAACAGCAACTCTGGTGATTCTGGGTCTGATGGTATCAGGTGGAGTCGCATTCCATTGGTGCCGTGCGCAATCCCGTGTGCGATTGTCAGATGCACTGGTGTCAGGTGGAACCGTTGTGATGGTGCATTGGTGCCGTGTGCAATCTGGGGAATATGGAGTGTGACCGGATGTGCGGTGACTTATGTTGCCTTAACTTGTATGTTCAAAAAGTAACTAGAATTATTAATGTTTGGAAACAATTTTGATTTTTATGTTGAAAATAATATAGAGTTATCCAAGTCGTGACTCCGAAAGTAAATTTAAATAAAACATATTTATTCCTCAGTTTTTGATCAAGTTTTTATTTCAGCATATTGCTTGAATCTTGCCACTATGAATATATACCATTACCATTGCTCAAAAGTTTATCACAGAAGTTTTTGCAGGGCTCGAATTAGAGAAGGTACGTTTTGATGACTTTTCAAAGCGTCAAAGTCTACCAATTGTATACATAAAAACGATTTTTGTAAAAGCTTCAAAGCCTGATATCCAGATATCACCAGAAAGCTAAATAGCTCGTCTAAGAACTTTTTCTTGCAATAAAGCCCAAATAGGAATTAACCTTTTCAACCCGCTCTATTTGAATTTATGGTGGACATACTGTGATACTGTGTAATCGAATTATGATCAATCATGTTGTGTGAAACGTCTCGTCTCCATCCATATCTTCGGTTTAGGATCAATCGGTTAACCTTTGGCCAAATATTGTGCTCGCAGTGAAATCGATAGTGGAATCGATAGACAATTTCACTACCGGCAGCGGTACGTTTTTGGAGGGCAAATTTTCGATGATGGATAGCCTTAAGACTTCTGTAACAACCGATTTTTTTAAAGGCTTCCTCAATAAACTCGAGTAGACGTTGAAATGGAATAAAACATGATGTGTGTGAGGTATTAACAAGGTATTGAAAGGCCCATGTATGTATGCCATTATGTATAAAGCAACGTTCACATCCTTGTATAGGCTTCTGACAATGGCACGGATCTGAGTGGTTCAATTTTCAATGACTTTTCCGCATAGATCCAAATAAATTTGAGCGATGGCCTGTGTTATGTTCACCTTAAGGTCAGTGGTCGATTGTATTTTATTCGCACAGACCTGCCAATAGGACGAAACTCCACAAGAAAAAGTCTAGGGGTGTCAAATCTCATGGCCTTGGTGGTCAATTTACGACACTTCTGCAAGTGATTATCTTACCCTCAAATTATTCATGCAGAATGTCAATCGTAGTATCCGCTGTGTGGCACGTAGCCGCATCCTGTTGGAGCCACATATCATCCGGGCCATATAGTTCAATTAGAGCCATGAGAAATTAGTTGTCATCGTTCTGTAGCGTTGGCTATTAACGGTGACCGCCTCACCAACGTCGTTTTCGAAAAAATACAAACCAATGACGTGGTCGGCCCAAAATCCACATCAAACGGCAACTTTGTACCTCGTATGGGTTGGTGTCCAACGCATATGCGTGAATTTTACTTGTTAACACAGCCATTCATCTAAAAATGCACCTCGTCGTTAAAGATGATTTTTCGGCCAAAATTTGGTTCTCTTCCAAACGCTCCGAAACTCAGCTAGCGAACATGGTATGGTCATGAACTTCTAGCTCCTGGGTCAATTGGATCTTGTACGGATGTAGGCCCAAGTCTCGATGCAACAAATTGGCCTAGTTGAAGTCTGCAAAAGGCATGACGGGGAATCGACTGCCTCTTTACACTTTCACCGACCCCGGTGAATCTTGCATTACTTTGAAGAACGAATGTTGGCTGTTTGATTATCGAACCGATCGTGTTGAATTTGGCCACCAAACGTTGATGGGCCAACTGTGAAGGGCCACCACGTCTACCGTGAAACCGTGGAAACGCGCACAAAGTTTGCACTAACGAACACTCATTTTAAAAATAAACGTTTGTCATTTGAACGTGTTGTTCAATCGTGCAACTTGACATGCTGATTTACATCAGTAACTAAATAGTAAACAACAGATTTGACAGATGCCCGCCACAGGTCGCCAAATTTTAAACTGAAAAACCCTTTACGCATGTAAGGTGAAAAATCGGTTTGACACGAGATGGCATTCTATTCACCAAAAATGTACGTTTTCTCCCTTGATGTAGAAATAATTTGATTATACAAATGTTTGCAGCGGACGTTTAGCGTGTTTTTGGTTAACAAAAATTAAAATTCAATATTAAATGTTGTGTGGCTATTTGTTACCATGGATGAGACATGGGTCCACTACACGCCAGAAACAAAACAGCAGTAAAAGCAGTGCGTGGAGTCCGGTGTTTCAACGCCAAAGAAAGGCAGACCAATTACGGGCCAATATAACTCCAACCTTCTTGAAAAGTTGGATTGCAAAATTCACGAGAACGACCTGCCTTGGAGAAGAAAAAAGTCATCTTTCACCAGGACAACGTGTTTTGGCGATGGAATTTGGAATACGATTTGCTTGACCACCCCCCCTATCTATTCTCAAATTTGAAGAAATTTGTGTCTGGGAAGCGCTTCGCCTACATCGAAGAAGTTGAGAGGGCCGTAGATGAATACTTTCAAAGATGGAGGAGGTTCAGTGATGGTGTGGAAATCTTGTCTTCATTAATACGAGGGTGGTCCGATAAGTACTTAGCCTACAAAAGAAAAACAAAAATTTTGGAGAAATGGCTTTATTTTTCAATATAGTCTCCTTTTAGCTCGATACACTTGACCCAGCGATGCTCCAACTTCTTTAACCCATCTGAAAAATACGTTTTCTCGAGGTCTGCAAAGTAGGCCTCCGTGGCGGCGATGACCTCCTCATTCGACTGAAATTTCTGCCCGGCGAGTGACTTTTTCAAGTTTGGAAACAAAAAGAAGTCGCACGGGGCCAAATCTTGAGAATACGGTGGATGGGGCAGCAGTTCGTAGCCCTATTCGACCAATTTGGACGTAGCGAGGGCGGAGGTGTGAGCCGGTGCATTATTATGGTGGAAGAGCACTTTTTTCTTCGCCAAGTGGGGCCGTTTTTTCTTCAATTCGGCGTCGAATCGGCCCAATAATTTGGCATAGTACAGCCCTGTGACCGTTTTGCCCTTCTCCAGGTAGTCGATGTGGATCACACCTTGTGAAACCCAGAAAACGGTGGCCATCATCTTTCCGGCCGTTGGGACAGTCTTCGCCTTCTTCGGAGCACGTTCGCCGGGTGGGGTCCACTGTTTCGACTGTTTCTTGGTCTCTGGTGTGTACCAGTGGATCCATGTTTCGTCGACTGGTCTCACGGTTGCGCTTGTTGTCCGGAGTGAGCAAACGCGGCACCCATCTCGCCGACAGCTTTCTCATGCCCAAAATTTTATGCAGGATATGACCCACACGATCTTTTGAAATGCCTACTGTCTCAGCTGGCATTTCAATTATTGGCGGTCTGCCAATACGAGATCGTAGATTTTTGTCACGTTATCCTATGTGGTAGCCGTTTTCGGGGCACGTGGACGTGGCTCATCAAAAACCGCTGTGCGACCACGTTGAAACTCGTTAAACCAATTTTTGATGGTCGCCATCGAAGGAGAAGAGTCGCCGTACACAGCATCCAAACGCTCTTTGATTTCGCTGCGCGATTTTCCTTCCAAGAACAAGAATCGAATCACCGACCGATATTGCTCTTTTTCCATTTTTCTAAAATCCGCGGACACTCCCGCTTCTACACGCGGTCAAAACAAAACTACGAGTCCGATCCAGCTGATCGACTGTAGCCGTCTACTAGAGTGTACTACACGATAGTAAGTTGCTCTTGCGATACTGGTGCTATCTGGCGGTGAGGCTAAGTACTTATCGGACCACCTACGTTTATTAAGTCATTGAAAACCGTTTCCAATTTGACGCCAATGTTGCTACCTAGTTTTAGTCTAATCTTTCTGTTTGCCTGAGTCTGAAGCCTCTCAGATACATAAAAAATATTCCGTCACTACTCGAGTTTTAACGAGCTACAGGGTATCAGAATCACGTTACCATGGACTATTGTAACTGAAGATAGCTTTGCGACAGCTCAGCACAGAATGAAATATTCTCCAGCAGACGAGCACAACTTTAACAGAATCGTTCAAGTTATTCAACAGGTTATCTACAAAGCATATACCAATGCACTGAGGTTGCCGTGCAGAACACTGCAAACATGCAGACCTTTAGACAAATTCCACTCAAACTACATCCAACACAATACTGCACGTTATCAGGTTCGATTCGAACCCAGATCCAATTCTTCAGGCGCCACCCTAAAATACATCTCGACCATAATTCAGTTCTACTCGGCATCTTTAAACGATCGGATGGATACGCGGTCAATTAGCCGGAAAATACAACAGAATACCAATTCCTCCATAAATGTCAAGTATTTCACTCTCCGCCTCTATTAGTGATTGAAAAAGTGCTACTCGTCCTTCCATTTGGTTACCGTAGCCCAAAAGGACACTCGGCTGTCTTTGAAGTACAACCCTTCCTTTGGAGTCAACAGCGATTAAATAAAAGTATGAAAAGAAATCAAATGTTTTAGTGAGTGATGCCAGTGGAGTAGGAATAGAAGCCAAGCCATACTATGTTAAGCCGGAAAAGTGATTCAAAAGTCAAATAGTCGTGCAAATGTCCGTTTCAGTTGAATTCGTCGCTGTGCGGTCATCAAATTGTGTCTTGATTGTATGCCCTAATGATGCCTATTGTTCCCGAGCCCTGATAAATATCCTTTCTTTTCTCGTTTCGCCATCAATAATCACTGGGTATGCCCTGAAGTCCTTCCTTATTTTATTATAATGCGGAGATATCTGAAATTTCCTTTCATTTCGTCGATTACTTTTGCCTTCACTTTTCGTAGATAAGCAAGTGTGGATTGCCTTTGTCGACAATTTTTCTCAGTTCCCTAATATGGAGGGACTTTTCCTTTTTTATGATGAAGGAACCAGGACTAATTAACCGTGATTTTAGATTCATATACCAAGTTTTTGTTTTCAATTCTCGGAAACGATTCCAGAATACCGCATGAAACTAGAGGCCAACGAAAAGGAAATTAGGCCTTAAATTGTTTTTTTTCTTTTTTACTTTTTGTACTTTTAAGTTGGAAGACTGATGGATTTTTATATTTCTTTTGCTTCTTTTCAAATTTTTCTTCTGTCGGTTGTCCTCTGGAAACTTAATTAGGAAAAAGAAAACATTTTAATGAAATATTAAAGCTTCCTATGCCGATTGTTGTTCTTTGTTTCCTTGTGGAAAAAGTTTCGACTGGAGGTGGGGATAATTGCTTTTTCGAGTGAATCATTGGAAGACTGCTCAACAAATTTCAAATTGAGGAATGAAATGCTGTTTAAGAGTGAAATAACCCATTTTAATAGAAAAGTTATAAGTGGAACTCGAAAGTTCTTTCCACAATATGTGTGAATTATTTAATACCACCGTGAAGCGTCTTTAAAGTTAAAGTCGTTAATAAAGCAAGGTAGTTATACAAAAGTTTTTTTTTTTTTGTTTTTATTAATATCTATACGCTTAGCCGCGTTTCCGGATACTGTTGTGTTTATTTTTGTGATTAAGGTTTTTAAAGTTTCCTTTAAGCAAAAAGCATTTACTTTAAAGTCTCTTCAAGTTTTTGTAAAATTACTCGTAAAACCAACTGAACAAATATATGTACCAATATGTGTGATTTTTGTACTGTCAAATGAACATCGACTTGTCTTTTTATATGCAGCAGAAGCTACATATAATGGACAGTCTTATAGAGCAAGTTTAGTGTAAAATATTTGGCTAATAAATCACATTGTAAGCTTGGATAATTGCGTTTTAAATTTCCGTTCTTATTATTCTAATATTCCCATTTAGTGGGGCTTGACTTCAGTAATTAAAGTGCGTCATAACAACACTTAGAGTTCACGGTACGATCTATGCAAAGGATAGTTCCGAACTAAAGCCAACTCAGCTCAACTTGTTTTTTCTTTCAATTATCACTAATTTGATTTTATCACTCAGAGGTATGGATGTTGAGGACACTTTATCGTTGTCTTCAAAATCTAATTGATTTATTTCTGATCCCACTCCAAGCTACTTATTACTTCTTCGAACTTTGGCTCCTACTAACTGGATTTTTTTGAATAGAGTCCTTTGGAAAAAGAGACCATGCCATCAATGGAATCTTGAGCGGTTTCATATGTCCATGGGAATCTAAATTAAATCACTCTATTTATAAGGAAAGACTATAGCTTAGACCATAAGGAATATTTCCAGAGGTATACATATACATGCAAATGTTGTAACGCGAAATGCCTAGCGAAAAAATGTTTTTGCGAAGATTGTTCTGTGGCAAATCGAACCAACCAAAGAAAAAAAGACGTCTACAATTAACTGATGGTTTGACAAGAGAGCGCAAGAAGAGCGCATTTATTAAATTTATTTAAAACAATTGGTATAAAAATTAACGAAATTAATATTAAAAAAAATTGCGGATTTACAATTCTTAGGCCCGAGTTTTAAAAGTGAACGAAAATTAGTACAAATTAAAATTTAAGATTTCATGAAATTCAAACGTTAACAATTCGAACTTTAAGTTATGATGATATTGATGAAGTGCTCCAACAGCATACATTTCTCCTCTGAATGACTCCCGTGTTTTTTAAATTCACACAACCAAGGCGGTTTGTGCCGCCTTACGCTTTAAGAGTTTATTGGAGACGGCTTCAAGCCGATAATCTCATTCCAAAGAATATTGTAAAACTCATTGAATTTGACAAGTCAAATTTAATTATACAGTATTAATGAAGAACACCCTTAGATAGTGGGGTAATCTGATAGGAAATTAGTAAATATTTTCCATCCAATGCTGAATTTCCGGGAAAGATGTCTTTTGTATTCCTCGAAGGCGTCGTGTTTGGTGATCAAAGTAATTTTGCTGCCTTTATTTATCTTTGACGGATTGTCGGGGTGCTTAAACCTTCACAGGGTGCGAATGTTATGTGTGATAATTAGGGGTTTAAAGCTCTCATGCTGTAAGAAAAGTCAAATCTTTGCCCGTGTGTAGCATCTCGAGTTCTTGACGGATTTCTGTGATTTTTTAACTGGATTAAAATATGTAAAATTTCGCTCGTCATGACGAAGCCCACATTATTAATTTTGGCCCACAAAAAAAAAATTAATTGACATAAAAATTCTCAATGTAAAGTCTGTGGGGAAACATCACGCGCTTTTAGCATTTGTTTGAAAGACGGAATAAATTCTTTTTAAACTTAATATTTACATTTAATTAACTTTCGCACAAAACTATTAAGCAGCTAAATAAGTTTCATACAAGCTTAAAAAGTAAATTTTGTCGGCCAGAAATGCATGCGTTTATTCTAATAAATTTAACTCTAGAAATAAAAATTGCTGAACAACTTAAAGATCCTCCGATTATTACAGTTGGTAAGGTTGCAATATTCCAAGGTGACGTGTACACCCAAACAATAAAGTGGCAGCGCAGTTACAAGCCCAAAGATGCAAGGCGGCACATCCAAACCTCCTTCCAACACTATAATGGAATCGATTTGTTTGTGCCAGTAACTTTGTTAGTTCGGGCCAACATGTTCAGATCTCCTCTTTATTTTGGCTACCATCAAATAGTTTTGATCTTCCGTAAAGTTGGATAACATTATCAAGTTCGAATGTTTGATCCGAATCCCGCAACAGTGGTCACCTCAGATGCAAAAAAGTTCCTAAAATCAATTGCCGGTATGAAGAAAGTTGACGTTTTGGGGAGCAACAATCAGATTAATGAATGTCTCCAATTATCATACGAATTTATCATCAACAGCATGCAAATGCAAAATAGTAGTTGACTAGTGCTGATGTTTTACAAATAAATTGCCATATTCTTAACCAAAAGTTCACTATTATATGTGTTTATCGCTTACATGACTTAAGCATGACAGTTTTTCTGGGTGAGATGAGAAGTCTCCTTCAAAACGTAAAGACAAGGAATCTATTGGTTGTAGGAGATATAAACATAGATATTCTAAAAAAGAACCCTGATACTGATAACTATATGCTTTTAATGTCATCATATGGCTTGCAACCGTTGATATTGGAGCCAACACGTATCACAGAAACATCACAAACATGTATTGATCATATATTTATACGGTTAGGAAAAACTTTTTTATATGAACTCACTGGTGAAGTACTAGATTATAAAATAACTGACCACTGCATGACTAATTTAAACATAGAGATACCTAAATTAAATCCTAATGATAAATATATCCCCTTTCCAGTAGTTCGTAAAACTAATTTCCGGAATTTGATAACGCGCTTAACTTTTGAAACCTGGGATTCGGTTTATATTGAAAATAATCCTTCAATAGCCTATAATATCTTCATTAATATGTTGAGAAATTACATTACGTGTTGTACTGAAACAGTAAACTCAAGCTCCCATAATTTAAAACGTCTTAGGCCATGGATCTGCAGAAAACTTGTTCTCAAAATAAAACGAAAGAATGCTATTCGAAAAAAATGCTTGCGCCACCCAGGTAATAAAAAATTAAGAAAATATTACATAAAACTTAATGAACAGGTAAAAAAACAGGTTTATTTGAGTAAAGATAAATATTATAAGGATAAATTTGAGAACTGTAGAGGTAACATAAAAAAAGAGTGGAAAGTTATTAATAATATTCTTAACAGTCAAACTGATAAGGGAATTATTTCAAAAATAGAAGTTGAAAATTCGTTGATAACTGATCCAGTAGTCATTGCCAATCAATTTAACAAATTCTTCGTATCCGTAGCAACTCAGTCAAAGCCTCCCCCCCCCCCCCACAAAAAAATTGTAATTGCAATTTTCATGCGGACTTAGTAGATGAGATTTCCCAATGCAATACTTTCTTATTTGAACCATTTACACCATTGGAAATACATAAACAAATTATGGGCCTCGATAATAAAAAATCTAGCACTTCCGATAATATCACCAATTGTCTTTTAAAACGTATTTCACTGTTTATCGTCGATATCGTGTGCCATCTGTTTAATTTGAGTGTGAACTGTGGTGTATTTCCCTCTGCATTGAAGTCTGCTGAAGTTATTCCACTGTTCAAAAAAGGTAATCGTAATTTAATGTCTCAATATAGGCCAATATCACTACTTTCAACTTTTTCAAAATTATTCGAAAAACTTGTAAAAGTGCGCATAGTATCTTTCCTTAACAAAAATAACTTTTTTTGTAATGAACAATTTGGATTTCGTGAGGGCAGATCCACTGAAGATGCCATTCTGAAATTAAGTAGTGAAATCAATGAAGGCTTTAATAATAATAGTACTTCTGTAGTTCTTTTTGTTGATATGACTAAAGCATTTGATATGGTCAATCACAATATACTATTGGACAAACTGTACAAAGCTGGGTTAAGAGGAGTAATATATAAATGGCTTTCGTCCTATTTGTCTAGTAGAACTCAACGAGTAAAACTTAATGGAATCTATAGTAACGAATTAGAAATTAATGCTGGAGTACCTCAAGGATCGGTCCTAGGACCAATCTTGTTTTTAATTTACATAAATTCACTACTTATTCAACATTTTAGTGGTCGCATTACAGCTTTTGCTGATGATATCACATTTTCTTATACAAACAAAAGCCTATTTGATTCAACAATACAGCTTAATAAAGATCTCCAAATACTACGGCAATGGTTTTCAAAGCATGAGATACTAATTAGCAAAAAAACTAAAATCATGATATGTAGCTTAAAAGGTCCTTGTACTAATGATTACTTAGTCACTTTTCACTCTGTCGATTGTAGAAAGTTATCGTTATGTGTTCATACCTGTGGAAGAACAAATTATTCCAAAGAATCTATCTGCAGTTCAAACTGCTTTGAAATTGAAAATGTTGAACACTTTAAATATCTTGGGGTCTTACTTGACAGAAACTTAAATTGGAAAGCACATATAGAAGATTTAAAAACATATATGTTATCAGTTACGCGCAAAATGTATCTTCTAAAATCGCACTGTTCAAAGAAAGTTTTACTGATGATATATTATGGACTTGCTCATTCCAAACTTCAGTACGGCATTACTAGTTGGGGTGGTGCTTATAATTGCACAACAAATACACTTAATAATGCACAAAAACACCTAATAAGGATTATTTGCAACGCCAACAGATTAACTAATAGTTGGCCTCTCTTTCGTAGCCTTGGGGTACTACCGCTAAATCATCTTTACGTTTACAAAGTTCTAAAGACATTTTTCCTACGAAGCGGATATAGTGCTACTCTCAGAAGTTCAAATACTTACGGGTTAAGGATTAATAATTTGGCAATCGTAAACATTCCGATATCTAGGAAAACACATTTTTCTAAATTTTATACTACGGCAGCACCCAAGCTCTTTAACAGACTACCTTTCGAAATAAGGAAGCTTGTACAACCCTGTTTATTTTTGCGCAAAGTGAAGGAGTGGCTCTATAATATGGATAGTCCTACAATCAAATTATTGCTATGCTCAGCTTAAGGTCAATAAATAATCTAATATTGTGCTGGTTACTTTATTCATGTTTTTATCTTATTTATATGTTATTCTGACATACACATATATATAATGTTATACATATTTATTTCTCTCCGTTACTGTTGTATTTCTGTAGTTAATTATATCTGTATCTACCTCACCATTTGAAATATTTAATGATGGATCATTCGCCACAGCCATATGAGTGCTACTGAATGATTACCAATTCCTAAAAACTGTTAATACTAAGCTTAAATTTTGTTTTTTGTAAATCCTTATATACATTTGTATTATCAGTTCTGGAACTAATAATAAAAAAAAAAAAAAAAAAAAAAAAAAAAAAAAAAAAAAAAAAAGTATATTTGATGTACCTGGTAATTTCACAGCCAATGTTTGAAGAAAAAGTTCATTAAAAATTGTATTTACTAGCTCCGCTCTAAAATGCCGCTGCGTAGCGACACGACACGCGACTGCGGCGACCTAGTTATTTTAAATTCTGATTTTTTCACTTGCTCAAGTCGCCTAAAACTGCTATTTTCTCTAATGAAAATTTGTTTAATTCATATGCAAAGGTGAATATCTTGCAAGTTATCACCTTGAACTCGGTGCTAATTTATGCCTCTTTGTTTCTCTTTAGTGGCATTTCGTCGGCCTTTTCGGTTAATTCGGTTTCATGTTTGTAAAAAGGTATTAAAGGTCGCGAACACAGCCTGGGAATAAAATTGTATACTCTATCGATCTCTATCGATATCTACACTATTGATTCAGAGCGATTTTCAACATTTCTGTCGCATTACGTATAGGTGTGCTGGCGGGTTACATACATATCATTCCATTATCACATCAACAAATTGCGGATTTTGAGCACTCTTCACTAATTGGGCCATCCAATAAGAGGTGTCGTATTAAATCAATATAAAATCGCATTTTTTCATGAAAAATTTTGATATTTTGAAGAACAGACCCAGGGGCTAGTAATGATTAACAAAATCTTACCTCTTGATTCAGCTTAACATTTGTTTAATGATTCGTTTTGTCTTTTTTTTTATCAGGTTTTCGCCTTATTTTGCGAATAACCTTTGTGAACATTTTCGGCTTAACTAGTAAAAAAATACCTTAAAAAAAAAAATCTGAATCACACAATTCATTTGAAGGCTTCAGTTCGAGAATTCACTCATCCCAGCAATTTATCACGCAGCAACCAAACTGTATGACATGTGTCGCTGTCTTTCTCTCCATAAGCGACTTCCACGTTCAAAGCACCAATTTCAGGCAAAGACAAATCAGTCAACATCGTTCTGTAATGCAAACCATCTAATAAAAAGTTTGCACGTGCTTCATTTTGAAAGTTTTGGTGACCTTAAAACCGCACCAAGATGTGACTCATTGTGCATAGAGATTGCCTATACAAATGCATTTGAGCATCATAATTATTATTATTACTTGGCATTTGTCATAAGTGTAGTTCTTCCTTGCTTCCATCTCTTCTAGATTCAATTTTATATTGTCCTTCCATATGCGACGCGGTCTTCTTGGCGGGTTTTTTCCCTCAGGTTTTCTACTTATTATACTTTTGACTTTTCGTCCATTATCCATTCATTCTACGTGTCCTGCCCACAATTTTATTATTCGAACAATGCTTGAGGCTGAATTGTGTTTCTTGAGTTCTTGATTATGTAGTTTCTTTCAATAGCCTATTTTCCACCATAGATCCTCTTTGAGATCTCGGTTTCAATGCTCTAATATGTATTTTCCCCCTTCTTAGTCAGAGACTAATTTTTACACCCGTAATGTTTCACTTACATTATGACGGTTTTACAATGTGGCGCAAACTTAATCACCCGATTTTGTTTTTGAATTACTTTCTTACAGAATGAAAAATAATAATTTTGTGTAATGGACCTTTACTTTACATTTACAAGTAGAGAACATGATATCCGTCAAGTGGCTGCCGCCGCTGTTGATACACATACATTTGTATCCGTTTTATCGCATTTTCCATTTTCTTTCTGCAAGACTGTCGGTGATAACTGTTCATATTCCTGTCGAATATTCTCCTTAAGGGCTACGATTGTCTGAGGCTTGTCAGTAGCGTATTCAAGTAGCTCCAAAAATAGAAGTCTGAATGGTTAAATCGGGTGATCTTGCTGACCATGCCAAATCGCCAAAACGCTTCTTTCACAATTTCCATTGTTGCTCGCGCTGTGTGTGCGGTTGCACCTTCTTGTTGAAAAACACATGTTCACCAAGCCCCGCTCATTTAATTCCGGCAGTAAGAAGTCATTTGTCACAGCCTTGTAGGGTTCGATAGTAACACTGACCGTACTGCCGATGGCATCCTCAAGAAAATAAGGCACAATCCTCCCGCGTGAACGCCGCACCACACTTTGAGTGGATGTAATGGCTCTGCGTGCAACTCAAGCGGATTGAAGATTTTGCATATTGTCGTAACCACTTAAATGGAAATGCGCCTCGTCGCTCATGATGATTTTCGTCCTCTTTATTGTTAAGATCAAGGATGTCTTGACAGTAAATCACATGCGAATGACGGTCAGCAGGCATTAACTGATGAACTGTTTGCACTTTGTGGGCGAAATGTGTAAGTCTTTAACTAAAATTCGCTGTAGGGTCCGTCTGGTGAGACCCAATTTCGTGGCCCGTTGTCTGCCACAAACCGTGACATTCTCGGCCGAACGACCAGTCCCGTGGCGGCACGCCTTGCATAATTTCGTGTGGTTCCATTCTGTTTGAATCAAGTAGCTAAGTGCCGAAATGTTGGCGCGACACGATTAGGAAATCGACGTCGAAATTCACGCTTCGCTAACAATAACGACACAATTATTCCACGCTTTTGCGGAGTATAGCGCTCCATTGCTTATTTGTTTGTGTATTGCAGCTATCACAAATGCCAAATGTCAAATATAATTGACGTATGACATTTGCAAAAATTATAACAGCCATCTCGTTTAAATAAGGATTTTTACACAACAATAAAAGATTTGTTTTGAATAGTTCCTTCATTGCGAAGAAGCAAACGTTTCCTAATGCAGCCTTTAATTTATTTTGGTCTCAAAATCTTTTGTGCAGTTCCCAAACATTTCAAGCAAAATCTTTCGCTAAGGACAGGAACAGTAGCATTCATTTGATATTAGGTCCTGATTATAAAGTGAAATCATAAGAACCTCAAAACGGAATTTCCGGCGACTCACTATCGATGTGTGTGGGCTAGTCTTCTTCTCCTATCGGACAAAGTTGGCAACTTCTGGCCGATGACTTCCTTGGTCCAATTTTTAACATTACAGTTCTGAATTAAGAGTTTTGATGTAGGGGAGCAGCTCATAGCAGATGATTCCCTGCAAACATATAGCAAAACCTTCCTGGGCGCTTGGCTACCATTTGTGCCGGATCACCTCTATTCGATCACGACCGTTTTTATTTGAATTCATCGTAATTGATCCACTTTTCATCAAAAGTCACCATCCGTTTTGGAAATTGGATGATTTTGTTGTGGTTCAGCAACTTCTTGCCGTTGCAATTTTTTGCGTTAACTGGTTAGGCATTCCAATATCGATATTGTTTTTGAACCCAGCCCTACTTTGTATTATGTTTAGTTCCCGGACAATCGGAACAGAGCTCACGTTCCTTCCGACCTTCTCACCTTCCAACGGAAAGGAAAACAAATCAGTGAAAGAAAGGCGCTGTGCTTAATCCACTGATATATAAACCTTATAAGCCTAAAAGATAAGATCGTTATTCAAAATGTGATTCAAAGTGATTTTGGATAGGCTCGATCTCCTCGAAATTTTGAACAGATCTCGTCCGATGAAAACGATTTCTAGTCTTCATACTTACCTATCCGAGACGTTTAAATTGAGAGAATTTTACGAAATGTTTTTGCGATGTCCCGTTCATTTTTTAATGAATTTTCACTATTTCAACAGTTCATAATTTTCAAAAATACTTGGTGAAGTCGTATTAGTGGCCTTGAGTTGCGATGCTCGATGCCCAACAATATTGTTGTGACTTATAACAGATTGACTGGGCCATGATATTTTTACTTACTTACTCGTATCAGGCTAGTGACCCTTGGAGGGCCTAAGCCTGAACGAGAGCATACTTCCACTCATATCGGTCCCGGGCACGCTGCTTCCAATTGGAGAGTCCAAGTTTCCTGATGTTTAGTTTAGTTTAGTTTTAGTTTAGTTTAGTTTATTCATCTACCGAGCTTAACTCTAACAGATTTCAGATACAAATAGCTCAAAAAAAATAAAAAATTGTATATAAATGATTAATAATAATAATACATAATACTAAATTACAGGATACATAAATTCAGAAGGGTTTGAAATTAAGTATATTTATTTACAGATAATTCATTACAGATAATTTAAATTTCGATCTATCATCACACAAGTCTATATCAGAACAAAGAGAATTAAAAAGATTAATACATTTTGTTAAAGGTTCATTGAGACCATAGTTGTAAGGATGCACCTTGTTGAATAACAAATTTCTTGTTCGAAGTATTCTTTCTGGAGCATATAATTTCAAATTTTGAAGTATATCAGGACATATAATTCTGTACGAAAAGACATCATGAATAAACAGTATATATTGAACATTGCGCCTTTTTTCCAAGGTATCTAGACCAATTAGAGCACATCTTGTATGATAAGGTGGCATTGCATCAAGATTCCATCTCATTTGTTTTATTACAAATCTCGTAAAGGACTTTTGCACCCTCTCAAGTCGTATTATAGAGTTTGCATATTTTGGACACCAGACAATAGAACAATATTCAAGGAAAGGACGTACGAGTGACATATAAACAGACTTCAAGGCATACGGATTCGAGAGATCAACACATGTTCGCTTTAGAAATCCAAGCATCGAGTTAGCTTTAGCAACTACATAATCAATGTGGAACGAAAAAGTAAGTTTCGTGTCGAAAATAACACCAAGATCTTTAACTTCGGTTTGTCGTGTAAGACTGGTATAACAAATAGTATAGTCATAAATAACAGGTATTAATATATATAAAACAGAGAAAGAGTGGCATTTGCTTATATTTAGGACAAGTCTATTACTCTCACACCAGTTAGCTACTGTGTTTAAATCATGTTGAAGATTCTCACAATCACGAATGGATTTAACACGTAAAAATATTTTAAGATCATCAGCATACATCAGGCAATTTGCATTATTAAGCAAAGATGGAATTTCATTAATATAAATGATAAAGAGTAAAGGCCCTAGGTGACTGCCTTGTGGGACGCCAGACAAGACTTCGATAGCTCGAGACTGGCAATACCCAATTTTTACAAATTGCTTCCTGTTTGATATATAACTAGAGATCCACTTAAGTAAATTGGAATGAATTCCAAATGAATACAATTTGTCTATGAGGATACTATGACAAATTGTATCGAAGGCTTTCTTGAAATCTGTAAAAATTACATCAACTTGATATCCTGATTCCACTGAATCAATAAGATATTTAGTGAATATAGTCAAGTTGGTTAATGTAGATCTACCAGAAACAAATCCATGTTGTTTTAAAGATATATGTTCTTTAAACGCAAAATACAACTTTTTTGTAATAATCGACTCAAACAATTTCGGAACAGCTGAAATCTTACAAATGGCTCGATAATTTTCTACATTATGTCGGGATCCAGATTTAAAAATAGGAGTAATAAATGAGCATTTCCATTCATCTAAAAATGTCCCCGAGGATAAAGATGTATTAAAAATGAATTTCAATGGTAAGGACAGCGATAAGTTGCATTGCTTAATAAAATCAAATGGAATTTGATCAGGTCCAGCACTTTGGCCGGTGTTCATAGATGATATGCCTTCCAGAATATCATCAATTGAAATGTACAATGAACCTAAATACGTATTACAATCAAGTATATTATTGTTAAAACATGGACTAACATTCGAATAATCAACATACACTGACTCAAAGAACTTAGCAAAAAGTTCACAAGTGGAATCAATACTATGGGACACAATCCCTTTGAATTCCATATTTTGAATGATACCATTTATCTTTCTTTTGCCATTAAGAAATGTCCAAAAGGCTTTCGGATTTTTTGAAATCTGTGACTCAATGTTTATAACATACTGTTTATATAAAAACTTGTTCAAAAATTCATATTCTCTGCGTAGTTGACAGAAACGTTTTTTATCTAATTCAGATCCAGACTTTTTAAATAATTTGAATGCTTTGTTTTTAGCATTCTTCAAGTTATTTAATCTTAAATTATGCCATGGTAATTTAAACGATCGGATGTTTCTTTTAAGAGGAACGAATTGAGAGCATCCAGTATTTATTATACTTAAAAATGTATTATAGACTTCTTTAAGTTGCAAACCAGAAAGAATATTCAACCAATCAACCGAGGAAAAATAATTATTTAGAGCATCATAATTCGCCTTAGAAAAATTGTAAATCTTTTTATACGAATAATTATTTGAATTTGACGTTACTGATGAAACAAGACTGCATTTTAGTTCTAGACATAAAGCAATATGATGAATAGAATTCTCTAATATAGGGCATAAAACTTCTCTTACAGTACAATACTCATATAATTCATTATTTACAAACACTAGATCAAGTATTCTATGCAACGAGTTATGACAACTGTTTTTTTGAGACATATTAACAGCAAACATGGAATCAATAAATGTAAACTCACAGTCTGTTCTCATATTATAGGGGATTAAACATTTATCATCGGTTGAATATGACCATTTAACATCACCTAAATTAAAATCGCCTACGACAATAACATGTTGATGGTCGATCAGCTGATCAGCGATAAATTCGATATTTCCAAGATGACGTTCATACACACATAACGGGCTCCTTGGAGGTATGTAACTAGCAACGAAGAATACTTCCTTTCGCACGGCTGCACCCCCACCAAAATCAACGGCGACACATAATTGTTCACTATTGAAGTCTTCATGTGGAAGAATAACAGTATTCGTTGTAAGAGACGAACGTACAGCAATGAAAACCCCCCCGCCTCGCAGATGGCCACTTTTCGGCGATCGGTCCAAGCGATAAACTGTGTAGTAGTCATCAAAGATTTCAGCAGTTGAGAAATTTTCATTCAATGTTCGCGGTTACTTGGTCTCTATGCCGGAGGCTCGGTCTCCCTAGCCTTCTCGAATCAGGTGACTGGGATTTGAAGGCCCTCTTTGCTGGAGCGCGGTCGTCCATATGCTCGATGGGCCAATGAAGTCGACGGATTTTTGCCTTCCGGAGTATGTCCACATTATTATACAGCTCGTCAACAGGCCAACATTCGGCTCCGTAAAGCAGGACTGGCAAGACCAGTGTTCTGTATAGAGTAATTTTGGCCTTCCGTGCTACGAGTTTTGACAGGCCAAAGTAGCACCGGCTGCCCGTCGGATCGTCGTCGAATCTCCACTAAGTTGTCATTTGTGTAGATAACATTTGCCCCGAGATAGAAAAACTTCTTAACTACCTCACAATGTCGATGGTTACGTCCGGTGTTCGACGGTGCGGTTCCAAGTCGACAGCATAAGCTTTTTCTTCATTTACTTTTAAACCAACGAGGCTTGCCTTTTCTTCAATTGCCATGAATGCCTCTACTACGGCGCGCGGGGAACTTGCAATGATTTCACTGTCGTCCGCGTATCCTAGCAATTGGACGCCCTTGAAGAAGGTATAACCTTACGTGTTAACACCTGCCTCCCTCACTATCCTTTCAAGTACTACAATAAACTGAAAAAAGCACGTACAGTGCGTCTCCTTCCTTGTTTGGAAAGGTTCGGAGATATGGGGTCCAAACTGCACATTGTATCGCGAGTCTTTTGGTGTGGCGCCACACATCCGAATCAATTTTCCCGGGATTCCGAAATCGGCCACCGTTTGTCGAGCTCTTGACGATAAGTTCTGTCATATGCAGCTTTAAAGTCGATAAAAATATGGTGATTGTCGACTTGGAACTCGTTGATTTTTTCCAGGATCTGGCGTAATGTGAAGATCTGGTCTATAGTCGATTTGCCAGGCCGGAATCCACACTGGTACGTGCCTCATAGTGTGGTGCCAAATGGCTTAAGATGTTTACAAAGTACACTGTATATAGTCTTGTAGGCAACATTGAGCAGGGTTATGCCAGTCGTCGGGCATGCTTTCATCAATTTGGCAGATGATCTGGTGGATGATCCTTACCAGAACATCACCGCCAATTTCAAGGAGCTCAGCCTTAAAACTATATGGGCCAACAGCTTTGTTGTATCAGCTTATGTATAGCCGAGCTGACTTCTTCTAAACTGGGTGGGGGGATTAATTCTTCCACTGGCCCTGGGTTTTTTTCTCACCCTATTACTCTCTCTTGGTCATGCCCACTACGCAGCTTTTGGAAGTGCTGCTTAAACACATTCAATATGCATGAAGTTTTGTACTTTGTCAATCAAAATTTTTCAAAATTCTCATTTTTATAACCAAATCATTATTTTTAAAACATATTTCTACCACTCTTACGCTTTCTCTAGTCATGTGGCTGTCGATGTCGCTAGTTTCCATAGACTGAGGTTTCATTTGACGTCAGACTCTTATGACAAAGAACGAGAAATACAAATATCGTAACACATCTCACGAAAGTTGAGAACAAAACCAAAAGTGGCAAAACGAGACCAAAACGAGACGAGAGGTGAACGACGGCACTGAATAGAAAAACTCACACCTATCCACACGTGCGATAGTCCAGCGTAGATATGTCGAATAGATTAGTTCAAAAAGTGCTCGTTTCATCCGTGAAGTTTTCATCTGCTTTCCATATCACTATGCAACGAAAACAAAGACCAAGACACAAAGTGCATTAAATTTCCCTGCTGGATACCACAAAACTTCTAGTAACTTCCATCTCACTGTGGAAAATTGCCTCACCGCATATCCTGTTCTATTCATATCTTAGACAATTTATCAAATTCCTTCCGAGAAAGATAAGTGTGTTTGCCCAAAAACGACCATCTCAAAGCGAATCGCTTGTGTGCTCAAAACTCCCTTTTGTATGACGTCTGCTGAAAACATTTTTTGCTTCAAAAGCACTTGCTCTCGATCTCATTGCCGTCATTGTTCTCATTGTTAGTTTATTTGCACACTTCTTTTGTCGGGCCACTTCTACAGGAAGAACTTAGCAGGAGCCCCCTTAATGCTTTAAAATTTCTTCGAACAGCCATAATCGTCTTAAGAGGCTCTACTACATAAGACAACCTCAATAATTAGCAAATAATTTTATTGTCTACTTTAGGTATTTTCACAATGAATTCCTGGCAAACATCTGTAATAGCTTCCAGGCTCGAGTGAATAATGTTATAAGTTGAAACCGCTGCCATCTTTCGTATGGCAATTGTGTTGCTAACGTAGGTGTATCTCGAATATGCTTATTCATGTCTTTCACCTGGTCTATTCATAAACGCGCCAACGAGAAAGATATTTTATTTTGGCATCGAAAGCAAATTTCCATGGTCGCATGCGACTGAGTAAAGCACGGGGGTGTGGTTGTCATTAAGTTGATCCACCCAAGAGGGGCGTTAGATGCGTGGGATCCCAGGCGAGTGTTTAGGTGACATTAAAATTGAATTGTTCTCAGACTGAAACGGGTGAAAATAATCCCATGATGAACTAAGAGCCAAAGCTACGAAAGTTCACTAAATGACAAAATAAGGAGCATGTGTTCGTTTCTCGGAAGCTGGTCATTAGTTTATTGTTTAGTTTCAAAGTCTAGGGAATCACTTACGAACCGTTCGTATCCTAACTTCAAAACAGCCATATAGAAAAAAATAAGTTTTTTTCAATAGATTTGTTCGAATGTTGACAGTTTATTGCTCTAACGTCTCATAGGCAGAGCCCATCTCACTTTTAACAGGAGTTTCTTCCAAAAAATACTTTCTATCCATCCATGGTATTTTTCAACGGTGCACTTAAGAAGACATGCCTCTTTTGAGTCATTATAATTTTTGGCCAAGAAGTTTTTAATGGCATCTGGGCATACGAACTATCTATTTTGGAGATCAACTTTTTCAAACTTCAAAAATGTGGTAATCAGTCGGGGATAGATCTAGTGAGTAAAGCGGATGGGTTAATCATATCCCAATTGTGTTTCAGGAATTTTGGCTGTGCTGCATGTGGTCTTCCAATAACATGCAGCACTATTTGACCATGCCAGAAAGGCATCCATGATTCTACTGCCTTTTTCTTTCCCGTTTTCGGTTTTTTTTGGTTTAAAATTCATTTTTAATAATATTATTTAGGACTACATTACGCTAGAGAAAAAAATTTGTTTTACTTTACTTAACTTTAATCTACCCTAGCCTGAGTAAGCCGATAGTGACGTTTGAAGTTTTGATGCCCTCCCCTCGATCTTGGCGTGAAACCGACCTACTGAACTTGAGTCGATCCAGCCCCGCGGAATGGGACATCATGTTCCCGCTCCACAGAATTATGGGATACGTGGGAGATTGGCGATACTGCTTGATATAATTAGAGGAATGCTTCTGGTGGGACAAAGACATTAAGCCGCATCCTCTTGTGGTACAAATAGTGGAAATCAGGGTATATACCGAAGTCACTTCCCTTACAAAGTGACGAATCAGGAAATCTTTGTCTGATAATTGTCCACCCATAAAATGCTAGCCCTATAGGACCTCGTTAGGGTTAAATCACTTGTTCAGATTCGAGTGTTTAATGTAATCCTGGGCAAGTTTTAAGGCAGCCGAATTATTTCCATTAAGCTGACTCTCGCATTGAATGACACGGGACATACATACTCGTAGACCATCATAGGCCTGATTAGGACCATGTAGCAGAATGCCTTTGCTCTAAAATTAAGACTCCTTATCAGAGCGGGAGTGCCCCAGGCCCTCTCTAGAGCAGCTTCTATATGTTTGTCAAAATATTTGGTCAAAATTTCTGGTTTGTGTAGCCAGATTGTCGGAGTAGACTTTATTTCGCCAGTGGACGGCCTTGTGGTCCAGTTTTTAAATATTCCAATGGGCCCTAGTCAAACGCATTCGGATTAAAATAGTTTTTGATCTCTGTAAATTGATTTTCAACTTCAAGTTGATTTTCAACTTCCAGCCGCCACAACATTTCAGAATTTTATCGAATTGACTCTGAATGTGACAATGAGGTCGATCGTTGAACCTGATCTGCACGCGATTAAATCAGTCGCGAACGCTATTGAATGGCGAAGAGAAACTATCGTTGTCGTAAATGCTAAAAAAGTTAGGTAGGATCACTGTGCCGTGTTACAGTCAATTTTCAATTCCAAATGTATGAGTAGAAGCCACGTTGGCTATTTGCATAATCAACTTTTTATCTGTCAGCATGTCAAAAATCGTATACGCTCAGTTGGCTGAGTTTGTAATAAAGACCTTTTAGCCACACGCTTTTTCGACGACAATCAGACAGGCTCGGTTCTTGTATTTATTGAATATTTGTTACGAACTTCGACGCGGCTTGAAGTGTCATACCCGCGCCGACACCGAATTGGTTATCCGAAATGATTTTATGTATGTATGTATGTATTCGTTTATTTAGTAATCGTGTACTATTAAAACAACACATGTATAATAATTCAAGATCGCATTATAATAGATTGACTACATATTATAGCTACACTGCATTATTTTTTATATATAAAGTAACTAATCTTTTAAATCTTGGCATTGAGGTTTTAGTTTTGATTTCACTAGGAAGTTCATTGAATAGCTTAAGCCCACGACAAAAAAGCATGTTCTGTGTTCTGGAATCTCTGTATAGTTCTACTCTAAAATCCAAGTTTGATCGAAGACTATATGGCTGGACTTCTCTCATACGGTATATTTGATATCAAGCATTCTGGCAACATATTGTGTTTCATTTTAAGGACGAACAATAAAACATTACAAGTTATGCGTTGATTGATATTAAGCCATTTTAGATAGAAAAACATTTATTTACTTGGTGTAAAAATACTACATTTAATAATATACAAAATAGAGCAATGAGAACTCTATTTTGTAGCACTTGAGGTCTATTTATATGGCGATTATTACCCATAAACAAAATAGTCGGACAAAACCCAAAGTGGGATACGGATCGATATTTTCTTTTTAATGTATGACATATGATTATTGAAGTTCAATTTATATTATCCAATTTAACAACGAGATATTTTACTTCATCTAGCTGTTCTAGGACTTCATTGCTTATTTTTAAATTTATACTATCATCGCACTTCAGCACCATACACTTGGTTTTCTTAGTGTTAATTTTGAGCTCCTTCGGATTGCGCTTAAATAGCGTCAAACACTGCTCTGAAGTGGTCTCACGGTTGCGCTTGTTGTCCGGAGTGAGCAAACGCGGCACCCATCGCGCCGACAGCTTTCTCATGCCCAAAATTTCATGCAGGATATGACCCACGCGATCTTTTGAAATGCCTACTGTCTCAGCTATCTCGCGCACCTTCAATCGGCGGTCTGCCAATACGAGATCGTGGATTTTTGTCACGTTATCCTTCGTGGTAGCCGTTTTCGGGGCACCTGGGCGTGGTTCATCAAAAACCGACGTGCGATCACATTGAAACTCGTAAAACCAATTTTTGATGGTCGCCATCGAAGGAGAAGAGTCACCGTACACAGCATCCAAACGCTCTTTGATTTGGCTGCGCGATTTCTCTTCCAAAAACAAGAATCGGATCACCGACCGATATAGCTCTTTTTCTATTTTTAAAAAATCCGCGGACACAAACAACACTACTATGAGTCCGATCCGGCTGAAATGTCGACAGTAGCCGTCTACTAGAATGTACTACATGATAGTAAGTTGCTCTTGCGATACTGGCGCCATCTGGCGGTGAGGCTAAGTACTTATCGGACCACCTTAATATTTTTACCACTCACAAACATTAAAGCATCATCAGCAAACAGGGAAATTTTACTATTTCTTAAAACATTACCCATATCATTTATATAAATTAAAACAATAATGGACCAAGTATAGTTCCTTGTGGGACACCAAAACATGTAGCTAATACTATTCGATATTGCACCATTCACACTTTTTTTTTGTGTTCGGTTAGATAAATAAGATTTAAACCAGTTAAATTCAGTATCCTTTACACCATTGCTATGTAATTTCTTTAGTAAAACTTCCTGATCAATTGTCTCGAAGGCTCTTTGAGAATCTACAAACAGAGCTATAGATTTGCATTCACTATGGCGTTGTTCTTTTAGCGTCATTGTTGGCCAATTCAGAGATGACTCGCATGAGCGATTAGGGCGAAATCCAGATTGATTTTCTATTAACAATTTATTAACACACACATATTTATAGATTTGATCATAAGCGCACTTTTCAACAATTTGAAACACTAGCTTTCTGGAAAGTGAGAATTTTTTGCTGTCTCAATTGTTTAAGGTTCTCGTAAACCATTTGTTATCCGAGCGGTTAACCTTTATCTGTTAAGTTTGTTTGTTTACACAATATTTTAAACCTTTTTTTAGCATATTCGATAGGTTATTGAATTCACTGTCTAAATTTATCTGGGAAACTCTTTCACTTAATATAATTCTGAACTCATGTCTCTTGTATCACTTTTACCAATATCGATTCGTGGCCACTATTTCTTAAGTCTTGTACTGTATCTACCCAAATATTTTTTTTCTGAGGGAGTTATGAGTTTTCTGTGATCCTTGTTGATCTTTTGATTACTTGTTTGCAATTCGATTTCGCAAGTATGTCATTAAATACTCTTGTGTACGTATAATTTTCATCCAATAAATTTATATTAAAGTCACCAAAAATTACTAAGTTAAAGTTATTGTGTAATAATCTTTCAATCCATTCTTCAAATAAATTACAACACTCGCGTTTCAGACTACTCGGAGACCTACAACATATTGCAACAGTCTCATTGAATAAGTTTGTAAAAATTTCAACACATAACAACAACATTTTCATTTCAATTATTGCTTTGTCGATTATGCTATATTGAATATCGTCTTTACCATAAAAAACCACACCGCCAGTATGGCTGCTTGTTGAATCGCATCTTACTGCAGAGTATTTGGGGAGATTTATTTCACTATCCAGTATATCTATTTTAAATGAGTTTCAGAAGAAGCCAGCACTTCGAACATGTTTTTTTCCACTATATTTTCTATTTCGTTGAAGCTATTGATAAGACCTTGAACGATGGATATGCAGTAAGAAAGTTGGTTTAGTTGCTAATACTGAGCTATTTCTTTCTGAACCTGTAATTTCCGAAGAAACACTGGACAACATTTATCACCGGCTTCATGACCACAGTCCATATTCAAAGCCTGGAAGAGTTTGAACACTTAGTTTCGTCAGATTTGCACTCTTGGATCGGATGTTCTCCCCCACATTTTCTACACGATAATTTATTCCTACATACATTTGCTTTGTGATTAAAACCTTGACACTTATAACATCTTCTTAAGTCGAAATATTATTTAGCTGGACATACACCCAACCCACCTTAATATTTTCTAGCTTCATTATTTTATGATAGCTGTCACTATCAACTTCTAGAATTATTGGGTATAACTTAATTCGTGCGGTTTGCTAAGAGATGGCGTAACTTGTATTATTCCATTGTTATTATTCCATTGGAACATGCGTTGGAAAGCTACTGTCATTGTACGTCATTTCAGTATATGTCATTCATTTGAAGCGTAAACAACAATAATTTGTTTTTCACTCAAATATGTCGAACTTTGTGCCTGAAAAAGTGTTTTTGCGAGGAGTTCTTCTTCATTACTTTAATATGAAGAAAACTGCTGCCGAAAGTCATCGTATTTTGGTGGAAGTTTATGGTGAATATGCGCTAGGTGAGCGAATGTGCCAAAAGTGGTTTGCACGATTTAAAAGTGGTGATTTTGGCTTAGAAGACCATGAACGTCCTGGGCTGCCAAAAAAGTTTGAAGATAAGGAACTGGAAGCATTACTCTATGAAGATTGTTGCCAAACACAAGAAGAGCTCGCAGAATCTTTGGGTGTCACTCAAGCAGCCATTTCAAAACATTTAAAAGCAGCTGAATATATTCAAAAGCAAGGAAATTGGGTTCCACATGAACTCAAGCCGAGAGACGTCGAAAGACGGTTTTGCATGTCCGAAATGCTGCTGGAACGCCACAAAAGGAAGTCATTTTTGCATCGGATTGTTACTGGTGATGAAAAATGGATCCATTACGACAACCCCAAGCGCAAAAAATCATATGTGAAACCCGGCCAACCAGCCAAATCAACGGCAAAGCCGAATATCCATGGCGCGAAGATAATGCTCTGTATTTGGTGGGATCAGAAGGGTGTGCTGTATTATGAGCTGCTAAAACCGGGTGAAACCATCAATGGACAACGCTACCGAACACAATTAATCCGTTTGAAGAGAGCAGTAGCCGAAAAACGCCCGGAATATGCGACCAAGGCAATAATTTTCCATCATGACAACGCTCGGCCCCACGTTGCTATTCCGGTTAAGAACTATTTGGAAAACAGTGGATGGGAAGTTTTACCCCACCCGCCTTATAGCCCAGACCTTGCCCCTTCTGACTACCATTTGTTCCGGTCGATGCAGAACGCCCTCACTGAAATACGGTTCACATCAGAGCAGAATATCAAAAATTGGCTTGATTCATTCTTGGCTGCCAAGCCGGCAGTTCTTTTGGGATGGGATCCACAAATGGCCAGAAAGAAGGGAAAAGTCATAGCTTCAGATGGGCAACACTTTGAATAATACTATTGTACATGTTTTTCTTAAATAAACGTTCAAATTTTGAAAAAAAAACCGCACGAATTAAGTTATATACCCAAGTTTAAGTTTCTCCACTTGTCTTTATTTTTGTACGAGTGAACTTGTTTCATATTACATTTAATTAAATCGGAATTTATTTTTTTTATTTAATTTACAATTCGATCTTACATTCCATCATTTAATCTAAATTCATGACGCACACTTTACGACTAAGCATTTTCGGCACTATCACCTCATATCCATCTTTTAATTTGCTATCAATTCCATTTTTAAGCTTTATTGAAGACGCTTTATCACCACATTTGATGGCAATATCTCCCCTATTTTTATTCATCATGCCGCGCCATCCTGCATGAACTAGAGGTCGTCCAAATCCATGTTTTCAATTTCAATAAACAAAAAAAAGTCGGTTAACATGACTCTGTAACGTTGACCGAAACGTTGTGCCCAGCCTCATTTTCGAAGAAAATATTCATTGTGAATTCATTGGCTTCTCGACCATGACGTGCAGATATTCCGAGCCCCAGATGCGGCAATTTTGTTTGTTAACGTAGCCGCCGAAATGAAAATGCGCCTCGTCAGAAAAGATGATTTTTCACCCAAAACCGTTGCCCAATTCAAGCTGCTCTAAGGCCCACACTGCAAAGTAATAACGAAGCGAATGGTCGCGCGCCTTCAATTGCTCAGTCAATTGGAACTTGTAAGCGATTAATCCGAGATCTCTGTGTAGAATTCTCCTCAGGCTAGTGCGTAGAATGTTGAGCTGTTGAAATCGATGTCGTATTGATGTTCGTGAATCGAGTCTCACACTCTCGGCCACAGCAGCCATCATCATCTCATCTGTGACGGGGACTATGAGTGTTATCCACTAGCATATCAATCTCACGAAATTTTTGCACAATTTCGGCAAAACTTATTTTTAGGCTACACAACACTCACTTTTGAAATAAGTTTTCAATATTTTCCAACGTTATTCAAGCGTAAAGCGACTCATTTCGTTCCACGGAGGTATAATACTGACTTCCTGTTAAGATTACGATCGGGAGACAGCTGTTAGTGTCAAAATAACCTGTCATTTAAAAATAACCGACTAGATGGCCAACTCTTTACGGTTCCCGTGGATTTTATTCTTTCAATGACTCGAAGATCGTCTGGAAATCCTCGGTCAAAATGAACAGGGTGCTAGTCCCTTCACTGGGGATGGCATTATTTGCTATGAAATTATCATTGAACCTGGTGAAACCAAGGTTCTCTGATCGACAACGATCTATATTATTTCGAAGGTAAAATTGATGGAGATTCCAGGTCATACTTGGGCCTTGGGCCTTGGGACTCATACACTAGGGAGCATTACGACTTATAAAATAACTCCCACTCTCGCCAACTTTTCCTGAGGATCTTCTATCACGAAGAAATCGTTATCCGGCGCTATCCGGATCAGTGCTGACTGTTCGTAGAAGACGTTCATTTTTGGACTTTCTCTGAAGCTTAAAATCCGGAATATCATTCTGATTGTTTCCTTAAAATATTTTATTTATTTCCGAGAGCATAGCTGCTCTCTTGAAATTTACAGAACGAATTCTGTTCCCAGGCAAATTAACGGAAATCTTGTGACCTCCAAGTATAATCTGTCGGTAAACCGCCTGTAGAAGAGTCTGTGTCTTAACAGGAGTCTATTGTGTGAATTGTTGCTTCGGTACGTGTAACGATCCAAAAGGTACTTCAATCTGTTCAATGAATTATCGCGTAAATCAAGATTAGCGCTTCAGTTGTTAATCGAGCATATACGACGCCAAAACGCGGAATCAAGCGAAAAATTGCCTAAAGTATGTCTGAAAACCCAAACTTCTTGATTCCTCAAAGAGCAAAAGTTGGCCTTTCTGACGATGACTTGACGAGTTTTGTTCGTCTTGACGAGTTTTGCATGACTTCGGCATGCATCACTATAAAAGCCAAGAACTGAAGCAAGAAGTTCGTTAATCGAGCTCTGGAGCAGTTGAAAAGGGATACAAATCAAAAGGCGAAAAAATCATTTTCGTTGCTGAAGCACATTTTGCTTCGTGCTTTTAAAGAGTCATCGGTAGCAGTATCAAAAGATCCTATTACATCCGGAGAAACTTACTGTTTGGAGTGGATTTTGTCAGGTGGCGTCATTGGGCCATACATTTTCCCAAACGAAAATCACTAGATGGTGACTTTCAATGTCGTACGGTGTCGAGCTGGACAGCATGTGTTAATAAGACAGCGCAACGTGCCACACTTCGGACTTATACTGGAGTTGTTACAAAAATAGTTTTAAAAATACATTATTTTCAGAAGAGCTGATTTGGAATGGTCATCAAAACCTTAAACCTTTTTTCTGTAGGGCTACGTTAAGGGGGTTGTATTTAGCCAAAATACTACCAACTGAAGAACATCATTCACACCATTGGTAAGATCCAGCTCAACTTAAGCAACAGATAAATAAACCTCTCGTTTTGAGTCCTGCAAAGGAAACCGCCGACCTCATCTAAATGAACTCCCTTTTAATGGTATTTAATGTACTTAAAGAGTTTCTGTCATGCCTCAAACACAACCCTTTTCATTCAATTTGAAAGTTAAAACATTCTTAATGAAGAACCTCTTATGTTACATAATACGAGTATACCACGATTGCTTAACCTTACGCCCTTGAATGGTGCTTGAATCACGTCCATATGGGTGTAGCGTTTGAAAAAAGCCCTTCAATGTAAACCACATTGCATGAAAACTTCCTCCCTTTAATACATCCATCTGCATATGTTGTGAGCGGCCGTGGGTGGGTTGAGACATCCCAAAGATTCCGTGCCTTTCTTGGATCTGATATATATAAATGTAATCAAGTTCTTTGCAAAATGCAGAATTTTTTCTTTCTTTGAAGACGTTTTGCTATTTTACTGCCAGGCAGATACCCCGCTGACAGGAAACGCCGCGAGATATAATTTCGATGACTTGGTTGGCTCTAACAAAATTTGAGTCAGACCAACACACTAACCACTGCGCCACAATGCTCCCTTCCCTTTCGGCTGTCGAAAATAGCCGATATAAACTGAGATATATATCACCGTTTAATATCTAATTCGCAATGTGTTTATGTGAAATTTATTTGTGTTTCAAAAAGTTTCAAAGTTTAATCTGAAAGTTCAGCATTCAGTTATCAAATTCAAAAGAAAGCTACGAGTGTGTCGCAAGCATACGATTGATGTGATTGATGTAGACATAAGTATTAGTATACAAAATATGACTTGGAACTTGTTTGAAAGCTAGGAGACGGGCGGCGCCAACAGAAAGGCGTCCTTTCTTTGTAATCATGGGGATACATGTCATTAATTATATACTGAATGACATATTTTTTTTTTTTTTTTTTTTTTTTTATAATTCGTGCAGGTTCAAGAGTTACGCTCTTTTGATGTTTTGTCACACAACCTGGACGGGGTGCAGATGGTTTGTGTCGAAGATGTTCGTTCACTACTCTCCGTCGTTCCTCTGCGCAACCTTTACATATTTGCAAACAATAAAATGACAATTTGCCCTTTCCCACGAGGCAAGTCGGGGATAATAAACTTAACAAACTACAATAATACCGCATCATAAATGACAAACTATTTGTTCTGCTTTAAGAGCTCGTTTTAAATCGCTTCTAACTCATGTGCCATTTGCGAATACGTTAAATGAACTCATAACGTGACGAAAGACGAAGGCCTCAGTATCCTTAATTACGTCTATTAGGAGTATGTCGAAAAAATACTCAGAATTTCTAAATTGAATTTTGTCGCCTTTAAAGTTAGTTTCCATACCCTATATTATATCATGGCTTGACAAACGTATCCTCAAGTTAATAGAAATGTCTCCTTCCTAGAAGTGGTAATTAATGGTTAGGGAAAAAAAGTTAAACAGTCCCATATCATGCAAGAGAGGACTTAGGCGACATTTCGTTTAAAACCCAAAAGGCCAAAACTTTGTTTGAGAAATGTTTTCACTTTAAAAATCGATTAGCTGTCAACACACTCATTTTGGTATCTCGAAAGAGTGGTATAAGCTTATAGGGAGTTGGAATTAAATAGCATTTTACCAGTAATGACTTCCAGTAATCAGTCTTCTTCTATTACCTACGCTAAATATTTTCGGGAAACCGCTGCAATATTTAATGACACTTCGTACTTTATCGAATATATTGCTCAACATAAGCCTAGAAGCATGTTCACCCTTAAATATAAACAAATTTCGTTCCCAAAAAGCAACATCACACATTTCAAAAACAGAAAAAAAAAAATACTACCATCGAGTGTACGCCAGATTGCAAAATGATATTTCGAGATTCTGGACAGGCGTTTTTACGGTAGAAGCTCTGTTTCCTTATATTAATATAAAAATTTGCCGCAGAAAGTCATTGTATCTTAGTGGAAATGTACAGGAACTCTCTAGCTGAGCAAACGTCGCAAGTGGCTTGCGTTTATTGAAAGGGATGACAAAGAACCACTTAGGCCACTGTCCAAAGTTAAAATGTAAAGCATTGGAGGAACTGCCCGATAAAGACTCACGAAAATCACTTCGAAAATTGTCTGAATCGTTGGGAATTTACTTGTCGATGGCAGGATAATGCCTTAAATACATGAAAAAAGATTTAAAAGCAATTAAACTTGAAGTACAATTTCTCACCTCACCTTCTGTCCTCAACGAATGTTGCTGCTTTTAAGAATTATCAGTTGCGATGGGAAATGGTCGACCAACAACATCAATGGCGAATTCAAATTTTCATGTTCTGCATTTGATGTAAAATTAATCCAATAATAAATCCTAACCTACCCGCCATAATCTCCAGAATTTATTCCGATTGATGACCCATGACATTACCATGAGAAAATTATTTCTTATGAGAATGCCAACAAATGGCTCGGTTCGTAGATTTTATGTAAAAACCAGACGTTCTCCCGACATGATATTCATAACCTGTCCGAAATATGGAGGTTTGTTCAAAAAATACGGTGACTTTTTACTTTTTTTTTTAAATATTTATTTATTCATCAGTGTCTATTTCGTCCCCTTCAAAGTAATCCCCCTCCAGCAGAATATATATAAGGCATTTGCACCAGCGCTTTTTCGTTTTCCCCAAGGATTTTTGAAATTCTCTTTTTAGTATAGTCTTCAGGTCTTCCATTGATGCGGTCTTTCCTCTATCGTCTTTTCAGTTTTTTTAGCATGATTTCAGTATTGTTTTTGGCCAATTATGCACAAAGTAGGCAAGTCCAGTATCACAGCATTTTTTTTCCACAAATCCGAACGCATAAGGCTTATTGACCTGACCGTACAACCTTCCAGTAAGAACTCATGATGAATCACGCCCATTGTAAGAATAGAAAATAGTGAGCAAAACTTTCACAATTGATCAAATTTGGTGTTCTTTTTCGGTCCTGGCTCTTCCGATCATTTCGACGTCCCATCCACAAACTTAAGTTTCATCACCCTTTTCAAAAAATCTGGATCAATATTCAAGTTATTCAACAGCTCCTGAACGATGTTCATGCGACGGTTCTTTTGGTCAATATTTCGGAACAAACTTCGCTGACACACGTTTCATGCCCAAAATATCTGAAAAAATGTCATGGCATGAGCCGACCCATATGCCAATATCCTCAGCAACTCTGATATTGATACGGTGATTCTCCATAACAATTTGCTTCACAGCTTCCCAATAGCACTCCACTGAGGTATCTAGGGCGGACATA
This sequence comes from Merodon equestris, assembly GCA_958301585.1. NCBI lineage: Eukaryota > Metazoa > Arthropoda > Insecta > Diptera > Syrphidae > Merodon > Merodon equestris. The sequence continues at coordinate 94,133,067 of OY284417.1, read as the reverse complement.
TTCGCCACCATCTTCTCCGCCGTCTATGAAGAGCTTGTATCACTTACAAACACTTTTGTTTTAGTCAAAGTATACTCGCTGAATAGGCCAGTCAACAGTTCAAGCACGTTGGAGCACTTAACCCTTTCAGTCCCTGTGTCCAGAATATTGGACATGATTTTTTCTCCTCCTTCTGTCAGTATTATGCGATTTTACAGCCATTCAAATCTAACGGTATATTTATTTGAACCTTTCTGAATAAAACTGTACAGTTATTGCGTCCATCCGCGCAGTCACAGTGAAAATTCGTCATAATATATCATATCATGGCGGAGAGAACACCTCAACATTCAGGTACGTCACATGTATTTCGTTTTATTGTTAGAAATAAGTAAATTTAGGAAAAGAAAAAAATGTTTTTTTTGTCTGTAGCTATTACTAATCGAATAAAAATGTAAATGAGATCTGTATTTTGTATACATTTGTTAATAGTTGACGAAAACTTCTTGTCCAAGATATTGGACATGAGGCCTTTAGGGTTGTTGTTTGTAGAAAGTATTCGGACGTAGCAAAATCAACTAACTGCAAGTAAAATTGCAATTTTTGGTTATTGAAGCGACTAGTCTTTCAATTGCAACGTGTACTATACTACAATATGTATATTGTATATGTATAAGAGAGAGGTTTTTCACAAGAGGCTGTTAGTAAAGATGGGGACATAGTCCTAGTAAAGTGGCAAGATAACAGAGCCGTAGTCCTAGCATCAAATTTTGTTGGCGTTGGACAATCAGACGAGGTAGAAAGATGGGACAAAGGCACTAAGGTGTACAAAAAAAATAGCCAGACCTGAAATAGTGAAGCAGTATAAGTATAACTATACTATAACTATGCTATGGGAGGGGTGGACCTCCTAGATCAAATGATAAGCCACTACCGGATATTTATCAAATCGAGGAAATGGACACTTCGCCTAATCATGCATGCAAATGATATGGCTCTAGTTAATAGTTGGAACGAGTACCGGCTGGAGTGCAAATCTGCCAAAATTCCGTCAAGTAAAATAATGGATCTTCTGGAATTCAGAACACGAGAAGCTGAAAGCCTTATCAAGTCTAACCCGGAAGTGATCAATAAAAGAGGGAGGCCAAGCTTACAAACCCATAATCAAGATCATTCCCGAAAAAGACCGAAAGCAGAAAAGAGACCAATTGAGGAGGTCAGGTGGGATGGATTGAACCATTTACCAATTGTAGATCCTCGGAAAGATGGAGGGCGATGCAAATTTGAAGGCTGCAAGGGGAAGTCAATGTTTATGTGCGGAAAATGTAATGTGCATTTGTGTCTAAATAAAGACAGGAACAGCTTCGCAATGTTTCACACGAACCCGGTCCAAAAGGCATTTAACACTTTTGTTTTTTTTTTTTTTCGCTTTAATTACTAATACATATTGAATTTTGTGCTTATTTTTTATGAAATTTTACGTTATATTTCAATAAATATGTTTTTACTTGTTTTTTAAATGCTATTTCAATTACATAGGAAAGATATGTCGCACGTAATTTATCGCATTTCATATATTTGTTCCTAGCTATATTGAATTGTAGGCGATATCATGATACTCTTGAGACCCAATGTCCAATATATTGGACAAGGACCTAAAAAGGATATATATAAATGTATATGAAAAAGGACTAAATATATACCCATAAGGAGCTGTAGTGATGATATTTTAGTAGAAAAATTTTTTTTTATGGCCTTATATAAAAGCGGGACTGAAAGGGTTAATTTCAAAATTTAATACAGATTCTGTGATCCATTTCTTGAAATAGCTAAAAAAAACGCCAAGCACATCAAGCACTAAGCACGTCAAACCTTTATATCTGTAAATAACAAACTAAATATCTAAAATGGCTGACAATATCAGCATATATTAGAGGATATGTATATTAACATAGCAACATAAAAAAAATCGAAAATTGAATGTACTCAGCTCGTGAAATTCTAAACGTCACCTTATTTATTGAACAAACTTCTTAGCTATATAGATTTTTTTTTAATTTTATCTTTAATAAACATTTTTTTTCTGGTATTTTTCAAACATGGTTTGTCTCGTAATGGACGATTCAAGAAAACGGCTTCAGCTTATGAATTGAAATTTTATGTACATACTCCTGTGACCAAGTTGAAAGGTGACTTTGTTTTATTTATTCTACCTAATCTATGAATTTCGTCCCTTTTCATTCATACCAACGTTTTTTCCAAATTCTGTAAAAGTTATTAAACATGGTACATATCCCAAATGCCCTTCAGTTCACGCAGAATTTCACCATCTTTGGTAGAGACGAAACGGTGCCCGGAGGGTTCTTTTTAGTTAGTTTAATAGCCAGAAGTAACACGGAGCTAAATCAATCGACCATAGCCTTGTATTATGAACTCTCGCGAAACTCTTTTTTAAAAAACCGGAATGTGTGTTTTTTTAACTAAATGAAATGACGTAATGACATAAAATTTGACACATACGTCAATGACAGTACTGCCAACCTAGAAAAAAAATCAATCACAATAGTATTAATGAACGGTTAGGTCATGCCCTCAAGTATGGGAGGATGAATCAGTCAATGTGTCAAATGAAGCCTCTTGGTCACAGATTCTCTTTCATCGCCTAAACCAGATGAATATTCATGTACTGGGCACGTACTGTACATAACGTAATAAGGCATAACCGAACCAGTCGAATAGGCCTTAACGGCCGCCAATTGTTTGGTTGTTGATGTATATTTGAATGAATCCAGTCGACTACGGCGCTCAATTAACAATAAATTCTCTAAACCAGTGCTCGGATACGACACTTAACTATTTAGATCTTGATACAAATATTTGACGTGTTAGTGGTAAAATATAACTTCACATATAATATTCTTGTGAATGACCCAGATTAGAAGACCGACTAGTCGCGTATGCCCAACATCGATATGAACACAATTAGCTTATACAGGGTTGTTCGATAGGGACAAACCATTTCGTATTTAAATATAACAAAGAAACAAGTGGGACTCGCCGGGAGCCAATCTACAATTCCAAGTCTTCTACCTTGAATTTTGCAAACTTGTACCTGGACCTCAGGATCCTCAGGGTTCTGAAATCGGTCATTAAGATTTCAGAATCATATACTTTATAATACAGCCAGGTTTTGAACTTATAGCTGCTCGGCAATATTGGTTTGATATTTGCATACAGACGGACAAACGGACAGACAGAAAAGCCCTGGCATAAGTCTTCCCAACCCCAGCTTTGCAAGGTAGAAGACTAAAATAAGGATTTCGGGATCATATTTGTTCCAATTTTAATACACATGTTAATTTTCAGGTCTGATATTGTCTATAAGCTCTTTTAACGATGTTGGCTTATTGGCATAAACTAACAACTTAGCGTTACTCCATAAGAGGAAGTGAATTTGCGTTAAATCGGACGAGCGTGATGGGTATTCGACCCACACGATTAACGAACTACCCATTCAACAAATCAGTTGTTGCATAAACACTATTGTGTTGGAACCACATATCACTTATGTCTTCCAACATGGCATGATAGCGAACTCCATTGGCCATAACATGTTGGTCATTTTCGACGAAAAAAATACAATCTAATTGAACTCCTTAAAACCACCACTTTTTCTGGATACAGGGAAGTCTTTTGCAGCACATGTAGGTTTTTTGCTGTCCAATAAGGCTTTTTTTTTGCAAAAACAAAAAGAATTCATCGCTGAAAATGGTTTTTCGATGAAATTCAGGATTTACCTCTAACTTGTGCAGAGCCCTAATGAAAAAAAAAAGCTTGATTCGCAATTCCATTTCTGATAATGTTTCTTAAAAAATGAAAATTCAATATAGGGTGACCCAACAGCTAAATAGTTTGGACGTTTTTATTAAATTAGGAAGGATGTTGAATTCCTTTTAACGAATCAGTGACGGCGTAGATGGTTTAAAGGATAAAATCGTTTTATACTTTGGCCGTATCATTCCATAAATGGTGTCCTATTGTTGATTTTGGCGAATAATTGAGGGGTCTAATGCCTTACGAAAACGTTCACTCATAGCCATGATGTTCCGGCGTTTTCGTGTTTACCCGATTTCCGATTGCATGAATTCCGAACAGATTTTCCCCTCCTCCTTTCCTTCTTTCACGATTCTCCATCACAGAATAAACCTCCTACAGTTCTGGCCTCTTACGATTTCCACAAAGCAAAATTTCATCTAATAAATGAATACCTTAAAAATGCCCCTCTCAATTTTGAAAACCTAACCGTAAATGATGCTATATCCATATTCTACAGGGAAATATTTTACTCTATCTCTCTTTACGTTCCCGTTTCACAACGCAAAACTTCGTCCACCTCCCCACCCTGGTATAATCGCAGGCTTCGTTCTCTAAGAAACAAAAGAAATAAGCAATGAACAATCTTCCTTCGTACTCAATCATCCAATGACTTTTCTAACTACCTGGGCAGCTATCTCCACTTTACCGCCCTACACAACTTCCTCTATCAACGGTATTTAACAGAAACGCAAGCCAATCTTATAAACGATCCAAAGTCCTTCTTTAAGTTTGTTAACTATAAAAGAAAATCCGATGACTACCCTACCTCCCTCTCCTTCCACGATCAAACCTCGAATGATCCCAATATTATCGCCAACTTTTTCGCCACCTTTTTTAAACAGTCTTTCGCCGACGACTCGTTTGCTCCAGACTTCTCATACTTTCATTATCTACCGAATTTTTCTCTTGGACCATTTCTCCCAAACACAGTTGATTCTCATGTCATCGAAAACAAATTAAATCTACTTAATGATGAATTCACTCCTGGACCCGACGGTCTCCCTGCCATATTTCTAAAAAAATGCTCCTCAACCATCTCTCGCCCTCTCTCGAAAATCTTCACTTTATCCCTATCCCAAGGTGAATTCCCCCGCTTATGGAAAAACTCATTTATCACCCCTATACATAAAAAAGGTCCGAAGAACGTTGTTAACAACTATCGTCCCATTGCCAAACTATCACATATACCTAAACTCTTCGAGAGTGTTTTGTACGAAACACTAAGTTTTCGCTGCAAGTCATTAATCTCCCCTAGACAACACGGTTTGCTCAAATGCAGATCCACAACCACTAACCTTGTTGAATTTGTGTCCTTTACCCTATCAGCCTTAGAGAACGGCAAAGAAGTCGACGTTATCTCAACCGATTTCAGTAAAGCCTTCGATAAAATCTCCCACAGACTGATACTCTTCAAATTGTCCTCCCTTGGCTTCGACCCCATCTCTTTGAAGTGGATATCTTCTTACCTGGAAAATCGCTATTATAATGCTCGTTTTAGATCTGCCTTCTCTAACCCCTTTTTAGCCTCCTCCGGCGTCCCCCAAGGCAGCCACTTAGGTCCACTTCTTTTCGTTCTTTCCATAAACGATCTTGAATTGGTGATCAAACACTCCCACATCTCATTATACGCCGACGACACCAAGTTCTTCAAGACCATTTCCTCCAGTCATGACTCTTCCCTTATTCAATCTGATCTCAATAGCTTTTCCTTCTGGTGCTCCAAAAATTGCTTAGAGCTTAATATTTCCAAATGCCAATCAATTACCTTTTCACGTAAACGAATCAAACCTCCTCCTCGTCTCTACTTTCTCAATAATCAACCCATCTCCACGGTTCAAGTCATTCGCGATCTTGGCATATTATGTGACCAAGAGCTTAATTTTCGGGCACACATCGATGAAATAATCCTTAAAGCTAATTCTGCACTCGGTTTCGTGAAGCGATGGTCTAAAGAATTCTCGGACCCTTACGTTACCCGATCTCTTTACATAACCTTTGTCCGGCCCCTTCTTGAATACGCCTCCCAGGTGTGGTCCCCTACCAACAAACCCACATTTCTAGAATCGAGAGCATCCAACGCCGATTCCTACGTTTTGCTCTTCGAGGTCTCCCCTGGGGCAATCCTTTGATTTTACCACCCTACCAAGACCGCCTTAAACTAATCAACATGAACACGTTGGAAGAAAGAAGAGTTGTATCTGACATTCTTTTTATCCATCGTCTCCTTTCAGGTACCATTGACTGCGCGACTCTCTATAACTCTGTCTCTATAAACACTAACCCCCGCAACGTACGAAATCCCCGTCTCTTCTATCTACCCACCCCCCGTACTGCCTATGGCTCCAATGAACCTATTTCTCGTATGCTGGGAATTGTTAATTCGAATCCTTACTTCGATTTCAACCTCAGCACTCGATGCCTAAAAATCCGCCTTCTTAACCACCCTCCCCTTCTCCCTACCTAGTAAGTGAGATTAGGTTAAGATTAGATTAAGCTAGCTTGAATTAAGCCCAATAAATGGGGGCGTTCGCCCCCACGAAAATTAGAAATTAAAATTAAGCCGACTATGTTCACCGAAAAATTTACGAATTTCACGATTTTACGAAATTTTATTTTTCAGTTAAAGCTTTGAATAATAAAAATTCGATGGATGGTAAACGATTCCATGACTGACGTTATCAAATGATGACCAAGACTAACATCTGTCAAAAAGACTGTAGTGATGAGCTTATAAAAGGTTTTTGAATATGCACGGGTAGATTTTGGCGGCCTATGACGGCCATGTTGTTTCCGTGACAACCGTAAAATCCATTGCTTATTATTAAGTTGCTGATGCCATATCATCAAGGCTAGTTACATGATTGAAAACTACATCAAAATGGTAAAACAATTTTTATACCTCAAACGAACGATAACATCGCCCGCGGTGATGTGTGAAAGTGTACAGCAGAATCCAAGGCAATCGATTCCTCACCGTACACAGGAACTCGGCCTTTTGCAGATTTCAACATGGCAAAATTTGCGCCAGGACTTTGTCCGATATCCGTACAAGATTCGACTGACCCAGGATCTCAAAGTTCATAGCAACGCCATTTGTTTGCTGAACGGGCTTCGTAACGTTTGAAAGAGGACTCTAATTTAGGCCGAAAAATCGGCTTTAGCGCTAATATATGTCCATTTTTAAATGAATGGCTCTGTTAACAAGCCGAATTGCCGTTTATGGGTCGACACCAACCCATACGAGGTTCTCCAGGTGACAATGCATCTTCAAAAAGTTATCGTTTGATGAGGAGTTTGGGCCGGCGGCATACCGTCGATGGCGAGCGCTACAGAACGATGATAACCGATTTGTAAAGGCCTAAATTGGAGCATATGGTCCTAGATGACACATGGTTCCAGCATGACAACTTTACGTGCCACACAACGGACACCACAATTGACATTCTGTATAAACTCTTCGAGGGTAAAGTTATATCTTGCAGAGGAGGTGTGAATTGGCCACCAAGGTCATGCGATTTGACCCCTCTAGATTTTTTCTTGTGGGGTTTTCTGAAGTCGTAAGTCTGTGCGAACAAACCATAATCGACCGATGCCCTTAAGGTGAACATAACACAGGCCATCGCTCAAATTCATCCGGATCTATACGGAAGAGGCGTTGAAAATTGGACCACTGGGAATCGTGCCACCGAAGCCGAAGCGGGCATTTGAACGATGTCATATTCCATTCATAATGGCATACAAGGGTCTTTCAAATGGAAGAAAAATATTACCAATACCTCGCAACCTGTCTTGTTTTATTCCATTTCAACTTCTACCCGCCCTTATTGAAAAACCTTTTGTTTAATGATGACGATGTGGATTCAATCCAAAAGGTTTTTATATCTTATTATTATAAGCTATTAATAGGCGTGGAATTGCTATCCGCAAAGCTCAATACCTAAGCTCGCAAAAGACATAAACGTTTTTTTACGTCCCAAAGCCTACAAATCCCCTTTTCACAATATCGACTTCAAATCTATACCGATAAGAGGACTTAAAACAGGGCTTACAACTCCCATCTCAACGGACAACATTTCAGCAGATTCCTTTCTGACAAGCTTAAGAGCAGTCCGCTTGCCCTGGCTCCACCTATTCTACACAAGCAATTACTCAAACCTCCGTTCCAGCAGCATGAGTTGTCTATTGTGTGCATAACATTCCATTCCATGTTAAAAAATCGCCACAGAATACACAGTTTAACCCAAAAACGAATCAATAAACCCACCATCCGTCTATGAAAGTCAATGATGTGGAAAGCTGAATATATGAACTCCAACCCTACCAGAGCATGCCCACATGAAGCACATATTGAACGAATGCCCATTGAACGATGAACGAATATAACCTTCAGTGATTTGATATATTGGTCGTTGTCCCAGTGTTGGAGTGGTATAGGACGTCCTTAAATAATGACATGTTTTAAAACGAATGCAAACAGAAATTTCCTTATGACAAATGGTTGTATCCGGCGCAGTTTGGGATTGATGTTGTGTGTGCACGATAATATCTTGCGGTGTCACGACCTGGTTTCGAAGGATTCACATCTAATTAGAAATAACTTTTGTTACATCGTTGGCGCACCAACAAATAATCTTTCTATCTACTCGAAGTAATTAACAGAAGAGTCCAAGAAAAAAAAACAAAAACTTTATCTAACTAAGTTTGATGCCATCTTCGCAAAGCAACACATCCGACTTGCCCAACAAGGGAGGAGTTCGTAGGTATCTGGGAGGAACAGCTTGAAGTGCCGCAATTAGGAGGGCATCCAACCGACAAAGATGTGGAAAACAAATCACCGACAAGCCTCAAATGTTGAAAGATTCATGTAATTTCGGTTACGGACACCGACACGGACAAGGATAGACCCTGCCGGCCGTCGTGAGATTGGCTGAGATTGAAATAAGTCTTCGGTAAATTGGTGTAGGGCCTTGTGGCTCGTTTGTATCTATTTGCATATGGATTGCCATCTTAGGGGAGCTAAATGACTTCCTTAGGACGTAGCTCGTCTTACTTTACTTTTTCTATTTATTTATGTTCAAGTACTGACATAGTTGTTGGGTTGCTTGATGAAGGACCGGATCTCAGAGGCGATTTATGTAGAGAAAGGTGATTTGCATATTTGGTCATTTAATGGCTTCAGACTTGGATTTTCGGATGACCATGTGTGCGTTCGTGGAACTAGGGTCATTTGTTTTCAACAACAACTTGAGGTGAGCCTTAAGATAATCCCCATTACGTTTTAGGAGTTTGTTTTTGACTTAAACTTTTCAAACCGTAAGTGGATGTAACAAAGTGATTTTAAATAAGATAGATACGTAACGTGACTATATCGAGTTACAATCGGTCTGGTGGGAATGTTATGGTTTTCTCCATTCCACTTAATCAGCGTATCGAGGATTCAATGCGGTCACATGGTTATTGCTCAGGATTTTCTTACAGTCAACGTCGATGGTGAGGTCGGGAAGATATAGGATATTTTACCAAGTACGCCAAACGGCTTCCACTGATGGCCTTTACTATAAATTTCAATTAACAGCAAGGCGAAGGCGAATTTAGAGACAAAGTGTCAGATCATTTAAGAATAGCTTATTCGGAGAAACCGCTTGGGTCCCATTACGAATGGCTGGTTTTATGAGGGTTTCAGCCGCATAATCAAGCTATTATTGGAGAATTTAGCTACGACCAAATTGTAACTTTTCTTATTTAATCCCAACATTTGTATTCAAACTGCGTCCACGCAATAGTGTCGGGGTGTATTTCTATTTTCTCTCGTCTGATAAAAGGGCCGAAAGATATATGCCAAGATTATTTATAGGTCAGGCTTCGATGGTGTGAAAGGCTTCGGTCGTAGCACAAATCTTTGGCAGTTGGCATTAGATGCCATGAAGCTTGCTTCTACTCCTTCCATTGTAGACAAGATTTGTTTTACTCTGAACTACAAAATTTCTCCTTAATTCTTATGAGATTCGAATGAGTGGATTTTGATCCGTTTTGTAGTGGAATTCTATTAAAGCGGGCTGGATTAAGCACCGATTAAGGTATTTTCAGCACATCCCATCAATACCAATTTGGACACTTGGAGCTTCACAAGTCTTATACAGGGTTCGCCATCTCATACGGGTCGTTATAAGCTTCCAATAACTTCAACAATTGTCAACCGATTTTCATATGTCATAGCATTTTGGAATCGTCAATTCAATACAATTTTAACCAGGAATAACTTCACACCTAAAGAACGCGCGGAAATAGTTTCAATATTCATTCAAAATGAACGCTCGATTGTGCTAAATCAACGTGCGTATCGTGCAAAAAATTGTGATCGTGTTGCGCTAAAAAAAAAAAATAACAATTTCTCGTTGGGCCTCGATTTTTTTTTTTCAATTTGTTTCTGTGGCAAGCCCTCGTGAGCAATCTAGGCCACGTCCGCGGCATTCAAACTCATCTATTCAGTCGGTGAAGACCAGTGTTCAAGAAGACCCACTTTGCGGAGAATTTTAAGGGATGATCTTCACTTATTTCCATACAAAGTGAAGATAACTCAAAAAATTTTGTCACAAGATGAGCCACGGCGCTTGGCATACGCACAAAATGTCGTTGCAATGATTAATGCTGAGCCGGAGTTCTGGCAGCAAATTTAGATGACCGATGAAGCACATTGTACGCTCTCTGGCTCAGTTAATAAACAAAATTGTCGCTTCTGGGTCACCGAAAATGAGCCGCAATGTGATCAAAAAGTTACTGTTTGGGCCGGAGTATGCGCTTAAACCATCATTCGGCCGTATTTCTTCAAAATTGGCGATGCAGTGGATGGCGATCGATATGGATGTTGGCCCATTATGTGATCCCAGAAATGCGTAAAAAGACTTATTTCACTTCTAGTTTCATCAAGATGGCGCAACATGCCATACTGCGGCGATATTGATATACAGGGCGATATTGACTGGCCTCCGAGATCGCCGGAATTGTCACCTCCAGACTTTTTTCTTTGGGGATACTTGTAAAGCAAGGTGAATGCTAACGACCCGAAGGCAATAGACAGCTCAAAAAAAACATTCGTGCGGAAATCCCAGAAATTCCGACCGAAATTTTCGAAAATGTCGTGGAGAATGCGCGAAAACGAAAACAATTGATATTGTTTTCAAAAATTAATCAAAATAAATTGTAAAGGTCTAAGTTGAATAAAAGTTTTTGAATTTCCAAAATCGGTTGAGTATTGTTGAAATTATTCTAAATTTACATCGACCTATATGAGATGGCGCACCCTGTAGTCCATTAACCACTTGATGTTGCGTTAAATCGCTCTTCAAAATGTTAATGGCTTCATTGATACTATGCTACGTAGCCCCACTCTGACAGATGTCCGTTACACACCGATTGCTCAGTGGCATCGAAGACGAACTACTGAAATTATTTGCATTCTAGAAATGGCAATGCTCTAAGCTAAAAAACCCTCTAAAAGATGTAATGGACAGATCGGGTAGAAATCAAATAAAAAATTGTAGCAAATAGAGGGAAGCTGCTACATAGTCAGCAAGCAGCCCCTCTATGAATTTGTTATTGGGGGCAACAAATCTTTGGCTGCCTCCTAAACACAAAGTACACATAGGCCCCCATGGAAGAGAAAGATGACTAGCTCACGGATGATTTCTATGAGCCCCAACCCCTTCTAAAACGTATAAATCCGAGGCTCGGTAACGAGGATATCTTACAAAAAGTATCAAAATATTTAGGCCAGTTGATTTTGTTGCAGAACGTAATCTTTTAGTAGCTTGCAAACGATTTTCACATCTTAACATCTATAAGAGGGCTCGACTCAAAACATAACATTGTTGCAGCCAAATCATCGCCGGAAAAATTAATTATGAGGTCTTATATGCCGTGCTGATTGAACTTCTGAAACCTTTCAGAGAGATTTCAATCCTAAGTCCACCACAACCCAATATTCATAGTAGGCAAAAACTTCATGAAATTTAGCACGACATACACGACCTTTTTATCGATTTTACAATCGTATTTGACAATGTCTATAAAGACAAGCTACGAGTATACACAGCTATTTCGTGCCTTAACATCTCTGTCTAACTTGCCAGACTATGCACGATCCCACTGCTCCATTACTGCCGATAATGATCTAACGAAGACTTTGAATGTTAAAAAAGTATTCAGGCAGGGCAACGCTTTGTCATAATTATCGTGGAGGATAAGAGCTTGCATGCGAAGGCTCAGCGAGTCGTCAATAATGAATTTAAGAGCAAGTCGAGCTGAGGGTAAATTAAGGTAAATCAAAGAAAGACCCGCGACAGTAAACATCTTAGCCAGAATGTTACTTTTGACAACTAAAACGTTGATTTCGTCTACCTTAGCTTACCAGTAAAAAGCGACACCAAATCCAGCGGTGAGATCGTATGCAGAGTGACTCTTGTGAACTGCTATTTCTTTGGGCTCAAAAAGCAACTTTAATTATCTCAGTCCTCCTCTATGGCGCAGAGACGTAACCGATTCGAAACGAAAATTTTGCGTACAATTTATGATCCCATTTATGTTATAGAGGGAGAAGAGAAGATGCAATCAAGAACTGTACAGGCTGTAGAGCGACCTCGGCCTAGTCAGACGTGTCTTCTCTAAAGTTGAATCCTAGACGCTGGATTCAGATTGATTTTTCGATTAAAAATAAAACTCAGCTCTAAAGTCCGAGCTCCGAGCGAGTTTTTCTGCATACATTGGTGCAATCAAACCTTGCATGAGGTTAAGTATACAAACTTTACGTGGACAGTGGTCGCTGGTAGATAGAACTCCTTATTGATGTAGCATAACCCTTACACTAAACAGCAGCTGTCGACCCTACTTAGATGTTGACCAACCAGAAGCTTTTCATTGGGACGATTGAACGTTAGCTTCGACATCGTATCCCTAAGCTCAAGTTTCATCATCCCTCATGATATGTATGTTTCAGTAGTTTCAGACTTTTGGACACCTTCCATTCACTCCGGTTTTTGCTCAGATCCATACATTTTTAAACAAAGACACAGGTTTCCTCACGGCTTCAGTGACTTTTGACTGTGGTTTGACGATCCCGTTGTATGTATGTCCTCCTTGGTGTTGCCCCGCCAGTCTAAAAGAGGTGGTTGCTAGAGTCAGTGGCGGCTTGAGAGTCGCTGTAGATTGCTGTGGGTGTAGTGTAGTTTCTGGAAACCGAAGTCAGATTTTCAGGCAGTAATAGCGGTCTAGTCGACTTTTATCCGTTTCCTCGAGTCTGGTGACAACGAAAGCTACTTCATTCTCGTGTTTGATGTAAAGGTCCATGGAGGTGGTGTCGAACAGAATGTTAAGTGGAAACACTTATGACTCTGATGGTACCTGATCGTCTAGCTCCTAGGACAGGTGATGCAATTAACGAGCCATAACTGTAAATAAAGGGACTTCAGCTTGAGTTCATAACAAAGAGGAACTCAGTTATCCAATTCATCTGCAAATAAACTTGGCTGAAATTCGGCTGATGATCATAAACCACACTACGTACTGCCTCTGTTTACGGATTTCATACAACGACCTTATCTTAATTTCGTCAAGTGGTTCAAGCATGCACTACAGATTTCTTACATTATTCATCTTAAAAGGGCTTCTGATGTCCACGAATAACCCTAGAGTGTGGTGTCTGAATTATGTTGATCTTTCAACCGTGCATATGACCTGCTGTAGTTCTTTGAATTTATCCTTGAGACAGACAGATTTGTGGGTGAAATTCGGCGAACCCACTGCTGAGTCCGTCTAAGTTCCATGCTCTGAAACCGGGAACAACTCATCAGCTCCTTTGTTAACTTGCACTTGTTTATTTACTCTGTTAGTTATCCTTATATCCAGAAGCTGGTATTGTACCTACATGCTTTTATATAGGTTTGTTTGATTCAAAACAATTATACGAGTAAATGGTGATGATGCGCCTTTAATTTTCTCAACATATTCCCAGAACCTGTTCAACCATTTGGAAACTTCGCAGAAATTTGGAAATAATTATCGCCTTAATGGAAGCTTCTAAAGTGCAAGTAATCGATCCCACCTTCCATGGGTCCGTTTCTGTGTTGGTATAGAAGTTGACTTTTTCATTTTCAGCTCTTTTTGCGTAAATGTCCAACCTCGTACATTAAAATCTTCCAGTAACGCCCTTGGTAAAAAAGATGTTGAAATTTTGAACGAATCTCATTGGATACTGTTGTCGTGAGAGTTTATAATATTTAATTTTCTAATTGCTTGGTTTTTAATTGTCAATAAAAATACAGAAAAATTAAAAAAAAATGTAAAGAGTTTATTCAAATTAATGAATCCATAATTGCCATTTATTTTTGTTTTTATTATTATTTTGTGTAAGTATTGACTACTATTGTGTTTTAAGTGATCCATAGGGCGATTTTGATTTTGAACCACTTTTTTGAGCATATAGGCGGAAATCTCGCTAATGACACGTGTTATCTTCCAAGGAAACGACGCTGGTATCTGTATATACGAGTGATTTGGTATATCTTAACAATATGTATTCTAAAGAAGTAGAATCGCACGATCCAGCGAGAACCACGATCCACGATCAAAACGAGAAAAAAATCCTCAGCGAACTCATTTCTCAATTGGTCCATCGATTCACGGACTCAGTGGCCGTCTTGCTAGATCCATACCAGGTTCAATTCTTCCATCTTGGAAAAAGAAAAATCATTGAACCACATTGGACGTCATCTTTGATAAAATATCGACCAATGATCCCCCAAACCATAAACGGACTTTTCCGGGTGCATTGGCGTCTCAGCAAATTTTTTTTTTATAAACATACCCATTGGGCTTCGTCGTTGAAGACATTTTTTCTATAGAAAAGCGGGTCATCTTCCAGCTCACCGAAAATTGGATGCCGTGGCAGGTTTCTCCTTCGGCTTCTCTTCTTGCATGCACTGTAGGTTTTAAACCAAGATCCTTGGATAAAATTTTCCATGTAGTCGAGTCACACGATTCCGACGACGACGAAAGGACGACTGGCGGATACAGAACCAAAATATCCTTCGTATGCATTCTTCCCGTAAGCAAAACTTTGTCCCTATAGCTTGAAATGCTTTCTCAGTGAGTCAAGAGTGAAGATCGTAAAATGTTCGACGTGCGCGAAAAACATTTTTCACAAAGCAAGAATTTTAATAATTAAATTCAACATATTCATGTTAAAATGGCAATGTCAGCTGAGCATGGCTAAATTTGACCTATGTCACAAGCCATGCGTAAGCTGTCAAAAAAACGAAATAGCAAAAAAATCACTTCATTTAATGGGAGGAAATTGTCATGGGGACCAATCCTATCTCGGGGACGGAATGCGAATACTACGTCGGAAAAAGCTGTCGATGCTATCGACGAATCGATCGTTATTTTTTAAATCCCTATAAGGAGTAAGCTTTTGCTCGGATAGGGCATGAATCATCAATTTAAACAAATGACAATCGGAAGGAGCAATATCTGCGATAAGATTTCCCAAAAAAGCGTTACCAAGCATGTTTTGACCTCAGCGATCTGGGGTAATGGTCTCACTCGGCTTGGGTCTACCCTATTGATCCCACTAAATACTTGTACATAACATAGTCTCGGATTCGTGGATATTTAGCTTCGCTGCTGATGTTTGACTTAACCCATGACTTTCGGCGCTTGGAGTTTGCTAATGAAACCATTTTTCATCGCTGTGATAATTCAACACCATTTTCTATTCTGCTGCAAAAACACCTTTCCAATGCCTTTCGCCTTGACTGTCCTGGAAAATTAAAAAAAGAGTGCCAACATTACAAGAAGTTCAAAGCTCAGACGGTTAAACACTAATTAGTCCATTCAGTTGTCTCAGTAATATTTACAAAAAGTATTATTAAAACTGAACTTTATAAAATTTATTGACGACAAGCTTTTTATTCAAAATGAGCACTTTGGGTTTAGAAGTCATTACCACACATTAAACAGATCTAGGCGATTCGCCGGAGTTCTACTAAATATCGAGAAGGCATTGTGTATAAAATGATTGGTTTGCCTCTGTCGTGGTCAAATCCATACAAATTTGTTTGGCAAGCAGACGTTTTGTTAAGGCATTGACTTCACAATATTTTTGTGGAGGAGTTTTTTTTTTTTTTGTTTATTTTTATTGGAGGTTGCTGCTATCTGTTGGAGCACTCAGACACAAATACTGGTTCATTGTACTACCAGACAGACAAATTAGATGGCGTTAGAGCTCATGAAGAGCCGGAGCTAAGCTTCTTTTAATCACTCATGTCGTAAAGTTTAATGCCGATCCCGAACTGCGAGAGCCAAGAAGCTTTTTCAAGGAAAGTGTACAACGGGGGATTTTGCCAGTACCCCTCCGAGGAGAGAAGCCCCTAAATAATCATTTGATGGCGTTGGTGTTATCGGGATCCGAACTCGCTCATCTTGCGTCAGCGGTCGACTTTATGCAGGAGTACCACAAGGTTCTATCATGGGGCCAGTACTCTATAATATATACAATTCTGATTTTACATGACTCCCACGATGTTAAATAGTCGTTTACGCTGATGATACACACAAATCTCCGTCTCACACGTTTAGTCTTAACATCGAGACCAATCTTTAATGTGGCATACAAATGTTCACCAATTATCTCAGTAAGAAGATAATATGCAATCCCTCTCGATATTCAAGGGTTTTAATTCGTTTAAAGTACGAACTTCTGTCAACAGTTACAGAAAGTATTTGGCGCAGGTTTAAGTTCAAGAGTATATGACCTACTCGACTTCTCGTAAAATGCGACGAATTAATTCCAACTCTCAGGGCGACAGCAGTTGTATGTTCACCTTTACTTGGTAAAGCGAATGCTCTCATAAAACCCAGTCAGACCAATTATTATATACCACAGCCCTCATAACCGATTATCTTTTGCATCAATGAACTTTAACCAACACATCCAATTAATCATAATTAGATTTCGCGGTATCACTATTAGAGATCTCCCCTACCCACACAAATAACTTGGGTTATTTGGTAAGCTAAGCTAAGCTCCCAATCGGATTGCCTACCACAACCTTTTCATGACACACGTCAGTTATGATGGTTTTGTCCAAATTAACATGTACCCGCCCAATCTCATATATCAGATACGGTAACAGGGCTCCACTTAATTATGCGTCGCCGAATTACAGTGGAATTAATGCCGCTATAAGCCCAAACAAACACCATAAACTGTTGAAATGATCAAATAATGCTCGCTCTCCTGTACACGAGCTTGACAACCTTACCGTAAAAGCGAAAATAAATAAAAAATAAAAACAAAAAAACAATCTTCTGAGCTGGAAAGTAATAGGAAAAAGAGGAAATGGAAATTCGTAAATACATAGTCTATCGTAGCAAAAAGCGAAATGAACAAGGCAAACATTAAGGACGTACTCCTTGATGAGAAAAACAAACTTTTCATTTTACTACCAACCGGCAAGAGTATCTCAGAGCCATACACTCGTACATACGTCTGCGAGCTAGAGCACGAAAATATGCGACTTATAACTCCGATTTGGTGGGGTTCGGTTGTGTTTACACAGCCAACAACATTTGTTGATTTTGAATCTTCCATAAGGGCCGTCGAATAGCTTGATGATAAATTTCATCAAAGAAAAACTCAAATACCTTGTTTCTACGAATCAAATGTAACGCGTAGAAATACAATATAAAATACAATTCCATCGCCGAAAGTGTGAATTGGAAAAAAGCAACTCGCAGTTGTCGTAAAAAAAAATTTAATCCAGTTAACCGGCTATTTATTGCACATAGCATAGCGGTAAGGGAGTTTTATGTGCGTAAGAAGGTACTAAAAAAAATGATATAAACCGCTATATTCGAAGATTCATTTCATCGAACAAGCCATTCGCGTAATAGCACTGAAAGCTCTATATTAAGCTGAATATTTATATTTAGGCTGTTATTTGAGTCGTAAAACAAATGATGTTCGCTCGGCTTGATCTACGAGACTCCGAAAAGGTATACTCGTACGATTGTGTCGAAATTTGATAAAACAAAGAGCCGTCGAACAAAATTTATCACATATTCGTATGCTCGTATATCACGATGACATGAACAAAAAATGTATATTAATCTTGTTGCCGACGTTTCAGCATGTGAGAGGAGGTGAAGAGGCATTTTATTTTGAAAACCTACCCGATGCTTTTAATATCGGATTTATATAGGTTTTTGATGGTGTCAAAACGCGCTAAAACTCGCATATACTTTTTATATTGTTAACGTAAAGTCACTCGAATATGTTGAGTAATGAGGATGATTCAATTATGCGTCGGAAGTGAATTTAACACTTGCCTGAACCCACTAGAAACACCTACGGTCTACAATGAATTTATTGCAAAGAGTGACGGCGTGAGGGCTTCAAGTCCTCTTCAGTTAAATCTGACTGTCAATCAAAACCTTCGAGAAAGGAAAATACTTCCAATTTCATTTGCATATTTCTAATGATGTACTTGGTGAAGCATACATATCCACGGTTTTTCATTAAGGATAAAATAATTTTGTATTTAGATAAAACACAAAATAATTGGGAAAATGAAATTTATTGCGGATGTAGAACACATATCGAATTTTAGTACGGAATTCGATCTCCGACCGATTCCTCCAATTTTCCACCACTTTTCCACTTAAATCGGGCGGAACGTTGGCAATTTCGGATTCGTTTTATGCTCCTGAACTCATCCAACGTTGTCGGCTTGTTGGCATAAAACAACGATACCATATAAAGGGAAATTCAATGTCGTTAAATCGCTTGAGCAAGGTGGTCATTTCTCGATATTACGAGATCATCCAACTTTCCTTCCAATAGATCGATTGTTTGACTAGCTGTAACATAATCTTGATATCACTCACCACTGATGTCCATCCTGATCTGGTAAAAAAAAAAAAATTTCAACGTTGTACGAAAGCGAATTCAATATTACGATAATTTTCACTGGCGAAAAAAACGGCTATATATTTATATATTTTATATAAGGGTGGTCCAACGAAAACGCGTGATGATAATTGTAAATAAAACAAAAAGTTTTCAGAGAATTATTTTAATATTTTTTATTATGATAGAAGGATCTATGACAATTATGTGTGAAACAAAATACCGGCCAAATGCTCGCCACGGCTTCGGTGGCATACCTCTATCCGATGGTCCATATTTTCAATGACTCTGAGACATAATTGAGGTTCAATGTCGTTAATGTGCCGAATTATCTCATCCTTTAGCTCTTGAATTTTTCTTTGCTTATTAACGTACACTTTTTATTTTAAATATCCCCAAAGAAAGAAGTCCAACGGTGTCAAATCACATGATCGTGGCGGCCAATTAACATCGCCACGACGTGAGATAACACGGCCATTGAATTTCTCGAGCAAAAGAGCCATTGTTTCGTTGGCTGTGTGGTAAGTGGCACCATTATGTTGGAAGCACATATCGACAAGGTTCAAATCCTCAATTTCTGGCCACGAGAAGTTCGTTATCATCTCGTGATAGCGAACACGGTAACTGCTTGGCCGACCACATTTTCGAAGAAGTACGGCCCGATGACGCCGCCAGCCCCTAAACCGCATCAAAGAGTCGCTCCTTGTGGATGCATCGGCTTTTCAACAATCACTCGTGGATTCTCATTTGCCCAAATGCTGCAATTCTGCTTGTTCACGAATCCACTGAGGTGAAAGTGCCTCGTCGCTGAAGATGATTTTCTTTGTAAAGTCACCATTCACTTCTGTCTGTTCAACCAACCATTCGGCGTATTGACGACGCTTGAAATGGTCAGTAGGCTTCAGCTCTTGAGTCAATTGAACCTTGTGTAAATTCAAATCTTTATTCAAATTCGAATCAGTGATGTTCGTGAGATGTTCAATTCTTTGGCACGACGACGAGTCGAGGTTGACGGCTCTTCTGCCACACTATCTCGAACAACAGTAATTTTTTCCGCAGAACGAACTGGGCGAGCATGCACAGGTGTTTTCACATTTCCCACAGACCCGATTTGCTGAAATTTGCGCACAATTCTACCCATTGTGGGCACATTTGGTCGATTATACTGACCAAAAAAATCACGAAGTGCACGAAATACATTTTGATTTAAACGCCCCTTTTCGTAAAAGGCTTCAACAATCTTAACGCGCTGCTCAATTGTGTACCTCTCCATGGTGGAATTTGTCAAACACTGAAACAAAGAAATGTCAAATTAATTTGGGCAAAAAAACTTGACGTTAAGATGTGACTCACAATTAACATCGTGCATTATGGTTGGACCACCCTTTATTTATGAAGGATTTCTTTATTATAAAATGGTACTTTATTGTTTCAACGATAATACAATGGTCTCTAATGCTAATGCATCTGTACGGCTTGACAGCTGTTCAACGAATGCCCTGTGTTGTGTTTTGTGTTCGTCTTCGTCTGTTTCGTTTCGTTCCGTTTCTGCAATGTGCACGCTGTGTGTATTATGTGTGTGTTACGCATATGGCATGTTCGTCGGATGATCGTCTTGCTATTTTGTGGCATACGTGACTGGTTGTCGTCAGATCGTCCACTTCGTCCATTCCACTTGTCGGTATCGTGGCTTTGTGTGTTATGTGTGTGTTACGCGTATGGCGTGTTCGTCGGATGATTGTCCTGCTATATTGAGGCGTACGTGACTGGTTCTCGTCAGATCATCCGTTTGTCTAGGGTGTTTTCTGCATGTTCGGTTCCCATCCCACATTTATATGTTGCTCAGTGACCAAGCCAAAAATAAGGTTCATCACTGAAAATGATTTTTGAATAAAATTCGAATTTTTTTTTTTTCAAACTTCCGCAGAGCCCAATTGAAGAAGTTTCAGCGTTTTGAATGATCAAGTAGATCCAGTTCTTTTATCTTCTGGGGCAAGACATTCAAGCGAAATTTGCTACAATGTGAAATAAGAGATTTTCACTGCCTGTGAGTTGGCGCATTTGGAACTGAATTTTTGTGTATTGTGAAGTGAATACGTCAACTCAAATTAATACAATATAGCTTACACAGCCTGTCTGGTGGGGCGATTATTGTGACACAAAATTGCTCTTAAAGTTGCGAACACTATTCTGAATTTCGGGAATAATTTTTGAACGTTGCTCCTCTTTGAACTTCATCATCTTGACATTAACAGATCATAAAAAAAACCTATAAGACTACAAGTTTGTATTAAAGTACAACATTTTTATGTCTCTGGGGATGATCGTGATGCAGTGGTAATCATCATCTGTTTAGCGGAAGGTCTGTAGTTCAAGTCTGTCCATAGCCAAGAACCATTCCTATACGGAAAAACTGTGCAACAACATCAGTTGTGGATGAGAGATGATAAAAAAAAATGCTGATGAAGGCATTATACTCGCAATATAAGATCACTTCAAAATGCATACACAGTGTGTGCATTTCCAATACCTTAAAGACATGGAAAATAAAGGTGCTGTGAACTACAACCAACGCGACAAATTCAGTCGAATCTCTCGACTCTTATCTAGGACAACCACCCCCGGAGATTAGTGAACAAACATCTTCGACACCAACCATCTGCAACTCGTCCAGGTTGTGTGACAAACAACTTTAGAGCGTAACTTTTCAACCTGCGCGAACCCTATAAAAAAAGCCTCTATTGGAAAGCCTTGCAGCTTAATGTTTGCCCTTCAACGTGCTAATGGTTGGAAGACCGTACCGGGATATTTATTTCTTGCATAGTATCACAGTGTTTTTAACAATAGTATTATAATTTTCTCAGGCTTGCATAGAGATACGGTTTTATAGAACCTTACTACTAAAAGTGCAATATGTAGATGGGTAAGGATATGCAATACAGTAAATTTAAAATATTTAAAAATAAAGTTGAAGGAAAACTATCTAACTAACTATAGCAAAAACTTAACCAGCTTATCTACAAAATTACCTAACGAAGTGCATATTGTAGTGGCTTCTGACGTCGTTAATACCGGGATCGAATCCTATAGCTTGGTCGAAATCGTATTTAGATTTTGAATAAATGCTTAATGTTTTCCAACAGATGACGTTACCAGAAGTAAGTGCATGTAATTGGAGATAATAATATTGCAGGCAAGCTTGCATTTCGGTGTAAATAACTTTTTTTCATAGTTGTGGACATGTTGAATTTCATGACAAAAAATTAGTATTCACAGCAATTTTACTCAAAAAAAAGCACCATTTGAAGAACACAAAATTCTTGCCCTGAGCTTGCTCTATCTGAAACGATAGGCAGAAATTGGTTTCGGCACTTCAAAATAATGATTTTTACTACAATATAAGGAATGATCTGGCGCACCGAAAAAGTTTCAAAAATCGAAGACATTACTTCGTTGGGTGCTATGCGAATTAAAACGTCGATTGGCGTTTTTTCACTTATAAAAACTGCTTCTACCCAAAAAACTAAAGCTTCTTTGCATCACATCGTCGGCAAAGCAGATATCCATGGTTCTACTATGCATTTTGTGGTATCAGCAATCTGTAAGTTTATAAAGAGCTGTTCAAACGGGTGATCGCTATCAGCTGAAGAAGCAAAATTGTCAATAAACGATCAAAGACATTATAAGGTGATTTTACAACGCGGCAACGCTCGGTCAACTGGAAACGCTGAAAAGGGACGTCCTACCCTACCCGTCGTATTCTTCAGAGATAGCTCCTTTCGCCTTTTCCGATCGTTGACGGAAGTAGGCTGATCTTTCGATGAAGCCAAATATTATTTCATTTTGTGGATCGCCCCATATAAAGACCAGTTTTTCCGGCACGGAAGTCTTATGCTACCAGAAAGATGGGCAAAAGTTAAAGTTAGTAATGGATAGTGCCTTGAGTGACTCGTTTTTTACCATTGACTTTACAAAAAAAAACTTAATTTTCACAAAAGAACAGCAAAAACTTATTCAAGGTCCTAAAATGTCGCGATAAACTGAATACAAGTCCACTGTTCAGAGTTTTGCACTTGAGAGCATTGCCTTCCTTCCTTCCTACCAGAGTTGCTACTTAAGATTTGCGATATGGCGAGACTAGTTACTACGTTAAGCAAAAAATTCTGAAATTTTATATTATAAGAGCACTAATTATCTTTAAAATTATGATGAAAAGAAAGAATTTTATGGAGTTCAATTAGTTAGCATGCTTTAGGTGATAAGGGCGAATGGGGTGGGAGGTATTTAGGTAGGAGTGGCCGCCTGATATCAAGATGCCAGGCCCAATTAGCGCTTATG
The DNA here is from genome assembly GCA_958301585.1 of Merodon equestris. Classification (NCBI taxonomy): domain Eukaryota; kingdom Metazoa; phylum Arthropoda; class Insecta; order Diptera; family Syrphidae; genus Merodon; species Merodon equestris. The sequence goes on along the minus strand of OY284417.1, from coordinate 94,109,912 downwards.
TGCCGTTTTGAGGCCACCACTCAGTGACCTAATGTGCTATTATTAGCGTTTCATATCCATCCTGTGGAATTAAGGAATTTAATGATATTGCAGAATCCTATTTCCCTGAATTCTGATAGGTCGTCGAAGGAGATTTTGCCGAGTAGGCGCTGTCTGGTTCTAGCTAGAGCCGGACATTCACACAGGAAATGGGTGAGAGTTTCCTTTTCCAGTGGGTTCTTGCATCTTCGGCAGTAGGTGTTGAATGGGATGCCTAACTTAGCAGCGTGGGTACCGACAGGCCAGTGGCCAGTACAGATGGCTACAATTCTGGCAATCTCTTGTCGGGGTCTGTTAGTTAGGTCGAAGGTTCTTTTCCTGTTATAGAATGGGGAGGGCAGTGCCAAAAGATTTTTCTACGTGGCTTTCTAGGAATAAGAAACGACTTGATCTAACAATTTTCACAAATGAAAGTCGGAGAGTCAAACTCAGGTTTTGTCGCATTCGCAAGGACTTCTTCAGCCAACTTATATGTGTTTAAAAAGTAACGGGAATTAGATAATTTTATAGGTTGTACCAGTTGGAGTCATCCAATTTGTTGGTAAGCATCTTTGAAATATGATGCTAAGCATGTGTCTTGCTAGTCAACGGGTTAATTAGTCTGCAATCAGCTGTAAATGAGGTTACATGTGACTTGATACCTTCGGCAATTTTTCGAATTGAACATTTTCACATATCATATATCCTTCTGATGCCTCTGGAGTTCGAATCGGTTTTCAATTTTTTTTTTATGCATCTAAGGAATATGGAATCTTTATAAATACCAGTGACCTGTATGACTGGCATTCGCGGCCTGAATGGTTATTTTTATACATATATGTGCCAACCTATTAAAACACACCCTTCACACTTTAGCCACTGTCCCCGTGGGAGTGCTGCTAATTTCTTGGGACTGGCAACTATTTCATGCTACTTCTGCCCTCGTAATCAGTATTTTTCTGATTCCATTAGCCACATTTAGGCCGCTATTCGGGGATTACGTGCAACACTCCCGCCTTTAACTTTAGACTTTATGGGCAATAGGAAGAGTTATCATATTTGCTATAGCTACCGGAGAGAAGCTGTCTTAAGTGATAGTTACAGTTTCCTTTCGCTAAGCTTGTCCATATATCGACTGATGGAAGCAGTTTGTAAGTCCATCTGCTCTTACTGTAATTATTCCACCGAGCTTGTCATAGGAATGTGTGCTTTCATCCACCTTGATTTTCTTGATTTCATTAGGTTCACTTGGAATGAACAATAAAGGGTTCACTTGCAGTGAATACCCTTTATTTCATCCATTCGCAGTTCGTTTGTGGTTCGTCCTTAGCGCACAAAACAATTATACTGTAGGCGGTTTCTGGCAGGCTTATTTTTTAGGAGCTTCTGTGACAGCGTATAAGAGAAGAGAGCTGCCCACGTTCGCCAATATTCTGGTGAATGCCATTTAGCTTTCCGCACTTGTTTTAAACCAGCTCTCGGAAAAATGGAAATACCATTTTCAGGTATTTTATCGATTCCTTCCTTTTATGGTTGCCGAATGGGATACGACATATCCCTATTGTGATAAGAACGATATTCGCTTAAACCACTCTTTAATCTGGACCATTGCTGACCCAACTGCTTAAATGCCACGATAGCTATAAGTATATCATCTGTTCGAACGATGATATTGATCCCCTGTTGTGGCCTTAGCCGCATTCTAAACAGATAATAATACATTTCAATCCTTGCAAGCAACGTCTGATTCAGGACTTATTGGCTTAATTACTCGTAAAGCTTTTATTGTATCGAGTATTACTTTTCTTTGGCTCCATAGAGTGACCTTCTGTGGCTTCGGACGCAATGTCTATTTCTGTTTTGATGACATCGACAGTATATAAAGTTACAGTTAGCAGTCTATCGTATATTATTCCCTCAAGGATCTTTCCGAATGTGCTGAACTATGGGGTGATATGACGATGACTTTCCGTGTAGCTTCTATTATTAACAAATCAAGATATCAACTTCGGACGCGTACAAGCCATTTTTTTGATCATCCGCTCGACGTTAATCCTTTCATGCTTGGACTAACGGTTATACCCGCTCTCACTCCCGTCCAATTTCTTATAAAGGATGATTATTTCCCAGCTTGGGTTTTTAGTGTTATATTTTTCACAGCTCTTGTTTGACTTGTGAAATGTGTTAAAGCCAGACATACGCAATTAACTTTGCCATTTAATCGTAAAAAAATTATTATCAAGATCTCTGAAAAATGTTTTTGACGCACTTCGACTGCACTTTATGGTCATCATAATCGACCTGCCGAGAGAGCAATTCAAGCCATGGTGACCATATTTCGCATCAATTTCACGTCATTGGACATCAAGTATACCTATATGCAGAGGAGAATATTCCTGCTGTATTCGCGTGTTAATGAAGACCGTGATTTGCACATTTGTCGAAGTTCGCAGCAATTGGGATTACGGGATTACTACATTGAAGATTTTACACAAGTATCTTGGTCTACCTCGTGCAATAACTGAGGCCAAGACCTGGGGCGTCAAATTTTCAGTGAGTGGGCCCTTGAAAGCTATAGGAAAATTTGCTGAAAATCTGTCTTCAATAACGAACCTCATTTCTAGTTGTTTGGATATGTTAGTAAACAAAACTGACTCATTTGGTCCGATGGACTTTCCATATGGATCATGCAAAATGTAGTTGGTCAGAAAATCATCTTTAAAAGAATTTAAAATGGCAAGTACTTGTCTACTAAGCAAAATAAAAATAGTGTATATGTTTGTAATTTTTTTTGTGCTTCTTTCAGCAATTAAAAACCAAGCGCTTAAAAAATCACGCTTAGTTATTGAAAATGCCCTTTTGAGACTTTTCAATTATTTTCATGTTGGTGCTCCATACCTCATGTGAAGTCTCATTTTCTTGTATTTCTGTTAAGTATTAACTCTCATTTTAACCCAGCTGTAGTTTGGCCACCTTTTATGTTATCTGGGTTTCTGAAATTGTTCATGATACAGAATGGTTCAGGACCTTCAGTCGCTTTCACAGCAATCCCTGTTAGCCCTGTTATTTCATTACTAGTGTTACACGGTTAGGAATTAATTAATAATTTCTAGCTTTTGCTAGAACCCCTATACTAGCTTGGACGTTGTAAGACATGCTTTGCAACATTGTTGCTATTTGAAAACTCAAAGTTATTTTCTGCCTAAGAAAAGGATGCTCTAGGATACGGAGGAAATAAACGGATGTGGATATCCCTGTCATATTGTGGTAATAGGTGTATAACTACAACCATTTTGTAATAGTTAAGCCATGCATATGTGCTGCTCAGCCCTATGTAAAAGTTGTTTTCGAAATACAGTGCTTGAATGTCGTTGTCTCGTTGAGAAGATTGATAGGTTCGAACTTGTTCCTGGTCAAATTCCTATGATTTTTAAATTTCTTCATACACACTCCCTCTCTTGCATTACAAAGGTCATTGTATGTATGTGTTTGATATGCTACCATATGCTTCTTGTAAGGCAAGATTCAAAAGATTTGTTTCAATCGGAAAGGTCAGGACTTCTTTGATTTATCACCATCTTCCGAGGGGATGATTTTCAGGAGAACGCCACTGTTACAATATTCTCATTTCAGTGTTCCTTCAGTATTTTTTAAAAACTTCAATACGTTGCTTATCAGGGCAGCCTTTAGTGGGGACACGGTAGACAGTTTCAAAGAATTTTCCGTGAGACCGAATATGTATTTCTTTATCAACCATCATCAACCCTCATGTTATAGCAGTTGCTATTTGGGTCGATAAATGACTGCAATATGCTGACCACAAAATACTATTAAAAATATCCACCTCTGGCAATATTTGATGAAATTACTTTGAATCTATCGTTCTTACATATATCGTAATAAGAAATCTTTGAATTCCCTTTAAGACATTCTTTTACGAGATTTTCCAATCCATCTGATTTCCATTTTCCATTTCACAAAGAACACAAAAGCGTCACAACCAACCCTTAATTGCCTGACCTGATTCTGAAGTTATCATCGTTTCAAGTTGTGCCAGAATTCTGCAAAACTTCAAAGACTTGTCGATCGGATATGTTTAAGTTTTCTTAATTGGTTTCTGTGGCGCGAAATAAAGTTCAAAAGTTCAAAACTAAAAAAAACAGCAAGACGCCATCTTACACCATCATACTCGTAGGTTACACCTTAATTGGAATTCACTACGGAGCTGTAAGCTGAAAAGCCCTAAAATTAATCCTGATTATGTGCCCATATAAGGAAAGCAATTAAATTTCTATTATATGTGCTAGTATTCATTAAAATTTCGAATGTTGAAAATACAAATTCCAGCCAACACGAGAACAGAGCTTCCCTGTACTAGTAAAGCAAAACCATGACATTCGTGCCCTAAAACCCCGATTAACGAGTTGAAATCAAACAATCGTAAAGTCGGTTTGCGTCAAATTGCACTGTCGAGATTTGTGTGCAGAACTATTGCATTGCATAGCGAAACCTCGAACGCGTAGTATATGGGTATATGCTTGGGGAGTGTCGTTCCTTACTCTTTGTTACGGGTTCTTGAGGAAATTGTTAGGTCATATGCTCGTATCGTGGCGTCGTTGGTGGCGTCTTGGGAAGTTGATGATAATATTTCGTATTTCATTATCGAAACAATCATGAAGCGCTCCAGTGCTATGAAGTTTTTATAGATAACTTTAATGCTTTTCCAAACTAGATTTAAAGCAACGTCTTATTGACACTCGTACTTTAATGTCGTGACTTTGAATGCTCTTTTATAAAGCTTTAAACAAGAATTGCATTTAAGCTATTAGGTTTAGGGGCATATGGGGTTGCAATGAAAACAACATTTTAACAACTCTATAAACACCCAACTTGTCTGTGGATGTGTATTTAAGTTTTCCATTATTATATATGAGATGTATTTAAAAAGACGCGATTTCTTACATTTCCTATGTTGTTGCAGAGTTTTGATGCTTTTTAATTGTATTGTTAGTCAAACTAGTTGTTTAGTCCATCTCACTAATTATTTATTGAGAAACTCATTAGATTAAGGATTTGTCATGCATTTACGGTCAATCGTAAATATGAGGAAGATAGAAAGTGCCTTGAACGCGCTGGCCTGCGCATGCATAAATTATTGACGTGATTAAGAACGACCACAATTATAAAAAGTCGTTGGAAATGATAGCATATCTCTTGGCAGTTTTTGCCGTGCCAATTCAGTTAAATACTTGCTTGAGGATTATCCTATCAATAAGAATCAATGCGAAGAACGACAAGAACACCATGGCGAGCAGTAGTGAATATCATTTCAAGATTCGTTCAAAAAATAAGGTTACTTACGGGCATTCAATTGCCGATTTATTTTATGTTATACTGGTATAAATGTGCTCTGACATATATTGACATTGTCGGCTGATTTGAATGTTTAGTATCCTCTTCACAAATAAAAAAAATTAGAATTGTTTTGATGTTGTTGGTGATTTTCTGCTATTGATAGAAATGGATCAAAGAACCTGTGTGAAAAATATACTTAAAGTGCTTCAACGTACTTGAAGTGTTGATTGTGGCATCTGGCGAGTCTGAGAAGAAAATGAAGAAGTTAATGACGATGCCTGCCCTGGACGCCCCAGCACGTCAACAATGGATGAAAGCAGTGAGGAAAATTGTTATGGAGAAACTTCTACCAGATCAATCACTACCAGAGATGTTGCGCTACCAGGAAGTCAAGTTGTCCCGAAATTGTTAAATTTTGACAGAAAGATCACATGCACATCGGGGAGGAGTTGTTGAATGACATGAATAACGATCCAGAATTGCTGAAAAGGGTTATTACTGGTGAGTAAACATGAGTATATGGTCATGACGTCGAAACGAAAGCCCAGCCATCCTAGTTTAAGCGGCCAGAAGACCGAAGACCGAAAAAAAGACGTCGAGTTAGGTTAAATGTACCTTTATTTAGAGTCACGTGTTCTTCAATAACTACCACCAAAAAGTATCAAACGATCTAGATACCTTTCGTCAATGCATCCATTTAAAGCGCATATCCCACCTCCAGCGTAGCAGAGCCGACCACGACAAATAATTTTGCCCCTAATTTCCGTCCCCTTCCTATCCTCTATGCAAACCTTCCTCTCTAATTACAATGTAAGTCTTATGCTTTACCATTCGAAATCTTCGCTCTGACTGGAATAACTTGATCCCTAGCATAAATAACTAAGAATTTTTTCCCATCAAATTTTAACGTCTACCGCGACGAGAATCCCAACCGACTTACCGATAGCTGCCCTTGTCATGGCGTTTAATTAGCCATCCTAAACTCAATCGGCTTTTCCCTTATTGCAATATCCTCTTGCCCGTATCTCGACTTCGTTTCAATCAATATCTTACCATCTCAGCCTATTGAATCCTATGGACTCACCATTTATACGATTGACAGCATAAACGATTTACGGGATCCCCATGATGAAATCCTTCTCTTTGGTGATTTCAATCTTTCTTTTCTTAAATAGGCTCCATCGGACGATCAATTATTTTACATTGCCACTAATCCCTCTGCTGTCAAGGAATGTCTTTTCTTTGATCGCCTAGCTGATTCAAACCTTAACCAAGTTAGTGGCACCTCAAATGACATGGGTTGAGAGCTAGACCTGACTTTCACAACAGACCTCCTCAGTTCCTCTGTTTCACTTTGGCCTCCTTCCCTATCAATCATCGAAAAAGACCATGCCCCTTTTCTCTCTCATTATTTCACGACTCTCCACCAATAAACACTTCCCCTTCAGCACTCTCGTAAGTCCTACAACTTCCACAAAGCAAATTTCGATCAATTAATGAATATCTTAACAGCGCCTCCTTCAATTTTGACAACCTTACAATAAAAGATGCCATATCCATATTCTTCAGAAAAATATTTAATTCTATTTCCCTTTGCCGATCCTTGTCGAATTTGTGTCCTTCACCCTCTCAGCATAAGGGAATGGAAATGAGGTTGACATGTTTTCAACTGTTTTCAGTAAAGCCTTCGACAAAATCTCCCACAAACTAATACTCTTCAAACCGTCTTCCCTTGGCCTTGAACCCACTGCGTTGAAGTGGATATCTTCTTATTTAAAAAAAAAGAAAACTGTTACTACAGTGTTGGTCTTAGATATGACTGTCTCACCCTTTCTTAGCTTCTTCCGGCGTCCTTCAAGGCAGCCACCTAGGTCCACTTCTTTTCATTCTTACCATTAACGACATTCAGTTTGTCATCAAACATTCGCATCTCTCACTGTACGCCGACGACACCAAGTTCCTCAAGACAATTTCCTCTCACCTTCCTTAATTTCTACTTCCTTATTAATTAGCCCATCTCCACCGTGCAGATTGTCCGCGATCTTGGCATACTATGGTATGTGACCAAGAGCTCAATTTCCGTGCACATATCGACGATATAACTCTTAAAGCCGATTCTAAATAACTCTGCACTCGGTTTCGTGAAGCGTTGGTCTAACTGTGACTCGACCCCTCTATATTACCTCTGTGCGCCCCCTTCTTGAAAACGCATATCAAGTGCCGCCCCTTATCAACAAACCCACATTTCTAGAATTGTAAGCATCCAACGTCGGTTCCTAAAATTCGCTCTTCGAGATCTGACCTGGAACAATCCTGTTCTTACCGCCCCATCAAGATCGTCTTAAACTAATCAATTTAAGTACGTTACAAGAAAGAAGAAGGGTATCTGAAATCCTCTTCATTCATAGACTCCTAACAGGTACCATTGACTGCGCCACCATATTTAACTCCATAGCTCTTAACACTAACCCTCATAATATACGCAATCCTCGTCTCTTCTATCTATCCACCCTCCATACCTTATACAGCTCCAATGAACCCATTTCGCATATGCTGGGTAGTGCTAATTCGAATATAAACTTCGATTGCAACCTCAGCACCCCATGCCTAAAATTCCGTCTTTTCAATAGCCCTCCCAATCATGGATTCTAAGAATTGCGCTCGCCTCACCCGTTCTTCTTAGCTATTACGTTAGCTTGAATTTAGCTCAATATATGAGGGTGTTTATCTTCACGAAAATTAAAATTAAATTAATTATCATGATGGACGACAACACCTTTTATATTTTTTAATTCGAGGTGTTTTCTTTTAAATGCCTCGAATAAGCTCTCTAGTTATCGTTTGCCACACTGGAAGTAGCCCATAGTGGACGGTTCCCTTCTAGTTTCGCCATAGACAGCATCACCGTTTTCGACTCAATATCCCTTACTCACGATCCGATTGTCATGATCCATTTTTTATCTGGGGTTATAACACATTTTAGGAAGGTTTCATTTCGTTTCAGCAGCGATTCGCCTATGTTAATTCGGTCTATGACGGCTTTCGTACTGAACTCATGAGGAACCTGTAATATGACCCCTAATTCGATAATATCGACATTGGTTTCAGAATCCCATCAGTTGTTTCAGTGACTGCTAACTTACTGGGTGATATGTTACCAGTGTCACTCGATTCACAATTAAATAATTAATTAGTTTTTTTTTTTTTATAATTCGGCAGGTTCATGAGTGTACGCTGTTATGGTGTTTGTCACACAACCTGGACGGGGTGCAGATGGTTTATGTCGAAGATGTTCGTTCACTTTTCTCCGGGGTGGTTGTCCTAGATAGGGTTTGGGAGATTCGACTGAATTTGTGCTGGTTGTAGTTCACAGTAACTCTTTTATTTCCATGTCATTAAAGTGTTATATTGGAAATGCACACACAGAGTATGAATTTCGAAGTGATGAAGTGATTTGAAGCTTTTTCGACGCTTAATTACGTGATGAATAACTTATACAGTTTTCATCACTTTAATCCACTTTTATATTATATTATTGTATATTATAGAAAAGAAGACTACAAAACTGTCTTAAGTACACTGGTCTATTCGCTAAGGGTAGCAAGCGGCCACTCGACCCAAGAAGTTTTTTTTTACCTTTAAATGTCTCGGATTTTTTGACAGCATATTACACTTTGTCTGAAAAATTCCCTCTCAAGGTCCATTCCAGACATTCTTTGAAAGACTTTTAATTTATTATTTTGGCATATTTCTTCGAAATGTTTTATCACAAAAGCCACGTTTTTAAATTCTAATCTTCATTCCAGAAATTATGAGATACTTTGCTGTGCACTGTTCTATAATTTCCCAAAGAACTATAATACTTCCAACATAAAGCGAAGGACACAGACAATCTTGCTCCCAAATCCAATTATGAGTTATCCCCGAGGAAATGAGTGTGCACATTCCAGCCGCAAACATATCCATTTGACCCTTCCCTTTAACCAAGCAAATATTATCCCCCACTAAAGAAGGACTAAACAAACAGCTCCCGGGCGTAATCCCTTTCAGGCGGTCTTAACTCGTCTGCCGTTCCGTGAGCAACAAAAACAGCGAAGGTCTCCACGCAGCAATTATTCGCCTCAACTCACCGGTAGGTATTTAATCTTTTTGTCGTCGATTTGCGAATTGGTTAATTAATTTAATCGACGCATTGCATTGGATAACTTTGGATATTCCTCGACGAAAGGCATACATATTCGTCAGTCTGTCACTTTGGAATGGCGTGCGAAGAGCGTTTGATAAATTGCCAAATGTTGGCCTGATGACGTGTTAAACAGTCGGAAGCAATGTCAAGGCATTAAGGATAAAATTTAATATCACAAATTCCTTGCGATAGTTTTTCTCATAGTTGTTGTCGTCAGTCTAGCAATTTTGCTTTAGATTTTCAGCTCTTGTTCATTTTGTATTCAAAATAGTACTTGAGAGCTCCGAATACGAGGACTTGAAGGAGAAAAGCTTTAAAAGAAACGCCATGGCCATTATTCATGGGAATTACTGGATGGTGAGATTTGGCAAGGTTTGTGTGAATACCCAAGTGTTCACATACAAGTAGGGTGGCAGTAAGAACAGCTCGGATAATTGATGTTGCGATTGGGATGCTGGGAGTCAGGTTACTAGAGAAAATATTCACATTTTGCAATGTATGCGAGAAAAAATCGATAGCTCCTAGCTGAGAATTGAAGAGGCAAATTGGCGAGAATTGGGAACATGGTCTATGAGCCAATATTAGGGTGTACAATAGAAATGAAAGCTAAATATAGACATAAGGATCTGACTGATGCATGTTATGCCAATAAAATGAAGACGAGAGGCGTAAGGTTGAGGAGAGGAACTCGAATTAAATATAAAGGGTTTCATAGCGAACTTTTATGTCAAAGCCACAGGCCCAGCTGAAAGAAATAATTGATAGAATGTCTGTCAAATATAACAGAAGGACATGGCGAGGCGGTATGAAGATGAGTGCTGGGTGCCTGTGAGTGCCTATATACGTTGTATGTTCAAAAAATAAGGTGACTTTTTATTTTTCTCGAAATTTATTTATTCATACATCAATATCTATTTTGTTCCATTCAAGGTAATCCCACTCAGATATAATACACTTACGTTGAGGCTTTTTCCAATTCTCGAAGCACTTTTGATACGCACTTTTGGGCATAGCCTTGAGCTCTTCCAGCGAAACGGTCTTTATCTCCTCAATCGTAGCAAATCATCGCCTTTTCAGTTTTGGGAAGAGCAAAATGGCGCAGTTACTAAATCCGGTAAATACGATAGCTGGGTACGGAATGTTTTTTCGCCAAAAAATATACCCATAAGTGACGATGAGCGAGTGATACTACAGCCATGAATTTTTTCCTTATTGATTTCCTCATAGACCGTGCGACCCTCCGGCAAGAACTCATCATGCCATTATTATCGATGAAAGCAATGAACAAAACTTTCACGTATGGCCGAACTTGACGTGCTTTCTCACTCTTTGTGCTTCCACTGAGATGATTAGGCTTTGGTTTCGAGAACATATGTTTGGGGACAGCCACATGTTCTTACCTGACAAAACTCATCGTTCGAAGTTGTCTTTATATACACTCCATGAATGAATTTTGCAATTCTCAAAAAAAAGAAGCTTCTACTCGGACCGGCTTGTTTATACAATATTAGATCATAATCTTCCGATCGCACCAACAATAAAGCATGAGCTTGGACCCATGGATGTTTATTTTCGTCGTTGATGTTGACTGGCCGGGCTTAAAGCATGACTTCCAGGGCTTGCGATTGTGGTAATGAATCTACTTTTCATCGCCAGTGACAATTCTCTAGAAAAATCCATTTCTATTCTGCCGTTAAAGTAGCTTATCACTAATGAAAAAACGCCTTTCGTAGTCTCTTGGTTTCGATTCGTATGGAACCTAGTTTCCTTGTTTCTTGATAAGTCATTGACAAGTCATCTCCTAATAATTCAGATAATGCTTGAAGTGCTTGATATAATTCGTTATCAGACAGTGTATTCTTCATCTTTGAACGTTGATCTTTGTCTTCAAAGTCGACTTCACCACTTTTAAAAAGTGCAAAGCACTTACCACACCCTTGTTCAGCTAGGGCATGGTCACCACAAACGTCCACTAAAACACGGCGAATTTCGGCAGCACTTTCTTAGTATTAAAGTAATGGAGTAGAAAAATTTCGATAATTTCAATAAAGTACGAAGTGTCTTTAAACACGCTCTACCTATATGACATGTACCGAAACTGACGCCTAAAGACAGCTGTTTTGCCCATAGCTACTGTCAGACTTTTCCTTTTTAAATAAGAGAGGGGATGTCACAATGACTTCAGAATGTTATGTAAAGATATTAGACGACTTCTTGAAGCCTGAATTGTAAAACTCTTCCGGGTATAAGGAGGGAAAATGTTTCCAACAGTATGGAGCAACGTCATACACGTCCAACATGTGTCTGTCACGAGGTCGTGAAATTTCCCGTCGCAAATTGATTCCGAGAAAAGGTGACATAAATTGGCTCCACACTGCCTTGATTTAACCCCTATGGACTTTTTCCAGTGAAATTTTTGTCAAATCTAAATTTGACGCCAATAAACCGGCATCACTCGCACATTAGAAAGAAAATCTCCGTCACGACATGGCAGCCGTCCAAAAGTTTATATGCCGAGCCATAATACGAAAATTGAATGCGAGACATTATATTCAAGAGATAAATTACAAAATTGTCTTACATTGTTTTTAATTAATGTACGAAATCTTGGTTCTTGGAAAAAGTATTGAGTGATATCCGTCACCGGATGGCGTTTGGCGTCATATTCGGAAGTTTTTCATGTAGACAGTTTTTTTTATTTCGTTAATTATGTCGAAATTTATACTAGTGTAAAGTAAGTAAAATTTCCGCAAGCCCGGGAAAAAAAGCTTCTGAAGCAAATACCACCCTGTTAAGCAACGCTCTGAATAATATTTACTATCCTCAAACGGGTGGGGATAGAACAAGTCCTGCTAATTGTCGATCAATTAGTTTGCTTTCGAATATTAGCAAAGTTTTAGAAAAAGTAGTAAGGCATGAGAAAATAAAATCATACCGAGCAACCAGTAGTTTTAAGGCGAGGCATGATACTATTCACCCTGCGCAAAACTGATTTCCCAGATTCAGTGGAGCAAGGCAAGAATCCAATGTACTGATGCTTGTCTGGTCGTTTTTAAATATGCCTTCGAAAGGGTATAGTTAAAAAGTCTGTTCTACAAACTTTGTCAGGCTAGGCATTCCATAGCACGGCTATCTTTGATATTAAAAATGGTTTGCCACAGTGAGCGGCTTAGAAGCTTAGTGCAAATTGTTGGTTGACCAACAATGTGTATGGGCATAACATCTACATCGATTTGATGTTGGGAAGCTACTTGAAATTTGCACTTCACAATTCTGCTTTACCACCTTTCTGACGTCTGAGTTGGTTCCTTTGGTGTCTGTGTTTTGTATTATGGACAATTTTAGGATTGATGTGATCAATCTTGGCACTGAGTGAAACACAGGTAGGAGAGAATACCGATTTATCGGATTTGAACTTGGTGCCCCTATCTTTCTCCACCGCGGTCTCGCACTTTATATTCGTAGTAATGGAGCTTACCAACTTCAGCCACAATACGGCCACTGTTCCAATCCGGGATTAAATTTTCTGTGGCTAAAAATCCACACAGTTAAAAAACAAATTTCTAAAAGAACAGCATGGCTATACGAGAAAGCCAATTGGAACGGCCTTAACAACTTTTTTAGGAATTTTAACTGGTCACTATGTTTCTTCGATAGTGACGTGGATGCCGCTGCTGATATGTTTACGAACATTCTTTTGCTGGGTATGAGATCCTTCATTCCTCACAGAGTGGAGAGTATCAAACCCAAAGAAAATGCGTGGTATGACTCGACTCAGGTGGAGAGAGTTGAGTTTTCGGAACTACAAAACCAACCCTACTGAGGAAAGTCGGAAAAATTTAAACGGGCCAGAAATGACTGCAATGCATTAATTAGACGTGTAAAATTCTTCCACGAACAAAAATTGAGGCAGAAAGTGCTACGATATCCCAAGCGTAGCAAAAACTTTTGGTCGTTCGTGAAAAACGCCTTCAATTCCCACGTTCATTTACAATGACATTCCAGCTGTCAGCTCTTTAGACAAGGCCAATCTGCTTGCTGCGCATTTCGCGTATATCTCAACGCTGCCAGATTCCACATTGTCTCCGCCTGTACTTGAGAGCGTTGATTTCACCATGGGACAAAACCATTTTCGCACTCGTAAAGCTGCAAGAGTACTATAAGATCTAAACGTACTCAAATCCGCTGACCCGGATGGTATACCTCCAATACTTCTGAAAAGGTGTTCTTCTGCGCTGGCAAAAGCTCTGCGTAAGCTTTTCCATCTGTCCTACCCTTCGGGTCTCTTTCCGAGTAGATGGAAAACAGCATTTGTCCAGCCCATCCCTAAAAAGAGCAAATCTTCGTCCCCCTCCTTCTACCGACCCATAGCACTAACGTCCCTTCTTTCCCAGGTCATGGAAATGCTGATAAACTGTCAACTTATGAAATATCTTGAATCGCGGAAGCTTCTTAATGACCGGCGATACGGTTTTCGCAGCAACAGGTCCACTGGTAATTTGATGGCGTATCTCACCGAAAAGTGGAACCAATCTTTGCACAATTTAGGTGAAAGCAAGATCGTTGCGCTTGATATTTCAAAAGCATTTGGCAGAGTTTGGCATCAGGCTCTTTTGTCGAAAAAGCTTGCTTATGGCATCGATAAATCTCTGCTTCTATGGATTAGAAATTACCTTTCGAACCGTTCAATTCAAGTTATTTTGGATGGGTTCAAGTCTGATATTCACCAAATAATTGCTGATGTCCTCCAAGGATCTGTTTTGTCTCCGACTCTCGTTCCCATTTTTATAAATGATCTCTTGTCTGTTACTTCTAATCCAATCCACTCCTTCGCTGATGACTTTTTCATATTCGTCCCTGCTCTAGAACGGCCATAGAACTGGAACGGCAGCGTATGTTAGGCACATTGAATTCCGATCTTGACAGCATAATCGGTTGGGGTAAAAATAATAGAGTGGAATTCAATGCTTCTAAAACTCAATGCTGTCTACTGTCGTTAAAGCGAACCCGTAATAATCAGCCATTATCCATGAATGGCGCTTGTATCGACGGAAGCCATACCAAACTTAATTGGAATGATCACATATTTGAAGTCGCCAAAAGCACAGTAAAATGGGTAGGTTCATTTAAACGATGCAAGAAATATTTTACCTCCTCTGATTTGGCTTCAATTTATAAGGCCTACATCCGCCCCAAGTTTAAGTATAACGCTCATATCTCGCTCAAACACCGACGTTATGTGTCTTGCTTGTCACTATTTTATCGCTACGGTTGTTAAACCGTTGCTCAAATGAGTTAGCCAATTGCATTCCTCACCTCCAGGAATGCTCATCAGTTCACCCTTAAGCCTGCTTTCGGACGTACAGTTAAGTTTAAAGATTCGTTTTTCAGCCGCACAACACGATTGTGGAATGCTCTTCCCAGCCCAGACATTTATGACCAATGTGCACAGGTACCTCTTTCCCCTTTCTCCCTCTATACCTTCGGCCCGTGCTGTGTCTTGATTCCGGACACTTAAGAGTAGTCATAACCCCTTTTGCGCGCGCAAATTATAAAAAAAAAAAAAGACAAGGGATCTTATATGTAGGTTATTATAGTCACTCACTAACTTACTCAGATGATTTAGTAGCATACACATCGTGTTAGAAAATTCAGGTCATCAATGCATTGCAGTGTGACTTTAATCATATTAAGAGACATAACTATGATTAAAAGTCTAAAATTTCCTTCTAAAAGTGGGAAATTATGTTTAAGACTGCATTGTATAGGGCCTCGAGAGATACCAGGAGCTGGAGGGAATTCGCTATCATTAGGCAACATGAACAACCATTAGCCATACTTGGCATCTGGCTTGACCAGTATTTATATTTCAATAGACATGTAGACGCTGTCTTGCTGGAACTAGGAAAGTCTAATACGACAAGAAGCCCATTTCGCAGTAGTCAACAATGTATGCTACATTGCCCTAATAAGGCCAATAATCGCGTATGGTTGTCCGATGTGGTTAAATGTAGCACCATCATGTTTAAAAAAGATTCTTTAGCTCGACAGACAATGCCTTGGGATCTGTCAATAAAAACTCTAGATTGGTTACTCCGGTCAGATCCTCGTCACTACTGAGTTAGTAAGTTAGATTAGGGTTAACTAAGGACTCCTTTGGAGACTAGGTGCATCATAATGCTTAAACGAACCTGAGAACCGACTGAGGTCGGTTAGCTTTCGTAAGGTCTCCAGCATGCAGAATGAGATTGCGAAGTCCAGTCACTAAAAGCCACAATGGGTGATTACTTGAAGCGATTAAAAAAACAAAAACCTTTTCCACCTTTCTTGCAACTGATGAATTCCGCGCCAGCATCAATGCTCTTTCTTTTGCGGCCTGAGAGTTCCTTAAGTTTGAAACAAGTAGTAATATGAAGGGGCCAAATGTGGTGAATAAGACGAGAACTTCTCAGTTAACGTTTACAAGACCACTGAGGCTGATGCTAAGTTTTTTAAAAACATCACTTTTCTTAGCCTAAGTTGTTTATTTATTTTAATTATTGCAAGTTAATCGTAAGGCCGAAAGGCATAGTTTTAAATTGTTCTATTTGCTTTAGAGTGTCCGTATAGGGCCAGAAAGGTATTTTATGTTAGTTGTTATTTAAGCTAGTTTTAATCATTTTTGTCTAGGATAGGTGTAACAGCACACTTATGTAAAAAGAAAAATGAATTAAAAAATAAAAACACCATTGAGATGGAGCAGGTTCACCATAAATTTCTATTAACAATCGATGATTTTCAACAACGCTTTCAAGATAGTAAAAAAAGGTTTTTTCTAATAGGTGTTTTAAACGCCTCAAATCTGACATGCTTTCTGAGTTCTCTTCCCGGGCCTAGTTTATACAACCTCTTTACTCCGGTTTTCCTAAGAACTAAATGTCTCAATATTTAGACAAATCGGAAAAATTGCAAGTATTATATAGACATAAATGGATAATACAACTCAATGCTAAGAAAACGCAAGCCATTTTTCCCACACGAAAAAGAAAACTTGCTTCCTTCCGCCTAATCCATTATCGCTGAATGGAAATTTAATATGAAAGCATCCGTACACGAAAAAAAATCTTAGAATCTACATTGATCTGAAACTAATATATGTACTATAGGGAACATATCGCGAACATCTTGAATAAAATCAATATTGCAACAAAGAACAAAATTTGTTCAAGAAATAAGGTGTAAAAAAAATGTGAAAAATGTTGCGGGCTTCGTGCTTTTGATTTTCGTAGTTTATTTTTCATAGATATAAAGGCTAGACGTGTCTTTGTGTGATTGGCGGTTTTTTGCTACTCAAAAATGTATCGAAGAGTCTGTATTAAATTTTGTGTTACAAATAAAATTAAATACTCCAACGTACTTGAGCAAGTCTACTCTGAACGAAAAAATGTTCATAAGTGATAGAAACTTTTTGAAGAAGGCCGAGAAAATGTTGATGAGGATGCGCACCCTGAACGCACGTCAACAACAGATGAAAAAGTTGAAAATTGGTGAAAATTGTTATAGCGAATCGTCGATTCACTATGAGAGAAATTGCTGAGGATATTGGCATACCGATTGGCACATGCCATAATTTTTTTTCGGATATTGTGGGCATGAAACGTGAATCAGTGGAATTTGTTCTGAAATTAGTGAAATAGCATCGTTCAGGAGCTGTTAAATGAGGTGAATAGCAGTCCAGATTAGTTGAAAAGGATTATTACTGATGTCGAAACATGGGTATATGTTTATGGCGTTGAAATCGAAACTCAATCATGGAAGCAACCAAATAAGCCACGACCAGAATAAAGCGCGCCAAGTACGGGCAAATGTGAAAGTTTTGCTTACTGTTTTCCTCTATTACAATGGCGTGGTCAATTTTGAGTTCTTGCTGTAAGGTCGTACGGTCAATAATAAATTTTATCCTTCGTGGAAAAAAAAAACCGTGACTCTTGAATTACGATAATGCCCCTGCTCATTCGTCGTCACTTGTGCTTATATTTTTGGTCAAAAACAATATTGTAATCATGCGTCAGCCATCGGACCTTTTTCTCTTCTTAAAACTGAAAAGACAGAGACGGACGGACTCAAACCAGTTGATCCAACGATGAAAACCACATCGTAAGAAGAGCTCAATGCTATACAATAAAGCGCATAACAAAAGTTGTTGGGGGGGGGGGGGGGGGGGGGGGGTTATTCTGAAGGGGACAAAATATATATTGATGAGTAAAATAGAGCATTTGTTACATTAAAATTGAGCATTTTCGTCCACATTGAAGGAGTTTCTGATAACGCAACTTTTGACAGCATGTGTAGCGCTGCTAGACAGCATGGTTTTGTGGGTAAAAGCAATGCTCGCGCACAGGACAATGATGCAGGTCTCGAACAATGTGTCAAGTCTGGAGTAAACAGGGGCTGCCCGCAAGGTGCCGTCCTGTCTCTGCTGTTATGGTGCATCGTGATCGACTCTCTGCTCGATGCATCCAGGCCTATGCGGATGATGTTGCTGTTCTCTCTGTCGGCTCATGTTTAGCGAATGTCTGTCTCAAAGCGCAGGCGGCGCTAGATGTAATCAAAGAGAAATGGACTGTCGGTTAATCCTCTTAAGACTGATGTCGTTCTCTTCATGAGAAGGAGGAAAAATACTGACATGATTCAGCTGGTTCGAAAAGATATCCAAGGAAGCTAATTACATAGGGGTCATCCCAGCAAGCTTGAGAATGTTGATTCAAAAACCACCATAGCGCTGTCAGCTTTGTCTGATAAGCCCTAATTGGCTTATCACCGATAAAGGTCATCTGGATCTACACGGCAATGATAACACCGATAATCTCATATGCATCGCTTACCTGGTGGAACAGGCTAACATGCAAACATGTAGCCTCTTTCATCAAACTCCAAAGAGCGGTTTGTCTCAACTGTACAGAGGCTTTCCAAACACGCCGGGCATTTCTCTTGATGATATGATGAACCTTCCTTCCGTTGATATATTTATCAGACGGTGCGCACTGAAAACCATGTCTCGCCTCAAGAGAAACGGTTTTTGGTATAGCTCACATTTAAGTTTCAGTGTACTAGCGCAAGAAATATCCTTCAACCCCTGTTTCATGGATATGCCTTCCGACGCAATGATACCTGCCATCCTACTGCGCTATAATTTCATAGTCAAATTTCCTTGGTGTCGAGACTGGCTCTGGCTAGTTACTGAACCTGGAATGGACTGTCTTCCCATTTTTACAGATAGCTCCAGGTCTAGGCGGACCCCACAAGCGGACCAGTAGGAATGCAGTTAAGTGGGAAGGTTATGGTCCTACACTTCTGACCATAACGACGCCGGGATAAAAAGGAAAAGAAGAAGCTCCAGGTCTAGGCGAGGGTCCAGCGCTGGGGTTTTCTTTGAACTGGAAAACATTCGACTACACTTTTCGTTAGGAAAATAAGAGTTTTTCTTTCAATCAGAGATATACGCAATCCTAATGGCCATTTACTATGCTGTAAAGCGTAAGTGGAATGGAAAAGACATATAAAGGGTCCGCCAAATAATTTTTTTTTTAAATGCTATAAAAAAAAACTACTGAATATTTTCTCAAATTTCTTTTTTTATTTGAAAGTACAAACCTTCCGGTTAATAATGGAAAATAATTTCATTCAAATGGCTGCCTCGGCTGGCCATGCAGTAGCCTACACGATCGGTCCAATTTTTAAGCACATTATCGATTGTGTGCAGCTGTATTTCACCAATGGCTTCACGAATATTGTCCTTTAAAGCGTCAATTGTCCCTGGCTTGTCGGCGTAACACTTATCTTTGACGGCACCCCACAAATAATAGTCCAGCGGTGTCAAATCGCAGCTCCGAGGTGGCCAAACGACATCAGCTCTGCGGCTGATAATGCGATCTTCAAAAACAGGGCGCAAAACATCGAGTGTAGCTTCGGCTGTGTGGCACGTAGCGCCGTCCTGTTGAAACCAAATGTTGCCAATATCCTCCTCTTCAATTTTTGTGAACAAAAATTCGTTCAACAATGCCCGATAACGATCGCCATTGACTGTAACGGCCACTCCTTGCTCATTTTCGAAGAAAAATGGCCCAATTATGCCTCTGGACCAAAATCCGCACCAAACAGTGGCTCGTTTTGGGTGCACCGGCTTTTCAATGTATGCGTGCGGGTTTTCTGTGCCCCAAATGCGACAATTTTGCTTGTTTACATACCCGCCAAGATCAAAATGAGCTTCATCTGAAAAGATGATTTTTTTGGCAAAATCGGCATCTTCTGTCGGCCCACTTAGCGAAGCGAAAACGCATTGGATGGTCAGTTGGCTTCAACTCCTGAACCAATTCTTCTCTGCAAAAAGCTTATCAAAAAAGATATGGATCCTAATTCTCTTCACTTCTTGAATTTTAAACTCGGCATTCCTGCGTATGCTTACCAAAGTGCACTCGACGTCTCTATATGGCCCCTGGGAGCGCAAATCAAAAGTTTTGTACAACTTCCAAAGCCAAAAAACGACAGTCCAGCTGTCGAAGGAATGGCTGGTTAGAATGTGCTAATTCACATCCTCCAGATTCTCCACGGACCTCTCACACAAGCTCTTCATCGAAAACAGCTCCACTTAAGATCTACTACCACAATGCTAGTGGGATTCGAACCAAAATCTCCAGTCTCTTCGTAAACACCAGTAATGAATTCTATGACGTCATCATCATAGTCGAATCATGGCTTTATCCCGGAATTTCTTCTTCTGAAATCTTCAATCAACAACTCTACACTACCTTTAGAATTGACAGGTGTAACACATCAGAAGAACGTGGAGGTGGCATAATAGTTGCTATACGCTCATGTTTAAATGGCAAAGAAGTTGTTCTACCGTTTCCCGGCATTGATCAAATTTGTTTATCTCTGACACTCAATCATACAAACAATGAACATTTGTTTTTACTTATAAGCTATATCCCGCCTAGAAGTATGCTTGAATTGTATGAAAAACATACCCTTAATATGGAATTTGTTAATAACCTTTGTAGTGAATCCGACAATGTAATAATTCTAGGAGATTTCAATCTTAGTAATATTAATTGGAGTAAGACGGATAACATGAATTTTCTATTACCTCATAATATTTCCCATGCCCATGAATCCCTTTTAATCGACTTTATGAACTCCATAAATCTAAGACAGATCAATCCAGTAGTTAATTCACTTTCTAAAATTTTAGATTTGATATTTGTATGTTGTGATGAATTCAACTCGAATGTAAGTCAAGCCCCTATACGTTTGTTAAATGAATCTATTAATCACAAAGAAATTTTTATTGAATTATCCTTGTTCTACTACCTGATACCTAAATTTAATCATAATGTGAAATATTTAAATTTTTCCAAGGCAAATTACATTGAACTGAATAATTTTTTCAATAATATTAACTGGATCGACGAAATGTCCAATTTAAACTTAAAGTCTATGTATGCACGCTTTATTGATATATTAACAGATGGGTTCTCGAGATTTGTACCACTTTCCTCCTATCGTAACTCGAATAAGCCCTGTTGGCACAATAGACATCTAGCTACTCTAAAAAATCTAAAAAGTAAAGCTTTTAAGGCATTTAAAAAATCCAATTCTAGCACAGATTATGCAGCTTTTAGCAAACTACGTAAAGATTTTAATGTTCTCAACAAATTCCTCTACAAAAGTTATATCATGCGTATCGAAAGTAATATCAAATATGATAGTAGGACATTCTGGCACTTTATCAATTCAAAAAGAAAGGCAACGGGGATTCCAAATTCAATGCATTTTAGAAATTTAGAATCTAACAATATGGAATCCACCCTCGAACTCTTTGCAATTTTTTTTCAATCAGTGTATACTAACCATAACCAAACTAATACACTTCCTGTCTACTCCTCCAATTGTGTCGACATCGGATCTTTAACTTTAACTCATAATGATGTTCTAATCGCGCTTCAATCTTTAAAGCCTAATTTAAGCAGTGGATCAGATGGTATTCCTCCCCTCTTACTGAAAAATGCTGTGAACCCCTCTCCTTTCTCCTGCTTCATATTTTCAACCGTTCCCTCTCGGGTGGCCTATTTCTCGATACTTGGAAGACATCATTCTTGGTTCCCATCCACAAATCTGGATCTAAAAGTAATATTGAAAATTATAGAGGAATTTGTAAGCTCTCCGCAATTCCCAAACTATTTGAAAGCATCATAAAAACTAAAATTGAATTTCTTATTAAAGAACATTTGCCGGATGAGCAACACGGTTTTGTGTCGGGTCGTTCCACTACCTCAAATTTGGCATTGTTTTCATCTTATGTTTTAAGACGTTTGGAGACAAGGAACCAAATAGACACCGTATATACTGATTTCAGCAAAGCGTTTGATTCTGTTAATCACGCTCAACTAATCCATAAACTTGAATCCTTCGGTTTCCATTCCCAATTCCTTCGCTGGGTGTCCTCCTTTCTCCTTGGCCGAATTCAACAGGTCAAAATCGGTAACTCTATTTCTAGAGAAATAACTTGCAGTTCTGGGGTTCCACAAGGGAGCCATTTGGGCCCACTGCTTTTCGTCATCTTTATTCGTGACATTGTCCAAGTGGTGAAACATGGACATTGTTTATTGTTTGCCGACGACCTAAAACTATTTAAAGCCGTTAGGAACATTACTGACTGCCAACTTCTACAATCAGACATAAATAGAATCTCGGAATGGTGTAATGCTAATGCTTTAAAGCTGAATATAAGCAAATGCAACTTCATATCCTTTTCCAAGTCCCTCTCCATAATCAACTTTGATTACTTCATTGGTTCTCAACCTATATCCCGTATTACCGAAGTTAAAGATTTGGGTGTTATGTTGGACACCACTTTCTCATTTAAAACACACATAAACCATACTCTAGCTAAGGCTAACTCGACTGTGGGTTTATTAAGAGGAATTGTAGAGGGTTCTCTGATCCTTTTTCTCTCCTGTCTTTGTACACCTCCCTCGTTAGGCCTCATCTTGAGTACGCAGCTATAATATGGAATACCAATCTGTGTACTGACTCCGATCGAATCGAACGTGTCCAGAGGCGTTTCACAAGATTCATTTTTCACAAAATGCATTGGAATTTTTGCCCCAAATATGAAGCCAGATGTTTACTTCTTGGCATAAAATCATTGAAAACTAGGCGTACTTTAAATGATATAATGTTTGTTAGAGATTTACTCTGTTATCATATAAGATGCCCTACTCTCTTGTCGAAAATACGACTTTATGTTCCTGCAGGGCCTTTGAGAATAAGACATCTTCTTTTTGTCGACTATCATAGGACTAATTATGGTACAAATGAGCCTCTTACACGCACTGTTAAAGTTTTTAACGAAGTCAGTAATCTTGCGGACATTCATTTAGATCGAGGCCAATTTAAAATCTTAGCTTTAAGCCTTTTTCGTATTTAACAGGCTGATGAATTATAATATTTATATATATGTATCATATTTCTGTATCTGTTAGCACTTAAGTGATTGTAGATAAATAAATAAATAAATAAATAAATAAATAAATAAATTGGACTTTGTATGCCGTCATACCAAGGTCTTTATGCAAAATTCGTCTCAATGATGTCTCCGAAATGTTCAATTGTTGAGAACGACGGTGAATTGATGTTGATGGCGCTTCACGCACACTTTCTGTTGCAGCAGCAATATTCTCGGGTGTACGCACTGTTTTTGGCTTTTCACGCTTTGGTTTATCGATGAGGATGCCAGTTTCTTTCACTTTTTTCACAAGATAACGAACATACGGAGCTGACGGTGCTTCTCTTCTTCCAAAATCCGTACGCAATTTTCGCACACATTCTGCAACATTACCATGATTTTCAAAGTAATGTCGCAATATTTCCCAGCGTTGTTCAAGCGTATACACAACCATATTCATTCAGCGGAAGGATAAAACTAATTATCTGTCAAATCAGACATGAGCTAAGTGTTACCATTCACGAAATAAGCACTACTTGAAAAAAAAAAGTTAGATGGCGGACCCTTTATTATACGTCTGCAGTGACAGCCAAGTTGCACTCAAAGTTGTGTCCAACCCTTTAACCAACTCCAAATTAGTGTTCATGCACTTCAAGACCTTTTTGAACATCCAAGAACATCCAAGGCTTTTATGCATTGAAGATGAATTTGGGATCTCTGATGAACTTGGTAGAATGGGCTCAGAGGAGAACCTGGACCAGGAGCTGAACCTACTTTAGGCATACCTGCTTCCACGATCAAATCCTACATCAATGATTATGTCTTTAAAGTGCGTACGCCCTAATGTCTGCAAGAAATCCGCAACACTCTTCTTATCCTTAAGGAAAATCGACTGCTGAAGATTTGTGGGCGTCATTATTCTCTGCGTGCTTGGCACCAATAAAACGCTTACATGAGCTGAATGTTGCGAGGAATTCGACACAGCAGAACACTTTCTCTGCGACTGTCCTGCCTTTGCTCACGCATGGTGGCGCACGTGGTGTGTGCCGAATCTCTTAACTCTTCATCACTGAAGCTCCTCCTCACTTTTCTCGGATACAACGGGGAAAATACAATAAAGAAAGGTGTCTGTCTGATAGTACTATGGACCAGTATTTGCGTCTGAGTGATACAACAGATAGCAGAAGCCTCCAACAAAAAAAAAAAAATAGCAAGAAAAAAAAAACTATGACTCTGCTTAGAATTTTTTCTTTTTTTGCCATTTTTCCTTTTGTTGTTTTTCAAATTTTTAATTATTTTTTTTTTCATTTAACAATATCTACTCGACTATTAAAGTACTCATTTCTGAAAAGGGGGTTTTTGATTCGTTGTTTCCCCGTCGAATCTGTTTATTTATTTAGCATGTGAGCAAAAATTTATCATAATTATAGCAAGCGAAATAAAATAAATAAATGAACATATATACGACAAGGTATATAGGTCTTATCGACCCTCCGAAGTAATTATGACATCTGTTGTGAAATCGATATTTCATATTCAATGAAATATTGTAAATAACATTGATTCGCGGGTCGTTTAATACCAGGTGTATGCTTCCCCTTCCTAGCCGTGAGTTAAACTCAAAAAGAAATTATATTGATAATACGATTTTTAGAATTAACTCTTTTATACTTCCCAACACCTTCTGAACGTGGATAGTGGATTTTTACATGGTTGCATTGGACTAAGAATATGCCCACACCCTGTGCTATTACAAAAACCCACCACGTCGTTTCTAAAAGATATTCTGGCTGACTCCAACACCTAATTGGATCCGCGGTAAGCGAAACGTAGGCTCTTTAGTTCCTGCTATATCAAAGAGTACTCGTAATATAAATTCAATACACTTCCTCCCACGTCGTCGAGTTAGGCCTACGTCTTTTTGTCCTATACCCTGTTCCAACAAGTAGGATAAAAAAGGCAAACGCAATTTCAAAAAAAAATTTGGAATTAATTATCTGTAATAACGTTAGAACAGGATTGAAACAACAAAATCTCCTTTCATAACCTAAATACCTATAATTCAATTCATTTCTGATTTCTGCCAGAGAACTACATGAATGGCTATAAAAGACAACTGCAGAATCCGCCAGAATACGAATTTCAATTCGTGTATTCGCATGTGTCTTCACCTAATTTTTAAACAAAAGTACACGACCTTTTCCGCGAAATTTCTTTCATCCTAATGAGAACGTAAATGTCTTTCAAAGAAATAAACCATAGAGAGGCATTCATGGATTGTATCTGTTTGTAACACACGTCCATAATGATTTGCCGATATGCTGATGCCAAGCAACGCTTGCTGGGTAACTTACCCTATCTCGTTGAAATTATTCCCATTCTATGTGTATCTCCCTTGGATACTTATTTTATTGTTTTTGAGTGAGCACATACGAGACATCATGTTGACTCAAATTTAGAAAAACAGGAAAAACATGTCTTACCTGGCTTGTTTTTATTTAAACGATTTAATTCCATTTAATTGAATTAAACTGGTATTCGCTAGGTAGACGGGTGAATCTTATTTATACCGTTATAAATCTGCATAGAAGAAGAAAAATAATCAGAATTCCCGTCATTCGCCTTTATTTTGGGTTAACCGCTGGTGATGTTTTTAACATTCACCCAAAAGGACAACAGATAAAGGGACATTGAAAGGGAAGGCGTTACGAATAAGGCCTTTACGATCGACCCACCATTTGCATTCCCGTCACGAATTCGCAGTCAACATTATCAAGTATCTTGGTTTTTCTCGAGATGTTCGGTTGGGTGATTAGGATCATATGATAAAATCTTACGTCAGTCGGGGAGGGTCATTAAGTGGCACGAATATTTAAGACACCTGAGTCCATGCGACGGATACAAGTATATTAGATAGAGATATATTGTAGATACGTTCATGATTGTTGTCAGGAAACGTGCCAAATAGACTGAGCTAACCGAAACAACAAAGTGTAGATGAAGTTGGTATCAGGATTCATTAAGTGTGTAGCGATAATGACTACTGACAGACAGGAAAGAAAATGAACAAATGGAAACACATCAGCGGGAGTTAATTGCAATTGACAAGTGGAGCAATTGGTTGTTATCCATACCCGTGGCGAAGTACATGAAATAAAACCGACCTAGATGGGACGTTAAGTGCAAATCGAAGATCCGAAACCACTTAGAACGACACTCGATGTAGTAATGGGTGCAAGTAAATGTTACTCGAATTAATGTCGGACATCTGTACGAGTGGATGCCATTACTTGGGATTCAAGGTTTGAGAAAAATAAGAATGAAACTTTAATGGAATAGAAACAGATATAAAAATAGTTCACCTGGATTCTCTTAATCTCCTGGCAGGAAATTCTAATAAAACTTTGACCATAATGCTGATTGAAATGTATTCGACCTTATCTGAGAAATCTCCAAGCGCAGAGAATCCGCATCGGAATAAGCAAGAGCTTGATATCACCATCAAAGCCATTTAGACTACAACTGAGTAGTGAGGGAAGAGTCGCATGAACACAATTTTCCTCGATGGCCAGCTAAATGACACCAAGCCAAACAAAATCTCCAATTACCTAGCAATTCCAGAGAACCTCTTATTAACAAGTTAAACTGATCGTATTTCGAATTTATTAAATATGAACTTTGATGATACATAACGTTTTCAAGCAGAGTTTCTTCGATGGCAAGACTTTTTCAAAATAAGCTATTAAGTGTTAAAATTTGTTTTTTGTTTGATTTTATAACTCACTCGTGAACGAAGCTATTTATAGGTTCGAGTCGTAGCCCAAGTTGAGAAAAAAGTTGGGGTTTTAATTGTCTATAATGAGAGAGAAAGTGGGACCCCAAAGCGGACCCCACAAGCGGACCAGTAGGAATGCAGTTAAGTGGGAAGGTTATGGTCCTACACTTCTGACCATAACGACGCCGGAAAAAAGGAAAAGAAAAAGGGAGAGAAAGTGGGAAATTACTAGCGAGTCAGTATCCTTGTTAAATTGTTGTAGCCATAAAATGAAACTGGCAATTTCGCTGGCTGAAGCTTACTTACTTACTTAGCTGGCTAAAATTCGCTTTGGAACCTGAACATCAATCAACAAGCCTCTCCAGCCGGCACCATCACGACCAGCTGCTTCTAAAGGAGTACGCCCAATTGGCTGAGATCGCTTTTCGTATCTCGGTGTTGAATTCGGACCTGACGTTGGACCTGACTAAGCCAATGCTGTGTATAGCCCATACAATACTCAAAAATAAATTGACGGCTTAAAAAATGTTGACGTCGGTGACTGCACACCATTTTTTTGCATTTAATGTTCCAATCACCCTATCGGAAGACATCGTACGTCAATCGTATTTAACATTTATGAACTAGACAGCTGAAGTACATATATAAACAGACAAATAATGGAGCGCTAAATTCCGCAAGGGCGTGGAGTAATTGTGTCGATTTTTTTGACCAATAATCGGTCGGTGGTATTAGCGCAGCGTGAATTTGGACATCGATTTCCTATTCGCCAACTGAGCAAACATTCCGGCACTTAGCTACTCGACTCGAACAGTCGGAACCCACAGGAGACCATGCAGGGCGTGGCAGCCATCGGAGTGGTCGTTCGGGCGAGAATATCGCGGCGATGTCTGCCGATATCACTGAGAACGAAGAAACATCAACCAGTCGACGGGCCATGCAATTGGGCATCGCCAGGCGGACCCTACATCGAATTTCAGTGACAGACTTACACATGTTCCCGGTCAAAGTGTAAACAGTGCATCAGTTAATGTCTGCTGACCGCCAGTCGCGTGTGAACTACTGTCAAGCCATCCTTTATCTCAACAACGAAGAGGACGATTTTGGGTCGAAAAAAACGAGGCATTTCTACTTAAGCAGTTACGTCAATAAGCAAAATCTTAATTTCTATTTCTGGCGCACTGAAAATACGCATGTGATGCACGAAGAGAGATTACATCCACTCAAAGCCACTGTGCGCTGCGGCTACTAAACGACTTCTTACTGCCAGAACTGAATGAGAGGGGCTTGGTGAACATGCGATTTCAACAATACGGTGCAACCGCATACACAGCACGAGCCACAATGGATACTGTGAAGGAAGCGTTTCCTGGTCGTGTAATCTCACATTTTGGCGATTTGTCATGGTCAGCAAGATCTTTCGATTTAACGATTCCAGACTTCTTTTTTTGGGGTTACTTGAAATCGCGGGTTTGTTTCAACAAGCCTCAGACAATCGCAGCACTTAAGGAGAATATTCAACAGGAATGCGAACAGTTATCGCCGGAAATCTTGCGGGAAGTCATGGAAAATGAGATAAAACGGGTATCAACTCTGGCAACAGCCAGTTGACGGATGTCATCTTTTCCACTTAACAGGAAAAATTGTAAAGGTCCAAGTATAGATTTTCAGTACTCAAAATAATTTTTATTTTATTGAGTAAAAAAGTAATTCAAAAACAAAATTGGATGATTAACTTTGCGCCACCTAGTAATTACAAATTGGCTAATTTTGAAACAAACCTATCTTACGATTAGCGTTCAATTCTAGTTTACCAAATCTAAT
This sequence comes from Merodon equestris, assembly GCA_958301585.1. NCBI lineage: Eukaryota > Metazoa > Arthropoda > Insecta > Diptera > Syrphidae > Merodon > Merodon equestris. The sequence goes on along the minus strand of OY284417.1, from coordinate 94,081,268 downwards.
TACCCTAGATATATATTTCTTGTTAATGATTTCAAAGACATAACTACCCGGGAAATAGGTCTTCCTTTACGCAGGATCCAATAAATGGGATTTTCCTTACATATATGAACCATGCACGAGTTCTCCAGAAATTCCAAGTATTTCAATAAATACGGACACCCCTTAAACCATTGGTGGTGACTAAAAGAGGTGCGAAAAATAACTGGAAATTTCAGATTTCTTCGTGATTCTTGTACAAGAATAACGTGTCATGTTGATGATATTCTCCTTCAATAAACGCCCACGCTCCAGGAATTATTTCCTGATTCAGCTTCTTCTACATGATCTTCATATTCTGAATCTGTCCCGCCTGTGTCTGAAAACAGTTCCATAATAATACCATTCCCCTTCTTTTTTTTTATGATATTATTAACGACTTCTAAGAGTCTTAGCACTAAATACTTCTAGTACTCGCCCTCTGTGAAATCATATGGGGTGATACTGGCGAAGCCACTATAGCAACTGGTCAAAAGCTTCTTTTCTCTATAAATCCATCTGATTAGAGAATAGAGAACGGCGTTGGACAGCACACTCCGAGAGAATCATTTCAATTAGACTACGCACGAGAGAACGTAAGATGACGATAATCCAATGCTATGCCAAAGAAGCCATCAAAGAAGGCTTTTACAGCACTCTCCCAAAAGTGTTGATCAAGTTCAATAAAGGTGATACAATTAGCCTGATGAGTGACCTGAATGCACAAATTGGTAAATGCAACGTGGGGATGTGGTTTTGGGCCAGCATGGTTGGCTATGCTTTTGCAGAATGGTGAGATGTTCACCGAACTATGTTCTAATAACAACCTCGTCATCGGATCGCTTTTCAAACACAAACGTATCCATAACATAACGTGGACGCCTACTGACCATAGCACCGAAAACCAAATCGACCAGCTATAAGCCGTAAGTATGTATTTTATAGACGTGCGTAATAAACATGGTGCTGACATTGGCAGCGATCTACGACCACCTTCTCTTAGCGGCAGTTTGTCTTAAGGTCATTGCCAACAAAAGATGCAACGAAGGTTCCACGTAGTAAAACTGGAAAATGATAGGACGTCCACTAAATTTGTTAAAGCATTAAACACGACAGCTGCTTAGATCCAACCACTTGCAGTCGAGTTGCGGTGAATTTAGTAGGTGTTCCTAAAGTCAACTGAACAGCAGATAGGCTTTAAAGTGAACATACCCAAATGTTGAATCTCAAAGCAGACATGAGACTTAATAAACGAGGGTAAAACAACAAAAAATCAATTATACTATGCTAAGACCCGAACCTCCAAGGCGAAATTGCAGCAATGTGATAGCATCACCTTTACAACACTAATAGTGTTTCAATAAGCACCTCATTCAAGGCCGCTAAAAGATGAAAATGGCGAAATAACGACATCGTCAAGCTAAATTCAAATTTAGAGAGGTATTACGAGAAGCTATTAGCAACAACATCTTCACAGCCCATTCAGCAATGAGATTGAACACCCCACCCCACCCAACGAAGACGAGCGCTATAAAAACTCCCGGACCAGACAATATAAATCCAGAATTGCTTAAAGCTGACCCCCTGGTGAGTGCGCGAATTCCCTTCCCTCTACAAAAAGACATATGGACCTCTGGAAGGATCCGAGACGAGTGTTCTTATAGTGTTTGTCACACAATCTGGACGAGATGCAGATGGTTTGTGTCGAAGATGGTCGTTCACTGCTCTCTGGAGGGTGGTTGTCCTAGATAGAATTCCAGAGATTCGACTGATTTTGTCGCCTTGGTTGCAGTTCACAGCAACTTTTTTTTGTTTCCATGAAATTAAGGTGTTATATTGGAAATGCACACACAGAGTATGAATTTTGAAGTGATCAAGGCGATTTTCGTCCACGCTCCATCGATCATATCAACACCTTAAGAATAATTGTGGAGCAGTCTGTCAAGTGGTGTACACCTTTCTAACTTTGCTTCAGGTCTTCCATACTGTTAGACATAACGCAATATGGTGAGCTCTAACAAGCAAAGGAATATATGAAAAAATTAGAAATCTTATAAAAGAACTGTGTGCTGGTGCTAAGTCCCATGTTGCGTATTACGAGTATCATTGATCTTATTCAACCTGCCGCATCAACATCATTCTCCTTCAATCTATCGTTAACTAAACGATCAACTCTCACGGCTTCTTCACTCTCTAATTCGCCATCTCTGTCACAATATAATACACTGTCATCGCCACAACTAACGCCGCCGCCGCCGCCGCCGCCGCCGCTGCCACTGCCCTCACTGCTATCTCCTTCGTCACCATCATCACAAATACCGATCCCATCGTCATCGTCATCATCATCTTCATCATCATCAACACCATCGTCATCAAACTCTTCTCCCCATTGTAACAATAACAATGCACAACGCATCAACAATAACACCAATTTTCCTACTCTATCCAACCCATATAATTTCCTCGGCTACTATCAGAATGTTGGGGGAATGCGATCTAAAATGCAACAACTACTACTGGCATCATCTTCTGGGCAGTATGATTTCCTAGCTTTTACCGAGACATGGCTAAATAATAATCACAGCAATGCTGAAATGTTCAATAGTACTCAATACTCCGTATTTCGTAAAGACAGATGCCTCCAATCAACAGGGCTTCAAAGGGGAGGAGGTGTGCTCCTTGCAGTAAGTTCTTCTTATGCCTGTACTGAAATGGTTTTGCCATCTTCGAATAATGCAACTCTAGATATTGATCAAATAGTTATCAAAGTTTTCTTAAATTGTAATGTTAATATTTTCATAATAGTAAGTTATATACCACCAAAAAGTTCGTTAGATTTATACAAAGAACATGTAAATAATTGTATTTATTATGCTTCTAAGTCAAATTGTAAACAACATATAATTTTTGTAGGAGACTTTAATTTGCCAAATATTAATTGGGTTTTTGATCCAGATGAAGGCTATCTGGTTCCATATAATGTAAATAATGAATATGAATCTCTGTTTATTGATTCTTTAACAACTTCCAATTTAATTCAGTTGAATAACTTTAAAAATAGCCTAAACAGAACTCTTGACTTATTATTTGCGGATAAAGACTTATATCTTTCTGTTAATAAATCTCTATGTCCAATATTCCCAAACTCTACTCACCACAATGCTCTAGTTTTCGATTTTAAGTTATTGAATTGTTTTAATTCCGAAAATATTGCTAATTATAAATACAATTTTCAAAAAGCTAATTTCAATGGCATTGCGAATCTTATAGATAATATTACAGTGCCGCCAGTTTTTACCGATAGGAGCGATTTATCCACTTTTTACGTAAGCTTTCTTAGGTCTCTGAAGGCAGCTTTTGATCAATATGTTCCCACATCAAAAACGAAGAATGCTTCTAAACCTGTGTGGTATAATAAAAGATTAATAAATTTGTGCAACAAAAAAAACAAAGCTTATAAGTCTTTACAAAAGTTTCCGTCCAATAATAATCTGCGTAGTATTTACTTAGTACTTGAAAAAAATTTCAATGTTCTAAACAACTTTTTATACAGAAACTATATTCACTCAATGGAATCGAAGTTAAAAACAAATAGTAAATATTTCTGGAGTTTTATTAAAAATAAAAGAAAATCATACGGAATCCCCTTAACTATGCAATATCTAGGTTCAACGTTTAATAGCTTACCATCAATTTGTAATGCCTTTGCTGAATTCTTTAAATCCAATTACTTGGATTTAAATAATATATCAAACTTCCCGCCAAACTCAGCAGAAAATAATATTAATATAGGACACTTAAGTATTTCCTCTTCGGAAATAAAATCCGCGCTCTCTGGCCTTAAAGAAGACAATAATATGGGCCCTGATGGTATTCCACCTATAGTTTTAAAGAAATGTGCTAATGCCTTCACGAGAGTGTTGGATTGTATCTTTAACAGCTCCCTAACAATTGGAGTATTTCTTCCAGAATGGAAAACATCTTTTATAACTCCAATTCATAAAAACGGGTCGAAACAAGATATATCCAACTACCGTCCTATTAGTAAATTATCCTCAATACCCAAATTATTTGAGAAGATAATTTCTGGCAAACTAAACTTTTTATTAAAAGAGATAATATCTCCAGTCCAGCATGGTTTTGTGTCAGGCAGATCTACTTCAACTAACCTTAGTATATTTACAAACTATATACTTAATTCAGTTGAAAAGGGTTACCAGGTAGATGTTATCTACACGGACTTTGCTAAAGCCTTTGACAGAGTTCACCACAAACTCTTATTGAAAAAAATTGAAAATTTCGGATTTCATTCAAACATGTTAGAATGGTTGAAGACATACCTTGTTGGTCGTAACCAATATGTAAAGATAAACTCCGTTATGTCTAACCCTATTTTAGTAACATCAGGCGTTCCACAAGGTAGCCACTTAGGACCCTTGTTATTTCTATTATTTATAAATGATCTACCCGATACTCTAACCAATTCAATGCAACTAATGTTCGCGGATGACCTCAAGTTTTTCAAAAGCATAAAATCACAAACCGATTGCATTGATCTCCAAAACGATGTCATTAGTCTGACAAACTGGTGTAAAGTAAACCACTTAAGCCTAAATACCAAAAAATGTGAATGTATCACCATTTCTCGAAGCTTATTTCCCCTTAAGTACGACTATAGAATCGTAAATTGCTTTCTTCAAAGAGTTTTTGAAAAAAAAGACCTAGGGGTTATCTTTGACACCAAACTTAGCTTCGTCCATCACTTTGATTTTATGATAAATAAAGCCAATTCTATGCTAGGTTTTATATCTCGCAATTCATTCGATTTAAGGGATCCCTATACAATAAAATCTCTATATACTGCTTATGTTAGGTCCATCCTCGAATATTGCTGCATAGTGTGGAATCCGATTTACAATAGTCATATTAATAGAATTGAAAATGTTCAAAAAAAGTTTACAAGACTGGTGATAAAAAAATTAAATTGGAACATAGAAATGCCTACGTATCGTGTCAGATGCCAGCTCATTGGAATTCAGACTTTAGAAAACCGACGCAAGATGTTTGCTTTACTCTTTATTAAAGATATATTATCTTATAGAATCAATTGTCCATATCTTTTGGAACATGTTCATCTATATGCTCCCTCTAGAGACCTCAGAATTCGATCATTATTCAGAGAAAATAGTCATAGAGTTAATTACGCCTATATTGAACCGATAACTCGCAGTGTCAGAGAAATTAATTTGCTATCTAACATTATCGACTTTGACTTTCATCTTTCGAGAGAAGCATTTAAAAATATTTTAAGCTCATTCTTTTTAGTTAATTAAGCGATATTTTTTTTGTATTTTTGTTTTTTTTTTTTGGATTTTGTATTGTCAGTCTAACTAAGTTTGTTAACTCAAATTGATGAAGTAAATAAAAAAAAAAAAAAAAAAAAAAAAAAATATAATATCCCAAATTGAGGCAGTTAGCCACCTTGCAGCACAAGCGGCCCTAAAACTCAACGTCGCAAAAACAAAAAAATAAACAATTTGAAGGTAGGACATGAACAATATTCATAATGATATTAATCATTCTTGATATTAATCATGAATATCATGACATCATGTCGCTGACATACGAAAGTAAATATCAATGGGTCACGTCGTCTTTGGTATGCTGGACAAAGTGTGGATCATAAATGCTGACCTCTGGGATTCGTCGGGGATTCCACTTGGAAATTCGCTGGCGCAAGTGGCAGTGAATTGGGCATACACTCTGCAAGTCCCATGACGACATCACAAGAGGAGCCGCAGACGCGGTAGACCATCCAACACGTGGAAGCGATTAGTCGAAGCAGAAGTACTACAAGCAGGTTGCTCATGGTGACAGATAAAATTTCCAGCTTTAAATAAATCAAATTACAACTAATTTATTGAGGCCCTCTATGTATTCGTCCTAGGAACTGCGGGAAATATATTGTATATTAACGACTTCAAACGGAAATGCGTCTAATTCACTCAACATTCACTGACTACCAAGACGCAATATGAGTAGAACAAAGCAGCCACATGAAAGAAATAATTTCAATAGTATAAAAATATAACTGTTCCGAACGTGGGATAACGTTTAAAAGCAATACTGGAGCTGGCGTCTCAGCATGGGTGAATAGTTGATTCACTACAGGTTTCCAAGAAAATAACACAATTTTGAACACGCTTCCTCTAATTTCTGTGGAATTCAAAATATGCTTGTTGTGAAACCTTTTATTTAATTTCACCTACTCGCAAAATTAAAATAGTTGGGTTCACCAACAATGCACAATCTGAGTAGAAATGCCATGTTGTACCATGTACAACTTTTCCTTATTTCTATGACACAAAGAGAACATAAATTGATCAATAGTTTCTGGTTCTTGTTATAATGGGTCTAAAATAACCCAAGGTTTGGCAAGCCTTGTAGGTATGCAAAAATATGGTATGGCTCTGTGTAGCTTATCTCCACGTGATAGAAACTGTCAAATTCGGTTTTAAAATTGACAAACAGTTGAAGGTGCTGATTTGTGATTAGGGCTCATAGGAGTAGGCATATTAGATGAGAAGTGATAAAAAAGATTTTCGAAAACATATCAAAATCTTGAGGAACACTGTCATTGAATTTGTAGATACCAGTATTGAAGCCGCCCAATTCGAATTTATTGAAGAAGAGATGCATCCATGCCCAGTGGATACTCTTTCGACACAAAGCTTGGTGCCAAACTCTGAAATATCTATTGAAGGCGATCTAACTTTCACTTCACTTCAGCAGACTGCCTGTAATTCAACTTTTCAGTGGACTTCTTGCTGCGAAATCCATACCGCCTTTTTAAGTCTTTAAGAAGTTTCCACCATAAGTTGACGGTTGATCAGCGTTTTTTTTTTAGGTTTTTTTATATTTAGCGCATGTAAGAGAGTTTATGAATTCCCTTAAGTGGTTTTCGTCAAAACACAAGACGAGCCGAACGTTTAGATGGAGAAAGGGAGGGCGATGGACATTTGTTTTGAGATTTGTCTTAAAAACGACTCTTTGCCTTTAAGGGTGAATTGGTAGGCATTCCTATCTGAATTGAATGTGCTTCACATACTTGCCGTTCCAATTCTACGGCCGAAGAGCGGCGACATGTCTCAGAACGAAAAGCTGAGAGTACTTCCATCAACGAAGGCGTGGATTGGACTAGAAATAGCGAACAGAAAATAATTTATAAAATGAGGAAGAGTGTGGGTGACAGAACAGAGCCTTGGGGAACTCCAGAATTGAATCGGTAAATACGAGTATAAGCCTTGAAAACGACGTGTCGAAGATGTTCGCTCGCTATTCTCCGGGGGTGGTTGTCCTGGATAGGATGAGAGGTTCGACTGAATTTGTCGCATTGGTTGTAGTTCACAGTAACTTTTTTGTTTCCATGCCATAAAGGTGTTATATTGGAAATGCACACACAAAGTATGAATTTTGAAGTGATCTTATGCTGTAAGTGTTAAGCCTTCGTCAGCATTTTTAGATCATCTCTCGTTCACAACTGATTTTCCGTATAGCATTGTTCTCGTCTATGGACAGACTTGAACTACAGACCTTCCGCTCAACAGTCCGTGATGCACCACGACCCAACTTAAAATGGACAGCCCGAAAGGTAATTTCTAATTCACAAAAGAAGAGATTCATCGATGCCATAACCACGCATTTTCGACAAAAGAGCCTGATGCCAAACTCGGTCAAATGCTTTTGAAATATCGAGTGCAACAATCTTGCTTTCGCCGAAATGGCGCAAAGATTGGTTCAACTTTTCGGTGAGATATGCCATCAAATCATCAGTGGACCTGTTGCTGCGGAAACCATACTGCCGGTCATTGAAAAGTTTCCGCGATTCAAGATATTTCATAAGCTGACGATTTATCAGTGTATCCATGAGCATAGAAAGAATGGACGTCTAGAAAGAAGGGTCAATAGTCGGTGGGGCATTTCGAACTACTCTGTTCTACTCCGAAAGAGATAGGCTTCTACACTCTCAACTACAGGCGGAGACGGAGTGCGACCTTGAAGCTTTAAGCTCTATGCGAAGCGGGCAGATTGAGTTGATCATCGAGCTCACAGCTGGAATATGATTGTAGGTTCATGTTGAGATGGAGGGTGAGATACGATTTTTAACTTTATTCCCACTTCTTCACTTCACACGACGAATGCAGTGGTTTCTGGCTCGCTGAATTTATTACCCAGTTGAGCTCTCTTGTAAGACCGAAAACTTAGTTACCTAAACTTGAATGCCTTCTTGTATCTCATGTTTCCCTTTGATTTCATACTCTAAATACAAGGAATTTCATACCGACATAGGACCGTGGCTCTAGTTATCATAACGGCAGCGGTAACCACGTTGCTATCGAGAAAGCATAGCGACTACGTTGGCCAGATAAGCCTAGAGTAGATAGTATGCAGTTAGTTTATTTTGTCAGGGTGGGAGCGGATTGGCGACGTGACCGTTAAATAAACTCTTTATTAAAGCGAAAGTTTTAACATGCCGTCCTTCGAGCGCTGTCTGTTCACACTGGCGAGACCATTCAGAATTGTGAACAGCATAATGGAAGTGTCTTTCGAAATGGAATTAGTAAGCGCATCAAAATCATGTACTACTTATGACCCCTGTCCAATGTGCTTTACTCGTAAAAAAGTTGAATTTCGGGTTGGAACATGGAAGCTGGGATGGATTCTGGTAGGCAACATCACTATGGATGTACTAATACGATGAGGCTCAACAAACAGGTTGAAATCATATTCGTTACTCGTAAGACTGCAAAATATTAATTGTACAGATGGGAGTTCGCTATTTTCTTATAGATGGCGCTAGCGGTACATACTAGTCAGAAATGTCAGAACGGAAATTTCAGTTTAAGCTTAACCTGCCATAAATTGTTTCTTTGTGAATTTTTATCGGCCTTATATAATTTTTTATGCGTGAAACTGTTAGCTTTCCAGTCGAATAAGCGTCGTGATGAATTTAATTAATTTTCGTGGGAGCAAAATTTATTGAGCTTAATTCAAACTAAACTTAATCTAACTTAGTAACTAATGAAAACGGGTGAGGGGGACGCGATCCTTAGAAACTAAGATTAGAAGGGGGGAAGGCTATTGAGAAGACGGAGTTTTAGGCATGGAGTGCTGAGGTTGAAATCGAAGTTGACACTTCTCAGCAGGGTTCTCTGGAGCCGTATGAGGCGCGGGGAGTGGATGGATAGAAGAGACGAGGATTGCATGTATTACTGGGGTTAGTTTTAACAGATATGGAGCTATAAAGGGTGTTGCTGTCAATGGTACCTGTTAGAAGTCTTTGAATGAAGAGGATGCCAGATACCCTTCTTCTTTCCTCCAGCGTACTCAAATTGATTAGATTAAAACGGTCTTGATTGGGCAGTAAGAAAAGGATTGTTCCAGGCAAGACCTCGAAGAGCGAATCTTAGGAACCGACGTTAGATGCCTAGAATTCTAGAAATGGGGTTATAGAGGGATATATAGGGGATCGAGTCACATAGGGATTGGATAATTCTTTAGACCAACGCTTCACGAAACCGAGTGCAGAGCTGGCTTTAAGAATTAAAACGTCGATATGTGCGCGAATTGGGAGCACTAGACGGAAAAGCTGTTGAGATCCGATTGAAAAGGGAAGAATCTTGTTGCGATAAAAAAGTCTTGAGGAACTTGGTGTCGTAGGCATACAGTGAGAGATGGGAATGTTTGATGACAAACTAAATGTCGTTAATGGTAAGAACGAAAAGAAGTGAACCTAGGTGGCTGCCTTGGGGAAAGCTTAGAAAGGGTTATAAAAGGCAGATCTAAAACGAAGACTGTAGTATCGGTTTTTTAAATACGAAGATATCCACCTCAACGTAGTGGGTTCAAAGCCAAGGGAGTATTAGTTTGTGGGAGATTTTGTCGAAATTAATTTTTACTGAAATCAGTTAAAATGACGTCGACCACATTCCCATTTTCTAATGCTTATAGGGTGGAGGATACAAATTCGACAAGTTTTGTGGTTGAAGACCTACATTTGAGGACGCCATAGTGTTTAGAGGAGATTAGAGACTTGCAGTGGAAACTTGGAAACTTTGAGTGTCATTCAAGATACTTTCGAAAAGTTTGGATATAAAGTTTGCAATGGGGGGGTGGTTGCTGACATCACTTTTAGAATATTTTTACGAACAGGAGTTATAAAAGCGGTTCTCAATTTGTGGGAAAATTCTCCAAGGGACAGGGATGAGTTATATATTTTTATATGAAGTGCGTCGTATGACTTTAGAACTTTAAAGTTAGGCTTCTTTTAATAAAACGTCGGGAATGATTTCAATACTACCAAAGTGATCCCGTGCGTTTCGGATCACTAAATAAAGTTTGGAAAAAGACGTAGAATTGGTGGGAGCAGTAGTTTGGATCCATATGCAATGCAAAAAAATTTTGCAGATTTATTGGTCATTATTCAACAAGCCATTTCCCAGCACTTGAAACCAAAACCTTGGCTTTTTAAGTGAGATAAAGCCAAGAGACGTGGGATGGATTTTTTTGACGAGGGAACTACTGCTGCCCCAGTGGCAGGAAACGAACGGTTGTTCAAAGCAAAAGAAATGGGGAGGGTGCTGCGGCTACGCGTCTACATAGAAACCCTGATCCATGGATCATAGTTGGTAAAACCTGCCTGAAAACCTTGAAATGTGACGTCCTATCAGACTCTTCGAATTTTCCCTTCGACCTGTTCCAATCAATAATGCATGGCTTGGCTGGGCAGCAACTCCAAGGTCGGTCTTGGACTGATTCGTATATCGCTCTAAAACGACGTCCCCCTTTTCCAATGCGGAATTCATATGCTACCTAAAAAAAACTTTTCAAAAGTGGCAAATACTGTCTGATAAGCTTAAATTCAAAATTTGGAAGTAAAAACGGCTGGATAAGCCCCCTCGAAGTTCGATACATTGTATTCAAACTATGTGAGTTCTGAAAGTATAGTGCGAGCTATTACGCTTGTTAGTCGGCTAATTTTAAGACCGAAAAAGTCATAAAGGCAAGGGTAAAGACAACTACATTGAAAAATAAAGTCCTCGAGTCGTACGAAATTGTGGCCTTATGGACTAATGGAAAACCTTCTTCAAAAGTAAAACCTCAAATATTTGGACGAACAGCAGTAGGCAAAAGCTTGCCGAACAGGATATTGAAATATATGTATAAGGAGAGGCAGTCAAGATCTTAGAGCTTAATATAGAAGTATAGATATGGGCCCATCCTAGACTAAAATTACACGGCTTTGCTTTGAGTATATTGATTATGATTAGAGCATCTTGCACTTATAATATTATAACTGAAGTCAACGCCTATGAGGAGCAAAGGCGAAGCTTCACTTATTTGCCTAGGTTGTGCTTGGATCCTACTATTTACTGTCGATCCAAAAGGGCGAATTCCGAAGCGCTTTTTCCAAACAGGACGGTTGTCGGTACCTAGCTAATGAGAAATATGATTTGGTTTACTAAACTGTTGCGGAATTCGAACCTCCTGCCAGTGGCGTCAGATTAGATAGAAATGGGAGCGAAGAAGTGCTCTACGCCACGAGGTCAATGGTTTGGAAAAATCGCTTCATCATAAAGGCAATGGACATCTGACATTTTGGAAACTTTCGGTGAGAGCTCGGAATGTGAAAATATATTTTCGAGTACATGATGACGATTATGCCACAAAAGGACGCTTGCAAAACTGCTATTAGTGAATAACTTAAAGGTCATACAGGCGATCAGTTTACATTCTGTAGTATCACAAGAAAAGTACAATGGCAGATGAAGTGTAAAATGCATTTCGCCAAAGCAGCTATTGCCGCCTTTCATTTTCGTTAGAGCTCACATTGTATAATGGTTGTGGCGAGAGATCTGTTTTGTAGATGACCTACTCAACCTTATATTGATGATTTGTTTTTACGAGTATTATCTAATGAAATTCATATGAAGGTCAATATCTGAAAGGTTATAGAACGCCTACTCTTGACATTATTGTATAAAAGATTCGCACTGAAGAGAAATGGGGATGTCATTGAGTATCACAGTCTTGTTTTGTAAGTAGACAATCCAAGAATATGTTAGAGTCGTTAGCAGAGGATAGCTCTCACACGCATCTAACGCTGCTGTCCTCCCTCTTAATGAAAATGTTATACTCATGAAGCAAATATTTTCCAAAAATCTCCTAAGAATAAACGAGAGCATTAACTACTAAAGAAGTGTTTGTTCCACGCCGGAAGCAAGCCATAGATACGTCCTTCCGGACAAATAATCGTAAAGGAAACAGAATGACGTCGTAAAAGCTTGTAACCCAAGTCTCCTCTGTATCGCGAAAATGTCTCCAAAACAATGTAAACCATAAAATCGAGTCGGATAGAAACGGTTATAAATCGCCATCACCATAACTGCGTTCAATTTTTGTTTATACCCGTGAACGTATTTATTTATCCCGAAGACAAATAGAATCTGAATAAATAACGGATAGGATAGAAAAGTATGCGAATCGCATTGACACGTTAAGGGAATTAAACTACCCAAATCTGCCCGTAATAACATTCGTTCAATGGCCACCAATGCTATTCATCTGTCCCACTTGAATTGCTATCGGATGTGGAATGGAAATCCGCCTTCAGGATGGGTTGTATGTGTGGGGAAGGGAAACCCGAATGGGTGGCTTGGGAAAATGCGGTCGAAATTATCGGAAAAAGGATCTTTGCTTGATTGCATCTGACGATGGGCCATGTTTCGCGTTGTTGTTTAGCTGACCCGGATTCTTTATTCTTTTGTTTTTGCTGTCAATATATCAATGTCGGAGGATATCTGTGCGGCCGAGTGGAGTTTGGGGATAAATATTTCATAAGGCCGCTCTGACGGGACGGAAGTGAACCTGATAGAAATAAACATTTGTTTACATCCTGGTTTGTGTCTGTACGATGCGATCGATGGTGCGTGAACGTTTGGAAAGAGGGTCGACGTGTTATTAAGATAAAACGATAAAGGATTAGGCATTGGATGGGTAATAGCCATAGGAACAATGGTTGATTAATTAATTCTGTGGGTGGGTTTGGGCCCACGGTATTGATGGCCATGGGATGCTGAGATTATAATGATAATTTGGTTGTCAGGAGCACATATGGCAAGCATAATTCCCTTCATTCTCAATCCTTTCAGTTGTAGAGCGCACTTGACAAGGATAGAGGGTTGGTGGGCTTCATTACGAGCAGTACCTTTTTTTTCTACCTCAACGGCCTCAATTTATGGACACAACTCTTATGACCACTTTTGCTCTCGATGATTTATGAACAGGTAGCGAATTGCTAATTAGATTTTAATGCTTTTGCAAGTGACAGGTTCAGACTATAAATCTACTGTAGTCCATTAGTATGCATGAGAGGGTCACTAAAGCCATTTGAATTTAATTTGGTTTTCCTATAAATCAATGAAGGAGCAATAGTCCGGAATTCAACTGGAAATTCGCTGTTTCTCGTTTTTCGAATTTTGGAGCCTTATTTCGGAAAAATGTTTATTATTGATAATATAGCTAGCGATGGATAGCTAACTACAACGTTTGCCCAGCTTTACCACGTTGGAAAAACTTTGCGTCATTTGAGGCAATCTGCGATGTGACCTAAAATAGAGTAGCAGTATTGCTTGGCCAAGCCAAAAGTCAAATGCGAAAAAATGCAGTTCGATATCTCCCGGTTTCAACACGGAAAGTCATATGAGCGTCCATATGGTCCAACCCAAAAACTTTTAAACAATGGAAAATGATTTGTTTAGTTGCGGCCTGCAAGTTTTTGTTGTCAATGAATAGACCTGGCCCTATGCGGGCACTCTAAAGCAAACAGCACATTTTTAAAACTATGTCTTTCGACCTTATGATTTATTTAGCTGAACTGAATGAATAAACATTTCACAAGAAATAAATATACGAAAAATAGATAAAATAAAGGAAACTTATGCAAATAATTAATAATAATATAAATAATTGAATGAGAGTGAGTTATTATTGATAGCGGTTGTTCGTTAACTTGATGCGTAGGGGGAGTGAGTTCCAAAGTTGAACGGCATGTACAAAAAACTGGCGGCTACTTGCCATGTATTTTTGCAATATAAGATGTAGAGATCGATAGCTTATTGCAAAACTGATTTTTCGGTAAAGATACGTCGGTTCTTTTGTGGTCATAATTTTATGTAATAATAAAATAGTTCGATATTTTCTATTAAAGGGCAATCAGCTATTTTTCTTGTATATTCGGAAATGTGCTCATATCTTCTTATGCCATATACATACCTTGCACTACAGTTGAATGTCACAGTCAGTTTTCTTTCGGAATCATAGTCCATACTCGAAAATAGTTCACAACCATATAGGATAATTGGCAAGATATATGTCGCTGTAAGTTTACATTTGACATTTACTGGTAAGAATTGAGCTGTAGGGCTCAGTCCACGCAGAGCGCCATAAACTTTGGAGGTGACTTTATTTATGTGGAGGCTCCAACTAAGATTGGAAGTGAAATATATACCTAGGTTCTTAAAATTATCAACAAATTCAATTGGAGATCCATCCATCTGCAGTGGCGGGACAGTGAATGGTTGTCGACTTCTGTTCATGATTAATGCTTTCGTCTTTGATAGATTAAAACCTAATCTATTAACTTAAGACCACATATGGACCTTATTTGCTTCACATGTTATTTGATTTACTGCCTGAGAGTCTAGGTGGTCTAGGAAACATAAAATATATTTGAACATCGTCAGCGTAGATGTGGTGATTGCAGTACATAAAACATTTTGAGATGTCATTAATAAAACAAGAAAATAGAAGGCGACCAAGGACAGAACCCTGTGGCATACCTGATGCAACTGATAAACGTGCAGAACAATTACCATTAAAGTACACATATTGCGAACGGTTAGAAAGATATGAGCTGATTAGTTTACAGGAGGACATTTCAAACTGAAATTCCATTGTTAGTTTTGACATTAGTATGCCATGATCAATACAGTCAGAAGCCTTTGAGAAGTCTAGGAATAACATTATTCCCGCCATATCACGGTCAAAAGCGGTCCGAATATCATCAGACACTTGTGCCTCGCGCGTAAACCCGACTGAAACTCAGTGATTAGGTTCGAGCGAACGATATGTTTTTTTATTTGTTGACTCACAATACATTCAAATACTTTAATTAGGAATGGAAGTAAGGCTATATGACGATATTCGATTTTCCTGCAGGTAGATGCTTTGGGTAATGGTATAATTTTTGTTATTTTCCAGCTATCAGGAAAAATTGAGATAGTGAGAATGGTGTTGAACATAATATGTTCAACAAATACAGGGTGTCCCACGAGCAGTGTGCCAAAAAGCTAGAGCGTGTCAAGACAAGAAAAAAATCGTATCGGAGAGGGGGTCTATTCCCCCCGTTTAGCCGGGAGGGGCAATTTTCTAAAAAATTGACTTAATTTGGAACAAAAATTATTAAAAATCAACAGTTACATCCACAATGCCGTGATATACTTTTTTGTAAAGCCAGAAATCTTTTTACAAAAAAGTACTACGTACTACACGATAGTAAGCTTATACTGGCGCCATATGGCGGTGAGGCTAAGTATTTATCGGACCACCTCGTAAGCTAAGAAAAACTTTTTTTTTCAAAAAACTTAGCATATGATAACTTTTTTATATATATTTCCATGAACCTTAAACCTACCTAAAAAAGTTACATCCACAATGCCGTGATATACTTTTTTGTAAAGCCAGAAATCTTTTCTTTCATCTTGGTTTTAAATAGAATAGTTTTTGAGGAATTAATTTTCAAACTCAAATTTGGGAAAAAAAATTAAAAAAAAAAAATTCGAACTATTTTTTTTCAAAAATTCAATTCTCTTATTAGATTTTAGTTAAAAACAGAAAACCGGATGCAAAAATGTCTTGTAGTTTTTGAGAAATTAAAAAAAAAACCCGAACCACGTTTTTCTAAGAAAAACCTTTTTCTTGGTTTTAACGCGGCTGGATTTGTAGGCAAATTAGTGTATGAAACATTGACCTCTTTTTTATTATTTTTAAAAGATTCGGAGTTTTATTATAATAAATTTTCAATATGATTCCCATTTTTTAGAAGGCAAAGATTATATCTCCTTCTAATGGCTGCACATAAGTCTATGCTTGACAAATTTTCCTGCAATTTGACTCCAGCGACTTCAATCCGTTCTTTCAGTTGTTCCAAAGATACTACTTCCACTTCGTAAACATAATTCTTCATGAATACCCACACATAAAAATCTAGAGGAGTTAAATCTGGTGATCTAGGTGGCCATTCCGAGGGCCCCTTCTTCCGAGGGCCCCTTCTTCCGATCCAACGATCATCCAGCCAGTTTCTAACCCGTAAGCTTTAGTGTGCTGGTGCTCCATCTTGCTTAGATTAAATTATCTGCTATGGCCAAAGGAACGTTGTCCATCAAATCGGGCAAAAGGTCTCGTAGGAACGGCAGGTATGATTCTCCATTAATAACGGCATTCAAAAACCGGGGCCCGATTACAGTTTGTCCAACAATACCAAGCCAAACATTACAGCTAAAGCGGTGTTGTGATTTATTTTGTTTCTTGTTGTGTGGATTGGTGCTATTCCAATGATGCAAATTGTGGAAGTTAGTAACCCCATCTCTGGTAAACTGTGCTTCATCCGTCCAGAATATCCTTGCAAAATAGTTTCGTTCAGTTTAATCCCGAAGCAATAATGATCGTCAAAATTCTGCTCTCAAAAACTTGTCGTTTGAGGTGAGTTCCTGAACTAGCCTAAAATGGTACGGGTGTAAGTTTTCGGTATGAAGCACTCTCCATACTCTAGATTTGGGCACTCCAAGCATAATAGCTATCCTGCTTGTTATAAGGGAGGGATTACGTCGGACCAAATCCAAAATTCTTTCATCTAAGATTCCTGATCCATCTGTAACTGATCTTTCGCTTCTTCGATGCTCTAGCATTCCGTGCTCTCGCACACGTCGGTGGATTCTTGAAAACTTGCTACGACTGGGACACCTCCGATTGGGGTATCTTTCAGCGTAGAGTCTTTCGGCTTCACGATCTCGACCATTAGCTAAACCGTAGCAGAAGTGCATGTCCGTTAATTCTTCTCGAGAGTATGAGTTTGACATCGTAATGTGTAGATGAGTTAAGATCCAATTTGGACATGGTTTTTTTATTAAAAATGCGATGCCTTTTATTAACATTTGGGTTGCAAATATTTTGTTTTTCAATAAAGAAAAATTGCGGTTTTATTGTCTTAAGGTCCTAGCGGGTAGAACCCATCGGCGGCGGGCGGACCCAGACGAAATTGGCAGGTCAGTTATCAGGCATTATCAATGAAAAAAAAAGAATTAATCCAGGGTTATTTCAATACTGTGTCACTTTATTGTATCCTCATAAAACTCCGATTTTTTTAAAAATAATAAAAAAGAGGTAAATGTTTCATACATTAATTTGCCTACAAATCCAGCCGCGTTAAAACCAAGAAAAAGGTTTTTCGTAGAAGTCAATTTTTTAGAAAATTGTCCCTCCCGGCTAAACAGGGGGGAATAGACCCCCCCCTCCCATACGATTTTTTTCTTGTCTCGACACGCTCTAGCTTTTTGGCACACTGCTCGTGGGACACCCTGTATAATATATGTACATATGTGAACATATATTATATGTAAATATATGATGGAGCACGAACGGAAGTAATATTTTTATAAAGTCCGGATGAATATTATCCGGTCCTTTTGCCTTCGATTTTACACTAAAAATACAATTACCAAAAGCAAATTCGTCTACACAAGAAAAGGAGAAAACATTGGATCGATTGCAAGACGGAGTGAAAGGGGCTATTGCAGGTGACACATTTGATACAGTTGGTACATTAAATGGGCGATGGACGAAATTGGAGCTTAATGCGTTTACATCTATTTATCATGGTGGAAGAGCACTTTTTCTTCGCCATGTGGGGCTTTTTTTCTTCAATTCGGCGTCGAATCGGCCCAATAATTTGGCATAGTACAGCCTCGTGACCGTTTTGGCCTTCTCCAGGTAGTCGATGTGGATCACACCTTGTGGATCCCAGAAAACGGTGGCCATCACCTTTCCGGCCGATGGGACAGTCTTCGCCTTCTTCGGACCACGTTCGCCTTGTGAAGTCCACTGTTTTGACTGTTCCTTGGTCTCTGTTGTATACCAGTGGATCCATGTTTCGTCGACTGTCACGAAACGACGCAGAAACTCCTTCGGATTGCGCTTAAACAGCGTCAAACACTGCTCTGAAGTGGTCTCACGATTGCGCTTGTTGTCCGGAGTGAGCAAACGTGGCACCCAACGCGCCGACAGCTTTCTCATGCCCAAATTTTCATGCAGGATATGACCCACGCGATCTTTTAAATTGGCGGTCTGCCAATACGAGATCGTGGATTTTTGTTACGTTATCCTCTGTCGTAGCCGTTTTCGGGGCACCTGGACGTGGCTCATCGAAAACCGACGTGCGACCACGTTGAAACTCGTTAAACCATCCAAACGCTCTTTGATTTCGCTGCGCCATTTCCCTTCCAAAAACAAAAATAGACTCACCGACCGATTTTGCTCTTTTTTTATTTTTCTAAAATCCGCTTCCACACGCGGTCAAAACAAAACTACGAGTCCGATCCAGCTGAAATTTCGACAGTAGCCGCCCACTAGAACGTACTACACGATAGTAAGCTTATACTGGCGCCATATGGCGGTGAGGCTAAGTATTTATCGGACCACCTCGTAAGCTAAGAAAAACTTTTTTTTTCAAAAAACTTAGCATATGATAACTTTTTTATATATATTTCCATGAACCTTAAACCTACCTAAATCTAACTAAACCTATCTTAATCTTCTTAAGTGAAGTACAGTAGTTCATCAGTTTTTACAAACGAACCGGCAGAAATTTCGTCATTGACGACAATTCTCAATTTTCACGTTCTTTGGACTACTTATAAACATTTTCTTTTTGATCAGAATAGACTAGCCGAATACCACAGTCAAGTACGCTGGATCACTTAATTTTATTTTTCAAGCAAAATTTAAAACAGGTTTTTTGGTCCATTTTTTTAACAGCAAAGAGAACACCCTAAGCCCACCGAAACAACTTTGCTGCCATTTGAAAATGTATCCTTTTTTCAAAAGCACTCCACATCTGATATCATTTGAACCCTATCCAAAAGTCTCCGATGATAAACTTGTTAAAATATATCACATTTATGCCTACGACTTTTCGTTACAAGTCGGATACGAAAAGTATCGTTAATCCATCCATTCTAACTTCCAACTATCACATTATTCTGAGTAAACACCCAACGGAGGGAGTCCATAGCCCTTTGATTAGAAATGGGCATGTCTGAAAGCTTACCTACGAGATCCATGTGCAAAAACTTTTCCGCATGTATTGCCAACAATCTTATATCGCAAAACTTTCCAAAATGGTAAACCTGAAATTGGATTTCAAAAATCCATTTATGAAACATGTGGTTAGCCAACGCGCCCGACCATCCGTGCTGAAACCCTTTTAGAAAAACCATTTCCCAAATCTGACTCTCTAACCCTTTAAAGCATTTATAATTTCAGAGATTACAAAACTAACTAAAAGATTGCTTTTTGGAATCATAATCCACAATTTTCACTTAATTTGAATGTTGTTGTAGATACGTTTAGGCTTACCAAAACACCCATTTTGGTTTTAATGACTTGAACTTACGGTGGTGATATGTGTTCATCCGGTAAGCCTTGCAATCGCTATAATCATGGTTTCATCGTTGTCGAAAGCGTTAATTTGTATTTGTACTGCGCCCTTTAGCAGTCAAAAGGTCTCGCTAGACACGTTTCGGATATTAGATATTTCTCACATTTCCTAAAGTTGTCATAATGGATATAAGAGCGTTAGGAATTCGCTATTTCTGTACACACACCCCTGCGTCTACTTACATATATGACAAGCCGATGAAATGATTTTCAGCAAATACCAGTATTGACAACGAACTCGAGGATTTACTTTGCTTAGTACTCATCGACGCCGTTGCCTTGTTTACACTGCTGTCACTTGGTGTTATTTACAGGATTCGCCCCACTGCTGAAGTGAGGGTGCTGAGTGAATGTGTGCCCTTGTATGGGAAGGATATGGCATGTCTAGAGCAATAGGGCGTAATCTGAATGATTTGTGGATTATGTTTTAGACAGATTTTCGTATCGCGATGATTGAAAGATTACAAGCGAGGACGAGGACATAAAAACTTGGCTTTTATCCCCTTCCGACGTGTACTCCTACTCCACGGCTGGAAAAGGATAATGTGTAACTTTATTTATTGACCCCTCGTTGTTGGTTTTTGTTTTTTTTTTTACAGGAAAGCACAGTGGCAGGACGTGGTGAATTAAACACAACCCATTTGTCAACCGATGAACTTGATGCAATACATCATAACGTAGAGCTACAGTGTCTGGTACAAGAGCACGTTGAATTCTCATTGTACGGCAACTCGACTGAATATTGCGCGACATCATTCGATTCGATTCTGTGTTGGCCTCGGACACCACGGGGAACATTAGCAACTTTGCCCTGTTTGAATGAATTCCAAGGGATCAAATATGATAGCACACGTGAGTATTGGGAGTTGGGGAGTGTCACTGAGGCATGTAAAGGTAAGAGCTAATGTGACACGCTGGATGGTAACAAGGTTAAAACGCATTACAGCTTACTGCTTTAAAATATAATTTTAGCTTTTCGTCGAAAACCCACAAAACCCGTATCACACACCACGAATATGTCAATATCACGACGTATCCGTGTTTTTTTTTTTTTTTAAATTTAAATAACGACATATCCATGTCAGCAGAAAATCGCAATAAAGTGACATCCCATTTCGAATATATCGTGTAGGCGTGTGGAAATAACATTACCAAAATAAACCTAGAGCCTGTCATGCTTCATTCACAAAGTAAAGAGGATTATTTACAGAGGAATTCCTTGTTTCCGGTAATATCATTATTTTATCACGACTTATCGGCTCTTCGATCAAGAGAATTGTCAACACATTGCAATTATGTAACACGACAACCTGGCATGATACTGAATTGGAATGTTGCGACTGGTTCATATCATAAAAAACATCAATGTCTAACGGGTTATCCAACAAGAAATGTTTTTTTTTGAATTTTGCAATTTTGCGCAATCCTGGAAATATCACACTTCATCTCTCGCGGCTATAGTGACTTTGACAGCCGCCTGATATGGAGCTCATAATCACAATAACGAAATTGTTGCTAAGAGTGTGACTGAAATGGTAGGTATAAGGTCTATTTCGAGACGATCACAGTCTGAGTGATTAGACGAAAAACCAAGACAAAAAACAGCGAGAGAAGGGATGGTGTGGTTTTCGGGCTGGTGGTGTCACTCAGCCATGTTTTTAACATGACACTTGGAAACGTATGCCACTTACAAGGCTCCCAGAACTCGAATTCATCGTGTCATTTGTTTGTGAACTTTTCTTCGTCTCGTACATCTCGAGAGCAAATAATGATGTCGGTTATGGACCAATTTCCATCAACGCATTATTATATGAAAATCACTTGGTAAAATGTTTTAAAATTAAATTGGCGGTTAGTTTTTTTATGACCAAAAAATCGCTGTAAAGTTGTAGAATATCGGAAGTAGTTTGGTTAGACCAGTGGGACTCAAAAACCAATTTTTCTAAAGGAAAAATGCGGGTCAGTGAATGGATTGCGTTACCGAACAATGGTGATTGACATCTTTGCCCATGGATATGGACGAAATTCACTTTATCATAATCGTTCTACATGACAGTTGCAATTGACTGCGAAGACACCATTTGATTTTTCGCTTTGGGTTATGATAGAGATAATACACCACTAGCTAAACATTTGTTTGCAAACCCTAAACTCTGGTACCTTGTATAGGAAGGCTCCAATACTTCGTTTTATGATCACCCATGAATACTAGAAAAACGATTTTATTTTAACCCTGACTAAAAACTTTTAACAGCTTTATTTTCTAAGTTATTTTAATTTTAGAAAAGGGTGTTCTATTTAAAGGAAATAACGTTTATACATTTTATGGCATTGCTGCTATTTATTTAATTAAAAAAACTATATAAGTAAGAAAAACAAACAAATTCTCAAAAAAACAAATCAAATTAGTTTTATCAGCTTTAGTTTTCATCACATCAAATAATACGTTCAGTACTTATCAGGCCGTTTAAATGTACACACATGGTAATGAAATAATAAGAAAATAAATATTACTAATAACCAAACTTAAAAATGAATCACAAACATTTTTGGCACAAATCAATGCGCACGAAGCGTTTGACTTCCGACTGATATTATATGGACAATATGCACCGTAAGAAGGTGTTTTAGGTAAAGGCTCTTCTGAAACTTCTTATTGAGAGCTAAAGCCGCTTTTCTTCTTCTTTTCCATTTTTTCCGGCGTCGTTATGGTCAGAAGTGTAGGACCATAACCTTCCCACTTAACTGCATTCCTACTGGTCCGCTTGTGGGGTCCTCCGGTTTGACCTCAGAAAGTAGCGGCAGGCTTCCCGGTTTGGGATTACTTCATCGCTGAGGCCAATCAAATGCTGGTGTTTTTGCATTTGTTTGCACCAATTGTTTTTCGGCCTCTTTTTTGCATGTTGAAATTGGAACGTTGATTGATAACGCCTTTTGGACGGGGTTCAAATTATCTCTCCTTTGAACATGGCAATACCAACTGAGTCGGTCGCGCTCTATATTTCTTGTGATGGTTTCTTTTACGTGGAGGATTTTTGAACTTCTAATTCTGTCACGCTTGTTACTCCCGCTGTCATGCGAAACATCTTCATCTCAGCTGCCGTTAATTTGCTCTCATACTTTTTGTGCATTGTCCAGCATTGTGAACCGTATGTGAGCGCCGGACGTACAACTGAAGTGTAGAGCCTTCCTTTCAGCTTAGGGGGCATTTTTGGATCACAGAAGATGGCGGAGTTTTCCCGCCACTTCATCCACCCTACGCTTACGCGTTGCTTCTCTATTAATCATAGATTCCAGATATTTAAACTTTTCACAATTGGGAAGCACTCTTCCATTCAAGTAAATGTCTGGAATAGGCTGATGAGGGTCAGAAAACGGGCAGCACAGATACTCTGTCTTCTTTGAACTAATACGATACCCGTGTCCCTCAAAAATGTCCACCCACACATCAAGTGCTCGTTGTAGGGACGCCTGATCATCACTTATAATGGCTCCATCGTCAGCAAAGAATAGCTGGTGCACATTGGCCTCCGTCACTTTTCCTTCAAGCAAGCAATCAAGGACTGCTATAAAGAGCAGTATGCTAAGGACGCTCCCTTGGTGTACACCGACTTTGATTGCGAACTCTTCGGTGACTCCTGCGGTGCATCTTACTCTTGCCGTTGCTCTCTTGTACATGTCCATGATCACTCGCACGTAGGTTTCTGGAACTCCTTTTTGTCTTAGCGCTACCCATAAAAGATCTCTTGGTTGCCGGTCAAAGGCATTCTCGAAATCAACAAACACCATATGCAAGTCCTTTGAAGAATCACGATGCTTTTCCATCATGACCCTTATACTTTAGATTGCATCCGAGACAAACCCGCACTGGTCATCAGATAGTCGTATTATTTTCCGCAGTCGGCTATCTAATACCCGTTCAACGATCTTCATGGTGTGCGACATCAGCTTGACAGAACAGTAGTTTTCACAATTTCGCGTATCACCCTTTCCTTTGTGCAAAGGAAGAAGATAGCTTTCCCTCCATTGATTAGGCATAGTGTCGCCTCTCATAAGTTTGGAGATAAGAACCATGAGCCATCTAGACCCGATGTCTCCCATCTTTTTCCAGGGTGTATCCCGTCCGGCCCAACAGCTTTTCTTTTCTTGGAGTTTTTAACCCCGTACCGAACTTCTTCGACTGTGATGTCGGATATTTCGGCATGATACGGGGCGACTCTTGGAAAGTACGGTCGGGGAAACTGTTCGTTCAGAAGTTCCTCGCAATACTGTCGCCATCTGTGGAGAATTTTTTCGTCTTCCACAAGGAGTTGGCCTTCAGCATTGTTAATAAACTTTGGGAAACGAATCTCCTGAACATTTCTTCTTCTCTGGGCGGCTATCTTAAAGATATTTGCTCCTTTGTTCAAATTGTTTTGTCGAAGCTCCTGGGTAGCCTGGTTCCTGTCAGACGCGGAAGACGATATTTCTTCCAACTCCTGATAGAGGCCTTCCATGCTTTTCGCTTTGAATTTGGCGCACTTTTTCTTCGCGATACCTTTGCAATATCTACTCGTATATACCTTTTCACGGCGAGCTTTTTCCTCTCTATTAGTAGAAGAGCACTTTGACCAAGCTTGGAAAGCCATTTTCTTTTCGTGTATCACTGCTTTGGCTTCGTCTGTCCACCACCAGGTTTCTTTTGCGTGTTGGCAGGGGCCTTTAGATGTTCCGAGCAGTGATTTGGCTTTCTCCAGGCCAGATTGTTGTAGGGAATCCCACATGTCTTGTGCTCTGCACTCCTCATTACCCACCTCATCGGTAATGGAATAGAGGTAGTTTTTCATGTTGGTAATAAAAGCTTTGCCTTTTCCTTTATCCAGCTTATACCACTTGATTCTCTCAGACACCTTCGTTTACTGCTTTGACTTCTTACTCGCCTCCATAAAAAATTCAGTCAGGAGGAGACGGTGTTGAGGAGCGATCGCGTCTCCCAGGATCATTTTGCAATCTTTAACTCGTGGCTTCATGAAACTGGATACCTTGCTTGCTTATATCATCTCTTAAATGTATTTTCAAAGTGGGAACTTGCAATCTTTCTGTCACAAATGGCGACGTCAGACCCATACTCAAGCTTTTCATGAAGTTTTTGCGATTCAAAACCTTTTCACCCTTCTTAGACACAATATAGTATATTGTATGTACTTCCTAAAAGGGCAGCGTCCTCTAAGGCTAAGTAGCTGCTCATATGTTGTAAAATATGACCCGGGTGTATAATTATTTATGCATTGCTGAATAAACAAGTCCCATATTTTCCAGGTTGGAATAAACACATCCTCTTTCCTAATTGATGGACGCAATGTTTTGTCATCCATCCTGAGACACCTTATCAAGAAATCGAATTAATCTCGGCTAATAACTGAAACATACATCATTGAGGAAGGTCGGTAAACTAGCTCTTCTGTGGATAGATGGTTATCTTTCCTCATCGCTGTCAAAATTAATATTCCAATCAATGCTCGACTTTCAGTTTTACAGGTGTCTCTGAACGTTGTACTGGTCATATAGCCCCTTTTTTTCACAAAAATTTGGGAAGTTGGTCCACTTAACGATTACCGTCGAAATTTCATCGATCAAGAAGGCATTGAAGCGAGAAATGGGCTCATAACGATCGCTCCAAATATGGGTTGGACCCCTTGAAGTTACTAATTTCAGAGCTTGCATATTACAGAAAAATAAATTATTACAAGTTTAAAAAAAAAAATTGCGTTTTTTAACTCATTCAAAATAACCCCTCTTATTGGATAACGCTATAAGAGTACATGAGAAGCCTTCACTGTGTATATACGTTTTCTTTTTAACTTCTCGGTGAGTCAATATTTCAAAAATGAGCAACGTACAACCTAATTACAAAAATATGAAAAATCGCTTCAGCATGGTTGATGAGGTGTATCCAAAGTTTTGTTATGAATTACTGGATACAAAATTTTAAAACTTGTCAAACTATCCCGAACCATTTGATGGTTTTTATTCAACATCTTTCTTGCTAACTTCCCAATTTGGAATTTATACAGGGTGCCCCACGAGCAGTGTGCCAAAAAGCTAGAGCGTGTAGCCCTGGCCAAGACAAGAAAAAAATCGTACGGGAGGGGGGGGTCTATTCCCCCCCGTTTAGCCGGGAGGGGCAATTTTCTAAAAAATTGACTTAATTTGGAAAAAAAATTATTAAAAATCAACAGTAACAGCCACAATGCCGTGATATACTTTTTTGTAAAGCCAGAAACCTCTTCTTTGATCTTGTTTTTAAACGAAGCTGTTGTAAGGAATAGTTTTTGAGAAATTAATTTTCAAACTCAAAATTTTGAAAAAAAATTGGAAAAAAAAATTTCGAACTACTTTTTTCCAAAATTGTATGTAATTAAGTACTATTTTTTTTTCCAAAATTCAATTCCCTTATTAGTTTTTAGTTAAAAGCAGAAAACCGGATGCAAAAATGTCTTGTAGTTTTTGAGAAATTAAAAAAAAACCCGAACCATTTTTTTCTAAGAAAACCCTTTTTTTTTGGTTTTAAGGCGGCTGGACTTGTAGGCAAATGAATGTATGAAACATTGACCTCTATTTTATTATTTTTAAAAAATTCGGAGTTTCATTATAATAAATTTTCAATATAATCCCCATTTTTTAGAAGGCAAAGATTATATCTTCTTCTAATGGCTGCACATTAGTCTATGTTTGACAAATTTTCCTGCAATTTGACTCCAGCGACTTCAATCCGTTGTTCCAAAGATACTATTTCCACTTCGTAAACATAATTTTTCATGAATCCCCACACATAAAAATCTAGAGGAGTTAAATCTGGTGATCTAGGTGGCCATTTCGTGGGGCCCCTTCTTCCGATTCAACGGTCACTAAAATGATCATCCAGCCAGTGTCTAACCCGTAAGCTGTACTGTGCTGGTGCTCCATCTTGCTGGTAGATTAAATTATCTGCTATGGCCAAAGGAACGTTGTCCATCAAATCGGGCAAAAGGTCTCGTAGGAACTGCAGGTATGATTCTCCCTTAATAACGGCATTCAAAAACCGGGCCCCGATAACAGTTTGTCCAACAATACCAAGCCAAACATTACAGCTAAAGCGGTGTTGTAATTTATTTTGTTTTTTGTTGTGTGGATTGGTGCTACTCCAATGATGCAAATTGTGGAAGTTAGTAACCCCATCTCTGGTAAACTGTGCTTCATCCGTCCAGAATACCCTTGCAAAATAGTTTCGTTCAGTTTCATCTCGAAGCAGTAATGATCGACAAAACTCTGCTCTCAAAAACTTGTCGTTTGAGGTGAGTCCCTGAACTGGCCTAAAATGGTACGGGTGTAAGTTTTCGGTATGAAGCACTCTCCATACTCTAGATTTGGGCACTCCAAGCATAATAGCCATCCTCCTTGTACTAAGGGAGGGATTGCGTCGGACCAAATTCAAAATTCGGGTAGAACCCATCGGCGGCGGGCGGACCCAGACGAAATTCGCAGGTCAGTTTTCAGGCGTTATCAATGAAAAAAAAGAATTAATCCAGGGTTATTCCAATAGTGTATCACTTTATTGTATCCTCATAAAACTCCGAATTTTTTAAAAATAATAAAAAAGAGGTCAATGTTTCATACATTAATTTGCCTACAAGTCCAGCCGCGTTAAAACCAAAAAAAAAGGTTTTTCTTAGAAAAAAATGGTTCGGGTTTTTTTTTTAATTTCTCAAAAACTACAAGACATTTTTGCATCCGGTTTTCTGTTTTTAACTAAGAACTAATGAGAGCATTGAATTTTTGAAAAAAAAACTACTACTTAATTACATACAATTTTGAAAAAAAATAGTTCGAAATTTTTTTTTTTTCAATTTTTTTTCAAAATTTTGAGTTTGAAAATTAATTTCTCAAAAACTACTCCTTAAAACAGCTTCATTTAAAATCAATATGAAAGAAGAGGTTTCTGACTTTACAAAAAGGTATATCGTGGCATTGTGGATGTAACTGTTGATTTTTAATAATTATTTTTCCAAAATAAGTCAATTTTTTAGAAAATTGCCCCTCTCGGCTAAACGGGGGGAAATAGACCCCCCCCCTCCCATACGATTTTTTTCTTGTCTTGACTAGACCTACACGCTGTAGCTTTTTGGCACACTGCTCGTGGGACACCCTGTATAATGCGACCGATGTTTGAATTTAATATTTCTACAAAACGCAGAGATTTTGAGGCTTTCATCGCTTTTAGCTAGATAATCGTTTTTCGTCTTGCACATCTTACGAAAGAATTGTCAGATCAACTACTGGCCAATGTTATTCGTAAGTGCGTAATGAAGAGCCTATCGTAGCAGTGTTGGTATATTGTATAACATTTTGTATATTGTATAACACTTTGAATATTGTATAACTTTTTGTATAACTAAGGACAGTAGTCGGTTGGAGTTCGACAAGTAAAGAAGTTAAATAAAACTCCCCGCATTTTTATTAATCCGACTGCTACACTATTGAGCTCTCGTTGATTTATGTGTTTTTTTCCATAATAGAAAATTTGCCAATCCGCAAATGAGTTTTCAAATGTCACCCGCATTTCACATCTCCGACGTAACGTAGCTATCTCTTAGACAGCTCCCTCCACAGACCCCTCCCCCCCCCCCCCCTTCTTCGCTCGTTTTTTTAACAACTCCCCTATACTGAGCTTACGATTTCCACAAATCCAACTTCTCTCAAATCCCTTAATATCTCAATAGGGCTCCTTTTAATTTCAAAACATTACCATAAAGAATGCCATATCTATATTATACAAAGAAATATTTAATTCTATCCCCATTTACGTACCCTTTTATTCGACAGAAAACCGCCTCCACCTCCCCACCCTGCTATAATTCTTTGAGAAACAAACGGCACAAGCTCTGAACAACTTTCGTTCGTACTCAATCTCCGCACACTTCTCTAACTATTTCGGCACATTTTATAACTCTCTTTATCAACACTACTCAGTCAAGATGTAAACCAACCTTATAAATGAGCCCAAGTCCTTCTTTCAGTTTGTTAACTACAAAAGAAAATCTGATCCTTCAATGATGAAACTTCCAATGATCCTCATAACATCGCCAACCTTCTTGTCACTTTTTTCAATCAATCTTTCATCCGATCCTACTCATTTCAACTATTTACCAAACTTCTCCTTTGGACCATTTCTCTCTCGTAGTGTCAACCCCGATTCATCGAAAAAAGACTAAAGCAACTTAATGATGAATTCACTCCTGGCCCCGACGGCCTCGCTACTATATTTAAAAAAAAAAAATGTTCCTCCTCCTTTTCTCTACTTCTTTCAAGAATCTTCAGCCTCCCTTTCTCAATGTGAATTTCCCCGGATGTGGAAAACCTTTTTTATAACACCTATACACAAAAAGGGTCCAAGGACTGATATTAGCAACTACCGTCCCACTGCCAAACACTCTCATATACCCAAAATCTTCGAAAGTATTTTGTATGATAATAATTTAAGTTTTCAATGCAAGTCTTTAATCTCCCCAAGACAACACGGCTTTCTCAAAGGTAGATCTGCAACCACAAACTTTAATGAATTCGTATCCTTTACCCTTTCAGCCTTAGAAAATGGCAAAGAAGTCAATGATATCTCAACTGACTTCAATAAGGACTATGATAAAATTTCACACAGATTAATAATATTCAAACTATCCTCCCTTGGCTTTGAACCCATCTTATTAAAGTGGATATTCTCTCACCTGGAAAATCACCACTACAGCGCTAGTTTTAAATCTGCCCTCTTTAGCCTCTTTCTTGCTTCCTCCGGTGTCCTCCAATGCAGTCATTTAGGTCCGCTTCATTTTATCCTTACCATTAATGGTTATCAAACATTTTAAGATTTCCAAGATCATTTCCTCAGAACATGACCCTTCCCTTATTCAATCGGACCTAAATAATTTTTCCACCTGGTGCTCCAAGAACTGACTGCCCTACCTTAACATTTCCAAGTGCCAATATATTACTTTCTCCTGCAAACGTATCAAACCTCTTACCTCTTACCGCCTCTACTTTCTCCATGATCAACCCCTTTCTACCGTTCAGGTGATCCGCGATCTTGGCGTATTATGCCACCAGGATCTCAATTTCCTTGCACATATCAGCGATATAATTCTTAAGGCCAATTCTGCACTCAGCTTAGTGAAACGATGGTCTAAAGAGTTTTCCAATCCCTACGGCACTGGGTCTCTCTACATAACCTTTGTTCGCCCTATTCTCGAATACGCCTCTCAGGTGTGGTCTCCTAACCATTATACACACATTTTCAGAATCGAGAGTATCCAAAGTCGGTTCCTATGTTTCACTCTTCGAGGTCTGCCCTGGAACAATCCCTTGTTCTAACTGCCCTCTCAAGACCGTCTTAAACTAATCAATTTGAGTACGTTGGAGGAAAGAAGAAGAGTATCTGACAACCTCTTCATTCATAGACTTCTAAAAGGTACCATTGGCTGCGCCACCTTTTATAACTCCATATCTCTTAGCACTAACCCTCGTAATACACGCAATCCTCGTCTCTTCTATTTACCCAAAAGACGACAAAAAGACTTTTAATATTCTACATAAAAAAATGCAATGGTCATAGTTATAATGGCAGAATCAGAATCGCTAAATTGATCTGCAAACGTAAATGATTTTTTTTTAAATTTTGGTGCAAACTCAGAAGTGCAGAAGTCCAAGCTTGAATTTGTCATGTAACGATGCTTACATTTTCTGAATAGATTAACAGCGATCAAGAGGAAATGATCTCTGAGAAAAAAAAATTTAGCAAATATGGATTTTCGAGTGCCAACAATGTGAAATTTTTCAGTTCAATCGACCCTCAAAGTGAGCCATTAAGTTTTTAATAGCTTAGTGGAAAGTATGTTGGCTTCTGACGTCGATGACACGGAGTTCGAATCGCGGAATAGCAAAATCATTGAATTTGTATTTTACGGTGTGTCCTTTCAGCGAAAGATGGAGGAACACACAAAGCGGCTTGGCGAAATATTGTCAACGAGACTCGGAAATTCGAGTTACAAATGCCTGGTTATAATAAAAAATAATAATAATTACTTCAGCGGGTTATTTCTGGAAAATCACGGTTCAGTATAGCCAATAAACAGAAACAGTCCTAAAACCTATAGAAAAAAGGAGTTAAATTATTCATAGCAACTTCGATCTTAGTATTTAACGGGCCGAAATGCCAGCTAAATTGAAGGTTTTCAAAGCATTTACCAATTTTTTAAGAAGTTGAAAACTATCTACTTTGATAGGAGTCGATAGAGTGCCAGGTGTATGCTTACGTTTTTTAATATACCTAATTAATTGTTATTTATTTAAAATATTGGCCATCGGCTTCTGCACATTTCGCCCATCTTTCAGGTAATTTATGAATATCATGTCAGAAGAACTGCTTGCCTTTCGGATGAAGGATGTGCCATCCAAGCAATTTCAAGGTGTCGTTCACTAGTTTTGCCGTGTGAGAAGACGCGTTGTCGTGTAACTCTGCCATGTCTTCTGGCCCATTCCAGTCGGTAATGTCTGGCTTAAATTAATCATTTGTTGATGATAGCGTTGTGTATTAACGGTTTCGTTGGGCGTCAAGAGGTCATAATACACAATACCGCTGCGGTCCTACCAGACACAGAGCATGGTCTTTTTGCGAAGCGATTTGGCCTTGTTGTTGAAGGACCGGCTTCGCCAGGTAAACGCCACACGGCGTTCAAGCAGCATTTCACAAGTGACTTTGCGGATTTCCATTTGACGCTCATTCAACTCGGGTGGGATCCATTTACCGAGTTTATTGATTTTCCCCATTGCACGTAAACGGCTGCTAATTGTTTCTTTTGACACATGTACTCGTAATGTTTCTGCTAATTGTCTTTGAGCTTGAGTTGGGTCCTCATCCAATAACTCCTGCAATTGCTCGTTTTCACATTTTTGTGGTACCAGGGCGCTCCCTGTCTTTCACATTAAAAGAACGACTTTTAAATTGTCGCAACCATTAATCACATGTTATAATTGATGAAGCGTATTCACCATATGCTTCTACCAGCAAACGATGACTTTTAACAACTTTTTTCTTTAATTAAATAAGAAAAGCATTGCGTTTCACAATTCTTCTCTCTCTGAACGATAAAACAAAGACGCTAATTTTCGGCGGACTCAACCTGTGTGCGTTTATTCCAAGAGCAGCTCGACAGTTTGAACCTCTGGCACTCAGGTGCATGTAGACAAAGTTCGTTTCGAAACTATTTTGTGATGACAAATTAAAGAGCACAGTTTTGGTTTTTGAACTTATGATTAAATTATGCTCTGCAAACCAGATTCTTAGTAGATTTAAGGCAAAATTTATGTCAGAAACTAGATTTCCTAGATATCCGAAGCATAAGCGCATCCCACATCACCTGCAAATGCAATGAGAACACCTCTAAAACTTAGTCCAAAAAGTGAATTTATGAGCATGAAGAATAGTATGGGTCCCAAAATGGAACCTTGAGGGACTCCAAGATTAATATACTTTGTCCCACTCCTATCGTATCAATTTTTACTTTTTGAGACCTATTATACAAGTAAGAACTGAACCAATCGAACATGAACCCGTGAAAACCAGCTTTCTCAAGCTTTCTCAGCAAAATTGCATGGTTAACCATATCAAAGGCTTTCGTAATTTATTGATTCTTAAAACCATTTTTGAAGATATGTTTTGGAGAACTTTTTTCAAGCGATGGTGCACATTCCCCTAAGACAATAGGTACAAGTTTATCAACACCAGGTAGAAAAAATTGCACCTAGAAGGAAGATCAAATAGAGTAGAATGGGATGAAGGATCCTATTGATTTTTTTTTTACTCTTTATGACATCAAGACACATACGAAGAATTTTTCTGAAGCCCGTGGCAGTGCTCATAGCCGCGTCTTGCTGATACTGATGAATAACTCTCGATATGACTAAAATATTAGTCGCTCTGGAGGTTTCCGCCGATTTTTGCGCCTTCCCAAATCTCGATCCAAATTTGACGGGCCTAGCTCATAGTCTCGAAGTTTCCGCCGAATTTTTCGCTTTCCTAAATCTGGGTCCAAATTTGACGTGCCTAGCTGATAGTCTATGATGGGTTGATGTCATTGCTGTTGTTGCAATGCCCTATCATCGCCCCCATATGTCCACGCTTGTGATGCTCAATCACTTTCTTTCTATGTTTTCAACAAATGTTCTTGTAAAATGCTTTCAGGAAAGGTAACTATTGTGAGTCTTTCAATACAAAAGCTTTAGACGCTTTTGTAAAATAACAGAGAATGACCCTCCTTCTCTGATTTTGTTAGGTAAATGCAAACAGGAAATTTAAACTTTTTCCTAACCCACTCCTTAAACCCACAGTGTACATGGCAAACAAACTCACTCGCTCTTCCTCTTTCCCAAAATTCTGCAGGCCTTCAATTACAATAGTTTTGGTCCCACGGAACAGCACACTACGCTCCTGCTTCCACAGAACATAAAACCAGAATTAACGCTATGAAAATAAAAGAGAATACATTAGATTACCAGTCAAACGGACTTTCCTTCCTCCAGTGGTTTTGCCTTGTCCTAATTAATGTGAGCTAAAAAGGTAATCCAAGCCCTTTCTGCAGTTCAGTTGTTCATCGGTAAAACCAACAATGAATGCAGTTTTCTCAAGGCAATTACTTCCTCCTCCAGTAAGTTAAGTTAACTTCCAAGAGCAAATAAAAGGAACGGAAAATGCGAATGTGTTGCCATTAAAAGCAACATGAAGTGGTTTCACAACTGACTCAGTTCATCATGAGAGCCTTAAGGCATCACCTTATTTCATTGGGGTTGATAGGTTGGATATCGCAATTAGTGACAGCTTTATGGGTAGTAAAGAGCTCCAGGCACTCATCATAGCTAATTGGTTTCTATTTTTTTCAGAGAACGCAACCCGCTTCTGCTATCCCAATGGAACCTGGGAGCACTACACGAATTACGACCTCTGTCTGCATCTGCCCGCTCCATCCACAGTCCCGGAATTCGAGCCTATCATCGAGCTGCCAACAATCATCTATTACGTAGGATACACCCTGAGCTTGGTTTCGCTGACGTTGGCCGTTTTAGTTTTTATTTACTTTAAGTAAGCCCCGTCGTGACCGTGGAAAGCCCTAAGTAAATATGATATAATCCTTCAACCCTTAAATCGTTTTAGGGAATTACGCTGTCTACGCAACTCCATTCATGCGAATTTATTTTTCACATACATTATGTCAGCTCTTCTGTGGATCCTAACTCTATCCGTGCAGGTGAGTGATTACAAGGGATTAGAAGCTCAAGGGCTATGGGTCACCAGATGCCTGATTTCTGCTTACTCGCCCTACATCAACCCCAAATTCCAATTGTATCTATGTATCTTTGGTTTAAAATTGTTTATTTTTCGGTAGATTTCAATGCGGACAGGATTAGGAGGATGCATTGTTCTGGTCACAGTATTCCATTTTTTCACGTTGACAAATTTCTTTTGGATGCTGGTCGAGGGTAAGTAGACCGATACTACATGAAAATCCACTTACACGCCGAGATAGTATCGCATTTAAGGAAGACGAATGATTTCGGATGGGGGTTGTTCATCAAATCCCAAAGGATCTATTTCGGTTTAGTTTTGTGGGGAATCCTTTTTCATTTAAGCTTGTACAAGCGATACATTCCCGTCGTGGTTGTTTCATTGCTGTAAGCTAAGGGCATGTTTATGTTTATTGCAGGACTATATCTATACATGTTGGTGGTGAAGACGTTCTCGGGCGATAACATCCGATTTAATATCTACGCACTGATTGGATGGGGTAAGTTCAGAAAATACGACGGAAATTACTTTAAAGCGTTTCCGAACCCCGATGTGGTTCGAGTTTAATATAATTTTCGGTCTTTGTTGTTTGGACAGGTGGCCCGGCGGTATTTGTCGCTATCTGGGCCATTGCGAAGGGTGTAACGACTTCGTTTACCACCCAAAAGGTAAGTTAGTGGACTGGAAAACAGGACACATTTTACGCTTAATGCACGTCGAATTAATGAATTTTTTGTTTGTGTGTTTTCTCGGATTTCTACAGATCGATATGGGATGCCCGTGGATGCATGAAACAGCTGTCGATTGGATATTCCAAGGACCAGTTTGCGTGGTGCTAATAATGAATTTAATATTCCTGCTGCGAATAATGTGGGTATGTCAATACTCTTTAGTTATTTTTAAACTGAAAAACAGGGCTAGTCACAAACGCCGGAAACATATAGATGTCCTTCCTGTTAGTAAATGGAGTGCTCAATTGAATTCACAGCTGCACGTCATCACCACAACCACTACATAATGAAAAGCATGTCTTTGATGACAGTCGGGAATAAGCTTTATACCATGCTCGTCTCTCAATGGTAAACTGTCTTCTGGTGCTCGTTAGCCACGAAGGATTCGATGCTAAGTGATTCTAGTCGTAGTTTAGTTGCCAGAAAATAGATAGGTCCTTCTTCAAATATGGATTAGAATGTTGGTGTGAGAGGCAGGCTTCACTTAACCCAGACCTTTTACCTATAACAGCAATGGTATTAATATTGTATGTGATAATTTCCCGGAGTCATAATTAGCAGCACTTTAATGTTTCTCTTGGGTTTTTGCAGCCGGATATTTCATTATTCATTCAGCACTCAATCAGGGAAAAGTACGGCATGATGCGGTTTTCTGGCTTGTGTATCAACAAAAGCAAGATCTAAATGTAAAATAAAGTGGAAAACGGCTGCTAATGGATCCAATTCCTGTGAACGTTTCCAAATCAATTTTCTGTCATAGCTGAGAGTATGACAGACAAGACAACAATTTTTCATACTGGGAGTTTGCGAGTCTGCACCTGGAATGCGAGGTCCCTTAAAAGACCAGGTGCAGGCCACCAACAGGAAAAACCCCTCGACCGCTACAAGAAGTGCGATGGGCCGGGCAAAAAAGGATGAAAACTTTGACATCTATTACGGTAATAACGCATATCGCATATTCGGATGCGGATTTGTTATTTAAGGAAGACTCAGACAAAAGGTCTTAAGCTTCCGGTATGATGGCGAACGCCTCATAACAAGCCGCATCAAAGGCACCCTCGGGAATATAAGCCTTATATGCGTTCATGCCCCTACGGAAGAAAAAAATGATCAACCCAAGATGACTTCTGTGATCTCCTGGACCGAACGTACGCCCAATGCCCTCATTAAGACATCAAAATTGTACTAGGGGATTTAAACGCAAAGCTCCACGTCCGACAACGGACTCAGACTAATTGACTTCCTAGCGGGGCGTAATTTGCCTGAAACAAGCACACAATTCCCACATCTCAAAATCCATAAGGGAACCTGGCGATCACCAAATCAGTCGATCATTGATCACCAGATTGATCACGTTGCAATCGACGCCAGACACTCCTCCAGCATCCTAGATGTACGAACCTTCCCAGGAGCCAACATCGACTCAGATCGCTACCTTGTTGTAGCCGAGGTGTGAATGAGGATAACAAATTTTTTTTTTTTTAACGGGGGGCTAGTGGTAACAAATAGCATAGCTCGGCGACCAACGTAGGTTTATTGTGCCTGCTAGCCAATTAGACGAGAAGTTAGTTCCTCTACCTTCTTAATAAAGTTGATGTCTCTCGTAGAAGCTGAGCTGATTCTCAGGAGCTATGATATCTCTAAGGAGGACACGCTTCCTGGCATAGTATGTTCTGCAGATTCCTCGTCCTCTAGACAGAGTCGACACTCGGTTTCAGACGAGGGGTTAATTTTTCTAAGATGATATCTCAAATTACAGTGTCCCGAACGGTAGCGGACCGTATCTACTGTATCGACCGTATGAATCTCTTCGATTGTCTGAACGCTCTTCCAAAAGTGCAGGTGTTGCGATTTTTCCCAAAGTTAATCTTCGACTTGGAGATTCCGCAGAAAGGTTTGGCACCTATGTAGCTTTCGCTGGAACCGTTCCTAGCGAGTTGATCTGCGATATGACCTTATTTCTTTTGCCTAGGTCTTGCAGGGCATCGTGGCATTCCTTGACGGATTTTGAGTTCATACTATACGAGCCAACGCTTTGTCTGAGAATATATTGATAGTATGTTGCCAGTCTCTAAATTTAGGTTGACGCACATTAGGATGGCTTTGAAGACACTAGTCCTAGTTCCCAGGTCCTTCGATATTATTCGATTTGGTCTAAAAATGCCAGCGCCAACAACGGAATCCATCTTAAAACCATCTGTGTACCACCTAAGGCATTTGACATTTAGCAAGGGCTCGCCGCTTTTCCAAGCTCTATGATGGACGTGTCATCAATGGTGTACATAGCTAGTCTGTTTCCGAGAGGAAGAGTCTGAATACATTACGAATAGCAACCTTTTTAATAAAAAGGTGGAGCGGAGTACCAAGGATACTACGCAGTCAAGCAAGACAACAAGAGTTTGATGTCGGAAAGCTACAATTGCAGTAGACCGCTCCAATCGAATTTTCCTCAACTTCTCGCGAAGTCCCATGACACCGGCACAATCCACAGAGCATCACTGGTAGCATTACCAGCGCCATCAGAGATGCTGTCTCTAATGTACTTGGTTTCGAAACGACGCCAACTAGAACCCCTGGTTTGCTGAGCAATGCAAACCGCCTGCAAAGCTTTGCTTCATACAAGGACGAGAGCCGCTCGTGAGCTCTGAGCAGAAAAGGAGAGGGGAACATACGCTTTTAAGGAAGGAAATAAGAGAGCACGAAAAGCATGAGATTGAGGAGATGGAGAGATGCTATCACAGGAATGACGCTCGCAAGTATTACAAAAAAAAAAATTAACATGGCTATAAAGTCACAACAGGGATGAAGACGGTTAACTAGTAGTAGAGTCACAGTCGATGCTGAGAATAGACTATGGACACTTCTGTAGACTATACATATACTGGCGATGATAGATCTGATACTGCTAGCATGCTGAATGATCCATTCGCAACGGACGAAGATGCAAGAAAATTCCGTCCACCTGACCTAGATGAAGTTAATCTATTTCGAAGCTTAAAATTAATAAAGCCGCGGGCGCAGACAGCCTGCCTGCTAATTTATTTAAAGCGGCTGGAGATAAGTTGGCAGGGTGCATGCATCAGTACATTTGTAAAATATGGTCGGGGGAAAGCCTGCCCGACGATGGAATCTCAGCATGGTTTGCCCAGTCCATTAGAAGGGAGACCTAATAGGGGTCTGCGCCAACACATTATAAGTTTTTTTAACATCAAGCTTGTAAAATCATATGAGACTCACTGGCCAACACAAGGGGCACGACCTACATATTTCAAGTCTGCGCAATTGCTTGCGCATCCCAGAAAGACACATAACATCGACGGCTTGGCCAGAACGGCTACAAATTTGAAGTATTCAAGAACTTCGTCTACCTTGGCCCACTAGTGGCCATCGACAACAACACCAGCTCTGAGATCAAACGACTCTTGCCTACCGCTGCTTCTTTGGGCTCAAGAGTCAATTTAGAAGAAGAGCCCTCTCTCGAATAACCAAGGTAGCACTACATAAATCACTGATAATCCCGGTCCTCCTTTACGGCGCAGAGGCCCGGACTTTAACGAAAATGGATGGTCACTTCGAGAGGAAAATTTGCTTTCAGTCTATGGTCCCGTTTATATAAACGGAGAGTAGAGGAGAAGACACAACGACGAACTGCACGGGCTGTATAGCGATATCGGTCTAGTACGACGTCTCCGGATCCAACATCATAGATAACTAGGCCATGTAGAGCGAATGGATAACACAGCTGAAGCTCGAAGAGTCTTCGAATCCAACCCTGAGTAACAACGCAGCAAAGAGCGACCGGTGGCGCACATAGATGGAAGGGGACCTTAAGTGCGACACTGGAAACAACTGACAAGATCGTGCCAACTGGAGACGTTTGTTGGTTGAGGCCCAGGATCACACCGGACTGTAGCTCCATCTAAGAAGAGAGGGAGCTTGATAATGGGGTGTATGGATTCATTTCAAAGGACTTTTGTTCCAAAAAGTTTTTATTTAAATAAAAGTTCATTATTCAACCCTAGCTATGACTTTCGCTCTTTCCCATCTTTTTGGCATGAATTCCGGCTCAAAAAACTCCTTATTTTTTGAGCCTAAGAACGAATCTATTTAATTTTTGATACCTTCGGCTGAAGTAAAGCATATTCCAGAAAGAGCCTTTTGCATGAATCGAAGCAGGTAGTGATCGGATGGCGCAAGATCTGAACTATGTGGCGGACGGGGCAAAACTTCTCATCCGATATTTTCCAAGTAAGTTTTAACGAGTTGCACAACATGTGGTCGAGCATTTCATGATGGAAAATCAATTTGTTTTTTATTGCTTGGTTCAAATGCATCAATTGTTATCGGTAAAGCGGTCCTTCGATTGTTTGACCACACCTCAGCAGCTCCTAATAGACCACTCCCTTGTGATCCCACCAAATACACAGTATTACCTTGGCAGCAAGGATATTTGGGTTTTCAGACGATTTGACTTGGTTCGCCGGGTTTGACATATAATGTTCTGCGCTTGAGATTATTATAATAGATCCACTTTTCGTCGCCAGTAATGATGCGATGCCTTTTTTCATGCCTATTAAGCAGCATTTTTTAACGTTTTATAACGTTCTTAACTGGTATGGTACCCAGTTCCCTTGCTTTTGAATTATTCCCAATGACTTTAAACAACTGGAAATCGGTGCTTGGTCAACATTTAATAATTCTTCAAGTTTTTCTTGCGTTCGACATGGATCTTCATCGAGTATTACTTCCAATTCTTCATCTTCAAACTTGTTTGACTGTGCCGGACGTTTTTGTCTTCCATGTCAAAATCACCATTTTTAAAGAGACGAAACCAGTACTCACTTACAATACAAATAAATGGAGTATGATTACCATAAGTTTCCAAAAGCAGCCAACGACTTTTCTTCGAATTAAAGAAGTACAATGGAGCTACCCAGCAAATGGTCTTTCGTTGTTACCTATTTCGACATATTTTCTTTGACAAATGGATATATACTACAAGCTAAAGATGACGTATGGTCGGATGCGTATAGTATTAGTAGTAAATAGCTATTTAAAATCAATACGGACTTCCGAAACGACTCCCATTGTGTGCATGTCCTGGTCCCCAAACCAAGGAAACATTTAGTTTTTTGTCAATTTTATGCTTCCAAGTTAACCTGTATATCGTAGAGGGGTTTAAATAAAAAAAAAGGACTTCAATCTATGATCACTAAATCCTAACTTCTTAGCATTTCCATAAAGCAAAATCCCCCAAATCAACGAATGTCTGAAAAAGAGCTCCCTTTAAGTTTGATAACCTAATCTTAATTTTATTTCTCTTTAAGTCCCCCTGTCTCCACACAAAATTTCCTTGCTCCTAAGTATAAGCAGGTTCCATTCTCTATGAAACATAGAAGCTGCGTGAAATTATTCTTTGCACTCAATCCCCTAATGACTTTTTCAAATATTTTGGCAGTTACGAAGTTCCACGAGCTAATACGCTCGATTTTCAAATATTTTTTTCACGTTGCATTGATACACGTGTCCTCTAAAATATGTGGATATTGTCAGCCATTTGACATATAGAATTTGTTTTTCACAGCTATAAAGGCTAGACATGTGTTCTGTACCTGAACCATTTTTCCCTATTGATAAAAATAGATCAAAGAAATTGTATATAATTTCTTGTGGAAAATTAAATTAAATGCTACAACGTACTTGTCATGTTAACTGTGGCGAGTCTACTCTGAACAAAACAGATGCTTATATGTGGTATAAGCCCTCGCTTGGCTCATGCTATGCATTTTTTTCACCAAAACCAATAGCCAGGCGTTTTATTGAAGCAAAACGAAGAAACTGCCAGGATTTGTGGGAAAAAATCGTGACTGTTGCATCCATATAAAGCACATGTTCACTGCATCCTTGGAGGAGCTCAAGGTTACACCAAAAAGGGAATATTAGAACTGCTCCGAAAATTGGATAAAGCGCTAGTGCAAATATATTACATCTGCGAGGATTTACTACAACTACAAACTTGGTCGCATTTTTGCCCTTTCTTAGCCTTAAAAGATGGCAAGGCAGACGACGAAATTTCGACCGACTTCAGTAGGACGTTCGACAAAGTCCATCAAATCAATACTTTTTCCATTGTTTACCTTTGGCTTTTAACTTATTTTATTATAGTGGATATATTCTTATCTAGAAAACATTTTCTTGGTTTCCTCCGGCGTTCCCCAAGGCAGCTTCTTAAGTGCACTTCTTTTCATTCTTAGAACCAACGATATTGAGATAAATTGAGTAAATAAGCACTTCTACATCTCATTGTACGCCAACAGCAACAAGGTCCTCAAGACCATTTCCACGGAACATGGCTTTTCCCTTATTCAATCCGATGCTTTTTTTTCTGCTGCTGTAAAAATTATTTGGAACTTAATATTGTATATCCAAGTGCCAATCAATCACATGGAAACGCATTAAATCTCCTTCACGTGTCTACTTTATCCAGTCAACCCATTAACACCATCGAATCCATGAGCGCGACCAGCAAG
This sequence comes from Merodon equestris, assembly GCA_958301585.1. Taxonomy (NCBI): domain Eukaryota; kingdom Metazoa; phylum Arthropoda; class Insecta; order Diptera; family Syrphidae; genus Merodon; species Merodon equestris. Next base: position 94,039,812 of record OY284417.1, on the reverse strand, counting down.
TTGGTTAATGTCCTCAAGCAAGGAAAATCGACAAAGCTGGATTTACTCAGAAAATCTGATGGTACCTGTACTGAGTCTAAAGGGGAAACTTTTAGTTGACTGCTTCAGACCCATTTCTCGGGAAATCAGACTGTCTTCGGCTCGTTGCACAATCCTTCAGTGGTAATTGCTACTGAAACGATGAAAATAACTCGGTGTAGCTGGTATATTCACGCGTGGCAACGACTTAGGCCATTGAATTTGTTGTGGCATCTTTCGATGGTTTCAAGTCGACAGGTACTAATGAGATATACCCTGTTATGCTGCAAAAAGGTATAAGACAGCTGCTTCCTACTCTGAAAAGGCTTTTCACTGCTAGTTTGACACTTGCCTATATACCTATGTACTCGTATTTCTTGGCGCGCGGTGAAAGTGGTATTTATTCCCAAAATAGAGAAACACTCATCAAGAGTTTTAGTCCAATGAGTCTAACATCCTGAAAAGCATGGGGAGACTAGTGGAGTTGCCCTTCGAATGCATCCTCTCTCGGAGATGCAACATGCTTATTAGCGCGGAAAATTCTGCGAAGAATTGAATGCGCTCTCGAAAGGAAAGAGTACGTATTGAGTATTTTCGTCGACGTTGAGCTACTTTCGACAGCATGCTAGACGGTATGGCTTAGATGAAGCACTGGTTTTGTAGATCAAAGCAATGCTTGTGCACAAGACATTGATCGTTGATGCAGACCTCGAACGTAAACAGGGGCTGCCGCAAGGTGGCGTCCTGTCTCCGCTGTTATAGTGCATGGTGGTCGACTTTCTGCTCGATGCTCTCAATGCCTCTGGAATCTATGCAGGTGATATTAACGTTCTTTCTGTCGGCTCATGTTTAGCGACTGACTTACTCAACGCTAAATGTGATCGATGACTGCACGAGTAATGGGCTGTCAGTTATTCCTCTTAAGACTGATGTCATTCTCTTCACGAGAAGGAGGAAAAATACTGGTATTACTTAGCTGGTGCTAAAAGGCATATCTAAGTTGCTAAGTACCTGGCAGTCATCTTAGATAGCAAGCTTCTTTGATCAAAGCATGTCGAGTCAAAAACCGCCAAAGCACTGTCAGCTTTTTGACAATAGTGCAAAGGTGCTTTTGGCAAAAAATTCCTCTGGATCTGCACGGCAATGATAAGACCGATAATCTCATATGCATCGGTTGTCTGGCAGAACGCAACACGTAGCCTCTTTCATCAAACTCCAAAGAGCGGTTTGTCTCAACTGTACGGGGGCTTTCCCAGCACGCCGAGCTCTAGATGCTATGATGAAACTTCCACCCGTTGATATATTTATCAGAGGGTGGGTACTGAAAGCCATGTCTCGCCTCAAGAGAAATGGTTTTTGGTTCAATTCGCATTGGAGTGACGCTGTACTTACGCGAGAAATATCCTACGACCCCTGTCTCATGGATTCTGACGCAATGACAACTGACCAGATACTGAACCTGGAATGGACTGTCTTCGAATTTTTTCTGATTACTCCAGGACTGAGCGGGAGTTCAGCGCTGGAAGCATATGCATCTGCAGTGACAGCCAAGCTGAACTCAAAGCTTTATCCAGCTCCAAATTAGTTTATGAACTCAATACCTTTTTGAACAAAGTCGAAAGACTAAATTGACTAAGGCTTGTATAGGTCCCAGATCACTCTGGAATCCCAGGAAATCAGATTTCTGATGAGCTCGGAGCTCACTGGAGAGTTTCTCAGGAGCTGTGCTCCCCTTAGGTCTACCTGCTTCCAAGGTGGAAACCGACAACAACGATTGGGTCCTTAATACAACGAATCGTAGATGGAGGAAATATCCAAGATGCAGGATGAACAAGCGCGTACACCCTGATGTCTGTAAGAAGTCCACAACATTCTTCTTATCCTTAAGAAGAATAGATTGCAGAAGACTTGCGGGCGTCATCACGTGCTTAGCGTCAATAAGACAACTACCTATGCTGCATATAGCGAGGAAGTCGACACAGCAGAACACTTTCTCTGCCACTGTCCCGCCTTCGCTCGCGTACGGTGGCACACCCTTGGGGCCGACAATAAAGAAAGGTGTCTGTCTGGTGGTACAATGGACCAGTATTTGCTTCTGACTGCTCCAACAAATAGTAGAAGCCACAACCAAAAAAAGAAAAAAAAAAGATTTCCACTGTTCAAGTGACCCACAACCTCAATTTCTGTACACTTATCGGCGATATAATGCTTAATAGCCAATTTACACTTGATTCCATGAAGCGATGGTCCGACCCCTACATGACTCTGCTAAACGTTGAATAAGCTCTCAAGTGTGGTATCCTTACCAAAATATTCGCGTTAGGCGCTGTTTCCTACGTTTATCTGTCTGTGGGGAATAATCCCTACCCTACCCACCTATCAAATCCGCCTTAAACTAATAAATTTGAATACGCTTCAAGAACGGGAAAAAAAATTCCGACATCCTCTTAATTCATCGACTCCTTTCCGGTACCATTGGCGTCACGACGCTCTACAAGTCTACCTCATATGGCTGGAACGAATCTCGTTTATTAACAATTTCGATTTCAGCCTCCATGCTCGTTGTTTAATTAAGACTTTGTCTTCACAATTCCTCCCTTAACTCCAATTACCATTTTCAGCTAGACTAAGTATGTTACTAGCTTGTATTGAGCCGAATAAGTCCAATATTGCATCCACCAAAATTAAAATAATGAACAAGTTATGGTCTCTAAGTCAAAAAAATGTATTTGTTTCCAACTTTTGTTTTGCAAACCTTAAACTCATTTACCTCGTAAAGGAAAGCTGCAATGGAGTGAAGGACTTCAATTTTTGATCACATATGGATTCTAGAAGTCATATTGCATGTACTTCCTGAATTCCAAGTTTAGTTTTTTTTTTCGGTTGATCGTTTACCCTTCTTGGAGTGCAATCAGTAGCTATTATGAGACATGACATGACGTGGTACTTCTGAAGCAAGGCTTCAGTACGGCTGAAGTGCTTCTTTGCCAACTAATACAGGCTGATTTTGCTGCTCTTTGGTTTTTCAGTGGTCTATTTTTGACAGTTTACGTACGACTTGTGATACGTGTTAAAACTAGGAATACTTAGTTAATATTGCCATTATATATCATAAGTACTTACATCTGAGCAATGGTTACAAGATTTTGATTTTATTTTCAAAATTCATTCTCTGTGAAAAATGTTTTTCGCTCACTTCAAGTATTTCACGGTCGTTATAATCAACCTGCTGAACGAGCAATTCAAGCCATAATCAAATTTCGTACCATTTCACGCAATTAGACCAATTGAGATATAAGTTCGGTGACCAATTTATGTCTCATTTTTAACCGCTGATTAGCCGGCTAGATGGTACCATTTGAAGCATATTATTAGCGAGACGCCAAGCAATATACTCGAAAAAGTGACTCTAAATTGGGCTTACGTAGAAGTGGTCAACACTTAATTTATAAAAAGTAAATGGCAAGCATTGGGGAATCAATCAAAATAATAATTTCATACACTTTGCCAATTTTCTTAACTAGGCTTAAAATATCACATATTATGCCCTTATAAAATCACCTTCAAAACCAATCACCATAGACAAAGAACTTAATTAATGATTGCTTTTAATTTGCGGTGTTTAAAGAGAAAATCAATGAATTCAATTAACCTCCCGCCATTGATGATGTCAATCCATGCATAGATCATCAAACAATAGACCATTCCAAACCAGAATCACTCATGTAACTCCCCAATGATTACGCTTCATAGAAAAGATTATTAAGTTCCCGAATTAGGGTTGTTTGTTCGCCGAACTCTGAGCCACAAGTAAGAATCACCTGTCATTGTTTTCCATGGAATCGATCCTTTGTTTACCACCGAGACCTCCCATATCATGTCCAAGATATCTCGCTACAGTTTAATCATCCCATGGACAAACAATTGATTCAACACCATGTCTATGGGATGGTCCTTGGCCCATAATGTTGACTTACTATCATCATGCCACCCATTCAGAGAGTATTACGATGACACCGGGCCAACTATAGTGCGCAGCTCCATGCATGAAATAACGTTGCCGTAAATAAGTATCTTGTCCTTGTAGCGGCAATTAGTAGCAAGTTGGTAGTTTTGTACGTGGTGGTGACGGTTCATCTTTCCACTTCACAAAAGGATACATCTATATTCTTGGAGTGTCATGCGAGACCATGAACGTAATCATTTGTGCTGTCTCCAGTGTACGAGGAGATGAATGATGATGGCAAGAAACTTCTGAAGCAGCAGATGTGGAATGTATTATAGTTAGAGACGACGAACGTCATAAGGATGACTTTGTTAAATAAAGGTTTCGTATTTCATGGCAGCTTTGCCATGTAACGAGTAAGTTAGATTAATAAAGATGCAATAACCCAATGACACTTGGAGAATAATTGAGATGATGGTGGTTAAGAGCTTGTGCAATGACGCGCTTGTGATACTATTCATATGCTGAAGGAAAAGTGTATAGCTTGGTGTACATCTGGGATCGTTTATACAACTTGTAAGCTCTCATAACCGACTTACACAAAGTATTCCTTAATTAATCCTGCCAAATAACAATAACATAGGGAAATTTACAACCTTCCAAGTTGAAAGATTCCCGTCACTTTTTAAATACTTTTCCATTATAATGGATAGATAGAACTTAGCAACCCAAGAGAGTAGGTATAGTTAGATGGCATGTGAATGTGTACTAGATTAATCGCCCTCATACACGGTTCAAGGCGATTCAGTATTGTCCTATCTATTCCTACCCCTGAAGTCCTTTTTTCCTATAATAAAGCTGAACTTTATAATGAATTTTGTGGATTTGGTGATACTGGATGCCCACATATTGCCGGTGACAGAACGCCAGAGCAATTGACAAAGGAGGGCTTTTGTTGACAAACATTGACGCAATGAGCGAGGCAAGGACTACTTCGTTTTTTCTTCAGGATCTTGTTAAGTTTCGGCTTGTAAGTATGGGAGGGGCTTTTATCTTGACGAAATCAAGCTTCCCCTAAGACTCATCCAGCCTGTTGCTTGAACATCAGCAGCACAACATTTTCTGCAGCGTTGAGGTTCATATTTTATGCGGGGGATACGTTAACATGTGAGGAATTAAAATTCCACATGTCCGATGACTATCATAAAACCTTTGCATCCACTAAAAGTCACCGTATAGTGTGCAATTTGGTTAGGGGGTGTCATTGGTCTATACTCGTTCGAAAAAAAGGTAGATGACAACGTCTTTGCCATAGCCTCATGCTTACTGAATTTGGCTTCATGTCGAAGATATGGGTGTGGAAAATATATGAATTCAACAAGACAGTGGTGCATATTACAGGCCGTTTTGATTTATTGCATTAAAAAAAATATTAGAGGACCTATTTCACGTTTTGGTGATTTGAACTGACATTCAAGATCATATGATTTGTTGGATATCTTTTGTATGGCTATGCAGAGATTAGAGCTTATGACTACATTCCTCAAACGTTGGAAGAAACTTATATATGCCAAATTATGGTCGAATTATTGCCCGATATTTCTCGAAAAGTTATCAAAAATTACCTTATCAATATTGAGTCTTGTGGGCGACATTTACATAATACTATACTCCATTTATAACGGCAGGTTCCGACTGAAATAAAAGTTTTATTAAATCCTAAATCATAGATATATTTCGTTCAAGTTAAGTTTTGAAACCACAAATTGGATAGTTCTAGTAACACGACTTTTGCTTTCTTATATTCACAAACATATGTGCAATATTCCAGTTAACCTGTTTGAAACATGATTAAAAACATGTTTACAACCAGTATCCAAATTTTACCATTAAAACCATTCGTTTAGTATGTTAACAGCTATCAAAATAGTTCCGCGTGGCTTTACATGGTTTGTGGTTTTTAAAATACCTTAACGTTTTGAGGCTTTCGGATAAACGCCTATGATTAAGTGTCTATACGTGCTTACGTCTGAACCTTTTTTAGTAGCGCATATCTTGGGAACAAATTGGACCTGTCGGAAAGTAGTAAGTACACTAATCTCAAAGGTCGCATACAAGTAGTAGGCAAGTAGGCAATTCGCACCCAAATTATTTTTTTTTCTAATTTTATTTCCTAATTTATAACGGGGTAGGGTCTGGGCATGTAAGGCAAAGCTGCTGATTCTACCCAATATGGCGAGACGCCAGCAATGTTGCCTGCTAATCCTCAAGACAAGTTGACATAGCCTCTTCGCGGCATCGTCTGGATAGCTTTCTGAAAACCCGTTGAGAGGTGAATTGATAATGATGATGATGAAAATGAGAACTATCTACATTCCTGGAGCTACTCATCAACTAGGAAAGACCCTCAAGCAGTAAAAGGCCGATATTACTGCTATCCATGAAGTACGCTGTATAGGAGAAGGAAATGTTAAGAAAGTGGAGTGCGACATTTATCATCGTGGAAAAACGGCTAAAAACGAAAGTAATTTTAAGCCAGTAAACGATCGCCTAGCTGTGATCCGCATCCAAGGCAGATTCTACAATCTATCTATCAGCCTCATCTGTGCACACGCCGTTACCGAGGAGATTGAAGAAATCATCAAGAATTTGAACGACGCCTCCGGAGTTTATCCGGAGTACCACATCAAAATCGTACTCCAAAATCGACTTCTAAAACTACAAGACTACTGCCAAAATCGATAAGGATAACATCTTTGGTGGAGTAGGTGGAAAGCACAGCCTTCACGAGAACAGACAACGGCTTTTGACTTACGGACTTTGCGGAAACTCATAACACAGTAATAAGTAGCACAAGACTTCCTCGCAAGAAGATCCACCAGGCAACCTAGCGGTCTCTAGATGATCGAACTGACAACCAAATCGACCATGTGCTCATAGACGCAAGACATGCGCCAAACATCCTGAATGATACAACGTTCGGAGAAACATAAGTCGGTTCTGACCATTTCAATGGTTAATGTCATTTCTGACAATGAGGTTCAACATTGAAAGTACATTGAGCACCTCAGAGATCGCCGACTACAGAGAGCAACTGAGGGGAAGACTCGCAAGAATGCCTACGTCGGAGACGAACGCCAGCAATATGTGGCTCCATTGTCGCTCAAAGAAGAAACAAAGATGTTGCGGCGGAAGAAGAGAATTTTCGCAACCTCCCAGGATATCGAAGAGTCCGGTGACAAAAACACGATAAGAGCCTTTTACAAAAAAGCCAAAAACCTCACAGCAGGCTTCAAAAACGGCACCCAGGCTCTTCGAAATTGCGAGATCTATCTTGTTACCGATCTACAGGGAATAGTTGGTGTTTTCAAGTAGTATTTCTAGCGAGGACTTAAAGAGCAGTCGACGAAAGGCCGCAGGCTCAGATTGTTTGCCATCAGAGCTCTTCAAATCTGGAGGTGAAGTTCTGGTAGGGAGCATGTACTAGATCATCTGTAGAATTTGGGAGGACCATTGCATGCCCGACGACTCGAATATCTCTCTATATGCCCCATCCAAAAAAAAAGGCGATCCTATACCTCTTGCAAAAACGACACAACCATGCCTTGCTCAACGTCGCTTGCAAGATCCTATCCAATGTACTGTGTGAACGTCTAAAACCGTCCTGCGCCGCACTAATCGGCACATACCAGTGAGGCATCCGGCCCGGTAAATCAACTAGACCAAAAAACCAAATCTTCCCGCTGCGACGAATTCTGGAAAAGATTAGCGATACCCACACCTCTATCTCGATTTTATAGCTCCATATGAACACATTCATTGCAAAGTCTTATTTAACGCGATGGCCACCTTCGGAATCCCGGGAAAACTGACCCGGATGTTTCGAACCATGCCAACAAGCACTCAATGCACCGTTCGGCTCCAGAACCTCCGAGCCTTTCGAAACGTGCACCGAATTTCGGCAAGGAGATGCGCTGTCATGCAGCTTCTCGTGTTGGAACAAATAGTGCGGCAGGCCATCGTCAACACGGAAGGTACTATCTTCCACAAATCGGTCCAGTTGCTGGGCTACGCAGGCGATATTGATATTGTTACAAGTTCCTAGCGCACCATTTTTGAAGCGCTTACGGCGATTGAAGATGAAGAGAAAGGAGCTGGTCTTCAAATCAATGAAGAGAAGACGAAATATATGCTCTCGACAAAGAGCGGTCCGTCACCAATCACCTTGGACAAAATGTAACGATCGACAGTTATAATTTCGAGGTGGTGAAGGAGTTCACATAGAATCACCTTTGGCAACGGCTGCTATTTCGGCTTGTCTAAACTCCTGTCCATCACCTCCATCACCGACTGTTGAGCGGAAGGTCTGTAGTTCAAGTTCTATGCGGAAAAATTGTGCAACAACCTCAGTTGGGAATTAGAGATGATAAAAAAATGCTGACGAATTTAATTTTCGTGGGGGCGAACGCCCCCATTTATTAGGCTTAATTCAAGCTAGCTTAATCTAATCTTAACCTAATCTCACTTACTAGGTAGGGAGAAGGGGAGGGTGGTTAAGAAGGCGGATTTTTAGGCATCGAGTGCTGAGGTTGAAATCGAAGTAAGGATTCGAATTAACAATTCCCAGCATACGAGAAATAGGTTCATTGGAGCCATAGGCAGTACGGGGGGTGGGTAGATAGAAGAGACGGGGATTTCGTACGTTGCGGGGGTTAGTGTTGATAGAGACAGAGTTATAGAGAGTCGCGCAGTCAATGGTACCTGAAAGGAGACGATGGATAAAAAGAATGTCAGATACAACTCTTCTTTCTTCCAACGTGTTCATGTTGATTAGTTTAAGGCGGTCTTGGTAGGGTGGTAAAATCAAAGGATTGCCCCAGGGGAGACCTCGAAGAGCAAAACGTAGGAATCGGCGTTGGATGCTCTCGATTCTAGAAATGTGGGTTTGTTGGTAGGGAGACCACACCTGGGAGGCGTATTCAAGAAGGGGCCGGACAAAGGTTATGTAAAGAGATCGGGTAACGTAAGGGTCCGAGAATTCTTTAGACCATCGCTTCACGAAACCGAGTGCCGAATTAGCTTTAAGGATTATTTCATCGATGTGTGCCCGAAAATTAAGCTCTTGGTCACATAATATGCCAAGATCGCGAATGACTTGAACCGTGGAGATGGGTTGATTATTGAGGAAGTAGAGACGAGGAGGAGGTTTGATTCGTTTACGTGAAAAGGTAATTGATTGGCATTTGGAAATATTAAGCTCTAAGCAATTTTTGGAGCACCAGATGGAAAAGCTATTGAGATCAGATTGAATAAGGGAAGAGTCATGACTGGAGGAAATGGTCTTGAAGAACTTGGTATCGTCGGCGTATAATGAGATGTGGGAGTGTTTGATCACCAATTCAAGATCGTTTATGGAAAGAACGAAAAGAAGTGGACCTAAGTGGCTGCCTTGGGGGACGCCGGAGGAGGCTAAAAAGGGGTTAGAGAAGGCAGATCTAAAACGAACATTATAATAGCGATTTTCCAGGTAAGAAGATATCCACTTCAAAGAGATGGGGTCGAAGCCAAGGGAGGACAATTTGAAGAGTATCAGTCTGTGGGAGATTTTATCGAAGGCTTTACTGAAATCGGTTGAGATAACGTCGACTTCTTTGCCGTTCTCTAAGGCTGATAGGGTAAAGGACACAAATTCAACAAGGTTAGTGGTTGTGGATCTGCATTTGAGGAAGCCGTGTTGTCTAGGGGAGATTAATGACTTGCAGCGAAAACTTAGTGTTTCGTACAAAACACTCTCGAAGAGTTTAGGTATATGTGATAGTTTGGCAATGGGACGATAGTTGTTAACAACGTTCTTAGGACCTTTTTTATGTATAGGGGTGATAAATGAGTTTTTCCATAAGCGGGGGAATTCACCTTGGGATAGGGATAGAGTGAAGATTTTCGAGAGAGGGCGAGAGATGGTTGAGGAGCATTTTTTTAGAAATATGGCAGGGAGACCGTCGGGTCCAGGAGTGAATTCATCATTAAGTAGATTTAATTTGTCTTCGATGACATGAGAATCAACTGTGTGTGGGAGAAATGGTCCAAGAGAAAAATTCGGAAGATAATGAAAGTATGAGAAGTCTGGAGCAAACGAGTCGTCGGCGAAAGACTGTTTAAAAAAGGTGGCGAAAAAGTTGGCGATAATATTGGGATCATTCGAGGTTTGATCGTGGAAGGAGAGGGAGGTAGGGTAGCCATCGGATTTTCTTTTATAGTTAACAAACTTAAAGAAGGACTTTGGATCGTTTATAAGATTGGCTTGCGTTTCTGTTAAATACCGTTGATAGAGGAAGTTGTGTAGGGCGGTAAAGTGGAGATAGCTGCCCAGGTAGTTAGAAAAGTCATTGCATGATTGAGTACGAAGGAAGATTGTCCATTGCTTATTTCTTTTGTTTCTTAGAGAACGGAGCCTGCGATTATACCAGGGTGGGGAGGTGGACGAAGTTTTGCGTTGTGAAACGGGAACGTAAAGAGAGATAGAGTAAAAAATTTCCCTGTAGAATATGGATATAGCATCGTTTACGGTTAGGTTTTCAAAATTGAGAGGGGCATCCATAAGAGAATATATTCTTGGACCTGCCACCACCATAAGAGAATATATTCTTGGACCTGCGCGACGCCTATAAAAAAAACAAAAAAACATTACCGCGAACACTATGAGCTGTACAAAGATGCGTCGTTCTTCAAATCCGAGCGTCTTAGTTCGACAAGAACCCCGACTGAACCTCCGGTATAAAGACCAATTGATCGGGGACGCCAGACAGCTTGGTCTTTCCGACTGGAAGCAGCAGCCCGGGACCGCCAAAGATGGAAGGTTATATTAACTCAGGCTCAGACCCTCTACGGGTTGATGGCCTGAAAAGTAAGTATTTATGACAACGGACTTTAAGATAGGTTATTGTTATAAACTAAGCTGGAATTGAATACGACATTTGAATTTAAAATTCAGGTCAGCCGCTTAAAGTAGCATTTTCCTGGATCCTTGACCACAAATCAAAGCATATGTCGATACTTAGGTAAGTTCAGCAATAGATAATTGTACCCTCGGTCAGCTAGCACATAATCAGTGTTTATACTTGTTTCTTTCATCGATGGACATAAGTCTGCCTACCTTAAACAGAATTTTGCAGGCTCTTGAAGCTTTTTTTGTAAATCTAATTACAATTTAGAGAGAGGCCAATTATAAAAAAATAATATCAGCTCCTTTTCGAGCTATACCAATCCCAGACTTGTTGGTCTAAGCTTTTCCAACGATTACGTAATTAAAAATATACAAAATTTCCAGTTAGGCAAAAGTTCAAAGAACAAAAGAACAAGATTCTTAAAATGAAACCATATCAGCCTTAACGCTGAAAAATTGGGTTAGGGAAAAGGAAGCCATCGTCCTACCATCACCCTTAATAGAAAGCATAATGAAAAGCGTCACACTCAGCAAAAAAACATCATCATATCCCGTTTTATATATGAAACATAAAACAAAAAATCCACGAGTTCCGACGAACAATACATTACTTCGTCATGACAAGAGTAATAAGCATCTTCCTCGTCCACCTCCTGGATGATATCTCTTTACAGAAACCTGGTTAAGCAACCTTATTACAGGTTTCTCTAAATTCCAAACTCCTTTCTCCCTCCCTGGCCTAATATAATCCAGCCACCGTACCTACGCACACTGTCAGTACAGCTTCAGCTCGCGGCCATAACGCATACAAAGTATTATTATATCTCGCACCAGATTAGTGTGGCACATCCGAAATCGAAAGTTGTCAGCATTAAAATTCTCTCTGTCAAGTACATACGAGAATCGCAAGCTCATGCCTAACGAGCAATTAATCCAGATTAACACCTTCCAGTGAAAAACATCATTAAATATAAATCAACACCCTTAATTGGTCTCTTTTTCGCTACAAATTACTCTCCCTATTCCTGTCTCCATTCCAGGTGCTCATAACCAAGCTACGGTCGGCAAACACAGTCGAGACGCGGCAGTATCGAAAAGCAGCAAAAGCCTTGCTCGTCCTGATTCCGCTGTTTGGTATCACTTACCTGGTTGTGCTCGCAGGACCCAATGAAAGTGGCGTGGTAAGCAATATATTCGCTGTAATCCGTGCTCTACTACTCAGCACGCAGGTAAGTTATGAACGTGTACCAGAATATATCATAAATATTGAATTTGTTTATTTTCATTTTTCTTTTTTGATGTAGGGATTTTCAGTTTCGTTGTTTTATTGCTTCCTGAATTCGGAAGTGCGAAATGCGTTGCGTCACTATATATCAAGGTGGCAGGACGAGCGGAATATCAGGCTGGGACAGCTTAGACAAAGCCGGAGGTAAGCTATGCATTGTTGTGTGTTGATGTCTTTGTTGGTCGTGTACGTAGCTTGTTTGGAAATACTTGTTATAAACTGCATAGAGGCATGGGTGCTTTAAAAGTTATTTATAAAACGTAAGTAGGTAATAAAAAAGAAAAGGATTCTCTGCTGTGAAAAAAAAAAAAAACTTACATTAATTGTGAAATTGGATGACGTCAACTCTACTCTAAATGAGGTCTTAAAAAATTGAGTAAAAAAATGTTCAGATTGAGCCTATATTTAATGCCGACTGTTCTTTGCTTACATGACATAAGCTTCATGAACAATGATCAGGCTCCTGAATATTTTTCCAATTTTTCTCCTTTTTATCCCCTTTATCCACGAGGTTAGAATGTTTGGCGCCCAAGAAGTGACAAAGAGGCGCGGTTTTTTTACATTTCATTGAAGGTCAAGGGACAGAGTCTATGATGCTCGTATTACGATCGTAATGATGTTTACTTCATACGATACCCCTTTGAATAAAGTTCCATACTAGTTAGTATAGTAGGCTGTTATACAAAAGCTGAATTAGGCTCTTTAATAGTTATTGGAAAGAAAGCTAAGACGTCGTCGCTTTATTTCTAGAAACACCCAGCAGCAAAAATCAAGAACGCAAAAGGCCATCGTAGAACTGTTCACACAATACCCCAGATAGGAAGGCTTTGCATTGACTTTTCTCTACTTTAATTGACATAGATTTTAGCATTGATCTTGATTCCTTCAAAATCATATTGCTTCTCTTTTATGAGATCAAAATTAGTGCGTACTTCGTGCCATATAGGATTATAACCTAGCTTAATGGTCTAAGTTCATATTAAATTAAAACCTTATCTCAATTAGATCATAGATAAAATTAGTTAACATTGAAAACGCGAAAGCAAGTTTCTTACTTATCCCTTGCCTGTACTACGACTTCAATTCTTCGTACTTAAAATCATAAGATTCGGAGTGAAAAATCTGAAATGATTTTTGACTATAGTAGTAGACAAGCTAAACTTGAAAATTTTATCACAGCTTCGATGAATGTTTAATCCTTAAGAATAAGGTTCTTGCAATGAATATATCTTATACAATAGATAGCTTCTGCGAGAAAGTTACATTACATGTATGGGCGAATTGCCAGTCAATTAAGGGCTTTCCACTTTCAAAACCGAACTTCATCTCTCCTTTTGTTTCAACGAAACAAAGAATTTATTAAAAGCTATTTACTAAAAAAGAAGCCATTTGTTTCGCAACATCGTTAAGCTCTTGGGAGTAAGGTTAGAGGAAGAATCGCACTTTTCTTCCTAGGCTGGGAAAATCCATATTCTCATAGTTTCCCGTGAGACCCGACGTCTAACAGTCGATGGGTGAATATGTTTCGTCTCGGTGTATGAGATTGTTAAAGTTTAGACCAAATGTTATGTCAGCATTAAAGAGAGACCTTCAGTTAAAAAATATCTGACCAATACCATTAATTTTTTTCTATGTTAGATTTTATGGGTTCATTCATGCTTAAATGCTTCTTTCCTGCTAAATTTCAAAGACTACCTCTAGAGTGAACAGTTTGACGAGCTGCTTTTAGGTCTTCCTACTTAGTATCATAAAAGTTGTTTGATTAAAAGATGTTTCAACCTGTAGACCTTGTAGGGCTAGCATAGAAATAAAGGCGTTTAATCCTACACACTAAACGAGAGAGCCGTTACGCAGTGGGTAGTGCGTCGGCCTCTGACGCACAATGAGCGAGTTCAGATCCCGATAATACCAACGACATCGGATGTTCATCACGCGGCTTCCCTCCTCGGCGGGGAACTGGAAAAACCCCCCGTAGTATACTTACCTTGAAAAAGCTTCTCGACTCTCGCCGTTCGGAATTGGCATTAAAATGTAGGTCCCGTTCACTTGTGTGAAAAAAAACAAATCGCACACAACATAAGTGAATGAAAGAAGCTAGGCTCTGGCACTTCATGAGCTGTAACGCTAAGAAGAAGACTCCTACACACTTCAATGTTATTATATCAAACTGCCCTACCTCAATATGGACCTCGCACGTTTATAGCATCTTGAAAAGCATTAATTCCAGGAACTCATTGAAAGAATAAAAAAAGAAAACCAATTTAAAGCTGCCAGAGATGCTCCAATGAACACCAGACATAACACCTAAAACTGCAACGTCTTCCTAGATAATGAGGTCGAAATTATTAACTTTGGTATGCGCAAATCTCAGACACACAGTTTTTATAATCACTTAGAGGGATCAGGGATTGGGCCGGTTCTTGGGAAGGTTCTACACCTGTTGAACAAATTGTGTTGAATAACAAATTTTGAAAGAGTTCCTCTGAACAGGCCTTTTGAGCAAGCCATATTTTCGACTGTTAATAAAAAAAAAAAAAAACTCTAAACCCCTCATAGGCCTTAGACCGCAATAAGCTCATCCTTATTGTCCTTATTCAAATTAGAATTAGGAGAGCTAAAAAGTTTTTATTCTAACTTAATCTTACCAGAAGAGTCTGTAAACCCAGTTTCGCGTCAAAATCGTACAGAGCATGTCGATGTCAAAGACCCGAATGGTCCGAGATGTAGATTTTAGTCGACTATACCTATAAAGAAATGCTGCAGCAATCATGTCCTGGATTCCATTAAGAACTCTAAGAGAAATAAGCTATTAGATTTCAAGTAACAAACTTTTTGGGCCGAAGCAATGGGGTCATTTCACTCTACCTGGCGCAGGCATCCTAGACGTTAGATGCGTAGATGCCTGGTTAAACTAAGGCAGATCTCGTTCAATTCTTGGTTTTCTCTTCTCCCCCACTCTCCGTCAACATAAACAAGAACAGAATCTACACGCAGAATTATCCTCTTGAATCAGCTAAGGGGTTGTTCCCTCATTTTTGATTATTCCATGCTGCTACGCGATCGGGATGAGTTATCTTCGTCATGCCAGAGAGGCCTTATTTTTCATTTATATTTTAGACCAAGAAAGCAGCTAATGTCAAGACTCAATCTGCCTCTGATCTGAACGCTGGTGATGCCCCTGTCTGACGACAGCATATAACTGGATCCTCCCTCATTTACCTTCTGACCCACTTTAGCCGTTTTTGCTAAAAAATTATTGCATCATGACAATGTCTTCTGCATAAACAAGCAGTTGTGCAGACTTGACTTAAATTATATCTCTGGCCCGTAAGTACTGTACGATTCTTTAAAAGACGATGTTGACAAATGTACATGACAATCCTTTACCTTTGCTTAGATCCTTTTTTAACATCGAAGATCTTGATGTACATTGCCGTACGACCTTAATGGAGCAGACTTTTGACGAGCCTTGAGGTATGACAAAACCTGATATGGCTCTCTATAGCTCATCTCTATAGACATGCTTATAAAGGTGTGTAAACAGCTGAAATTAGTGAACCTACTCCAAGGTCGGTAGTAGGGAAATATGTAAGTACCCAAGCTGATGAAAGCTTATTGGTGTCAGGCGTCCATACATTTCGGCAGAGAATAGGATGCTTGTCTGTACCATTAACTTTATTAGCTTCAGCTTCTCATAACTCAAGTCAGGTGGACGGAGTTTACTATGGCATTCATCTACAGAGTCTGTTACATTTTCTCTAAAGAAAAAAAAGAAAATGCTTTGTGCATTACCTTCTTCATATCTATTCAAAATCTTCCGAATCTGGATCTTCTCTTCTGGATGGTAGAAATCGTACTATATGTGCTCCTCTTCAAAGCCACTTTGAATTTACGAAACAGCCTCCTCTTCCGGCTCATCTGGGGTCTCCTCTTTCTCTTTTAGTGAGTGGCTTGCATTGTAAGTACCGCGTTTCTTTTTGTGCCAGATTTTATACCTTTGCAATGACTCACTCTCATGTACTTGTTCTTCTCCATGAGAGAACATATCCTCAAGAAAATGGGATGGACCACACTCTTAGAAAAGACAGTCATCTCGTTAATAAGTCTAGTGGACAGGCAACGGTCAGAGTGCAGACATTTTCCGACTTTCTCAATTTCTTCACGACTGTCACTAAATCTATCAAACCAGCGCAAAATTTGTTCACGAGATGTTGTTCCCTAATGTCTGGTCAGCGTAAACATTTTTCTTCGATTCGAATGTTTCTTGAGCAGTTTTTCCCTACTTAAGACAAGGCATGGTATTCGCTCTTTGCTCCAACGCGGTTTTTTGACAAACTGACACTTTGGACATTTGGTCGTAATATTGACAGATCAATGGGAACGCTACGAAATTCGGTATGAAGATTGATGATATCCTTCACCATCAGATGGCTCTGCAATTGGCTTTTAATTTAAGCTAATCTCATAGAAAATGGCATCGGCAATGGCTCGCTCTGCCCAACGACGGTATATTGACTACCATTGCCGTTAATCAATCTGCGGAAGTGGTGTTCTTATATTCTCACCATCGACTGTGATTTCACTACAACTTGACCATGTTCATTCTTGAATGCTTCTGCTCAGGCCTTATAGACATATAAAGGAGCAGACATCTAGGATGGTTTAACTTAGCTTGCTCGCTCGCTCTCGTGCTCCGCGTGCTCGTTCTTTTTCATGTTTTGTTTTTTACTTTAGCCTGTTTGTACCCATCGGCAAACCAAGGATTTCTGGTGGGTGGCGACTTGTAACCGAAGCGGCATATACGTGGAAGTTTTGACAACGTCTGTTTTGTTATTCTATGATTTTTATAAATTTCATTGGGCCTTGAGCAAACTTAAGGGAGAGCTAGGGGTGTCCTGTGTCCGTCTTCTCGACGTCAAATTTAGCGACCTACTCTACTGTGTTGTTTCCTTGAAAACGATATCAGTGCCGTGACTACAACAAGGTTATAATTCAAGTCGATGCTGGCTATCGAAAAGGAGCAGACATCTAGGATGTTGGAGAACAATCTGGCTTCGATCGGAATGAAATTAATTTAATTGGTTGCCAAATAATCAAGCGACATCCAGATACCCTATTGAAATGTGAGAATCGTGTACTTGATCTAAGAGATTCGCATCATTTTTCCTGTGATTCATTCAAAGGTATTTTCCTTATCCAGCCTCATATTAAAATCTTCTAACTGGACGTAAGAGTGTGATCTTTCTAAGTAGTCATATAAGCTATGCTTAAGTCGATCGCCTCTCTGCTGTAGAGGTTTGAACGCATATAAAGTTTATGCTTGTTGAGTTAGGTTAATTTAAAGAAAGGGAGTGGGATGGTTGAGTGTCACTTCCACTCGGAGGCCAACGGGCCTATTGTAATTCCCTTCATTTGTGAAGTACACATATAACTAATCTGTCCTATCACGTGGTGGCTGAAACCACCCCGTGCTCTTTATGAAGATATATAGATAGATCCGATATATCTGCATTTGCTACGTCCGCAATGTCTGTAAAGAATCTTTTGCCCCGTGAAGCTAGGTGTCGATTCTGGAGAGCTGGGAAGTGGCAAAGCAGATGTTGGATCGTCTCGGTTTCTTCCTCATCGCCGCAGCTCCGGCAGAGATCGTTGGATCCTGAGTTCTATTCCCGGAGCATTGCTCCGATGGAACAGTGGTCCTCCGACGAGCATACGGAGCATACGGATTGAGTTTCGATCCAGCGCCAAGAGCTTCTTTGTTTTTCCGATATTGAGCTCTGGCCACGATGATCTTGTCGTGTGGCTGTCGTTTCTTGTAAGCCAAGACGAGATGACTTCTTTTATAATTGTGTCATTTACGATCTGTTATAATGGGCTGATCGGTGGTTGCAATGACGTGTCCGCTTCCCTGATGTCCAGTTCAAACCCTTGCCTAGCCAATTCGTCCGCTCTTTCGTTCCCTGAGATTAAGCTGTGACCGGGACCCAGCAGAGTTTGACTTTGTGGTGTCTGATATACTTCAGTGAGTCGCGACATTTCATGTGTCCATTTTCGATCCGTCGGTGAAGAGGGTAATCTCGTGATCGTTGATCACGGCGTTTGATAGCCACTCTTCTCTGACGGGCAAAAGGATTGGTATTCTGAGGGAGAAGTCCTTTTGGGGAGAAATATAGTCGGTCGTAGCTGCGAGGCTACTAAAACCATGTTTCGTTCCCAGGTCATCTATTATTCTGAGTATGGCCGCATGTCCATAGTTGGCTTGTTTCCACAAAGAGGACTCACTTAGTTTGAGAACGCTTTTTTGCAGCGCAGTCTTTTATGCATAGATCCAGAGGAAGAATCCAACCCTGCTTGCGGCGCGCTTCTCATAGCTGCCGTTGTACAAACAGCGGCTGACCTTTGTACTTTGTTGAGCATGCTTATATAGCTTTTCGTGCTGCTAGCAGTCTACCAGACTAGGAGCCCATAAGTTATAGTGGGTCTGATGATTGCTGTGTACATCCAATGAATGAGCCCCAAGCCCCATCTTTTGCGGAAGGTCTTTTTGCAAGCAAAAAAAGCATTCAATCCTTTTTTCATCCTTTTCTCCAAGTACCATTTCCAGGAAAGTCTGGAGTCAAGAATGATGCCTAGATACTTGGCATCCGCTTTGAGTTTGAGTGCAGTGCCCTCTAACTTTGGGGGAGCAAATATCGGGATTTTAATTTTCCTGATGAACAAAACCAGCTCGGTTTTCTGGGTGTTTATTCTCAGACCGTTCTGTCCTGCCTACGAGGAGAGTTCCTTCAACGTAGACTCCATTAGTTCGCTGATAGTTGATAGAAATTTACCTTTTATCAAGATAACTAGGTCATCCGCGTATGTGTCTTTGTCTTTGTGCCTTTCTCCATGAAGATTTTAAGGATTTTGTTAACTCTAGGGGGGAGAGAACTTCCCCCTGCGGTGTGCCTCTAGTTGTCACTTTCCTTGCGTGTTGAGTTACTAGAAAACCAGGAGGTACAGCATGGAGACAAGAGGAGGAGTTGGTAACCATAAGCTTTAGTACTAAGATTTGTCTCTTGAGGTGAGCATATATCATAGCCATGATGCCTCAGAAAAATATTTCTGAAAGTCAACAACTTTCTCTCACGAATTTCTTCTTCTTCTTCGAGTTCGAATGGGCACATTATTATTCGCTCCTTTTGCTCATGACTGATGTCTTTGCTTAAATTTTCTTCACGATTTCCTTTTTAATGAGTAACTCCTATTTTTCCGTCGCAGCTTTTGTACCTGCAGCTCTTTTGAATCATACCTTCGAATCCTGCAGAAGCTTTTTTGTGGCTAGTTTCCCTCGAAATCATGGATCTTCCGCGAATTCATTAGTCGAAAAAGGATTTCAAGTCCTCGCTCGACTTACGTTTTTGTCAACGTTTTCATTTGTTACCAAAGCTTAAATACTTTCCACGAACCCCCCAAAAAAACCTGAAAATCTCACTTTTAAGAATAAACAGAAAGTTAAAACCGCTTTGATGCTTTGTAAATATCCGCTCGCTTGTTTTTATTATACTCGTATTCAGAATATACTCGTTTAAAAGAAATACAATTTTTGATGTCGTTACTAAGCACCTTGAGGACCTTGTGTGTCAACAAGTGCTAATCAAAACTAACCACATGAATAAACTGACATTCGTTTTTGTAGGTTAAAAATGTAAAAAGGGGAACCCACTTGTAACAAAACGTACGTACAGATTCACGCTCTAAGCTTACAATTTGCTTTTTGGCTTTAGTTGCTACGTAAGTATTTATAGATATGTACTTTGGCTTCAGGCTCGCCTGTCAAAATATTCATTCGTTCATGTAGTCGCTTCAATTTTTTTTCTTTAATTTTGTGTTATGGTTGTTATTAACATTTAAAACCACATTAGTCGCACCTTGTTGTATAGATACTTGTGCTTTAGGTGCCACATTAGTAGACGTTCTTGTGCCAGTGTCAAGCTTTCATATCCTTTCACCATCAAGATGGTATTTAATTTGAAATTTTAATAAATATTTAATTGCCAACTCATAAGGCGACGACAGTGACAGTTGCCAGATGACAGATGACAGTGTCAGTGTGTTTTCCCATTCTCCGATAATACACATTTCCAAGGATTCAATGAATATGCAATGCAAACGCATCCTCCGCATTGCCATTTAATTAGTTCGCTTCACCCTTGCGTGCTTGTTCTTAATTGAATCGTTTGAGAACCATTCTAATGGATAGGTACCCATGTAAGGATTCGTAGACACATGCACACATTGCCTGTTTTAAATCCGTTGGACGAGCAGGTGTCCGCATTCACGTTGACTGACCTAAGGCAGTTTGGGTGGTTCCATTTCAATATGGACTTTTATGGCGAAACTTATTATTCATGTCCAGACGGTTCAGGTGGTATTTACTCCATAACTAACTAGAGGACGGGTTGGTTGATTACATTATGCAAAAGGTTATTTAAAACTCTTTGTGGCAGCCTTTTTGCCAAGCGATACCCTTTTATGGGACGGATGGAATATTAAAAGCGAAATCATTTACATTTCCCTGCTATCTTCGACAATGACTCTATGACTTTTCTTGACAGGGGAAAGTGTTCTGTCAACAATGGTAAGCTTATCAAGCAGCGACGATATAATGAAGAGGCATTCGACCTTATAATGCCATCATTATCATAATTTGTAAGATTATTTTTAATTTCGTTGGAGGAGCTGGGATTGTGTTACCTAGATAGCCCTGCTGTCTTTCTGTCTATCTACCTTTCATGAGCATGCAAATATAGTTGGGCAATTTTTGTTTTAGGGATTCAATGTCGTTGCAACAGAGACGCAAGATACAACACCCTTAAACCTACTTAAAGAGATAGATTAGGTTTGGGTGATTGTATTTTTCCCCTAAGTTACAGCTATGGTCAAACATCATCTAATGTAGCGTAATCGAAAGATCGAATTTCTTTGATCTTTGTTCTTTGTTCTTTGGACACCCCAAAGGGATGTGGAGATTTCATAGTGACCCGCGTCGCTGGTATGCACGATTCGCATTCTGCACTGCATTCTTCAGGGGGACGCCTACGTAAACCGCCTGCACTCTTTCCCCACTCTCATTGAAAATTGCATGCTTTACGTCTTCTTACTGGTTTAGACACTCCGGAGATATTACCGACAAAACCCGTGGCTAAAGAGGAACTGCGCTAGGTGGTATAATAATTGCAGTTTCATTGCCTTCGTTTACCCACCCATCAATTGATATTTTCAACTCCCATTAGTGGTATTATCCCTCCGAGTTTGCCATTAAGTGCATCCTTTCTTCCTCCTTGATTCCCCTTACTATGTCAGCTTCACTTTGCATCGACACTTCATCATCAATCAATGGACCATTTAGGAAATGAGTTTGGTGAGCAATTTTATCTCTCGTTTGGGATCGGTAAATTGGCCGGCTAAATAGAGCGCTTAGATTATTTTCAATGACTATACATCAAATCTCTCGTCCATGGCGAGAAACCAGCCTCAATTTCAGCCTCGAAAGACATCACATGTGTAATTAGCGAGATACTAGCCAATATGCTCGAAAAAGTGACTCGAAATTGGACTTTTGATTTGGACCGCTTAGAGCATAGCCGTGGTCAATACTTACCCAAAGTAATCTTTAAAAAATATATGGCAAGTATTAGTTTATCAACTCAAGTAAAAATTGTATACACTTTGGGGATTATCCGTGTTTTTTCTTTTGGTAATTAAAAACCAAATGCTTAAAAAAACAGACATAAATGACCGGTACCCAAAGCTAATATATTGGTGACACCTTCTGGCAGGTTGGTATTCTTCTCAAGTTTTCTGGCCAGACTGGTGAAGCATATAAAAGAACAGAGCTGAACACTTTAGAAAATAGCATCCTCTTTCGGATACCGGATACTGGAGAATGCTGTTTGTAGCGATTATGCTCATTGGTCGCGTAGTCCGCATGTGTCTTCAGAACAACCTGTTATCAAGCACCAGTCCTTTATCGCTTCCTTTAACGTCCTTTATTTTGGACACCGACCCAGATATTAATATATTCCACGGTAGGAACACCTGTTCCAGACCTGTCACTTCTTAATCTGGGCAAGTGCAATTGAGGCACTCCCTTGGAGACGTAGTAATATTAAACTCATTCTTCTGTCAAGATATAACTTGGTATCCTGTTGGTAGGCTAGTTAGAGACTATCCTTAGCGTTTCCTATACTATAGTATGGCGTTTCAGTCTTTTCGAACGATATAAGTGTTCGGGATCAGTCGACTGAGTTAAATGGGTTTTTAATACTTATGCCACAGCGCAGTATTCTTTGTCCGCTCCTATCCAAGAGTATCTTTTTATGGCTTAAAGTGCAATTTCGACTACTGATTGACATATGTTGCAACTTCCATTCTTCTGGGAGCAAGTCTTTCTTTAGACAGGGTTGCTATGAATATGTCTCGTTTTTTTTTTTTGGACAGCGGCCTCCAATGTTCTGTCAGGAATTCGATCGAATTTAGGTTCTTTGCTGATGAGAGCTTCCCAAATTTATCAAATATGATGACTGGAATACGAGTATTTCCTATATTTATTTCTCGAACAAGGCATAGAATATGGGCCTTGTGGAAACTGGTGCTTCATAATGGGTCTTAGCATTTTAGGCATGTTATTTATGCAGATCCGCAGACCGTGCTTCATGGATTGATATCAGCTTCGACTGCCTGGTCCCTTTAATTATTGTACTTTTATTAACTTCCTTCTCGCCTATCTAAATTGTCTCCAGGTGTTATTCTGGGGCGTCTTGTAGTTCTTCCTTTTAGTCCAGTCAAATTAGTCCTTAAAATAGAGGTAAGGTTACAATAATTCCCATAGAGCTAAAAATTGGTATGAATGTTCAGAATACCATTATAAATGAATTGTGAAAAGTCCCCATCAATCCCCCTTGTGCAAAAAATTTTATCGATGGTGAAAGTTTGCAAAAATAGGTTTTTCGCGTTTTTCAGCTTAACGGTGAGTTTTACAGCAAAAATAGTTCAGACAAAAATTGTAGATCATCCGATTCTCTACAAAAAATGTATCTACACTTTTTTTCATAAGTATTGCCATTTCCGTGATATAGCGGTTGAAAGAATTGAAAAAAATATTTTATTCGTAATATGCACACGTTTCCACACCACCTATGAGGTAGTGTGCTTGGCGCTTTTTTTTTAACGTGGTTTCCCCGGTAGGCCTATTCCACGATCTATTATGATCCTATTGAATGCAAATGGAGTATTGAAAATGATGAAAGCTGCGTAAATTATGTAATACATAAATGAAAAAATAATTTGGAAAAATTATTCATCGGATTCATAATAATCCAATGGAACTTCTAGTATATTGTCTTCGTTTTCTTCTTCTTCTTTTTCTTCATCTTCTTTTTCCTCATCTTCCTGCTGGACACAAATATGTTCTAAAAGTGATGGATCATATGTCTCATCACTGATATCGTAATTATCCTCATCTAATATCGATTCAACATTGGAGCACGACTGTCCTTGACAATTGGTGCATGCTAAAGAACAAAACAGTCCAACCTTTTTACAGCCGCATTTAGCATTGCAACCTTTTTTGCAATTGCAAAAGATGGTGTTAAGGAGTTTTTCTGGTGCAGGTGGGAGTAACGTATGAATTGGTTCCAATGCATTGTCAACTAACTTCCAACCCCAGTCTTCTGGATCCATTTTATTACCAAGCCACACTTGAACTTGATAATATACCCGGAATAGATGTTGTTGAGCAGCAGCAGAGGTTGGGGGAAGACAAGCTAATTGCACTTGTTTTTTATTATAAGTTTTTTTTGCAAAAGATAAGTATCGGAGCTTATCCAAGCAGGTAATTTTTTTTGGAGCTCCGTACATAGAAAGAAGAAAGCGAATTCCATTAGTGATTATAACTTCTGGAGTAGAGTTACTATCTTTAAAAACTTCAGCACAATTAATTAAATTTTGTTTCTCGAACAATTTCAAAACCGTTGTTTTGCCCCTCTTGAAAAATGCTGATGTTGTATCGCAGCCAGTTATTGCGTGTAGAAAAAGTATATGATTTTGGCATTTTGGAAAAGCACAGAGACTTTTTAATGAATATATTTCCGATTGCTGCTGAGTCTTTCCCGGTTTAAAAAAATAAATAATTTTTTCTGTTGGAGTTCGAGCAGTAAGTAATACTAATAAATCGACATCTTCACCAACAACAATAGTTGTATTTGTTGAGTTGAATTGTTCTATTGCTGTTTCAATGATCAGAACATCAGCATCATTTTCAGCTTGTTTTACAAGAATATTTTCAGTAGTAAATTTTTCTTTTAACATTAAAATAAACCGAGACTTGTTGTGGGTATTTGCAAGAAATTTTTGTTTGCTTGTGGGAACTGTCATAAATTCATCAAAAATAACATCAGAAGATGAAGATGTTGTTGTAGCTCGACGTCGTTGTTCTGCGGCTTTGATATTTTTTTTACAATCGGTGTAACCATCAAATACTACAGTCACTCTATGGCCAAAATGTCTACGTACATACTGAACATATTTGTCTAAAATATTATGAAATGTTTCTCCATGGTCCCAGACAACTCGGTGTAACAGAAATCCCCCGTCGATGATGAACGTAGAATTTATATTGTCAATATCTAATATTACTGTTTGAAAACAATCGTAAATGGCTGACTTTTGTGTTTTACGCATTCCAATTTCATCAAACATTGACAACGGGTAGGGAGCCAATTCATATTCGAAATATTTTTCAATTTCATCTTCCAAAGCAGTCGTAATACTCATACGTTGAAATAATAATACAGGGTCAACAGGAATCTTCTTATCGTGAACTTTGACAGTGCTACTCATAGCTAAAAGAGGGACTACTTTATCAGCACGTTTCAATTTAATGTTATCAAAAGTCAATCCTGTTATTTTTGACATGCAAGCAATCCCAACTTCACGAGCTTTATGACAATTAATTATTGTCAAAAATATTGAATCCATAATTTTGCGGTGGGTCCTCGTTTTTCATATTCTTTCAGTTTTTCATTAAACTTATTCAGTAATGCTCCAGATGTTTCATTATCATGTTCAACATCATTATATGAAATAGTATTATCAATTACATTTTTCACAGTTATCGTCAGATTTTCATCAATGGCGTCATCAATATCAAGTTTTTTAAATATTATTATTGTTAAAGCTAACTGAAGTAATGTATGAGCTCGAATAGCTCTCGCGTATGCATGACCGTTGAGCATTTTATCTAATGATCCAGGTGCATAAATCCAAGAAAGTATTTCTTTTATGCCGCTTCCTTGCATGATGTAACCAATTACTCCAAGAAATGACATAAGTAAATGAAATCCTCCGAGCCTGATTATGATTTTCGATAATTCAGATCCTTCAGGTGCAGCTAAGACGATTTCTCGAGCTTTTTTTTTTTTTTTTTTTTTTTTTTTTTTTTTATCAGGTGGCATTCGATATTTTAAACTGAATGAGTTCAAAATAGAGTTGAATGCTACTTCAAAAGGAAGAGTACAATTAGATGGGGTGGGGTGATTGAACAAAAAATATTAATATTAATTAGATGTTATTTCGTAAACGATGCAAAAAAATAAAAAATAAAATAAAAATATGTATATAATCAGTGCACTAACATCAAAAGTAGAATTACAGTTAAATCAAAATATTAGAAATAAGAGAGTCCAATGTATAATAATCTTTAGAAAACAACCAATTTTTTACGCGTTTTAAAAAACATGCGGACATGTGAACACATCTGATATCTTCCGGGAGAACATTAAATAAACGATTACATATGACTGAATAGGAATTTCTATAAGCGGTGGTTCGGTAGTTTGGCACTTGTAGCAAGTTATGCGAATTATTTCGCAGGTTATGGTTTGAGATTATACGAAAATTTCGATTGCCAGATTTCATAAAGAAGGCTTTTAAAACCTTAAAACAGTATAAGTGACGAACTGGGAGAATACCTAATTGACAAAACAAGGGAAAACTAGGATGCCTACTAGGTTTACGACAAATTTTTCGGACAACATTTTTTTGCAGGACTAATAATGGCTGTACTTTGTTCTGATAGCCACCACCCCAGCAATTTATACCGTATTGAAGCTTTGAGTTAAAAAGCCCATAATAAATTGTGGTTAAGAGCTTAGTTGAGCATATATTACGAAGGTAATAGAAATGCCTAAGTGTGGAAATACAGTACTTCTTTAATGCAGTAGCGTGGGATGAAAATTTCATATTAGAATCAAACAAGAGTCCTAGGTACATAAATTCGTCTACATTCTCTATCAAAAAACAATCATCACTACACTTTTCACTAGAACAAAACAATTGATCAGGCAAAGTAGTTGCACATTTACATTGATACAATTTAAATTTTTTGCAATTTGGTGCATGAAAATACACATCTGGTTTTGGATTAATGGACGGAGATAAATTAAAGGACATTAATTTAGTCTTAGGACTTATTACAAGTTTGTGTTCAGCGAACCATTGTCTTAGTGTATGTATATCACAGTTTATGTCGGCGATAAGATCTAAGGGACTATTGACACCATACGATAAAGCGACATCGTCAGCAAAGGCAGTAGTTAAGCCTTTTAGATTGAGCTGGAAGAGTGAGTTAATGTAAATTAAAAAGAGAATGGGACCCAATACTGAGCCTTGTGGAACTCCAAGACTGATCAATTGCACGTCACTTCTCGTCTCAGCCAACTTTACTCTCTGTGATCTATCATTCAAATATGAATTAAACCATTCGAGCATGAAATCACGCACACCAGCATTTTCTAGTTTTCTTAGCAAAATATTATGGTCTACCATGTCAAAAGCTTTGGTTATGTCAATGAATAACGCACCTGTACATTTTCTTTCGTCTAGATTGCGTATTATTTGAGAGCTAAACTCTAAAAGTGCGTCCTCGGTTGATTTGTCCTTTAAAAATCCAAATTGAGTAGGATGAAAGAACATCGCCTTGTCCAAAAAATTTACTAACCTAACTTTTATAAGTTTTTCAAAAACTTTACTTATGCTCGGCAGAAGAGAAATTGGTCTATAATTTCCTATTTCAGTTGGTGAACCTTTTTTAAATAAAGGAATTACATCTGCACACTTTAGACCGTCAGGAAAAATACCAGAAAAAACACTACGATTGAATACCTGAGCTAAAACATCCACAATGAAACATGCAATATTTTTAAGGATAACATTAGAAATACCGTCGACACCACATGAATTAGAGTTGTTCAAACTGCCAATTGTACTTAAAATTTCTAAAGGAGTTATAGGGTCAAAAACAAAACTTCTACACTGCACAGAGTTTGCATCACCAATAACAGAACATTGAGAACATAGACTTTGAGTTATTCTACTATGTAGTTTAAGTCCGATACTTGAAAAATGTGTATTAAAGACGTTAGTGATTTCATGTTTATTTGTTATTTCTTTATCACTAGTACGTAGAACAATGGTTTTTTGAATTGAAGACTTTTTGTTGAGAATTGTGTTTACAACTTTCCACTCTTTCTTAAGATTACCTCTAGCTGAATAAAATTGAGCACGGTAATAGGAGTCACGGCAAATTGGTATTTCCTTTTTCAAATCTGCACATATCTTTTTATATTTAATTTTGAGAAATAGATTGTTAGGGTACTTTTTGCACTTTTTTCTAAGTTTATTTTTTGTTGTTACTTTATTTAATAAATAATTAGTTAACCAAGGCTTAAGCTTATATATGGGTTTTCTTGTGGTTAGGGAACTGCAACTAGCAATATGGCTTTTAAGAGTGGTTATGAAATTTGAATAAGCAATCGATACGTCACTACAGTTATAAACATTGTTCCAGAGCTCAAAACACAACTTATTTCGAAGCCTTGTAAAGTTTATTTTTGGCTTGCTTTGGGAATATTTCTGAGTTTGGATATTGTTTTTACTTTTTATGTTTAATAGGAGGCCGGTCATGGTATGGTCAGTAATCAGAAAATCAAAAACGCAGTATTCACACTCCATAAAACCCACATTTCGAAAACGTCCATATATATGGTCTAAACAAGTACCTGATGCAGGCCTAGTGGGCACATTGATAAAGTTTGTCAAGCCATTTAAGGCTAACATAGTAAGATAATTTGATACCGTGGGACTATCATCTAAACAATCAACATTAAAATCACCTCACAGTCTCCGACTAACCCTCGAGCCGGCAACACGTAATCGTGGTTACTCAGTGAGTGAAATAACACATCCCATCGCGTAAACCCAGTTACAGCTCCGCTTGCTTTAAGTTCTCCCTCTCTCTCTCTCTCTGTAAACCAAGACAACACCAGAAAAAATATTAAATACATAGTTCGATCGTAGTGTTCTGAAATGGCCTCCGGGCCCCCCCCAGCCCTGGGTAACCGGTTTAGTGACCTCGACATAGAGGCACTTACCGAACCCAAAAACAAAAAAAGAAAAAAACCAATCTGTTCCCCCACTGCCCATCAACAAATTTTCTCCCCCTCTCCAAATACCAGCAACCCAAAATTTATAATTATGTCGTCAACCGACCCCGAAAAGCCTCTTTCATCACTTAGCGTCTTCCTCCTCAAAAAAGGCATAGACAGCATTAGTACGGCCTATGAAAGCATCTCCCAACTACGGGATGGAAATCTCTTAATATTAACGAAATCACAGAAAGTTGCGGATATATTCGTCTCGAAAAAAAACCTGTCAAACATCTGCCCTATCAACGTTTCCCTTCACCCTCATCTAAATGCTTCGAAAGGCACCGTCTACGCCCCCTGTCTCATCAACGTCTCTGAGGAAGAAATTCTGAAGGAAATGAAGAGCCAAGGCGTCATCGACGTTTTCAAATTCAAAAAAACAATCAACGATCAACAAAAAGCAACCGGATTAATCCTCTTCTCTTTCGATCTTTTCCGCCCCCCACCAACGGTCAACATCGGTTGGTACAACGTAAAAGTTGAAGAGTACTTCCCAAATCCAATGCGATGCAGGAATTGTCAACTTCTGGGTCACACAGCAAAAAGATGCAACAAAAACCCCTCTTGTGAAAGATGCAATCTCCCACCTCATTCCCCAAGCCCGTGCACCCGCATCTTATGCGCAAACTGCGCAGAGGAGCACCCAGCTTCTTCAAAACTATGCCACAGGTACCAACAAGCAAAGGAAATCCTAAAAATAAAAACCATAAACAAATGCAGTTTAACTGAAGCCAAGCAAACATACTCAGCGCAAAACCCACCCCCCACTTTGCCCACATCCTACTCTCAAACCATTAGAAACGCAAGCCAAGCACAATCACCTGACCCACCAACAACGACCAAATCTACTCCCGTTAAGACCGACATTGCCAACACGAACAACCATCCTGCCTCACCACCTACCAATACATCTGTTTCCACAACCTCTCAAACTCCGAACCAAAAAAAATCTATATCCACCACATCTCAAGAGAAAACTGCAAACCATGAAAAAAAAACCGTTCAATTAACTAGTCCTTCTAACCCAAAACCCAGTTCCTCCCAAAGCGCAAAAGAAAACCCCTCAAAGTTTAACCATCATAAAAATCTCCACGAAATCTCCGACATACCGAAGTCTCCAATCTCCGAACTTACTCATCAACACATACAAGATAGCAAATACGACACTCAATCAACACAATCGCAAGCTAACTCTCCCAACAACACAACCATACACGATCAACAAATGATTCTCACAACCAGAATAACACACCATGATGAATCTACATAATCATTTAACTGATAACAAACCCACCGACCCCGCTGTCTCAAAACCTGTCATCCCGAGCCAAACACCAGGCTCGCAAAAATTCAACTCAGGATGGCGGGGTCGAGTAAATCTTACCAACACTACAACCATCACCAACAACTCTCAACCATCTGCACATGCACTAAAAATACTGCAATGGAACATCAAAGGCTACTTAAACAATTACAACGAATTATTACTACTTATAAAATCTATCTCTCCTAAAATAATCGCCTTACAGGAAACTCACCTTACATATAAAGCTCACATTCCCATTCCCGTGAACTACTGCCTTATCACCCAAAAACAAAACCCCAACTCCTACGGTGGAATCGCTTTCCTAATCCACCGTTCCATACAGTACACACAAACTATAATTCACAAAGACTTTGAAGCTTTGTGCATTACAGTATCATCTAAACTCAAATTTTCAATCATAAATGC
This sequence comes from Merodon equestris, assembly GCA_958301585.1. Lineage (NCBI taxonomy): Eukaryota > Metazoa > Arthropoda > Insecta > Diptera > Syrphidae > Merodon > Merodon equestris. The sequence continues at coordinate 94,009,362 of OY284417.1, read as the reverse complement.
CTATATTCCCCCCACACAGTCCTTTAATACTAACAATCTAAAAAACGTTTTCGAACCTGGACATCTCCCCACTTTGGTACTTGGCGACTTCAATGGCTGGAATTCTAGCTGGGGTTCGCCCAAAAACAATCACCGCGGTAATACTATTTCTAAATTCATAACGAAATCCGACTACCAACTTCTGAATGACGGTTCTCCCACCCACTTTAGTACCCACTCCACTCTCACTCACATAGACCTATCCTTCTGTTCCCCAAGACTCGCTATCGACAGCAATTGGAACGTTCTTAATGACCTCTGTGGTAGCGATCACTTTCCCATTATTATAACCATGTTCCACACGACCACCACCCGCCCCAAAAAACGCCCTAAATTTAAAATAGACCAAGCCAACTGGGCCCTATACCAAAAACTCCTAGACAAACATAGTTCCGAGCACCCATTAAGTGATAACTTGAACAAAGAGGCAGCTAACATACACAGAATTATCCTCCAAAGCGCCAACCAATCCATTCCACAAACATCGACCTTAACTGAAAGGAGAAAAGTCCCCTGGTGGAACAAGGAATTAGACCATTTAAAAACCGAAAAAAACAAATTATGGCAATCCCTAAAGCGTAAAATCTCCATAGACAACATTATTCTATATAAAAGAGCCAATGCTCGATTCAAGAGGCAAGTCAAAGTTGCAAAAAGAGAGTCCATCTTCAAACTCACCTCAGAAATCAACCCCAACACTCCCACCTCTAAGATTTGGTCCACAATAAGAACATTTTGTGGCATTAACACCCCATCCTACATCCATTCCATAACCCCTATTTACCCATCCACCACCAACATTACTAACCCTGCCGACATAGCTCAACACTTCGCAGAATATTGGTCCAACGAGTCCCACGACTCCAATTTCCCCCTTTCATTCCGCCAAAATAAACTTTCAAGTACCCCTACCACCTCCTACATCCCATCGAGCGATGCTAAAATTATTGAAAAAGACATCTCCCCTCTTGAACTAGAGTTAGCCCTCAATAAACTAAAAGGTAAAACCCCATCAAATGATCGAATATCATATCCCATGATAAAAAACCTCTCCTCCCCCATAAAAGCTAGGCTCCTCAAATTTTACAATCATATCTTCCGCCACAGTATCCCACAACTATACAAAAACAGTGCCGTTATCCCTATCCCCAAACCCAATACTGACAAATCCCTACCCAAATCGTACAGACCGATATCTCTTAATCCCTGCTGTGCTAAAGTTCTCGACAAAATAATAGCCAACAGACTGTGGTGGTTTGTTTCTCGCAACAAACTTCTCAACAGTCACCAAACTGGATTCAAGAAAGGCACATCTACTACTAACCCGTTAGTATACTTAGACTACCTTATTGCCGATTCCCTGTCAAAAAAAAGTCACCTCTCCCTTTTCTCCCTTGATTTCGCAAAAGCTTTCGACAAAATAGGCATTCATACAATAGTGGATCAACTTAAAGAATGGGAAGTAGGACCAAACATTATCCGATACATCTACAACTTCATGTCCAATCGGAAAATCCTAGTACGTGTTGGAAACTGCCTATCATCTGCATTACCTCTTTATAATGGCATACCCCAAGGTTCTCCCCTATCCGTTCCTCTTTTCCTTATAGCCTTCAATAAACTTTCCAACATTATATCTATCCACAAAGAACTAAAATTCTGTGCATATGCCGATGATTTCACCCTTGTTAAAAAACTAAACAAAAATAACACCACAGCCAACATCGACCTTAACCCCGTTATGCAAGACATACTTTTGTGGTGCGAATATTCAGGCGCTAAATTGTCTACAGACAAATGTAAGCACCTCCACATTTGCCGAAAGCACAAATGCACCTGCAGAGCTTTATCGCATACCATCAACTTTGAAAACGTCGATAAATTAAAAATACTGGGCATGGTATTCCAAAAAAACTACCGATGGAATGCACACATTGAATTCATTCGACCAGCTCTTGAAAAAAAGCTAAATATTATAAAATCCCTCTCCTACATCAGATTTAATAGCAACATATGCACCCTCACATCCATCATCAAATCAATTATAGTTAGCAAATTAGAATACGGTATTTTTCTTTACGGGTACGCCGCCAACTCTCACCTTACTAAAATTAAAAGCATTTACAACGCAGCTATAAGAAGAGCCACTAACGCCTACCGAACGACTCCCATTAACCAACTTCTATTTGAAGCAGGAATGCAGACTGTCGAAAAGCTAAGATACCAATCAACCCTCAAATTGCACAAATCCCTTCTATCCTGCGTTGATTCTCCCCTCCGAAAACTGTTAACCAATCCGAAAAAGAAAAAAGGTAAAATTGTATCCAGTATAGAGCGTTTCATAGCCTCTTGTGATGAAACTAACATTCCTCGTAAACCAATCCCACCCCGCCCCACCTTTCCTCCACCCTGGTTCCACCAGTCATCTTCCATCATTTCCACCCTCAGATCCTACAAAAAAACTTCCACTTCACCAGAGACATACCGGGCCCTTTTTCGTGAACTCAAAAACAGCCTTTGGGACCATACCTTCATCTATACTGATGGCTCAAAAATAGGAGACAGTTCCGGCTTCAGTGTTACCTCAGAAACAGAAATTATACATACCTTCCTGCTACCCGCCTATAGTTCTATCTTTAGCGCTGAAATAATCGCCATCCTCAAGGCATTAGAATATACAAAAGGGTCCAAAAAAAAATTCGCCATATGCACCGACTCCCTCTCAGCTATAGATGCTATCCTTAATAACAACAACCAAACCTACTACCCCTCTCTAATACGTAGGCTACTGTACCTCCAATCCCCCAAAACCAAATTAATATGGATCCCCGGACATATACAAATCCCGGGAAATGAACTTGCTGACCGAACTGCAAAAAACACCATCAAAACCCCTTCTCTCACTTCACCCAATTTCAACCTCCAAGACGTTAACAACTTCATTAAGAAACTGACAGCTTCCTACCATCTTCACCTTTGGGATAGAACATCACAATGGTACAGAACCATAAATAAAAATAAATTTACAATAAACAGTTACTGTAACACATCCGTAAAAATATCCCGACTCGAAGCATCAAAAATAGCCCGTCTTAGACTCGGTCACACCAAAGTCACCCATGAACACTATATTAACACAGGCAAAACATCCCAATGCCCATACTGCAATCAAAACCAAATTAGCATCCACCATATCTTCTCCGAATGCCCCTTTTTCCAAACCTATAGACAAAACATCCTTGCCCACGACCTGTTTAATAACCTCCTCTCCAATCCATATCCAGAAAATATAACAAAAATTCTTCATTTCCTAAAGGCAACTAATTTATTCCACTTAATCTAAATTAATTTAACATGTACATAGCCGAAGGCCATAGATGCTCTGGCTATATATATATATATATGTATGTATATATACCATATATATACAAGTAGCTATCTTAGAATTTTAATTGTAAGCTAGCTTTAAATAAATAAATAAATAAATAAAATAAAATCACCTACGACCATTAAGTTTTTGGATTTCTCCCTATCTAACACAATTGAAATATCATTAATAAACATCGTCACATTGAACATCTGCAATCTATAAACACATAGGAAAACAAATATTTCATTATTTATTTCGATGGACACCTTTAAGACGTCTGCACTAGGACAATCAATTTGCATACAATTTTGCATACAGAGGCTGATCAAAAGTAACAACGCATACATCATGACCATAACGTTTTGCATTTTCTGAAGCACAAAGTAAAGTGGTGTATATGGTGTTGTAATTACTAGCTGGTTGATGAATAAACGGTAAAAATGAAATTTTCGATGTTGAAAAATTTATAATATTACTTGTTAAATGTTCAATGAAACCATTCCAACCGGGAATTGATAAATTTCTCCATTTGCCATAGAACCATATCACGTCGACTTTTTTGAGTAAAGATACTCTTACTCCACTTCCATAATCAAAATCTCGGACATTTATTTTACTGTAACCTACTACACCATTATTTTCATACACCTGTATTGGCACATGAGCTATTGCCGCAAAATCTTTTGCTGATGGGACTACTTTTATTCGTTGTATAGGCTCTTCTAGTACAACTGAAGTTTTTGGAGTAACAATTTGAATAATACCCATAATGTGAAGCGTGTTATGACCGTCTAGCGTATTTACATTTATATCAGCATTATCTGCTACATATTGAATAAATGTGCCAGTTTCAGGTGATAAGATATGAGGTGGACGATGAAAAACTGCTGCTGCCTCGTACATCATCGTATCATTATAAGATGCGCACAAACCAAAAGATGAAAAAATTTGTATAAGCCTTTTCGATCCAAATCGCCGATGAAAAAAAACGGAGAGACCCAATTGTAATTTGGACTTGAAAGACCTAGGCCGAACAGCACTCATAATACTATGGCTAATATTCGTGCATACTAATTGTAAATGTTCTAAATTGGAGCGTTTATTTTTTAAAATGACCTTCTCTAAGAAATAAGTCAGTGACTTTGGAATGTCTGTATCAATATCTTCAAACATACGACCTGGTGGAGGATAATTAGAATTATCTAACACTGCACATTGAATATCCTCTCGAATAATTGCTGCTGCAGCTTCTAAGATGCGAAATCGCTCTTCTTTTTTATCGGTTTTTTTTTTTTCGTACCAAGCTTGATTTAAAATATCATGGTGACTATCAATAAAACATACGAATGTTGATGATCCTGATTTTTCTGTAATAATAATTCTATCACCATACTCCAACTTCAATCGCATTTTAATGGTTCTGTTATCTATTGTTGATTTTTTACAAATACTTTTTAATTCGTCTAATGTGAATTGACAATCATCGCTATTTTCAATATACTTAAATATTTCTCTCATCGCAATATTTGTAGCTTCATCTTTAGGACGACCGACTTTACCCCCAGTGGTCGGTTTCAGAAAAGAATTGTAGCAATCGTTATGATACTTAGCCTCGGCAGCGACTAAATCATATTCAAATTCAATTCGAGCAGCAACAGCTTTGGCTACATCATCACAACGAGTTTTAGCTATAGTTAGAATACTGTCTTTGAACGAAAGTGTAGTCACTTTAAAAATCTTACGTCGGTACTGCAGTGCTTTTTTCTTCTCCAACTCTTCATTTAATTCATTGCCGCAAAATAAACAACACTGGTTGAAGCAAAATGTAGTTTCACTTACTCGTGCTCTAGTACGAGGAGGACTTATTTTTGATGAACCAGCTTCTTCTTCTTGGCGCCGTCTTTTCACGGCATCAATGCTACTTTTTCGAGTATAATTTTTTCGACACTGCACATGAATTTTTACAGATGTCTGGTCTTTCAGGTACTCCGAAAACTCATCACCTCTTTCAATACTTGCATCAATTAATGCTTTCATGCCGCGATCAACAGTAACAACTCCACTTTCAGTCAAAGGTTGACTACAAATAAAGCAGAATTGCGACATTTTTTTTTAAAAACAGTAAAATGCACAAACTTTGTTACAAAATATAAGCGATAGCCACGAGTTGTCACTACGAAGCAGAGATGAAGAATGAGATATGCAACTTAAAATGGCCGCCGACGTTTGCCTACAAGCTGTGCGAGCACGTGGGTACATAAAGTCCTGTCAAAATTATGTAAACAATCGCGCACATTGTTATAATTCCATGAGTGTGTGTGGCGGGAGTACACTGCGGTAAAATGAAATGAGCTCACACGTATTCACGGATAGAGTCGTTTATAACGGGGGTTGTCGGCTTGGTACACAAACTCCTGTCAAAATTTCCTGAAAAATTTAGGGTGTCACGGGAACAGACGTACGAAAGTTGCATATCTCATTCTTCATCTCTGCTACGAAGGAATGCTTACGACTAACAGTATTTTGTTGAGTATGAGACCTTTGAAACGGAGCAGGTATACGAGCATCGCCACGCTGACAATTGAATGGAAGACAGATGTTACTCAAGGCCATGCGACTAAATGAAAATAGGGGAGGAGTTTTTGACGTTCATTTATATTCTAAGAATTTTATAATTTGTATGTATAAGACATAGGGACTCATGTATTTACTCATATAACGGTTCAAAAATGTATATAAAAGTACATTAACGTGCATATTACGAATAAAATATTTTTTTCAATTCTTTCAACCGCTATATCACGGAAATGGCAATACTTATGAAAAAAAGTGTAGATACATTTTTTGTAGAGAATCGGATGATCTACAATTTTTGTCTGAACTATTTTTGCTGTAAAACTCACCGTTAAGCTGAAAAACGCGAAAAACCTATTTTTGCAAACTTTCACCATCGATAAAATTTTTTGCACAAGGGGGATTGATGGGGACTTTTCACAATTCATTTATAATGGTATTCTGAACATTCATACCAATTTTTAGCTCTATGGGAATTATTGTAACCTTCAAAGTCTTATTTGACTGGACTATTTGGCGATTTCGTAGATGATCATCTGGTGATTAGCAAAAGTTTAAAATCGAATGTTCCTTACCTCGTAAAAGATTAAATCTAGCCCAGATTTGAATCCTCTGGAATATGAATTTTGATGCACGAAAACCGGAAGGCCAATAGTAAAAAAAAATTTAAAAATTTACTTTCAATTTCGAACAATGTCAAGTTGTTTCAGTGGTAATGGCTAGACTAGGTATAGCGACCTGTCCTGAACAAATCTGCATCGTTGATCACCTGATTCAAAGAGTGGCGTGTATAAAGACAAGTAGGGCCTTTTGGCTAATTAATCAAAGATGTCATTTTAAGACATGGCTAGGTGTGGGAGACGGTATCTAACTTCAACTTCGGGAAGTTATTTTTTCGACAAGTGAGGAAGTTGAACTTCGGAGCTGCCCCAGGCGTATTTTTTAATAAGTCAAATATGTCGAGAACCATTCGCCTACCACATTATGCTACCGTTTTTCTCCGACATAACTCTTCATGATTCGAGGCACCTGTCTTCTAATGACCCAAAGACACTTTCCCAGATGTTGTTTAGCTATATCTTCGAAATGAAAGGGTATAATGTTCATTTGGACTTCTCAGTCTTTTTTACATTACATTTTAAACTTAATATCGACCACGAGCGCACCACCATTCTTGATTCTTTGGGCTGTCGAAGAATTTTAAATTTTTTTGGCGGGAATTTCGGACGATATTCTTCCAAAGGGAGATGTCTGGAGCAGTCATATCGGGCGTTCCTACCTGTGAATGCAAATCGCCAAGGAAACTCGGATACACTTCCTCCAAAATGCCTATTATTGCACGAGCCGTGTATGCCATTGCACACCCTTGTGGAAACACATGTCTTTCAATCACGTTTCATGAACAATATAAACTCGTTGCTCCTGATTCTGTATCGCTCACCAGTTGTCCTCGAAAAAGAGGCTCAATGAGTCTTCGGCTTAAATGAAACACTGAAGCTATGAAGTGACTTTGATTAGATGGAGTAATGGCTCTTTCATGAATGATAGTGTCTCAGTGACCTAAAAGCGCAGATTTTGTTTGATTACTTATCAATATCAATCTCTAATGAGAGATTTCGACAAAAAATCGTCTATTTCGTCGTCAAGGGTCAAGAGAGGGTTAGCCTAGTATGGACACAATCGACTGTCTGTAGACAGTATCTGATGCGCCGTTGAGGACTTTTGACATCTCTTTTGTCACGTGTTGCTTCAATTTCTTCGAGGCGAGCGGCAAGGACCATGCCATTGTCTAGATCTCAAGAGTGGTAGCTTACGTTCCTACAATTTTTCGAACGAAATCTGGCATCCGTTAGTTGCTTGGCAATGGCCCCATCCCAGGAAGGACCAGGATTGATCAATATTTTATCTATGTACAATAGTAATTTGGATTATTTTTGTGGACTTGTAACACAAAACGTAACTTGGTGGTTAGCAGGTTGGATTCTGGTGTCCTTGACACGGGACTTGAATCCCACTACAGCCAAGTCATAAACATTATATTTCGCGATTTCCTCAGCGGAGCACTGACGAAATCCCTTAAGATATACTTGTATTTGCCTTGAAAAGGCTTTCCGAAATTCGCCTCTCGGTGTCAGTAATATCCAGGACACTGTTGCTTGCTTTGGCTCTAGTTCGCCTGTTGTAACGTAAGCTATTTGCCTTGGTGTCATGAATCTCTTGACATACATTTAAGGTCTCCTTTCGAGAGGATATGTAACGTACAGGAAATTGTTCATGCAGTAAAAGCTATGTGGCATGTGGCGCCTTCTTCGAAAGCATCAATTTCAGAAAAGGAAAAGGAAAAGTCATAAAATAAATCCCTCACAGAAACAGTCTATCTATCTATCTCTATTTCTCAAGGACTTCCCCAGCTTAGGAAATATGCTTATATCATTCTAGTCCACAAAAAAAGACTGAAAAATGATGTGTCCAACTATCGTCCCATTGCCACGCTCTCATGCATACCCAAACTTTATATAATAGTGCATCGTTTATGATGTACTATACTTTCAGTTCAAACCCATATTTTCTACTAACCAACATGGGTTCCTAAAAGTTCGATCGACAACTACTAATCTAGTCGAGTTTGTTTCACAATGTTTGTGTGCACTCGAAGTCGGCAAAAAAGTAGACGTTGTCGAGACCGACTTCAGCAAAGCCTTTGGCAAAATGGCTCACCAAATTATTCTCCTCAAGCTCATTGTCCTTGGTTTCTCTCCCGGTTTTATCTCATGGATCAAATCTTACCTAGAAGATGGTAAATATAACATTATTTTCAGATCTTCTATCTCTGGTCCGATTAATGCTACCTCCGCTGTACCAAAAGGTAGTCATCTCGGTCCATTAATATTTATTTTAACCTTTAATGAAGATGACAGCGTTATTCGGAACTCTCAGTTCTCTATATATGCCGATGATATAAAAATATTTAAACACTTATCTTCTTCTTCCCTTGTTTGCTCGTGCTCTCTCCAATTGGACCTTAAAAGGTCCACTACTTGGTGTCAAAAAAACTATCTCGAGCTTAGTGTCAGTAAATATCAAGCCATCACTTACTCCCGCAAGCGCTCTTCCTCACCATCTAGAACCTACATTATTCGTAATGAAACCGGACCCCCTGTCAACTTCTTGATTGATCTAGGGGTCATTTGCGACCGTGAACTAAATGTTTGCATCCATCTCGACAACATTATCAAACATGCTTACTCTGCCCTCGGTTTCGTGAAACGTTGGTCCAAGAATTCTCGAATCCTTACGTTACGAAATCATTATATGTACATTCAACACATTGTTTGAGTATTCGTGGTTCCATACTTAATAACTACTTAGTCTTAGCTTATCAAAAATGACACCTCTTGTTGGATGACTTCTCAGATGGTTTTGGTCTGGCCACTATTGATTTACGCCCTCTCAAACCTGTGTACTGAAAATAGGAGCACTCTGGTCTATAGGGAGTGGTATTTACTTAAATTCCCTTCAACAACCCATGACCTAGGTTTTGTATTACTTTAAGTTTAAGAACTTCACTTAACATACCCTAATCCGACGAAAAATCACCCAATTTTAAATGGCCTACAACCGGAGCACTTGTCCTGACCCATCCACTTCATTTAGCTTATAAGCCCCCTGAGGCCAGAATTGTCTTTAATATAATCAAAGAAGTAACGTATCTTTAATTCGTGTTGGAAGAAACACATTCGGCATACTTAGGTCAAAGTACCCTTTCTATAAATCGAAATCTAAGGATCATGAATAATAAAGTGGATGTAAATGAATATTAGAAGACCCAGAAATGGACGATAGATCCCACCCGAGGATGTAATATATTCAAAACTCACTTCTTCGCCGAACTGTGAAAGCAAGAAAATCGAAGAAAAATAAAATGCGAAAAAGGTGGATAAGAAAAGGATCTCATCTCTTTCCAAAGCAGCGTGGATTAGTTTGTAGAGCCAGATGATTGAAAAAAGAACAAAAAAAAAAAAACGAACCGAACCACAAAGGACAGCCACCTCCTCTAGCTCATAACAGAAAAAGTGTAATCAACACAAAATCCCTTAAGGATAGTCGTACTTTGGTCGTAAGTACGGTGATGCGCCCATGAAAATCCAACATTCAATTTCCTTTTACCCTCATGCAATTGTTTTAACGGCTTGCAAACGAATATTAGATTTTTCATACCGAGTCATATAAAAAGGACAAAAAATAAAATACGAATGCTTTCCAGACACACATTGAAGGGTAATAGTCAATCGAAGGATTATTCTCCGCGAACTAGAACTGAAAGCATTAGCACTAGGTAAGTCACTTCCGCCTCTTACGCTTGCCCTGCACAATTGATTGAGTTTGTTGTTTTTTTTTTTTGCGTTTTTTAGTTTTCTTATAAATTTTTTTGTGATGCACAGTATCTGTTTTCTGTATTTCGATTCAATAAGAGATAGAAAGATTAAAGTCATTGGATTGGAAGCACTTCATTTCATTTATCTTTGTTCTTGCACGGCACGTACTTTTTTGTTTCGATATTTTTCTCAGATATAAAGGGTCCTTCAATAAGGATGCTTAATTTTAAAATGTAAATAAGGCAGGTTATGTGTGAGTTATCTACTCGATTTTATTGTTTTTGAAAGAAGATTATATACAGGGTGGGCCTTTTAATCCCTCATTATGTTTTTGGTAATCATTTATTCGCTGCGAGCTGATGTCCGTGAATAATTGATCTAATCACTTTTTGAATATGTTATCGGGTAAACGGCCGCTGACAAAAGGGGTTCATTTTTCGATGATCTCAAGGCTTGGAGGTTCCGTGGCATAAGACATCAAGTATCCCCTCCAGAGGAAGTCTAGAGGCATTCAATTAGGTGTTCGCAGAGGCCGATCAAAATTACCTTTTTCGAAACTGAGGAAAGTAGCTCAGGTTGGGTGAGCTGTGGTGTTGTCTTGTTGGAACCAAAAGTTGTCCATGCCCTTACCAGTATAGGCATAAAAAAATCCGTTACAATGGGCCGATAATGCCCTCCATAAGCTCCTGCTGCGTTTTTGAAAACGAACAGTCCAATGATTCTTTCTCTACATTTTCCAACCCAAACAGCTTCATCGCTCATTATATTTCCCCGCCTTTTATCTGCAACCAAACGTGAAAGCTACAGGGTTTCTTTAACAGCTTTTCGTTAACGTTATCTCCTAAATCTAGCTAATTTGTTTCGTTTGTTGTGTTGAGTTCGAGGGCATCAATTAAACCGCACTATCTCCCTATGCCCTAAAATGACTCAGACATCATGCGTGGTATACAATGCCGTCCTGGGTCCTTTTGGAATCCTATGTCGGCATTATCCATACCACCCAGTTTAAGCTACAAGAACTTGCTTAATACCGATCTGTTGTGCTCGATCTTGACGGCTATGGTAATACCAGTTTCGTTTCGAAAAAGTGTGGATCAGTGATCACGCCAGACCAAAATCCGCACCAAACGGTGAGTGGAATGCATTTGGTGCTGGTATGTCTCTATTTATCCAAAAATTTAATTGGTTGCTAAAGATGATTTTTATGGCAAAATCTGGTCAGGAGCCCGATCACTTACTACACGGCATTGTCAATGGTCGTTCACCTTAGGTTAGTGAGTCAGTCAAGTGCGTCAAGTCCCGACGCAAAATTTGCCAATTAAAAGTCACAAAAAGGCAAATTGATGCAAAAAAATTAATTTACGAGTAGACTCTCACGCTCGACAGCGATACTTACGGCAGACCTTAGTGTCGGTCACTTTGCCTGATTTTTTAACAAAACAATTGGCTCGAAACAGCGAATTATGAACAGTGATTTTGAAAATAAAATTTCATGATTTCATGATTGCCATATTCAAATGAACAATTGCCAATACAATCCCCATGACAACAGCAATGTGGAAACAATTCATTGGGAATGCATATGCTGTCTTGGCAATATCATAACATATTTGGTCCATAGTGCCCCAAAATTTCAACAGTCGTGGATTCTCTTAATTTTTTTTCTTTTTGCTGGAGCTATGGCCTAATCACGTCTAAAACGCTCAGTCACTTTCTCGTGGCCTAGCATACCTTCATAGCCTGATATACATATAGTACGAGGGTGGTCCGATAAGTACTTAGCCTACAAAAGAAAAACAAAAATTTTGGAGAAATGGCGATTTATTTTTCAATCAATATAGTCTCCTTTCAGCTCGATACATTTGACCCAGCGATGCTCCGACTTCTTTAACCCGTCTGAAAAATACGTTTTCTCGAGGTCTGCAAAGTAGGTCTGCGTGGCCTCATTCGACTGAAATTTCTGCCCAGCGAGTGACTTTTTCAAGTTTGGAAACAAAAAGAAGTCGCACGGGGCCAAATCTGGAGAATACGGTCGATGTGGATCACACCTTGTGAATCCCAGAAAACGGTGGCCATCACCTTTCCGGCCGATGGGACAGTCTTCGCCTTTTTCAGAGCACATTCGCCGGGTGAAGTCCACTGTTTCGACTGTTCCTTGGTCTCTGGTGTGTACCAGTGGATCAATGTTTCGTCGACTGTCACGAAACGACGCAGAAACTCCTTCGGATTGCGCTTAAACAGCGTCAAACACAGCTCTAAAGTGGTCTCACGGTAGCGCTTGTTGTCCGGAGTGAGCAAATGCGGCACCCATCGCGCCGACAGCTTTCTCATGCCCAAAATGTCCTGCAGGATATGACCCACGGGATCTTTTGAAATGCCGACTGTCTCAGCTATCTCGCGCACCTTCAATCGGCGGTCTGCCAATACGAGATCGTGGATTTTTGTCACGTTAACCTCCGTGGTAGCCGTTTTCGGGCCACCTGGACGTTGAAACTCGTTAAACCAATTTTTGATGGTCGCCATCGAAGGAGAAGAGTCACCGTACATAGCATCCAAACGCTCTTTAATTTCGCTGCGCGATTTCCCTTCCAAAAACAAGAATTGAATCACCGACCAATATTGCTCTTTTTCCATTTTTCTAAAATCCGCGGGCACTGCCGCTTCCACACGCGGTCAAAACAAAACTACGAGTCCGATCCGGCTGAAAACTCACACAAAACTTGTTTTTTTCCATTCTAATATCTACCCGCCCTTATTGAAAAACCGTAGACAGTAGCCATCTACTAGAATGTACTACACAAAAGTAAGCTGCTCTTGCGATACTGGCGCCATCTGGCGGTGAGGCTAAGTACTTATCGGACCACCCTCGTACAGTAGAGTGTTGCTGTGCAAGCCTCGAAATCCGACTATAAATATCGCTTTCAAACGAAAAGAAAAGAGAGGGAAAAAAAATAAGAGAACTGATGGCCAACATATGTATTTATGGCTCAATGAGATAGAATGTGATGTTAAATATATCAGAACTAAAGTTTAAGTCCAACTGTTTGAAACGCGATGGTAACCCAGCCCATAGCTATACCGGCATATCTATCAAGGAAGAAGCCAAATATTCGACAAGCTTCTTTGATAGCTAGAAAGTCTGCCTACATTAGGGGGAATATAGGATACAATTAAGTCTAGATTTTCGAATAGAACTCCTGTGCTAGATCCGAAGGATATCATCTAAACTAGGTTCGGATGCCTTGTCTTTTCATTTCTCCCCAAAGAAAATTAATGTACAAAATTCATGACGACAGTTCTAGTTGAAACTGAAGATTTTACTAACCTGAAACATAGAGTCTATTTGCTTGGAAGACTGGATAACGACAAAGTCGAAACTTCGACTACATTCGAGCTATGAGTACAACTGGTGCTGTTTTGGCTAAGACATCAGAAATAATCTAGAGCTAAAGTCTATTCACTGATCGGCTTGGTCTTTCCAGAATGAATTCAGACTTTCCAGAAGATTTTCATCAAGCAATTCATGGTCATATAATCCAAATTTTGAGGTAAGATGTTTGACTCTAACAAATCGTTATACCTAACCCTGCGTTATTTTCTTTTCTAAACGGCATTGTTAGCCTTGCCATAAAAATAATTCTCAATTAAAAAAAAAGCAACAACTTAAATTAATCATGTTTTAATTCCTTCCCCGAAGGCTCAGGTTTTCACGACCTTTCTCTGTATTAATGAAGCTTTAGAGCTCTCTAGTAGAAAAATTTGATTTTCATGGCCACGTATGTATATCGGAGTATGACGAGTCAGCAAATGTACCCGTTTTATCTCGCCCCATTTGGAGAAATCGCTCTTTACATATTTGGTGGTTAAAGATTGGCCTTTCTAATGCCTTTTGTATTCTTTCTTGCGCGTTACATAATATGTTTACCTTTGCATGGACACCAAACCAAAATTGTAGAACATAAGTCATTTTTTAGTTTTGTCTTTGCAGTGCCAGTTTTCCATTCGAAAAACCGCCTACTTAAGAGCACACGGCGATCAGCGAACACAGAGCGATCGGCGAACCTAAACGATGCACCATTTTCAGCCTTGCAATGTCTATCGCCAGAACCATCTAGGCCATGTACCAACGAGAGGAGTAAGCAAGAAGGATAGCCATTGAAAACTTCGAATGAAGTTGTACCTCTGTGCATTAGGTCCTATGGACACTCACTCTTCTAGACTAAAAGATGGCATCGCATAGTACTTAGTCTTGTCAGACGATATTTACGATTTTTACAAGTGTGAAGACTTAATTTTTTTTAATAACTTTTGTAAGTCAGTAAATCTATTGTGAGCCTTCCTTATGAAGCTGCGGACTGATCCCACAAGAATAGAAACACGATTTCTCTGACGAACACAGTCACATAGTATGTGTTCTGAAGTCTCATCATTCTCAAGACCGTCCATACACTTTTTTGCACAACATACCAAACTAAAAAACCAAGACGCTGCCCCTATAGTATGGTACGATGGAAAAAGAACGAGCAGAAAAAAAAAGACTAATCACCAACCTTCGTAGCTCCAAAAATTGGCATGTTTCGGCATAACGAGTGCCGGGCCAACTTTCCCAATGGTCGCCTAAGGGGCACTAATTAGACTTACCCGATTTGAAACACGCAGTGCGATAAGCTTCGTGTGCTTGTCAAGCTCCTCGACATGTAGACTCGACAGTTTATCCATATCCATTCTTCATGATGTCGAATACCCTATGACCTCGAACAACCTAAAAGAGAGGTGATGTTATCACTCCTGGTGTCATAGCAAGATGGTATGCAGATGGCTCAAAGATGAAATCAGGTTTTGGCGCCTATGTTTTAGGCCCAAACTGCGAAGCTTCTATTCAGTGGGTATTGCGTTAATCCCTGACACTAGTAATACGAGACTCAAATTCCACAACAACCAGGTCATCGAAATCGTATTTCGCTGTATTTCGAATACGTTGTACTGATGGACAAAAATTCACTTCAATAAGGACGGGTAGATATTAGAATGGAATAAAACAAGTTTTGTGTGAGGTATTAACAAATTTCTTTATTTGAAAGGACCATGTATATTATGTATGGAATCTGACATCGTTCGAATGCCCCCTCAACCTCTTACAGTGGCATGGGTCCGAGTGGTGCAATTTTCAATGACTCTTCCGCATAAATCCGGCTGCATTTTAGCGATGGCCTGTGTTATGTCTTGACTTCAGGAAATCCCATAATAAAAAGTCTAGCGGGGTCAGATCGCATGATCTTGGTACCTGATTTACGTAACCTCTGCGAGGTTCATTGACATTCAGAATGTCAATCGTGGCGACCGCTGTGTGGCACGTAGCGCCGTCCTGCTAGAAACACATGTTGCCTAGGCTAGGTTCAATTTGGGCCCTAAGAAATAGGTTATCATCGTTCTGTAGCTCTCGCTAATTACGGTGACCGCCTCAGCAATGTTGTTTTCAAAAAAAGTATGGGCCAATGACGCCGCAGGCTCAAAATTCACACCAATCGGTATGTTTTTGAGGATGCATTGCCACTTGGTGATGATCGTGTGGATGGGTTTCGTCCCATATACGGCAATTTTGCTTGTTAACTTACCACAGCCATTCATCCAAAAATGCGCCTTGTCGCTAAAGACGATTTTCCCGGTCAAAATTGGGGTTCTCTTCCAAACAATCCGAAGCTCAATCGGCGAACAAACGACGTTGTCTATGGTCATGAACTTTGTATGGGTGCGGGCCCAAGTCCCGAAACAAAATTCGGTAGGTTGAAGCCTGCAAAATGCCGAATTATTGTGCACGACGAGAAACCGACTGCCTCGCGTTCTGCTGAACACTTTTACGGACCGCGGACTACAACATCTGCCGAATGTCTGCATGGGCTCTTCCAAATAATAATTTTTTTTTGCTGGAATTCTTAATAGCATTTTGGCAAATGGTCGCCTAGATTGCACAATTTCGGCAACCAATTAAAATGTCTGCTAAGTCTACTATGGCGTCAAAGGTATCACTATAAATGTACTTACTGAAAGCTGAACAGTTCCCAAAGCGGCTCAGCTCACGTAGCGCGACCTCATGCCAAACGAAGTCAATTTTTTTAGCAATATAAAAGCGTCTACTACCCTTCGAGTCACTTTACCTTTCGTCAGCTAGTTAGTTGGTAGCTCAAGAATAGTCAGATATGCACCACTAGTAGTTTGCTTCCGCATAAATTTGGCGCCCAAGCAGAGAAAGTTCAAAACCAAACCATCAGTACGTGGTCCGAAAAAATAAATTTTTCGAAAACCACTTTAAAGTGTATGTCCTTCAGCTCTTCCCACTGGACTTATGGTCAGAATTTAAGCCCCACATTCCCACACATGTCTAAGATTCGACCATAAATCATAGAATTGTTCTTTTTCATGCACTGCATTCTAAATGTGGCGTTCACATTACGAACATTAATTATTACATTCATCGGTCTGCAGTCTTGCCCTTTGTCCGACACTCGCCTGTCGGCACACGGGCAACCATAACCATTAATCAAACCCAATCGCATCCTGGATCTTTCGTTTTATCTAAATGCATTGCTTGTTCTCATTGTTTTTAGTTTCACTTCCATTTTCCGTTTGTTCTCTATATTTTTTGCGATAGTTTTGTGGTTATTCCGCCTTGATAATTGAATAACGTTCCCTGCCGCACTACCCCGTTCCTGGTGTTTTGTGAGCTTTAATTAAGTTTTTTTTTTTTTTTTTGGTTTCACTCCATACAGGCCGCTTACATCATATTACGGCAAGGGAAAACGTGAATCGTGCGTCTCATCGGCAACGACAACAACTCTATTGGGTCAACATCCGCCTATGTCGTTACAACGAGGCTCCAACGGAGCTCTACATATGCTTCCAACGCCCCGGGCAATTAGTCCACTAATGAAGGTATGTACTGATAGTCGGTAGATGGTGAATGGCTGCCGTTCAATCATAACTATGACCAGGCGACGACAGTGTCCCTAAACGCTTTCAACACTGTTCGGAATTAACCTCAATCTTCTTTCTATTCTTTCATGTGTCCCGCACTGCAGCAAGGACTGGATGAAAATGCTGTGTAACAAACAGGACACGCAAGGGATTTTACCATTTTTCATTCACATGTTTTGCAATTTTTTTTTGGTTTTCCACTTTTTATTAATTTTTTTTCCTTTTTCAAAAAACCAAAAAACTGTAAATGTTCGTATTTAAGATTTAAAAATAAATGAAAATCAATTTTAAAATAATTGTTAAGTAAATAAAGGAAAAAGAAAATAAATAAACAATTTATCTGTAACAAACGAGTGGATTTACGTTTTGCTCAACCGGAAGTGGAGAGGTAATAGTTGGTAGTTAACCAGGAACTGCTAGAGTGGATTGGGATATGGGGCAGGTGTGTTGCATTGTATGGCCGATGCAATCAGGGAATCAATTATTGTCGAAGTATATATGTGTATGGTGGTCGTGCTTGATATTTTACGCGATTAATTGAAATCGTTTGATCGTGCGGATGAAACCTTTCAAATACGAGTAGGTAACTATTTATTAAATAACTTGCCCAACAATGTTAAGAACAATTGTAGAGCATGTGTTTCCCTAAAGGTCAGATAGCATGCCCGTAATCGTTCGGGAAATAGATATTGGCAACATTCCAGCCATCACTCTGAACGAACTGCAAAGAGCCCTCGATAGAGTAGGAGACAAAAAGGCGCCTGGTCCCGACGAAATTCCAAACAAAGCATTGAAGGCTGCTGTCCAAACATAGCTGAGATGTTCATAGCAGTTATGCAGAAATACTTAGATGAAGGCGTGTTTCCAAAACCATGGAAATTGCAGCACCTAGTACTGCTACCCATGTGAAACAAACCACCCGAGGAACCATCGTCATACCACCCGATATGTCTTCTAGCTACAATGAGAAAAATTATGGTGCGGGTAATATACGACAAGCTATTGAGTGTAGCAGAGGAAAAGGGAGCCCTCTCAAACCACCAGTAGAGATTCAGAAAGGCACGCTCTACTGTCGATGCAATTCAAAAAGTAGTCGATATTGCGACTGAAGCCTTAGCAGGACACTCGTTGAGGCGAGGGTCAAAGAAATACTGCGCAAGGAATACATAACAAGTTGAGTCAGCCATAAACGCTGTACTGGTTTGAATCTGCAAGCCTTGATCTGGCACACCATAAGACGGAGGCCGTCCTTATGAAAAGGAGGAAAGCCGTAGAATACATCGATATTCGAGTCGGCAACCAGAATATCTGATCCAAGGCAGCGGTTAAATACCTACGAGTGGTGCTTGACGACAGAATTCGGTTCAAATCACACGCAGACTATGTGAGCAAAAAGGCACCTACACTGCAAATGGCACTCTCCACAATACTGCCAAACGATGGTGGGTTGGGACATGCAAAGAGGTTTCTGCTGAGTAGAGTGTTGAGCTCAGCCATGCTGTACGCTGCACCAGTCTGGGCAGAAGCGCTCAAGAGGAAGGAAATTTGCCGAAAACTATCATCGGTATACCGGCTGTATGCCTTGAGGACAATAAGCGGCTACTGGACCAGTTCGGACGAAGCCGCATTTGTCATTGCTGAGATGATCCCCATTGACATTCTCGCCGAGGAGATGAAAACCATCTATCGGAGAAAACCATCAAGGCCAACGGAAGCTGGAGAGGTAAGGAACATCAAGAAGGAAGAAAGGTCGCGCTCGATGGCCCAATGGCAATCTCGATAGGATCACACCACAAAGGGAAGATGGACTCATCAATCGATATATAGTAAAATCGAACACAGGGAAACTGCAACTACCCTCTCATTGGTACCTACAGTTTCTCTCTGGCCACGATGGCTACCGTAAATACATGTATCGATTCGGACACGATAATTCTCATCTTTGATCAGACTGTCCAAACCAAGAGGTAGACGTGAGGCACGTGATCTTTGAAAGTTGGCGCTTCGCAGACTGGAATGGTACTCTGCCAGGACCAGAAAAGTGGTCATGCCAGTGGTGGGGGCCACTAGTAACTATGAAGATTCTACATCCGTTTGGCGCATCCAAAAAAAAATAATTTTACGTACCCCATGCTGTGGGAAGGGGATGACTGCTTACTTAATAAATGATTTTTTAAAGCCTCTTCGTTAAGATGAATTTGAATTGCCTTTAACCGAGGCGGCTTTATTACCTTATTTATCCTCGTATAGAGTTGAGATATGGACCAATTTCTACTCTAGGAACTCGGACACTCGGGCAATGCGATGAAAGGATTCTTGTAAGTGACTTTAAGCTCCGGTCACCAGAGAACAAACATATATTGAAAAACGCTTTAAGATTAAAGGCCAAACCATGGCAGACTTGAGTGGGCTTTAGTCAAAACGAAACGAAAATTCGTTCACTTTAGTTTCAATTAACAGGCAAATTACATGCAATAGACTTAACTGAACTTAATGAAAGGCTAATTCCTTTTATTTATTTGAGCTGTCAAAATTTCCTTCCTTAAACCCACTATGACCATGATATGGCGAGAGCCCAGTTAATTCTATTATGATTGAGCCTTGGGTTGAAACCTGAGAGTATAATTTTATTCTTCAGTTACGTACAGATTGTAAACCTATTCTACGACCGAATCCATCCAAATCCAAGTTGTTTGAAGCCGGTATCTGTTTACTTACATAGTAGAGGTACAATTCGAAAGGAAACTGGGCCTAGTTGGCGGCTCATCCGTTTTCGATAGCGTCTATTTTCTCTGAACTTGGCAATTAGTTTTTCACTTTAGGATGGTGTCGAAAAAAGTACAAAACAACGCATGGCCCGGTCTTCGACGTCAAAGGTGTTACTGATGGTCACTATATTACTCGTCACTATCTTACCCTAGGTTCCTTCCACAATTTGTCATAGTTGACCGACGCTGCACTGCCTTACCTAAAATTACACTGATATGGATCTATCAATCGTCGAATAATGAAAAGCATCTACACACTATGGTGAAGACTTAGCCTTGGCACTGTAAAGTAGTCTTCCTCCTTGTGGGCCGGGCAAACAATGCTAAGTATCCATTCACTGAACATGCCTTTCCCGGATCTTATTCTACAAATAAGCAGCATTCAATGCTGACCAAATCTTCTACAGCTTTCTGGAAGAGATTAAGTGGACGCTCGTGGTAAAGGACCATATAATTTCTTACGATTACAATATCTAGAAAACTGGAGAAATGTCCGCCGTCAATTACCAATTTTATTGACAGTTGACTAATCAAGGGACGTCTCGATCCATGGCAAGGCTGTGAGGCCTGGATATTTTGATGCGAATTGATATCAAGCGTGCAAACCGAAACCTTAAATGTTTGCGACTGAGTCAACCTGGAATAATAATAATCGAAACTTTGTGTTCTCCTCATCCGACTTCTCTTCCTGTCGATTAGACGCTTCCAAGTTTGAGCTAAATTAAAGAGTTTTTCATGGTATGTAAAAATCCATATGCCCTTCCCATATTCCTGACGCTTAGGTGAGCACCATTAAGCCATATCAGCGAGTTTTCGCAATATCCTAAGGGAGCTTGTATGGTATATGCCCTAGAGATTTAGATTGACGCGGTTGATTCAGTCCAGTTATGCAAATAACCTCTTTGACATCTCCCTCCGCAGGATACCCGATAGATAGGATCTTCCATAAGATATTAAGCTGCCAGGTATTATCACATAGAAGTAAGAGTAAAAATTCGAAAAGGGAGATCAAGCTTTGGCGCTTGTGGCATTCTACATATATTCCTTAGGATATATGTTCTATTTTAAAAAGAGACATTTCCTGAGGACACATATTTCAACATTCTTAAGCCATAGTATAGTATAATGTATAGTCTGCTTAGAAAAAGCTTTAAACTTTCAAAGTCACAGTCTTCTTTTTTTTTTATACCATAGGGTTCGCGCCGGTTCAAGTTTTACACTCTTATGGTGTTTGTTACACAACCTGGGCGGGGTGCATATGGTACTCTCCGGGGGTGGTTGTCCTAGATAGAGTTGAAGAGATTGGACTGAATTATTTGCGTTGATTGTAGTTCACACTAACTTATTTTGTTTCCATGTTACAAAGATGTTATATTGGGAATGCACACATAGAGTATGAATTTTGAAGTAATTTTTTGCTGCGAGTGTTATGCCTTCGTCAGCACTTTTTGATCATCTCTCATTCACAGCTGATGGTGTTGCATAGATTTTCCGTATAGGAATTGTTCTTGGTTATGGGCAGACCTACAGACTACAGACCTTCCGCTCAACAATCGGTGATGATTACCATTGCACCACGACCCTTCTGAACTCTAATGAAATCTAGTTGCCCAAAGGTCGAGGATTAACTTTGAGAAGGAAGGAGTATTTAATTTGTAAATTGAAAATTGAAGTTCCGGAGCTTCATACATAAAATCTTCATGAGGGTGATCACAAAGTTTTTCGGGATTGGAGCATTCCTTAATGGGGACAAGTTTTGTCAACTGTCGTACCCTAAAAAAACACAACTTTGGAGGTGCCACAGAAAGAATGTATGGGTTTATACAAAATGTGGCTCGGATTGAAACTGGTATGTTAAATCCAATCCCAAATTGGTTGGTAAGCAAACAAAAGTCCAGAGTCTATGTCAACTCTGTGTCTTCTAATTTAATACATATTATCATTTGAATATTAAATTCAAATGCAGAAGCTGCCGAATTACCTTGGGGTCACTAGACGATTTTGGATTTCAACAGAGAAACTTCCCAATTCTTCCGAAATAGGTATATTAAAGGCAAGAAATACCGCGTGTCTTCGCCGAATCTCTTTCTATAACATTAGATTAGGTGTGCAACTAAGTTCACGCTGTTTATCAAGAAATGGCTCCAGTAGAAAGTGCTGGTCGATTGTAACGTATCCAAAACGTCATGAACCAAGCTTAGACGTATGGTATACAAACCGTTTTGACAAATTAGTGATTTTGTTTTTGCGTCATATACTTTTGGTTGTGTGAAAATGTCTGATGTTGTGCCAAATAATCGTCATTTGCGGGAAGTGTTGCTTTTCTTCTTTCATTCAAAGAAAACGGCGACTGAAACGCATCGAGAACTCCAAAAAGTTTACGGGGATGCTGCTATAAGTGGAACAACGTGCCGTGATTGGTTCCGTCGCTTCAAAGACGGTGATTTCGGTGTTGACGACCGTTCGCGTGAAGGAAGGCCAAAAACCTTCGAAGACGCTGAATTGAAGGCATTGCTCGATGAGGATCCATGCCAAGCGCAAAAAGAGCTTGCTTCAGTATTAGGAGTTACCCGCCAAGCTATTTCCAAGCGATTGCATGTGTTGAGAATGATTCAAAAGCAAGGAACCTTATGATTTGAAGCCAAGACACGTTGAACGCCATTTTTTCGTGTGTGAGCAACTGCTTTAGCGGCAAACAAGAGAGAGTTTTCTTCATCACATCGTTACGGGTGATGAAAAATGGATTCATTACAGCAATCCAAAGAGAAAAAATCATGGGGCAGCCCGGTCATGCTGCTATGTCGTCGGCTCGGCCGAATATTCACGCTGCGAAGGTTATGCTGTGTATGTGGTGGGATAAGGGCGGTATTATTTATTATGAGCTGTTGAAACCAAATGAAACCATCACTGGGGAACGGTATCGAACTCAACTGATGCTATTGAGCCGAGCTCTGCGCCAAATGTGGCCACAATACGAGCAGAGGCACGAAAAGGTGATTCCACAGCATGACAACGCTCGGCCTCACGATGCCAAATCCCTTAAAACCTACTTAGAAACGCTCAAATGGGAAGTCCTACCCCACCCACCATATTCCCCATATATTGCGCCGTCCGATTATCACTTGTTCCGTTCGATGGCACATGGTCTGGCTGATCAGCAGTTCCATTCACATGAAGACATCTCAAAATGGCTTGATTCGTGGATAGCCTCAAAAGACGAACACCTCAACCGTGACGGTATGCGAGCTCTGCCAGAAAGGTGGGAAAAAGTTACCGCTAGCGATGGGCAATACTTTAAATGATTCACTTGTAACCGTTTTTTTTTCACAATAAAGTTCCACTTTCATCAAAAAACAGCGAGAACTTACTAAGCGCTCCTAATACTCGTACATAGTTTAATTTCGTAATTTCGAGAACAGTTCGAAACTGGTGTACCAAAGGACTAGTAAATAAGCCAAGAGGTAGGGACAAGAAATTATTGACAATGAGAAACTTGCGATAGCTGTTGAGGAAGATCCAGCTTAAGCTACAAATATAAGTCGTCACCTCCCAGCCATCGGAAAGGTTGAAAAATAAGAGAGATAGGTACCACACGTTTTAATCTTCTTTTCCTTTTTTCCGGCGTCGTTATGGTCAGAAGTGTAGGACCATAACCTTCCCACTTAACTGCATTCCTACTGGTTCGCTTGTGGAGTCCGCCGGTTTGACCTCAGAAAGTAGCGGCAGGCTTTCCGGTTTGGCTGATGAGGGTCAGAGAAAAGGCAGCACAGATACTCTGTGTTCTTTGAACTAATACGATACCCGTGTCCCTCAAAAATGTCCACCCACATATCAAGTGTTCGTTGTAGGGACGCCTGATCATCACTTATAATGGCTCCATCGTCAGCAAAGAATAGCTGGTACACATTGGGGTCCGTCACTTTCTCTACAAGCAAGCAATCAAGGACTGCTATAAAGAGCAGTGGGCTGAGGACGCTCCCTTGGTGTACACCCACTTTGATTGCGAACTCTTCGATGACTCCTGCGGTGCATCTTACTCTTGTCGTTGCTCTCTTGACCATGTCCATGATCACTCGCACGTAGGTTTCTGGAACTCCTTTTTGTCTTAGCGCTACCCATAAAAGATCTCTTGGTTGCCGGTCAAAGGCCTTCTCGAAATCAACCAACACCATATGCAAGTCCTTTGAAGAATCACGATGCTTTTCCATCATGACCCTTATATGTTGGATTGCATCTGTCGTTGATTTACCCGAGACAATCCCGCACTGGTCATCAGATAGTCGTATTATTTTCCGCAGTCGGCTATCTAATACCCTTCATGGTGTGCGACATCAGCTTGACAGAACGGTAGTTAGCACAATTTCGCTTATCACCCTTTCCTTTGTGCAAAGGAAGAAGATAGCTTTCCCTCCATTGATTAGGCATAGTGTCGCCTCTCATAAGTTTGGAGATAAGAACCATGAGCCATCTAGATCCGATGTCTCCCATCTTTTTCCAGAACTCAGAGGGTGTTCCGTCCGGCCCAACAGCTTTTATTTTCTTGGAGTTTTTAACCGCGTACCGAACTTCTTCGACTGTGATGTCGGATATTTCGACATGATCCGGAGCGGCTCTTGGAAAGTATACTCGGGGAAACTGTTCGTTCAGAAGTTCCTCGCAATACTGTCGCCATCTGTGGAGAATTTGTTCGTCTTCCACAAGGAGTTGGCCTTGATAAACTTTGGGAAACGAATCTCCTGAGCATTTCTTCTTCTCTGGGCGGCTATCTTAAAGATATTTGCTCCTTTGTTCAAATTTATTTGTCGAAGCTCCTGGGTAGCCTGGTTCTTGTCAGACGCGGAAGACGATATTTCTTCCAACTCCTGATAGAGGCCTTCCATGCTTTTCGCTTTGAATTCGGCGCTCTTTTTCTTCGCAATACCTTTGCAATATCTATATCTTTTCACGGCGAGCTTTTTCCTTTCTATTAGTACATAGAAGAGCACTTTGACCAAGCTTGGAAAGCCATTTTCTTTTCGTGTATCACTGCTTTGGCTTCGTCTGTCCACCACCAGGTTTCTTTTGCGTGTTGGCAGAGGCCTTTAGATGTTCCGAGCAGTGATTTGGCTTTCTCCAGGCCAGATTGTGTAGTCTTGTGCTCTGCACTCCTCATTACCGACCTCATCGATAATGGAAGAGAGGTAGTTTTTCATGTTGGTAATAAAAGCTTCGCCTTTTCCTTTATCCAGCTTATGCCACTTGATTCTCTCAGACACCTTCGTTTGCTGCTTTGACTTCTTTCTCGCATCCATAAAAAATTCAGTAAGGAGGAGACGGTGTTGAGGGGCGATCGCGTCTCCCAGGATCACTTTGCAATCTTTAACTCGTGGCTTCAGGAAACTAGATACCAAATGATAGTCTATTTGAGTTTCATTTCCGCCGCTGCTATAAGTGATCAGGTGCCGGCTTTGTTTGACGACCATGGTATTTAGCACTATAAGACCGTACGACTTACACATGTATAGGATATCTTCACCTGAAGAGTTCCTGGTGCCGTATCCCAGCCCTCCATGGTAGTCTTCATAGTCTTCGCTTGTCTTCCCGACATGTCTGTTTAAATCTCCCCCAACAAACAAAAGCTCTTCCTTTGGGATGATTTTGATGATGTTCCACAACTCACCATGCATCACCAATTTGAGAGCCATCAAACGGTCACTGGACTTTGGTTAAGACGTTGCCAAGTAGCTCTGCCGCAAGGATGAGGGCGATTCCATTTTTTCCTTGTTCCAATTGTAGGCTTTTGTTTTAACGTCCAAGAAACGTGCCCGATTACCGGTGTTTCGCCATTTCATCTCTTGTACGCACAGGATGTCTACTCGCCTTCTAACCATAATTTCTTCAAGCTCATGCTTCCAACGTTCCAAATCGCGACTCTTAAGCGTGGCTAACGCCGTTGCATTACTTTGCTATTCCCCGGAAATCCTATAGCTCTGACCCGAGCATTAGTAGTGCCTGGCGGGGTAGTGCTTTTCCTTTTAGCGTTCTTTTCCATAATGCTACGGTTTGACAGTTTTCTTTCTTCCCCTCCTTTTTGACACGGGCATGCTCCAGATTTTTATTTTTTTTGTTTGATCTTACTCTTACAACACCGGTGATCTCCAGTCGTGTCAACCCACTCATTTGCATGCACACTTGTGGGGCAGTTTAATGGTGGTATATGTGTCCCTAGGCTCACCTTGGTGTTTTCTAAATTGCCTAGATGTGATTTTTGTTTACCTTTGTTTTAGTCGCCTTTTACGACAAGCGAGAGGTATCGCTGCAGGGATATTCTTAACCCGTCCCTGCACAGGTCTACCACACGTTTTAATATCAGCGAATATGGAGGTTGACTATCAGACACCGTTTGGATCCTGTCATGAACCTTGTCGTCACACACGATGAGAAGTAGATACTGTACGATAATCGGAAGAGATCGAGAAAATGGGTAAATGCGACTCAGGAGGCTTGACTAGGTATACTGGTTCCATACTACTGTATGATAATGCAAGGCCGCATACAGTACGAGGTTTGTTCAAAAAATAAGGTGACTTTTTGAATTTTGCGAGCTAAATACATTCTATATTCGATTTATAGTCCTCCAATATGGATTTTCAGTTCGTTTTCTCAGATGTTAGATAGGTAAAGGTTAGATGTAATTTTTGCAATTAAAAAAAATTCAGAAGATCTAAAAATAAAGTTAAGTGCTCCAACGTAGTTGAAATGTTAATTGTGGCATTTGACGAGTCTACTCTGTGCAAAAAAAAATTTTATAAGTGATACAAACTCTTCACAGACGTCTGATGATACGTACATATGTTGATGCCGATGCCAGCCCAGGAGGCTCCAGTACGTCAACAATAGATGAAAACGTTGAAGCAATGAAGAATTTTGCTATGAATTGTTGAATTACTCTCAGAGAAGTTTCTGGAAAATTCTGGCATATCGGTTGGCTCATGCTATGATTTTTATTTAGATAGTTTGCTCATAAAACGTTTGTTAGCAAAGTTTGTTCCGAAACAAAAGAACCATCGGTTGAGCATCGCTTAAGAGCTGTTGAATAACGCGAATGATGATTTACTGAAAAGGGTTATCGCTGATAACGAAACATGGGTATATGGCTATGACATCGGATTCAAGGCCCAATATTCCTAATGGAAGGGATCACAAGAGCCAAAACCGAAAAGAGCATGGCAAATGTGAGATTTTAGCTGTTTTCTTCGATTACAATGGCGTGGTTCATCATGGATTCTTGTCGGAACGTCGTACGGTCAATAAGGAATGTTACCTTGAAGATATGCGTCGTTTGCGTGAAGCAATACGAAGAAAGCGGTCGGATTTGTGGGGGAAAAAACCATGGCCGTTTTATCACGATAATGTGCCTGTTCACTCATCGTGGCTTATGCGTAGTTTTTCCGGTAAAAACATTAGCACAATCAGGCCTCAGCCACCGTATTCACCTTGCTTGGCCCCCTGTGCCTTTTTTCTTCCTAAAATTGAAAAGACTCATGAACGGTTAGAGGTTTGCCACGATTGAGGAGATAAAGACCGCATCGCTGGAAAAGCTCGAGACTATACCAAAAAGCGCACATCAGAAGTGCTTCGAGGATTGGAAAAAGAGCTGGCGCTACTGTATTATATCTGACGAGTACTACTCCGAAGGAGGCAATATATGTAGATGTTGATGAATAAATAAATACTTTCGAGAAAACTAAAGTCACCTTATTTCTTGAACAAACCTCGTACAGTCAAGGTTCCTGAAGCCGCGCAGTTGGGATATAGAGTTCCGCCGGCTAAGTCATCCGACTTTTCGCCGAACGATTACCACGAATCATCTCCAAAATAGAAGGTTCATAACCCCAGATGCCGTGGGATTATGTCCATTTCGAAACAGCCTTATTTACTTTAAAGAAACCTTGGAAAAGATCATCGATGTGAATGGAGATTATTTTTTTGGAATTAATCTCATTTTCGAAATTATTATTATTACCGGCCATTTGGTATTTGAAAGTTTAGAGCCTCGCTGACAACCCTTCGCTAAGCCTTCCTGTCGTGGGTGTCTTCCCTACAAGTTTCGCTGTTCTGTTCCACTTCTTCTAAATCCATCCTTATGTAGTCCTCTCAACTACCGTGCGGCCTTTCTGACGGTATTTTTACTTTTCTTTTAATGTTCTTGATTGTTCGTCAACGTTATCCGCGTCATGCACATCTGTCTTCGAGAATCTATTACTCGGAGTGTGCTTGTTTTCAAAAACCCGAAATCCATTTTGTCCTTCTTAGTCAGAGACCGGTTCCCATTTATTTTCTAGAAGCTGTCGAGCGGTTCCTCCCATTATGTGCTCAGCGTTGTTTAACTAATTCAAAGACTGGGAAAATGTCTTCCGATACCTGAAGCTAAATTGTCTTAGAATCCACCACCTTAATGACTATACCGTCCCTCCAAGTAACAAGAAATTGCTCTAGTTAAACAGAACTAGATCGCTTGCAAGACGGTCAGCATGGAATGACGAATTGCTTCGCGAATTTCCTGAATGGATCAGTACTATTGTACTGCACGTAGATACCTCATTTCTTCTATGAAAAACAAGAACAATGAAAAAGATAACAAAACATTTATTGCCCCTACCAGCAATGCAACAAAGACATCCAATCTAACCCGGTGGCCACTTGAGTTGCCTTCCGCCAATCACATGCAAATGCAGGTGATAGACACTCTGACACCCGTGGAGTCCATTATTCACGACCATCCGGAATCCTTCTGGTGAATTTTCCTTGCCCAATTCGCCGGCAATTCGCATCAGATGTCCCAGCATCCCCTCGTCCTCCTTAGTCGCCCCGCATAGTGTTGGGATTCGGTACTTGGGAATAACCAAAAAGTGAACCGGAGCCTGCGGTGCAACGTCGTGAAATGCTAAACATTTCTCGTCTTCGTAGAAGATTTTAGCCGGTATATCCTTGGAGATGATTTTGTCGAAGATGGTGGGTTCACCGCGGGCCTGGTGTTGACCTTTGGCTATTGCTTCTTGGGCTTTGCTCTCTTCACCTAACCGCTGAGGTGTAGTTGAAAAACGGCTGAGTTGAGTGATCCATGAAGGACATTGCTTGGTGAAACCGCGAATCGTTGAAGAAAGTAAATTCATTGCGAAGAATTTAATTTATTTTACAATGTTCTGCAGCCATGAAAAATTCGTATAAAAACTGTCAACACGAATCAGCTGTTATATGATTTTCGCAGACAAGAACCGTGTGGTGAGTGGCAAAACTAAGGAAAGAATTCAGTGTGATAAATATAAGTTGTTCGAAGAGTGCTGTTTACACGGGACGTTTCAACGGAGAAATGAAATGAGAAGAACAAAACAAATGTTCAATTTTGAAGTCAAAAAGTGACGAAATTGATCTATACAGAATTGTATAAGGTGTACAACTTTGCTTCCGCCATTTGCCGATATGTGGCGTAACGGTAAGTAGTGGTAAAAAAAACAGATTGCAGACGTCAAGTAGTTGGCTTGAACCTCGGTCAACAGAACACCATTCAAACAGTAGTCGATTTGTGTCTGCATCATAAGGTTGTTCTCGATTTAAAATGTCAGTTTACGAGCCAAATTCTCGTCGTTTGCGGGAGGTGTTACTGTTTTGTTTCAATATGAAGAAAACAGCGCCTGAGTCTCATTAAATGCTCTCAGATACGTATGGTGAGTACGCTATTAGTGAAAGAACGTGTCGTAAGTAGTTTTAACGCTTCAAAAACGGTGATTTTAACGTCGAAGACCGGCATAGTGGTGGAAGAGAGAAAGTTTTCGAAGATGCAGAATTGGAGACGTTGCTGAGTGAAGATTCGCGTCAAACTCAAGAAGAATTGGCACGATCAGTGGGAGTGAAACAGCAAGCCATTTCAAAACTTCATCGCATTGTGATCGGAGCCGAAAAATGGGTTCATTACGATAACCCCAAACCCAAAAAATTATGAGGATATCCCGGCCATGCTTCCAGGTCGACGGCCAAACCAAATATCCACGGTTCCAAGATCATGCTCTGCATTTGGTAGCACGAGCTCGGCGTCGTGGGGTGTCAAGTGAAACAATCACAGGTGCTCGTTATCGAACGCAATTAGTGCGTTCGAGCAGAGCATTAAAAGACAAACGGCCGCAATACAGCGAGAGGCATGATAAAGTGATTTTGCAGCACGCTTGATAACGCTCGACCCCACGTTGCAAAAGAGGACAAAAAGTACTTGAAAGCGTTAAAATGGGAAGTCCTACCCCACCCACTGTATTCTCCAGACATTGCTCCCTCTGACTATCACCTGTTTCGATCAATGGCGTATGGCCTGGCTAACCAACACTTTATTTGACGCGGGATTCATACGCAGCCCGAAAGATGGGAGAAAGTAGTGGCCAGCGATGGAAAATACTTTGAGTGATACATGTGTAACCAATTTGTTTCATTAAAGCCTCAAATGTTGGGGAAAAAACGGCGAAAGCAATGTTGTACATCTAGTATAAAGAAAAATTGCAACACCGAGGTATCAAGAACTCAATAATTGGGTATCAGCTCAGAAATACTCGTAAATTTTATACGGGTGGTTACTTCCGAAATACGATCCAAATCCGATCTGCACCAAATTGCCTTCTTGAAGCAAAAGCTATAGAATGTAAGTAGCACGAAAGGTAGTGAAAACGACGATGCCTTGAAGAAAACACAAAAATATAAGCTGCTATATAAGCGTGCCATTTACTTGCCATTTCTGACTTACATAAGCTTCGTCAATCGCCTCAACCTTTATTTCTCGACAAATTTTGTAGCACTTGTCAATAATACTCTGAGGAGTCTTCCTTTTAACCCTAGACCGGAGCATAAGCTAGTACCAATCATCGAGAATATAGATTTGCATCGATTTATAACCATGGATGAACCACTTTAAACCTGGAATGAAGTGGCAGAGAAAGCAAGGTAACTAAGCCTTAGCAATGCGAATATCATAGTTTCGAGGAATTATCTTTAACAAAAGAAAGACATCAAACGGCGATTTGAAACGAATAAAATCAAAAAAATTCGAGATTATGGGAAAATCATTCATTCATTCTCACGATGGCAAAAATCAACGATATCACCAAACCCAGGAGAGCGACTACAAAAAAAAAATAACAATAAAGAGGCAAGACAATAATTCCACGATTAAAAGGTATTTTGAATAGCTCGCACAGCTCCGGCCCGAAGGGTTTTCGAATCCAACCCTGAAGGACGACGCAGCAGAGGACGACTGAATCTAAGGTGGCGCACACTGATGGAAGGGGACCTTAACCAACTGGGTTTTTTGCTACCTTAGCTTTTCCGTTCTCTTCCATTGGGTTTTGGTTTCGACATCAATGATAATCGTTCTCAGCAAATCAGAATAGCGGCATTCAATAGATCCTGAACGATATTCATGCGAAAAATGGTCAATATTTTTGCAATTTTCAGGCAATTTTGCTTCACAAACTATGACACATGTTAAATATCTGAAATCTGCATCAGCAGCCGATATGCCAATATGCTCAGCAACCTCCCTAATAATAATTCGACAATTCTCCATAACAATTTTTCTCACTCTTGCAACATCGACAGTGGATGAGTTGACGTGCTTGGGCGTCCACGGTGGGCAACGTCATTAACATTTTCTCGGTCTTCTGTGAAGAGCTTGCACCATTTATAAACACTTTTTTTTTACTCTGAGTCGACTCGCAAAATTCAAGTATGTTGCAGAACCTAATTTTATTTTTCACACAAAATTTGATAGAGATTCTTTGATCCATTTTTTTTCAATTGCAAAAAATCGCCAAATATACCAAAACACGTCTAACCTTTATTCCTGTGAAGACCAAACTAAATATCCAAAACGTCTGACAATTTCAACATATGTTAAGGGAAATGTGTGCCAACATAATAAAAAGAAAGTAGTTTTTTTATAAGCTGCACAAACATGGAATCTCAACAAGTATTATGTCATTAGGGCACTTTACGATGAAAATGCTGCACAAGTATGGGACGGCAATCCCTATTGACTTTGGTACGTCACTTGGTGTTAAGCAAGGATACGTTCTAAGTACTTTTCTCTTTATATTATACATATGTAAGTGACATAGCTGATTCTGTTAATGGTGGTATTGTCTCGAGAGAAAATAATGTTCCAGGGCCGATGTTCACTGATGATATAGTTCTCTTAGCAGAAACTACAGAAGAGGTACAGCTGATGATAAACAGCCTCCAACTCCGGTTACTACCGGTTAATCTTTTAATCTTTTCATGTCAAAAAGGATGATATTCAGAAACGGCACGGCGGAGGGAGATATTGCAGACAAGAAAAGTGGGTCTTGGAGGAGCAGCCAATAAAAATAGTCAAGGAGTATAAGTCAGTCTAAGCCAAGCGTGTAATCTGTTCTATATAGAAGTTCTTTTCTTAAGGCTAGTGTTTCGCACATAGCTAAGTATAAAAGCCTTAGAGCAACCGCAGTCGCAATTCTGTTCTATGGAGCACAGGCATGGGGATACCGTTTTTTTGAAACTATGGAAAAGTTCCTCTGTTACTTTAATTAAAGAACCTTCAGTACATCGCCAAACTATATGTTACATCTTGACATGGGAATAGCACTTCTCTTCTTGGATGCCCTTAAAGTACATTCCAATCATGTGGCAAAAGTTATGGCTATGAGTGATGAAAGGAGCGATTCGGGTGGATCATGTGTTAAGGAGTGGAACAAACCAGAAATCAAATGTTCATATTAATCGGCGAAAACTTCGATTCTCTTAAAATAAATGATAGCTCCTAACGAAAGCTGGTATGATAAGTTCATGAATTAAGCTGAATCATCATTATACAGGGCTTACGAGGGGCGATCAATGAGTACCCGTGTTGGAAATGCCAATGCAAGTTTTTCAAAAAAAAAAAGTTCCTTTTAGTCAATATACTTTTTCCAACATTTGTTCCACTTCTTCAACCCTTCCAAAAAATATGACTTCTCAAACTCATTAAAACAAGCCAGTGTCTCGGTGATAAACTCCTCGTTTGAGCTGCTTTTTCCCCCCCGAGCCATTCCCTTCGAGTCCCAAAAAAATGTGGGCATGACAATTCCGGCTGATGGGGCCGTCGTTACCTTCTTCGAAGCAGATTCACCACCAAATATCCATTGTTTGGATTGTCGATTGACTAGTTTTACAAATTAGGCCTTAAAACTACCCTACACCGTGTCGTATATCCAATTGAAGAAAAAAATCCGCCCGCGACTCGAGGATTCGAAACTGCGACCGAAGGAAATCCCGTAGGCGACTCAACCCCACTGCCATTAACGCCTCTTAGGTTAGCCCTGACAATGCCCTTTGGTAATAGGCGTGATGTCCGGATTATTGTATATTTAAAAAAGACTAACTAAAGCCCCTATCGAGATTACATCCTTCAAATGCACTAACACCATGCAATATTGCCTCGTCGCAAGTTTTGACCTGTACTCCTTGTTTGTCGAAAATCCACTGACTCCCTAAACTACCTAACTGACCAGAATCTGCCGTACGCTCACTAACGTCTTCTTTCCCTTATATAAGGGATATGTGGCGTGATGATCATGGTATGATTCTGCCCTTATGTATTCCCATCGCGCGATACCCGTATATCCAGCAGTTTTCCCATATATAAAAACAGAACCAAACATAAAAAAAAAATGAAGGTCGTTCACTGGGCGTCGAACCTCACTCGT
Organism: Merodon equestris; assembly: GCA_958301585.1. Taxonomy (NCBI): domain Eukaryota; kingdom Metazoa; phylum Arthropoda; class Insecta; order Diptera; family Syrphidae; genus Merodon; species Merodon equestris. The sequence continues at coordinate 93,975,521 of OY284417.1, read as the reverse complement.
CCGCATGTCGAGCTATAGCCGCTTTCCCCGGACCACGTGTCATCTATGGGGACGGTCTCCAAAATAGAAAGATACGAACCGCCCAAGACCGAAACTGAACGAAAAATGACAACAAAAACCTTTCGCAGATCAAATCATAATACCAGGTTTCTTCCACGGCAATGACCCGGCGCAAAAACTCCCGAGAATCTCGATTACAGAGGTCCAAACACTTCTTTGACATTGTCAGTCTTATCCGTATGTTTTCCATTGTCAGCAATCGCGGCACTAATCGGGCCGACGTGTAATTCGTCAAGTAAAATATTGATTGCTTGCCGTACCACGCGTTTACGGCCTCTGCTACTTCACGCACTTTTGTTCGTCGATCAGCGAGAATGATTTCGTGGACTTTTTCAACGATTTCTTCAGTAACCATGTTCGCCGGGCGGCCTGGACGCACCTTCTCAATGGTTGTCAATGATGGCGAAAGGTCACCATATTTTTTATTTCTTCACATTTTTTCCATCTAAAAATAAGAGAATAACGGATCGATATTGATCTTTTTCCATTTTATCGAAAAAGGCAAAACCGGTGCGATAAAATTTGCCGTCAAAAAGGAACTAACCTATGAATCAGTCATAATAACGGTACAAGACAGTAATGCCAAAGCCCATAGCAACGCCATCTGTTTTTAAACACAGGCACTTTTTGATCGACCCTCGTACTACAACAAGTTAAATGGTAAACTAAAAATTCCACTTGTTAGCCGGAAACAGAACGGAATAAATTATAATAAAAATGTCAGTCTGGTAGACGGCCTTCGGCCAAATCATTTAGAGACTTAAGTCGAACTTAAATTAACTGAATTTAAATTGTATCTATTTTTGAAATCAATAAAAATAAAAATAAAATAAACTAATAAAAAAAATATTCGAAAATAGAGCGTAATTAGCTCGCCAAATTCAAAAAGTCACCATAATTTTTGGACAAACCTCGAAAACCTGTTTTTACTTCTATTTTCCTTAAGCCTGCCTGAGAATAAATTGCGACATAACCGACCCAATAAAGATAAGAGAGCTAAACACACTCTTCATTAAAACTATTAAAGTCACATTGAGCCCCTTTACGTCCTTACCCTAAAATTTATTCCAGCCAGAAACAAACTAAAGTTGACACTGCGCTTTCATACTTCGTAAAATTTACAACGAAAAATTCGATTTCAAAATTGGCATGCGTACCGGAAAACTTATTTTACGAATAAGACTATCAGAATCAAGCCTATCTGAGGGCACATCGAGAACCCCATTTTAAAATTACGCTTCTGATTGGTACCAAAAGCTTTGTCGCACTTAACCGAATTCCCTTAATAAAATCCGAGAATTTGATTTCAAAAATAAAATTATCATATAACAGTTGTTAAAACGCTATAAAATCAGAAAAACCCCTCGGATACATCCCTGCATTGAAGCACACCCCTAAGTACTGTCAAAATCAATTCAAATCTGACAACCCACTCATGGCATGACTTGTATACTGTCAAACGATAACCACTCCGTTGGACAGAGACAACAAGCAACCAGCAACGGGTGCAATTTTTTTTCTCTGACCAGGAGCGCCAGTCGTGTTTTGTTCCATCGAATCAGTCGGTGCGCGTTTTTCACGTGAAAAAACCATTTTCCAACAATTTACCGCTCGTTCGCTACAATCCCGCAGTGTGCCTTTGTGTGTGTGACTGTGTGGTGACAGTGTTTTGCCCAACCAAATTGGTTCTTGCCTCAAAAGGTGCTCGTACCCAAAATCCAAAGTGAAGAGAAAAATAGAGTTCGGTTAAGTGATTCGATTCAGTGGTTACTCACAGTTTATCGTCGCCTAACTGACGAAGGAATTCCCCATCCATCACCGGACCATCAAACCATCAAACCAGAAGATGAATCGTTCAAGTGAGTAATAGTTTAGAGGCAAACCCTCGTAGAAACACAGAAACTTATTTGCATTTCGAACAAATCAAATCGAATTCGACGGAGCCCAGGCACCGGTTACAATAAAAAATGTTGCGTTTGAAGTTTGTCCATCGCATTCAGCGCTGCTATGTGCGAGCGAATGACAGAGAGGGATGGGAGATGTCAACCGACATCGTAGTCTTTTCTTTATTTTTTTTGCTTCTTGCCGACAAACACGCGTCCGTTGTAAACATTTTGAAAAAGTTTTCTTGTTTTATGCGTTTCTCTCCGCGCCTTTTTGTTATTTCTTTTATTTCACTTTCGCTAATTTGCAACTTAAATAGGAGATGAAAGTGAATTACGCGAATTAGTCGGAATAGATGTGAGAGTTGTGGGTCTTTGTTTGGTATGGTCGGGATCTGGTAGTTCGAGACTCGATTTAACTGTCATCGACCATCGCCAGTTCGTCCAATTCAAACTGGCCGTACAACAAACCGATCCTTTGTAATTCCCTACACAGGCACCCATCACCAGCACAAAGCCATTGGGTGTCAGCATCGTGAATGTTTTCCCAGCGTTATCAGCACCCCGAGGAGTTTGTTTAGTTTCCACACAATGCCATTTCCCGTGGCGTGGAATTCCTCGGCCGATAAGGGCGTGGGGAATATGTAAATAAATGTTTCGATTTATCTTTATAGCTCATCGAGAAATATGGGTTTGGGAGTGCAGGCCAAACCAGGCGGATGTTCATATAGTTTTCGCTGAAAAACAGAGCAAAGATTTCAATATTTATGAACGTGACGCACGAAGAATGCCAAGACGCTAGTGATTCATTAGATGAAATGAAAGTGAATTTGCTTGGGCATTACGACGTATGCGGTGGTTGTTTATGACTGGTGCGGTAACTAATGCGATTTAAAAAACAAAAACCGCAACGAATAATAAAGAAATCGCGTCTTCATGGCCACGGTGAATTGTATGTCATCTATGAAAATAAGATAAGCGAGTGAAGAGCCATGTTACTTCGAGTCATTAGCAATTAAAACCCAATCGTCGTTGGTGACACAGTGATTTCATATAATTTCCTCGTAACTAGAAAATCTTGAACAAATACTGATCGGCGCTAGAGCTGCAACTATCTCCAAACTCTTCACCCAGAAAAGCAACACAAAATGGAGGGAAGTCGATGTCTTATCAAGGAACCATATCTTTTATTTGAACGCATTTCCCGAATACCCAGTACTAATGGACGACATGGAACATAAATTGCAAGATAACAAACTCCTATTGGAAAATTGTTTGGACGATCAATCATGTAGCAGGTGACGGAGTCAATTCTATCGGCCTTGTCGGACTTAATAACCAGCTTAAAATTCCACTCAAAACCAGATTGTTACATTAAACAGGTGCTCCTGTGGACCAATCTGCTGCTCTACGCTCTCTATGTATATAAAAAAGAGACAAGGTGGCAGGCATACCTTAGATCCCGCTCTTCTCCGTTCGTTCTATTATATTTACTTGCGGTCTTATACGGAATTCGTACAGCTATGTATGTATATGGATCTCTTTACCTTCGATTCTTGCATCCTTTCTTATCTCCCATCCTAAGCCTTTCTACCACTTCAGCCAGTCGTTCATGTCTACTTTCGTTATATGAAAAAAAAACTTCCTTAAGCAGGCTAGCAAGCGCGAATTCCGAGTACGGGGCGATTACTCCTCCGATCCCGATTGCTTCCCCGCCATAATTTAAAAAAAAAATATGCGAACCATCTGTTCCTAGCCCTCACAGCCTTATTTTAAAGTTCCATTGCTCAGCGACCCATTCCTCAGCTATGGAAAAATGTTTACATTATCCCATTCCACAAAAAAGGACGAAAGAATAGGATGTCCAACTATCACCCCATGCCTAAACCCTCTTACGTTCCCAAACTCTTCGACAGTACTGTTTACTGTACTGACATGTAATGACTCTAATGATAACTAAACTTACTGGATTTATTTCACCATCCTTATGTGCTCTTGATGATGGTTAAGGAGACTTCAGCAAGGCCTACGACAAAATCTTAGTATCAAATTATACTTCATAAATTAAAATCAAATCCTACGCCGTTATTTTCGGATCTCCTAATGTATTTCTGAATCAAATAATGCCACCTTCGGAGTCCCACAGGGTTGTCACTTTGGCCCTTTAATATTTATCCCAACTCTCATCTTTCCGTATACGCGAAATATATGAAAATCTCCGACCAAAATATCTTCCCCTGCCGATTCCTGTTTCCTCCAAACTGACCTAAGAAGGTTCACTATTTGGGGTCAAAAAACTAACTCGTGCTCAATGTTAGCAAATGTCAAGCGCTACCCTACCCCTTCCAGAACCTAAGTTATTAGTCATGAAGTTGCCCCCCGCCAACTTCTTGGTTGACTTAAGTTTTATTTGTGACTGAAAACGCCTTCACATCGAAAACATTTTTAAATGTGCTCATACCGCCCTCGGTTTTGTGAAACGTCCAAGGAGTTCTCGAATCCTTGCATTACGAAATCCTTATATTTATTTCTTTCACCAGACCCCTTGTTGAATATGCTAGTCTGGTTCCACACTTACGATATCCACATTGCGCATTGAGGTCGCTCAACTTGGGTTCATTCGTTTCACCTTTCGTGGTTTTCCCTGGCCTTAGAGAGACCTCTGAAAACTAATCAATCTGCATCCCCTAGAAGAACGACTCAACGTCGCAGCCATACTTTTTATCCATGGTCTGATTACCGGTAATGGTGACTCTTCCGCATCAACTCCCATAGAATGTACTATTGCTACCAAGGGGCAATGTCTAGAATGCTGCGCGAAGCGAACTCTGCTCTTTTCGACCTTCACCTCATCAAACCCTGTCTTGAAAATATCCTCTACCGACGCCATTTCCTCCTAACAAATATTAAGTTTATGTAGTGTTGAGACAGCCTTAGTTTTTTAAGGCCTGTTAAGGCCTCAAACAAAGCTTGTCTTATTTACGAATTTGATAAGGTCCTTACATTCCCAGAGTTAGCAGCATTCTGGACGTGCATTTTTACCCAAGACGTTCGAGCGCGCACTCAACTTGCTCTTTCGCGTGCTGAGGATCAATCGGCTTTCGATTACGATAGGTCTACCTCCAAGGTAAATTGACCGAGACGGCCTTGCACTAGGTCAAAGCACTACGTGGATATAGAAGATTCTTGCACGAGAAATCCTTAACTGCTTCAGAAATTGAAGAATTCATCCTTTCTTCGCTAGTTTTCATGCTTTAGATCATAATCATCCAATCGCAAGTAGGAGAATGTTTCTTCAATAAATCCAAAATCAGAGGCGCTGCTCAGGTCGGCTTTATATCATCTTTTTATGGCTCATAGCTTACTGTAACCAAATTGGACAGGAGCTGCTAAGCAAAGCAATAAAAATGGTATCAAGTGCTGTCTCTCTCTTCGATAAGTGAAGTCACGAAGAAGGCGTTGGCTAGAGTATATGCTTGCGCCATAGACTGGCATACCGATCTGATTTGGTTTATCGCCAAGTCCAAGATACTGTCATTTACATTTCCATGGATCAACCACGTATTCTCCAGTTCTAACCTCTAGGGCGTCATTCTAGGCCCGAAGCTAAGCTAGACGTGCAATATGTAAAAACAGGTTAAAGTGATCATAGCTTTCTTTACTTTCAGTAAAGTCCTTGTAAAAGGTGGGTGTTGGCTGTCGACGACACAGCCGTTGTCTGCTCCATCCTCACCTATGGCTCACCGGTTTGCTGGCAAGCTTATACATAGGCTCTCCAAGGTTCATAGATCGACAATGAGATTAGGCCCCACCGAAGCACGTGAAATAATCTTCAACAACAAATAAAGTGCTTTTCAATAGAGGTGCGCGGTTTTTAAATGTGAATAAAACAAGTTGTGCGCAAGATAACGACTAAATTTGTTTTTTATTCGAAAGAACATTTAATGGCATTTACCTTAAGTTCCTGGGTCATATACATTTTATAGGCATCCGAACCAGTTTAAGTTCTCTTTTCCGACGACAATGATGTATAAATTCACTATATTTATTGAATGGAATCAACATGACCCATATAGAGCAACCGATTTCGAGCATCCCTATTTAACCTGTGCTGTCATAAGACTCAGCGAAGCGGGTTACTGGTGATTAAGGCCGTATGTCCATAACAGAGTTTCACCACTTTTGACCGAGAACCCTACATGGGCTCCAATAGACTAGATAACTCGCGCTATTGACTTCACAAGATACGAGTATAACCGTTTCCTATCCAGAGAGGAATAGAAGGCACGCTGTGTGGTTTCGGATTACTAGTTCTTCTGGAGACCTCTCGACCAAAAATTGGTATTTCCCATTCGTATTGCCTCTTTGTTCACTGTTCACTCTCAAGCTCAAATGCTGGCAATCAGTAAGACGTGCAAAACACGCAATGTACTCGAACCAACAACACCATAAGAGCTATCTGCAGTGACAGCCAAACTGCCGACAGAATCGGGATCACTCACCTTTGAGTTCCAGAAAGGAGCAGGCCGATGAACTAGACAGGCTTAGGACCTTCTGTAACACCTATATCGAGGCCGCTTAAAGTCTTTGAACAACCTCCAACACTTCCTTAGGTAGGTGGATAAAATTAACCAAGTATGGGATATCTAGAAAGACCGGAATCGTGGGAATCCGTACATTGGCCTATAGGCAGCGAAACCTCCAGACTTGCACCTGCAGCACGCACGTTCTACACATTTGGTAGATATCTAAATGATTTCCGTTGACCCAACATTTTTCCCCGTGGCATTGAAGCGATTCATTAGAGCCAAGTAGCCACCTACCTGTTCAGACAATTTCTGTCTTGAAATGCAGTTGTCTGCCGCACCACCTTGCTTGAAGTACACGGTAGAAAGTATTAAACGCCGTTTTCGAAGAAAGCGAAATTTTGTGCGAAATATGCGGAACTTCAGAAAATTCAGTAGAAATCTTCATTCAGGTCTTTTTGCTTTTTGGCTTGGGTGCTTGTCGAAAATCACCTTATCAGAACTTTCGTGAAGGACATTTAATTAATATTCCATTCAAAATGGTAAGATTCAGGCAATATATTGAAATAAAAATTTGATCGAAATCCCAGTCATAAATGTGATTTATTTAAATGTACATTTGGGACCACGAATTGGATAACCCTTGACATAAATAAAGTCAGTTTACTAGGTAAGCCCACTATTTTCGATTTGCAGTGTTACTTTGAAAGTCAATGTCTGAACATTTCGAAAACGAGAGTGCCTTCTCATGCCTAAATAGATATGTTTAAAAAGAAACAGGAATAAGTGGAATTGGGGTGTTGCATTAGCCCAATTCTTGTGATTTTTGAGCTTACGCATATCGAGAACAGAATGTTGACAAATTATAGTTTAGGTAGACCAGGTGCACGCATGAATCTAGCTAGGTCAACAGATGATACGAATGTTGGTTGTCCATTACTGTCATTTACAGAATTATTCTTTTTGGCCGATGTAAAATACAGCCTTTGATGATTTTAGTCATGGAGTTTGATACTAGACAACAACGCATTTTTTTTTAATTAAAACTTATTGCAAAAACAGACGATCTGTTAAAGTTACATTTCGCTTTACGGTGCATTTTAAAAGTCGATCTTTATTTCCACGCCTATAAAATACAAATTGCCCAACGAGCTAAGCCTTTAAGGGCCGAAAACCCATCATAAAATCATGTAGGGCAGATTACGGCTTGGTAGCATCATTGGCCAGTATTTTTTCGAAAATGAGGCTGGAGAGGCAGGTACAGTGAGAGCGTTTTTTAAAAATGTAATGATTTACATAAGTCAGGTTTTGGGGGCTATCGGTTAGAGGAGAAAATGATTTGCGTCCGAGGATATGTGCCAATAACCCAGCGACAATTCAGGACTTCAAATTGTAGCCATTGAGCCAATTATTTTTTAAAAAGTCATCGATCATATTGACCTTTAGATGATCACCTGCAACAGAAGCTGTGGTATTTACATGAACGAAGATTCCCTTCATAATTGCCATTGAGTTTTACAATAAAGATCAAAATTAATTTCATGAAAACTTCCACACTAGCTGTTGGCTCTAATCCTCCATACATTATTCGTAGACTGATTGAGCTATGTATGAACCTCATCTTCTTGAATGAATTATCTTTTATATCTTTTATGGAGTTATTTATGGCAGAAACCATTGTTACAAACTCTTGGATTTCGAACTATCACTGCGGCGAATGTAGTCATTAAGTGAGTGACGATGTAGACCCACCGAAGCATGTCATTACAGATGATGAAACCTGGGCTTATGGGTCTAGTATCTTAAATAAGGTTCAATCATCAATGTAAATGCATTATGGTTCACTAAATTCGAAAAGAGCTCGGCAAGTGCAATCGATGTGAGGCCATACTCATGGTGATTGTGTTTTTTTTTTTTTACACCTTTTCTAACGTTCGCAAACATGCGAGATTTGTATTTCTATCAGTGGACGCATGCGAGTTATTTCTTTCAGAGTATGCGCATGCGAGTTATTTCTGCCAGAATGTACGCTGCGAGATATTTCCTTGAGAGTACGCGCATGCGAGTTATTTCCTTGAGACTACGCGCATGCGAGTTATTTCCTCGAGAGTACCCGCATGCGAGTTATTTCTGTCAGAGTGCAGGCATGCGAGATATTTGTCAGTAGACGAATGCGAATTATTTCTTTCAGAGCTCAAGCATGCGAGATTTGTATTTCTATCAGTGGACGCATGCGAGATTTGTATTTCTGTCGGTGGTCGCATGCGAGTTTTTGTTTTTTTTTCAGGGCATACGAATGCGCGTTATTTCTGTCAGACTACGTGAGTGAAAATTTCCTGATAGTCTTAACTGGGTAAAGGAAAGACTATGGAGTCCAGCTTGCATTCCCAGGCTTTTATATTACATCTGCCTCTACGAGGGTGGTCCGATAAGTACTTAGCCTACAAAAGAAAAACAAAAATTTTGGAGAAATGGCGATTTATTTTTCAATATGGTCTCCTTTTAGCTCGATATACTTGACTCAGCGGTGCTCCAACTTCTTTAACTTGTCTGAAAAATACGTTTTCTCGAGGTCTGCAAAGTAGGCCTCCGTGGCGGCGATGACCTCCTCATTCGACCGAAATTTCTGCCCGGCGAGTGACTTTTTCAAGTTTGGAAACAAAAAGAAGTCGCACGGGGCTAAATCTGGAGAATACGGTGGCAGTAATTGGTATCATGATGGAAGAGCACTTTTTTCTTCGCTTTCTCATGCCCAAAATTTCATGCAGGATATGACCCACGCGATCTTTTGAAATGCCTACTGTCTCAGCTATATCGCGCACCTTAAATCGGCGGTCTGCCAAAACGAGATCGTGGATTTTTGTCACGTTATCTTCCGTGATAGCCGTTTTCGGGGCACCTGGACGTGGCTCATCAAAAACCGACGTGCGACCACGTTGAAATTTTTGATGGTCGCCATCGAAGAGTCGCCGTATACAGCATCCAAACGCTCTTCGATTTCGCTGCGCGATTTCCCTTCCAAAAACAAGAATCAAATCACCGACCGATATTGCTCTTTTTCCATTATTCTAAAATCCGCGGACACTCCCGCTTCCACACGCGGTCAAAACAAAACTACAAGTCCGATCCGGCTGAAATTTCGATTTTGATTGAGACAAAATGGTTTCCCAGCAGTAGGACCTTAGTAATTGAATCGTAGCCGTATGAAATGTGCCAATGTCTTTCTCCTTTGAATTTAGACTGATATCTACCTGCTGAGTCTGGACCTAAATAGGATTGCCAGAGACGGGATGATGAGATCCAGACTTTTTTGAACGAGGATTGGATTGACCCTGTCTGACTTGGTGATTTTTAGGGCTTTGATTTCGGATTGCCCAGTTTAGTCTATAGGTGGAATTACGGGGTAGAGGGTAGAACTGGGGAAGTATAACTCGGATTTCCCAGTAAAGGTACCATTCGATTGCCCCTGTAGAGTTCGGCTTAGAAGCATTATTAGCGTAATTCCTCGTTAAAAGGTGCCCAGGAAATGTCTCAATACCATAAAAAGAAAACACGGACGGTTTAAGCAATTCGCAAATGAGGTCATCAGCGTCATGAGAAACCCTGAATGAGGCTAGCAACTCATTCCCCCTCCTGCGTAGATTGTGAATATGACATGATAGCACCCACATACTCATCACAAAACAGTCTATCGTCACAGTCATCCTTTCTGAATATATATGGAATTGCACGGCTCTTTCTATCGATTATTAAGTACACTTGAGAGCACTTGCAAAAAAAGCAAATGAAAGAAAAACATATCTCCGACGTCGATAGAGATAACACACATACTTCCGGGTCGAGGGTATGCGCAAAAGTGGAACTACCACAACAATAAACAAATCACGTGTACGATGAAGCAGAGTATGAGCGCCTACTACCCATGTGGGCATGAGTCATGCTCCCCGGAGCATTAATGAAGTGAATATAGAGGAACGACTACAGGGTTGTGTAAAGCTGAAATGTCATTAAAAACGTGAATATCCTTTAGGTATCATTCAGCGCCAGTACAGAATTGCAGGACGAACAATAAATCGATGGATAAGTGTAGCGAAACAGCCTAGACCATCAGGAACGGGAAAAAGAAGGCAATAAAAACCATTGCAAGGGAGTACGTATGTACTCGGAATGTAGATAGGTCCTTATCCTTCAAACGATAAGTGAAACGACGAAGAATTCTCTCTTGACAAAGCCATTTTCCACTCAACCTTTGTGCTATGCTAGTCACTTAACCTTTATTTTTTTCCACATCACCATTCCTGCTGCTCTGTTTCTTTTTCATATGGTCGGTTGGTTGGTTGGTAGTCGTTACAAGGTAATGGTAAATTGCCAAGTGTCGCCGTCATTCAGTGTCGGTCGATACATAATCCTTCCGACCAACCAGCAAAACACTTGACAACAAGACAAGGTTGCTCCATACCACCATCGTGCCGCGCCAACATTATCGTTGTCGATTGTGTCATGTCACATGGGTTGCCGGCTTGAATATACTCGTACGTTCCGCACATGAGCTAGAGTTGCAGAGGCGCTTGACCTATTCCTTGTCATTTGTATGTGCAAGCATTTAGGACTTTAATCAATTTTCTTCCATTGGAATCGTGGAAGGAAGAGGATCTTAATCGCACCGACTCCACGGTGTAAACAGATCTCCATTCCATACTGAATGTATGTAAATGATGGTATGGGTCGAGGGTGAGGGGAGTATGAACCAGGCGCTAGTGTTGCGCTACTCATTGTTTTCTTTCCCCCTGAACAGCTGAACAGAAAGCAAAGACCAAAACAAGTCGGAAGTCCCTCACGTATACATTCAATGAGTATTCCTTGCTGCAATGCGTCGCAGGGAAGTTGCTTGGTTCCCTTTTGTGTACCAGGCGCAATAACACAGACATGTGCACAGGGAACAAGACCTGCACCGATGCAATTCTAATTACAATCAGCTAATTGTGTTCAATCGAATGGGTACGATTGCCTGAAAATATCCGTAAAACAGCAGTCGGTTAGGTAGCATTTGCGCGACACTGACGTAGCAACGCACTAATAATGACCCAATTTCCGCCTCAGGATTGGTCTGGTGGAATGGTGTACGGCAATAAATTTGGGAACTGAACACATATGAAGTGTTTTAAGCCCTTTCCTTGCTCTTCGGAAATGAGGATTGAAGGAAAGGCTGCAAGTTGGGCTTTGTAATTGGATCGGAGAATGCAATTATGCGGTGTTGGGAGGCATGAAAAGGTTTCCTTTTTTTACATGCTACCACATGGGTTTATCAAAATATGATATTCATGACAGTAGTGATGAAGTTTTATTGCAGTCGCTGTCGAGGTAGCAAGTGCATTGTGCCCTAAAATCACTTTGGTTTCACCTCGGTCAACATTGTTGGGCGGGATATGGTAGCAATGATGCAGTATTTGTGTTCGACCAGTAAAATGTGTAATCTCATGTCGTGTCGATGTGTTCGGGAAAGTAAGTCGTCGAAGTTGGTAAGGATAGATAGAAATTTGTTTTTGGTTATGCGCTGTCGGTGGGGTTGTTGGTTATTGATCGGTGTTTTTATGAGGGCAGTGACACGGAAGGAACAATCACAAAGAATGTCTGGCTCTGAGGTGCCAGAGTATGGTATTTGTCCTCATATGATTTGTTTGCTTACGGTGAATGGCTTTGTTTGTGGGCAGTAGACATTGAATTTTGTTTGCTTAATAGCAGGAAGAAATTGCGGGACATCCCTTTCTGCACATTTGCGTATAGTATACAGGGCGTATATAGTGTCGGGATAAGTTTCGGAAATATGAATTTATTTCAGATAGTTACTAGAAATCTTTAAATTCTTCAAAGTACATTCCTTTAAAGTCGACACATTTCGGTTTTTCCACGACACTAGCAGTCGAATTCCTAAAAGGTATGCGTGCAAGCTTCTTTGACGTCTCTTAAGGCCCCTTCGTGGAGTCTTTTGAAGGAGGTAAGAATAGAGAAAAATCATCTGAGGCTAAAAAGGAATTGTAAAGGGGTTTTGGGAATCGTTGCTGTCTGGCCTCGGTCGGTCACCTTGTCACAGGCTGGGTACGTTGTCGAAATGCAGTTTCCGATTCCAGCACCAATCACTTGCCTTCAGTTACAAACTCATAGTGGACCACCAATCCAGGCCCTTGCGGGACTCGTCCTCTACACCCTTAATGGGTTGTGTCACCAAAAAACTTCAGTTTGTTACATGCTTTCATAATGCAATACTTGACGAACCATACCTAACCTCTTAGGACCTCATTTCGCTAGTCCAATATAAAATTTGAAGTCGTATCATTGTTCAATCGTTTGCTGCATTTTGAGTTTACACTGAGGCACTCGACAGGGATCCAATAACAAACTCGATCTAGCCCTAGCGAAGATTCAGAAGTAACTGATGCTTAACGCGTTTTGAAGGTGAGACCCCTACTTCCCATACTCGGTGCGAGTGCAGCCGCGTCGGGAGAAACTTGTTCCCAATCCTTTTTTGTCTATACAAAGCCTGCCATACCTTAGACCTTTTTGGAAAAAAGACAACTTTAATCTAGAGTGAGCTCAAACATTAATAAATAATTGTATTCCTATGCGACTGAGGTATGGTAACGGTGGTAGCGACATGCATAAGAGTCATCCATTATCGTCATAGACATTGTCTTGTAACCCTACACCCGTAGACCACCTACCAGTCTCACCTCCTTCCTGGTGAAAAATGTGGAAAGGCCAGCAGAATCTATGATCTAATGCATCATCGTTCCTTAAAAAAAAAACCTACGAGACATGGCATTTATACTTTGAATTAAATTGAACCCAAAATCGACGTGTTGGACCTTTTCGTCGATATCGCGGAAACAACTTGCCAGCATGTGTAATCCTCACAGACAACACGGTGCAGGTGAAACACTGGTAGCGCATATGACTTTATTTGCTGCCACGGGTTTTGACCAGTGTGTCATGTCTAGGGTTAAACAGAGGCTGTCCAAGGGTTATGGGGTTCTATGGGGCATGGTGGTCGAATCTCTACTCAGTGCTCTAAACGTATCTGAAGTTTAGTCACAATCTGTCGTAGAGCTCGAGCAACAAACATGATCAAAACTTGAGCTCTCAGTTAATTCTCTTCAAACGGAAGATGCTTTCTTGCAAGGGATGAAAGTGACGGTAATGAATTACTCATGCAAAAAGGTGTCTCCGTCCTAATTTCCAAAGAAGCTAAATATTTGACAGTCATGCCAGAGAGTAAGTTATATCAAACGACATTAAACGACTAAGAAGACCGACAAATCTTCTGGTGCAGGGACGCTTTTGCAAGACCTGGCCTTATCACGCAGAAAGGATCTCTGACAATGGTAAAACCTAAAGGCGTGAGTACCATATAGCCTCTTTTCTAACACTTTAAAAAACGGTCTGCCTCAGCTGCGCGGAGGCTTTACCCAGCACCTACGTTAAATAAATGAAAAGAAGTAATGGACTTCATTTACACAATAACTGAAATGATTATTATAAATTTCGTCGTCATTCAATTATTTTGAATCTCCATCCATTATTTTGAGAAAAGGGAGAAGGGAATAAAGCTATTTTAACAAGGAAATCGATGAGTATCGTGACTAGTTACTTACAAGCAATGCGTTGGCTTTTGACGGCGATAACAAATGGTTCGAAACTCACAATAGTCAGGTCAACGAAATCGTATTAATCCTTAGCGGGGTATTGTTAAAACCACTAGGTCCCTTTCGATTATAGGAAAATATGAATCGCGCACAATACAGATTTGATTGATTCAGCTTTGGTGCTCCACGGCCTATAAAATCCGTAAAAAATTGTCTGATTTGGTGAATTTTTCTCGTTGATAACCCTTTGCCAAGTCTCTCTGTCATGAGTGTGTTCCTTCCAACTTTCACTGTTCTGTTCAGCTCTTCTAGGTTCATCGTTATATTGCTCTCTCATCTTCGCGGACTTTATGGGAATCTTTTTCCTTCGGGTTTTCCACTCATTATTCCGTCCAATGTCCATTCGCTTTACGTGTCCTGCCCATTTTAGTCTTCACGACTTATTCCTGATTCTCCTGATCTTGTCCTCAAAGACCCGGAATTTATTTTCGTCTTGCTTACTCAGAGACAAAGTTTCAAATCCGTAAAGTTTCACATCACTGGCATTATCTTTTGAATTTTGACATTGCGGGATGAAAGAGTTGTTTAAAGGTACTTCATTCCGAAGAAGCATGCGTTCCTTATATGCAGCTCACTTTCTCAAAGCGTTTACCGAGTGCAGTTATGGATGTGATTCCATTATTCTAGCACCAAATCAAAAAGAAGTGGTGACCAAGCGTCTCCTTAGTTTAAACCTTCACGTGCTTCAAATGTTTGAGATGTGGCGTTCGTTACTTTAACGTGCCCAATTGCACCAACTTGACGCACGACATGATATAGTTTCGATTGGTTTGTAGTCATGAGCTTTTTTAAAATCTACTAATAATTGGTGATCGTTTCGTGGTCCATTCCTTTTTTTAGAATCTGGTCACTCTTCGAGCGTATCCTCCTTAAGCCACACTGGTAGTCTCCGATTATTACCATAGTGTATGATATCAATCTCTTTAAGGCAATATTTGACAGCACTTTTGTAACAATTTAACAGCAGCGATATTCCCCGGTAATTGTTGCATTGTGCTCGGTCAGCCCTTTTTGAGTCACAGGAATGATGATCAAGTTTTTCCATTTCTCTGGGATCAGAGTTGTGATGAGCCCATGTAACTTCTCTATTAAATCCTGTCCATCTTATTTTATTAATTCCAATGGTATTAGGTCGGCCTTGTTATTCATATATCGTTCGATTGATTGCTTCTTTAGCTTCCTCGATGGTAACCAGCTCTATCTGAATTTCTAACATTCTACTCCATTGCTGCTTGCTGTCCATGTACATTAAGCAGTTAGTTCTTTGGGGTGCAACCCTTCCGTTGTTCGAAACGTGCCATCCATTATCGTGTCGTATGAATCCTGATCATACCACGCATCCTTTTCGTGGCTGATCAGGATTCGCGTGATCTCTTTAGTATTTTCCGGGGCTTGAAGTCTTAGAATATTACGGGCTTTCACTTTTTCCTCGCATTCTTCAGGGCTTGTCTTGGGGGGCTTTGCAGTGGCCTAGTTTGTTTTCAGCTGCTTTCTCCATAATCTTTACAACGCTTATTATGGATGACCACATTGCTTCTACCTGCCATAATGCCCTCTCAGAAAATTATCAGTTTAGTAGCGCCTTCATCCGGTGGTAGCCTTGTGTATTCTCTTGATTTGATTGGTGTGGTTACATTTTTTGAACTGGCGAAACTGATTGTTCCACAGACCACCAAGATTTGATGAGGCATGGAGACTCTTTTCCTATTATCGCTTCGGAGGATGAGAATTTATCGAGTGGCAACCATTTTCTAATCATCGGAGCACTTCCGATATAAGCTTATGATATAGCCTAGTGCTATATCGAAGCACTTTATTGCGAAGTGGTCTTTATTTTCTCAATCATGGTATTTTTCAGTTTTGGGAAAAGAAAACGGTCGGAAGGGGCTAAGTAACTGAGCTTGTACGGGGTATTGTTTTTGTCCAAAAAATTACGCACAAGCAACGATGAGTGAGCATGTGCACTGTCGTGATGTAACAGCCATGATTTATTTCCCCACAAATCTAGACATTTTCCTCGTATTGCTGCACGCAACCGACGCCTAACTTCAAGGTGATCCAGCAAAAACTCATGCAGCCATCCAACAAAAACTCATGACGGGCTACGTCATTGTAATCGAAGAAAACAGTAATATTTTCACAATTGACCGAACTTGGTGTGCTTTTTTCAGTCTTGACTATTCTGGTCACTTTCATAGAGATGAGCATTTTTAGCAATTCATGATCGTCATTCAACAGCTCCTGAACGATGCTCATGCGACAGTTCTTTTGGTCAAAATTTAGCTATTTTGACAAACCTTTCCTGATACACGTTTCCATGGCCAAAATATAATTCGTGCAGGTTCAGGTGTGGACGCGCTTATGGTGTTTGTCACACAACCTGGACGGGGTGCAGATGGTTTGTGTCGAAGATGTTCACTCACTACTCTCCGGGGGTGGTTGTCCTAGATAGGATTTGAGAGATTCGACTGAATTTGTCACGTTCGTTGTAGTTCACAGTAACTCTTTCGTTTCCATGTCATTAAGGTGTTATATTGGAAATTATGCTGCGAGTGTTATGCCTTCGTCAGCACTTTTTGATCATCTCTCATTGTTCTTGACTATGGACGGACTTGATTTACAGGTCTTTGACTCAACAGTCGGTGATGATTCCCATTGCCCCACAACCACCCCTGAGGAACTATATATTAGCATACCAATATAATAAAAATAAATAAATAAATTAATGCAAAATCGAATGCATTTGCGAAATTCAAACAATCACCTTATTTTTTGAACAAACCTAAAATGTCTTAATTGTGCCATAGAGTGGTTTGCAATTCTCAAAATACAATTTGCATAAAGAAAAAGCGGGAGCGCCCGATACTCAAGTTCTGTCATCACTTGCCTGTAGGCAGCACCTCACGAATGACGGACTTAATCACTGAGTTTTTAGTAGTTGTTTTTGGTTCACTGTTAGGTGATTTTGATTTCATATAACTATTCCCATACCTTATCCTTGGATCTGGGTGCCAGGGTAATCCTCTTAATCCCATAGGTCTTGACGCTTTATGAAAACTTCGAAAACGAAAAAGAGATTTTTTGACGCACGACTCCTTGGATCCTCGGGCAATTACGTCAACTCAATCCTGAACTAACTATTGTAAGCAATAGGAAAAGTCTTTAAAGCGCTGGAATAAATTCGTTAGTGATCGCTGGAAATAGGGCCATTGGCCACGCTTTGCCATTCAGGGATACTTCAGTGACAGTGAGCAGCATAGCAATTAGGTTGGATAAAAAAGTGAAGGGTTTCGTTGATTGGCATTTTATAACGTATATCTCTATATACGACCGTCAGCAATTAAATTTGCTTTTCTTTTGCATGAAAGAAAGCCTGCGGCACAATTAAAACAGAAGGTTGCAGCTTTGTGGAACTGAATAAATGAATGCAATTTGCCTCTCTACATCTTCCGTCTTTCTACGAAGTAATTCCATTCAGAAACAAGTAAGGAGCAATTACATACTACAGCTGCAACGAATCTGCTAATTTACACAAATTTAGTTAATTTTTGATTAATCGCAAAGACCATTCATTCCGTCATCTCTTTTAACAAGGTCAACAGAATTTTATACCGAGCTCCTCTGATTGAAATTTTCACCTCAAATGTATCGCTGGTCGTTTGTTTGTAAACACTTTCCGTATGAATACAGATTCGCAAAACCTGGACGCACAAGTTATATTAATAAGAAGGGCGACAGTTAGACGAAGCTCTGAGAACCCACGATCAAGATCGCCGTCACTTAAGTCATATCAATTGCTAATAGATTTGTTTTTTCTCGCGGACAGTTCGCTTGCTTTGTATGTGATGTGAATCCAATATTTCCTTGTGCGCGATCGTAACAAAAATTCACAATGCATCGCTTCGTGCCCTCTGCCGGACCGTCTCCCGCCGATCGTTCACATCCGGCCTTCGATAATATGAATCCAAATACCGAGTGGAGTAATATACTCGTACGTTAATACGAAACAAGTGTAAGGTGGAAACAAGGCACGAAAAGAAGAGAGAATAATGCAAATACTCGCATACTATCGTCGAAATTATCTAGATCCCGTCGGACGTCCAACTCGACGTTCTGACTTTTTTCCTTTTGTTCCTCTGAAGAGTATTTTTAATTTAAGGTTCCTCACCTTCGTGCAATTGTGAGACGGCAAATGTGAAGGTATGTACGTGAAACACGTTATTTTGCAGCGATCTCCGAAGCAGAGAAGGCGGCCGGATAACTGCGCGAAATAAACACAAACCCAGAGGACGAAAATGTTTACTTGGCGATTGTGATTGTTTTTGTTTTTTTTTGATTTATTAACATGAAGGTAAATCGAATATCGAAAACTTGAAGTGAATTATTCGCTTGAGTGGGCTTTGGAGATGTTTTTTTTTTTCTCACTGTTCTACAAGGCTAAGATGTCGGATGAACGAGTGTGTAGGTTGAACCTTACATGAGATTTTGTAAAAACTATTATTACTTTCAGTTCTGAATAGAGTGAAACTTTGGTTGAAAAGTCGTTCGCCTTGGTGCCCTGAAGAACGCATGGAACCCACGGCCAGGCAACGAGACAAACCACATGTTCGAGTTGTGATGAGTAAAAGCGAATGCTTATAATTAATAGCCATCCGCGCGTTCAATAAACTCATAGATCTAATAAAATCCTTTGAAAAAGCTCTTGATTTGTTTGTTTTCTTCGTTGCACCCAACCGGTCACAAATCATTCTCTCAGTCCGAGAAACAATGAGCATTGAACGTATCACGTTCCATCCATTAACATCATCCACCAATCATCGCTACCACCCATATACACTCTGCAACAGACATGTCTTGTTGATGATAAATCCACATTAAATCTCCATTTGTTTCTTTGTTTTCCTTGTCACATGTTGGAGCGCTACGCGTTGTGCGCTACTTTCAGACAAGTGTAATAAATTTTTAGTAGAATTTGTCAATTCAAAGTCATGGGAGGCAGTGCAACAGAAAAAAGCCAAATGAAACGAAACGAACAACCTCAACCGTGGCAACATACAATGGTGCACGACGAGACCTTGAAAATCGTTTTGTTTTCATTCTCCCATTCTCGTAGCATGATCACGAAAGATGAAGACAAGCATATACGAACGAAACTATGACGACGTGAACATTGAACATTGAAGAGGGAATATGTCTTGACACTGTACTAACGTATACTGGATTTGGCTAAAAATAGATCCGTAACCAAATGCAGGCGAAACAGTGGGAACACGTACTTGTACTGCGTGCTTATTTCATCTTCGATGTCATTCCTTAAAAAGTCCATTACATCCATTGGTTTATTTTATTTTATCTCGCTTTATGCCCGATTTTCCTTTATTACCATAATTCCAAGGAGGAAAAAATGGAGAATGGGAACGCAGCAATGCTGTACAGGACTTGCCTTAAAAGGTAAGAAAAGGAATGAAATTGCTAAAGTTTGACTGCCATTGGTATGACGGAATGCATATGAGAATGGCTCCGTGGCTTTAACTTCAGTTGTAATGGGGCAACTTCGAAGTTCAGAAAACTCTTCTTTTTTCTACTAATGGCTGTTACTTGGATTGCTATAGTGCTGCTTCTTATATATTTATTTTCCAAAGGATTCATGTAAACAACTTCCAATGCCTCCTAATGGCTAGGAATTTTATTCATATTATTTGAAAAGTCCTCCTTACTCCAGGAGTAATGCGTATTAGGCATTTTCCCTCTGAGTTGCTTCGGCCGGCAGTTATACCCCAATAATGTCTAGTTGGGGAAAATTAACTTTAGACCTTCAATAGTCTATGACCATAGCGGGTAATAGAGTTGGACAACTTGTGCAAATCATTAAATTTTATTTTCAAAATTAGTTCCGCGTTTTTCGTGATTTTTACTCTGATTACAGCTGTTATGCCGAGTTTTGACATTTTGTGTGGTTCGATAAGTAATCATCCAATACGACACCGAACCGCAAGGTCTGTTGTAAGCTCCGTTGTTTTTTAGATTTTAATTTATTGTAATTTTCATTGATTTATTTATGAAAATGCTTAAAATTAGCTAAAATATCTTGGCTAACTAGCCGTCCCTAAAAGTCTACCATTGGGGTTTGGCAGACTTTATTCGTACCTTGAAGAGGCTTAATAAGTACAAAGTACCCCTGATGGAATTTGCTCCGGCTACCAAAAGTGTTGATGCTGTCGAGGTCTCCCCTTGAATTGAATTGAAGAACTCGGGGTGTGTCACATGAAGGCACCAATACTTCGACCATAAAGATCTATTGTAGCCTCTTCTTTGGTCTAGGATGTGAGTGCTGCCTTCAAAAATGTACAACTTCACGAGATGATATTTCCTGGAAGTCTTTCCCTGTTATGGTTGTCCTTTTGAACCTTTCTCGGGCAAGTCTTGGGCAGACGGTCAGTTTGTGTCCCGTAGTCTTCTTAGCCTGAACACATCGCAGATTTCTGTGCTTCTGTCTTCCTTACTCGATGTGCAACCTGATGCACGAGGCGCGGCATCATGTTCGCGGAGTAACTGCCGATCCATGACATCGGCGCCTCTAATCTACCTACGATCAGCCCACATTGATCTAAGCAGTCTCTGGGCGGACAAGCCGATAAGATGCACCTATTCATCGTACAAATTGTTGGGATAGCAAGCCATGGAGATCAAGTTATTGACCGAAGTTATTGCTCTTGCAAATGACTTCGCATCAGTTTAATCAGAAATTGATCACCCGTACAATCCTAGCCTATTGTATGCCTATGGTATTTGAGGCCGATTTTTTTATAAGGTTCGCGCAGGTTCAAGAGTTACGCTCTTATGGTGTTTGGCGAAATTCGGTTCAACTGGTTCGAGAAATAATCACAACCTGGACGGGTGCAGATGATTTGTGTCGAAGATGTTCATTCACTACTCTCCGGGGTGGTTGTCCTAGATAGAATTCGAGAAATTCGACTGAATTTGTCGCGTTGGTTGTAGTTCACAGTAACTTTTTTGTTTTCATGTCATTAAGGTGTTATATTGGAAATGTACACACAGTATGAATTTTGAAGTGATCTTATACTGCGAGTGTATATAATGCCTTCGTCAGCATTTTTTTTTTTTTTATCATTTCTCATTCACAACTGATGTTGTTACACCGTTTTTCCGTATAGAAATAGTTCTTGGCTATGGACAGACTTGAACTACAGACCTTCCGCTCAACAGTGGGTGATGATTACCATTGTACCACAACCACTCCCAAAATTAGATTTAAAACAAATTTGCTTGTGTTTTTCAAAAAATGTCCATTACCATGGAATTTTTCTACAACGTTATTTTTTAATACAACTGCTCACAGTAACTAATAAATAATGTTATGAGGATGTCTCAAGCTCAACTACGCCCTATACATAATAATTCAGGGGATTAAGGATTAAAGTCTGTGGTCATGGACATTTTCGGCCATCCGAAAATGAAGGAGCGAAGTCCTGCTGGATTATGTACGGTCTCTAACCGTGTACGCTTTAAAGCCAGGGTTTTCTAAAACCTCGACGAGTCGGCAGTCCTTGAGGAAAGAAATGAGGTGGCATAATATGGCCTTCCTGGCTCCCAATTCCTAAGACAGTAGCTGGAAATTACGTGCGCATTAAATGGGGAACCTCTGCAAGAACCGAATCTAGGCATCTATCATTTTTGCGGTTGATTTTTTAGTCTCAACTCGTTTTTTCTTCCCAGGATTCTTAAGGTTGGTCAGAAGACGCTTTTCACGGATAGTTCTCTGTTTGTGTTTGTGCCGGCATAAACTATTCTCTGCCCTTAAGATTTATAGCGAAAGTCTTCGTGGACAAATCGACCTTCCACAAATTTAAGTTCACTCGCAAAGCAAAATTTAAGTTGACTTCGAAGAGTTTTCGTTAATGGTCGCTTGTACCTATTGAATAATAGCTTTGCAACAATTCTGTATTGTAAGCTGTAGTAATTCAGCTTAGCCGTGTAATTCACGGCGACCCTTATGTACGGACGATCGGCTACAATTAAAAAAATTGTGTGTTTTGCATATAGTTTGTATAGAGAGCATAACAGCATGTCTCATTTATTGTGCTAGGTTATAGTCCTCCATTGATGATTACCTTGAGGAATAAATACCACTCTAGATCAAGTTGTAAGTCATTATCTCTTAAATACCCAAATCATTTCCATTAAGTTAGCTCCCATGTGGCCATGTAGCAGATTGCCTCTGGAATCAAGTTATCTGAAATCATATTATAAGAGCGAAATCCCTTGGCAGAGTAGCATTTATTTGTTTGCCAAAATACCTATAGATCGCAAGGTATCTGACAAGTTCACATTGTTTTGGCCAGTGGATTCCTGTCCGCTTCAAAAATTGAGAATGTACATCAAATTTTGCTAGTGTCCCGACAGTTATCACAATACTGGTAGCTTTTTTCGAATTCACTCTGCAAAAGAGTGACAATGATGTCGATCTTTGGGCCTTATCTGTACGCGATTAAATCGTCGGCGTACACTATTAGATGATGAAGATCAGATCAGATCACCGAGTTTACCGTGCCCTATGGCAGTCCATTTTTGATTTCAAATGTTTGAATAGACCATGGGTCTGCAATTTTAACAAAGAACTTTCTATCGACTAACTTATCAAATAGCAGAGGCTTGTTTATCGCCAGCCGGCTGAACTTGTAATAAAGACCTTTTTACCATACGGCGTCGAAAGCTTATTTATTGATTCTTGACATTGCTTCCGTCACGAGTTTCGTCGTGGCATGAATAGTGTCATTCTTCGCTCTGCATTCGAGTTGTTAAACATGTAGTGCGTGAGTATGTACGGAAAAATCAATTTCTCGTCTATCTCAGGAACTTGACTTGACGCATTGGCATTGACATTGCAGATCGATTTAAGCAACTTCTTCTGGCGTATGTCGTTGCGTGTCAGAGAGCACATACCACCGTAAATTCATGTTATCTCGTTTATGAAGACGTAGTTGGTCATCGAGGTCATGCGATTTAACACCTTAAGCTTTTACGTTGTTTTTTAATTGAAGGTGTTGACATATCTCCTCGTTTCAAGGTCTCTAGGTATGTGTGTGAGCATTCTTTCGCTTCGTATATCTCGAGAATAGATAGTGATACCGACTTCGGACTCATTTCATTTCACGCTCAATTGCACAATAAACAGCTGATAAGACTTGCAACAAAATTGATTTTATGATCTCTTTTTATAATGGAAAAAACGTTGCAAACTTGTATAAAGTTACTCGTCTCGAAAGTTGGCAGTTGGTGTAAACCAGTCGTACTGATGAACCCAGTATTTGTTTTGAAATAGCAATTCTTGAATTACGAGTATAAGACCTAATCTAGTTAAAATTCAAGTGAACGAGGGGAGTGTGTTGGTTAGAGCTGGTACACTATTCGGAGAGGTGAGGGGGGTTGCTGGGCGTGAGTTGCCTTGCTGTCCTTTTTTTATAATGATAATTATAAGAAATTATGTGAATCAGTTGGCAAAGCAGATAAAGCTTGATACGTTTTTTTCCTGAGATTAAGTTTCGATTTTAGGCTAAGTTTTTAAAAATAAATTTTAAGTGTTGTCCTATCCATTGAGACTTCAGAAAATAACGAAAATTAAATAAATTTTCGGGTTTTGTTCACTGACTCATACGATTTTTTCGTTGTTGTGTTGGTATCGAGAGTTGGAATTAATTTGTATCGTTTTACCACCGTTTTCAGCTATTGCCTGAGCCAAATATATTCATACAATTGGAACTGAGGCCTAAATTCCGTATATCATTGGATTGGTCGAACTTATTAATCAATGGTTTCTGGCCTGCGGCAAAAAGTTATAACATTAAAAATTGCCAAAATTGATCGATAAAGGTCCATGGCAGTCACTTAAAAAAGTACTTGAATTGTTAGGAGTCAATTTGCCAAAAGTAGAAAATTACCTCAAAACCCTAGGAATGACCAAAAGCAAAAAATCTGGGTCCCCTACGAATTGAAAGAGCGTTGAAAGACATGTAAATAGCTGCTTTAACGCCGGAATGGGATGTGATTTTTGCGTCCAATTGTCATTGGCGATTGAAAGTAAATCTAATTCGACCCAAGCGCCGAAAGTCATAGCCAAGCCCGGCCAACCACCAATATCAACGTCGACGCTAAATGTCCATCCATGCTCTGTATTTGGTGGAATCAGGAAGGTATGGTATACTATGAGCTGCTTAGCCTGAATGAAACCATCACTGCAGATCGCTACTGAGGAAATACTTTAAAAAAATGACAAAATATTTTCGCAGAAAGATAATGCTTGTCCGCACGTCACAAAATCAGTACAAACCTACGTGGAAAACACTCAAATGGGAAATCCTAACCAGCCGTATTCTAAAGACATTGCTCTTTCTGATTACCAATTGTTCCAATCGATGTCTCATTTTTTTTATCGAGTTCGCGCAGGTTCAAGAGTTACACTCTTATGGTGTAACACAACCTGGACGGGGTGCAGATGGTTTGTGTCGAAGATGTTCGGGGGGTGGTTCTCCTAGATAGGATTCCAGAGATTCGACTGAATTTGTCGCGTTGGTTGTAGTTCACAGTAACTTTTTTTGTTTCCATATCATTAAGGTGTTATATTGGAATTGCACACACAGAGTTTGAAGTGATCTTATACTGCGAGTGTTATGCTTTCGCCAGTATTTTTTTCACCTCTCATTCACGACTGATATTGTTGCACAGTTTTTCCGTAGAGGAATTGTTTTGTAGCTTTCAACTACAGCCAGCACCACTGGTTTGGTCACTAGCAACCTGAACAATTAAACAAACAACTTTCGCTGGGAAACACATACTAAAGTCAAAGGTCGCATTCTGGTGTTTTCTACTGTCAAGTGCATATAAGGTAACATGTAGGTTGATGCCTTCGGCCTCCGCAACCTCCTTACCTCCCATTTCTCTATAAATATAGAGGCTTAAGCCTTATTGTATCAAGTAAAGCGTTAAAGCAAGGATGTCCACTCTATGTAAGCTCAGCGATTTGAAGAGGTTGACCGTCTTTAGTCTTCTCTCTGTCACACTCCGTCTTTTCTTCAGTAATTTAATCCCTTTTCTATCCATCTCCCCGAAGTAAGGTTTTTTTTTTTTTCAGTAGTAGCTACAAGCTTTTCGCCTTTCTTTAGTCAGGTCTTTCGACAAATAGTTTATGGTATAGTTTTGTATTGAAAAATGTCCACCTCGGATTCCTAGTTCATAGTGCGTTTTGTGTCAAACTCTGCGGAAAGTCTGCTTCAACTAATTCCTAAAACCACTCATGTTCCTTTGACTAGTAAATTGTCTCAGGAAAAACTCCTCTTAACGCACAAAAATTGCAGGTACAACTTGGAGTCGTTTCTGAAACATTTTGCCCTTCTGCGAAATACATCTTGAGCCTCCAATTATCTTTGATATCAAAGCCGAAAAGGAAAATGAATTCACCTACTTGACGAGTAAAGTGCAGGACCACTTTGTCAGGGGCAGGGTTCTGACTTTTCGTTTTCTAAATCACTTAGTTCCCAAATAACTCTTAACGAGTAAGGTTTTGCTACTGCTTTCTGATTCATGAACACTTTTAATTAGGTTCATTACCATAGTGTTACTATACTGTAAATTACCGAGAATCCTTGATGAATCAAAGACATTTCACTGCACAAAGATGTAAACGATGTAAACGTATTTGCATGTCGTTACAGCGAAGGGTTATTATTCCCCTCATCCCTCTAGCTTAACTCGAACTAAAATTCAATTTGTCTTTGCGTTACGCGAAAATAGAAAACAGCAATCATAAAAGACCATTTACTCCACCTCATTAGTCGACTTTCATACTGTCCTCCGTGCTGCTATGCACAACTTTAATTACACTTCAAAACTTCTATATCAACAAGCAAATCGTAACTGAAGTAATCCCTGACGTTATGAAAATATTTTCATTTTCTGCTATTTATTTTCCATCTATCCCTTCGTTATTCGCCCACAGCGTACTCGTAGTATGAAGCGCATCTCATTCCATTCACCTCTATGCCCCATATAGGAAACAACAGTCGAAGGGGATAGCAACCCTGCCTCATTTCCACGGCGTCGATGTCGAATCAGAACAATGACAGCGTCAGAGAGGGTTAAAGCCCTCGTATCTCGCCCCCATTTTAATGACGAACACCACCCAAGCATCGGTATTGGAATGAGTCATCATCATCTCGCGCTAACACCTTCGCCCATTCCAACCAACAGTCTCATTTAAGATAACCGAGCACAAGTGCGTGCAGCAGGAATCGTGCACCTTTGTTTGAAATGCTTTAAAAATAGATGATGAAATGGTAATTTGCTTAAGATAATTACCCGTAACCGCTGTCATCGCTGCCATCGTCGTAATCATAGCTGAATCAGTTGGTGTTCTCTTCGATTTCCTCAGAACCGTTGGTATCTGGACTTCGTCATCTCCCTCCATTGAAGTTTATTCTGGGAAAGGAGTGAGTTTACATTAACTCCACACCAAACATTTGGAAGTGCCCTTCTTCTTCTTCTTCTAGTCCCCGCGGAATGGTCTTATTTTGCTGATCACTATCTTATCAGCTCAAATGAGATCTCGAACATTGCGCTTATGGTTAGGTATGGGAAATTAATTGAAGCCCACTTACAGTCTTGTTCGCCTTTGACCGAGTTTCGTGAGAACCGTGACGAGAAGCGACTATGGAGACACAATCGCCTAGGCCAAGGCACGAGATTGCTTGACTGTGGCTTTTTTCGTCTACCCTTTGCATATGGGTCCTCGATTCACCAGTAATTTAACTTGGCTTAAGAACGAATAGATATATTTGATAGGAGTACCCTTCTCTGCAGAAAGATGCCAACAAAGAGATTGTCGTGTGTGGGCCCACACCCGGACCACCGTCGCCGAGAAGAGGTGCTTGGATATGTCGCGGGTAATTTTAAATTTTAATTACAAACTGGGAACTGCCGCACAATGTTTATTTATAAATTAATTTTGCCTGTCCGTGAAAGTGCGTGACAATTGTTTGTCTTTTGTGGTTGCGAGGTGATGGGCGATTGAACGAATGGAATGGGGTTCATTGTCCAGATATGTAGTGACAATAAGTCTCTAATTTTGATGTTTGAAGTGGAATTTGGATCACGTAATCAGTTTTACGTGTGAATTCGTCGGAAGCCATCGGATTGAAATAGGAATGGCCATTGGTAATTGTTTATTTCTTTGCTTTTTCGGCTGACAGTGTTTGACATTTGCGAGGCGGATGCTTATTTGCATGTCTTTGAAAAAGGTTCGAAGTGGTGAGGCAAATTTGACTTGGCTTTCAGCAAAGTACTTTCTAATTATTTGCTTTTGGATTACAGATATGGGACGAAGCTATTACGCTATTCTGTAAGGAGACTGATTGATGGACATGTTTGTTTTCGAGTCTTTTTAAGCGTTGATTTGTTAAGTAGACAATTATGTTTCGATTCAAGATCGGGACAGGATAAAGTGCCATTAGAGTAAACTAAATAGGTGGAGACGAGTAGATTAACTGCCGTAGAAATGGCACCTCTAGCAGCGCTATACTAGGTGTGTCCAAAAAGTATCCGGAATTTTGAAATTTTGCCGGTTGTATTGGTCCAATTCAGGGAAATTGTTGATTGTTGTTGGCTGTTTGATTCGCTGATCTCTGTCAAAGAGATAAATAAGACTGACGAATATTTATTTGTTTGTAAAATAGATCAGAAAGTCTTCATTAAGCCTAGCAAAGCTTAAAAGTGTATTATGACTCCCTAGGTCTAACGAGCGGTATAAACCATTCCAACAAGGCCATGAAAATGTTAACGAGTACATTAACAATCGATGAAAACGTAGAGAGGAAAAGCTATGTATATGTTGCGATAAATGAAAAAGACTATTTGTTTTTAATCACCAGCTTTATTAACAAGGAAAATAGATGCGTCCGAGTTCGTTTCATTCAGTGGTGGTCTTC
The DNA here is from genome assembly GCA_958301585.1 of Merodon equestris. NCBI lineage: Eukaryota > Metazoa > Arthropoda > Insecta > Diptera > Syrphidae > Merodon > Merodon equestris. Next base: position 93,947,355 of record OY284417.1, on the reverse strand, counting down.
TTTTCACCATTATTGTGGTAGACGGCTGTCATCAAAATGTACTGGCAAAACGTTGCCAGGTTTTATGTGATGGTGAAATGGTGCCAAACCACGACAGTTTCCCCCGCACTTAATTTTGGTTAATTCTTCCATGCTTATTCCATTAGGTTTCGGAACGTCTAAGTTCTTGTGTTGCAACCGCTTACTCTGGGATCGGTTCAGGTGTATCCAAAATGATAATATTAGGAGACAAGTCTGGAGCATACCAATGTGAGAGTCCCTTTGATCATTATTGTTGTTTTTTGATGGTGCTTCATTTACCTCCGGGTTGATATGGTGACTTCTTTAGTAGATACAGGTACGAAGGGGTGGATCATGTCTTGTGCTTGAAAGCGAGGTTGCATCTGATTTTGGTGACGTCGATGCAAAATGGAGTTTGTGGTCACCACATACATTTTCTTGCCTAAGTTTCTTGTTACAACTACCCTCGATTGTAAAAATCGATTGAAGTGCATAAATCGTTGCTTGTGATGTGATGGATGCCATACGAACAACGTACGGAAACTTGGATTTGGAATCAACCACAATCAGCCACATCTGCTCTTCAAAGGGTCCAGCGACAAATTCATACTCTGTGTGTGCATTTTTAATTTAACGCTTTATTTACATGGAAAACAAAAGAGTTACTGTGAACTACAACAAACGCAAATTCAGTCGAAACTCTCAATTCCTATCTAGGACAACCACCCCCAGAGAGTAGTGAACGAACATCTTCGACACAAACCATCTGCAACCCGCCCAGGTTGTGTGTCGAACACCATAAGAGCGCACACTCTTGAACCTGCACAAATTATAAAAAAAAAAAGGGAAGTCGATAAGTACCCGCTCCCATACTTCTTCCCATACATACACTCTCGTGGCAAGTTCTTAGCGTTGGTCTGACATGCAGCGAATTTAGCAACAGTCTTAGCAAGGTCATTATCAATAGTGGGCAAACAGCAGTATTGACGAGATGACCCTGGCGAACTGGTGAAGCATAAACAATACTTTGGATTGCAACTGCTTTATTACCATTACTCTAGGGTTTCCGCTGTGGAAGAGAAGGACATTATTAAACAATTCAATTGAAAATCTTCTTCGAAAATAAGGCAAGAGATTTCCTCATTTTTTGGCAGTTTAGGCCATCCCATCTGGGCGTATTGCGTGACCTTTTCCACCAAAGGGTATTTTAGCGATATCTTTGCTACCATAGTAGAGTCTATAGGAAAGTCTTCCACCAATGAAAAACAAACGTCATCTAATTGATAGCCAGATTCTTCGGGGCGGTCAAAAGTCTCATCCGGTCCCATCGGTAAACGCCACAAGCGTTTGGTTGGACGATAACGTATGGTGTATGTATATCCCATCAGGATAAGCGCCCATCATTGAAGCCGTTGTATTGTCATATGCGGCAGCTTCTTGAATGGATTGAAAATTATGACCAGTGGTTGGTGGTCAGTACCAACTCAAAATGACGACCATAAAGATACTGGTCAAATTTCTTGACACTGTAAATGATGGAGAGAATCTCTTTCTCGATTGGGCTATATTTCTTCTGTGCTTCGTCCAGCGTTTTCGATGCGAAAGCGATTGGTCTCTCCGTTTTGTCTGGCGCCGATGCCGTGATCAGATGCATTGGTGGTTAAGGTGCCAAACTACTACACTATGAGGTAAAAATGATGTAGACCAGAAATCTTATTTACTTTGAATTCCCCTCGTTAAGGGTTATCCAACAAGAGACAAGAGGTGCCATTATTAATTTCGAGCCATCGTTGAACTCTCAGCACTCAACTATTATTGCAATGACTGTTGATCCCTCGTTAAAACTAATTTAATTCTGTGATGCCGTCTCAAGGATTTCTGGTTTTTCCATGCGAAGAAAATGTCCAAGCAGTTTTTAAAGCATTCCAACGAGGCAAAGTTCATACAATCAAGTTGTTTTGATAGCGACCGTATTAATGATAATCAGAATGTCGGGACGAAACGATGGATGAGGCAAATGATGAGCCAAATCCTAACAATTTGTAGCGAATTTGTTTGAGGTCAGGCGTTACCATAGTGGAAAAAGCGCGTTTCCTATTGGTCATTCCAAACACTTTTGCAGATTTCTAAAAGACTAATGGTTAATAAATCTGCGTGATTTGATAGTGTGTGTAAAAAATATTAGGAAAAAGACATTTGTATTCTCGAACTTTTTAGGAATACAAAAACGGATAATGCCTATAGGTAGTTATGTAATCCAAAACAAGCAGAATATAATCAAAGTCTTGTTTTTTTTTTTAAATGGAGCGCTGTAAAGACTCGATATTATTTTGGAAGAGTGTAAGTTCGTTCGCTAATAGAGCAGATTAACTCAGAAATCATTTTAAAGAACTGCTGAGTTGATCAACATGCCAATTATACTTTGAGTTTGCCCTGTCTATCTTTATCGTTTCTGAGCTTGATGTCCTGATTTCAATGGATCAGCCGAAAACCGCATCGGGAAAAAATAATAAATTCCCGGGTGCGGATGGCATTCCAGTTGATTATAAACTCAACATTTTACTTCTGTTTTCCGCGAGCTTTTAATATTTTTTTATAATAAAATATTTAATGCCGAAATAATACCCAAATAATTTTTGAACTCTGTTATTTTCCTAATATAGCTATAAAAGTCTTCCCTAAAATTAAAGAGATTATCTCTCATCTCCGCTTTTACTACAATAAAGTATTCACCCAAATTGTATACCAAAGTTTGACAAGTTGAGTGGAGTTGAACAGTCATCAGTATTTTCCAAGCAGGTTTTGGTTCAGGATTTTTTAAAAATGTCCATTTTTGCACTGACAAATATGTATTGCTGGTAGGTAAAAAAGGGGAGGAAAAAAGCCTTTCTTTCTGGACTTTAAAGCTGCCTTCGATGCAGTTAATATCAATTCCCACTATCGGCCGCGGTATGGAATGGAAGTATCTTATCAGAATATGTTGCTACAGAAACAGGAATTCCACAAGGATGTGAGCTTAGTGTACTAATGTTTGTTCTCTATATGGATGACATCGCAACCCTTGACCTTAACATAGCGACCTTTCTCATAGCATTCCCTTTCAATGCTGCTATGTGGATAGGGCGCAAACCTGTCTTCGAAGTAGTTGATGCCGGATCAGTTCGTTTGCCCCACGACCTTTTCTACTCGACGTTGCTATAAATTATCTAGTTCTCGTCGCTTGTTAAGATTCATTTTAAAACTGGACCGTATTCGTTGCGTTTGTACAAGAAATCGCTGATGTGTCATACCTGCAATCGAAACGTTTTTTTCTTTTTTGTTATTTAGACATATCTCATATAGCACCCTAACATCAAGCTCATCATTTGATGTTTGCTTAAATGTTTGGATACAGATGACTTGCCAATACTGAACTTGCCGTGATTTCGCGAACTGTGGTTTGACGTTCAGAATTGATAAAAAATTGGTCGAGGCATCTGGCTAATCTGTACGAAATTTTGCAAGCCACTTATGCGTTCGCTTACAGTATCCTCTCCGTATACGGCACGTTAAACTCGTTACTTCCACCCACCTTCAAACTCAAGTCAAGAAGAATGTTTTTATTTTATTGGAATAACTAATAACTATTCCTAAATATGCCTCGATGTGTCACTTACCAAAATATGTTATTTTTGAGCGCCACCTATTGAGAAATTTGAAGGGGCTTTTTGGATAGCCTAAACGCACTAGCACAATGACTCACAAAGCTCATTCTACTTTTGAACGTCATAAAACGCATTCTTGCAGAGCTATCGAATTTAAATGATACATTTGTACGTCTCGGACAGGTGAGTAATGTAAAGACTCCACCTCGTGTGCGGCCCTTAAGATCAACTTAAAATGTTGCCGATTAAGCTGACAGTGAAACTGAAAAGCCTGGTGTATCCATTTCAAGACGATCACAGGAATCGATCCTATCGACCAGTCGACCACGCAAAACGCCACATCTTTGTGTTTCACCACATTTAGATTTTATACACAAATTTATGGTGAGTTATGAGGCTCCTATTTGTTTGGGTACCTAAGCAACTAACTTACTTGGTAGAAGCTACAGTTCGGGGTGAATAGGGCCTCGATTGTTAGGCCTTTTCCGTCGGCATAATCCCTAATTAATTGCTTTTAGTGCCGCACGCCCAGTTAATTATGGTCCCTGCCTCACCCAGAGTCAGAGTTGTAATGCCCATTCATTCTACATGGATCAGCCATCTTAAACCTTGGACACGCTGGATTGAGCTGATGACACTACACCCCGTACAGGTCTTGGTTGTATCTTCTCCTGCAATCTCCATTATCACAAACGGGCCCAAAAATTGCACGTCGACAGTTTGCAGTATACAAGAGATAGGTTCATGAGATCCAAAGGATAGATAGATAGGAGAGAGGAGGATTTCGTGAATTACGAGGTATACTGTTAAAAAAGATAGAATTGGATAGGGTTGTGCAATTAATGGTACCCAAAAGGATTCGATGAAAGAAGAAGCTTTCGGACATTTCTCTTCTTTTTCAAGTTGATTAGTTTTAGACGGCCTAAATAGGGGGACAGACAAAGGATTTTTTTTCAGGACAGACCCCGATTATCGAACCTAGAAAACCGCGTTAGAAGAGTACTTAAGAAAAGAGCGAACAAAGGTTTTGGGGAGCGATCGAGTCACGTAGGGATTGGAGAACTTAGATCTTCGTTTTACGAAATCGAGTGCTGAATTGGCCTTAAGAATTATATAGCCGATATGTGTAAATTGAAATTGAACTTCTGATCACGTTACATGCCTATGTCGCGGGCCATTTGAACTGTTGATATGAATTGGTTGTAAAGGAGATAGAGGCGGGAAGAAGAGATTTGATTGATCGGCACTCCAAACAGTTTTGCAGCACCAAGTAGAAAAAGTTCTTAGGTCCACTTGATTAAAGTAAGAGTTTTGTCTCGAGGATATGGACTTAGAGAACTTGGCGTACAGTGAGATGTAGGAAGGTTTATTTACCACTTCAATATCGTTAATAGTAAGAATTAAAAGAAATGGACCTAAGTGGCTGCCTTGGGGAATGCCAGAGGAAGGCAAGAAAGGGATAGAAAACTGTAATAGGTTAGAGGATATCCTCTTCCACAGAAATGGGTTCAAAGTCACGTAAGGATAATTTGAAGAGAATTAGCCTTTGGGAAATTTCGTAAAACGCTTTACTGAAGTCGGTTGAAAAAACGTTTGCCATTCTCTAAAGCTGAGAGGGTCAGTTTCTTTCATCTTTCTTCCTATTGTAAAAACAGCTCTTCGGACCTTTTGTTTTCCTATGTGTTATAGATTTTCCTTAATTGAGGGGAATTCTTCTAGAGATTTTTTTTTAAAAATAAGGCAGGGCTATGAATATACTACAGGAGCCAGAACAAAATGTTCATCAAGTTCTTCATACTCGAACCGTAGATGTCACCTTTCAAAAGAAGGAGCTGAGCCTTGGTGGTGCCTGGTGTCTCCGTCCTCTAGTTTGCGTCTAAACACCGATCTTTCCGTAATAAAGTTCAAGTATTAGGCACTTCAGCTAAGGTCCTCGTCAAAGCGAAAGTGGAGGTTGATAGACACAGACATAAGTGACTCCAATAACAATCTCCGATTAGTAGTGTTGCATTGATCAATTGATTTAAAATTACACCGCTTCTTGGATGACTCTATAATACAAAAGACGAAATTATTTTATATTTTCCCTTCAATTCTAATTCTCTTGACCTCGTTTCCCAATTCCGTCCGCTGATATCCAACGGCTCATTCGATGACTGTCACTACTTCTGTCACTCACTCCTGACAATCACCACGTTCGCCATGGAATAAAACTCAATCAATCCAATTTCTCAGTCATAAATCATTTGTCCGTTTCCATATTGGAAAGCATGCAAAATCTGATTTTGCCGCGGCCATTCATCTCGTGGAAATCTATTTTCCTCTTAATTAAATACCGACATTTCCAGCAATCCAATTCAATTTCTGGGTTTACGTGGATTCCTAGGCTCCTGCTCCGGTTCCGTTCAATTGCAGCCGCCCTTAATCAGGATTAAATAGTCATCGGCATCGACATGATGGTGGTGAAAACACAGGCATGAATGACTGGCAGGTTTCGATAAATCCTTTGGGCCGAGCGCAAAGCTCGTGATGGATCCTATTAGTAGTGTCTGCTGGTATCGTTCATCGCGATGTCCTTAATTTTGCTAAAAGCTTATTTTTTTCATTCAAACATCTATTTCTAGGAATTGCTCTTGGATTTACTGTATTTTGAAGCAATGCAGTGTCCTATAGCAAGCAAAAGTGTAATTAAAAACCAACACCGTTCGCACACCGTTGCGGTAACAAAGTGGAGTAATAGGTACGTGTACGTGAATCACGCGAATCGCGAATGTGTACCAAGATACACCGTCCTCGTTGGATGAGGCAAGAGGTACGCAGAGTTATTTTTATCGCGTAACTGTCGCAGATACAACAATTGTCACATGTTGACGTCACCCTCATTTGCGAGTGGGACGGGACGTCTATCCTGTTTTCTCTGTTTCGTTTTGCACTTTTTTTTTTTTTTTTTTTTTAATTTGTTCTTCTCTTTTGCTTGATTTGCATATTCGAAATAAATTTACTTAAGGACGACCTGGCTTCGAAAGAGTCTTCTGCGTTATTGTCGTACCATGGTAAACAGTTAAACTACGAGAAGGGCGGACGAGCGTACGCGACTTAAGAAGTAGCGTGTATGCAAATGACAGATTCAGGGGTCTTCAACTTGAACGTGTTATGCGCGACGTTTTATTAATGAATTGAGGTTGGGATTAGTGAGTTTTTGTTTTTTTGTTAAGAGGGACAGTCATAAAGCATTTGTAACTGTCTTATGTTGGATCTAGTTCTGACGCATCGACTGAGTTAATTTTTTTAATCTGACAACTTGCTTTCGGTCTTCAATGCAGACGTGATAGAATGCTTCAATATGACTGTATTAACAGGGTTTGAATAGTAAAACAGTAAAGTTGGTCGTTTGTAGTCACTTAGTCATCGGAACATATGTTAAATCTAGAATTCAGTAGTGTTGACCATTAGTGGATAAGAGGAGTGTGAAATGAATTGACGCGTCTGGTAGTTCGTAAATTATGCAATGGCAAGGGAGTGCTGCTCGTCGGAAATTGATTGCACATAATTCTTCTGTTTCTCTCTTATTTATTTGCGATAAATAGACATGTAACAGGCGTTTCCTGAGTTGGAACGTTTCATGCATAAAAGCCGATGCACATATGTATGCCATATACCCATGGGCGTTAGTCTGGTCGGCTGTAAGAATGCTCTTACATCTGCCTTTAGGTGTCGACAAATTAGTCGCCTGCTCCACATACCCTAGCCTCAAAAAGGGTTTAACATCGTGATGGAAACAAACACTCTTTGGGAGGCTGAGTTCTTCCGTGATGAAGAACTATAAACTCAAAGATGTCAGATATAGGCAGGGCAATCTGAAATTTTCGTAATTATAGTGACCTATAATAACGATTTTGAGTCTTCTGTGCTCAATGCCTCTTATATTGTGAAGACATCGGAAGACCCTGAAGTACCTGACCAAGGGAGTTATGGGAAGTCCTAGTCCTGAGCATTCCTCCTTCTTCAGCCAACCTCAACAAAGATCTAAATCTCCGAGAGCCTAAGGTGATCAGGTATTAAAGATTCTGCTAATTACATTGCGTGTGACATGGTAAATAATCTTTTATCAGGGCGGCATGGAGATGAAAGACTCTCAGAAACGAAAATGAGGACGTCAATTTCGCCCCTATAAAACTACAATATTATGCCATCTGTAGATTTCAAAAGCCAATTCGTAAATCTGTCAATCAACCCCAACCCGATTGGGTAACTATATGACAATCGACGGTACGCACTCCTGAAACCTCACGAATTCCTAAACTCCCTAAAGCCTTATTGATTCAGGAGCAACCACTTCGGCATACTAGCGGTGATGATGACCAAATTTCTGGACAAAGTCATAGGACTTTTATGTCCTTTGCTATCTACATTCAAATACAACCAAATTACCTCCAGATAGCTCGTTATCTAGCTCTCTTCTACCGTTCTCCAAGTTGGCAAAGGTTACTTTTTACATTCCTCTTACAAACCTTGGTATTGGATTCGAAGTAGACTATTTTACTTAAACGTATCCACACTTATATCTTATTTAAAATCGTAAGTTGTATTGAGCGATCCTCAAAGACAGTCTTAGAACTTAAAGACTTCGATAAGTCAGGTAGCAGTGGCTATTTGATTTTAATGCCACACCACGTTTGACTTTGGCTGTTTGAACCTAACCTGTCACGTTAACAAAGTTAGCGAAAGTGCAGAACCAGAGTGTTGTAAATGCCAGGTATACGTCAAGGAAGTGATGAGACTCTCCTCTGATTAGATGTTGCGCAGCTGTTACATTGGCTGTAAAACCGTATGCCAAATTTGTGGCGACGCCACTGTTTATAATTTAGAGGCCTGTACGGAATGGACTTTCAAGGATTATCCCAGTTGATTTGGTCCACCTGTGGTAAGCTGTGTTTTGGAAGTGTTTGAGTATTTTTACGGTTTGGATATGGGCATTGGTAGCGGCACGTCTGGCTTCTATTCACCTTCTGATCCTGCTACTGGCACCTTTAATTTCCTTCCTGCATTGTTCCGCCAACCTGGTGAAGGTGGAGTTTTGATTGCCTTTGATCGCTAATACTTTAATACTTCTGCCTAAAAGAAGCTGGAGTAAATGGGGCGAAAAAAATTAGAACTATTCAGTTTGGTCGAGAAAGCCCCTGATCAGGTGCAGTATCGGATACACGATCAAACGTCTTAAGTAAAGAAGAGGATAGACTGACGGGCTGATTCGTAACATCATTTCCTAACCGTGGGATTAAAGACTTAGCGAATCTTCTTCCAGGGCTCAGGATGGTAAATGAGGAGCCAGCTTTAAATCTTTTTGTAGCATGAAGGTAAGATGCCGTCCTGGTCCGGTGGAGGCATTTTCTTCTCTTTTGTCATTTTTCTTCGTGCTACGGGCTGATGTTCAGGAGCTGAACTATTCCATAGCTGAATCGGTCCAAGTTCCATTTTCTCGTTTAATAAACGTTGAGAAGTAATGTCCTTTGGACAAAATCTTATTCAGTCTGGTCTCGCCTTTGAGTTTGTCGGTGGACTTATAGTACTCTTTCCAGAATTGGATTTTTACCTCACTGATGCCTTTTTGTAGATTTTGAGCCAGTCCTTGTATGCCTTCTCCAAATTTCAAAGATTTTACCTGGTCATTCGTCTGAGTTTTGATTGTTTCTCATTCCACCAGAGTCTTCCATCTACCAGGCCACACACTTTTGATAGCCAAGTCTTAAGGTAAATATCTACTCGTTTCGGCACGACTACCGGGGATATATCAAGTTTTGTCAGATCCTTTCCTGTTAGTTTATGGGTTCTATACGTGGTCTGATTTTGAAGATTATCCAGTTGTGGCTCGAAAATGTTACACAAATGAAGACTCTCCATTGTTAATCCTATATTCGTCACTGTTTGTAAGTCAAGTACTTCCTCACAACTTTTGTTTCTATTTTGTTAAATTAGGAGCTTAGGTTAAAGTGTTAAGCTGTAGCAAAAGAGATTTCCCGCCCAAGGGTGGAGGAACGAGTAATTTATAATCTTTTATTAAAATATTTAAATATTCGGTCGGTTGTTTCAATGTCAGCAGTTGTTAGTATGTCGAGGCTGGAAGAGTGTGGCAGATTAGAGTCAAGACGAGTTAGGCAATGTCGAGAATTAAGGTCTTGGTTGCACTTCAGGCAGATAAGTGGATTGGTCAGCGAATCGCACAGTTCGATGTCTCTCATTTTGTCTTTGATTGGTTCCAAATGATCGGATTTGTTGGAGGTGTTAAATGCCAGGGTGGGATTAATGACGGAGTATGCTGCTTTAATGCCGACATGGCCTGAGACCCGCATTATATTAGTTTTCTTTGAAGTTATTGTAATGATGTCTCTCAATCTTTATATATGTAACTGGTTCTAATAGCCGAAGGGCTATTTGTACAAACGGTACCAACGACCCAGTTGGAATTAATTTTTTACAATGAAGATGTAGTCAGGCAGGAGCCCTTGATTGATGTGTATACCGTCTTCCATTATAACAGCGAAAGTGCTGTAGCATTGTGTTTTCGATGCGTCGTACAAACTGAAGCTCCATTCTTTAGATTAACTTATATTCCCTCTCAAGGCTTTTGAAATTGCAGCGAAATGCAAGCTGAGTTGTGTGATCTTTTGAAAGAAAGAAATTTCGAACACTTCACGTTTAACTGCCATGGTGGAAAAAGTGGTGAAGTGGAAGTATTTTTTTGTGCAATATACAATATACTACAATACTTCCGCAAACAATTCCAGATGCAAGATATGGCCGAGGCGATTTTATATTAAAACTGTAAGAGAGTTGAAAAGAAAATGCAGTTTTAGCCCGACTTCAATCAAGGCTTCCTTATATCTCACTACTGGCGATATCAGTCAAGATTAAAAGGTTCCTGATTGTTGGGAAGGCGAATACCGATTTTCTCGCCGAGATGATGATGTTAAGGGTAGGCAGGTAGATATCGCTTCATGATTTTCGTGTCATTGTTACGTAGGGTTCATGCTAATCTTCTCTATAGCGTTCCAAATTTAGTATACATGTGTTCTGTCAAAGGAAGATCAACCCAACTTTAAAAGTTACCGCCCATGAAAATGTCGGGCGTTGGTATCGTACATCAACGAAAGAGCAGGATTTCCTTGGTTAGTGGCGGAATCAACTTGTACGTTTTATCTTGACGAATGTTAGACCATCCCGATCGGGGTACGGGAAAGCGGTAATTTTTTTTTTTAATAAGAATATAGACTCTTCGTATAAGAGGGTGTAGGTTGCATTGCTTATCATTTATGCTGTAAGTCTTGGGCTCATGAATGACGTCTACGGCGATGGTTTCCTTTTTTGGGAAACGACCGAATTCTACGATGCTTTGAATTTCGCCAGCTTGCTTTTGAAAAAATGGATCAAAGAATCTGTATTAAATTCGTGTGAAAAATAAAATTAAGTGCTAAGTGGCATTTGGCGAGTCTACTCTGAGCAAAAAAAAAAATACAATAATTGGAGCAAGCTCTTCACACAAGGTCTAGAAGATGTTAGTGGCGTTGCCGCCCTGTGCGAATCGTCGAATCACTATCAGAGAAGCTGCTGACGATATTGGTATATCGGTTGGCTCACGCCATGATTTTTTTTCAGATATTTCGGGTATGAGACGTATGTCAGCGAAGTTTGTTCCGAAATTGATAAATTTTGACCAAAAGTATTGTCGCATAAGCATCACTAAGAAGCTGATGAATGACGCTACTGGTTTGCAAAAAACGACCTGAATGCCCAAGACCGACTAAGACCCAGACCCGACCGCTCTTTGCATGAAGCAATACGAAGAAAACGTCCGGATTTGTGGTAAAAGAATTCATGACTTTCATCACGATACTAAAGCATCACCTGCTTTGATTTGCGTAATTTCGTGGCTAAAAACAATACCGTAATCGTGCATCAGCCACTGCATCAACTGTTTTCTTTTCCCAAAGCTGAAAGCAACAAGAAATGACAGAGATTTGCCACGATTGATGAGATATAGACCGCCTTGTTGGAAGAGGTCAATGCTATATTAAAATGAGCGTATCAGAAGTGTTTTGAGAATTGGAAAAAGGTGCTAGGGCAAGTGCTTCTATCTGAAGACTATTACTTCGAAGGGACAAAATAGATATTGATGAATAAATAAATATTTTGGGAGAAAAATTACAAGTCACCTTATTTTTTGAACAGGCCTCATATGTAGTCGGTTATGATTGCAAGGTTCATCTGCCGTCAGTCTAACAAAACTGATCAAACCAGTTTATTTAAGCATGCACATTTCGTTGATTGAAAGTAGGAAGGAGATACTATTTTTCTGTGAATCGTTCGCTTAAACAAGAATTCAATCATCCATTTGAAATGGGGATGAATTGAGTGAAGCCACTCGGTCGAAATTTCCACCTAGGCTTTCGATTCTCGAGTCCATTAAGCGTCATCTGTTCTTCTTCTTAGGTGGCGTTACAGATCACGGAGAGCCAGAGCCAAGCTTCTCTCATTCACTTATGTTGTTTTTCACACAAGTGAACGGGACCTACAGTTTAATGCCGATTCCGAGCGGCGAGCGCCGTGAAGCCTTTTCAAGGCAAGTGTACTACGGAAGGTTTTGTCAGTACCCCGCCGAGGAGAGAAGCCGCGTAATGAACATTCGATGGCGTTGGTGTTATCGGGATCCGAACTCGCTCATCGTGCGTCAGAGGCCGACACACTACCCACTGCGCCACGGCGCTCTCGTCATCTGTTGGAAGTTTAGTATTTGGTCTTCAATTCGAAAAGAAATTTACGGTGAGCCGAATGGTATCAACGCTACAAAACGAACCGTCTCGGACCGGTAAAGAAGTTAGAAGACACAGAATTGGAGGCATGACTTGGACACGACCTATGAGTATCAACCACAACAAGATTATGCAGAATCATTGGGCGTAATTCGACAAGCCGTTTCCCATCGTTTGAGAGCCTTTGGGAGCGGTCCAAAAGCAAGAAAATTAAGTGCCATAAAAGTTAAAGCCAAGAGAAGTCGAATAGAGTTTTTTCACGAGCAAACTGCTGCTCTAGCGGCGAGAAAGGAAGAGTTTACTGCGTCTTAATGTGACCGTTGATATTTTATGATAAACCAAATTGGTGTCGCCGCGACCATATTTCAACGTCGAAGGCCAAGCCAAACTTCATGGGTCGAAGCTCATGCTGTGTAATTGGTATGGACTAGCTCGGCGTGATATCTTACCTATTGTTGCAACCTGGGTTCCCCGGTTAATACAGAACTTATTCATTTGAACCGAGCGTTGAAGGAAAAACGGCGTCAATAAGGGGAAAGTGATTTTGCGGGTGCATGTTGCTCAGGTCATTAAAACCTAACACTGAAATAAGACGTCCATCCCAACACGTCGTATTCGCCAAAGTTGTCCTTCGCAAAACCCCGGTTCCCATCGATGACGTATGGCCTGGTTAAGCAGCACTTTCTATCCCCCGAAGAAACAAAAATGTAGATCGATTCGAACCTCTACAAAGGTGTGCGTAAATTTGTATGCCAGAAAGATAGGCAAAAGGTCTAGTAAGTGATGGATAATAAAGCTCCAAATTAAAAAAATAATAATAACGGGAAAACCCAACTCGTAAAAATTTAACATTAAAACCTCTGCCAAACCTCAACAACCCGAAGTAAAAAAAACACTTATTTTCGGAAATACCAACTCGTAATTACTGTCGACTTGCGCGCGTAGCAAAAATAAAAACGCCATCGTCTAATGAGCGCATTAGTTGTAGTCCAAAATGCCAAAACAATTATCATAAGCCATTACTCAACACAATCCCGTAGTGGTCACACACTCCTGCGGAAACAGTGTCAATCAACGTGAACGACTATGTTCTATTTAATAACAATAGCAACCCAGCTACAGGGGGACGTAGTAACATACTAGTCTAAATAAATTGTTTTTACTCATGAAGGAGGAGGGCTGATTGACTGACCTTTAGACCTTAGAATACTTACTTTCCTCGAGAAGAAAACAATAAAAAAGAATAATGGATTCGACCCCGTGAGTGCGGCTCGATTCTCATGATTCATGTTTATTCGGCCTTTACTATGCTTGCTATGCGAATTCTTGTCTTTCTATGGTAGGTAAGGTACTAACTCGCTGCAACATGCGAAGGCGGTACGAAAAGAGGTCACTAGTTCCCTTATTTGCGTACGCACACATAAAAGTAAAATGAATTCCTTCTGCTTCCAGAAATGGTGGAGAAAGTCGAAATACTGACGACGCACTCACTAATTGCACTCGTTTGTCGTGTGTGTGCACATTGCCGCCCTTCTGTTTCTGCTAAGTCGGCACTGTACGCAATTCGGTCAATTAGGCGGCAAAAGGGTTCAGGCTTGTCTTCTTAAAACACCATTAAAATCCCCCAACACCAACGTGAACAAATAAGCTAAGAAGGCTTAGACACATTTCGCACTTAAAGCAATTCGAAGGCAAATAGGCACGTACGAGTACCGCCGCGTTACTGCTATGCGCGCCACGTATCGAGCAAATCATCGAAAAAAGAAAAATATTTATTCCCGTGGTGGGTACTAGTCACTGACCCGCATATGTCTTTCTTTCGTCACAAGAACACGTAACGCTTGGTAAAGGGTGTCAGCAGAGTAGCGACGTCGAGAAGACGAAGACTCTCCGTCACCGAACCCCTCCTGGTCTTGCATCAAACTTTTTGTCCCAATTGAAAATTCTTTTAACGAATTCTTGGCGGACATCGGTGGTAATACGGCTTGTGGTGTGCTGCATCGCGGATTACCAACAGCTTACGTAGGTGCCAACTGCCTGCGTATGTGCGATGAGGTGTGCTGCCCTATACCCCCTCCCGATCAGAAGCGCCGTTAACGCAAAATCCGTCTGCCTCGGTTCAATGGATTGCCTGGTTGTGTAGTCGATTTAGTTGCGTTTTGGATTATCGCCTCAGTTGATGTGAATTCAATTGCACTCGGCGTTGATTGGTGCTTGTTTTCATTGAGTTGCGTCCGAGTGAATATCATTGATCTTGGAGATCTGCTGCATCTCTGCCGAATCACAGTGTCGGACGGTCGGATTGTGTTTGCTTTTGTGTATCCATTAAATGTACATTTTGCATTTTTATATTGTTGATTCACGACGCGGATGAGTCGATTCGGTTCCCATTAATGGTTTTTCCTTTTCTTCTTGAAGAGCTAACTGCAGACGTATCACGCGAATAATTGAAATCTCTGTGTTGTTGTTTAATGAAAGTGCGTATTCCGCGAATGGATGATGATGGCGTCGTTGAGTTCAAGTGGAATGCGGGATGGTGTTCTGCGGAAATGGGTTTTGTTTGCGAAATAATGATGAGAATGTGATACGGAATGGGAATATAGTGCATGATGAACGGGGACGGGGTTGGCTCCATGTGTTGCTGATGTGAGGCATGTCAAGTGTGGGAAGTTTGCTGGTTTCGAATTCAATTTACCGCTGACGTAATGTAAAATATCGATTGCTTTCGATTGAGTACCTGTTCGTTTATCGAATATCAAAACGGCGCTGGTAGCTTATCTACCGAAATTCTGATGGATCATTAATTATCCGATATCTCGGGCCCATTTTTTTTTCGGCACATGATCGTTCAAATAGGGAGCACAAAAAAACAAAACAATAATTTTTCGTCATTTTCTTTGACGTTCAATCCGGTGTGGGTAGGCGCTTACGAAAACATAGATGGTGGGGCAGCCCAGCGGGCTTTTGCGTACCTTTGCGCAATCGTATATGTATATTCGCGATAATGTTGTCAATCCGATGGTCAATTGCTTGAGGCGGATTTAACTATGACCGAAATACCAAGTTCGGGGACAAATAAACCAAAGGCAGGGCGTTAACTGAAGAGAGTGGTCTCTGATATTCAAACTGTAGACAAGAATTTTCTAATTAGACATGGTAAAAAATCGGGGCGAAAATCCAAGAGTTTTTATGCCTCAGTTTCGATCTTATTTGCATGAAACTGAAGGCTTTATTTGGCATAGTTAGAATGACCCGATTTAGGTCAAATATCCGCCGTTTTGTTCGAAAATTTGTTGCCGTTAAGTAGTTCCATTATGTCTTTCCCGTAGAAGCCTCCATCCCTACTGGTATAAAACTGAGAAAGTCGTTTTGAGAAAGCGAATTTTTCACCGGCAAATTCGTTCGCCATGGATAGGAATAGGTGGTAATCACATGATGCCAAGTCCGGAGTATAAAAAGTATAAGGTGGATACGTAGGAACCTCAAAACCAAGCTCCCGGAGCTTCAAAGGGGCTGGCGCTTACATATAGCACGGAGCACTGAAACCAATGCATCTCTCTTGTGCTCGCTAGCCGATCAAGTGAGAAGTTCTCTTACTTTCTGAGTTGAGGATGTCTCTCGTAGGAGCTGAGATGATTCCCTGAGGAATCATAATTTCTCTGAGGAGCATACGCTTCACAAGGTGACAGAGGGCAGCACACTCACATAGTATGTGCTCTGCAGTTTCCTCGTCCTCAAGACAGAGTCGACACTCGGTTTCAGACGAGAGGATAATTTTGTCCAGATGATATCTCAGACTAGTGTTCCGAAAGGTAGCTGACCAGTCTTCTGATATCGACTCTATAATATTTAAGACTGCTAATAGAGTGTTTGTTCAGGCTTTTCGATTGTCAAAGTTCTTGATCGCTGTTCCAAAAGGAAGATGTTGCGATTATTCCCAATTCTCTAAGAGAAAATTAATCTTCAACTTGGGGATTCCACAGGTCGGCGGTTTCGTTGCCTTTCATGCCCTGGTGCCCTGGCACCCACCAGAGTTTGACCTTATTTTTTTTGCCCCGGTCTTGCAGAGCATCGTGGAATTCCTTGACGGATTTTGAGTTCGTACTATATGAGGCCATCGCTTTGAGCGCAGCCCGACTGTCTGAGAGTATTTTGATGAATATATCTCTTATCCCAGTCTCTTAATTTAGGTTTACACACGTTAGGATGGTGTACAGTTCGGCTTGGAAGAAACTAAGACTAGTTCCCAGGGCCTTCAATATTTTCTGATTTGTTCCAAATATGCTATCGCTAACACTGCAATCTATCTTGGAGCCCTCTGTGTACGACCTGAGGCCTTTGACATTTATGTTAGCAAGGGATGGCGGCGCCACACCACGCCGTGTGGTAATGCGTCCGAAACTGTAGTAATTATATCCAGCTCAGGAAGGTGTTGCAGGATGGGCGTGTTACCCAATGGTCTACATGATAGGTCTGTTCTGGCCAGTTACTATCGATGTGTTTGGTCTAGCGTTGTCCTGATGGAACATAATTCCTCTCCCATTGGCTGACTGCTTCAGGGTGATTGCTTCCTTCAGATGGTCTAATTGTTGGAATTTTACCGTAGGGAAGCAATCTCACCAAACACAGCTTTCCGGCCGTCTATTCTTGCTTGGCCACCATTTGCTCCGGCTCACCGCAATTCCACCACAACCGTTTTCGCATGAAGTTGTCGTAAGTGATCCACTTTTCATCGAAGGTCACCTCTGCTTCAGAAATGGGTTGATTATGGTACAATTCAGTAGCGATCTGTGGGTTAACTTGGGTGACATTGTATCAAGCCTTATGCCTAGCTCCAGAGCAATCGAAACAGTGCTTAGATGGCGGCCAGACTCGACAATTATCATGATTTTTTCGACAATTTAGACATTTGAGATTCCAGAGCATGGTGCATCTTTAACATTGAAATTACTGAAACGAAATCGGCGATACCAAAACACCATTCACATTTTCACAGCTCTCTTATATTAGAGACGGTTTCGACCAACATTTTCGTCAAAAAGTTGATGTCTTCTTCAGTAATTACTACTGGAGGCCGTTTCGTATGAGACACGTTTTTAATAGCTCCCTAACGGCCCTCTTTGAATGCTCTATACCATCCAAATGCTTTTTTTGACGATGTTACAGAGTCTCCTTTGCTTTCTCCAATATTTTGACAGGTAGTACTCAAACTTAGCGTCAAAATAGATGATAATTGTAATGAAATAGCAAAAAATCAAGAAATTGCACCGTTTGAATGAGATTTGTTCAAAAAATAAGGTGACTTTTTATTTTTCTCGAAAAAATATTTATTTTTTCATCGATATCTATTTCGTCCCCTTTAAAGTTATCCC
The DNA here is from genome assembly GCA_958301585.1 of Merodon equestris. NCBI lineage: Eukaryota > Metazoa > Arthropoda > Insecta > Diptera > Syrphidae > Merodon > Merodon equestris. The sequence continues at coordinate 93,929,532 of OY284417.1, read as the reverse complement.
TTTAGATATAATCTCCGTACTTTCATGGGTCCTATCAGTTTTGGAAAAAGAAAGAAGTCGCAGAGGGCTAAGTCTGGAGCGTCAAAAATTTCGCGCAAGTCACAATGAGTGAGCAGTGAGCATTATCGTGATGCAACAGCCATAAATTGTTTCCCAAAAATCCGTTTTCTTAGTATTGTTTCACACGAATGATGCATAATTTCAAGGTAATATTCCGTATTGACCGTATGACCTTCCGGCAAGAACTCATGATGAACCACACCACTGTAATCGAACAGTGAGCAAAACGTTCACATTTTACCGAACTTGCCATGCTTATTTCGGTCGTGGCTCTTCTGGTCACTTCCATTGGGATGATGGGCTTCGGTTGCTTCGGCACCAGCGATAACCCTTTTCAGTAAATCTGGATCATTATTTACGTCATTCAAAAGCTCTTAAGTGATGCTCATCCGAAGGTTCTTTTGTCTCAGAACAAACTTCGCTGACATGCCCAAAATAAACAGCATGCGCCATCTCATATGGGTCGATGTAAATTTCGAATAACCTTGAAAAAAATTATTTTGATTAATTTTTGAAAACAATATCAATTTAATGACCGCCTTTATTGCCGATGCAAAAATGGGCTCGTTTTCGCGCATTCTCCATGACATTTTCAAGCATTTTGGTCGAAATTTCTGCGATCTCCGCACGAATGTTTTTTTTTGAGCTGTTCGATTGACTTCGGGCCGTTAGCATACACCTTGCTTTTCAAGTATCCCAAAAGAAAAAAGTCTGGAGGAGTCAAATCCGGCGATCTCGAAGGCCAGTCAATATCGCCCTTTTTTGATACCAATCTTCCAGGGAACTTCTTACGCAAAATGTTCATTGTTTTGTCCGCGGTATGGCATGTAGCGCCGTCTTGTAGATTCCAAAAGTGAAATAAGCATTTCTTACGCATTTCTGGGACCACATAATCGGCCAACATCCACGGATATCGATCGCGATCCACTGTATCGCCAACTTTGAAGAAATACGGCCCAATGATGGTTTTAGCGCATACAACCGCCCAAACAGTAACTTTTTGATCATATAGCGGCTCTTCGTGAATAATGTGAGGATTTCGGTGCCCCAGAAGCGTTAATTTTGTTTATTAACTGAGCCAGAGATGGCAAAATGTGCCTAATCGGTAATCAAAATTTGCAGCCAGAAGCCCGGCTCAGCATTAATCATTGCAACGACATTTTGTGCGTATGCCAAGCGCCGTGGCTCATCTTGTGGCATAATTCTTTGTGTTATCTGCACTTTGTATGGAAATAAGTGAAGATCATCCTTTAAAATTCTCCGCAAAGTGGTCCCACTGATGCCTAATTGCTGCGAACGGCGCCGATGTGAAAAACTTGGGTCTTCTTGAACACTGGTCTTCACAGACTGAATAGATGAGTTTGAACGCCGCGGACGTGGCTTAGGTTGCTCACGAGTGCTTGCCACAGAACCAAATTGAAAAAAATTCGAGGCCCAACGACGAATTGTATCTTTCTTCGGCGCAACACGATCACGATATATTGCACGATACGCACGTTGAGTTAGCACAATCGAGCGTTCATTTTTAATGAACATTGAAACTATTTCCGCGCGTTCTTTGTGAAGCGATTCATAAAAAAAATTATACTGAATTGACGTTTCCAAAATGCTATGACATATGAAAATCGGTTGACAATTGTTGAAGTTATTCGAAGTTTACACCGACCCATATGAGATGGCGCACTCTGTATAAAAAAAGATTCATGGCACGAGCCAACCATGGCATCGCCATTAACATTTTCTCGTCACCCTATTTTTGAACCAACCTCATATGTCCACCAATAGTTTGAATAATGTTGTCCTCCAATTCGTTAGTTGTTTCTGGTTTGTTGCTATAATCTAGCTACTTAACGTAGCCAAGGAGAATAAAGTGGAATGACCGTAAGTTACGTCTGCTCTCTCTCAAAGGACTCATTCTGAATATTTTTTTTGCAATAACCCCAATGTAATGCCACGTTTCTCCGTCTTGTTGAAATTACATGTTATCTGGGTCCATGTCACATACAGCTGAGACCACGAAAGGTCAGTTACCACGGCTCAATAACGTTCGCAATTGAACCTTCTCATTTTAGAAAATGTATGGTCCAAAGACGCCGCCTGCCTGAAATCCACACTAAACACTCAATTCCTCCGGATGCAATGGAGATTCTTGGTACTGCTGTAGAATACTCTGCCCCGAAATGCTGCAATTGCGTTTATTCACGAAATCGTTCGACCAAAAATGTGCTTCATAGCGAAGAAATTTGGATCGATTTCCAAGTCTTTCAGAGATCAATCAGCGAACTAACGGCGAACTTGGTGATGTTGGAGTTTCAGGTCTTTGATCGATCGGGTGTTATACGGATGCATGCCCACATTTTTTCGTAAAATTTGCCGAGTAGATTTCGCAGAGAGGGCAATGCCTTGTGCACCATCGGAATGTCTTAAGCCACACTATTAAGCAAGTTTGGCGGACAAAACACGATTTTTCATAATTAATCCTAACAACTTCGACACGTTATTGAACGATGTGGCGGTCCACGGTCAAATGGTGACTACGACCGAACACAAACGTCAAAGAATAACAGCGTTGCCACTTGAAACGTCAGAGCAATAAACTATTAAAGTTCGGACATAGCTGTTGAACAACCCATTAAAAGCAATTTGTTCTGCCCATATTAATTAGAATAACAAAGGAGAGCAGGGGTTTAAATCACTTTCGACAGAAAGCCATAAATTCGAGTTCAATTATTCCTCATCAACACCTTAAGCACATCTTTTGCAACTGTAGGCCATTAACATAATTCGAAGCCAGTGCCACTTTACAAATTGAATTTCCTTTTCCCTTATCAAGCAGTCGACCTCTTAACTCTCTAAGATAACAAAACCTTACCGTTTCTGTTTCTTCGTCGTCCGAAAGCGCTTTAGCCATTAATTACACCTGTCTATCTGGTATATTCATTCGAATAATTTATGCCAAAAAAAAAAAAACCTTTTGATTGCTTTTCTTTGGGAACAATACAAGTGGCGCAGGTGCCAGAGAGTATCGGTGCACAGTCATCGTATCAAACCGATAGCAAAATAGATATATTCACATATATTCCATGAAACAAGCCGCACACTATTTGCATACTTTCAAGTATGCGTATGCGAAGATCTATGCGGTTTACTGATGCAATTCATCGTGTTGTACAAGAATAATAGTTGGAGCCGGGAATGAAGTGCCTACTTGTATAAATGCTGTGTCGGCAGTGCCATCGCGCACATAGAAAACAAATACATCTTACGTTTGCTTTGATCTTTACGCTCGGATAAACGCTGCGTCCGCTGACAGAGGCAAGATTATGTTTTCCTTCATGAGGTCCTGGTCTCTAGAAGCCGTTTAGTTGAACTTGAATTCATAAATCGATTAAACAAACAACTCGAGACATGATTTATTGACAGGATGCGACTATGGCTACCATTGTAGCAACGTTGCATCTCAGTGCAGAGCTAGTGCTTCCGTTGAGAATGGAATATGTACATATTCTGTTTTCGCTGAACTCAAAGCAGAATTGGATCATAGACTTAAAAGCCTTTGTGGGACAATTGCTATTGCTATCAGTGCATCGAGAGGAAAGTAAATTCGGAAACAAATAAACTCCTCCTTCCTTATCAACCACACGACCCAAATCTTTCCATTCACTTTATCAGAAAACTCTGTCGACAATAGAGCTCGCCCACTCTCATTAACGACAAAAGAAAAGAGCAAACAGTATGGGAAAGGAAAAGTACTTATAATCTCGTACCAGTTCGGGAGACAAACTAGGCAACGGAACCATTGGAGGAAGTATGAAGCAATGCAATCGGACGGGGAGCACATTCCCCCAGGGAATCGCATGTCGTCTGGAAAATTGTTCTCTCTTCCTTTTCCCGACGACATCTACCATAAATTGCGTTCCATATTGAGACCTCTGCCGTAACACAATTCCAGTAAGGAATAAGGCAACATGTAATCTGTAACCACTCAGTCGTTCCATCGAAGATCCATTCTAGGAATTTTCGTCTTAGATCCCGGTCATCACTCACCCGCACATTCAACATGAACGTCACACGCAGCACATTCCTCCACGATGCACTTTAGTTTATTTATAGTTATTTTCTCTTTCTTCTTGCCCACTTCGCCGTTCTAAAGCATTTGTGATAAGATTTACACGTAAAAGATGAGTTTGGTCGCCGCGGAGAACAAGATATCGATTATGATATGCGAGTCGAAGAAGGAAATGATCCTGAGTAATGGTTCGTCATCAGCCGGTGCGGCGATGAGGAGATTTAATCGTTCCTCTACCA